>OY288275.1:60231980-62631980 GCA_958450335.1 Hibiscus tridactylites
AAGCTTGCTCCATACTCCATGAGGGCAAAAGCTATATCAGTTCGATTGAACAATGCCGCCTACACCAAGTTAATACTGTCATCAGTGTAATAAATTTGGAAAGAAATGGAAATTGAAATTATGCATCCAATCAGCCGCCTTCACGAATACAAACGAAGGATTGCAGTCATGTGCAACAAACTATAAACATCAGAGAGACAGAGAGAACAATACCAGATGCAGTAAAGATAATCCTTGCTTGTCACGGTAATTTGCATCTACACCCTGCACATGTAATCACACTTAAAAATTCATTCTATTTGAACTTTGGAATAAAATCATCACATACATCACTTAGAAGCTTTTTGGCTGCAGTAGTATCACCATTCTTTATAGCTTCTCTTAAACCCTGAGTATAGTAAATGCAGAGGAACATAATTCAAAACAAGAAAAATACTATGAAATTATGAATGTCTCATAGATAATACTTCATTAAAGAATTCTAATTCTACCTCTCCATTTACATCATAATCCATCTGAGATTTATCTGCAGCAGTACCATTGGTCACCAGACCAGGATTGAAGACCGAACTGCAAAGATGTTTAACATATCAAAATATCTAAAAGAGCGGTGTAAAAAAGAAAGCAAAATTAGCCACCAAAAGAGGCTAGTGACTTAAAAATCCAGATTGCAGGAAAGTGGAAATAGTGAGGGTTTTTTTCTCGCAATTATCCTCCACTACATTAAAATTCATTCTAGTAACTTCTATAAAAAAGTTGAGTGGAAACAGGAAAGCAAGATCAAGAGAGAAAGTAAGCTGATTTCAGTGTTTTATGCCTCAAACCATAAGGCCATAATTTTATTCGAATCCAGCTTCAGGTTTCAAATAACTCAGCCTACTAGAAGAGGCCAGAAAGTGTTGGGATTACATGCTCAAATTCCACACACATATACTAAACCATTTGAAATCAAACATCATGTGATGCTTTATAACCCTAAGTTTTCTAGAGTTCCATCTTTCCTATTCGTTTTCCAGTCATAATTATGCTGTTTTATTGCTGATTCTCTTGTAAACATCATTATGTTTCGAAAGAGTAAAGAACAAAAACTGAATACAAAAACTACAGAATAGCATACCTAGATTTATTGTTTGAAGTGGAGCCTCTACTCTTGGGAACAGAGTCAGTCTTTTTTGATTTAGGATTTGACGAAGGTATCGAGGATGGAGGGTTTATCTGCCGCGCAAACAAATAAGGGTCCATAAGACAAGCTTGGATCAGCGTATGGTGCTGCCAAAACTACAGAATAATCCATACCTTAAGTGGAACTGACGCTGTTGTTGGTGTTGGAGCTTCACAAATACACAAAGGCATTCCACACTTGCAATCTGCAATGCTTGCAACAGGCTGTTGCTTTGCAGTTGCATCAGTTTGTGAACCCACAACTGCATTAATGTCTAATCTAGAGACTTCAGCTGTAACAGAATCAACTCCACCTAAAGGAGGCTGAGGATCAGCTTTTGCAGATCTGCACCCAAATAAGTTCACAAAAAAATAATGTAAAGAAACAAAACAAATATTTCGAAGCAGTCTCTTAAATTGTTGTCAAGTTAATAAGAAAAAAAATCAAAATGAAGTAGGAGTATCCGCCAACACCAAGAATCTAAAACATATCCAAGCTACACCCCCTCCTCCTTCCCTTTCTAATCAATGATATTTAAATATGTATATGTGCATTCAGTCAAGAAACATTTACCCTGAAGATTTATTGAAACAATCTGCACAAACTCGAACAGAAGAAAGTACGCCAAATTGTGGTAAAGCCTGAATATGCACACAATAAAAAAATACAAAAGATTTATCAATGAAAGCTGGCTTATTCAAATTTTTGCAACTTGAGAAATGAACTGTTAACCCTTAAACGGAGGGGCTGGGAGCTCAAACCATTTGATTAGATGAATGCTCGTGGCAAAATGTCCTTCCACAACATCGGCAATGATGCTGCAAAATGAAGACGGTTTCATTCATTTTCCATAAAGCAATCAGTTCAATATAGAATAGATGCATACCTAACTCAAAGATAGGTTGCAGACAAAAAAAAGTATGCACATTTACATTTATGTTTCCTTATTACCAAGAAATATCATTCATAACCTTTTACAGCACCTATTCCATGACGAGTAGCATACTAACATCACTTTGATTATAGTCCATATCATAAAAGATCTATAAAGTTCGGTAATTATGATTATACCAAGGAATGGTAGTCTTGCATATCAATTTCCACAATGGTTGAAGCCTTCAACCATTGATTCTGTCGATTGAACCCAAATCCCTCGAGTTTGAAGGCAACGACTAAGCCGCAATCACAAATCTGAGCTTACATACTCACGAGATCAGGCATGCACCCGATTCAATCTTTCAAATTAATATAGCAGTACGCCTAGCCATAAACCGGGTTATCAACACTTCCAAAGCATCAATATACCGTATCAAAAATCAAACCATACAAATACATAATTAGATTCAAAAGAACACTGAATCAGCACTATGATGAATAAAATAACTCATCTTTAGAGCGAATAGATAGGTCAAACAACTAAGTACAAAGCAAAGGAGCGCACTCCAATATAGTTTAAACAATTAACGATCCATAACTAAACAAAAACCTAATCGGTAAAATTTGCTTCATCGGACGATACGTTTTATTGTTTTCATCGAATTAAATTAAAAGGATCGGTCATTAATTCGAATAAAAAAATGAAAATTAAAGAAACAGAGTAAATGATTTGAGAATAATAATAATATACCCGGCGCCTGAAAGTGTTGAAGCTGCAATTGCAGACTTCGCAGCGTGGTGCTTCCTGGAAAGGCGGGGGCTCCAGTGACATTTCCGATCTCCTTTTTTCTCAGTCCGGCGGCAAAGAAACAGATGAATATACTGAATTTTTTGGGTATCGAGGTACTTTTATTTTTATTTCCGGTATTTTTTTAATTTGATAAACAACATCATTAGTCATGAAACAGTTGAAACTTTTCTACATTGGTCACTAAATTATTTTTCGTTATGTTTTTTCTACATTGTAAACAAGCAACCTATCTCTATAAATAGATAGTAAAGATTAAAATTTTAGACACAACATTAAATACAAGTAGAATATATTTTACATAGCGTTAAGACGCAAACTACATGTAATCTTCTCTTCGTCAAAGTGAATGTTCTTATTCTCTACACGCGGTTTTATCCTTTTGGGTTTTACATTTAAATCTTAGCGTTCTTTATTTTTCTTGTTTTGTCTGTGATACACGCTTCGTTTGTCTCGTTGTTATCGTTCGTCACTGTTATATCTCAATACTACAAATTAGTATAAGAACTTCAGGTTTCTCATCCTTGTCACAATAATGGCGACAATGAAGTATGATATTACACTACTGAATCACATTTCGTTATGGCAGGTAAACGTTCGAGATGTTCTGTTCAAATATATTTAGATGATGCATTGAATGAGTTTGATAAGATGTTGAAAGAATAGTCTAATATAGAAAAGCTTCACAAGGATCGAAAAGTCACATCCTTAATATGTTTGCACTTATCAAACAATATTTTGCATGATATTCACAAAGAGAAGACAGCTACTTATAATGTATATAATTGTTGCGTGTAATAAGTGCTTCGCAATTGGTTCAAGTGTACACGTCGTAAGTTATAGTATAGAAAGATATCATCTCTACAAGGATTGGTGATACTTTGGGAATCTAAATTCTCGCACTGAAAATAAAAACACAATTTGGTGATTATAGGAGTTCTAATTAACAAGTAAAATAAAGAGAAATTAAATAAAAAAGAGTTGTGATCAAGTAATAGAGAATAGGTCAGGTTATCGTGAGTCGTGGAGTTTTAGTTGAATGGATAATCTTGGCAATTGAGTGCAAGAGCAACTCAATTGCCTTGGCAACTGGCAGTAGTCGGATTGTCTGGACAATTGATGGAGCGATTGCTTGGGCAACTGGGCAACAAACTTTAAGGTTCAGCGAATCATTCTTCAATGGTTTCTCCTTATCCCTAATTCGAAACACTAGTTAATTGTGCATACCTTGATAATACATCCTTACGTGAACCAAGGGTGGACAACAACTGATATTGTGCTTCTTTTAGCCGTTGAAATTTGCAACTTATCCCTAATTCGAATGAGTCTTCACCATCGATTGATTGAATAAAGACCACACTTATTCGTTTCTTGAATCTAACTCACCCGATATTAGATAAATGGATGAATTCGCGAGATCCTCTCCCAATTCACTTGCAAACAAAATTAAGAACCAAGAATGAACAAACCTTGAATTAAAATTGCAAACTCAAATACCTAAACAAACACAATCGTTCTCAAAACTAAAAAAACATGATAACCCAAGCCAAATAAAGTTTAGTTCATAGATGGGTTTAAAAGAAACACAAAATAAAATATCCCTAGCATGAATCTAATCGGACATGAAGGAAGAAGAAGATGATATCGAGCAACAACCTTCTCTCGTCTCTCTCTCTAACTGAACATGTCCAAGGGTCGCGTCTAGGTCTTTTTTACATAGGAGATGGCTAGGTCAAAGTCTTTCTTGAGAAGGAAGTTAAGTTGGAATTAAATAGCATTAAAGAGATAAATCTCTTTTAATATATTTTTAATTCCTCCAAAAACTCCTCTCAAACTCTTAGAATTTAATCTCCTTTTGATCTCTTCATGGAAATCCAACTCTTCCTTGCTTCTCATAATTATCTTGAATTAAATAGATTTATCCTTCAAGAAATCGGCAACTTCCTCCTTCTTTCCTCGGTTGCTTCGGCAACTTCCAGCTTGCATGGGTAATGAATCCTGCGCATACAAAAACACACATTCACAGTACCTTTTTTCAGAAAAATCGACCAAATTATGAAATCAAGCACGACGGTGAAGGAGATCATTAAAACATGTATGAATGCTTAATAATGCAACTAAAATGAGCTTAAGTCTAACAATAATATGAGTAAAATGGTAATAAAAATAGTACTTTTGAACACTCTAAACACCCCCAAACTCTAACTATTGCTTGTCTTCAAGCAATGCATACTAACAATTACCTGTCAAAACTTTAATCATCAAAGACATGCTTGAAACTTGAATCCAATCCTCAAAACCGTGGCACAAAGTATGATCACCTTTTAATTTTTAGATAGCACAAAAATTACCCGAAACCAAACTATAATGCTCGTGATAATGTGTGTGTAGTTATGTACAAGTCGATTTTCAACTAGAGTTAATTTTGGGCACCTCTAGCGATTCTTTAATGTGCATTAACTACTAGAGCAGGTTTCGGGCCTCTAGCAAGAAATTAACTTTTAATTTTCAATTTTAATTTACTCAAATTTTAAGCAACCTAAGTTCACTAAGTTTCTATCAATCAACAAGCCACAACCGTGTCAATGATATTTACCATCATAGTAAGATTCTAAGTTCTTTTCATGTAATCCTAAAATTAAAGGGTTTTTTCAATTAAGTGCGGTGTCAAAAATTCAACATTGGATATTCAACAAGTCTTAAGCAATTAAATCCGATCAAAGGCTTGGCAAGTAATATATGCAACATATATGCAACTACTAAAGATGAATGCAACTAAACATGAAACAAACACCCCCAAACTCGAGAGAAGCATTGTCCTCAATGCGTGCAAGTACTAAAATTAAAAATGAAATAGAATGCAAATGAGTTAGTTGGAAAGGTCGCCACCTTGTATGATGAGTTTCTTTCGGGCTGTTTGCTTGATTCTTTGTCCGGTTCACGGTGGTTGGATGTGTGTGGCTGACACCGCGTGAATAACATCAATGTGTCAAGGGGCAAAACATTTCTTCGGCTTGATCTATGTTTGCCGAGGCAGGTTCACTTGCCTGGGCATCCGTAGTTTCCGAAGCAATTGTTGTTGCTTGGGTAGTGGTCGGTGCAGGGGATTTCCTTAGCATGGTGGCTGTGAGTCTTGATGTGGAAAAACAAAGAAAACTACTATAGCCTAAAAAGAAAACAACCAACAATAATTAAAACTATCCTAAAATAACTGGAAATAAAAATACGAAATAAAACCAAAATTAGGTTCAAAATTAAAAACAAAAAAATAAAAATAAAAATACGAAAGGAGAGCATGATCATGCATCTCCTAAAGTGACCACTTCTTTGTTGCGCTCCACATGGGTGCCGGTATAGTGCTTTAATATTTGTTCGTTAACTTTGAATTCATGTCCGTCAGTGGTGGACTTGATTATCACATCACCATGGAAGAATGGCTTTACTACTTCGAATGGTCCAAACCATCTCGATCTCAATTTTCCGGGAAGAGTTTCAGCCGAGAATTGAAGAGGAGTACTAATTGCTCGAGCAAGAATTTTCGCGGCAATAGCTTCTTGTCATGCCAATGTTTCGTTTTCTTCTTGTAGATTATTGCATTGCCGTAAGCTAATGCACAAAATTCTTCTATCTCGTTAAGGTCCAACAAACACTTTTGTCCAACACCCTCCCAATCCATGTTTACGGTTTTGATAGCCCAATATGTTTTTTTGCTCGATCTCTACTGGTAAGTGGCAAGTTTTGCCATAGACAGGTCAAAAATGAGACATACCTAGGGGTGTCTTGAATGCGATTCAGTAGGCCCAAAGTGCCCCGTCTAACCTCAATGACCAATCCTTTCAAGAGGAATTGACAACCTTCTCAAGGATACCCTTTAATTCTCAGTTGGAGATTTCGGCTTGCCCGTTCGTCTGCGAGTGATATGTCGTGGCAATTTTGTGTGACACTCTGAAGCGTTGCAAGATCTTGGCAATAAGTTTGTTGTCGAAGTGCTTGCCTTCATCACGGATGATTTCCCTTGGCATTCCAAATCGTGTAAATATATTTTTCTACAAGAATATCTGCACAATTTTGGAGTCGTTTTTGGGGACTCCAGCCGCCTCAACCCATTTAGACACATAGTCGACGGCAAGTAGGATGTATAAATTATCGAATGAGGATGGGAAAGGCCCAATGAAATTGATCCCCTACACGTCCAAAAACTCCACTTCGAGGATATTCTGCAGTGGCATCTCGTGTCGCCTAGAATTATTTCCCGTTCGTTGACAACGATCACACTGCTTGTAAGATTCTTGGATATCTTTGTAAAGTGTGGGCCAACATAAGTCGAATTGCAAAACTTTAGCTGTGGTTTAAGTACCTCCAAAATGTCCTCCATAGGGTGAAGAATGGCATTGTTGGAGCACATTTTGTTGTTCCTCTTCGGGAACACATCGTCTTATTACATGATATGTACATTGTTTAAACAAAAGAGGCTCGTCCCAATAATAATGTTTAGCATCATGTCGAAACCACTTTTTTCCTTGATTAGTAAGATCATAAGGCATAATATCGCTAACTAAGAAATTGACTAGATCGGCATACCATGGTGTTGCAAAGACAACTAGCAAATACTCATCCAAGAATGCATCGTGGATCTCCCAAGTGTCATCATACTTATTGCCACCTTCCAGCCTTAACAAGTGATCGACAACTTGATTCTTCGTTCCTTTCTTGTTCTTAATTTCAATGTCAAACTCTTGTAAAAGTAAAATCCAGCGAATTAAATGAGGTTTAGCATCTTTTTTAGCAATCAAATACTTAATTGTCGAGTGATCAATATGGAAAATTACCTTAGTACCAATCAAATTGGAACGAAACTTGTCAAATGCAAAAACTACTGCTAGTAATTCCTTTTTCGTTGTGGTGTAATTCAATTGAGTACTGTTAAGGGTTTTACTAGCATAATATATTACATGGAAGATGTTACCTTTTCGTTGGCCTAAAACAGCACCTACCGCAAAAATCACTTGTGTTACACATGAGTTCAAAAGATAGGGACCGGTCAGGTGGAATGACAATAGGTGCCGAGGCAAGTTGTTCCTTCGGGTTTTGAAATGTCGTGGCACATGATTCATCAAAATAAAAAACTTTATCCTGTTCAAGCAGGTTACAAAAAGGTTTAGAAATTTTAGAAAAATTATAAATAAACCTTTTATAAAAACTTGCATGACCTAGAAAGCGAAATTTTTCGATCGCTTCCACATTGGCTATATCGACTTCAATTCTTTTCGAGGAGATCTTGTGGCCGAGCACTATACCTTCATCTACCATAAAGTGGTACTTTTCTCAATTTAGAACTAGATCAGACTCTTCACATCGTGTTAGTACTTTCTCCAAATTATCGAGGCAATTGTCGAAATAATCACCAAATACGAAGAAATCATCCATGAAGATTTCAAGGAAGTCTTCAACCATGTTGGAGAAGATTGCCATCATGCATCTTTGGAAGGTTGCCGGAGCATTGCATAATTCGAATGGCATCCTTCGAAACACATATGTACCATACGGTCATGTAAAAGTGGTATTTGCCTGATCACTTGGTGCTATGGCTATTTGATTGTAACTTAAGTAACCATCAAGAAAACTATAAAAGGGTTTACCTGCAAGACGGTCAAGTATTTGATCAATAAAGGGTAAAGGAAAGTGATCCTTTCTAGTAGCTTTATTTAACTTACGGTAATCTATGCAAACATTTCGACCGGTCACAATCCTAGTTGGAATTAGTTCATTGATTTTGTTACTTACCACAATTATACCTCCATTTTCGGTACACATTGTATCAGACTTACCCATGTACTGTTGGAGATAGGATGGATGATACCGACATCTAGCCACTTGATGATTTCTTTCCTCACGACTTCCTCCATAACATGGTTAAGTCTTATTTGTGCCTCAATCTTCGGTTTATGATCATCTATCAAAAGGATTTTATTCATATATACCACCGGGCTAATTCCCTTCAAGTCGGCAATTGTCCACCCTATTGCCTTTTTGTGCAGCATCAACATATCAATCAATATCTTTTCCTGTGCAGGCTGCAACATAGAAGAAATAATTATAGGAAATATGTTTTTGTTCCCAAGTAAACATATTTTAATTGCCCTGGAAATGGTTTCAACTCAAGAATAGCAGGTTGTTCAATTGAGGGTTTCTCGAGTTTACCTCCCTTACCTGAATAATCCAAAGGTTCAAAGTATGTACTTGGTCGACTTGTTATCCAATTTGCTTCTTCTTGCTCTTCTCCATTCAGCTTATTGTCGATCGGCTTATCAAACTCCTCAGGTTTTTCTTGTTCGGCAATAAAATTATCGAGGCAATTCTCTTCCATGTCAAAGTTGAATTCAGTGGTGGCTTGGATGACTTGGCTCTCTTCTGGATCATTAGCTTGCTTGAGGGTTTGGAAAACATTTAGTTTGACTTGTTGATAATTTACCCTCATCGTGAGTTCTCCTCTTTCCACATCGATCAAGGTCCTTCCCGTTTCTAGGAATGGTCTCCCAAGGATAATGGGTGTGAACTCTTACCAGTATATTCTCGATTTTTCCCTGTGGATGCACATAAGATTTGCCGCAAGCTACAGCATCACAGTTGTAGGTCTCGCCTTCCCTATGCCTGATCATTGGAAGATGGATTTCGGCATAAGCTTTATGCTTGCTTCTAGATCGCACGCCTTCCCGATATAATGATTTCTGATTGCACAAGGTATTGTGAAATTGTCGGGATCTTTTAGCTTAGGCGGCATTAGATTATTGTAAAACACTCATTAGTCATATATTTTATATGCATTCCATCTCATATTATTATTGTTCTTAAGTACATTTTAGGCATATTTAGGTTCATGCATTGCATATTTACAGTATTCTTTACTTTGCCATGCTTTTGTTGATTATCTTTTATTTGGTAATGAAAAGATGTTTGAGTTTAATTTGCATTTCAGGACTAGAAGTTTTAGACAAAAAAAGGTACTACCGAGTAGCTGCCGCCGTCATACCAGCCATCTAAGGCAGCAAGATGAGGAATTGGAAAATTGGAGTGCGATTTGTAGAGCAAAAAATCTTGAATCCAACGATGTCATTCACTTATTTTTCTGACTTCTAGAGCAGCGGGCAGAGCCGCCGAAGGAGAAGATCAATATGACTTGCGGTGCAAGGCAACAAGAAGGAGTCCACATTCAACTCAAAGAAGTCATAATTAAAGGTTGCATTTAATGCAAAAGCTACTTTGAAGACTTCTACTCCAATGAGGACTTGGCCTAGCTAATGCCTATATATACTCGACATATTTTATAATTGTAGACATCTTAGGTTTTCTTGCCGCCATTATGTTTTAAATTTTCTCTTGGGTTTGGGTTATGTTGTAAACTAGTGTGAGAATGGTTGTTTAGGAATTAAGTTTGTTTTTGCAATAAAACTTCAAGGTTTGCTTATTCCATTATCTTCATAGTTTTCAATTAAGTTCAAAAGAATAGTTGTTAACTATCTATTTTTCGGTATCTAGAGAGTCGAACTCACGAAATGGATAAGTACGATCCTCATCCTAATCAGGTGTTGATCAAGTTGGCCAAGACATAGGTGCGATTTTAAGGCGGCTAAGAGAGGACGAACCAAGGTATCTGTCTTTGTAAGACTCACGCCGTGACGGGTATCATCTGCAGTAGGCAACAACAACATTCTGACTTAGACATAAGCGAGATCATTATCAAAGCGTTTTGCCAAGCCTTAAAGGACTACCGAGTTTGCCGCCGAGCCATCCATATGTTCCACTTCCAAGGCAGCGAAAGTGTCGAAGCAGCTAATCTGCCATCCTCCGCCGAGGCAGCAAAGTCTGGTAGCGCAAAGCAACTTTACCTATTCAACGCAGTTTCACACTACTAAGTAGCATTACCTAACCCATTCTATCACCATGATCTCTTCTATCAATTACTTGTGTTTTATTTACTTTTTATTCTTTTATAAACTAAAATTACTTGTGCATTTATTTTTTGTGCAGGAATTGCAATCCGAATATGATGTCCAATCCCTGTGGGAGACGATATCTTTCATACTATAACTTGACAAAAGTGTGCACTTGCGCTCATATTTAGAGAACACCTAAACGCTCTACAAGTTTTTGGCGTCGTTGCCAGGGATTGGCAATAGTAAATTCATTTTTATTTTTCTGCACTTTGACTTTAATTGAATTTAATTTTAGTTTTTATTATTTATTCGAAAAAAAGAATTTTACAGTTTTCTTGTCTAGTGCATGACTAGAGCAAACCCATCAGGAGAAATCGTTTTCTTTGACGAGATCGAACGAAGAGCAAGAGAAGCCCTCGGGAAAGCCAAAGAAAAAGGAAAGGCAGAGGCAACAATGGTTAACGGCCAAGACAACAACCCTGCCAACGATGCCCGTATCAGTAGGGATGGGCAGCAAGATCATCCGCCTAGACAGTAGCAGCAAATTCCACCTAGGAAGCAACCCCCAATTCCGCCCAGGCAACAACAGTATATGCAAACCACCAGGGACTACTTGGAGCACAACTTCAGGGGATTTGACCCAACTCTGGCAGAGCCTGAAATCGAAGCGGATCACTTTAAGTTAAAGTCTGTGATGTTCAATATGATCAACACATTGGGGCAATTTTGAGGAACTGCCACAGAAGATGCTCGGCAGCACTTGAGAGGATTCCTTGACATATGCAGAGCTTTCAATATACATGAAGTCCATCAAGACGTGATGAAGCTGAGATTATTTCCCTATTCACTGAGGGATAGGGAAAAACAATGGCTGAACAACCAACCAGCGAGATCATTCAATATTTGGACGGAGCTATGCAAGGATTTTTAGATCATTTCATTCCTTCAAACGTCACAGACAGGTTGAGAAACGAGATCACAGCCTTCCGCCAAGGGGATGACGAACCAATGTATGAAGCTTGGGAGAGGTACCAACAGATGCTAAACAACTGCCGCTTCATGGTTTCCCATCCTGGATGCAAGTGTCGATGTTCTACAATGAAGTAAACCAACCAACACAAATGATGCTTGACGCCTCAACCAACGAAATCATCCTGGATAGACCACTTGAGGAGGCACCACAGATTCTGAATAGAATTTCTAAGAATGACTACAAGTTCCCTACAGCCCGTCGTGGCAGCATAAGGCGGCCATCTGTTGTGAATGAAGTAGAAGCTGTTGAATCTGTTAATGCCCGCCTGGAAAAGCTGACTGAACTAGTGATGAATATGGCCAAAGGAAAGACATATGAGGCCAAGGCTATGAAGTGTTTTTATGATGAGTGGGGGGGGTAACCACGATTCCTCTAAGTGTAGTGAATCTGCCAACTTCATGGGAACCTGTGAAAGGAATAGCAACCCTAACACCAACACATACAACCCAGGCTGGAAGAAGCATCCAAATTTCTCATGGAGCAATCCAAACACAACTGCAAATCCCACTCAACAACCAGGAGGATACCAACATAACCTATCAAGACAGCCGCCTCAGCAGCAACAGAATATGAACAATAACTCACTCGAAACTGCTTTACATACTTTTATGTCTCGAACTAGTGATTTTATTATTCGTACTAATAAATTTATTGATAAGACTGAGTCGTTTATGAACATGAATGATATGAGAATTAACAATCAAGAGGCTGCAATAATGAATCTAGAGACCCAGTTTGGGAAATTCACAGAGATCATAAGCAACAGGACAAAGGGCGCATCATCGAGCAGCACAGAGGTAGCAGCTAAACCCACCTATGAACAGTGTAGAGCCATATCAACTAGAAGTGGGAAACAACTGGACAAGCTCAAAACTGAACAACCAATGGACCAACAAATAGAACAGTCGGCCGCGGCAGCATCAAAACCAGTTGCCCGACAGATGAGGCTGATAGCATCCCTAAAGAGGATGATCCTGAGTCGCCACAAATTAGATTTCCATGCAAGGAACGCATTCAGAACATCCTTCTACCGCTGCTTTTCCCCTAAAGACTAAAGCAACAGAAACAAAAGCAACAGTTTCGAAAATTCCCGGATATTCTAAAACAAGTGCACATTAACATCCATCTCATGGAAGCCATCCAGAACATGCCCAATTACGCGAAATATATGAAGGAAATGGTTTCCAAGAGGAAAATAATTGGGGAGTTTGAAACCGTAGCCGTGACAGAGGAGTGCATGACTATGTTGCACAACAAGCTACCGACCAAAAGAATAGATCCGGGCAGTTTCATTATTCCATGCAAAATCGGCAGCAACCATGCCATGAGAGCCCTGTGCGATTTAAGAGCCAGCATTAACCTGATGCCAAAGGCGGTCTTCGACAAG
Source organism: Hibiscus tridactylites (assembly GCA_958450335.1). NCBI lineage: Eukaryota > Viridiplantae > Streptophyta > Magnoliopsida > Malvales > Malvaceae > Hibiscus > Hibiscus tridactylites. The sequence continues at coordinate 60,245,181 of OY288275.1, forward strand.
TTAGGTATTGGGCAAGCCAAACCCAGCTCCATCATGTTGAAACTAGCAGACCATTCATTTGTACAACCGGAGGGCAAAGAAGAAGACACCCTAGTTCGTGTGGGCATCTTTACTTTCCCAACAGACTTCCTCATCCTAGACTGTGAGGCTGACGAGAAAGCCCCCATCATACTTGGGCGACCATTTCTGGCCACAGGCAAAACGCTAATTGATGTGAAGTTGATCATGAGGGTGGACAACCAAAGCATAAAACTAAATGTTTTACAGCCCTTAATAATGGAGGAAGAAGGATGCCCAGACGCTCGGGCTTTAGAAATCAGCACTGAAATAGGGAACGACAACAACCACCCAGGCAGGCAGCAGGGCATCATGCAGAATCCCAAGAAACAAGATGACCCCTCAGGAGGGAGAAAACTGAAAAACCACCTCAGGAAGTGGTTATGTCTGGGAGATGCACCCCAATGCACTCTCAACGTAACTTAGTTTAACTATTTTATTTTCTATTATTTTTATGTTTTAGGATTATAATTTATTTTATTATCTTTCATTTTTAGGATTATATTTTAATTAATTACAATTTATTCTCCACATTTTTATTTTAGGATTTCTTTATTTAGTTTATTATTTTTATTCCCAGGTTTTAGGAATAAAAGAGCAAGACCAAGAAGAAGGCCCAACAAGGAACCCGCTCACCATCCTGCCGAAATAGCTGAGGACGGCCCAGTGCAGAAACAACGTAATGGCTAGTTGACCTCTAACGGCTAAAAAAGTAACGTGCAGAAAACTTGTAACGTGTGCGAAGCAATTTGCCCATTGGGAATTTAATGCCGCCATGACATCTCTCGGCGCCATCTATATAAACCCCAATTCTTCCATTCATTTACTTTCATCTCCTTGTTAACCTATTCTTGAATCCATTTCTCTCTTTCTCATTATCTTATTTTAGTTTCAGATTACAAAAAACCATCTCACACATGGCATCAACATCACAACCAAACCCACATTTCAACATTTCCTCTCCAATGATGATGCAAGAAGGTACAGAACCCAGTTCGCAAAACAAGCCATATAGGAGGAACAAGGGTTCCATTATTCAAATCAAACATGGGATCTCGGCCTTGAGCCCACCTTATTTGAGAGAATCCACAACAAGGGTTGGGAAATATTCACACGAAAACCAAAGGGGGTAAACATAACACTTGTCCGGGAATTTTATGCCCACTACCCCCACCCTGAACTGTCATTCGTATTTGTCCGAAGAGAGCCTGTCAAGTTAAATGTTTCCGTCATCAACAACTTCTATGGGCTCGAGATGGACGACAACCCTCACGAAGAATGGAGGCAGTCAATGAAGGTTGCCGATTATGACAGAATCAAGGCCCGACTGTGCGAACCCAATACCTCTTGGCTGGTGGGAAAACATGGCGGCTCCGTACAACACCGCCAATTGCTGCCGAAGGTGATGCTATGGAATACATTCGTCAAACATCGTTTACTTCCCACCTCTCATTACTCCACTGTGGGTCGGTCGCATCTCGCTCTCATTCACTCAATAATAATGAACAAGTCGATAAATGTTGGGGAAATAATCTGCAAGGAGATCCACAATTGCTTCCAGAAATCAAAGGGTCGGTTTTACTTCCCATCTCTCATCACGGGTTTGTATGCCAGTTTCAATGTCCCATAAGATCCAAAAGACGAGATAACATCCACCAAAGAGGTATGAACCATAAATGTCCACCTGTAGATGATGCAAGCACCAGAAACGGAGCAGATCACACCATCAAAGCCCTCCGCCACCCAGCCAGCTACACTAGCAGCTCCAGGCAGTACTGAAACTGCCCCAAATCCAGACGTCATTGCCCTGCTCCACACTTTGATAGAAAGCAACAAACGGATAGAGCAACAACAATTGACGTTCATGAAATATGTGGGGGAGGTCCAAGAGGCCTTTGTGGCTTACCTTCTTCAGAAATTCCCCAATGACGGCCTCTCATTGCCCACCTTTCATGCAGACCTAGCCGCCGCAGCGGTCCCTAGAGAGACCACACCATCAGAAGCAGCTGCCCTCCACGCCGCTTTTCACCGCCATATGCCATCTTTGACGCACTATCCATCCTACTCTGCTACCTCCGCTTCTAACATGGTTGTCGACACTTTCGAGAGGCATCAACAACATTTTTCTCCTACCCACACATCGAAAATAGTGGCAAAGACCTCCCCGTCCAACGAGGTTGAGCAATAGATGGCATCAATAGTGGCACTCATGGAAACAGAGAACCCTCTCGCAGAACCAATAGAGGAGGGAACCAGAAAGAGAAAGGGGCACATTACCTTCGCCGAGCCAGAGGAAGAGGAGTCTGAATCTAAGCCAGACCAAAGTGCAGCTCCTCGCCCCACTCTTAAGAGAGTGCAGCCGTCGCGGACATCAAAGATATCACCTACCAAGTCTGTCGCCCAGACACCTGTCAGCCGCTGCCTTATCATCCAGTCTTCATCTTCTTCCTCTGCCGAAAAGACCCCAGCTTCTTCTCAGCCCTCCGCCAACTTCTAGAGTTGTTTCTTTTTTTATTTTATTGCTTATTTTTATGTTTTAATTATCTTCATTGCATTTCTTTTTCTGTTTTTATTTTACTCTTGTAATTTATTTTGTGCATTGAGGGCAATGCCCATCTCGAGTTTGGGGTAGTAGCTCTCATATTTTTGTTTAGGCATCAAAGTAGCATATAGATTGCATTGTACTTGCCTAAAAATTAATCAAAAGAAAATTTTTGTTAGAACTTGTGCCTATGATAGGATAACCAACTTTAAATTTTTCGCATCAATTAAAAGAAACTTAATTTTGGGGAAAGTATGAAGTAAACTTAGAATTTTCTATTAATGCCAAAAATTAAAAGCACTACTGTTACTTGCTGAATTTGTTAGAATTTCTGTTAAACATTGCCTGCTTGAATTATTTGTAAAATTCTTACATGGTTGCAGGAAGCTGCAGCGGCAGGCAACAAAAGAAAAAGAAAAGCACTGCCACGACAGGAAAGAAAATTTTATGTTGTCTTTCCCTAGAGGTGCCCAAAACCGGCTCTAGAAAGAATCACATACAAGGACACACCGCTGCTATTAAAGTCCATGAATCTGAAAATCCTTGAAATGACGAACAAATGAGCATGAGTGAATGAAAGTCTTCACGTGATGACTCTACTCAATGGGTTCAGGATTTTGTAGTTTGCTCTTATCTTAATTTCAGACCTAGAAGAGTAGTTGTGATGAGCTGAAGCCTTTATTGCCATGATTACAAAATGTGCTTAATTATGATGCCTCGACAGCAACCTTAGATTACCATGACAACATCTTCTTTTTTTTACTTAGAATATTCTTCATATTCAACATGTACACAGTTTCTGCACACACTGCAATGACATTGTAGTTTAATTCTGAGGTAATTCATGCTATTCTCCTTTCACTAAATAATGATATGTGTCACGACCTTGAGGTGCTAAATCAAGTTTAAAATAGGTTTTTCTTTCTGATTAGTGCAAGGGCAAGTATGTTTAGGTTTGCATTGCTTGAGAACAAGCAATAGTTCGAGTTTGGGGTGTGTGTAAAGCGCTCATTAGTCAAATATTTTATCTGTATTCCATCTCATATTATTGCTACTTTTAAGTAAATTTTAGGCATATTTAGGTTCATGCATTGCATATTTACAGTATTCTTTACTTTTCCACGCTTTTATTGATTATCTTTTATTTGGTAAGGAAAAGATGTTTTAGTTTAATTTGCATTTTAGGGCTAGAAGTTGTTAGGAGGAGGACATACCATTGTGATGCACTGTGATATGCAAGTGGATTGTTCATGATTGTAATCATGGTGAGTACGTGCTAAGCACAAAAGTTGATATTAAATGATATTGAGGATTGAATTAAATGTTGGCACTAGTATGCTTGGGTACAAATGATCGACCATTAGGATGTTAGTGTGCACACGTGAGTCAAATGCGTGCGTGGTCTTGATGATGGTAGTCATCAAGATGGAGTACGGGTTTGCCCGAAAATTCTTCTTATGTATATGATAGTCGGTGATGAGTGTAATCCCATCGACGGGGCGTGAGGATGAGTGGAATCCCCTCCGTGAGACCAGTGATGAGTGTAATCCCACCGTGAGGTAAAGTTGTTGGATGTGAGTTCCAACATGTTTATCTGCGTATTCGAGTCATAGTTAGGTGCCAATGTGAGTTGATATGTGTATCAATGTGATTTGGAATGTGATTCCTATTTGGATTATTATATGTGTTTACATGTGATGTGGATTGAGCTTGTGAGCATGGCATTAGATTGTATAAGTGTTCATGCATCATTGTACTTTGGCTCATGTGGATCGAAGGTAAGAACATGCATTCTACCTTGTTGTGCTCGTACTTGGACCCTGCATTGTCGAGGTTTGTTTTTAAAGAGCTTACCCTCACTAAGCTTTATGCTTACGCTCTCTTTTGTTTGACAATGTAGATCCTTAGTTCGTGGGTTGCTAGTGCAAGAAGGGGCCTCCAAGTGTGCCTTGTGGTGCTAGCTTAGCTATCAAGTATGGACATTTTAATTTATAGATGTAATGGTCAAGCAATGAGACATGTTTAGGTTGTTGAGCCTTTTTGAAGTATGTTGATGTGGTTTGTGTAGGAGCATGATTTGACTCCTTCATATCTTACGTTAATTGGCTTTTGGATGTATGCCTTGCTTGTAAACCATGTTGGTTTTTACCCATCTTATTTTGCCTAAGTCTTAACCTTGTTGAAGCATGATACCTTTAATGCTATGCATAGATGTATGATTCTTGATGTTGGTTCCTTTAATGTATAGCCTTGTTGTGTTTGAAGTGTTAAGCATGCTTGTTATGTTGGCTTTGCCTTAGAGTTGATGTTAGTGTGTTGTTTGAGGTTTTAGAGGGGGTTTAGGGACATTTTTGTGCCATAAACCAGCTAAAACCAATCTGCAGACAGAGGGCGTTTCGAAACGGTCGACCCTGTTTCGATACGGTCCCTTTTTTTTTGGTCGGGCGTTTCTATACGCCTAAGGGACGTTTCGATACATTTTTGCTACTGGAAATCTGAGAAATTGACGATAGTTTAACGTATCGAAATGGGCTTTAACGTTTCGGAACGGCCTTCATCTCGTTGACCACGAGAAGTTGACCATCGAGGTCGTTTCGATACGGGTCACCCCTATTTCGAAACGGTCTCATCAGGTTGACTATGGCCTGTTGACCAAGTCAAGGCGTATCGAAACACCCTAAGGGCGTTTCGATACGGCCTGCTGTAAAGAACTAAAATGGACTGTATCGATGAGCTGTTTGGTTGATTGTCTTATATGTTCTTCTGTTGTTGCCTTCCTCACATAGGATTCATTATTACCTCTAGGAAAGATAATATAAATAAAAAGAAATTTTTAGGGTTCCTAACCGAGGTTGAACCTTAACGGGATTCGCATTGGTTTTCCCCGTATAGTCTACTCGGACCGGTCAAACGTCCGGACCGGGACGAGGGGGTTACACCAATTGTTGAGTTGATCACACAATTGCAAATGGCCAAGAGGGGGGTGAATTGGCAATTAAAAATTTGGTGGGAGGTATGAGTGAAAAATAAAAGTGACACAAGTGGTTAGAGTGATTCAAGTTCTCCAAATGAACTCTGCATCCACTACCTTAGTTCCCACTAAGAATTTTCAACCAATTCACTACTTGAATTCTTCCCCTTTTCTTGGATGAGGAGGTAACCTTACAAATTGATTAAGCTTTCTACCCAAAGCTTAATCTACTCACTTTTACAAAGATAAGGATTGGTAAACTTAAACAATTCCTCTCAAAGGATAAATGTTTACCCAAATACAATTTCAAACTCCCCAAACTCACAATACAATATAACAATAAAATCACTAGAGTTGGGTACAAGAATTTGACTTTGAAGAGCACTAGGGTTTGGATTTTTGCTTTGATGTTGCTTGTAGGTTCAATAGTTGTTGCTTGGTCAATTGAAGCTTGTTTTTATACCCTTGCATTGAATTCTAGCCGTTTGGGTAGTTGGGATCATCAATAGAGCCATTGGGAGCAATTTTCCCACATTAAATGCAGCTCTGCAGCATACCGTATCGGTACTCAGGAAAGGCGTATCGATACCTGCATCAAAGAGGAAAGAGTCGTTGTGCCTGAAAACAGAGCGTATCGATACGCATAGAAGGCGTATCGTTACGGTTTTAAGGGGCATATCGATCAGGATGGCCATATCGATACGGTCTTTGCTCACTAGAATCCCAAGTCAAATTTTCATTAAAAGCGTATCGATACGCATACCAAGCGTATCAGTACGGTATAACGGTCTTTTAAAAATTGGGAAACCAACCAACTGACAAGTAACGGTCGAAAAATTAAATGCTGAGATTTTTCAAAGATATGATTATCGTAGCGATACGGTTGCATAGCATATCGGTACGGTTTCATGAAAAGAGTTGCCCAAATGAATATCGTATCGATACGGTTGCAAAGCGTATCGGTACGGTAAGTCCATTAAAATTCCAGTGGCAAAAGCCCGTATCGATACACATAAGGGTATCGATACGCCTGGGCGTTCTTGTATACTTTGGTTTGAAAATCAAAATTCCAGTAGCAAAAGAGGGTATCAATACGCCTGTACGTTTTTGCATAGTTAGGCTTGAAAAACATAGGAAAAGACTTAGAAAATTTTCATATATTTAAGAGCTTGTCTTGAGATATTATTTTGTTTAAAATACTTGTCAATTGTGAGACTTTAAAGAGTACTTAAAAATTTATTGTTTTGCAAATTGGTCCTTAAGTTTATATGTTATATCAAAATCAATTTTGGTTTTACATCAATCTTCATCTTCTTCAAAAATTGAAAACAAAAAGACAAAGACAACTGGAGAACCTGTGAGCACTCAAGAATCACTGGCACCAAATATAAAGAAATAAGTTACTTCGAGTAGTTCTAGACTTGGGCTTCTTTTGTGAACTGAAATAAGTTTTATTGGTTATCTTGATAGAAAAAAGATAAATCTCATACCATAACAATTTGTTTTGTAAATGATAAATATTAACATTTTATGATGGATACGATGATTTAAAACTGATATCAGGCTATTTTGTACATGACAAATATTGTCATTTATTTTTGATAGGATGTGATTGAAAATTAATAAATAATTGCATGGAAACAAATATGTATTTCTAATTGAATTTCAATAGAAATGTGAGGTGCATTTACTTAAAGAAATAATAAATCAAGATATATAATTACTTGAAAACTATTACATAAACCTTAACTACTAATACAATGTCTTCAACATACATAAACCTTATCTTACCAAACATACACCTAAACCAAATGTCTTTACATACATAATTCTAAACTACTAATACAACCAATATTCTCACTAGTATATATATAACACACAATATAGAGAAAATGAACAATGTCTTATAAAAAAATTCTTTAAAATTTTAAATTTCTCCTTCAACCTCCAAATTTTGCTCTTTAATTCATTTTCATTTCGAACATCTTCACCATATAAATTCTCCTTTACTTCACTTTGTGCACTGTCATTAGAATCCAACAAAGGTCTGCCACTTTGATCCACAGTAATAATCCCACAATTTTTAAGTTGTCTTTTAAGTCTTACATTCTCCTTAGTTAGATATCGTTTAATATCACGTAATAGTCGTAGTCGTTAATTTGCTCGATCTGACATAATATCATCGTACCATTCAAAAAAACGACAACCATTCTACAATAAAATCAAAAACAAATTTCTTAGAAGCGTCAAATATCAACTAAATCAAGATCCTAAATAAAATCTAAAACAAAATTCTTAGAAGCATCAAATATTATAACTCTAATTATTAAAGCCTAATTATTAAAAATCTAAATAATCAAGCATAATTGTTAGAACCCTAAATAATAATAATAATAATAAATTTAGAAATTTTACCAAAAAATTTGGACAACCATAATACCTTCTTCCCGTATTCAAGTCGCTCCATACGATATCTTTAGGAGCCATTTGATCACAATAGCACCTTTTTTGTTCTCCATCATACACAAAATTTCGTTGAGATAAACTAAATATATTTATAAAACCGACCTTTTCATTGATGGAGTCAACAAATATTTCTTTCAAACTTTGTGTACCTCACCTTGAATCGAGTAAGAGTATTTTGAAACTCAGGAATTTTGAGAGGGAAAAAATTTCCACTTAAAAGTTTTTGTCGATTTCAAATGACAAGAAATTAAAGAATAATGGGGTGGTTTATATTGTAGCCCGTGTTTTTGTTAATTTTAATGATTATTTTAATTATTAATTTTAAATTAAAAAAAACATTAAAAGTAATTTTTGCAACACAACATCTTAAATGAGTGACTTAGCTTGGTGGTTTGGGAGATGACTTTCAATCCCAACGACCTGAGTTTGAGCCCCCTTGCAATCATAATTTTGGCTTATACAAAATCAAGTCTTTCGGAAGCTGCCACGTGTTATCTTATCAGTGGATGACATTGAAATTCTTTTTCTTATTTGGCATCATTGCCACGTGGCTCTGCCACGTCACCCCTATGCCATGATGGTGTTTCACGTTAGCATCAAACGATTAATGCTTGTTGATTGACGTTTTTATCCACTGAAGGTGAAAGTTGACTGAAAACGTTAGGTGCTTGTTTGCACCAAAAGAAATAATAAGTGGTGAATTGACCAAACAGTGAAACGTTGGGGGTTATTTTTGACCTTCTGCCAAAGAAAATATAGCTTAAGGACAAGGTGATAAATTTTACTTCTAATTAATCTTTTATTTCTCCAACCAAACATTGTAATCATATATTCCTACCAAATAAACCAAACAAAGTAATGGAATATTTTCAGTAATGTATCAAGTAATATTACATTCTAATAATCTTATTCTCAAATATAATTGTACATTCCGTGAATTAAACGCTACTTGAAAGTAGAAAGAGATCAAATAGTGATAAAGAAAGGGAATGAAATTAAAGAATGAATGTCTGAAAGTGGATAAAAGCAAGAAAGAAAAAAATAGATAATAGTTTGTTCATCAGTCATTGTAGATGCCACTCGTTTTCTTCACCATTCATAGCAGAAGACAGTTGGCATATCACATCTGGTTAAAAGAGTTTCGATAACGGTTCCTCATTTTAAGTAATTCAAGACCCACGAAGGTGGAAATCACGTGTTTAAGGGGGTACGTACGTTGTTCTCGGCTTGTACAACTGCATAACGCGGTCTATTCCCAAAATAGCACCTTTAAAAAAAATTTAAAAGGTTATTTATATTGGATATCATTAACTATAGCTTTTGAGTTGAAAATATTACTAAACTTTAAAATTCTTCAAAACTAGCACTGAATAATATTTCAGTCGAAAATATCACTTCGGCGTTAACCGCTAACTCCCCCGTTAAGTCAAAACAACGTCATTTTGGTGCGACTGTTATGAAGTCTAATTTGGCCAAAACCACGTCGTTTTGCTAGAGGAAAAAAATTAAAACCATTCACTTAAGGTGATTTGAACTCAGGACCTTTAAAAGGTAAAACTAAACCTTAACCATTGAACCAACATAATATTATATAATATTTTACCAAAAATATTATATATCTTAAACTACTTCATATTAATTCAAATTATTTTATTAAATAAATAATATTAAAATATATTATTTATAATATATATATATATATAAGTGTACTGTTTTTATATAAATATTATATATAAATAATATATTTATATTATAAGTATTATATAAAAACTCTAAACTCTAAATCATAAACCTTAAACTGCAAAGTTCAAACTTCAAACCCTAAACTTTATAATTTGAGGTTTGGGATTTATAATTTTTTATATATTATTTATAATAAAAACATATTGTTTTATGAATATCTTTTGTTTTAAAAAATAATATATATTTTATTGATGTATGTAAAAACAATATATTGTATATTATTTATACAATTATTTTTTATAAAATAATTTGGTTGAACTAAATAGATAAATTTATATAATTCAAGTAAAATTATTTTATTTTTATATTATTTTATTTTAGAATTTAAGTTTGAGGATGGGAGTTTGTGGGTTAACAATTTAGGAGTTAAGGTTTTTATATATTATTAATAATATAAATATATTATTTTTATAAATATTTTAGGGTTTTTTAAAAATAATATATTTATATTATTAATAATATATAAAAGTAATATTTTTTACTTATATATATATGCAAATAATATATATTTATATTTTTATATGTTAATATTATTCATTTCATAAAATAATTTGAATTAATCTGAAGTAGTTTAAGATATATAATATTTGTTATAAAATACTATGTAATGTTATGTTGGTTCAATGGTTAAGGCTTAGCTTTACCCCTTAAAGGTCTTAGGTTCAAACCACCCTAAGTGCATGGTTTTAATTTTTTTCCTCTAGCAAAACGACGTCGTTTTGGGCCAAATTAGACTTCGTTTTGACTTAACGAGGGAGTTAACGGTTAACAACGGATTGGCATTTTCGACTCAAATATTAAAGTTCAATGTTAGTTTTGAAAAGTTTTAAAGTTCGGTGATATTTTCGACTCATGGGCTATAGTTTATTGGTATCCGGTGCAGTTAACCCTTTTTTAAAATAGGGTTAATAGTCAAAAAGGGACCTGACCTATACCTTTTTTCAGTTTGGTGATTAACTTTTTTTGGGGTCACTTTGGAGCCTAACGTTTTATTTCGTAACTCAGTTTGGGTTTTACCGTCAACAACCTTTAAAAAAATTTCGTTATCCAATAAAAACATGTCATGTGGCCTATTTTATCTATTTATTTAAATTTTGAATTTCTCTAAAAATATAAATTTCTTAAAAAAAAACCCCGAAGTATTAATCTCTTTCAAACAAACCCTTAAATCACATCTCCTTCGCCATATAACATCCCACTCACGTCGGCGGTTCACCGTTCACCGCTCCAAGTGTTGGATACCTCACCGTTCAACATCTCCCACCTTCTAGTCGTCGATTAGAAACTCAATCGGTCTCTTTTTCTTCATTTTTAGATGTTCGTCGAAGAAGCAATCGCCTGTTTTCGACGGCAGAATGATGGGGGTCCCGGTAGTGAGGGGCCAATGGAGGCAAGGGCTGTCGGTGGTGGTTGAATCGGTGGTGGAATGGGGGAATTTAGGGATCTAGAGTTTAAATTTGAGTGTTTTAGAGAAATTAAAGATTTTGGGGTTTTTATATAAAATTAAAAAATTTCTAATTTTTGGAAAAATAAAAATTAAAGAAAATACCAGAATATGTCATATGTCGCGTTTTTAATGGTTAACGGAAAATTTTAAACGTCGTTGGCAGAAAAACCCAAAATGAGTTACGGAATGAAACGTTAGGCCCCAAAATGACCCCAAAAAAATATCATGCGCCAAACTGGAAAAACAGGTATAGGTTAGTCCCATATTTTACTATTAAGCATTTAAAATAATATACGAAAAAAAAATATTTTTCAGCATAGCAATTTTACAGGAAACTTGCCGCACATGTCCTGCGAGTTCTAACAAAAAAATGTGCTTAATAATATCTGATTGAACTCGTCAGGCTTGCACGACGAGTTCATTAAAAATTATTTTTTTAGAATATTATTATTTAATTATATGAGAATTTATTCGAATATTTAATTGAAACTCGACATACAAGCATGATGAGTTCTAATTAATTTTTTTTATAAATCATACATTTTATTGAAGGACGAAATTTAAAAAAATAAACTATTAAGATCTCACTTGCATCTTTTATGTACTGAAGAACAAAAGTTATAATTCATAAAAAAATAATTAAAAAATAATTAAATGAGTGTTAGCTTTTTGTTTATTACTTATTACTAATGTGCAGCGGGTTTCTTATAAGGGTTTTATGCTGAAAATAATTTTTTTCAGGTGCTATTTTAAAAAATTACTTTTTAAAACTTGCTATTTTGCTGAATGCCTCACATAACCAGACCCGTTTTTGAGATTTTGGTGGCCCTAGAGAGAACAAAAAAATTAGGCTTGTAACACCCCAAAAATTACGCCTAAATTGTAAACCTTATATTCGAATAATCTCTAATTTTAAAAACTATACTTTTGAAATCCCTAATTGAAAACCCTAATAATTGAGAATTTTAAATTCAAAACCCTAATTGAAAATTCAGAATTAAATTGAAATTTAGTTGTGAAATAAGTGACCTATTTGTTAATAATCGGAAGTCCAAAGACCTTTTTATAATTGGTTTCTTTTTTGGGCCATTTCGGAATTTGGGTAAAGATTGAGTGTTGTTCTACAAACCCTTAAAGAGTTGGATGACCTTATGGTGCAATTTTACCCTCAAAAGCTTGTTATTTAATTTCTTTTCAGCTTTAGAAACCCTTGGTTGCCGTTTTTTTTTTCTTTTTTCTATAGCTGCTCTGTTCCTAACCTCCGCTCATGTCAAAATAACGTATCCCCCACCTTTGGTGGTCTGATTAGAGCTCCGATCAAGCCCAAAATCATGGTCGTATGTGCTTTGTCGCCTCCAAAGTGAATCGCGTCTTTCCGCAAGTATGATTATTGCTATTATTATAAGTTTTTAAAGTTTTATAATCATTACAAATTTACAAATTTATCATATATATATATATATTATTCACGATTGTTATCATTATTAGCATGATAGTTATTTTATGTTATTATAAATATATAACCCTTGCGTTGTTTCTTTGTCCAGCAACACCAGTTTCTCCAATTCATGGATTTAAATTGAATGGTGCTATTATTATATTATTTTCTATTAGCTGTAAAATATTATTTATTAATACTGAGATCATGTGGGAATGTGGTCTTATATTATTCTTATATACATATACACACGTATATAGTGCTTTCAAGTCATATATGTACTGTTTTTATTACAATATTTTATATATAGAGAGAGGTTATTCCTTAAAAAATGCTCTTTTTTTTTATAATATGTATAGCATCTTCAAATATGTCAACTGACATTTGAAATCAATTTTAAGTTATTTACTTATGTATATATTATTGATATTTCCATTATTATTTTTGTACGTAATCTTGTTAAAAATTATGAGCTCGTAGATAGATTATTATGTCACCTCGTAGGAGCTCTAAATTATCGACCCATCATGATCATACTCGTTCCTATAAATTTGAGATTAAGTCATATTTGAAAATTTTGTGTTGTCATTCCTAACCTGAACTAAAATGCCTTTTTAAAATTGTTATCAAACCTTTTTTTTTTAAAGTATTTCATTAGTTTGAAAATTTTGAGGACAAAATTTCTTTTAAGGGTGGAAGAGTTGTAACAACTTAAAAATTAAGCCCAAATTGTAAACCTTGTATTCGAATAATCTGTAATTTTAAAAACCATACTTTTGAAATCCCTAATTGAAAGCCCTAAAAATTGAGAATTTTAAATTCAAAACCCTAATTGAAAATTCAGAATTAAATTGAAATTTAGTTGTGAAATCAGTGACCTATTTGTTAATAATCGAAAGTCCAATGACCTTTTTATAATTGGTTTCTTTTTTGGGCCCATTTCGAAATTTGGGTAAAGATTGAGTGTTGTTCTATAAACCCTTAAAGAGTTGGATGACCTTATCGTGCAATTTTACCCTTAAAAGCTTGTTATTTAATTACTTTTCAGCTTTAGAAACCCTCGGTTGTCGTTCTTTTCTTTTTTCTATAGTTGCGCTGTCCCTAACCTCCCCTCATGTCAAAATAACGTATCCCCCACCTTTGGTGGTCTGATCAGAGCTCCGATCAAGCCCCAAATCTTGGCCGTATGGTGTTTTTTCGCCTCCAAAGTGAATCACGTCTTTCCGCAAGTAAACCCCTATCGTTAAATTATTCTTCTGGTTGTCTTTTGCGAGCACCACCATTCTGCTACAAGGCCTTTCACGTATGATTATTGCTATTATTATAAGTTTTTACAGTTTTATAATCAATAAAGATTTACAAATTTATCATATATAAATATATATATATATATTATTCACGGTTGTTATCATTATTAGCATGATAGTTATTTTATGTTATTATACATATATAACCCTTGCGTTGTTTCTTTGTCCAGCAACACCAGTTTCTCCAATTTATGGATTTAAATTTGAATGGTGCTATTATTATATTATTTTCTATTAGCTGTAAAATATTATTTATTAATACTGAGATCATGTGGGAATGTGGTCTTATATTATTCTTATATACATATACATATATATATAGTGCTTTCAAATCATATATGTATTGTTTTTATTACAATATTTTATATAGAGAGAGGTTATTCCTTAAAAAATTGCTCTTTTTCTTATAATAAGTATAGCATCTTCAAATATGTCAATTGACATTTGAAATTAATTTTAAGTTAGTTAATTATCTATATATTACTGATATTTCTATTATTATTTTTATACGTAATCTTGTTAAAAATTATGAGCATATTATAGAGTCTGTATTGGTTTGCAAATATTATCTAAATTACCATTACATATAGTCGGTGTAATTTGGTTTGATCCAAACTTTTATGACCCAAGCCACGTCCCAAAATTTTAACTCGAGTTTAGTGGGTTACAAAGCTCTTAATTAGGGATTTCAATTATGATCGCATTTTCATTTTCGACCATGTTGTGTTTATCGCAATTGCGGCCATTGTGAGTATCGCGGTTGTAAATTTTTTAATAACATGTACTCTATAATAATAAATATTGGAAATAATTGTCCCTAATAACAAATATTGAAAAAATTGAACTTTAAAAGTATGCTCATAATATAAAATATTAAAAATAGACATTTAATAACATGTATTGAAAATTGGACCTTAATAACAAGTAGGGGTGTTGAAATGGTTAATTCGGTCGGTGGTCGAATCGAATTACCCAAAACCTAATTAACCGAAACTTTTAAATCTTTAACCGTTAACCGAACCAAACATTTTTCGGAAAAAAATTAACCGAACCAAACAAATTTATGTTAATTCGGTCGGTCTTTGAATTAACCAAAATTTGTAACACCCCGAGTTTAGGGTCGGGATATATCGGATTAGTTAAACCGATTCAGGTTAAAATTTAAATTGGAGAAAAACTATTTTGACACACCTAAAGTATTTTAAAAGAGAAAAGTGTAAGAATGAGATTTTGAAAGAAAGAGAAAAGTGTAAGAATGAGATTTTGACACACCTAAAGTTGTAACACCCGGGTTTAGGGTTCGGGAGAAAATAATATTTTGAGTCCGATTTTATAATTAAAATAATAATAAAATATTTTGGTCCTTATAATTTTCAAACATACTTTTCGTGTGGGACCAAAATGTAATTGGAATCAAATTTTCATGGATTTGAGAAATTCTTTTGACTATTCTCATTAATGGCAATTTTGTAATAAAGTGGATTTCTTTTAAAACCCATTTTAATTAATATAAAGTATTGACTTCTTCCTTCTCTCATTTTGCATTGAACGACAAAGGGGAGGGTTTTTCCCTAAATCACTATCTCATCACCTTGCTTCTCCATTTTAGCTTGGTTTTGAAAGGTAATCAATTTCCCATCTTGCTCTCATCTTCCTCTCTTCAAAAGTACAAATAGTTTTCATTTTCATCCATGTTTTGGAATTTGAGTTTTTAGAGGATTTGAATAAAAATGGTAACTTTATTGTTTTTAACTTGAAGTCTTCATTTAACAATGTTAGATATGAAGTTTATGAACCAAATGGTCCAACATATGTGATTTTTACATGGTTTTGTAAACATTCCTGGATTTGGGTTTTGTGGGGGGGGGGGGGGTTGAAGGGTTTTAGAATGGTTTTTGAGGTTGTTTTAGGTTGGGAATTTGTGGGCTGAGGTTAGCACTATAGTTGGGGGTTGTTTTGGAATCATTTGGAAGTGATAAAAAAGTTGAAAATATGAGTTTTGGTTGAGGTTTATGGGCTGCTCGAGATTGGTAATTTTGGGGGTTGTCCATGGCTTGAATTCTTATGTTTGATGTTTGAATAGCATTCTGGGTTAGATACATTGATGTTTGAGCTGATTTGAGGTTGTTTGGATTGTGTTGAGTTGTTTAGAGACAAGGACGTGTGTTAGTGAAGCATCGAGAGTGAATCCGGAAGCTTGAAGGTTTGGTTGCTTGATAGTTGAGCTTGGAAGTGAAGGTGAGTGGTTTAATGTTTTCAAAATGGTCTTTGAATAATTGGTTCAAGCATGTGGACTATGTTGGGCTTGGTAGACCCACCTAGAGTTAGGATTAGAGTGGTAGCCTAATCCTAAACTTTAATTAGAGACATTGGTTGAACTTTTTAATTGATGTTTATGCCTCGTGATGATTGTGTTATGATGATTATGTATAATGTGTTATACAGGTATGATGAGGCATGTTTGTGATGCATTGTGACATGCAAGTGGATTGTTCATGATTGTAATCATGGTGAGTACATGCTAAGCACGGAAGTTGATATTAAATGACATTGTGGATTGTGTTAGTATTGGCATTAGTATGCTTGGGTACAAATGATCGATCATTAGGATGTTAGTGTGCACACGAGAGTCAAATGCGTGCGTGGTCTTGATGATGGTAGTCATCAAGATGGAGTACGGGTTCACCCAGAAATTCTTCTTATATATTGCGATAGTCATTGATGAGTGTAATCCCATCGACGGGGCGTGAGGATGAGTGGAATCCTCTCCGCGAGAACGGTGATGAGTGTAATCCCACCGTGAGGTAAAGTTGTTGTTGGATGTGAGTTCCAACATGTTTATTCGCGTATTCGAGTCATAGCTAGGTACCAACATGAATTGATATGTGTATCAATGTGATATGAAATGTGATTTCCTAATTGGATTAATATATGTGTTTACATATGTTGTGGATTGAGCTTGTTGAGCATGACATATCATTGGATAATTGTTCATGCATCATTGATATTTTGGCTCATGAGGACCGAAGGTAAGGTCATGTATTTACCTTGTTGTGCTCGTGCTTGGACCTTGCATTGTCGAGGTTTGTTTTTAAAGAGCTTACCCTCACTAAGCTTTATACTTACGCTCTCTTTTGTTCGACAATGCAGATCAGTAGCTCGCGGGTTGCTAGTGCAAGAAGGGGCCTCCAAGTGTGCTTCGTGGTGCTAGCTTAGCTATCAAGTATGGGTATTTTAATTATGATGTAATGGTCAAGCAATGGGACATGTATTTGTGGTGTAATGCCACTTGTTGAATGTTGGTTTGTTTAGGAGCATGTTAAACTCCTTTAAATGCTTGTGTTGCTTTGGCTTTTGGATGCCATGCTTTGCCTGTAGAACCATGTTTAGACTGCCTTGTATGAATGTTTCATGTTTGTTTGCTAAGGCATGAACCTCATATATGCTATGTTTTCCTTCTTTTGAATGAATACATGACTTCCTTGGTTGAATGATGTTTGTTCTTGTCGGATGCTTTGTATGATTAGATTTTGGTTGATAGATGTTGTATGAATGCTTGGATGTGACTAGGAAGGTCTTAAAATGCATTTAGAGTTGTGTCTTGTGTTGTTTTGCTGAAATGTGGAGACTTGCAGTGTAGGGCGTATCGATACGCCTATGGGCCGTATCGATACGGTCTTGCCTTCAGGACTCAATTTTGGCTTGGCGTACCGATACACGAGAGTGTATCGATACAACAAATGCTCACTGGAATTCTGAGATTTTGGTGAGACTTTGGCGTATCGATATGGGCTATAAGCGTATCGGTACGGTTCTATCTCGTTAACCACGAGATATTGACCGAGGAGGGCGTATCGATACACTCAAGGGCTGTATAGGTACGGTCTTCCTGTGTTGACTGTTGGATGATTGACCTTGGTCAAGGCGTATCGATACGGCTTGCTTTAAAATGATAAAATGAGCTGTTTAACTTGTTGTGTTGGATTCGATTGTGTTTCTTCCTTGTTGTTTCCGCTGTCGTGATCACTTAAGTAACGATATGCCTTTACATAAGATCAAATTAAAAGAAATTTTCTAGGGTTGCTAACCGAGGGGGGAACCTTAACGGGTTTCGCTTCGGTTTTCCTCGTGTAGCCTACTCGAACCGGTCAAGCGTCCGACCGGGACAAGGGGGTTACACTTTTTGGTATCAGAGCCTAAGGTTACCGAGACCTTGGGCAGGTAAGTGAGGTAAGTTTAAGTTTTTGTATTGATATGCACGGTGTTTACTTGCCTTGTACACATGATTGCTTGTGTAACAAGCATGCTCGTTGTTTTGTTTTAAAGCATGATGTTTAGAGTCTCATTGCTACTATTACATTGGAAAAAGGATTTTAAAGTGAGGGAACATACTTGAGCCACTTGGAAGCCTTGCCTTGCTAACTCAATCTTGTATGTTTGTTGTTGTGGTTGTAGTTATTACCTGTAAGAGTGATGTCGAGGCCGAGAGGTAGGCCGAGGGTGGTTCGTTAGAAACCACATGTTGCGGCTCCTGTTAATGAGCCGGTGGCTAGAGTTGAGGCTCATGTAGTAGAGCCTGCTGCTGGAATTGGAGCTCCCCCACCACCTCCACCACCACCACCTCCTCAGCCTGGAGTTGGAGGCGAGGATGGAGCTGAGGGAGAAGGACCTCAGGGTGGCCAGGGTGGCCAAGGTCCGGCCGAAATAGATATGACTCCGCTTGTGCAAGCTATAGCGGGAGCATTTCAGGCCGTAGTTGTCGGAGCTCAGGTTGTAGCTCAGCCTAGGGGTGATGATGCTAGTTTACCGTTTGAGAGGCTCCGTAGCCTATGGGCTGAAGAGTTTATAGGGTCTACACTGGAGAGGTCTAAGTTGTGATTAGAGAAGACCGTTCGCATCTTAGCTCAGATGGGTTGTGTGGGTGCTCGCAGATTGGGCTGTGTGATCTCTTTGCTTCAGGGTGATGCCTACATCTGGTGGGTCACCATTACTACCGGGGTTCCAGAGGCAGAGATTGGATGGGATTTCTTTGAGTCTGCTTTCAGAAAGAGATACTTAGGTCCGAGGTATCTAGATGAGAAGAAGCGGGAGTTTATGGCTCTTGTTCAGGGAGATGCTACTGTGACTGACTACGAGATCCGTTTTGTTCGTTTGAGTCAGTATGCTCCAGAGTTAGTTCCTACTGAGGGGGACCGTTGTAACCGATTCAGATATGGGCTTCATGAGGAAGTTAAGAGGTACACCTTAGCTTCAGATTATTCAGATATTGATATCTTGGTTGCTAGAGCCAAGGACATTGAGCATAGCTTGGGGCTGACCAAGCGTTCTAGAGGTTCTAGTTCTGGTAAGAGGCACAACAACTTTGACTGTGGGGATGCCAAGAGGCATAGAGGCGGTGGACAGCAGTTTGACCATAGACGTGGCGGTGGCTACCATGGTAGAGGCCATCAAGGCCATAAAGGAGGAGGGCGTTTGCCCGAGTGTACCCGTTGTAGGAGACAGTATTCTGGTGAGTGTTGGGGTAACTTCCATGCTTGTTGGAACTGTGGTTTGAGGGACCACTTTCGGAGGGAGTGCCTGCATCAGGCGGCACAGGCACCGAACATAGCTCAGGCTCCTGCGAGAGCGACTGATTATCAGAGAGGTTGTGGGCGCGGACGTGGCTACTTCCAGCCTAGGGCTGATGCACCTAGGGTAGATGCTCAGAGGAACCTTGCTCATGTTATGGCAGTGTAGCCAGAGGTAGGAGGACCAACGAGAGTTTATGCTCAGAGAGAGGCTGGGAACGACACTGATGTGATAGTAGGTAATTTTGAGTTACAGTCTATGTCTTTGCTTTCTTTGGTTGATTCGGGTTTTACACATTCCTACATTTTGAGTGAGCATGCACGGAAGTTAGATATACCTGTTGAGATCTTAGATGTAGGTATGCATGTGACTAGTTCCTTTGGTGAGACAGTTGCAGTTAGATGTATGTATAGGAGATGTCCGCTGAAGATTCAGGGTCATGTGTTCTCTGTTGATATGATGGAGCTTCCTTTTTTATGGTTTTGATATCATTTTGGGTATGGACTGGTTAGTTGAGCATCGAGCTAGTGTGGATTTTGAGACGAATAGGATTTCCTTGAAACTTTCTGATGACTACGAAGTAGTAGTAGTAGGCGAGAACATTAAGTTCTTGTCTAATGTTGTTTCAGCTTTAGAGGCTCATAGGTTGATGGATTCCGGATGTGGGGCTTACTTAGCTTATGTGATGAATCTGAATATGAGTGAGGCTAGACCGAAAGATATTAGAACAGTTTGTGACTTTCTAGATGTGTTTCTTGAAGAATTGCCAGGGTTGCCTCTTGACAGAGATGTTGAGTTTGTGATTGAGACCGTTTCAGGGTCTACTCCAGTTTCTATAGCTCCGTATCGTATGGCTCCGAAAGATTTGAAAGAATTGAAGAGTTAGTTGCAAGAGTTATTTGACCGTGGATTCATTAGGCCTAGTAGTTCTCCTTGGGGTGCTCCTGTGTTGTTTGTAAAAAAGAAAGATGGTAGTATGCGTATGTGTATTGACTACAGGCAGTTGAATCAGTTGACTGTGAAGAACAAGTATATGTTGCCTCGTATAGATGATTTGTTTGATCAGTTGAGAGGTGCTTCAGTGTTCTCGAAGATAGATTTGAGATCAGGGTACTATTAGTTGAAAGTAAAAGAGTGTGATGTTCCGAAGACAGCTTTTAGGACTAGATATGGTCTTTATGAGTTCCTTCTGATGTCGTTTGGGTTCACAAATGCACCTGCATCATTCATGGATATGATTAACAGAATTTTTAGAGATTATCTAGACCGCTTTGTAGTTGTTTTCATAGATGATATTCTTGTGTACTCGAAGACAGAAGAAAAGCATGATGAGCACTTGAGATTTGTTTTGCAGAGGTTGTTGAGCAATCTTGTATGCGAAGCTTAGCAAATGTGAGTTCTGGATTCGAGAGGTTGTATTTCTTGGCCATGTTTTTCGGCCGAGGGTATCCGTGTTGATCCGTCGAAGATTGAGGCTATTGTTGAGTGGAAACAACCTAAGTCTGTGACTGAGATTAGGAGCTTCCTAGGATTAGTTGGTTACTATAGGAGATTTGTTGATGGTTTCTCTAGAGTAGTTGCTCCTTTGACTAAATTGTTGCAAAAATGAGTTAAGTTTGAATGGTCAGATGCAAGACAGAAGGCCTTTGAGAAATTGAAGGAAGCTTTGACAAATGTTCCAGTGTTAGTGCAACCAGTTTCAGGTAAAGAGTTTGTGATCTATAGTGATGCTTCCTACATAGGTTTATGTTGTGTTTTGATGCAAGAAAGAGGAGTTGTTGCCTATGCTTCGAGACAGTTGAAGGTGCATGAGAAGAACTATCCTACTCACGATACAGAGTTAGCCGCAGTTGTGTTTGCATTGAAGATTTGGCGTCACTACTTGTATGGTGAGAAGTGTATAGTTTACACCGATCATAAAAGCTTGAAGTATTTGATTACACAGAGAGAGTTAAACTTGAGACAAAGAAGATGGCTTGAGTTATTGAAAGACTATGATTTGACCATTGAGTACCATCCGGGTAAGGCAAATGTGGTGGCTGATGCTTTGAGTAGAAAAGTTGCCGTTGAGTTAAGAGCCATGTTTGCTAGATTGAGTGTATCCGGTGATGGTGGTTTGATCACCAAGTTGCAAGTGAAGCCTTCTTCGATTCAGTTGATTAGAGAGAAGCAGTTAAAAGATGTGTCTTTAGTTCCTCATGTTCAGGACATAGCTGAAGGAAGACCGACTGAGTATAGCTTCAGTGGTGAGGATGTGTTGTGCTTTAGGGATAGAGTTGTTGTACCAAAAGATGTTGAGTTGAGACGTCTGATTTTGAGTGAAGCACATTCGAGTCCTTTTTCTATACATCCGGGTAGTACCAAGATGTACCGTGACTTGAAGAATGATTACTTCTGGGTTGGTTTGAAGAAGGATGTAGCCAAGTATGTGAGCCGTTGTATGGTTTGTTAGAGAGTGAAGGCAGAACATCAGGTTCCTTCAAGTTTGTTACAACCTTTGAAGATTCCGGAATGGAAATGGAAGAGAATCACCATGGACTTTGTGTCAGGGTTACCGTTGTCTCCTTCGAAGAAGAATTTCATTTGGGTGATAGTGGATAGATTCACTAAGTGTGCTCACTTCTTAGCAGTGAACACTACAGATTCTCTAGACAAGTTGGCAAACTTGTACATCCGTGAGATTGTGA
Organism: Hibiscus tridactylites; assembly: GCA_958450335.1. NCBI lineage: Eukaryota > Viridiplantae > Streptophyta > Magnoliopsida > Malvales > Malvaceae > Hibiscus > Hibiscus tridactylites. The sequence goes on from OY288275.1 coordinate 60,267,407, forward strand.
GACTTCATGGAGTTCCGAAGTCCATTGTTTCAGACAGATATCCGAGATTTACTTCGAGGTTCTGGGGTTGTTTGCATAGTGCTCTAGGTAGCCGTTTGCATTTTAGTACTTCTTATCATCCGTAGTCTGATGGACAGTCAGAGCGAGTGATACAGATTTTAGAGGATATGCTCTGTTGTTGTGTGATTGACTTCCAGGGTTCTTGGGAGAAGCACTTACCTTTAGTTGAGTTTGCTTACAACAACAATTATCAGTCTAGTATTCAGATGGCTCCCTATGAGGCTTTGTATGGTAGACGATGTAGGACTCCGATTTGTTGGGTTGAAACGGGTCAGAGGTTGTTACCCATGCCAGATTTGCTTAAGGGGACTACCGAGAAAGTGAAGTTGATTTGTGACCGTTTGAAAGCAGCTTCCGATCGTCAGAAGTCTTATGCAGATTTGAAGAGAAAAGAGATTGAGTTCTCAGTGGGTGAGAAAGTGTTTCTGAAAAGTATCTCCGTGGAAGAAGGTGATGAGATTTGGCCAGAAAGGCAAGTTGAGTCCGAGGTTTATTGGTCTGTATGAGATAGTTGAGCGGATTGGGCCTGTAGCTTACCGTTTGAAATTGCCTTCTGAGTTAGAGAAGATACATGATGTCTTTCATGTGTCGATGCTTAGGAGATATAGATCAGATCCTTCTCATGTTATGCCTGTTGAGGAGATAGAGTTGAATCCGGAGTTGTCTTACAGTGAAGAGCCTGTTGAGATACTTGCTTCTGATAGCAAGGTGTTGCAAGGCAAGACCATAGAGTTGGTCAAGGTGTTGTGGAGACATAGAGGTGTGGAAGAGGCCACGTGGGAGAGGAAAGCTGATATGCTTGAGCAGTTTTCGTACTTGTTTCCGTCAGGTAATTTCGGGGACGAAATTCCTTAAGTGGGGGAGAGTTGTAACACCCGGGTTTAGGGGTCGGGAGAAAATAATATTTTGAGTCCGATTTTATAATTAAAATAATAAAAAAATATTTTGGTCCTTATAATTTTCAAACATACTTTTCGTGTGGGACCAAAATGTAATTGGAATCAAATTTCCATGGATTTGAGAAATTCTTTTGACTATCCTCATTAATGGCAATTTTTTAATAACGTGGATTTCTTTTAAAAACCCATTTTAATTAAAATAGAGCATTGTCTTCTTCCTTCTCTCATTTTGCATTGAACGACAAAGGGGAGGGTTTTTCCCTAAATCACTATTTCGTCACCTTGCTTCTCCATTTTAGTTGGTTTTGAAAGGTAATCAATTTCCCATCTTGCTCTCATCTTCCTCTCTTCAAAAGTACAAATAGTTTTCATTTTCATCCATGTTTTGGAATTTGAGTTTTTAGAGGATTTGAATAAAAATGGTAACTTTATTGTTTTTAACTTGAAGTCTTCATTTAACAATGTTAGATATGAAGTTTATGAACCAAATGGTCCAACATATGTGATTTTTACATGGTTTTGTAAACATTCTCAGATTTGGGTTTTGTGGGGGGGGGGGGGTTAAGGGTTTTAGAATGGTTTTTGAGGTTGTTTTAGGTTGGAATTTGTGGGCTGAGGTTATTACTATAGTTGGGGGTTGTTTTGGAATCATTTGGAAGTGTTAAAAATGTTGAAAACATGAGTTTTGGTTGAGGTTTATGGGCTGCTCGAGATTGGTAATTTTGGGGGTTGTCCATGGCTTGAATTCTTATGTTTGATGTTTGAATAGCATTTCGGGTTAGCTACATTGATGTTGGAGCTGATTTGAGGTTGTTTGGATGTTGTTGAGTTTTTTAGAGACAAGGACGTGTGTTGGTGAAGCATCAGGAGTGAATCCGGAAGCTTGAAGGTTTGGTTGCCATATAGTTGAGCTTGGAAATGAAGGTGAGTGGTTTAATGTTTTCAAAATGGTCTTTGAATAATTGGTTCAAGCATGTGGACTATGTTGGGCTTGGTAGACCCACCTAGAGTTAGGATTAGAGTGGTAGCCTAATCCTAAACTTTAATTAGAGACATTGGTTGAACTTTTTAATTAATGTTTATGCATCGTGATGATTTGGGTTATGATGATTATGTATAATATATTATACATGTATGATGAGGCATGTTTGTGATGCATTGCGACATGCAAGTGGATTGTTCATAATTGAAATCATGGTGAGTAAGTGCTAAGCACGGAAGTTGATATTAAATGACGTTGTGGATTGTGTTAGTATTGGCACTAGTATGCTTGGGTACAAATGATCGATTATTAGGATGTTAGTGTGCAGACGAGAGTCAAATACGCACATGGTCTTGATGATGGTATTCATCAAGATAGAGTACGGGTTCGCCCAGAATATCTTCTGATATATATTGCGATAGTCGGTGATGAGTGTAATCCCATCGACGGGGCGTGAGGATGAGTGGAATCCCCTCCGCAAGAACGGTGATGAGTGTAATTCCACCGTGAGGTAAAGTTGTTGTTGGATGTGAGTTCCAACGTGTTTATCCGCGTATTCGAGTCATAGCTAGGTGCCAGCATGAATTGATATGTGTATCAATGTGATATGAAATGTGATTTCCTAATTGGATTAATATATGTGTTTACATATGTTGTGGTTTGAGCTTGTTGAGCGTGACATATCATTGGATAATTGTTCATGCATCATTGATATTTTGGCTCATGAGGACCGAAGGTAAGGTCATGCATTTACCTTGTTGTGCTCGTGCTTGGACCCTGCATTGTCGAGACTTGTAGTGCAGGGCGTATCGATACGCCTGGGGGCCGTATCGATACGGTCTTGCCTTCAGGACTCAATTTTGGCTTGGCGTACCGATACACGGGAGTGTATCGATACGACAAATGCTCACTAGAATTTTGAGATTTTGGTGAGACTTTGGCGTATCGATACAGGTTATAAGCGTATCAGTACGGTTCTATCTCGTTGACCACGAGATATTGACCGAGAAGGGCGTATCGATACGCTCAAGGGTTGTATCGGTACAGTCTTCCTGTGTTGACTGTTGGATGATTGACCTTGGTCAAGGCGTATCGATACGACTTGCTTTAAAATGATAAAATGAGCTGTTTAACTTGTTGTGTTGGATTCGATTGTGTTTCTTCCTTGTTGTTTCCGCTGCCGTGATCACTTAAGTAACGATATGCCTTTACATAAGATTAATTTAAAAGAAATTTTCTAGGGTTGCTAACCGAGGGGGAACCTTAACGGGTTTCGCTTCAGTTTTCCCCGTGTAGCCTACTCGGACCGGTCAAGCGTCCGGACTAGGATGAGGGGGTTACAAAAGTTGCTTTTCACGCTATCTTCTCAAAGGAAACCCATTTCACTATTCCATTGGTTTCAACACTTCATCCAAGCAAGATTTCTCAAGGTAATTTCTTCTTCATCATGATTTTTACTTATTTGAGTTATTCTCATTGAAACCTTTGTTTTAAACCCATAAAAATGCATTTTTGGTTTGGGTTAGAAAAATGGGTATTTTTCATGGGATTTTTCGTGGGTTTATTTTTCCATGGTTAAACATGCACTTTAATTTAAGCTTTGAGTAGTAAAACATGTTGGGATGATGGTTGGATTTGGGGAAACCTGAAATGGGTCTAAAAATGAGATTTTTGGTTTGAAAAAGGGGGAGTTTTTGGCTTGGTTTTGGGGAGAAATTGTGGCCGATGGTTGCCTTGTTGTTGGGGGATGTTTTTAGATGATATTTGGTGTATTTTGATTTTTAGAAATGGTGTGTTCAGCTTGAGGTTTCATTAGAACGAATTTGGGTAAAGTTTGGGCATGAATCGATGTGTGTTATTGCAAGGTTGTTGAGTTCCGGGTTTTTGCTGTGTTTGTGAGTGTATTAGTGTTCTAATGTTCAGTTTTGGGTTGCTCAAATAGAGGAATCAGATTCGGGCTTCGTGGACGGAAATCCGGGTAGTTCAGAGGCTTAATTCAGCATCTTGGACATTGTTTGTGTGTTGGCTGGTGAGTGGATCGATTTTAAAAGCCTTACCGTGGTTAAAAGAATGTTTTGGGAGTTTGGGTTGAGCTTGAAAGGCCAACACAAGCTGCTCAAGAGTAAGTTTTAAAGGTTTTATGTCATTAATCCGTATTTTATGATTCTTGATGCAATGTGAACATATCATGTTGAAAATGTGTTAGTTTGCACTGTTATACATGTTGAGACTTATGACTTGTGTTTATACTTGCATTGTGAGTACATGCTTTGCATGGAAGTTTGGACATGGTAAGTGATTCAAGCATCGGTAATGCTTGTGGTTGTGAATGAGTATATTGACACGTGTTGAGTTGTTACCAGATATAATTGATCAATCAATAGGATTAGAGTGCACTCGAGGTAAAAGTAGCGCGTGGCCTTAGTGATGCTAGATTCCACTAAGGAGAAGTACAGTGATGTGAGATTCCACCAGAAGTTATGTTTCTACTAGACGAGTGAGTACAGTGATGTGAGATTCTACCGGAAGTGTTTAGTGGGTTTGAGAAACTATTCGCATATCCGAATAAAAACGATGAATGTCAATATACTCATGATGCTTTAATTCTCATGTTAAGCATGTTGTTGATTTCTTCTTTTATGCTTATGCATTGTTGGTTACTTTTCTTGCGTTATGAGAATCAACATTGTGGTAAGCCTATGACTTGTGGTTGCATTCGGTAAGTGCACGTGAAGGTAAATGCACGTTGTTATGTATTCAAGCATGTGGAAATGATTTAAAAATGGCTTTGGTTTTCAAGCAAAACTACGTTTTAAAACTACATTGTTGTAGCTACCGTTTTGAGCACCGCTCACTAAGCTTAAACACTTACGCTCACTTTCCCAACAATGCAGGCCCTTAGACCTTCAGAGCAGCTCGGGGAACAAGGGAAAATCCAAGGGAGTTTGGTTCGCTCAAGTATGAGTTTAGATTTCAATAATTAGTATTAAGCAATGAGATAAGACCTTTATGTTTTAAGGTGTTGTTGGCATGTCTCTTGCTTTAGACAAGTTTGCTAGGTTGTGTTTGGCTTGTAATACCTTTTACCATGATGATTTATGCTTTGGTTTAGTTTTTGACCTTGTTGATGAATGCTAAATATGCATGTTTCCTTTTAAAATCTTATCATGTTAGATCTTACCACGTTATGTGTTTATTTTGTTTTATATGTTTATCCATGGATGCCTTGTGTTGTATTTGAGTTTGTATGTTTCTTAAATGCTTGATATATGCCTCTTGTATTGGATCCCTTGTGTTTTTGCAGCTAAAACTAGTTGATCTGTGTAGGGCGTATCGATACGCTCAAGAGCGGCATCGATACGGTCCCTTATTTTGGGCAAGGCGTACCCGTACGCGGGGGCGTATCGATACCCAAAATGCTCTCTGGAAATATGAGAAATTGACGAGATTTTGGCGTATCGGTACGGGTCCTGAGAGTATCGGTACGGTCTTCAAAGTTGACCAAGGGAAACTGACCGTTAAGGGCGTACCGATACCAGCCTTGAGGGTATCGATACAGTTTTCCTAGGTTTGCCTTTGGGGTGTTGACCAAGTACAAGCGTATCGATACGGTCCTTTAGCGTACCGATACGACATGTGGTAAACTGTTAAAAAGGGGATATCTTAAGTGCATGTTTTCTTTTTTTTTATCCATGTTTGTTTTTCTATTGCGTGTCCCCTCACATAGGATATAATTAATGCATCTAGGCTAGATAACTTTAAAAGAAATTTTCTAGGGTTGCTAATCAGAGTGAGTCTTAACGGGTTTCGCTTCGGTTTTTCCCGTATAACCCATTCGATGCGGTCTGGCGGCTAGGCTGGGTCGAGGGGGTTACAAAATTTATCATTAGTTTTCCAATCAAAATTATTAAACAATAAAAATCATTGGAAATACTTTTTGATTCACAATGATAATTTGTATTTAATTTAAACAATAACCGAACTTTAGATTAAACATTAGAATTTTAGATTAAATGTTAGATTTTTTTCATTTGGGTAAGAAGTGGGTTTTAAAATTTTAATGGGTATGAGCTTAATAAGTATAATATATTTATTTTTGTTATATTTCACTTAATTCGAGTAATTCAGTTAATTAGCTGATTTCGAACCGAATTAACCGATAACCGAACTTTGAAAAAATCTTTAACCATTCACCGACCGAAAAAAGTTCAATGGCTGACCGTTTAATCGAACTAGTTTGGTTTGGTCGGTTAATTCGATTTAACCGACCGTTTGAACACCCCTAATAACAAGTATTAGAAAAAAATAAATTTTAAAAGTAGACCCCAAATAAAATAAGGAATATGGAAAATAGATTAGAAATTGAGATGTAAAGAATAAAAACATTGTAAAAAGTATTTTTAGGTGTATTGTATTTGAAATTTTTATTCTCGTTAAAAAATAAACTATCATTAAACTCTTAATTATAACTCTACAACCCACTAATACCTAGACCAATCAAGTACCAGCGATTATTTTTGTTTAATTGTTTCATAAGTCTTTGTGTTCAAAATTTTGTTTCAAATAGCTAAATTAACCTAATTATGATGTATGCCAGCTATAATTTATCTTTAGATTTTTATCTCACAAATATATATTATAAAAAATTAACCTGATGGACGGTGGGTCCTTAAAAGAGTCCAAACATAATAGTGAACGATCAAAACTCGTCAAATTATTATTATATTGTCTGAATTCTTTTTTTTTTATCCCTTACGAGTTACAAGAGTCGACTTTTAAACATTACTTTTAATTTCCTTGAGCATAGGCCCTGGGCATGGTAAGGGACCTAAGCGAGCGCCATTAATATTATTACCTTGGCCCAGGTACGGCTCTGTGCATAACGCAAGTGATGACATAAATATTATAGTTTTCGTTTGAGGTTTAAATGAAAATTACTAGGGCAAAGTCAACCTACGACTTTCATGATGTCTGAATTGCAGTTTTATGCTTTCATTTCTTTTTGTTTCGTTTTTAATTAGTTAATTATTACTTCATATATTTGATTAATAGTTTATATATATATATATATATATATATATATATATATATATATATATATATATATATATATATATATATATACCGGGCAGAATTGGGAGATTCAATTCAAACTTGAAAACTAATCCATTAATTATAAAAAAAATTAAGTTATTCGAATTTTTATTTTATAATTTAAACTTTATTTGAATTTTTTTCAAGTAAAGTGTAGTTTATAAAATTGTGAGTCTATGAAATTCTGAGTCGAGTCAAGACGATTCGAGTATTTTCGCATCGAGTAGATTTGAAAATTCAATTTTTTCGAGTCAATTTGAATTTATTTCCTAGGATTAGAATTTTTTATGGGTTAACTACTGGAATGATCACTTATGTTTCCCTCAGTAGAGTTTTGGTCACTGATTTTGAAATTTGACCGATAAGATCGCTTATGTTTTCGATCCGTAAACTTTTGGCCACTGAGACGTTTGTTGTCGTTAAACTTTAACGGGAAGCTGATCTGGCAAAATAAAAAGAAGGATAAATTACTTAAATAGTCCCTAAACTATTACTTCACTTTTATTTTGACCACCAAAAATGAAAATAATTTGTATAATTACACATTTAATCCTCTATATTAACAATTTTTTATTTCTTTTTTTTTCATATTCTTTTTCATCAAACACAATCTAATAATAGATGGTAGTTTGCATGTAGCTCATGTTTAATACATAGCACGTCCTTTGTCTTTATATGAACTTTTTTTTATGTTATTTGTATGTCTGTGGCACTGGCAGTTAAAAGTATACGTAACTTGAATGGACATAGCATTGGGCCGTATCAGATACATGCTGGAAAATCAGTTCCTATTGTGAAAAGATGGAAGAGAGTTAATTTTTTGCCATCGAAACCTTTGCTTCTACTGCTAATATATCTCATCTGATGGGGAATTGAATCTTTTACACTTATTGATGGTAAGCTCTAACTGGTTATTCATTTTTTCTGCAGAGAAGATCTAGAGTGCAGCCATTATATGAAATTTTTTGATGTGGGACACATTCCACTGAGGTTGCCTAGAGCTACAATAAATAAGAACTTCTCTACATTGGCCTTGTGTAGACGCTTGGGAGAAACCAAATATCTGATGGCAGTACTGAAGAATTTATGAGATTGTTCAGGTACAGCATCTTGCTATCCTTCTTCACTGTATTTTCAAAGTGATAGCCTTGCATGCTACGAAATAGGCAATTTCCTAACTTTGTGAATGGGTTTCTTCCCTGCTTCAGTTCCAAGATTTCAATGCTTTCTGGCATAATTTGGGCCAAGTGGACTTGCTATTCCTAATTATTTTTGCCATCATTTAGCTTTATGGTTGTTTGTTACTTGCATCCACTCATATAGAGATCAGTGTATTCGGAGGGTTCTTGGATGATTAATCCACGAACTCAGGTCTGGTTATGCATCAGAAACGTGTTTTCAAGAAAAACAAAGAGCTTAATCATATGGAAGATGGTGTTAAATGAAGAAGAATATGGAAGATGGTGTTAGATGAAGAAATAAAAAATTTGTAAATATAAAGGATTAAATGTGTAATTATACAAATTATTTTTATTTTGGTGATCAAAATAAAAGTGAAGTAATAGTTTAGGGACTATCTAAGTAATTTATCATTCTTTTTATTGTGGCAGATTAATCTCCAGTTAAATTTTAACGACAACAAACGTTTTAGTGACCAAAAGTTTATAGATCGAAAACGTAAGCGACTTTATGGGTCGAATTCAAAATTAATGACCAAAATTGTATTGGGGAGAAACATAATTGATTATTCCAGTAGTTAACCCATTTTTTATTTGTTGCTCTTTCAACTTTATTGCAATGTGCCACATTTTTACGTGTCAATGAAATATTTTGATGGATAAGTACGTAAATCATCATTAAATTTTACTCTCAAATTTATTTTGGTCATTAAAGTTTAAAATCGTTCGATTTACTCACTCCAGTTTAGACATTGAACGTTTTTTTGTCATTGAAGTTTAGATATTAAACGTATTTTGTCACTCCACCGTTTATCGTTGTCGGACGTGCACTGTAAGTAGTAGTCGTTCAATACCAAATTTCATCAGTTGTTTTCGTCTCGTCCCCTTAGCCCGAATTCGAACTTCATTTTATCGAAAAGTGCCTCGAACTCCATCTAGGCGGCTATAAACGTAGGGTTTAAGCTTTCTTTTAATGGGTTTTAGCCCATTCATTTCTTTTTATAAACACCAAATATAGTGAGCTCTTTTATGGGATAGTGGCTTCTCCTGCTGATGTTGAACAACATGAACTAATAGGTTTTAAACATAATGCACAAATTACCTTCTCAATCAACTTTGAGACTTACATTTTGTTTGGTAGTAGGAAAGAAGAAGAAGTTATTTCCTTCGTCATTTCGTTTATATGGTATAATGGAAATAATAAGATTTACTCGTCTAAACTTGAGAGAACGCGAAAGATTAATTATTGAGTTCGCTCCAATGAATATCTTTAAAAATAAATAAAAAAATTGACATGAAACCGGATTTTTTTCCATTATTCCCTATCTTTTTGAAACATAAATTTGAGGTCTCAGGTGTCCATGATTCAGTATACTCCAAGTTGTTGAACAACTATGAAATGAACCCGCCAGGCCATGTAAAATTCTAGCCTAACATATAATTAAAAAAAACAGTCAAAGACTATAAACAATTAGAAGAGAAAAAGTTTTGTTTGATGGAAAATGACAGCTCCATTGACTTCACTTTGTCTTTTGTCTGGTCTAAAAAAGAAATGTTTCCATCTGTTTGGGCGTTGCCTGCTCTATAAAACCTATAAATCTAAATCTCTGCTTAAGTTTTTAGGTATCTGGTTTGGTTGTTGAGGCCGATGGCCACCTAAGATCACACATTTCATTTTGTGGCACACAAAAATGAAGATTGTATTGGATATATATATATAATGGGTAATCTTCACCCGTGGTCCCTTTTGTTTAGGGTTTGTTCTATTTTGGTCATCCAAATTCAAAAAAGATTATTTTGGTCACTTACGTTTAGAATCGTTTCTATTTTGGTCCCTTGGCCGTTAGTCTCCGTTACTTAAAGAAAAATAGTTTTTAATTTAACCCTCAAACTTTCAAAACTTCAATTTTCACCATCTTCCCCAAAAATTATAAAACTAAAACCCAAAAATTAAATCCAGTATTATAATTAATCGTGAACAATATTGACCAGCTTAACATCCATTCAAGTATCAAAAGAAAAAGGAAATTGATGCAATTTATTAAAAACATATGCACGGAATCACTCGAATAATTTGAATGGTAGAAGCTTTAGGTTCACAATCCAATCCTTGTTGTTCGAGCTTCTCTAGAGTGGCAACATCAACATGTTCGATTTCGACCGTAAAAACTCCACATCTAACTGCCAAGAAACAGATTATGTATGTAAATACTCCATTTAGAAGAAATAAAAGCAATCAGTCCAGGATCAAATTTGGACCTTTTAGCAAATTCTTGAACAGTAGCACTGTCATCATCAAAGCTGTCAACCATGTGATCATAAGCCAGGGCACTGGCGGGGAAATTCTCTAAAGGGTCCAAGACCATGACTTTAATGGTCAACTTGGAAGCTGATTGGCATAATATACGACCCAATTGGCCTCCTCCTAATACACCCACAATCGTTTCGGATAGTCCATGAATCGGAGGAGCATCATCCCTCCTACAAAAAAAAAACACTTGAAACGTAAATAATTCATAAAAACAAAAAAGGACCCAAAATTTATGTTCTTTTGTTTTCATCGGAAACGCATAAATGCACGAAAAAAGGGTGATAAATTGGATAATAATTCGACAAATAAAAGAAAAACTGTGAGAGAAATCGATCCGACAAGAGAAGTCGATCTCGTGTGAGTCACGTGAGGCGCGACAAACGAGGATGAGAACGGAGAACTTTGAAAAATAACAAGAGTGTCAAGGCGACGATTGCGGTGGAGGTTCTTGGTGACGACAGTGGCCTTGGAGAAGAAACCCAGACAAGAAATGTATTTAATTTTTTGAGTTTTAGTTTTATAATTTTTGAGGAAGATGGTGAAAAATGAAGTTTTGAAAGTTTGGGGGTTAAATTAGAAACTAATTTTCTTTAAGTAACGGAGACTGACGACCAAGTGACCAAAATAGACACGATTCTAAACGTAAGTGACCAAAATAATCTTTTTTGAATTCTGGTGACCAAAATAGAACAAACCCCAAACGAAATGGACCATGGGTGAAGATTACCCATATATAATTTACAGTGAAGCGACCACACAGGCTCTTAAAGAGAGGGGCCCAAAAAATTAATTTAACTTAAATTAAATAATTATAAAAAAATTATAGATTTTATGTTCGATAATAAAAATTTACAAACAATTAATTCTACAATCAAAATTTATTTTAAAGTCCGAATAATTAACAACTCACAAACAATTAATACCACAATCCAAATTTATTCAAAAGACTTTTAGAATTGAATCCAAGAGCTTTTTATAATTTATGTGGTGTCATAGTCTTAACTTGGTTTTGTGTAACATTGCAAACAATTCAATAAAAGCGATAGATTATTTTGGAATAGTTCAACGTATTTGTATTTCATTTGCTAATTTTACAAAGAGATAAAATATATTAATAGGAAATGTGAAGAGTTTAACTCATAAATCATTGTCAGTCGCAATATGAAAAGTCGTGTTGAAAGTGTTAAGGCAATAAGATTTTAAATTGTTGAAATTAAGGAAAACACTATTTCTAGTAGCTCATATAGATAATGAGTTATTTATTTAGATAAAATTACTTAAATAATTTACCCAAGGAGAAAATGAGACAAATGAATTTATTAAGATTTTTAAAATGTTTTGCTTGCTTCCCAAATGTGATAAATGTTTATAGAATTTTATTAACTATTCATATTATTGTTGTTGCAGAACAAAATTTTTCAAAATTAAAGTTGTTGAAGTCGACTCGTGCCCAGCGCACACCAGGCTGTCGAAGAATCACTCTACAACATTCTAGGCTTGTCTACACCAGTCCTAGTTAGCCCACCACTTGGGTTTGAAGAGATATGACAAGTAGCACATCTCATCTAGCATATTCCTTTTGGTTCTTGTCATATTCGTTATAATCCCTTAATTTTTGGAAAGTTCGACTTGAATTCCTTAGGTTAAGAAATTGTATATATCATCTTTAATCTAGGTCATTGATGTACTTTATCCTTAACCATTGGATGCAGGGTCTCTAACTATAAATGGAGGCTTACCCTCACCTTATTTTCTCACTTTAGTTCTGAGGAATACTCTTTGCTTACTTTTGTTTGTCATTTGCTTTTTGTTGTATTTTTGTTTCCGCAAGTATCTTAGCTTTTTAGCTTTGACTGGTTTTAGGCTTACTTAGGTGTGCATTGTTGAGTTATATGGGCGTGAGAAATGGTACTTACGAACAACTATTATAAATTAAGGGTCTCATTTTAATAAATTGCGTTGGGCCCCTAAATTTTTTGAACTCCCCCTGCCCCTTATAAATAGGCCATGTAACAAAGACATCAAGTAATTTAAAAAGTATAACAAATATTTATCAGATCCTTCTCTGAAAGTGATGATTCTACTGGTCTTGTAATAAGAGCCGAGATGCCTCTGGTCCTGCTAATAGAGGTATGAGTGTGCTTCTTGACATATTAGAATAGACTAGCCCACATTATAAAACAAAAAAAATATGATTTTATTTATCGTCATCATTTGTTTCTGTTGGACGGCTCTGGCAGTATTTTCTAATTTTTTGAAGGGATTTTCGATCTAAAACAAACATAAAAGTATATTATAAATATGAAGCAAAAAATATAAAACAGAAAGGAAAAATATATTACAAATAATGTGTAGGTCTGAGGAAACCATATTGCTATAGACCCCATTTTCCTGTAAACGGGCAGATTCTCCAATTTGAAGCCCTTGATTTTAGGTATGAAAACTAAAAATATTCAAGGATTGAGATTTAAGCATAAATGCATCGATGAGAATTAATTTTCGAATCAAATACTTTAGAAATTAAACTTATAAAAAACACAACCAAAAAACTATCATTTATGTTTTTCTGTGATTTAAATATAATATTGCTAGACAGACATAATTGTGCAATATGCATCTCTTCCTTAACTTTCGTACCTGAAGTCTTAGGAAAACTTTTATATTATAAACATGTTTAGCATTTTTGGTATTAATGAATAATATGAAATGTCGGACTCTAAGATCTGAAATAAAAATATATGTAAGATTGTTGATATTATTTTTCTGGTAAACATCTTTTCCTGGAGGAAAAATAGGAGGTACACAAGTCTGCAAGAAAAAATATAAAATAATAAAAAATATATAATTATCTCTAATCCAGACCTGGAAATGAAAAATGACAAGCAGAATGAGGGAATATGAGTTCAAAGCCCCGAACTTCGGGTCATTGATATCATTCACCTTTGCATATTCCTTCACTAGTAAGACCATGTCGTGAAAGTGATTGTCTATCGTGTTGAGCCAAACAAGGACTTGGAGTTTATTCGTCCCTGTAAATTATCAATCCAAATATCGCATGGTATGTTACTCCATTTGGTTTTTAGGATGGGAACTCTAGCATTGGGAATAAACTCTATCCTTTGAGCATCCACATGCAAATAAATGGTATTATCATAGAACAATTAAGATAAATAGTGGCAATGTACGAATCCCGAGATAAAAAAATACAAAAGTTACATTTTTGTGATAAAGCTCTAAGTAGTTCTGCAAGGATATTTTGTTTCTATTGCTTTCCAGTTCCAGCAGATGAAATAGAAGAGTCGTAGGAGACATCAACCGAAATGTCTAGGTCTCCCCACCGAGTAAAGTGATCGGATACAAGGGATCTAAATGATTTTACAATTGCACCTATTTCAACAAATTATGTCATTTACAAGCATATTAATCACCAAAATTATTAAGCAACCGTTATAATTGTTAACCAACCGTTTATACTAAATGGTTCGATTACATTATAATAGAAATTACCTTTTAAACTTTGAATGGATTGCACTATTTCGTTCAATTCATTGAGTATCCTGTCCTGCGTAGTCCAATCTTCTTGCGAGGGTTTGATGACTTCAAGAACTTACTTGAGAATTGATTTTAGGTGGAAAATTAATTAAATTAATTAAATAAAAATAATTAAAGACTTCCAATAAGGTGGTGACACGTGTCACCATCTTATTGAATAATTAATTTATTTTATTAGATTAAATTTAGGACTAAATTGATATATTGTATAAATATAGAGGACCAAATGTGTAATTATACTAATTTTTTTTGATATATTGTATAAATATAAAGGACCAAATGTGTAATTATACCAATTTTTTTAACAGTTCCGTCAATTTTTTCGTTTTTTTTAACGGCGTGTGGCAAACGTGGCACCATTTAAATAGTTGTGTGGTGTATTTGAGACAAAAAAAAATAGTGGTAAGATCGACACCAACCCCATAGTTCGGTGGTCAACTGTGTAGTTTACCCTTAATATTATTACCTTGGCCCAGGTACGGCTCTGTGCATAACGCAAGTGATGACATAAATATTATAGTTTTCGTTTGAGGTTTAAAAGAAAATTACTAGGGCAAAGTCAACCTACGACTCTCATGATGTCTGAATTGCAGTTTTATGCTTTCATTTCTTTTTGTTTCGTTTTTAATTAGTTAATTATTACTTCATATATTTGATTAATAGTTTATATATATATATATATATATATATATATATATATATACCGGGCAGAATTGGGAGATTCAATTCAAACTTAAAAACTAATCCATTAATTATAAAAAAATTAAGTTATTCAAATTTTTATTTTATAATTTAAACTTTATTTGAATTTTTTTCAAGTAAAGTGTAGTTTATAAAATTAGGAGTCTATGAAATTGTGAGTCGAGTCAAGACGATTCGAGTATTTTCGCATCGAGTAGATTTGAAAATTCAATTTTTTCGAGTCAATTCGAATTTATTTCCTAGGATTAGAATTTTTTATGGGTTAACTACTGGAATGATCACTTATGTTCCCTCAGTACAATTTTGGTCACCGATTTTGAAATTTGATCGATAAGATCAGTTACGTTTTTGATCTGTAATTTTTTTGTCACTGAGACAAACTTTAACGGGAGGGTGATCTGGCAAAATAAAAAGAAGGATAAATTACTTAGATAATCCACAAACTATTACTTCACTTCTATTTTGACCACCAAAATAAAAATAACTTATATAATTACACATTTAATCCCCATATTAACAATTATTTTATTTCTTATCCCCTCTATTATCTTCCATATTCTTTTTCATCTAACACAATCTAATAATAGATGGTAGTTTGCATGTAGCTCATATTTAATACATAGCACGTCATTTGTCTTTATATGAACTTTTTTTTAATGTTATTTGTATGTCTGTGGCAGTTAAAAGTATACGTAACTTGAATGGACATAGCATTGGGCCGTATCAGATACATGCTGGAAAATCAGTTCCTATTGAATCTTTTGACAATTTTGGGTGAAAAACCCCTTTTTAAATATTATCTTTAAAAATGGCTCCCAAAAACTTTTATTTGGCAAAATGACCCCTTTTCTTGCCAGGTCGGCAGACCTCGCATTTTGTAGGACGCGAGGTACGATATCGCGTTCTGCAGAACGTGATTTTCGTCGACGTGGCGTTGCAGTCCCGAGAAATTGAAAAGGCGGCTGGAATATATCGAACGGACCTCGCGTTCTGTAGGACGCGAGGTCTGTGCATTTCCAGCCAGAACCACAAGCAAAAACATGCGTAAGTAGGCCTGTTCGAACCCAATTTCGAGCGTGTAAATGGTATATTTTTAGCGATCATCGAGTTTGGGGTTGTAGTACTTAAAATTGTCTATCGTATGATACCAACATGGTTAATTTCCGTCCATTCTACAATAGTTTAAAATGGCTTCGAAAACCCTATGCTAGCATACTTTTATTGATTGAAGTTGTATTTCAACTAATGTCGATTTTCTGTTTTTTAATCCTATTAAATTTAGTAAAAACAAAAATTAAATAAACATTATAAAGTTTAATTATAATATGCAAACAAAATTATAATTCATAAACAAAATTAGAATACGACATTATAAAATTTAAAAGTGTTTTACATAAATATTAAAAACATAAGTAGAAAACAAAAACAAAAAACTAAAAATGCCTATGTCCACCGGTTCCGCAGTCGGGTGGATGACGCTGGCGATCCGGATTCCTCCTCGGTCCATCGTGTGGTGGTCCCTGGTCCCTATCATCCTGACCATCGTGCGCGATCTGCGGATCTGTGCTGGGCCTAGGCGGGGAGTAAAACAAACTACCTATCGGCGTATTCTCCACCATCGGAAACTCATACTGAGGTGGATAATCGATAAGTAGAAGGTCAGTCGTGGGCGTCTGGGGGTGATAGGCATCAGTGGAGCCGAACTGGGGTGGAGGCATCGTCTGCTCGAAAGTCGATGGACCGCTATGCAATGGTGGGGCAGAAGATGATGCCCCTGGAGTGTCATATCGTGGTCTCGGACCGCGCTGCGTCGACTGCCTCTGGGTCTGCCTCTGGCTCTGGGACTGGCTCTGGGTCTGGCTCGCTCGCCGGCTCCCGCGTGGGCGGTTTTGGGGTTGCTGGGGAAGCCCGGCTTGGAGCTCCTCCGGAGTAAGGATATGTGGCATCCCATTGTCCCTATACCACTGGCCATAATTGAAAGTGACCAAAGGACCCCCTTCTATAATTGGTTGGAGAAACTCTGGGCGTCTGAGAAATCGTTCACCCCAAAGCGCTATCCAAATAGCGTGGTGCTCGGCCCAGTCGGTCTCCGTCTTCCCCTGACGCGTAAGATTGTGGAACTCGTCCATATTTTGCGGAGGGCGTGGAACATGTTGGACGTACCCGAACTGTCGGAGTACCCGATCCGCAGAATGCCACACGCAAATTTCGTAGTTCAGCAGCGGAACTACGGAAATCCAGAGGTCTCGCTCTTGCAGAATATCTGCTGGAGTAATGAGGCGAATCTGCTCTGAATCGTAGGGCGTCCACACGAACTAAAAAGAATGAAAAAAGTTAGTAAAATTTCTATATGAAATATTATTGGAAAAAATAGTATGGAAAAAACCAAAATAATTGTTGAATTACCTCGTCCTCCGTTAAGGCATCGAATCTATATCTGTATGCTTTCTAGGTGTCCGGCAGGCCGGCGTGGGATAATGCGGTGGTCCACCTTTAAATAATGAAAAAGATCGTTAAATAAAATAATTTAATAAAAAATATAGTAGATTATGTAGTACCTCCGTAGAAGCGGAAATGACAGAGGACTGGGAATCCTAAGCTGTGGTGCCAAAGTAGGGATCCGAAGCCAAACCCAAGCCTGCAGGAATAAACAGCATCCTCCCATCGATGCTTTGGAGGCGTCAACGTTTCTGCAGAGGTCTCTGATAAGAAACGCCAACACAGCTGACCCCCAAGATTTTCGTCTAGACTCGTCTAAATTTGTGAGATGATGAAGCCACATAACGTGCACTTTGTTGCGAGTTTTGTCGGGCATTAATATCCCGCCAATAATGCGCAAGATGTGGGCTCGCGCATACCGCTGTGAAAATATAAATTAATAAAGGCATCCTAATTAAAAAAATTGTAAGTTCATCCTAAATAATAAAATTGTAAGTATCCTAAATATTTAATGTAGGCAACCTAAATATTTAATAAAGTATCCTAAATAGTTACTGAATTCATCCTAAAAATTTATCCTACATATTTATAATTCATCCTAAATATTTATTAAAAAGATCCTAAATATTGTCTCTATTCATCATAAAAAATTCCCTAAACCCTAATGTGCAAATAAATAATTTTAATTTAATAATAAATGTAATAAAAGGCCAAAGTACCTCGCGGACATATTTTCCACACTGGTGAAAACAAATCCCACTGTGTCGGTCCCCACATGTCAGGCTGCAGCTCAAGCTGTCACCGGCTTCCGTCCAGGTTATTCGAAAGCATGGTATGCAAGGAAAAAGGCCAAAGAGGAATTGTATGGCCGATGGGAGGAATCTTACATAGAGTTGCGCCCGTGGCTTAATCTCCTGCAGAAACACATCCCCAGAATGGTTGTCAAACTTGATACGGTTCTGGCATACGAAAATGATCGTTTCGTCCGAGGTGTTTGTCAATTCCACCGGTTATTATGGACTTTCCCCCAGTGCATCAACGCGTTCAAGCACTGCAAACCGATGGTCCAAATCGACGACACATGGTTGTACGGAAAATATACACAGATCCTACTTCTAGCTATAGCACAGGACGACAATCGCAAATGCGTTCCTGTTGCATTCGTAATCGTCCCGAAGGAGGATATGGAGTCTTGGACGTTCTTCCTTACGAACCTACGAAAATATGTCCTTGATCCTGTAATACGAAGAAGAAGGGATGAAGGAGTGTGTGTTATTTCTGACAGAGGCACAGCACTGCTGTGGACGATACAAAATTTGGGTAATTATTGGAAGCCTCCATACATTCACCACCGTTTTTGCTTGCGGCACATAGCCGCAAACTACCTGCTGAAATACAAGAATCGTGATGAACGTCAAATGGTGCTCGATATGGGTACGTCATTTATGTCATTTTCATTTACTATATTACTTGTTACTCGCTTCAATTTACGACCTTTTTTCATGTGTTTTTCGACCATAACTATTCAACTGTCATCCCGTAGGCAACTCGCACTACAAACAAGAGGTGGCTGAACTGCTCGAGGAACTGAGAGCGAGAAACAAAAAGGGCGCTGAATACCTTGAAAATATCCCAAAGGAAAAATGGCTTCGATCGTATGACGAGGGTAAACGTTTTGGTCACATGACAACGAACTTGGCTGAGGCAGTGAACTCATCATTGAAGGGAGTTCGGCAGTTGCCTATCACTTCCATTGTCAAAGCCACCTATTATCGTTTAGCTACCCTTTTTGCGACCTTGGGCAGGCAAGCAGCTGAGTACATGGCAGGTGGACACCAAGTCCATCCAGATTTCCGCTCAAGACTGCATATTCAATTGGCCCAATCAAGACAGGTGCAAGCAACTCTCTTCTCGCGAGAAGGACATTTGTTTCGTGTTGCGGAATTTTCCAGGCGGATAGAAGGCATTCAGCACAACGCTTACGTTGTAGATCTGAGGGCAAAAACCTGCGAGTGCGGAATATTCCAAACTTTCAAATACCCTTGCGCACACGCCATTGCTGCTTGCACTAACCAACGAATAGAATACATGCATATGGTTGATCCGGTATACTTACTCAAAACGGTGCTTAAAGTTTACGAAAAAGAGTTTCCTCCAATCAGAAATGAGGTTGATCCAAATGCTGTGGACACTGAACCGATCATACGCCCAGATCCAGCACTACTACGAGCCAAAGGACGTCCACCTTCTACAAGAATATATTATGCCGAGGATTTGGTCGAACATCGAGAGAAAACCGGACAAAAGAAGCATTGTTCTATATGTCGAAATCCTGGGCACACAGCTCCTAAGTGTCCTAATCGCTCAGCCCCTCGTATTAATTAATTGTTTTTAATTTGTATATGCGAGTTCGCCCATTACAATCAAATCAATAAAGTCAGTTTACTTCTATTTATACAGTGTACAATGGACGAAAATTGACCGTGTCAGTGTCATACGATAGAGAATTTCCAGTACTACAACCCCAAACTCGATGTTACCTAAAAATTTAAAATTTATACGTACGAAATTCTGCTCGAACATGCCTATCGACATTAGTTGAAATACAACTTCAATCAAAAAAAGTATGTTAGTATAGGGTTTTCAAAGCCATTTTAAACTATTGTAGAATGGACGGAAATTAACCATGTTGGTATCATACGATAGACAATTTTCAGTACTACGACCCCAAACTCGATGATCGCTAAAAATATACCATTTACACGCTCGAAATTGGGTTCGAACAGGCCTACTTACGCCTGTTTTTGCTTGTGGTTCTGGCTGGAAATGCACAGACCTCGCGTCCTACAGAACGCGAGGTCCGTCCGATATATTCCAGCCGCCTTTTCAATTTCTCGGAGACCTCGCGTTCTGCAGAACGCGAGGTACTGTTAAACCGTTAAGACGGACTGCAACGCCACGTCGACGGAAATCGCGTTCTGCAGAACGCGATATCGTACCTCGCGTCCTACAAAACGCGAGGTCTGCCGACCTGGCAAGAAAGGGGTCATTTTGCCAAATAAAAGTTTTTGGGAGCCATTTTTAAAGATAATAATTAAAAAGGGGTTTTCACCCAAAATTGCCGAATCTTTTACCTTATGTTTGCCATTATATGAAATTTTTTGATGTGGGACACATTCCACTGAGGTTGCCTAGAGCTACAATAAATAAGAACTTCTCTACATTGGCCTTGTGTAGACGCTTGGGAGAAACCAAATATCTGATGGCAGTACTGAAGAATTTATGAGATTGTTCAGGTACAGCATCTTGCTATCCTTCTTCACTGTATTTTCAAAGTGATAGCCTTGCATGCTACGAAATAGGCAATTTCCTAACTTTGTGAATGGGTTTCTTCCCTGCTTCAGTTCCAAGATTTCAATGCTTTCTGGCATAATTTGGGCCAAGTGGACTTGCTATTCCTAATTATTTTTGCCATCATTTAGCTTTATGGTTGTTTGTTACTTGCATCCACTCATATAGAGATCAGTGTATTCGGAGGGTTCTTGGATGATTAATCCACGAACTCAGGTCTGGTTATGCATCAGAAACGTGTTTTCAAGAAAAACAAAGAGCTTAATCATATGGAAGATGGTGTTAAATGAAGAAGAATATGGAAGATGGTGTTAGATGAAGAAATAAAAAATTTGTAAATATAAAGGATTAAATGTGTAATTATACAAATTATTTTTATTTTGGTGATCAAAATAAAAGTGAAGTAATAGTTTAGGGACTATCTAAGTAATTTATCATTCTTTTTATTGTGGCAGATTAATCTCCCGTTAAATTTTAACGACAACAAACGTTTTAGTGACCAAAAGTTTATAGATCGAAAACGTAAGCGACTTTATGGGTCGAATTCAAAATTAATGACCAAAATTGTATTGGGGAGAAACATAATTGATTATTCCAGTAGTTAACCCATTTTTTATTTGTTGCTCTTTCAACTTTATTGCAATGTGCCACATTTTTACGTGTCAATGAAATATTTTGATGGATAAGTACGTAAATCATCATTAAATTTTACTCTCAAATTTATTTTGGTCATTAAAGTTTAAAATCGTTCGATTTACTCACTCCAGTTTAGACATTGAACGTTTTTTTGTCATTGAAGTTTAGATATTAAACGTATTTTGTCACTCCACCGTTTATCGTTGTCGGACGTGCACTGTAAGTAGTAGTCGTTCAATACCAAATTTCATCAGTTGTTTTCGTCTCGTCCCCTTAGCCCGAATTCGAACTTCATTTTATCGAAAAGTGCCTCGAACTCCATCTAGGCGGCTATAAACGTAGGGTTTAAGCTTTCTTTTAATGGGTTTTAGCCCATTCATTTCTTTTTATAAACACCAAATATAGTGAGCTCTTTTATGGGATAGTGGCTTCTCCTGCTGATGTTGAACAACATGAACTAATAGGTTTTAAACATAATGCACAAATTACCTTCTCAATCAACTTTGAGACTTACATTTTGTTTGGTAGTAGGAAAGAAGAAGAAGTTATTTCCTTCGTCATTTCGTTTATATGGTATAATGGAAATAATAAGATTTACTCGTCTAAACTTGAGAGAACGCGAAAGATTAATTATTGAGTTCGCTCCAATGAATATCTTTAAAAATAAATAAAAAAATTGACATGAAACCGGATTTTTTTCCATTATTCCCTATCTTTTTGAAACATAAATTTGAGGTCTCAGGTGTCCATGATTCAGTATACTCCAAGTTGTTGAACAACTATGAAATGAACCCGCCAGGCCATGTAAAATTCTAGCCTAACATATAATTAAAAAAAACAGTCAAAGACTATAAACAATTAGAAGAGAAAAAGTTTTGTTTGATGGAAAATGACAGCTCCATTGACTTCACTTTGTCTTTTGTCTGGTCTAAAAAAGAAATGTTTCCATCTGTTTGGGCGTTGCCTGCTCTATAAAACCTATAAATCTAAATCTCTGCTTAAGTTTTTAGGTATCTGGTTTGGTTGTTGAGGCCGATGGCCACCTAAGATCACACATTTCATTTTGTGGCACACAAAAATGAAGATTGTATTGGATATATATATATAATGGGTAATCTTCACCCGTGGTCCCTTTTGTTTAGGGTTTGTTCTATTTTGGTCATCCAAATTCAAAAAAGATTATTTTGGTCACTTACGTTTAGAATCGTTTCTATTTTGGTCCCTTGGCCGTTAGTCTCCGTTACTTAAAGAAAAATAGTTTTTAATTTAACCCTCAAACTTTCAAAACTTCAATTTTCACCATCTTCCCCAAAAATTATAAAACTAAAACCCAAAAATTAAATCCAGTATTATAATTAATCGTGAACAATATTGACCAGCTTAACATCCATTCAAGTATCAAAAGAAAAAGGAAATTGATGCAATTTATTAAAAACATATGCACGGAATCACTCGAATAATTTGAATGGTAGAAGCTTTAGGTTCACAATCCAATCCTTGTTGTTCGAGCTTCTCTAGAGTGGCAACATCAACATGTTCGATTTCGACCGTAAAAACTCCACATCTAACTGCCAAGAAACAGATTATGTATGTAAATACTCCATTTAGAAGAAATAAAAGCAATCAGTCCAGGATCAAATTTGGACCTTTTAGCAAATTCTTGAACAGTAGCACTGTCATCATCAAAGCTGTCAACCATGTGATCATAAGCCAGGGCACTGGCGGGGAAATTCTCTAAAGGGTCCAAGACCATGACTTTAATGGTCAACTTGGAAGCTGATTGGCATAATATACGACCCAATTGGCCTCCTCCTAATACACCCACAATCGTTTCGGATAGTCCATGAATCGGAGGAGCATCATCCCTCCTACAAAAAAAAAACACTTGAAACGTAAATAATTCATAAAAACAAAAAAGGACCCAAAATTTATGTTCTTTTGTTTTCATCGGAAACGCATAAATGCACGAAAAAAGGGTGATAAATTGGATAATAATTCGACAAATAAAAGAAAAACTGTGAGAGAAATCGATCCGACAAGAGAAGTCGATCTCGTGTGAGTCACGTGAGGCGCGACAAACGAGGATGAGAACGGAGAACTTTGAAAAATAACAAGAGTGTCAAGGCGACGATTGCGGTGGAGGTTCTTGGTGACGACAGTGGCCTTGGAGAAGAAACCCAGACAAGAAATGTATTTAATTTTTTGAGTTTTAGTTTTATAATTTTTGAGGAAGATGGTGAAAAATGAAGTTTTGAAAGTTTGGGGGTTAAATTAGAAACTAATTTTCTTTAAGTAACGGAGACTGACGACCAAGTGACCAAAATAGACACGATTCTAAACGTAAGTGACCAAAATAATCTTTTTTGAATTCTGGTGACCAAAATAGAACAAACCCCAAACGAAAGGGACCATGGGTGAAGATTACCCATATATAATTTACAGTGAAGCGACCACACAGGCTCTTAAAGAGAGGGGCCCAAAAAATTAATTTAACTTAAATTAAATAATTATAAAAAAATTATAGATTTTATGTTCGATAATAAAAATTTACAAACAATTAATTCTACAATCAAAATTTATTTTAAAGTCCGAATAATTAACAACTCACAAACAATTAATACCACAATCCAAATTTATTCAAAAGACTTTTAGAATTGAATCCAAGAGCTTTTTATAATTTATGTGGTGTCATAGTCTTAACTTGGTTTTGTGTAACATTGCAAACAATTCAATAAAAGCGATAGATTATTTTGGAATAGTTCAACGTATTTGTATTTCATTTGCTAATTTTACAAAGAGATAAAATATATTAATAGGAAATGTGAAGAGTTTAACTCATAAATCATTGTCAGTCGCAATATGAAAAGTCGTGTTGAAAGTGTTAAGGCAATAAGATTTTAAATTGTTGAAATTAAGGAAAACACTATTTCTAGTAGCTCATATAGATAATGAGTTATTTATTTAGATAAAATTACTTAAATAATTTACCCAAGGAGAAAATGAGACAAATGAATTTATTAAGATTTTTAAAATGTTTTGCTTGCTTCCCAAATGTGATAAATGTTTATAGAATTTTATTAACTATTCATATTATTGTTGTTGCAGAACAAAATTTTTCAAAATTAAAGTTGTTGAAGTCGACTCGTGCCCAGCGCACACCAGGCTGTCGAAGAATCACTCTACAACATTCTAGGCTTGTCTACACCAGTCCTAGTTAGCCCACCACTTGGGTTTGAAGAGATATGACAAGTAGCACATCTCATCTAGCATATTCCTTTTGGTTCTTGTCATATTCGTTATAATCCCTTAATTTTTGGAAAGTTCGACTTGAATTCCTTAGGTTAAGAAATTGTATATATCATCTTTAATCTAGGTCATTGATGTACTTTATCCTTAACCATTGGATGCAGGGTCTCTAACTATAAATGGAGGCTTACCCTCACCTTATTTTCTCACTTTAGTTCTGAGGAATACTCTTTGCTTACTTTTGTTTGTCATTTGCTTTTTGTTGTATTTTTGTTTCCGCAAGTATCTTAGCTTTTTAGCTTTGACTGGTTTTAGGCTTACTTAGGTGTGCATTGTTGAGTTATATGGGCGTGAGAAATGGTACTTACGAACAACTATTATAAATTAAGGGTCTCATTTTAATAAATTGCGTTGGGCCCCTAAATTTTTTGAACTCCCCCTGCCCCTTATAAATAGGCCATGTAACAAAGACATCAAGTAATTTAAAAAGTATAACAAATATTTATCAGATCCTTCTCTGAAAGTGATGATTCTACTGGTCTTGTAATAAGAGCCGAGATGCCTCTGGTCCTGCTAATAGAGGTATGAGTGTGCTTCTTGACATATTAGAATAGACTAGCCCACATTATAAAACAAAAAAAATATGATTTTATTTATCGTCATCATTTGTTTCTGTTGGACGGCTCTGGCAGTATTTTCTAATTTTTTGAAGGGATTTTCGATCTAAAACAAACATAAAAGTATATTATAAATATGAAGCAAAAAATATAAAACAGAAAGGAAAAATATATTACAAATAATGTGTAGGTCTGAGGAAACCATATTGCTATAGACCCCATTTTCCTGTAAACGGGCAGATTCTCCAATTTGAAGCCCTTGATTTTAGGTATGAAAACTAAAAATATTCAAGGATTGAGATTTAAGCATAAATGCATCGATGAGAATTAATTTTCGAATCAAATACTTTAGAAATTAAACTTATAAAAAACACAACCAAAAAACTATCATTTATGTTTTTCTGTGATTTAAATATAATATTGCTAGACAGACATAATTGTGCAATATGCATCTCTTCCTTAACTTTCGTACCTGAAGTCTTAGGAAAACTTTTATATTATAAACATGTTTAGCATTTTTGGTATTAATGAATAATATGAAATGTCGGACTCTAAGATCTGAAATAAAAATATATGTAAGATTGTTGATATTATTTTTCTGGTAAACATCTTTTCCTGGAGGAAAAATAGGAGGTACACAAGTCTGCAAGAAAAAATATAAAATAATAAAAAATATATAATTATCTCTAATCCAGACCTGGAAATGAAAAATGACAAGCAGAATGAGGGAATATGAGTTCAAAGCCCCGAACTTCGGGTCATTGATATCATTCACCTTTGCATATTCCTTCACTAGTAAGACCATGTCGTGAAAGTGATTGTCTATCGTGTTGAGCCAAACAAGGACTTGGAGTTTATTCGTCCCTGTAAATTATCAATCCAAATATCGCATGGTATGTTACTCCATTTGGTTTTTAGGATGGGAACTCTAGCATTGGGAATAAACTCTATCCTTTGAGCATCCACATGCAAATAAATGGTATTATCATAGAACAATTAAGATAAATAGTGGCAATGTACGAATCCCGAGATAAAAAAATACAAAAGTTACATTTTTGTGATAAAGCTCTAAGTAGTTCTGCAAGGATATTTTGTTTCTATTGCTTTCCAGTTCCAGCAGATGAAATAGAAGAGTCGTAGGAGACATCAACCGAAATGTCTAGGTCTCCCCACCGAGTAGAGTGATCGGATACAAGGGATCTAAATGATTTTACAATTGCACCTATTTCAACAAATTATGTCATTTACAAGCATATTAATCACCAAAATTATTAAGCAACCGTTATAATTGTTAACCAACCGTTTATACTAAATGGTTCGATTACATTATAATAGAAATTACCTTTTAAACTTTGAATGGATTGCACTATTTCGTTCAATTCATTGAGTATCCTGTCCTGCGTAGTCCAATCTTCTTGCGAGGGTTTGATGACTTCAAGAACTTACTTGAGAATTGATTTTAGGTGGAAAATTAATTAAATTAATTAAATAAAAATAATTAAAGACTTCCAATAAGGTGGTGACACGTGTCACCATCTTATTGAATAATTAATTTATTTTATTAGATTAAATTTAGGACTAAATTGATATATTGTATAAATATAGAGGACCAAATGTGTAATTATACTATTTTTTTTTGATATATTGTATAAATATAAAGGACCAAATGTGTAATTATACCAATTTTTTTAACAGTTCCGTCAATTTTTTCGTTTTTTTTAACGGCGTGTGGCAAACGTGGCACCATTTAAATAGTTGTGTGGTGTATTTGAGACAAAAAAAATAGTGGTAAGATCGACACCAACCCCATAGTTCGGTGGTCAACTGTGTAGTTTACCCTTAATATTATTACCTTGGCCCAGGTACGGCTCTGTGCATAACGCAAGTGATGACATAAATATTATAGTTTTCGTTTGAGGTTTAAAAGAAAATTACTAGGGCAAAGTCAACCTACGACTCTCATGATGTCTGAATTGCAGTTTTATGCTTTCATTTCTTTTTGTTTCGTTTTTAATTAGTTAATTATTACTTCATATATTTGATTAATAGTTTTTATATATATATATATATATATATATATATATACCGGGCAGAATTGGGAGATTCAATTCAAACTTAAAAACTAATCCATTAATTATAAAAAAATTAAGTTATTCAAATTTTTATTTTATAATTTAAACTTTATTTGAATTTTTTTCAAGTAAAGTGTAGTTTATAAAATTAGGAGTCTATGAAATTGTGAGTCGAGTCAAGACGATTCGAGTATTTTCGCATCGAGTAGATTTGAAAATTCAATTTTTTCGAGTCAATTCGAATTTATTTCCTAGGATTAGAATTTTTTATGGGTTAACTACTGGAATGATCACTTATGTTCCCTCAGTACAATTTTGGTCACCGATTTTGAAATTTGATCGATAAGATCAGTTACGTTTTTGATCTGTAATTTTTTTGTCACTGAGACAAACTTTAACGGGAGGGTGATCTGGCAAAATAAAAAGAAGGATAAATTACTTAGATAATCCACAAACTATTACTTCACTTCTATTTTGACCACCAAAATAAAAATAACTTATATAATTACACATTTAATCCCCATATTAACAATTATTTTATTTCTTATCCCCTCTATTATCTTCCATATTCTTTTTCATCTAACACAATCTAATAATAGATGGTAGTTTGCATGTAGCTCATATTTAATACATAGCACGTCCTTTGTCTTTATATGAACTTTTTTTTAATGTTATTTGTATGTCTGTGGCAGTTAAAAGTATACGTAACTTGAATGGACATAGCATTGGGCCGTATCAGATACATGCTGGAAAATCAGTTCCTATTGAATCTTTTGACAATTTTGGGTGAAAAACCCCTTTTTAAATATTATCTTTAAAAATGGCTCCCAAAAACTTTTATTTGGTAAAATGACCCCTTTTCTTGCCAGGTCGGCAGACCTCGCGTTTTATAGGACGCGAGGTACGATATCGCGTTCTGCAGAACGTGATTTTCGTCGACGTGGCGTTGCAGTCCCGAGAAATTGAAAAGGCGGCTGGAATATATCGAACGGACCTCGCGTTCTGTAGGACGCGAGGTCTGTGCATTTCCAGCCAGAACCACAAGCAAAAACATGCGTAAGTAGGCCTGTTCGAACCCAATTTCGAGCGTGTAAATGGTATATTTTTAGCGATCATCGAGTTTGGGGTTGTAGTACTTAAAATTGTCTATCGTATGATACCAACATGGTTAATTTCCGTCCATTCTACAATAGTTTAAAATGGCTTCGAAAACCCTATGCTAGCATACTTTTATTGATTGAAGTTGTATTTCAACTAATGTCGATTTTCTGTTTTTTAATCCTATTAAATTTAGTAAAAACAAAAATTAAATAAACATTATAAAGTTTAATTATAATATGCAAACAAAATTATAATTCATAAACAAAATTAGAATACGACATTATAAAATTTAAAAGTGTTTTACATAAATATTAAAAACATAAGTAGAAAACAAAAACAAAAAACTAAAAATGCCTATGTCCACCGGTTCCGCAGTCGGGTGGATGACGCTGGCGATCCGGATTCCTCCTCGGTCCATCGTGTGGTGGTCCCTGGTCCCTATCATCCTGACCATCGTGCGCGATCTGCGGATCTGTGCTGGGCCTAGGCGGGGAGTAAAACAAACTACCTATCGGCGTATTCTCCACCATCGGAAACTCATACTGAGGTGGATAATCGATAAGTAGAAGGTCAGTCGTGGGCGTCTGGGGGTGATAGGCATCAGTGGAGCCGAACTGGGGTGGAGGCATCGTCTGCTCGAAAGTCGATGGACCGCTATGCAATGGTGGGGCAGAAGATGATGCCCCTGGAGTGTCATATCGTGGTCTCGGACCGCGCTGCGTCGACTGCCTCTGGGTCTGCCTCTGG
Source organism: Hibiscus tridactylites (assembly GCA_958450335.1). NCBI lineage: Eukaryota > Viridiplantae > Streptophyta > Magnoliopsida > Malvales > Malvaceae > Hibiscus > Hibiscus tridactylites. The sequence goes on from OY288275.1 coordinate 60,296,394, forward strand.
CTCTGGGACTGGCTCTGGGTCTGGCTCGCTCGCCGGCTCCCGCGTGGGCGGTTTTGGGGTTGCTGGGGAAGCCCGGCTTGGAGCTCCTCCGGAGTAAGGATATGTGGCATCCCATTGTCCCTATACCACTGGCCATAATTGAAAGTGACCAAAGGACCCCCTTCTATAATTGGTTGGAGAAACTCTGGGCGTCTGAGAAATCGTTCACCCCAAAGCGCTATCCAAATAGCGTGGTGCTCGGCCCAGTCGGTCTCCGTCTTCCCCTGACGCGTAAGATTGTGGAACTCGTCCATATTTTGCGGAGGGCGTGGAACATGTTGGACGTACCCGAACTGTCGGAGTACCCGATCCGCAGAATGCCACACGCAAATTTCGTAGTTCAGCAGCGGAACTACGGAAATCCAGAGGTCTCGCTCTTGCAGAATATCTGCTGGAGTAATGAGGCGAATCTGCTCTGAATCGTAGGGCGTCCACACGAACTAAAAAGAATGAAAAAAGTTAGTAAAATTTCTATATGAAATATTATTGGAAAAAATAGTATGGAAAAAACCAAAATAATTGTTGAATTACCTCGTCCTCCGTTAAGGCATCGAATCTATATCTGTATGCTTTCTAGGTGTCCGGCAGGCCGGCGTGGGATAATGCGGTGGTCCACCTTTAAATAATGAAAAAGATCGTTAAATAAAATAATTTAATAAAAAATATAGTAGATTATGTAGTACCTCCGTAGAAGCGGAAATGACAGAGGACTGGGAATCCTAAGCTGTGGTGCCAAAGTAGGGATCCGAAGCCAAACCCAAGCCTGCAGGAATAAACAGCATCCTCCCATCGATGCTTTGGAGGCGTCAACGTTTCTGCAGAGGTCTCTGATAAGAAACGCCAACACAGCTGACCCCCAAGATTTTCGTCCAGACTCGTCTAAATTTGTGAGATGATGAAGCCACATAACGTGCACTTTGTTGCGAGTTTTGTCGGGCATTAATATCCCGCCAATAATGCGCAAGATGTGGGCTCGCGCATACCGCTGTGAAAATATAAATTAATAAAGGCATCCTAATTAAAAAAATTGTAAGTTCATCCTAAATAATAAAATTGTAAGTATCCTAAATATTTAATGTAGGCAACCTAAATATTTAATAAAGTATCCTAAATAGTTACTGAATTCATCCTAAAAATTTATCCTACATATTTATAATTCATCCTAAATATTTATTAAAAAGATCCTAAATATTGTCTCTATTCATCATAAAAAATTCCCTAAACCCTAATGTGCAAATAAATAATTTTAATTTAATAATAAATGTAATAAAAGGCCAAAGTACCTCGCGGACATATTTTCCACACTGGTGAAAACAAATCCCACTGTGTCGGTCCCCACATGTCAGGCTGCAGCTCAAGCTGTCACCGGCTTCCGTCCAGGTTATTCGAAAGCATGGTATGCAAGGAAAAAGGCCAAAGAGGAATTGTATGGCCGATGGGAGGAATCTTACATAGAGTTGCGCCCGTGGCTTAATCTCCTGCAGAAACACATCCCCAGAATGGTTGTCAAACTTGATACGGTTCTGGCATACGAAAATGATCGTTTCGTCCGAGGTGTTTGTCAATTCCACCGGTTATTTTGGACTTTCCCCCAGTGCATCAACGCGTTCAAGCACTGCAAACCGATGGTCCAAATCGACGACACATGGTTGTACGGAAAATATACACAGATCCTACTTCTAGCTATAGCACAGGACGACAATCGCAAATGCGTTCCTGTTGCATTCGTAATCGTCCCGAAGGAGGATATGGAGTCTTGGACGTTCTTCCTTACGAACCTACGAAAATATGTCCTTGATCCTGTAATACGAAGAAGAAGGGATGAAGGAGTGTGTGTTATTTCTGACAGAGGCACAGCACTGCTGTGGACGATACAAAATTTGGGTAATTATTGGAAGCCTCCATACATTCACCACCGTTTTTGCTTGCGGCACATAGCCGCAAACTACCTGCTGAAATACAAGAATCGTGATGAACGTCAAATGGTGCTCGATATGGGTACGTCATTTATGTCATTTTCATTTACTATATTACTTGTTACTCGCTTCAATTTACGACCTTTTTTCATGTGTTTTTCGACCATAACTATTCAACTGTCATCCCGTAGGCAACTCGCACTACAAACAAGAGGTGGCTGAACTGCTCGAGGAACTGAGAGCGAGAAACAAAAAGGGCGCTGAATACCTTGAAAATATCCCAAAGGAAAAATGGCTTCGATCGTATGACGAGGGTAAACGTTTTGGTCACATGACAACGAACTTGGCTGAGGCAGTGAACTCATCATTGAAGGGAGTTCGGCAGTTGCCTATCACTTCCATTGTCAAAGCCACCTATTATCGTTTAGCTACCCTTTTTGCGACCTTGGGCAGGCAAGCAGCTGAGTACATGGCAGGTGGACACCAAGTCCATCCAGATTTCCGCTCAAGACTGCATATTCAATTGGCCCAATCAAGACAGGTGCAAGCAACTCTCTTCTCGCGAGAAGGACATTTGTTTCGTGTTGCGGAATTTTCCAGGCGGATAGAAGGCATTCAGCACAACGCTTACGTTGTAGATCTGAGGGCAAAAACCTGCGAGTGCGGAATATTCCAAACTTTCAAATACCCTTGCGCACACGCCATTGCTGCTTGCACTAACCAACGAATAGAATACATGCATATGGTTGATCCGGTATACTTACTCAAAACGGTGCTTAAAGTTTACGAAAAAGAGTTTCCTCCAATCAGAAATGAGGTTGATCCAAATGCTGTGGACACTGAACCGATCATACGCCCAGATCCAGCACTACTACGAGCCAAAGGACGTCCACCTTCTACAAGAATATATTATGCCGAGGATTTGGTCGAACATCGAGAGAAAACCGGACAAAAGAAGCATTGTTCTATATGTCGAAATCCTGGGCACACAGCTCCTAAGTGTCCTAATCGCTCAGCCCCTCGTATTAATTAATTGTTTTTAATTTGTATATGCGAGTTCGCCCATTACAATCAAATCAATAAAGTCAGTTTACTTCTATTTATACAGTGTACAATGGACGAAAATTGACCGTGTCAGTGTCATACGATAGAGAATTTCCAGTACTACAACCCCAAACTCGATGTTACCTAAAAATTTAAAATTTATACGTACGAAATTCTGCTCGAACATGCCTATCGACATTAGTTGAAATACAACTTCAATCAAAAAAAGTATGTTAGTATAGGGTTTTCAAAGCCATTTTAAACTATTGTAGAATGGACGGAAATTAACCATGTTGGTATCATACGATAGACAATTTTCAGTACTACGACCCCAAACTCGATGATCGCTAAAAATATACCATTTACACGCTCGAAATTGGGTTCGAACAGGCCTACTTACGCCTGTTTTTGCTTGTGGTTCTGGCTGGAAATGCACAGACCTCGCGTCCTACAGAACGCGAGGTCCGTCCGATATATTCCAGCCGCCTTTTCAATTTCTCGGAGACCTCGCGTTCTGCAGAACGCGAGGTACTGTTAAACCGTTAAGACGGACTGCAACGCCACGTCGACGGAAATCGCGTTCTGCAGAACGCGATATCGTACCTCGCGTCCTACAAAACGCGAGGTCTGCCGACCTGGCAAGAAAGGGGTCATTTTGCCAAATAAAAGTTTTTGGGAGCCATTTTTAAAGATAATAATTAAAAAGGGGTTTTCACCCAAAATTGCCGAATCTTTTACCTTATGTTTGCCATTATATGAAATTTTTTGATGTGGGACACATTCCACTGAGGTTGCCTAGAGCTACAATAAATAAGAACTTCTCTACATTGGCCTTGTGTAGACGCTTGGGAGAAACCAAATATCTGATGGCAGTACTGAAGAATTTATGAGATTGTTCAGGTACAGCATCTTGCTATCCTTCTTCACTGTATTTTCAAAGTGATAGCCTTGCATGCTACGAAATAGGCAATTTACTAACTTTGTGAATGGGTTTCTTCCCTGCTTCAGTTCCAAGATTTCAATGCTTTCTGGCATAATTTGGGCCAAGTGGACTTGCTATTCCTAATTATTTTTGCCATCATTTAGCTTTATGGTTGTTTGTTACTTGCATCCACTCATATAGAGATCAGTGTATTCGGAGGGTTCTTGGATGATTAATCCACGAACTCAGGTCTGGTTATGCATCAGAAACGTGTTTTCAAGAAAAACAAAGAGCTTAATCATATGGAAGATGGTGTTAAATTAAGAAGAATATGGAAGATGGTGTTAGAAGAAGAAATAAAAAATTTGTAAATATAAACGATTAAATGTGTAACTATACAAATTATTTTTATTTTGGTGGTCAAAATAAAAGTGAAGTGATAGTTTATGGACTATCTAAGTAATTTATCATTCTTTTTATTGTGCCAGATCAACCTCCCGTTAAAGTTTAACGACAACAAATGTCTTAGTGACCAAAAGTTTATAGATCGAAAACGTAAACGACTTTATGGGTCGAACTTCAAAATCAGTAACCAAAATTGTATTAGGGAGAAATATAATTGATTATTCCAGTAGTTAACCCATTTTTTATTTGTTGCTCTTTCAACTTTATTACAATGTACCACATTTTCTACGTGTCAATGAAATATTTTGATGGATAAGTACGTAAATCATCATTAAATTTTACTTTTAAATTTATTTTGGTTATTAAAGTTTAAAAGCGTTCGATTTACTCACTGCAGTTTAGACATTGAACGTTTTTTTGTCATTGAAGTTTAGATATTAAACGTATTTTGTCACTCCACCGTTTATCGTTGTCGGACGTGCACTGTAAGTAGTAGTCGTTCAATACCAAATTTCATCAGTTGTTTTCGTCTCGTCCCCTTAGCCCGAATTCGAACTTCATTTTATCGAAAAGTGCCTCGAACTCCATCTAGGCGGCTATAAACGTAGGGTTTAAGCTTTCTTTTAATGGGTTTTAGCCCATTCATTTCTTTTTATAAACACCAAATATAGTGAGCTCTTTTATGGGATAGTGGCTTCTCCTGCTGATGTTGAACAACATGAACTAATAGGTTTTAAACATAATGCACAAATTACCTTCTCAATCAACTTTGAGACTTACATTTTGTTTGGTAGTAGGAAAGAAGAAGAAGTTATTTCCTTCGTCATTTCGTTTATATGGTATAATGGAAATAATAAGATTTACTCGTCTAAACTTGAGAGAACGCGAAAGATTAATTATTGAGTTCGCTCCAATGAATATCTTTAAAAATAAATAAAAAAATTGACATGAAACCGGATTTTTTTCCATTATTCCCTATCTTTTTGAAACATAAATTTGAGGTCTCAGGTGTCCATGATTCAGTATACTCCAAGTTGTTGAACAACTATGAAATGAACCCGCCAGGCCATGTAAAATTCTAGCCTAACATATAATTAAAAAAAACAGTCAAAGACTATAAACAATTAGAAGAGAAAAAGTTTTGTTTGATGGAAAATGACAGCTCCATTGACTTCACTTTGTCTTTTGTCTGGTCTAAAAAAGAAATGTTTCCATCTGTTTGGGCGTTGCCTGCTCTATAAAACCTATAAATCTAAATCTCTGCTTAAGTTTTTAGGTATCTGGTTTGGTTGTTGAGGCCGATGGCCACCTAAGATCACACATTTCATTTTGTGGCACACAAAAATGAAGATTGTATTGGATATATATATATAATGGGTAATCTTCACCCGTGGTCCCTTTTGTTTAGGGTTTGTTCTATTTTGGTCATCCAAATTCAAAAAAGATTATTTTGGTCACTTACGTTTAGAATCGTTTCTATTTTGGTCCCTTGGCCGTTAGTCTCCGTTACTTAAAGAAAAATAGTTTTTAATTTAACCCTCAAACTTTCAAAACTTCAATTTTCACCATCTTCCCCAAAAATTATAAAACTAAAACCCAAAAATTAAATCCAGTATTATAATTAATCGTGAACAATATTGACCAGCTTAACATCCATTCAAGTATCAAAAGAAAAAGGAAATTGATGCAATTTATTAAAAACATATGCACGGAATCACTCGAATAATTTGAATGGTAGAAGCTTTAGGTTCACAATCCAATCCTTGTTGTTCGAGCTTCTCTAGAGTGGCAACATCAACATGTTCGATTTCGACCGTAAAAACTCCACATCTAACTGCCAAGAAACAGATTATGTATGTAAATACTCCATTTAGAAGAAATAAAAGCAATCAGTCCAGGATCAAATTTGGACCTTTTAGCAAATTCTTGAACAGTAGCACTGTCATCATCAAAGCTGTCAACCATGTGATCATAAGCCAGGGCACTGGCGGGGAAATTCTCTAAAGGGTCCAAGACCATGACTTTAATGGTCAACTTGGAAGCTGATTGGCATAATATACGACCCAATTGGCCTCCTCCTAATACACCCACAATCGTTTCGGATAGTCCATGAATCGGAGGAGCATCATCCCTCCTACAAAAAAAAAACACTTGAAACGTAAATAATTCATAAAAACAAAAAAGGACCCAAAATTTATGTTCTTTTGTTTTCATCGGAAACGCATAAATGCACGAAAAAAGGGTGATAAATTGGATAATAATTCGACAAATAAAAGAAAAACTGTGAGAGAAATCGATCCGACAAGAGAAGTCGATCTCGTGTGAGTCACGTGAGGCGCGACAAACGAGGATGAGAACGGAGAACTTTGAAAAATAACAAGAGTGTCAAGGCGACGATTGCGGTGGAGGTTCTTGGTGACGACAGTGGCCTTGGAGAAGAAACCCAGACAAGAAATGTATTTAATTTTTTGAGTTTTAGTTTTATAATTTTTGAGGAAGATGGTGAAAAATGAAGTTTTGAAAGTTTGGGGGTTAAATTAGAAACTAATTTTCTTTAAGTAACGGAGACTGACGACCAAGTGACCAAAATAGACACGATTCTAAACGTAAGTGACCAAAATAATCTTTTTTGAATTCTGGTGACCAAAATAGAACAAACCCCAAACGAAATGGACCATGGGTGAAGATTACCCATATATAATTTACAGTGAAGCGACCACACAGGCTCTTAAAGAGAGGGGCCCAAAAAATTAATTTAACTTAAATTAAATAATTATAAAAAAATTATAGATTTTATGTTCGATAATAAAAATTTACAAACAATTAATTCTACAATCAAAATTTATTTTAAAGTCCGAATAATTAACAACTCACAAACAATTAATACCACAATCCAAATTTATTCAAAAGACTTTTAGAATTGAATCCAAGAGCTTTTTATAATTTATGTGGTGTCATAGTCTTAACTTGGTTTTGTGTAACATTGCAAACAATTCAATAAAAGCGATAGATTATTTTGGAATAGTTCAACGTATTTGTATTTCATTTGCTAATTTTACAAAGAGATAAAATATATTAATAGGAAATGTGAAGAGTTTAACTCATAAATCATTGTCAGTCGCAATATGAAAAGTCGTGTTGAAAGTGTTAAGGCAATAAGATTTTAAATTGTTGAAATTAAGGAAAACACTATTTCTAGTAGCTCATATAGATAATGAGTTATTTATTTAGATAAAATTACTTAAATAATTTACCCAAGGAGAAAATGAGACAAATGAATTTATTAAGATTTTTAAAATGTTTTGCTTGCTTCCCAAATGTGATAAATGTTTATAGAATTTTATTAACTATTCATATTATTGTTGTTGCAGAACAAAATTTTTCAAAATTAAAGTTGTTGAAGTCGACTCGTGCCCAGCGCACACCAGGCTGTCGAAGAATCACTCTACAACATTCTAGGCTTGTCTACACCAGTCCTAGTTAGCCCACCACTTGGGTTTGAAGAGATATGACAAGTAGCACATCTCATCTAGCATATTCCTTTTGGTTCTTGTCATATTCGTTATAATCCCTTAATTTTTGGAAAGTTCGACTTGAATTCCTTAGGTTAAGAAATTGTATATATCATCTTTAATCTAGGTCATTGATGTACTTTATCCTTAACCATTGGATGCAGGGTCTCTAACAATAAATGGAGGCTTACCCTCACCTTATTTTCTCACTTTAGTTCTGAGGAATACTCTTTGCTTACTTTTGTTTGTCATTTGCTTTTTGTTGTATTTTTGTTTCCGCAAGTATCTTAGCTTTTTAGCTTTGACTGGTTTTAGGCTTACTTAGGTGTGCATTGTTGAGTTATATGGGCGTGAGAAATGGTACTTACGAACAACTATTATAAATTAAGGGTCTCATTTTAATAAATTGCGTTGGGCCCCTAAATTTTTTGAACTCCCCCTGCCCCTTATAAATAGGCCATGTAACAAAGACATCAAGTAATTTAAAAAGTATAACAAATATTTATCAGATCCTTCTCTGAAAGTGATGATTCTACTGGTCTTGTAATAAGAGCCGAGATGCCTCTGGTCCTGCTAATAGAGGTATGAGTGTGCTTCTTGACATATTAGAATAGACTAGCCCACATTATAAAACAAAAAAAATATGATTTTATTTATCGTCATCATTTGTTTCTGTTGGACGGCTCTGGCAGTATTTTCTAATTTTTTGAAGGGATTTTCGATCTAAAACAAACATAAAAGTATATTATAAATATGAAGCAAAAAATATAAAACAGAAAGGAAAAATATATTACAAATAATGTGTAGGTCTGAGGAAACCATATTGCTATAGACCCCATTTTCCTGTAAACGGGCAGATTCTCCAATTTGAAGCCCTTGATTTTAGGTATGAAAACTAAAAATATTCAAGGATTGAGATTTAAGCATAAATGCATCGATGAGAATTAATTTTCGAATCAAATACTTTAGAAATTAAACTTATAAAAAACACAACCAAAAAACTATCATTTATGTTTTTCTGTGATTTAAATATAATATTGCTAGACAGACATAATTGTGCAATATGCATCTCTTCCTTAACTTTCGTACCTGAAGTCTTAGGAAAACTTTTATATTATAAACATGTTTAGCATTTTTGGTATTAATGAATAATATGAAATGTCGGACTCTAAGATCTGAAATAAAAATATATGTAAGATTGTTGATATTATTTTTCTGGTAAACATCTTTTCCTGGAGGAAAAATAGGAGGTACACAAGTCTGCAAGAAAAAATATAAAATAATAAAAAATATATAATTATCTCTAATCCAGACCTGGAAATGAAAAATGACAAGCAGAATGAGGGAATATGAGTTCAAAGCCCCGAACTTCGGGTCATTGATATCATTCACCTTTGCATATTCCTTCACTAGTAAGACCATGTCGTGAAAGTGATTGTCTATCGTGTTGAGCCAAACAAGGACTTGGAGTTTATTCGTCCCTGTAAATTATCAATCCAAATATCGCATGGTATGTTACTCCATTTGGTTTTTAGGATGGGAACTCTAGCATTGGGAATAAACTCTATCCTTTGAGCATCCACATGCAAATAAATGGTATTATCATAGAACAATTAAGATAAATAGTGGCAATGTACGAATCCCGAGATAAAAAAATACAAAAGTTACATTTTTGTGATAAAGCTCTAAGTAGTTCTGCAAGGATATTTTGTTTCTATTGCTTTCCAGTTCCAGCAGATGAAATAGAAGAGTCGTAGGAGACATCAACCGAAATGTCTAGGTCTCCCCACCGAGTAGAGTGATCGGATACAAGGGATCTAAATGATTTTACAATTGCACCTATTTCAACAAATTATGTCATTTACAAGCATATTAATCACCAAAATTATTAAGCAACCGTTATAATTGTTAACCAACCGTTTATACTAAATGGTTCGATTACATTATAATAGAAATTACCTTTTAAACTTTGAATGGATTGCACTATTTCGTTCAATTCATTGAGTATCCTGTCCTGCGTAGTCCAATCTTCTTGCGAGGGTTTGATGACTTCAAGAACTTACTTGAGAATTGATTTTAGGTGGAAAATTAATTAAATTAATTAAATAAAAATAATTAAAGACTTCCAATAAGGTGGTGACACGTGTCACCATCTTATTGAATAATTAATTTATTTTATTAGATTAAATTTAGGACTAAATTGATATATTGTATAAATATAGAGGACCAAATGTGTAATTATACTATTTTTTTTTGATATATTGTATAAATATAAAGGACCAAATGTGTAATTATACCAATTTTTTTAACAGTTCCGTCAATTTTTTCGTTTTTTTTAACGGCGTGTGGCAAACGTGGCACCATTTAAATAGTTGTGTGGTGTATTTGAGACAAAAAAAATAGTGGTAAGATCGACACCAACCCCATAGTTCGGTGGTCAACTGTGTAGTTTACCCTTAATATTATTACCTTGGCCCAGGTACGGCTCTGTGCATAACGCAAGTGATGACATAAATATTATAGTTTTCGTTTGAGGTTTAAAAGAAAATTACTAGGGCAAAGTCAACCTACGACTCTCATGATGTCTGAATTGCAGTTTTATGCTTTCATTTCTTTTTGTTTCGTTTTTAATTAGTTAATTATTACTTCATATATTTGATTAATAGTTTTTATATATATATATATATATATATATATATATATATACCGGGCAGAATTGGGAGATTCAATTCAAACTTAAAAACTAATCCATTAATTATAAAAAAATTAAGTTATTCAAATTTTTATTTTATAATTTAAACTTTATTTGAATTTTTTTCAAGTAAAGTGTAGTTTATAAAATTAGGAGTCTATGAAATTGTGAGTCGAGTCAAGACGATTCGAGTATTTTCGCATCGAGTAGATTTGAAAATTCAATTTTTTCGAGTCAATTCGAATTTATTTCCTAGGATTAGAATTTTTTATGGGTTAACTACTGGAATGATCACTTATGTTCCCTCAGTACAATTTTGGTCACCGATTTTGAAATTTGATCGATAAGATCAGTTACGTTTTTGATCTGTAATTTTTTTGTCACTGAGACAAACTTTAACGGGAGGGTGATCTGGCAAAATAAAAAGAAGGATAAATTACTTAGATAATCCACAAACTATTACTTCACTTCTATTTTGACCACCAAAATAAAAATAACTTATATAATTACACATTTAATCCCCATATTAACAATTATTTTATTTCTTATCCCCTCTATTATCTTCCATATTCTTTTTCATCTAACACAATCTAATAATAGATGGTAGTTTGCATGTAGCTCATATTTAATACATAGCACGTCCTTTGTCTTTATATGAACTTTTTTTTAATGTTATTTGTATGTCTGTGGCAGTTAAAAGTATACGTAACTTGAATGGACATAGCATTGGGCCGTATCAGATACATGCTGGAAAATCAGTTCCTATTGAATCTTTTGACAATTTTGGGTGAAAAACCCCTTTTTAAATATTATCTTTAAAAATGGCTCCCAAAAACTTTTATTTGGTAAAATGACCCCTTTTCTTGCCAGGTCGGCAGACCTCGCGTTTTATAGGACGCGAGGTACGATATCGCGTTCTGCAGAACGTGATTTTCGTCGACGTGGCGTTGCAGTCCCGAGAAATTGAAAAGGCGGCTGGAATATATCGAACGGACCTCGCGTTCTGTAGGACGCGAGGTCTGTGCATTTCCAGCCAGAACCACAAGCAAAAACATGCGTAAGTAGGCCTGTTCGAACCCAATTTCGAGCGTGTAAATGGTATATTTTTAGCGATCATCGAGTTTGGGGTTGTAGTACTTAAAATTGTCTATCGTATGATACCAACATGGTTAATTTCCGTCCATTCTACAATAGTTTAAAATGGCTTCGAAAACCCTATGCTAGCATACTTTTATTGATTGAAGTTGTATTTCAACTAATGTCGATTTTCTGTTTTTTAATCCTATTAAATTTAGTAAAAACAAAAATTAAATAAACATTATAAAGTTTAATTATAATATGCAAACAAAATTATAATTCATAAACAAAATTAGAATACGACATTATAAAATTTAAAAGTGTTTTACATAAATATTAAAAACATAAGTAGAAAACAAAAACAAAAAACTAAAAATGCCTATGTCCACCGGTTCCGCAGTCGGGTGGATGACGCTGGCGATCCGGATTCCTCCTCGGTCCATCGTGTGGTGGTCCCTGGTCCCTATCATCCTGACCATCGTGCGCGATCTGCGGATCTGTGCTGGGCCTAGGCGGGGAGTAAAACAAACTACCTATCGGCGTATTCTCCACCATCGGAAACTCATACTGAGGTGGATAATCGATAAGTAGAAGGTCAGTCGTGGGCGTCTGGGGGTGATAGGCATCAGTGGAGCCGAACTGGGGTGGAGGCATCGTCTGCTCGAAAGTCGATGGACCGCTATGCAATGGTGGGGCAGAAGATGATGCCCCTGGAGTGTCATATCGTGGTCTCGGACCGCGCTGCGTCGACTGCCTCTGGGTCTGCCTCTGGCTCTGGGACTGGCTCTGGGTCTGGCTCGCTCGCCGGCTCCCGCGTGGGCGGTTTTGGGGTTGCTGGGGAAGCCCGGCTTGGAGCTCCTCCGGAGTAAGGATATGTGGCATCCCATTGTCCCTATACCACTGGCCATAATTGAAAGTGACCAAAGGACCCCCTTCTATAATTGGTTGGAGAAACTCTGGGCGTCTGAGAAATCGTTCACCCCAAAGCGCTATCCAAATAGCGTGGTGCTCGGCCCAGTCGGTCTCCGTCTTCCCCTGACGCGTAAGATTGTGGAACTCGTCCATATTTTGCGGAGGGCGTGGAACATGTTGGACGTACCCGAACTGTCGGAGTACCCGATCCGCAGAATGCCACACGCAAATTTCGTAGTTCAGCAGCGGAACTACGGAAATCCAGAGGTCTCGCTCTTGCAGAATATCTGCTGGAGTAATGAGGCGAATCTGCTCTGAATCGTAGGGCGTCCACACGAACTAAAAAGAATGAAAAAAGTTAGTAAAATTTCTATATGAAATATTATTGGAAAAAATAGTATGGAAAAAACCAAAATAATTGTTGAATTACCTCGTCCTCCGTTAAGGCATCGAATCTATATCTGTATGCTTTCTAGGTGTCCGGCAGGCCGGCGTGGGATAATGCGGTGGTCCACCTTTAAATAATGAAAAAGATCGTTAAATAAAATAATTTAATAAAAAATATAGTAGATTATGTAGTACCTCCGTAGAAGCGGAAATGACAGAGGACTGGGAATCCTAAGCTGTGGTGCCAAAGTAGGGATCCGAAGCCAAACCCAAGCCTGCAGGAATAAACAGCATCCTCCCATCGATGCTTTGGAGGCGTCAACGTTTCTGCAGAGGTCTCTGATAAGAAACGCCAACACAGCTGACCCCCAAGATTTTCGTCCAGACTCGTCTAAATTTGTGAGATGATGAAGCCACATAACGTGCACTTTGTTGCGAGTTTTGTCGGGCATTAATATCCCGCCAATAATGCGCAAGATGTGGGCTCGCGCATACCGCTGTGAAAATATAAATTAATAAAGGCATCCTAATTAAAAAAATTGTAAGTTCATCCTAAATAATAAAATTGTAAGTATCCTAAATATTTAATGTAGGCAACCTAAATATTTAATAAAGTATCCTAAATAGTTACTGAATTCATCCTAAAAATTTATCCTACATATTTATAATTCATCCTAAATATTTATTAAAAAGATCCTAAATATTGTCTCTATTCATCATAAAAAATTCCCTAAACCCTAATGTGCAAATAAATAATTTTAATTTAATAATAAATGTAATAAAAGGCCAAAGTACCTCGCGGACATATTTTCCACACTGGTGAAAACAAATCCCACTGTGTCGGTCCCCACATGTCAGGCTGCAGCTCAAGCTGTCACCGGCTTCCGTCCAGGTTATTCGAAAGCATGGTATGCAAGGAAAAAGGCCAAAGAGGAATTGTATGGCCGATGGGAGGAATCTTACATAGAGTTGCGCCCGTGGCTTAATCTCCTGCAGAAACACATCCCCAGAATGGTTGTCAAACTTGATACGGTTCTGGCATACGAAAATGATCGTTTCGTCCGAGGTGTTTGTCAATTCCACCGGTTATTTTGGACTTTCCCCCAGTGCATCAACGCGTTCAAGCACTGCAAACCGATGGTCCAAATCGACGACACATGGTTGTACGGAAAATATACACAGATCCTACTTCTAGCTATAGCACAGGACGACAATCGCAAATGCGTTCCTGTTGCATTCGTAATCGTCCCGAAGGAGGATATGGAGTCTTGGACGTTCTTCCTTACGAACCTACGAAAATATGTCCTTGATCCTGTAATACGAAGAAGAAGGGATGAAGGAGTGTGTGTTATTTCTGACAGAGGCACAGCACTGCTGTGGACGATACAAAATTTGGGTAATTATTGGAAGCCTCCATACATTCACCACCGTTTTTGCTTGCGGCACATAGCCGCAAACTACCTGCTGAAATACAAGAATCGTGATGAACGTCAAATGGTGCTCGATATGGGTACGTCATTTATGTCATTTTCATTTACTATATTACTTGTTACTCGCTTCAATTTACGACCTTTTTTCATGTGTTTTTCGACCATAACTATTCAACTGTCATCCCGTAGGCAACTCGCACTACAAACAAGAGGTGGCTGAACTGCTCGAGGAACTGAGAGCGAGAAACAAAAAGGGCGCTGAATACCTTGAAAATATCCCAAAGGAAAAATGGCTTCGATCGTATGACGAGGGTAAACGTTTTGGTCACATGACAACGAACTTGGCTGAGGCAGTGAACTCATCATTGAAGGGAGTTCGGCAGTTGCCTATCACTTCCATTGTCAAAGCCACCTATTATCGTTTAGCTACCCTTTTTGCGACCTTGGGCAGGCAAGCAGCTGAGTACATGGCAGGTGGACACCAAGTCCATCCAGATTTCCGCTCAAGACTGCATATTCAATTGGCCCAATCAAGACAGGTACAAGCAACTCTCTTCTCGCGAGAAGGACATTTGTTTCGTGTTGCGGAATTTTCCAGGCGGATAGAAGGCATTCAGCACAACGCTTACGTTGTAGATCTGAGGGCAAAAACCTGCGAGTGCGGAATATTCCAAACTTTCAAATACCCTTGCGCACACGCCATTGCTGCTTGCACTAACCAACGAATAGAATACATGCATATGGTTGATCCGGTATACTTACTCAAAACGGTGCTTAAAGTTTACGAAAAAGAGTTTCCTCCAATCAGAAATGAGGTTGATCCAAATGCTGTGGACACTGAACCGATCATACGCCCAGATCCAGCACTACTACGAGCCAAAGGACGTCCACCTTCTACAAGAATATATTATGCCGAGGATTTGGTCGAACATCGAGAGAAAACCGGACAAAAGAAGCATTGTTCTATATGTCGAAATCCTGGGCACACAGCTCCTAAGTGTCCTAATCGCTCAGCCCCTCGTATTAATTAATTGTTTTTAATTTGTATATGCGAGTTCGCCCATTACAATCAAATCAATAAAGTCAGTTTACTTCTATTTATACAGTGTACAATGGACGAAAATTGACCGTGTCAGTGTCATACGATAGAGAATTTCCAGTACTACAACCCCAAACTCGATGTTACCTAAAAATTTAAAATTTATACGTACGAAATTCTGCTCGAACATGCCTATCGACATTAGTTGAAATACAACTTCAATCAAAAAAAGTATGTTAGTATAGGGTTTTCAAAGCCATTTTAAACTATTGTAGAATGGACGGAAATTAACCATGTTGGTATCATACGATAGACAATTTTCAGTACTACGACCCCAAACTCGATGATCGCTAAAAATATACCATTTACACGCTCGAAATTGGGTTCGAACAGGCCTACTTACGCCTGTTTTTGCTTGTGGTTCTGGCTGGAAATGCACAGACCTCGCGTCCTACAGAACGCGAGGTCCGTCCGATATATTCCAGCCGCCTTTTCAATTTCTCGGAGACCTCGCGTTCTGCAGAACGCGAGGTACTGTTAAACCGTTAAGACGGACTGCAACGCCACGTCGACGGAAATCGCGTTCTGCAGAACGCGATATCGTACCTCGCGTCCTACAAAACGCGAGGTCTGCCGACCTGGCAAGAAAGGGGTCATTTTGCCAAATAAAAGTTTTTGGGAGCCATTTTTAAAGATAATAATTAAAAAGGGGTTTTCACCCAAAATTGCCGAATCTTTTACCTTATGTTTGCCATTATATGAAATTTTTTGATGTGGGACACATTCCACTGAGGTTGCCTAGAGCTACAATAAATAAGAACTTCTCTACATTGGCCTTGTGTAGACGCTTGGGAGAAACCAAATATCTGATGGCAGTACTGAAGAATTTATGAGATTGTTCAGGTACAGCATCTTGCTATCCTTCTTCACTGTATTTTCAAAGTGATAGCCTTGCATGCTACGAAATAGGCAATTTACTAACTTTGTGAATGGGTTTCTTCCCTGCTTCAGTTCCAAGATTTCAATGCTTTCTGGCATAATTTGGGCCAAGTGGACTTGCTATTCCTAATTATTTTTGCCATCATTTAGCTTTATGGTTGTTTGTTACTTGCATCCACTCATATAGAGATCAGTGTATTCGGAGGGTTCTTGGATGATTAATCCACGAACTCAGGTCTGGTTATGCATCAGAAACGTGTTTTCAAGAAAAACAAAGAGCTTAATCATATGGAAGATGGTGTTAAATTAAGAAGAATATGGAAGATGGTGTTAGAAGAAGAAATAAAAAATTTGTAAATATAAACGATTAAATGTGTAACTATACAAATTATTTTTATTTTGGTGGTCAAAATAAAAGTGAAGTGATAGTTTATGGACTATCTAAGTAATTTATCATTCTTTTTATTGTGCCAGATCAACCTCCCGTTAAAGTTTAACGACAACAAATGTCTTAGTGACCAAAAGTTTATAGATCGAAAACGTAAACGACTTTATGGGTCGAACTTCAAAATCAGTAACCAAAATTGTATTAGGGAGAAATATAATTGATTATTCCAGTAGTTAACCCATTTTTTATTTGTTGCTCTTTCAACTTTATTACAATGTACCACATTTTCTACGTGTCAATGAAATATTTTGATGGATAAGTACGTAAATCATCATTAAATTTTACTTTTAAATTTATTTTGGTTATTAAAGTTTAAAAGCGTTCGATTTACTCACTGCAGTTTAGACATTAAACGTGTTTTTTGTCATTGAAGTTTAGATATTAAACGTATTTTGTCACTCCACCGTTTATCGTTGTCGGACGTGCACTGTAAGTAGTGGTCGTTCAGTACCAAATTTCATCAGTTGTTTTCATCTCGTCCCCTTAGCCCGAATTCAAACTTTATTTTATCGAAAAGTGCCTCGAACTTCATCTAGGCGGCCATAAACGTAGGGTTTAAGCTTTCTTTTAATGGGTTTTAGCCCATTCATTTCTTTTTATAAACACCAAATATAGTGAGCTCTTTTATGGGATAGTGGCTTCTCCTGCTGATGTTGAACAACATGAACTAATAGGTTTTAAACATAATGCACAAATTACCTTCTCAATCAACTTTGAGACTTACATTTTGTTTGGTAGTAGGAAAGAAGAAGAAGTTATTTCCTTCGTCATTTCGTTTATATGGTATAATGGAAATAATAAGATTTACTCGTCTAAACTTGAGAGAATGCGAAAGATTAATCATTGAGTTCGCTCTAATGAATATCTTTAGAAGTAAATAAAAAAAGTTGACATGAAACCGGATTCTTTTTTCCATTATTCCCTATCTTTTTGAAACATAAATTTGAGGTCTCAAGTGTCCATGATTCAGTATATTCCAAGTTGTTGAACAACTATGAAATGAACCCGCCAGGCCATGTAAAATTCTATCCTAACATATAATTAAAAAACAGTCAAAGACTATAAACAATTAGAAGAGAAAAAGTTTTGTTTGATGGAAAATGACAGCTCCATTGACTTCACTTTGTCTTTTGTCTGGTCTAAAAAAGAAATGTTTCCATCTGTTTGGGCGTTGCTTGCTCTATAAAACCTATAAATCTAAATCTCTGCTTAAGTGTTTAGGTATCTGGTTTGGTTGTTGAGGCCGATGGCCACCTAAGATCACACCTTTCATTTTGTGACACACACAAATAAATATATATATATATATATATATATATATATATATATAATTGACGGTGGCAGTTCTAGATAGGTACAATTTTAGCGACCACACAGGGCCCCTAAAGAGAGGGCCCAAAACATTAATTTAACTTAAATTAAATAATTACAAAAAAGTATAGATTTTATGCTCGATAATTAACAATTTACAAACAATTAATAACACAATCAAAATTTATTTCAAAGTTTGAATAATTAACAATTTACACACAATTAATACCACAATCTAAATTTATTTCAAAGACTTTTAGAATTGAATCAAGAGCTTTTTATACTTTATGTGGGTGTCATAGTCTTAATTTGGTTTTGTGTAACATTGCAAGCAATTCAATAAAAGCGAGAGATTATTTTAGAATAATTCAACGTATTTGTACTTTATTTGCTAATTTTACAAAGAGATAAAATATATTAATAGGAAACCTGAAGGCTTTAACTATTAAATTATTGTCGGTCACAATATGGAAAAGTCGGGTTGAAAGTGTTAAGGCAATAAAATTTTAAATTGCTGAGATTAAAGAAAACACTATTTCTAGTAGCTCATATAGATAATGAGTTATTTATTTAGACAAAATTACTTAAATAATGTACCCAATGAAAAAATGAGACCAATGAATTTATTAGATTTTTAAAACGTTTTACTTGCTTCCCAAATGTGATAAATATTTATAAAATTTTATTAACTATTCATATTATTGTTGCTGCAAAACAAAATTTTTTAAAATTGAAGTTGTTGAAGTCGGTCCGTGCCCAGCACACACCAAGCTGTCGAGTAAGCACTCCACAACATTCTAGGCTTGTCTACACCAGTCTGAGTTGGCCCACCACTTGGGTTTGAAGAGCTATGCACATCAGATATAACAAGTAGCACATCCCATCTAGCATATTCCTTTTGATTCTTGCAATATCTGTTGTAATTCCTTAACTTTTGGAAAGTTTGACTTGAATTCCTTAGATTAGGGGATTGTATAGATCATCTTTAATTTAGGCCGTTGATGTACTTTATCCTTAACCATTGGATGTAGGGTCTCTAACTATAAATAGAGGCTTATCCCCGCCTCATTTTCTCACTTCAGTTTTGATGAATACTCTTTATCTACTTTTGTTTGTCATTTGCTTTATGTTGGTTTTTTTTTTGTTTCTGCAAGGATTTTAGCTTGTTAGCTTTGACCAGTTTCATACTTACTTAGGCGTTGCATTGTTGAGTTATATGGGCGTGAGAAGTGGTACTTACGAACAACTATTATAAATTAAGGATCTCATTTTAATACATTGCATTGGATCCCTAAATTCTTTGAACCGCCATGCCCCTTATTATAGGCCATGTAACAAAGACATCAAGTAATTTAAAAAGTATAACAAAGATCTTTATTTATCGGATTCTCCTCTGAAAGTGATGATTCTACCGATCTTGTAATTGGAGCCGAGATGTCTCTGGTCCTGCTAATAGAGGTACGAGTATGCTTCTTAACATATCATAATAGACTAGCACACATTGTAGAAAATGCTTCAGTTCTGTTGGACGGCTTTGATAGTATTTTTTAATTTTTTGAAGGGATCTTCGATCTAAAACAAACATAAAAGTATATTACAAATATAAAAGTAGAAAATATAAAACAAAAAGAAAGAATATATTACGAATAACGTGTAGGTATGAGGCAACCATATTGCTCTAAACTCTCATTTTCCTGTAAACGAGCAGATTCCTAAATCTAAAACCCTCGATTTTAGGTATTAAAACTGAAAATATTCAAAGATTAAGATTTAAGCAAAAATGCATCAGTAAGAACTAATTTTCAAATTGAATATCTTAGCAATGAAACTTATAAACAACACATCTAGAAAATTATCATTTATGTTTCTCTGTGATTTAAATTTGATACTGCTAGACAGACATAATTGTGTAATATGCATCTCTGCCTCAACTTTCGTACTTGAAGTCTTAGGGAAACTTTTATATTAGAAACATATCCTATAAACATGTTTAGCATTTTTGGTATTAATGAATAATATGGAATGTCCAACTCTAAGATCTGAGATTAAAATACCTGTAAGATTGTTGATATTATTTTTCTAGTAAACATCTTTTACTGGAGGAAAAATAAGAGGTACACAAGTCTGCAAGAAAAAATATAAAATGATAAAAAAAGTATATAAGTATCTCTAATCCAGACCTGGAAATAAAAAATGACAAGCAGAATGAGTGAATATGAGTTCAAAGTTTCGAACTTTGGGTCATTTATACCATTCACCTTTGCCCATTGCTTCACCAGTAAAACAATGTCGTGAAAGCGATTTTCTATCGTGTTGAGCCAAAACAAGGGCTTGGAGTTCATTCGTCCCTGCAAATTATCAATCGAAATGTCGCATTGTATGTTCCTCCATTTGGTTTTTAGAATGGAAAATCTAGCATTAGGAATAAACTCTATCCTTGAGCATCCACTTGCAAATAAATGGTATTATCATAGAATAATTAAGATAAATAATATCAATGTATGGATCTCGAGATAAAAAATACACAAGTTATATTTTTGGGATAAAACTTTAAGTAGTTTTGCAAGGATATTTTGTTTCTGCTGCTTTTCAGTTCCAGCAGATGAAATAGAAGAGCCATAGGAGGCATCAACACAAATGTCTAGGTCTCCCCATCGAATAGAGTGATTGGATACAAGGGATCTAAATGGTTCTACAATTGCACCTATTTCAACTAATTATGTCGTTTACAAGCATATTAATTACAAAAATCATTAAGCAACCGCTATAACAGTTAACCAACCGTTTATACTAAATGGTACGATTACATTATAATTGAAATTACCTTTTAAACTTTGAATGGATTGCACTATTTCGTTCAATTCATTGAGTATCCTGTCATGCGTAGTCTAATCTTCTGGCGATGGTTTGATGATTTCAAGAACTTCTTTCACACTTGTAACACAAATTTGCAAAAATTCAAATTCCCTAAATTATATCAACAAAAAAACACAAAAACAACCACAAACAAATAAAGTCATAAATTGTTTCATTAAACTTTCTAAAAATTTAGTTATACCCTCGCATTTTAAAAATAAAATTTTCATTAAGTTCCTAAAAATTCTTGAAAGTTCTGGTTAGACAACTAAAATTTTTGAAAATTTTAATTAGGCCCCCTTAAGCTATAAGGTCAAGATCCGCCACTGATGTTTGATGTTGTGTTTCTTTTATTCCGGTTTGATTTCTCACATAATTTAATATTTTATTTAAATTAATAAATATTTAAAAACATATCTTATTTTATTATATCAGTTTATATTAAAATAATAAATAAAAAACACATGAAACTATTTAAACCATATCATAAGCGTTGTATTTCAAATTCATATTAAAGTTTAGAACTCCAGATAAGCTGAGATGGGGCAGTGACTATTAGAACTCCAAATAAGCTTAGATGGGGCAGTGACTAGTAAAGTTAAAACTATTTATTTTATATTTTCTAAATTGTACCACCTTCTTAGGAAATGAACTGAAATAGAAAGGACCAGCAAGAAAGGAAAAAAATATGGCAGATTACATGCAGCTGATGAAAATATTAAGCATTATAGGCATATCTGCATATTGAGAAAATTCTCTTTAGTCCCCCAAAATCTATATCCCATTTCTAATTAGTGGCGGTTCTAGATAAGCACAATATAAGCGACCGCACATGGCCCCTAAAATTAGGGGCCCAAAAAATTAATTTAACTTAAATTAAATAATTACAAAAAAAATATAAATTTTATTTTCGATAATTAACAACTTACAAACAATTAATACCACAATCAAAATTTATTTCAAAGTACGAATAATTAACAACTCACTAACAATTAATTCCACAATCCAAATTTATTTCAAAGACTTTTAAAATTGAATCCAAGAGCTTTTTATACTTTATGTGGGTGTCATAGTCTTTTTTTTTTTAAGAAAAAAAGGCATCGTTAAAAACCCCACTAAGCCTAGGTAGGGGGAAAAGAGTGATCGCTTTATTAAGAAAAGATAAGAGCCATCACTCACAGTTCTCACCTAAGCCGAGAGATTGGCCAAATTACATACCACTTGCATACAACATCACAACTAACACAGAAACATAGGCTTTAAAACACTTTTGACATGGCAGAGTTTAACAAGCAATGTTTAAACAAGGGGGTACTTCAACACGTTCATCTACTTAGGATTAGACTGCTTCCCAAAGAAACACATTCTTTCTATTTATACCTCCTTTTGCAAATCTATGGGCGACCATGTTTTTTTCCCTAAATGCGAAAATAATTTTCCACTTAACTATTTTGCCAAGGTCGATGATCTGCGCAACCAGGTCCCTGTAGCAACCTGCAGCCGAGGAAGGGTTAGTAATCCATGATATTGCCAACTTACAGTCAGACTTGATTAAGAGGGCTCGACTGGATGGCCATCTGGATTGAGAAAACAACACCATCGCTTCCAAAATACTCTTCAGTTATGCTATCTTAGGATCGGCAAATCCAATAGACTTTGAGAACTGTATTAAGGTTTTTCCTTCTTCATTTCTAAGTATCCCTCCAATCCCTGCCTCAGCGAAGCTTCCAAGAGCAGTCGTGACGACATTAAACTTTAGCCAACCTTTTACCGGTGCTTCCCATTTCAACGACTATTTTTGAAGAATCTGCACCTCTCGACAACGAAACTTCTGAGGGCATCTAATGAAATCTGCCAATGAAACTAAAGAGTTTGGTCATTTGCTCATACACCAATGCCCAACTCTTTGCAGCACTAATTCGAACATGTAGTCCACCGCGAAGGATTTTTTTTGAAAATAATCTTATTCTGGCACAATCAAACTGTCCAAATACAACCATGCAAAAGCATTAGCCATACTTGGGCAGAATGTTGCGTAATTGGGGTGTTGCACCAGACCTGAAATAAAGATAAGGCGTCGGCTGGCATTATGAAGTTTAAATTCTATAGTTTGCAGCACCTTTTCCAGATTTTCCAAGTAACCAAACAGTGACAAAAAAGGTGATTCACTGACTCTATTGTCTCACCACACAGTACACACAGGTTGGAGTTTGAAAGATTAATACCCCTTTTGTGAAGTTCTTCATAAGTAGGAACTCTCTTATGGATAACCTTCCAATGAAAAACTTTCACTTTCGGAGGTGCTTACTTTGCCCAAAGAGTCTTCCAATTAAAACCCATGAGAGCTTCATTTGATTCGATATTCTCACAGTAGGCTTTAGGAGTGTAATAACCATTAAATACTCCTACCCATCTCACCGTATCCACTTCCAGTAGGGTGCGATATGCCTTATTAACGGTTTCCATGAACTTGCTCCATAACGGCAGTTCCCACAGGAACAAGCTTCTACGCATTTCAACATTCCAAGTCCAAGAGTTGTTGGACTTCCAACATAATTCCTTAACTTTTTCAGCCTTTTTGATAGCAATAGAGAACAATCTGGGGAATTCATCCTTAAGGGAAGATACCTCAGTCCAAGGGTCCGTCAAGAAATTGATGGAACTTCCATCTCCACACACCAATCTTATATTCATTGTGAACACGTCTTCAACTCGAGGTAAAGGTTTGATTATATTTCTCTAAAACCAAGACTTTTTCCTTAAGGGTTCAGTATGCAGAATCAAGGACAATTGGTTATAACCATATTTGGCATCTACGACTCTCCTCCAGAGACTTCCATTCTCGCAGCCATATCGCCAAATCCATTTGTTGAACAAGGATCGATTTCTGACTTTTATATCTATTAGGCCTAGCCCCCCTTTTGAAACCGGAAGACATAGGGATTCCCACTTTAACCAATGGATTGCCCTTCCTTGTTTTTCCCCTCAAATGAAATTCGCAATCAACCTATTTATTCTCTTTGCGGTCCCGATAGGCAATAAGAATAAAGAGAGGTAATAATACACTAGTAAATTATTCAAAACAGCTTTTACCATTGTAATTCGGCCAGCCATCGATAGCAATTTACCTTGCCAACTCTTGAGTTTCTTCTGTATTCTTCCAACAATGGGGTTCCAGATTTCATTTGAATTTCGTGGAAAACCCAGCGACATTCCAAGATACTCGGTTGGCGATTTTCCTCAGTTAACATGTATCAAGCTACACTATTCTTGAATCTGCCTATCAGCAACATTAATCCCAAACAACTTTGTCTTCTGCGTATTTAGGGATAAGCCAGATGCAAATTCGAACTCTCAGGAGTCGCTTCATATTTCAGATTGAATCTTCATCAGCTTTAGTGAAGATGATCATGCCATCTGTAAATTGGATGTGGCTTATTGAAATATTACTGCAACCCACTTGGACGCCTTTTATGAAATTTTTATCCACGACTTTGCGAATTAGGGCACTGAGAGCTTCACTCATTAGATTGAATAGCAGTGGTGACAAAGGGCAACCTTTTCGAAGCCCCCTTTTAATCTTAAACCAATTTGAAGGCGGCCCATTTACTAGTATAGACAGTGAAGTCGTAGCGATACAGAAATGAATCCACTTCCTCCACTTCTCTCTGAAACCATTTTCTCCATTAAAACATTGAGAAAACTTCAGTCCACCGTATCGTAAGCCTTTCTAAAATTTGCCTTAAAGATCACAACCCCTTTCTTTCTTCGAGAAAAATCATCAATTAGCTCATTCGCGATGAGGGCGCAATTGACTATTTGTTTTCCTGGAATGAAAGCGAATTGGCAATCCCCTACTACTTCTGAGATACAGTTTGCTAGCCTCTTTAACAAAACTCGGGCTAGGATTTTATACAGACTCCCAACTAGTGAAATGGGTTTGAAATCGTTTTATCTCTTCTAGAGCTGTTGTTTTTGGAATTGGGGTTATAAATGAGTGGTTAAAGGACTCATCATGCCATCTTCCTTTGTAAAAAGAGTTGAAAATTTTCATAATATCTTTTTTCAACCACATCCAGAACTTCTTGAAAAAGTCTAGATTGAACCCATCGGGGCCGGGAGCCTTAGAGCCGTCTGCAATGTCGATTGCTGACCAAACTTCTTCCTCTGTGAACTTTCTTTCAAGCATAGAGGTCGAATCTATTTTGAGTTTCTTGATCTCTACATTGAACTCTTTAAGTGGAACAGTTTTAACCTCATTGTAGCTATTCTTAAAATGGTTTTAGAATGCCTGTGAGATTGCCTTAGGGTCACTGAATTTAACATTGTCCACTCTGATTTTTGAAATTGAATTGTTGTTTCTTCTGACAGAGGCCATTAGGTGAAAAAAAATCGTATTTTTATCCCCTTATCTACACCACTTCAGCCTTGACTTTTGGATCCACTCTTTTTCTTCATTCCTCAACCTCTTCCACAACTCGGCTTTTAACCCTATGATTTCTTCCCAATCGGCTAGATTAGAACCAGTGAGCAAAGCTTTTTTTTTCCAACTCATCGATCTTTTTTCCAATTCTTGTATAGGCATAGATTCAGAATTTCTGCACTTTTTATCCCAAGCTCTTGACCTTTTTTTATCTCTCGTAACAGATTCGATGTGATTTTCCCTTTGTTCCTTGCTACTGAAGATTTCACCAAATCCATATACTTGGGATCATCTGCCCAAAAGGAAAACCACTTAAATGGTTGAGGCCCTCTGAGAATTTCCTCCACCCTAATCAGAACAGGATTGTGGTCTAATACATTCCTAGGGAGACACTTTTGGCATAAATTCGGATACTTTGCCAGCAGTTCAGGCGAAATCATGAACTTGTCAATCCTTCTTGTTGAAGTCATTGTGCCCCCTACACCATGTGTATTTTCCATCCTCAAGGTCCAAATCCACCATATTACAGCTGCACATAAACCTATTGAAGTCTTTCATTGAAGTGGACGTTCCTGTTGCACCTATTTTTTCCTCCTGAGATCTCACCGCGTTGAAATCACCACCTAAGATAACCAAGACTCTTAGCGATTTAATAAGACTCTCAAGTTGGCTCCAAAATTCCCTTATGTCTTGCTGGTCATTGGGTGCATACACGTTTAAAAAACCCACCTTCATCTTGTTCTGAACGAGAGTACTCACCATGGCAATTATTCTGTTGCACTTAATTGTTTTTGACACACTGAAAAAGCTGGAATCCTTTAGTGTTATTAAACCTCCCGCTGATCCTTCTGCATATACACACTCCATCTCCCTTAATTTTTTCCCTTTCAACCGATTAGAAATTCGAAGCTTTCCTTCATCAAGTTTTGTTTCCTACAGGAAAATCATATGGGCTTTCGACTTCTTTAACACTGATTTAACAGCTCTGATTTTTTCTGGTCTTTCTAATCCTCTCACATTCCAACTCAGTATGGCCAAATTCTTTAGAAATAAAAATAACAGGGAATTTTCACACATGGAGGAAACTTGTACCTCTTATCTGTTAGACTCTGCCACTTCCCTCTCAACAATTCTTTCCACCATCGAGTCATCAGGTGCATTGAATAGAATGCTCAGTTGGGCCTCGAAATCCAAGGTTGCGATTGCCTTCGCTCAAAATTCGCTGGCCGATTTTTCATCATCGGTTTCGACTATAGGTTTTGGGAGCTTCGATCTCTTGTTTATCACCTGAGATTGTCCAACCACCAGCTTCTTTGGTCTCTTCGTTGCGCAGTTGGAGCTTTAACTCTGTCGACCCTTTGAACTGTTGACCCACCAGTTGATCTTGTGTATCCCGGCTCTAATTGTTGATTTTTTTTCTCCCCTTTACTGAAAGCCGCTGGGCTGAACTATTCTAAAATAATCTCTCGCATTTATTGAATTGTTTGCAATGTTACACAAAACCAAGTTAAGACTATGAGGAATACAACAGAGCATTCGCTCAATACTCTTTGCATACTTTTGTTTGTCATTTGTTTTTTGTTGTTCTTTGTGTCCGCAAGGATCTTAGCTTGTTAGCTTTGATCGGTTTCAGGCTTACTTAGGCGTTGCATTTTTTAGCTCTACGGGCGTGACAAGTGGTACTTGCGAACAATTATTATAAATTAAGAGTCTATTTTAATAAATTGCACTAGGCCCCTAAATTCTTTGAACTGCCCTTGATAATTGAATATATCAATACTCTTAACTCATTCGAATCAATGGCATAGCTAAAAAAATTAAATTATATTGTCATAATTTAAAAAAAGTCACGTCAATATTTTTCTTAAGTCATATCAAATTTGTTTAATATTTTTTATATAAATTTTATATAAAAAATAATACAAAGTTAACAATGATATGATCAGGGACGAAATCATTAAGGGATTGAGAGGGAATGTAGGGTTACTTATCGAGTGAATCGATCACGAGCTGAGCAGTGTTCGACTCGACTCGAAAATTGTTCAACTCGTGCTCGATACTTGATAAGCTCAATTAAATTTTACTTGACTCGTGTTCGTTAAAAAATTTGTTGTTCGACTCGACTCGTTGTTCGTTAAGTTTCCCATAATTTTTACCTTGATTTTTTTAATATATGTAAAATCTAGTAATACTATATAGAGCTTAATGTAAACATACATTAACAGATTTAATAAAAATGATTAAAATAGTGTGTGAAACAATTCCAAAACCTAAACTTCAAAGTAACAATCCGCAAATACATCTAACTAACATATTATAAAAAAAATAACAGTTGTTCACAACTTTATCGAGTCGAGTTGGTCTTGCTCGAATCGATTCGTTAAGGTCTCGAGTCGAGCGTTGATCAAATTTTGACCGAGTCAAGCTCAAACAGGTCGCAAGATGCTCAATTCAATTAGAATCCTAAGGGGACGTGATCCCCAAATTTTTAATATATTGACATTTTAGATATTTTTAGTTTAAATATTTGTGAAATAAACTTTTGTCCTTCTCAAGATTAACAGATTTTTTTCTTTTATTATGAAAAAATTCGACCCATCTGAATCCTAATTTCGTCCCTAAATATAATATATATAATAAATGATGGTAGTTGCTTGGGGCCATGGGCGGAGCCATATAGGTAATTGAGGTGTCTGATAACATCCAAAAAAACTTAGACTTCGAATTTTTTATATAATTTGTATATGAAAAAAAATTAAAATATATAATTGACACCCTTTTATAAATAAATTGACTCATTTTTATATATAAAATTACATATCTTTTAAATAAAATAACACATCTTTATAAATAAACTAATTCATCTTAAATGCGTTTAAAGAAAATGACACTCTCTAAATAAATTATTAACTCTGTCCTGCTTGGTACTAGAGTCAGGCATCACCTTTTGATAGTGTTGTATGATAGGAACTCAAATATAATATTAGTGGTCAACTATAAAATGTAACACCAAAGTGTGTCCAACGAAAATGACCTATTGGGCACTCCTCCCACGGCCCTCCACTTAGATTCTTTCAAATTAAGCAATAATTGGAAGACACGAAGGAAGTGGTGTCTCGTATGCATCTCGGTGTTGGATAGGTAGAATTGACTTTGGGTTTCCTCACATGCCTCATGACGTGCCCGATGATGAACACGTGTCTTAGGGCTTCGTCGAGGTTCAAATATATTGGTTTCGGTCAGCGACGGACGCCAAACTTTTTATAAGAAATACAAATTATTAAAAAATTATATTATAAATGTAGGAATACGAAACAACAAAAATTTAAGAGGCTAAAAAACCTTAAAGAAAGGAAGGATACCTATAATCAAATAATTCCAAATTACACAGTTAGAATACGATCTGACGAATTGAATCTAACTGTGAAGCCTTGTTTGCCTAACAAAGTGCATGCCCAGTTGTTGAGAAGTTTTAAAATGCAGGGAAATACCATTCTGCCGTGCATCAAATTGCCCTGTTACCATTATTTGATTTCAATGTCACTTGTACTTTTAACTTTCATTGAAAACACCCCTTCCTCACAATACTTACAAAATTTCCCATTTGAAATTATCTTATTTTATTATTAGATTATATTTTGATTTATTTTAATACTCAAATCGTGTATAAAAAATTACAAACCAACAACGAATTAGTCTAATTTGACGAGACACTAAATCTTTAAAAATATCAGGAGTTTAAATCATGACGTTGTGAATAAATCATATTAGGTTGGGAGGGTTGCCCCCATAATAGACCTTTGTAGTACCGGATCTAAATTAGTCAACCAATGAATTGAGAAATCTAGAGCAACGAAGAGTTGATGATATAGATGATGATATAGATGATGATAATGAAGTCTTTAAGAGTTTTAAGAACTAAATTGATAGAATTTTCAAATATGAAATGTTAAATACTTAAATTTGTTAAATATCTAAAACTAAGACTAAATTGATGAATATTTAAATATGAAAGGCTAAAATTATTATTATTCCAATTAAAAACGAGCCACTTCATCTCACCCTTACTTATTTAACAATTTGATTAAAACTAAATTAAAATTTTGTCTATCAAAAGTTTAAGGTTTAACTATAAAATAAGTGGTCAAACTATGTTTCTTTTTTTGCGATTGGCGCTTTATGTATTTTTGGCTAAAGAAGTGCCTAAAATTTTATTTTATTTTTGCTGAAATAGGTACTTAAATTTTTGTTTTTAGCTTACTTTAAAATCAACTGAGTCATATACTTTTACACTTATTTCAACTAAAAACAAAATTTTAATTATTTATTTCAGTTAAAAAAATATTTTAAGCACCTATTTAAAAAAAAGAAGTCGCATCAAAATCCATTCCAAAATCATGTGATGTATAGCACTAAAGTAGGAAAAAATCATTTGGATTTCAAGTTTTGAAAAAAAGATTAAAATGGTACAGTAATGAGGGGAGAAAAGCTGCTGAAGGGGAAAAAAGTGTGATTCACAAATTCATCAAAGTCACCATCAGAAGCAAAAATAAATAAATAAAATTATCAACCAACACTACAGGATAAAACTGAAACCATTCCGCCATTTGCATGGTGGGGAGGCTCAACTCAACTCAACCACTTGGGGTGGAGCCTGAAGCCTTGGCTGGGAGCTGGTGTCTTGTAATGGTACACTGATGAATTCAATGAAATCACAAGCCCATTTTGGAGATAAAGAAAAAAGAAAAGTACCAAACTTTTGAAAGCACGAGAAATTTACTGTAAAAAAGAGAGAGAAAGAAAAAGGAAATGATGTCCCGTGCCATTGATAGTTGCCATGGCTGCCTTCTTTTTCTTCTGCAAGCTTTAAAATGGTTCATTTCATATTCAAAAGAATACTCAATTAAGCAAAGGAGAAAAATAAAAGAGTAAACAACACCCAAAGTCTCTCTCTGTACTCTATGGCTATGGCAGTTGGCACAGCCCAAAAACAATGCACTCCCTTCAAAAAGAATTCACCTTTTCTTTTCTCTATAGCTTTATTAACATACTCGAAAAAAGATGAATAAAAATCCTCGTTTTGTCTGCAGTCTCTGATTCTTTTTCCTCCTTTCCTTATTTGATTCTTCGTTTTTCTCATTCAAGATTCCTTCTTTCACTCTCTATACCCTTTTGACTCACTTGTTTCAAGTTTTCTTTCTCTGGGTTTCATTTCTTTTCACTTCCTGTTCAATTTTTTTCAGACAAAGTTTCAAACATTTGATGTGGGTGAAAGAAGAAAACATGGGCGGTCTTAACAGGGTGGAAGTGATAAACAGCAAAGGTTGTTCAAGGTTGTTTGTTGGGTTCTCATCTTCAATGTCATCATTTAGAAGTTTCCAGTCGGTTGAACCAATGTCCCCTGCTTCTACCTCCCTTGGCTCTGAACCCTCAACGGTTCGATCCACTGGTCCTTTTTCTGGTCTGGTTATTTGTGTAACTGGCTTATCTAAAGGTTGGCAGTTTTGTATCTAAACGAAATGAATCCTTCCCTTCTCCTTTTGTTTGATCATTTTTCTACTTTTTACTGTCCGAGTTTAATTTTAACTTGTATGATTTTGATTCTGGTTTGGTATTATAAATGTTGATTTTTTGTTCTTTCTTCATGAAATTCATGTTTGTTTTCAGAAGCAAGGAAACAGGTTATGGAAGCAGCAGAGAGATTAGGTGGTCAATATAGTCCTACTCTACATCCTCAATGTACCCATCTGGTGGTCCAAATATCCTTTCTCATTATCATTGTTTTTCTCCATTTGAACTACTAAGATTTTCCCATAATTTTAAACTTAGTATTTTCTAACACTATTTTCAGTATGTTGAGGAAAATAAGGTTCAGATTCTTTGTTTTGTTTCAACTGGTGCAATAGTTATGTCAACCTTAATACTAGTTACAGCATTTGTGGTCGTAAGTTTGAGCATGCTCTAAAACATGGATCGAGAAACAGTCTATTCGTCGTTACGCTCGGATGGTTTGTGGACAGTGTCAAGAGGAATGGTAAGATCAGGCTGCTTTAAAACATGCTCTTTTCGAATCGTTACGACTTACACGGAAGTCCAATATGAAAATTTCCTACTAGATTATCTTACAGCATGTGTTGTTCCTTCCTAATGTTCTATTTAAGAACACCTTATGTTATTGAACCGCAATGCTGCTCGCAGTTTACATGTTTCAATGACATGGTCTGCATCTATTGTAACGTGGCTGAAATCTGAGCTCTTAATCGGAATCTCCAAGAGCCATGTTTATTTCAAATTCTACCATAGATTTTGATTTCTGTTAGTATATATAAATATTTTTCCCCTTCATTTGCTACAGTACGGTTAAGTGAATCACTCTACAGTGTGAAGGGTGTTGGAGAACATAGAAAGCATGTAGACGAGTTGAATCGGCTTGTCAAGTCTCCAGCTTCTGAAAGTTCATGTCTTCCTTCTGGTTTTCATGAAGCCAAGAAGACTGACATGATAGAAAAACGGAAAAGAGTCCCTAATAAAAGTATGGACTCAATGCTATCAAGCCATACCGTGTATGTTGAATCTGATATTCCTGCCGAACTACGGAATAAGGTAATATTCCATATGTCTGTTTAGTTATGTTCAACTTGTATGTTGCTTTTAGCATTTCCTTGATTCATTTAATATGTTTGATAGGTTCTTGAGATCGTGTCTAAAGAAGGGGCCACAATGGTTGATCGATGGTTCGTTGGTTGCGGCGCAAGTCTTGTAGTGTGCGAAGGGAATTCTATCCATCGATATATCGGCCACTCTAACAACATTGTTACGGTGAGTTATTGCACAACACTTCTAAAGGATAATCTGCTTTGTAACGCTGGAACTAATTTGTTATTTAATGTCTCAAGCCATTGTGGGTCCTTAAAACAGCCAAGGATCGGAATCTGCAGAAGCTTGTTCACATGTCCGCTGATTTGGCTACGCAGATTGGAACAGTGCTCGAAAATTCCCAGAATCACATTGTAAGAGAGGTACTTGAGACATAAGTATTACAGATTTTTCCCTCAATGATAACAGATTATCAAGCTATTGAGCTTTGACCTTTAACAACAGTCACCATGTTGGGGTAATAAATTTCTGCTGATTATTCTCAGCTTAGGTTTCAACTATCTTTTGTTTTTTTTTTCAATTCCGATTATGTTTACCATTGGATCAATGTTCACATGATGCTTGTCTATTGGTTTTTCCTTATAAGAGTTTGATGCCAATGTTAAGGTTTCACCTTTGATTCAATAGGAAAATAATGCGGTTAAGTTCGTACACGATCAGAGCTTCAAAAGGAATGCAAGCCACAAAGAAAGGCAACAGATTGTACATTTAGCTAAAACCGGAGTTAGAAATCGCCGCGGTCGTCATATGCAGGCAAGTGGTTAATCTTTGGTTGCTGATTACTGCATGTTGGAACTTTAGCCTAGCAAACCGGCACGAACCATGACACATTCAGTTGTGCATTTATCTAGCATATCTTCAAAGACTACTTAAACTGAAATGATTTTAATATATGGTTGTGAAGTATGAATTTCTTTGAAAATCTGTTCTCTTTCAGACATGTCAAAGCCCAATCCATCGAATAAGTCCAAGCATTCTTCTGGATTCAATTTGCTGGTCAATATCTGAACCAACTTCAAGTGCTTCTATTTACACCGACTCTTTTAGCAGTGAAGATGTTAGTGATCATCAGTCTGTGTTCTTCGATGCAAATGGTTATGGCAACGACTCGGGGGCCTCATTTACGAACTTAACTCGGTCACTTACAGAAAGGTGATCGACTTGTCCTATAAATTTTGTTATTTTTCATGTTACATAAGTTATGCATTGTCTCACCCTATTTGTTCCCTGTAACTTGTTGGCAGTGAGAAAAAGGAATTGATATTTAGAAACCAGTTTCTTACCATATTATTCCCGGTTGATCGATTTTCGGAGATGGGGCCTTCTTCACGGACATATTTCAGCTATAATGGCTTTACATGTTTACAGGTCTTGGATTATATCTATGCCTTTTATCAGGTATTGAGTTGGACTAAGTTTGCTTACCTACATATTGCTTATGGAACACGTCCAAAAGTGCATTCGACTCTGGCAGTCGTCCGATGACCCTCGGGAGAGGGCTTTCTCGAACCTTTACCCGAATGATGATTTTGTTTATTTGTGTTTGCTGGTGTGTTTGTAGGAAGACATGACGGTTCACGAAATCGAGTGTGCGATTCACACGGATTCGAGGCATGCGGACCGGATTCGAGCAGTGTACTCCAGCAAAGAGACAGTGGAATGTGGATATGTGATTTTCAAACGAATTGATTTCTTGGGAAGCCGTAAAAGCTTTGAAATGTTGAAGCGTGTTAGATGGGATAATAACAATAATGTATATGAGCTCTTAATTAGAGCTTAAACTGTACTATGTTGGAACCTTGATGCATGCCTTCAATTTCAAATAGATGTCTTTTAAGAATCGTTTTTTTATTTAATCACCAGTATCTCGACTAATTTGAATCGAATTTTGCAGAAGTTCAATATGGGTAACCTTTCTAATCTAATTTTTTTTTCATTCACAACATCAAAATTCGAATTCCTACCCAGGGGAAGATGTTGGTCCAATAGGGTTGAAAATAGTTCATGTTCTTATCTTTTCTACCGAACCAAGTACAAGTTCTTTTAATTCTAAAACACTAGAATGGAAGAAATACAAACCTCTACAATAATACAATAATTAAAATTAGGAAAAGATAATTATTTTTTTCTAATTGGGCTTGATAAGCTCGATTATCACCTTCAATCGATACATGCCAAGAGGTAGAGAGGTTAGATTTTTGGGTGTTTGAGTTGGTGGCAAAAATAAAGAATTAAACATAAGGATTTAAAGTGGTTCGGCTTTCTAACCCAAAGCCTACATCCAATACCTTGGAACGCCACCAAAGATTTTTCAAATTTACTCAGAATTTCGTCCCCTTTTCTCGAATGAGGAGGAAACTGCTACAACGATTGAGCTATCTACCCTTAGCTTAATCAAGCACTCTCTTACAAGTGAAATTCAAAGCAAACATACCCTTAGCTTAATCAAGTACTCTCTTACAAGTGAAATTCAAAGCAAACAAGAAATCTCTCTAATAGGTATGTGTTTGCAACTCTAAGCACATACCCAAAACCTATACACTTGAGCAAATTTGACAATTTTGGCTCATAAGTGTTTTGTCTATACAAGAGAATAACAATTAAGCTCTAAAGACAATTTGACATCATAATGTTGTTACAATTGAAGCATTAACCTTTTCTTGATGCTTGAAGGTCTCTTTTATACTCCTAATTGAGTTTGTAGCCGTTTAGGACCGTTAGGGTTGAATTAGAGCCGTTGGAGCCTTTATTTCCCACCATACTGCAGCTTGTCGTATCGATACGGTCCTAATAAGGAAATAGTCGTTGAGCACTTCAAGTCGGTGCGTATCGATACGCTTAGCTAGCGTATCGGTACGGTCCTGCAATTTAAGAGATCGTTGGGAAAATGAACGTTGGGGGTAGTTGGGTGTATCGGTACGCGATACAACAATATCGGTACGAGAACTAAATGTTGGCTATTTTAAAACATACCGTATCGATACGACAAAGTGTATCGGTACGGGTTTTGGCTACTGGAATTTTACTGTAGCTGAAACCCTAGGGCGTATCGATATAGTACCAGATCGTATCGATACGGATACTTGAAAAACACTTGTTTGGCTACTTTAAAAGCATTTTAAGTTATTCCAAAGCCTTTTAAAAACCCTTAAATACAATTTCAAGTTGTTTTGACTAAAAATATATTTTAAATTCTTTTTAATTTAGTCCAAAATATTTTTCAATTATTATATCAAAACATTTAGTTCCACAATCTCCCATTTTGGATATAATAAAATCAACTTGAAAAATTGTTTATGATTCTCCCCTTTGTGTTTAAAAATTTGAATAAGATATTTTGAAAATTAAATGAAGTTGAAGTTCTCTCTTATTCATTAAAAAAAATCAACTTTCCAAACTATATCTCATCCTTTTTGTTATATCAAAAAGTATTTAAAATACATTACGCTCAAAATAACATAGGAGGTTTTAAAAAATTTGGCAGAATTAAAAACTTTTGGTTTTTAAAATTGGCTCCCCTTACTGAAAGCATCAAATATTGTTAGTCCAACAATATGATTAAACTAGTTGAATTAAAAGAAATAAAAATAAATTCAACTAATTTTACCACACTTGAATCCAAGGAGGATGTGAAGCCTTCATTCTTCAGGTGCTCTCTTTGTGTGCATGGAGCTCCCCCTCAAATTTGAACTTGTTGATCACTCTCCATCACACCTAAACAAGACAATCAAGTAATTTTTGGTATCCAAATTGCTTTGGATACATAGACGTTAGTTGCACATAGTTTAGTCCCCTTAGGAATCCATTTTTCAATTTCATCCTTTTTAGTTGAAGTACTTAGTCCTTTTGGGACTCAAATACTTCTAAAAACTTTTCCTTTCAAAAATCTTGGGGCACTAGATTGTTTAACATAAAAAATTAATTTTCCCCAATTGTTTCTCTTTTGAAGTTCATTGGAAATCAAATCTTTTTTCTTCTTAAGATCATTAACTTCTTTTTTATGATCTTTTTCCATCGTTTGAAGCAAATTTTGTAAATCTAAAACTTTAAGTTCAAAATCTTTAATTTTTGCTTCAAACTCTAGATTTGTTTTGGAAAGCAAATCATTTTTCTTTTTCAAATTTGAAAGCATTTTTTTGTTTTTAGAAAATAATGTCTTAAATTCCAAAAGTAAATCATCATAGCCATCTTGTAACTCATCAAAAGTATATGAATTTGAACTAGATGAGTTATAAGTTACCTCCTCTCATTGAAAGCCATGAAGCATAGGTGAGTTACCTCATCATCGGTGGAGTCTTCATCACTCCATGTCGCCATATATGCTTTCTTTGAAGATGGTCCCTTTTTGTTGGACTTGTGGGAATCCTTCATCTTCTTTTTTCGATTCATGCTTGGATTTAGCCATCTCGCTCTTCATGAATCAGGTGAGTTTCTTGAAGAGATGAACCATCTCTTCATCTTCACTTTCCTCCTCCCTCGAATAAACGTGTTGGCATGTAGAGGATTTGAGAGCAACGACACTCGCGTTGATGCCTAGCTCTATGAATTTCTTCTTCCCCATCTTCTTTATCTCTTCATTATTCTTCTTCTCCTCTTCTTTTTCTTTCTTCATCATTTCATGAGAGAGAAGAGACCCCATGAGTTCATCTAGCTTCAAGATCTTTAGATTTTTTGCTTCGACGATGCTGGTCTTCTTTGAGTCCTATGACTCGGAAAAAGAATAGAGAAGCTTTCGGACAAGCTTATCTCTCGGAATGATTTCTCCATAGCCTTTGAGTCCATTTGTGATGGTGAAGAATCTATCGAACAACTTTTTGATGTCTTCATCCAGTTCCATCTTGAAGTTCTCATACTCGTGGTTGAGGAGGCCGATCTTGGTCTTCTTTACTTCGTTTGTTGCCTCGTATGTGACTTCAAGCTTGTCTCATACTTCCTTGACATCTTCGCAAGAAGACATCTTCTCAGATATGTTGGAGCCAAATGCACAAAAGAGGATGTGCAAGGCCTTGCAATTAAGCTCCATCTTCTTGTGATCATCCACACTTCATTCCGCCTTACTTCGTTGTGGCAAGAAAAGACCCTCTTCAATAATATCCCAAAGCTTGTAATCTTTGGATTTGATGAAGAACTTCATTCTAATCTTCCAATGAGCGTAGTTGGTCCTGTCAAAGAAAGGTGGCTTGTCAATGGATTGCGTCATTTGACCAGTTGATTGAATGTTGTATCGAGCTTCCCGGATCGCCTCAATAGGATGTTAATCTCCTTTGATTGAACCTCGCTCTAATACCAATTGTTAGGCTTGATAGGCTCGATTATCACTTCCAACCAATACTTGCCAAAAGGTGAAGAAGTTGAATTTTTGGGTGTTTGAGTTGGTGGCAAAAATAAAGAATTAAACACAAGGATTTAGAGTGGTTCGGCTTTCTAACCCAAAGCTTACATCCACTACCTTGGAACGCCACCAAGGATTTCCCAAATTCACTCAGAATTTTGCCCCCTTTCTCGGATGAGGAGGAAACCGTTACAACGATTAAACTATCTACCCTTATCTTAATCAAACACTCTCTTACAAGTGAAATTCAAAGCAAACAAGAAATCCCTATAATAGGTATGTGTTTGCAACTTTAAGCACTCACCATGTAACGCCCCAGGTTTAGGGGTCCGATGTTACTCGGGTAAATCGAGTTCGAGTCATGGATTTGTTTTAAAATTTAATTAAGCTTTGGTTTAAATTAAAAAGAGTTTGAGTCATTAATGTCATTTTGATAATTTTAGAGTAAAGGAAAATAAAATATGAGAAAGGGGGGTTTGAAATTGGCTATCCATCATATTCTTCTCTTCATTTCACGTTAAACCTCTCTTATCCCCCAAAACACTATTCCATCAAATCCCACCCTCATTTCAAGTGTTCTCTTCAAGGTAAGCACGTTTTTGAATTCTCCTCACTATTTCCAACATTTCCATAGCTTTAGTTTTCATAGGAGTCCTCTTTCAAGGTTTTGAGGTTTTTAAGTTTTTGAAGTGAAAGCATGAAACTTTAAAGGATTTTCGTTTTGTTTTGATGTATAGAGTTAAATTATGAGTTAACCTAGCCCTAAAGTACATTATATCTCAATTTGGTTGATTTTTGTTAAGAATCCCGAAATTGAGTTTTGGGGGTATTTTAAAAGTGTCAAACTTGTGTTTTTGGTGTGGTTTGGTGAAAGGGAGTTGGGCTGGGGTTATAGTGATGTTAGAAAGGTGTTTTGAGGATGTTTGGAGGCGTTTTGGGCATTGGATTTGGTAGTTTCCTCCTGGGTCATTAGGGAGTACGAAAATGAAGAATGTTTTGTTGGTTCATGGGTTGGAAATGTGGTAAATGGGTCTTGAAATTGTATCTTGTTAGTGACAGTGATTTTGGGCTGAATGATTGAGTAAATTGTTGTTTTTGATTGACTAGAACCAAGGGAAATCATTGTAGAGACTTCAGGCATAAATCCGGGGAATTTGGAGAATTGAGATCGGTGTTCGGCTTCCGTTTGGGTTGCAACGGTGAGTAGAAATGTTTAACCTTGTTTTGCTTTCGAAATGGGATTCTTGGGGTTTGGGTGGAGCCTTGGGAGCTCACCTAAACCCAAGTGTAAGTTTACTAATCCTACCTTAATGGCTATATGATGATGCATGATTAATTGTTGTGTTATCGTGTGCATTGTGGATTGCCTTTACACCCGTTATTGTTGTGTAGTCGTTGTCGATGTCGAGTCTCACGTGATAGTTGTCATAATTACGGTGATGAGTGGTCCCACCGGTAGTGACTAGTAGTAGAGTAAGGTGATGAGTGGTCCCATCGGAAAACTACTAGTCGAACGGTGATGTGTGGTCCCACCGTGTGTGTTGGTTATGCATGTGCAAACCATGTAGTTGTCTTGTTGTGATACCTTTCGTGCATTCAATGATTTATTTATCATTTAAGAAACGTGTTTTGAAAATTGCATGATTGTTGAGTTTTAGGGCTTCGCTAACAAAGCTATCAAGCTTACGCTCTCATTTTTTCGACATGCAGATCGTTAGAGTTCGAAAGGCAAGTGGGCAAGGGAGGAGCTTTTTTTGGAGTTCTCAAGTAGCTCAAGTACGATTTAAGTAATTGTAATAATGCCTAGACACTGGGGGTATTAGACTTGTATGGTGTTGGAGTTCAAACTCCTTTGCTGGCTTTTGGTGTCCTAGCATGTTTGGTTTGTTGGTGCCATGCGTTGTATGAGCCTTGTTGGACTCATTTATGTTGGATTGTTGTTAATGCCTAGTTATGGATTTGTAAACCACCCTTAACATGTTGCTTAAATGCCTTGTGTTGGAGGGTTTAGACCCTTTTTCTATGAATACTATGAGATGTTATGAGAGCATGTAAACCTCGTCATGAAATGCCTATATGTGTGTTTGTTTGCCTTGAATGGAATGGTGAAGTCATGTGTGTTTTATGCAAGTTTCCTACCTAAATGCCTATCTTGAGATGTATGTCATGTTGGTTCAGTTAAGTAGCCTTGCATGCCTAATTTTGGTTGCTAAATGATGTATGAGTGTTGATATGATACTAGGCAAGTCGTAAATTGCATCTAGAGTTAAGTCCTTCTGCCTTTTTCTGCTAGTTTGAGTATTGCAGTGCAGAGCATATCGGTACGCCCAAGGGCCATATAGATACGGTCCTAACTTTTGGACTCAAATTTGGCTGAGCGTATCGGTACACGGGGGTGTATCGATACGCCAAAACCTCTATGGAAATCTGAGTTTTTGGCGAGATTTTGGCGTACCGGTACGGGTCTTGAGTGTATCGGTACGGTCTTATCTCGTTGACCGTGAGAAGTTGACCGTCGAGGGCGTATCGGTACGGTCAACCTGTGTACCGATACGGTCTCCCTGGTTTGACTTTGGATAGTTGACCTAGTCAAGGCGTATCAATACCCTCTTCTAGAGTATCGATACTGCCTGTTGTACAAACTAAATTGGGCTGTTTTAAATTGCTTGCTTGCATGTTTGTTTAATTCGTTGTGTTTCACATAGGAAGTATTAAAGCCTCTAGACAAGATAATGTTAAAAGAAATTTCCTAGGGTTGCTAACCGAAGGGGAGCCTTAACGGGTTTCGCTTCGGTTTTCCCCGTGTGACCCACTCGGGCCGGTCAGTCGTCCAGACCGGGACGAGGGGGTTACACACCCAAAATCTATACACTTGAGAAAATTTGACAATTTTGGTTCACAAGTGTTTTGTCTATACAATAGAATAACAATTAAGCTCTAAAGACAATTTGACATCATAATGTTGTTACAGTTGAAGCATTAACCTTTCATTGGTGCTTGAAGGTCTCTTTTATACTCCTAATTGAGTTTGTAGCCGTTTAGGACTGTTGGGGGTTGAATTAGAGCCGTTGAAGCCTTTATTTCCCACAATAAATGTAGTTCTGCAGCTTGGCGTATCGATACCCTTGAATTCTTATCGATACGGTCCCGATAAGGAAATAGGCGTTGAGCACTTCAAGTTGGTGGGTATCGATACGCTTAGCTAGCGTATCGGTACGATCTTGCAATTTAAAAAACCATTGAGAAAATGATCGTTGGGGTAGTTGGGTGTATCGGTACGCGATACAACCGTGTCGGTACGCGAACTAGTCATTGGCTATTTTAAAACATACCGTATTGATATGACAAAGTGTATCAGTACGGGTTTTGGCTACTAGAATTTTACTATAGCTGAAACCCTAGGGCGTATCGATACAATATCAGACTCTATCAGTACGGGTACTTGAAAAACACTGGTTTGGCTACTTTAAAAACATTTTAAGTTATTCCAAAGCCTTTTAAAAACCCTTAAACATAATATCAAGTTGTTTTGACTAAAAGCATATTTTAATTTTTTTTAATTTAGTCCAAAACATTTTTTAATTATTATATCAAAACATTTAGTTCTACACTAATTCTTAACAAAAAAATATTATACATATATTGAAATTGTATTTCAGTTTAAAGAATATTTTTATATTCTTTACATGTATTATTAGATACTGAAGCTACAACAAGTAGCTGCAGAAAAAATGCTATACCACAACAAAAGTGGCAATCCACGAGAATTCTCATAAAAACTATAGGAATTGGTGGTAATGAGACAATAATTGAATATAAAGCGAAAAAGGTTCATGTTTACATAAACAGTGTTAAATTTATAATTCAAGCTACTATGCTTTCCTGACATGCATGGAGATATATTATTAGGAAACAAATTCATATATAATAATTCACCCTTTTCTCATAATTTGGGGTGCTCAATTAAAATTATCAACAAACAAAAAAGAAGATTAGGTGGTCTATTTAAAATGTTTGAAATTTTTGAGGATTTTATGAGAATATTTTAAAATATTGAGGGTCTAATTAAAATTTTCAAAAAAAATTAGGAGACTTAATGATGTTTTAACAATTTGAGGGAACTTAATTACAAATTTTCAAAACAAATTAAGAATTAATGAAAATTTCTAAAAAAAGTTGAGAGGCCTAATTAAAATTTCTAAAAAAATGAGGGGTGTAATTAAAATTTCCCCAAACCACGGGTGTCGAGGCTTCCATAAGCACAATTGAAGATCCGCCTTTGTTCTTACCTTGTTTAAGAATCTAGTGTCTCATCCCGTTTAACTATCTGGTTATTAATAGTTTTTTTTATTATTTATTTATGTATTTGTATTCAGTTTATTTACAAGGTAAGTTACATGAATAGTCACCCAACTTTAATAAAGTTTTATTTTGGCCACCAAAAAAATGCAAGTTAATCATCGTTGTTAGGTAATTTGTTCATTTTAGTTATCGCCAACGATCACTAATTAAGAGATGACATTAAACTTTTAAAGTGAAATAATGATAGATTTAATTCCTAACCTTTACACAGTCTCATAATTTAACCTATAAACTATAAAAAAAATTCAAACAAGTTATTTAAATATCAGAAAATTATAAAAGAATGAAAACTTATTTTCTGAAGAAAAAAAATATAGAAAAGCGTAAGAATAATGAAAAATCATTTTAAAAATAAAGATGTTTGAATATACGTCCTTGATAGCGCAAGCTCTAGTAGAGTTGACCAAAATTGATGGCGATTTTAACTGTCGTGATGTGGAATAATCAAAATTTTCACTTATAGAAATAGGGACAGAAAAATTTTATTCTCAAAAGTTTAAATAGGGATGAGAACAAGGATTATTATATCTGCTTTGTGGAATCTTCAAATCGTACCCATATAAATTTTTGTGGGACTCCCGAAAAAATCTGCAGGGATCCAATATTTTACAAAATTTAAAAAAATATAGGCTCTGTTTAGTAAAGAGGGGTTAGAGCCAAAATTAGAGGTTTGAACTAAAATTAGAGGTTTGACCGATCAAATCCACTAATTTGGATGTTTGGTAAAGAGCGGATTGATGAAACCTCTAATTTTTTTTAAAAAAAACTGCTAATAGGAGCTTTTTGAAATAAGAATTATAAAGACTCTTTTACCCTTAATAATTATAAAAAATCTCCAAATAACCTAAATTTAACCATTTCTATTTTAATTCTTCAACCCACGTATCTACATTGTGATATTTATAAACTAATATTTTTTTCTTTTTTTCTTTTTATTCTCACTCGTTTATGTTCGTATTTAAATTTAATAATTAAATAAATTTTATTAAAATAATTATATAAATAATAAATTAATATATAGATCCTTCAAATATGCTTAGTAATGTTATATTAAAAATTATTTTTTTATAATCTGATTAATATTAATAGATACAAAATATTGATAACTAATAAACTATTCAAATAAACATCGAATAAAATATTGTCCTTATATATTATTTTACTTGTCTAAATAATCAAACAACTATTAGTTATCAGTTAATTTATCAAACACTTTTATACAATCAGCTAATACAATTCGCTAGTCAAATCAGCTAATGCAATTAACTATCAGCTAATGTAATTCGCTATCCGCTAATTGCCAAACATAACTCTAACGCCCGGGTTTGAGGGTCGGGTGAAAATAATATTAAAATAACATTCGGGTTTCGATTTTATAATTAAAATAATAAAATATTATTTGGATCTTGTGATTTTAAAACAAACATTTTATGTTGAACTTAAATTGATTTGGAAATCAAATTCCATGGATTTTAGAGTTAATGAGAGTGTCATCTCATTAATGGCAAAATTGTAAATAAATGAACTTTCAATTAAAAATCCCCTTTTTGTTTAAAACACCATTTTGTCATCTTCTTCCCTCTTCACTTCTTCATTTTCACGACAAAGAAAAGAGCTCCTCTCCATTTCACTATTCCATCACCTTAAATCTTCATCTTTGGTGCTTTTTGAAAGGTAATCCCGTTTTTGACT
Source organism: Hibiscus tridactylites (assembly GCA_958450335.1). Lineage (NCBI taxonomy): Eukaryota > Viridiplantae > Streptophyta > Magnoliopsida > Malvales > Malvaceae > Hibiscus > Hibiscus tridactylites. The sequence goes on from OY288275.1 coordinate 60,339,789, forward strand.
TGGCCTTGTCTTCCTCTTCATTTGGTACCATTAGTTTTCATTAAAACTATGTATTTCATATTTTGGGTTTTCAAGGATTTTGTTAAAGGTTGTGGCTTTATGAATTTCTAACAAAGATTTTGATTTATTATTGTTAGATAAGTTGTTTATAACACATAAGGTCCAACATATGTGAATTTTAAAGAGTTTTATAAAGATTCCTGGATTTGGGTTTTAATGGGGTTTTGAAGAGTTTAAAAGCTAGTTTTGGGTGTGCTTGATGTTGGAAATTGAGGGCTGATGTTAGTGTAATAATTAGGGGTTGTTTTGGAAGCATTTGAGTGTGTTAAAAAGGTTGAAATGATGAGTTTTGGACTGTGTATGATGGCTGCTCGGGTTTGAAGTTTTGGGAGTTGTTCAGAGCTTGAAATCATGTATTTTATGCTTGAGTAGTGTTTCGGGTTTGCTACATTGTTGTGTGAACTGATTTGAGGTTGTTTTGATTGTGTTGAGTTGATTAGAAGCAAGGATTTGTGTTGGTGAAGGATCGGGAACGAATCCAGAATCGTTGGAAGCTTGATCGGCTAGTGTGTTGAGCTTGGAATAGTCCGTGAGTGGTTAAATGCTTTTAAATGGTTTTTAAGTGTTGGTTCAAGCATGTGGACTAGGTCGGGCTTGGTAGACCAACCTAGAGTTGGGATTAGAGTGGTAGCCTAATCCCAAGCTTTAGTTAGAGACCTTGGTTGAACTTTAATTGTTGATATGCCTCATGTTTAATTGTGTTTATGATGGCTATGTATAATGTGTTATACATGTTGTTGAGGCATGGTTTGATGCATTGATATATGCATGTGGTTTGGATTGTGGATTGTGCATGATGGTGATCATGGTGAGTACGTGCTAAGCACGGAAGTTGATATGAAATGATGTTGTGGATTGTGTTTAGTATTGGCACTAGTATGCTTGGGTACAAATGATCGATCATTAGGATGTTAGTGTGCACACGCGAGTCAAATGCGCGCGTGGTCTTGGTGATGGTAGTCATCAAGATGGAGTACGGGTTTGCCCGAAAATTCTTCTTGTATATGTTAGTCGGTGATGAGTGTAATCCCATCGACGGGGCGTGAGGATGAGTGGAATCCCCTCCGCGTGAACTGTGATGAGTGTAATCCCACCGTAAGGTAATGGTTGTTGTTGGATGTGAGTTCCAACGTGTTATCCGCGTATTCGAGTCATAGCTAGGTGCCAATATGAGATGGTATGTGTACCAATATGATTTTACATGGATGCCAATATGGATTAATATATGTGTTTGCATATGGTGTGGATATGGACTTGTTGAGCATGGCATAATATTGAATATATGTTCATGCATCATGCGTATTTTGGCTTATGTGGATCGAAGGTAAGAACATGCATTTCACCTTGGTTGTGCTCGTGCTTGGACCCTGCATTGTCGATGTTTTTTTTAATGAGCTTACCCTCACCAAGTTTTATGCTTACGCTCTCCTTTGTTCGACAATACAGATCCGTAGTTCGTGGGTTGCTAGTGCAAGAAGGGGGGCCTCCAAGTGCGTGCTTTGTGGTGCTATCTTAGCTTTCAAGTATGAACTTTTTAGTTATAAGGTGTAATAGTCAAGCAATGGGATATGTATTTGTTGCTTTGAGCTTTTGAAGTATGTTGGTGTTGGTTGTTTAAGAGCATGTTAGACTCCCTTATATGTATGTTGGTTTGGCTTTTGGATGCCTTGGTTGGGTTGTAAACCATGTTTAATTTGCCTACCTTAAATGTTGAAGTGTATGTCCTTGTGAAGCATGAATCTCGAATGCTTGAATGTTCTCATGTTGTTGATTCCTTTAATGTATTGTTCTTATGTTTGAAGTGTTAAGCATGCTTGTAAATGTTTGGTTTTGCCTTAGAGTTGTTGCTTGTGTGTTGAGAGAGGTTTTAGTGGGGTTTAGGGACATCCTTGTCCCATAAACCAAATAATACCAATCTGCAGATAGAGGGCGTTTCGAAACGGTTGGTCCCGTTTCGGTACGGTCCCTTTGTTTTTGGCATGCGTTTTGGTACGCTAGGGGCCGTTTCGATAAGTTTTTGCTATTAGAAATCTAAGAATCTGACGATAAAATGAAGTATCGAAACGAGCTTTAGTTTTTTGGAACGTCCTTCGTATCGTTGACCACGAGAAGTTGACCGTTGAGGGCGTTTCAATACGGGCCACCCCTGTTTCGAAACAGTCTCCTCGGGTTGACTTCGACCAAATGACCTAGTCAAGGCGTATCGAAACACCCTAAGGGCGTTCCAATACGGCCTGCTGTATAAGAATAAAATGGGTTGTTTTAATTGGGCTATTGGTCGTTTACCTCGTCTTTTCTTCTGATGTTGCTTTTCTCACATAGGGTTTAATATAGCATCTAGAAAAGATAATATAAATGAAAAGTTTTTCTTGGATCGGTAACCGAAGTGGAGCCTTAACGGGTTTTGCCTCGGTTATCCCCGTGTAGCCCACTCGGATCGATCAAGCGTCCGGACGGGGACAAGAGGGTTACACTTGTTGGTATTAGAGCCTAAGGTTTTCGAGACCTTGGGCAGGTAAGTGAGGTAAGTTGAGTTCTTGTATTGAAATTGCACGGTGTTTGCTTGCCATGAAAGCATGTTTGCTTGTTTATCAAGTATGCCTTGTTATATTCTTGTTTGATCATGTATGTTGTTTGAAGTATGTTGTGTAGAGTCCCATTGCTACTATTACATCGAATAAAAGGATTTTTAAAGTGAGGGAACATACTTGAGCCACTTGGAACCCTTCCCTTGCTAACCCTTTCTTTTGTGCTTTATTGTTGTTGTTGTAGTTTTTATCTGTGAGCACGTATGTCGAGGCCTAGGGGTAGACCGAGGGTGGTTCGTCATGAACCACGTGTTGCGGCTTCTGTTGATGAGCCGGTGGCTGGAGTAGGGGCTCATGTAGTAGAGCCTGCTGCTGGAGTTGGAGCTCCTCCACCACCACCTCCTCAGCCTAAAGCGGGAGGTGAGGCTGGAGTTGAGGGAGCAGGACCCCAGGTTGGTCAGGGTGGCCAAGGTCCTGCAGGAATAGATATAACTCCGCTTGTACAAGCTATAGCAGGAGCATTTCAGGCTACAGTTTTCGGAGCTCAGGCTGCAGCTCAGCCTAGAGGTGATGATACTAGTTTACCGTTAGAGAGGCTCCTTAGCCTAGGAGCTGAAGAGTTCAGAGGGTCTACACCTAAGAGATCCGAGTTTTGGTTGGAGAAGATTGTCCGCATCTTAGCTCAGATGGGTTGCGTTGGTGCTCGCAAATTGGGCTATGTGATTTCGTTGCTACAGGGTGATGCCTACACCTGGTGGGTCACCATTACTACTGGGTTCCTGAGGCTGAGATTGGATGGGATTTCTTTGAGTCTGCTTTTCGGAAGAGATACTTGGGACCGAGATATCTGGATGAGAAGAAACGAGAGTTCATTGCTCTTGTTCAGGGAGATGCTTCAGTGACTGACTACGAGATCCGTTTTGTTCGTTTGAGTCAGTATGCTCTAGAGTTGGTTCCTACTGAGAGGGACCGTTGTAACCATTTCAGATATGAGCTTCATGAGGAAGTTAAGAGGTATACCTTAGCTTCAGATTATTCAGATTTTGATGTCTTGGATGCCAGAGCCAAGGACATTGAGCATAGCTTGGGGCTGATCAAGCATTCAAGAGGATCTAGTTCTGGAAAGAGACATAATAGCTTTGACCGTGGTGATGCCAAGAGGCATCGGGGTGGCGGACAACAGTTTGACCATAGGCGTGGTAGTGGCCACCATGGTAGAGGCCACCAGGGCCATAGAGCTGGAGGGCATTTGCCTGAGTGCATACGTTGTGGGAGATAGCATTCTAGAGAGTGTCGGGGTAACTTCCATGCTTGTTGGAACTGTGGTTCGAGGGACCACTTTAGAAGGGAGTGCCCGCATCAGGCGGCACAAGCACCGAATCTTGCTCAGACTCCTGCGAGGGCCATTGATTATCAGAGAGGTCGTGGGTGCAGTCGTGGCTACTTCAAGCCTAGGGCTGATGCACCTAGGATAGAGGCTCAGAGGAACCTTGCCCATGTTGTAGCTGTACAGCCAGAGGCCGGTGGACGGGCTAGGGTCTACGCTCAGAGAGAGGCCAGGAACGACACAGATGTGATAGCGGGTAATTTTGAGTTACACTCTATGTCTATGCTTTCTTTGGTTGATTCGGGTTCTACGCATTTCTACATTTTGAGTGAGCATGCAAAGAAGTTAGATATACCTGTTGAGATCTTAGATGTAGGTATGCATGTGACTAGTTCCTTTGGTGAGGCAGTTGTAGTTAGACGAATGTATAGGAGGTGTCCGCTGAAGATTCAAGGTCATATGTTTCCCATTGATATGATGGAGCTTCTGTTCTATGGGTTTGACATTATTCTGGGTATGGACTGGTTAGTTGAGCACAGAGCTAGTGTAGACTTTGAGACGAAGAGAATTTCTTTGAAGCTTTCCGATGACTACGAGGTAGTAGTAGTAGGCGAGAACATTAAGCTCTTGTCGAATGTTGTGTCAGCTTTAGAGGCTCATAGGTTGATAGATTCCGGATGTGGGGCTTTCTTAGCATATGTGATGAATCCTAATATGAGTGAGGTCAGACCGAAGGACATTAGAACAATTTGTGATTTTCCGGATGTGTTTCCTGAAGAGTTATCAGAGTTGCCTCCTGACAGAGATGTAGAGTTTGTGATTGAGACTGTTTCAGGGTTTACTCCAGTTTCCATAGCTCCGTATCGGAAGACTCTGAAAGAGTTGAAAGAATTGAAGAGTCAACTTCAAGAGTTGTTAGACCGTGGTTTCATTAGGCCTAGTAGTTCGCCTTGGGGTGCTCATGTGTTGTTTGTAAAGAAGAAAAATGGCAGCATGCTAATGTGTATTGACTACATGCAGTTGAATCAGTTGACCGTGAAGAACAAATATTTGTTGCCTCGTATAGATGATCTGTTTGATCAGTTGAGGGGTGCTTCAGTGTTCTCGAAGATAGATTTGAGGTCAGGGTACTATGAGTTGAAAGTAAAAGAGTGTGATGTTCCGAAAACAGCTTTTAGGACTAGATATGGTCACTATGAGTTCCTTGTGATGTCATTTGGGCTCACGAAAGCACCTGCAGCATTCACGGATATGATGAACAGAGTTTCAGAGACTATCTAGACCGTTTTGTAGTTGTTTTCATAGATGATATCCTTGTATATTCGAGATCAGAAGAAGAGCATGATGAGCACTTGAGATTTGTTTTACAGAGATTGATGAGTAACTAGTTGTATGCGAAGCTTAGCAAATGTGAGTTCTGGATTCGAGAAGTTGTGTTTCTTGGCCTTGTAGTATCAGCTAAAGGTATCCGAGTTGATCTGACGAAGATTGAAGCTATTATTGAGTGGAAACAACCTAAGTCAGTGACTGAGATTAGGAGTTTCCTAGGATTAGCCAGTTACTATAGGAGATTTGTTGATGGTTTCTCTAGAGTAGATGCTCCTTTGACTAAATTGTTGCAAAAAGGAGTTAAGTTTGAGTGGACAGATGCGAGACAGAAGGCTTTTGATAAATTGAAAGAAGCTTTGACGAATGCCCCAATGTTAGTACAACCAGTTTCAGGTAAAGAATTCGTGATCTATAGTGATGCTTCCTACATAGGTTTAGGGTGTATCCTAATGCAAGAAAGAAGAGTTGTTGCCTATGCTTCGAGACGGTTGAAGGTGCATGAGAAGAACTATCCTACTCATGATATTGAGTTAGCCGCAATTGTATTTGCATTGAAGATTTGGCGTCACTACTTGTATGGTGAGAAGTGCATAGTTTACACCGATCATAAGAGCTTGAAGTATTTGATGACTCGGAGAGAGTTGAAGTTGAGATATAGAAGATGGCTTGAGTTGTTGAAAGACTATGATTTGACTATTGAGTACCATTCGGGTAAGGCAAATGTAGTAGTCGATGCTTTGAGCAGAAAAGTTACAGTTGAGTTGCGAGCTTTGTTTGCTAGATTGAGTGTATCCAGTAATGGTGGTTTGATCACAGAGTTGCAAGTGAAGCCTTCTTTGATTCAGTTGATTAGAGAGAAGCAGTTTCAAGATGTGTCTTTAGATCCTCATGTTCATGACATAGACGAAGGTAGACCGACCGAGTATAGTTTCAATGATGAGAATGTGTTGTGTTTTAGAGACATAGTTGTTGTACTTGAAGATGTTGAGTTGAGACGTCTGATTCTGAGCGAAGCACATTTGAGTCCTTTTTTGATGCATCCGGCTAGTACCAAGATGTACCGTGACTTGAAGAATGATTATTTCTGGGTTGGTTTGAAGAATGATGTAGCCGAGTATGTGAGGCGTTGCATGGTTTGTCAGAGAGTAAGGCAGAACATTAGGTTTCTTCAGGTTTTTTACAGGCTTTGAAGATTCCGGAATGGAAATGGGAGAGAATCACTATGGACTTTGTATCGGGGTTACCGTTGTCTCCTACGAAGAAGAATTCTGTTTGGGTGATAGTGGATAGATTCACTAAGTGTGCTCACTTCTTAGCAGTGAACACTACAGATTCTTTAGACAAGTTGGCGAATTTGTACATTCGCGAGATTGTAAGACTTCATGGAGTTCCGAAGTCTATTGTATCAGACAGAGATCTGAGATTCACTTCGAGGTTTTGGAGTTGTTTGCATAGTGCTCTAGGTAGCCGGTTGTATTTCAGTACTACGTATCATTCTCAGTCAGAGCGAGTGATACAGATTGTAGAGGATATGCTCCGTTGTTGTGTGATCGACTTCCAGGGTTCTTGGGAGAAACATTTACCCTTAGTTGAGTTTGCTTACAACAACAGTTACCAGACTAGTATTCAGATGGCTCCTTATGAGGCTTTGTATGGTAGACGATGTAGGACTCCGATCTGTTGGGCCGAAACGGGTCAGAGATTATTACTTATGACGGATTTGCTTAAGGGGACTACCGACAAAGTGAAGTTGATTTGTGACCGTTTGAAAGCAGCTTCCGATCGTCAAAAATCTTATGCAGATTTGAAGAGAAAAGAGATTGAGTTCTCAGTGGGTGAGAAAGTGTTTCTGAAAGTATCTCTGTGGAATAAGGTAATGAGATTTGGCCAGAAAGGCAAATTGAGTCCGAGGTTTATTGGTCCGTATGAGATAGTTGAGCGGATTGGGCCTGTAGCTTACCGTTTGAGATTGTCTTATGAGTTAGAGAAGATCCATGATGTGTTTCATGTGTCGATGCTTAGGAGATATAGATCAGATCCATCTCACGTTATGCCTGTTGAGGAGATAGAGTTGAATCCGGATTTGTCTTATAATGAAGAACCTGTTGAGATACTTGCTTCTGTTAGCAAGGTGTTGCATGGCAAGACCATAGAGTTGGTCAAGGTGTTGTGGAGGCATAGAGGCGTGGAAGAGGCCACGTGGGAGAGGAAAGCTGATATGCTTGAGCAGTTTCCGTACTTGTTTCCGTCATGTAATTTCGGGGGCGAAATTCCTTAAGTGGGGGAGAGTTGTAACACCCAGGTTTGGGAGTCAGGTGAAAATAATATTAAAATAACATTCGGGTTTCGGTTTTATAATTAAAATAATAAAATATTATTTGGACCTTGTGATTTCAAAACAAACATTTTATGTTGGACTTAAATTGATTTGGAAATCAAATTCCATAGATTTTAGAGTTAATGAGATTGCCATCTCATTAATGGAAAAATTGTAAATAAATGGACTTTCAATTAAAAATCCCCTTTTTTGTTTAAAACACCATTTTGTCATCTTCTTCCCTCTTCACTTCTTCATTTTCACGACAAAGAAGATAACTCCTCTCCATTTCACTATTCCATCACCTTAAATCTTCATATTTGGTGTTTTCCGAAAGGTAATCCTGTTTTTGACTTGGCCTTGTCTTCCTCTTCATTTTGGTACCATTAGTTTTCATTAAAACAATGTATTTCATATTTTGGGGTTTTCAAGGATTTTGTTAAAGGTTGTGGCTTTATGAATTTCTAACAAAGCTTTTGATTTATTATTGTTAGATAAGTTGTTTATAATCCATAAGGTCCAACATATGTGAATTTTAAAGAGTTTTATAAAGATTCCCGGATTTGGGTTTTAATGGGGTTTTTGAAGGGTTTAAAAGCTAGTTTTGGGCGTGCTTGATGTTAGAAATTGAGGGCTGATGTCAGTGTAATAGTTAGGCGTAGTTTTGGAAGCATTTGAGTGTGTTAAAAGGTTGAAATGATGAGTTTTGGAATGTGTATGATGGTTGTTTGGGTTTGGGGTTTTGGGAGTTGTTCATAGCTTGAAATCATGTGTTTTATGCTTAAGTAGTGTTCCGGGTTTGCTACATTGTTGTGTGAACCGATTTGAGGTTGTTTTGATTGTGTTGAGTTGATTAGAAGCAAGTATTTGTGTTGGTGAAGAATCGGGAACGAATCCGGAATTGTTGGAAACTTGATCGACTAGTGTGTTGAGCTTGGAATAGTCGGTGAGCGGTTAAATGCTTTTAAATGGTTTTTAAGCGTTGGTTCAAGCATGTGGACTAGGTCGGGCTTGGTAGACCCACCTAGAGTTGGGATTAGAGTGGTAGCCTATTCCCAAGCTTTAGTTAGAGACCTTGGTTGACCTCTAATTGTTGATATGCCTCATGTTTAATTGTGTTTATGGTGGCTATGTATAATGTGTTATACATGTTGTTGAGGCATGGTTTGATGCATTGATATATGCATGTGGTTTGGATTGTGGATTGTGCATGATGGTGATCATGGTGAGTACGTGCTAAGCACGGAAGTTGATATGAAATGATGTTGTGGATTGTGTTTAGTATTGGCACTAGCATGCTTGGGGTACAAATGATCGATCATTAGGATGTTAGTGTGCACACGCGAGTCAAATGCGCGTGTGGTCTTGGTGATGGTAGTCATCAAGATGGAGTACGAGTTTTCCCGTAAATTCTTCTTGTATATGTTAGTCGGTGATGAGTGTAATCCCATCGACGGGGGGTGAGGATGAGTGGAATCCCCTCCGCGTGAACTGTGATGAGTGTAATCCCACCGTAAGGTAATGGTTGTTGTTGGATGTGAGTTCCAACGTGTTATCCGCGTATTCGAGTCATAGCTAGGTGCCAATATGAGATGGTATGTGTACCAATATGATTTTACATAGATGCCAATATGGATTAATATATGTGTTTGCATATGGTGTGGATATGGACTTGTTGAGCATGGCATAATATTGAATATATGTTCATGCATCATGCGTATTTTGGCTTATGTGGATCGAAGGTAAGAACATGCATTTCACCTTGGTTGTGCTCGTGCTTGAACCCTGCATTGTCGATGTTTGTTTTAATGAGCTTACCCTCACCAAGTTTTATGCTTACGCTCTCCTTTGTTCGACAATGCAGATCCGTAGTTCGTGGGTTGCTAGTGCAAGAAGGGGTCCTCCAAGTGCGTGCTTTGTGGTGCTATCTTAGCTTTCAAGTATGAACTTTTTAGTTATAAGGTGTAATAGTCAAGCAATGGGATATGTATTTATTGCTTTGAGCTTTTGAAGTATGTTGGTGTTGGTTGTTTAAGAGCATGTTAGACTCCCTTATATGTATGTTGGTTTGGCTTTTGGATGCCTTGGTTGGGTTGTAAACCATGTTTAATTTGCCTACCTTAAATGTTGAAGTGTATGTCCTTGTGAAGCATGAATCTTGAATGCTTGAATGTTCTCATGTTGTTGATTCCTTTTATGTATGGTTCTTATGTTTGAAGTGTTAAGCATGCTTGTAGATGTTTGGTTTTGCCTTAGTGTTGTTGCTTGTGTGTTGAGAGAGGTTTTAGTGGGGTTTAGGGACATCCTTGTGTCATAAACCAAATAAAAACAATCTGCAGATAGAGGGCGTTTCGTAACGGTTGGTCCCGTTTCGGTACGGTCCCTTTGTTTTTGGCATGCGTTTTGGTACGCTAGGGGCTGTTTCGATAAGTTTTTGCTATTGGAGATCTAAGAATTTGACGATAAAATGAAGTATCGAAACGAGCTTTAGTTTTTTGGAACGTCCTTCGTATCGTTGACCACGAGAAGTTGACCATTGAGGGCGTTTCGATACGGGCCACCCCTGTTTCGAAACAGTCTCCTCGGGTTAACTTTGGCCAAATGACCTAGTCAAGGCGTATCGAAACACCCTAAGGGTGTTCCAATACGGCCTGCTGTATAAGAATAAAATGGGTTGTTTTAATTGGGCTATTGGTCGTTTACCTCGTCTTTTCTTTCGATGTTGCTTTTCTCACATAGGTTTAATATAGCATCTAGAAAATATAATATAAATGAAAAGTTTTTCTTGGGTCGGTAACCGAAGTGGAGCCTTAACGGGTTTTGTCTCGGTTATCCCCGTGTAGCCCACTCAGATCGATCAAGCGTCTGGACCGGGACGAGAGGGTTACACTTGTTGGTATTAGAGCCTAAGGTTTCCGAGACCTTGGGCAGGTAAGTAAGGTAAGTTGAGTTATTGTATTGAAATTGCATGGTGTTTGCTTGCCATGAAAGCATGTTTGCTTGTTTATTAAGTATGCCTTGTTATATGCTTGTTTGATCATGTATGTTGTTTGAAGTATGTTGTGTAGAGTCACATTGCTACTATTACATCGAATAAAAGGATTTTTAAAGTGAGGGAACATACTTGAGCCACTTGGAACCCTTCCCTTGCTAACCCTTTCTTTTGTGCTTTGTTGTTGTTGTTGTAGTTATTATATGTGAGCACGTATGTCAATGTAACCCCCTAGACCCGCCTATGCGTTACCACGGATCCTAGGAAGTTACATTAGGATCACAGGAGCGACCCACGTTAAAATTTCAAATAAACAAATCGTTAATCATTTAAAATCATAAATCAAATTTTGAATTAGAATACAATTCTAGAAAATATTCAGACTACAAAATAAAAAAAGACTATGATACGAATTGCTAAAACAAGTTTTAGACTCGAATGTAAATCAAGATGTGACATACATGCCCCCTAATTACACAAATACCATACTCCGCAAGCAAACCGAAGAAACTCCATACCGATGTTGACAGCTGCGACATGGTCGATCATCTAACCTGTGATGGTAAGAAAAAACAACGCGAGCTTCGAAAAGCTCAGTAATACAAACTACCGAAGGATGCTAAAAGCACAAGCAGGTAAGGCAAGCTTAACACTGTCATGAAGAACTGGGTAACGATAAGCTCAAATTACGATTCGAGATTTCAGAGGAGCATTATACCAAAAGGTAACAACGTTGTTTTTTTTATTAGATCACCTGAACCTCAAGATGTGAGTCTAAAGCAGAGATTCAAAAGAGATTCAGATTTCAGAAGTTGAATTAAGGAGTTCAAACTGGTTCATTAAATGCGAATTGTAAGTTTACTGAGGGTTCAACATTGATACATTAATTTAGTAGGGTATGTTTCAGAAGTGGTCAGAAAGTTCTATTAATTAACTTGACTACCCTCAACCGAACTCTAAAGTGCAATTCGCCCTGAACTCCATACAGAAGGTCTTACCCTAAGCTTGAAGCGTAGGAGCCTACCTAAGGGGATGCCTTAGGTCCAGAAAGACTTACCCTAGGCCCGTGGGCGTAGGAGCTTAACAGAAAGGCTTACCCTAGGCCTATTAGGCGTAGGAGCTTAGGTCCAGAAGGACTTACCAGCGCTGAGCCTACAGATCATCATTCATATCCTAGATAATATACCCCAGATAAATTTCAGTTTATATTCAGAAGACAGTATTACAGAAAATAGATATCAAATCTATTTTTATACTAGAAGACAAATATCAATTTATTTTATTAACATTATTATTATTATTATTATTATTTCGTATTCAAATGTTAGATATCAGATATATTTTTTTTATATCAGAGGTCAAAAATCAGAGAATTGTTTTCTTTTCATATTACAGTATCATACTTCTAAATTTTAAGCCTATGGACTTGATTTAGAACAGAAAGTATTTACCGATACATGGTACGCGCTTTATGACCCAATTCATTTCTTAAATGTACTTGATAGATATCAGAAAGATGACATTTGTCAATTTTAGACTGATTTCAGAACAAGGTCCCTACGAATAGGGGAGTTCGATAAGACGGATCGAATCAACATCGGAAGTTGTTGCATCAGAATCATCGGGATTTTAGATATAACGCGAGCATAATTAAATGTTACAACCTATGAGGGTATTAAGGTCATTTTGACCTTCATGAGGGGTAAACTGGTAATTTGAACCAACAATGTATAAACGGTGATGTACAGAATTTATGACCTCTAGTTGCTCGTCAAGTTTCCAAACCCCTTTTGAACTAATCGGAACCCATTAACACCGTGTTTAATATCTCACCGGATTGGTACACTTCAACCATTCATTTCTCAGAACTGACTACGTAGCATAACAACAATAGTTCACCATCACCAATCATCCACTGAACTTATTCTAGAGATCAAGCATATATTCAAATGGTATTTTCCAAGTATTCAAACATGTGCATTGTACTTGAACTCATTCCAAAACATCGAGAGTACCTTATAAAAACAGATCTCTCTTTCAATTAGCTATGTACTTTCTCCCAATAAAATGTACGCCTTTATATGATATTCCTCCAATATCCTCTTAGTATCATAAACGACCAACAGACATGGGTCGTATATTACCACTTCTTGTTTGAGTCATTTCATGGTTGGCCTTATTTGGAGTTCTCAATTCCATGTCTTAGAAATATTCTCAATCATTACAATATCCGAGGGTATTTCAGACAATTCGATGCTCGAAAGTGTTACGATTGTTCAGTGTCTTTCAGTCCTTCCAACTATTCTTTCATTTAAGTTCTCAAGGGTAAAATCATCATTTTGATCAATTTGGCACTTGCTGCCGAGGATAGATTATTCTTTTTGGTCATTATGGATATTCTGATCAGTTCAGCATTACCAGTATTTCCAAACATTTTAGTCACTTCAAACGATTCAACAATTTACGCAACTTTGACTAATTCAGACATACAAATATTTTCTCGCAATTGTCTTCAGAGATTTATTCAATTTCTAACAGAATCTGAGTAATTTACAATCTCAAAGGTGAAGCCTCGCTATGATAACTTCCCAAGCCAGATCAAGATTTTCAGAAGAATTAGTTGATAAACCGGATCTAGTGTAAATTCTCAAACCACTTTCATTAATAGGGGTATTTTAGTCATTTTCATACATCGAGGCATTTTCATAATTCATTAGCCAACACAATCAGATTTAGAGATCAACCGTTTTTGTTAATCGCTTATTGAACTCAGAAATCTTTTTGATTTATCAAACCTATTAATCGAATATATGCCTTGGCCATTAATATTCTTATTTCTTAATTGACCGACATTAGTGAAATTAAACATATGCTCAATCATGGTCGTGCAAGCATTAACCGAATACCAACAAGTTTTGAAAGCATGCAGAAGGTAGTAATGTGAGTTTTGGTACGCTAGGTCAAGATTTTCAGAAGAATTAGTTGATAAACCGGATCTAGTGTAAATTCTCAAACCACTTTCATTAATAGGGGTATTTTAGTCATTTTCATACATCGAGGCATTTTCATAATTCATTAGCCAACACAATCAGATTTAGAGATCAACCGTTTTTGTTAATCGCTTATTGAACTCAGAAATCTTTTTGATTTATCAAACCTATTAATCGAATATATGCCTTGGCCATTAATATTCTTATTTCTTAATTGACCGACATTAGTGAAATTAAACATATGCTCAATCATGGTCGTGCAAGCATTAACCGAATACCAACAAGTTTTGAAAGCATGCAGAAGGTAGTAATGGTCGTGCAAGCCTTAGTTCCGAGCTATAACGGTTGATTCATGACACCTCATTCGATCGCACTCGATCCCAAGATTTGACAGCTCCCAACATCTCAAATTCAAGGATATTTTGATACCTTCAACAACATAGATTCACAATTCAGTCCTTATCCAGAGAGCTCTTAACAAAATTAGACACACAAACACTTTCGAGTTCAAGGTCAGATTCGGAGGCCTTCGGGTCGGAATTTTACAAAACGGGCTTCAAAAACGGACTCAGGACGTCAGAAAACATAAAATATGAGTTTTCGGAAATTTTAACTTTTTGGTCAACGGTCAAAGTCAACGCTGACGTCAGCGATCAAGTCAACGCTGACGTCATGCTGACGTCACATGTCAACTGGTTTGACTCATTGAGTCAACTCGGGTGAGCTGACTCACTGAGTCAACTCGGGCGAGCTGACTCACTGAGTCGACTCGGACAAACGGGTCGGGTCGGACGGGTCGGACGCTTCACTCACCCAAATATTCTGGTCACCGGACGGTCGCCGGAGTGGTCGCCGGAGACACTTCTGGCACCGTTTCTGCCGAAAAACAGAAGCGCATAAATTTTTCACTCCAAACCATACAATATCAGTACAAACCAAGTCGGAAATGAGCCGGAAATTACCTTAAATGGTACGATTACGCCGGAAAATCGCGAAGCTCCGACGAGGGCTCTCCCGGCGACGGATCGACAAACGATTAGAGGGGTTTTGTTCTCCGTGACATGGGGATTCTAGATCCGGCGGCCGTGTCGCAAACGGACGGCGAACTGAGCCGGAAAAACATAAAACGATGGCGGCGATTTGGGTTTGATAGCTCGAACCTCCAACGAGTCTTCACCGGCGATGGGCAGTTCGGTAGCGCGCGTGACGACCATGGGTGTGGTCAGGATTCGACGGCCCTCCCAATGGTGACGGCGGTGATGATCACCGACGAGCGGTGGTGCAGATCGGAGATGAGGCGACGGTGGGTTAGGTGAGAGCTTCTTTTTTTTTCTTTTCTTTGGAATTCGAATGGTGTAAGAGTTTGGTAGGTGAAAAGTCAGATTGGGCTTTAATTACCTTAGGTACACAACTAGAAGGGTTCAAAAGAAAAAAAAAGGAACCTTAATCACTAAGAGTTGTCTAGCTCGGTTGGCTAGGTCAAAAGCTTAGCTACCAAGAGGTTGTGGGTTCAAACCCCCACAACCACAAACCCTCTTTTTTTTACGCTAAATAAAATCAGAGTGTTACAGTCAAGGCCTAGGGGTAGACCGAGGGTGGTTCGTCATGAACCACGTGTTGCGGCTTCTGTTGATGAGCCGGTGGCTGGAGTAGGGGCTCATGTAGTAGAGCCTGCTGCTGGAGTTGGAGCTCCTCCACCACCACCTCCTCAGCCTGAAGCGGGAGGTGAGGCTGGAGTTGAGGGAGCAGGACCCCAGGTTGGTCAGGGTGGCCAAGGTCCTGCAGAAATAGATATAACTCCGCTTGTACAAGCTATAGCAGGAGCATTTCAGGCTGCAGTTTTCGGAGCTCAGGCTGCAGCTCAGCCTAGAGGTGATGATACTAGTTTACCGTTAGAGAGGCTCCTTAGCCTAGGAGCCGAAGAGTTCAGAGGGTCTACACCTGAGAGATCCGAGTTTTGGTTGGAGAAGATTGTCTGCATCTTAGCTCAGATGGGTTGCGTTGGTGCTCGCAAATTGGGCTATGTGATTTCGTTGCTACAGGGTGATGCCTACACCTGGTGGGTCACCATTACTACTGGGGTTCCTGATGCTGAGATTGGATGGGATTTCTTTGAGTCTTCTTTTCGGAAGAGATACTTGGGACCGAGATATCTTGATGAGAAGAAACGAGAGTTCATTGCTCTTGTTTAGGGAGATGCTTCAGTGACTGACTACGAGATCCGTTTTGTTCGTTTGAGTCAGTATGCTCTAGAGTTGGTCTTGGTGATGGTAGTCATCAATATAGAGTACGGGTTCACCCGGAAATTCTTCTTGTATGTGTTAGTCGGTGATGAGTGTAATCCCATCGACAGGGCGTGAGGATGAGTGTAATCCCACCGTAAGGTAATGGTTGTTGTTGGATGTGGGTTCCAACGTGTTATCCGCGTATTTGAGTCATAGCTAGGTGTCAATATGAGATGGTATGTGTACCAATATGATTTGACATGTGATGCCAATATGGATTAATATATGTGTTTGCATATGGTGTGGATATGGACTTGTTGAGCATGGCATAATATTGAATATATGTTCATGCATCATGCGTATTTTGGCTCATGTGGATCGAAGGTAAGAACATGCATTTCACCTTGGTTGTGCTCGTGCTTGGACCTTGCATTGTTGAGGTTTGTTTTAATGAGCTTACCCTCACTAAACTTTATGCTTACGCTCTCCTTTGTTCGACAATGCAGATCCGTAGTTCGTTGGTTGCTAGTGCAAGAAGTGGGCCTCCAAGTGTGTGCTTTGTGGTGCTATCTTAGCTTTCAAGTATGGACTTTTTAGTTATAAGGTGTAATAGTCAAGCAATGAGATATGTATTTGCTGCTTTGAGCTTTTGAAGTATGTTGGTGTTGGTTGTTTAGGAGCATGTTAGACTCCCTTATATGTATGTTGGTTTGGCTTTTGGATGCCTTGATTGGGTTGTAAACCATGTTTAATTTGCATACCTTAAATACTGAAGTGTATGTCCTTGTGAAGCATGAATCTTGAATGCTTGAATGTTCTCATGTTGTTGATTCCTTTAATGTATGGTTCTTATGTTTGAAGTGTTAAACATGCTTGTAGATGTTTGGTTTTGCCTTAGTGTTGTTGCTTGTGTGTTGAGAGGGGTTTTAGTGGGGTTTAGGGACATCCTTGTGCCATAAACCAACTAAAACTAATATGCAGACATAGGGCGTTTCGAAACGGTTAGTCCCGTTTCGGTACGGTCCCTTTGTTTTTGGCCAGGCGTTTCGGTACGTTAGGGGCCGTTTCGATACATTTTTGCTACTGGAAATTTGAGAATTTGACAATAAAATAAAGTATTGAAACGAGCTTAGTGTTTCGGAACGACCTTCGTATCGTTGACCACGAGAAGTTGACCATTGAGGGCTTTTCGATACAGCCTAAGGGCGTTCCGATACAACCTGCTGTATAAGAATAAAATGGGCTGTTTTAATTGGGCTGTTAGTCATTTACCTCATTGTTTCTTCCACTGTTGCTTTTCTCACATAGGGTTTAATATAGCATCTAGAAAAGATAATATAAATGAAAAGTTTTTCTTGTGTCGGTAATCAAAGTGGAGCCTTAACGGGTTTCGCCTCGGTTATCCCCGTATAGCCAACTCGGATCGGTCAAGCGTCCGGACCGGGACGAGGGGTTACAATAACCATATACTTTCGTCTCATTTAGATATTTTAAAAATAATTTGTTTATTGTTGACAAAAATAAATTTATCCTTTATGTTTGTAATTTTGGAGATTTAATGTTGGATACTATTTATAATGTATTGAGATTTTGATATTTTTAAATGTAATGAATATATGACATGTTAACCAATATTTATTATATATTTTGGCTAGTAAAGATAGTAAATTTTGTTTATTTTTTGGGAAGAGGATTCTCGAAAACTATGGGGATTCATGAGGAGAGGATATGAGGATAAGAAAATCCTAGAAGCATCTGATAAGATTTTTCGAAATTATCCTTGCAAGTGTTGGGAACGAAGTGAGAAATTTAAAATCGTCTTTGCCCCGTCCCGTTACCACCACCAATTAAGGATAGTTCTAGACATGTGCAATAGTAAAAATCATGCATAATTTTTGATAAAATGAGGGTTTTAAACAAATTAAATTAAATAATTATGAGAGAAAATAAAGTATTAACCGTCAAATAGGTGCCCAAACTATGCCCTTTTTTTCAGTTCGGTGCCCAAACTATTTTTCGGGCCAAATTAGGACCTAAAGTTTCATTACATGACTAATTTAAGGTTCACGGTTAATTTCCACTGTTAAAAGACATGTGTCATCTCCTGAAAGTTCTAAAAATTATATTAAAATAAATAAAATTATTTAATTTTCAAAAATACTCTAAGTTTTATAGATTTCACAAAACAACCCTTAAATTCTAAAATTCCTAACTCCCCAAAACCTAAATCTCGATTTGGGCTGATTCCACCGCCGATTGTCACGCCGCCGCCCACCATATTGGTCGCCAGATCATCACGGCCATTTCCCCACCACCTTGTCTCCGAAATGGACCAACGTTGTGCGAATCGCTGAAATTGTCGAATAGTTCTTTCGAACGATTCGTGACGAACAGCGGTCGAAGGGGCGGTGAACAGTGTGTGGGTTGTTTGGCGAGGGAAGGGCGCTTGATTCTGTCGCCGGCAATGCGGCTAACGCCGGCGGGAGTGGTCGGATTTGGGAGGTTTAGGGATTTGAGGACTATTTGAAAATTTTAGGATATTTTTTATTTTGTTTTATTAATTTTATTTATTTATAATATAATTTTTTGAATTTTCATGAGATGACGCGTGTTCTGTAATAAAAAAAATTAACGATAAACCTTAAATGAGTCACAAAATAAAACTTTTAAATCTCAATTTGGCCCAAAAAATAATTTGGCCCAAAAAACATAATTTTAACACCTATTTACCTATTAGGCGGAAAACAAAACATTAGTTATAGAGTAAGAATAAATCACATCTGAAAAAACAGATTTGTGATTTGCTTGGCAAGTCGCAAAATCTGAACAAACTCCCATCTTCCCGGGAATAATTTCACCATCCATCTTCCCTAAAAACACTCTCCACCATTACTAAATTTAACCTACAAATTCGTTTTGGGATTCCTTATAATCACTCTCCCTCCTCCATCTTTCCCATTCATCCCTTTCCAAAACTTGGAAGAAACAAAAATAAATAAATAAATAACAGAGAGCTCCGACGCCTTGGAGCTCTTGGAAAGACTTAGATTATAGGCATATAACTGAAACTGGAATCTTGGTCCATGGCAACTTTGGCAACAACATCCGCGGCTGCCGTCGTCGCGTGGTTGGCGATTTTCCAATGGTGTCTAATCGGCGTTAGTAGCCAAGGTTTTGACTACAGGGAAGCCCTCTCAAAATCCCTCGTTTTCTTGGAAGCACAAAGGTCAGGGAAGCTCCCCTCTAATAATAGATTGAAATGGAGGGGAGATTCGGCTCTTGAGGATGGAAAAGATGCAAATGTAATCAACCCCTTTCCCTTTCCCCTTCCATTTATAATCTTTTGATTATTTGCATTTGCATGTTAATTATGAAATCAACAGGTGGACCTTGTCGGAGGGTATTACGATGCCGGAGACAATGTGAAGTACGGGTTGCCAATGGCCTTCACCGTCAGCACCCTGGCGTGGTCGGCCCTTGCTTACAGAGAAGAGCTTCAATCTGCTGGGGAACTGGAAAATGTTTATGCGGCTATTCGTTGGGGCACTGATTATTTTTTAAAATGCGCTTCCAAAAAGAAAAGTTTGTTCGTTCAGGTTGGTGACCCCGTGGAAGATCATAAATGTTGGGTCCGACCGGAGAACATGAAGACGCCCAGAACCGTGTTGCAGATTAATGAGAGCAGGCCTGGAACAGAGATTGCGGCTGAAACTGCAGCCGCAATGGCTGCTTCTTATCTTGTCTTTAAAACCGTTGATGTTGAATATTCACATCGCCTTCTTAACAAAGCCAAATCGGTATGCATATTTATGTATGTTTGTTGCAAGTTTTTTGGACGTCAAATTCATTTCTTGTTTGCACTTGCAGCTTTTCGAATTGGCAGATAAGGACAAAGGAACTTTCGACGGAGAATGCCCCTTCTATTGCTCTTTCTCAGGCTATCATGTAATCTCTCTTTTGCAGGAACAATCTGTATAAAACATTTATGAACCCTAAACGTAGAGAATGCATGGTGTATTTTTTGTAGGATGAGCTGCTGTGGGCTGCAGGATGGCTATTCATTGCCACCCAACACAAAACCTATTGGAAGTTTATCACAGAAGAAGCAACGGGTGCGATTGTGGATGAGTTTAACTGGGACCTTAAATATGCCGGAATCCAAGTCCTCCTTTCTGAGGCATGTTCAATTGATTCAATTTAAACCCCTTTTTGTTTTGCAATCAATTCATCTCATTCTCACCAATCTACTACATATATTGCAGAGTTTCTTTCAAACGCATGATGTGCTCTTGAAATCCTACAAGGACCATGCCGACAGCTACATTTGCTCGGTGCTTCCCGAGAGTCCGTATTTCAAAGTTCCCAAGACTCCGGGTGGTTTGATTCACCTGAGAGATGGAGCCAACCTCCAGTATGTTACTGGAGCTGCTTTTCTCTTTTCCATCTACGGTGATTTGCTTCATCGTTACAACCAAATGGTCCAATGTGGTGATAAACAGTTTGATGCTACACACCTCTGGGCTTTCGCCAAGCAGCAGATAGATTACATACTAGGCCACAACCCACAAGGGAGATCATACATGGTCGGCTTCGGGAAGAATCCACCCAGACAAGCGCACCACAGGGGTGCCTCCGTGCCCTTGTCCGAAGCTAACATAGACATCAACTGCGCCCTCAGCTTCTCCCGTTGGTTCAACATAGATCATCCTAACCCCAATGAGTTAACCGGTGCTATCCTTGGTGGACCTGATATGCAAGATAAGTTCAGTGATCTACGTTGGACATCCGTCTACACTGAGCCATGCACTTATGTCAACTCTTTAGCTGTCGCTGCTTTGGCAAAGCTTACTTGCCCTGACCACCAAAAGTCTCTTCAAGCCATTTGAACTTTTTTTTTTCCTTTCAAGGTGGATTTTGACATTCAATTATAAGGGAGCCGACTATAAAACCATAGGAAATTCAAAAATTTTGAGAGCCGTTGAGATAAATTTCTAAATATTTTGCAGAATCATTAAATATGTAAAGAGAAATTAAAATCTTTTTTGAAGGTTCATAAATTAAATTTTCCAAATTTTAGTAGCTCCATATAAGATCCGCCTGTGCTTAGTTTGCTACTACTGTGTATTTAAGGAATAAAATGGACAGTTTTAATACATGAGATTAACTTATATTGCAGTGCATTCAGCGCTTTTTCTTTTCATTCCTTGTATAATATATACTATCTTTTTTTTTTGAATATGTAATATATATCTTATTATCAATCTCATGGAGAAACAAAACATATACCCTTTTTAATCCAATTGTAATTATATAAACACACGTACACGTGATCTAAGGTAATGTGAGGGAACAAAGATGAATAGCTTGGCCAACCAACTAAATGTATTTAGACTTAATAGTAATTTTAATCTTGTGGATATATTAAGTTTTGTCTATCTTCAAATTTTAAGTTTAAATATTTGATAACCCTTGTTTTCTAATTAGATAATCTTATTATTCTCAATGTCGAATTCTAATTTCGTTCCTATTAATTAAAGGATTAATATCTTATACACTAGCGGTGGAAACTGAAAGTTTCTAAAAGTGTCTTAGTTTTAGGGTATATGGAGTTAGTTTAGGGTATAGGGTTTAGGGGTTTATATGTATGGGTTTAGAATTTAGGGATAGCTGTTTCAATTTAAGATTTAGGGTTATAATTTAGGGTTCATAGATATGGTTTAGTTTTTAGGGTAATATGGTGAGGATTTAGGTTTTAACATGTAAACCCTAAATTATAACCCTAAACCTTAAATTGAAATAACTATCCCTAAATTCTAACTCCTACACCTAAACCTCTAAACCCTATAGCCTAAATTAACCCTCTATACCCTAAAACTAAGGCGTTTGTGGAAACATTCAATTTTCACCGCCTGTGTATAGAATATTTATCCTTAATTAAATGATTAAAATAAACTTTGAATATAAAATAAATTAAAAAGTTTTTGAGTTAGATATATTCTTTTCGATGAAAAGTTAGATATATTAAATTTTGTCTCTCTCATATTTTGAGTTTAAATATTTAATACACCATTATTTTTAATTGGATAATTTTATCACTCTCAATATTTAATCTTAGTTTTGTCCCTATTAATTAAATAATTAAAATAAACTTTAGGTATAAAATAAATTAAAAGGATTTGAGTGAAATTAATATATGACAATCAACTTAATTATAAGATATCACTTTCGGAAGTTATTTTTATTAATATTTAACTTTTTTGAATAGTTTATTAATTATTATTTA
Organism: Hibiscus tridactylites; assembly: GCA_958450335.1. Taxonomy (NCBI): domain Eukaryota; kingdom Viridiplantae; phylum Streptophyta; class Magnoliopsida; order Malvales; family Malvaceae; genus Hibiscus; species Hibiscus tridactylites. The sequence continues at coordinate 60,361,840 of OY288275.1, forward strand.
AATTGTATTGTAACACCCGGGTTTAGAGGTCGGGTAAAAATAATATTTAAATAATATTTTGAGTCTCGGTTTTCTAATTAAATAAATAAAATAATGTCTCGGTTTTGTTTTGCAAAAAATTAATTGGAGGGTTGGACCAAATTCTTGATGACAAAGCCCAATAACAATTTTAATGACATTTTTGTAAATAATGAGTCTTCCCAAATAAACCCATTTCAAATAAACAATTTTATCATCTTCTTCTTCTTCATACCAAAACCAACGACAAAGAGGCCTCCCCTTCCATTTCCACTATTCTATTTCCTTGCTTCTCCATTTTAGCTCGGTTTTGAAAGGTAACTACATTTCCTACTTGCTCTCATCTTCCTCTACTTGAAAGTACAAATAGTTTTCATTTTCATCCATGTTTTGGAATTTGAGTTTTTGGAAGATTTGAATAAAAATGCTACCTTTATTGTTTTAACTAAAGTCTTTGATTTAATAATGTTAGATATGATGTTTGCGAACCAAATGGTCCAACATATATGATTTTAACATGGTTTTATACACATTCCCGGATTTGGGTTTAATGGGGGTTTTGAAGGGTTTTAGAATGGTTTGGGGGGTTATTTTAGGTTGGAATTTGTGGGCTGAGGTTAGTATAATAGTTGGGGTTGTTTTGGAATCATTTGGAGGTGTTAAAAGTGTTGAAATCATGGGTTTTGATTGAGGTTTGTTGGCTGCTCAAGATTGTGGTTTTTGGGGGTTGTCCATGGCTTGAATTCTTGTGTTTGATGTTTGGATAGTATTCCGGGTTAACTACATTGATGTATGAGCTGATTTGAGGTTGTTTGGATTGTGTTGAGATTGTTTAGAAACAAGGACGTGTGTTGGTGAAGCCTCGGGAGTGAGTCCGGAAGCTTGAAGTTGTTGGTTGTTTGATAGTTGAGCTTGGAAGTGAATGTGAGTGGTTTAATGTTTTCAAAGTGGTTTTAAGTGTTTGGTTCAAGCATATGGACTACGTTGGGCTTGGTAGACCCACCTAGAGTTAGGATTAGAGTGGTAGCCTAATCCTAAGCTTTAATTAGAGACTTTGGTTGAACTCTTTAATTGATGTTATTGCCTTATGTTGATATGTGATTACGATGGTTATGTATAAATGTGTTATACATGTATGTTGAGGCATGGTTTTGATGCATTGTTATATGCATGAAATATGGGCATGATGTTAGTCGTGGTGAGTACTGCTAAGCACGGAATTGGTTGTAAATTGATATTGTGGATTGAGTTAAATGTTGGCACTAGTATGCTTGGGTACAAATGATCGATCATTAGGATGTTAGTGTGCACACGAGAGTCAAATGCGCGCGTGGTCTTGATGATGGTAGTCATCAAGATGGAGTACGGGTTCGCCCGGAAATCCTTCTTATGTATATTATAGTCGGTGATGAGTGTAATCCCATCGACGGGGCGTGAGGATGAGTAGAATCCCCTCCGCGAGAACGGTGATGAGTGTAATCCCACCGTGAGGTAAAGTTGTTGTTGGATGTGAGTTCCAACGTGTTTATCCGCGTATTCGAGTCATAGCTAGGTGCCAATATGAATTGATATGTGTATCAATGTGATATGAAATGTGATTTCCTAATTGGATTAATATATGTGTTTACATATGTTATGGATTGAGCTTGTCGAGCATGGCATGTTATTGGATAATTGTGCATGCATCTTTGACATTTTGGCTCATGAGGATCGAAGGTAAGAACATGCATTTACCTTGTTGTGCTCGTGCTTGGATCCTGCATTGTTGAGGTTTGTTTTTAAAGAGCTTACCCTCACTAAGCTTTATGCTTACGCTCTCTTTTGTTCGACAATGCAAATCAGTAGCTCATGGGTTGCTAGTGGAAGAAGGGCCTTCCAAGTGTGCTTCGTGGTGCTAGCTTAGCTATCAAGTATGGGTATTTTAGTTATGATGTAATGGTCAAGCAATGAGACATGTAATCGTGTTGTAATGCCTTGAAGTATGTTGAATGTTGGTTTGTCTTGGAGCATGTTAGACTCCTTTAAATGCTTGTGTTGCTTTGGCTTTTGGGATGCCATGCTTGGCCTGTAAAACCATGTTTAGACTGCCTTGTATGAATGTTTTATGTTTGTTTGCTAAGGCATGAACCTCATATATGCTATGTTTGCCTTCTTTTGAATGAAGACATGTTTTCCTTGGTTGAATGATGTTTGTTCATGTTGGGTGCCTTGTATGTTTAGATTTTGGTTGATAGATGTTGTATGTATGCTTGGATGTGCCTAGAGAAGTCTTAAATTGTATCTAGAACCGAGTCTTGTGTTAATTTGCTGAGTTTTGAGGTCTTGCAGTGCAGGGCGTATCGATACGCTTGAGGGCCGTATCGATACAGTTTGCCCTCTAGGACTCAGTTTTGGCTTGGTGTATCGATACACGGGGGCGTTTCGGTACGCTCAAAGCTCTTTGGAAATCCGAGAAATTGGTGAGGCTTTGGCATATCGATGCGTGTTTATCTCATTAACCACGAGATGTTGACCGAGAAGGGCGTATCGATACGCTCAAGGGCTGTATCGATACGGTCTTCCTGTGTTGACTGAAGGACGTTGACCTTGGTCAAGGCGTATCGATACCCTTGACAGGTGTATCGATACGGCCTGCTTAAGAAGGAAGAATGGGCTGTTTTAAAAGTGTTGTTTTGGATGGTCGTTTTTATGCTTCTTGTGTTTCCGCTGTCGTGATCCACATAGGACATAATAATGCATTTAGACAAGATAAATAAAAGAAATTTTCTAGGGTTGCTAACCGAGGTGAGACCTTAACGGGTTTCACATCGGTTTTCCCCGTGTAGCCTACTCGGACCGGTCAAACGTCCAGACCGGGACGAGGGGGTTACACTTGTTGGTATCAGAGCCTAAGGTTACCTAGACCTTGGGCAGGTAAGTGTGGTAAGTTTAAGTTTTGTATTGATATGCACGGTGTTTGCTTGCCTTGTAAGCATGATTGCTTGTGTTACAAGTATGCTCGTTGTTTTGTTTTAAAGCATGATGTTTAGAGTCCCATTGCTACTATTACATCGAAAAAGGATTTTAAAGTGAGGGAACATCCTTGAGCCACTTGGAAGCCTTGCCTTGCTAACTCAATCTTGTATGTTTTGTTGTTGTGGTTGTAGTTATTATCTATAAGAGCGATGTCGAGGCCGAGAGGTAGGTCAAGGGTGGTTCGTCAGAAACCACGTGTTACGGCTCCTGTTAATGAGCCGGTGGCTGGAGTTGAGGCTCATGTAGTAGAGTCTGCTGCTAGAATTAGAGCTCCTCCACCACCACCACCTCCTCTGCCTGGAGTTGGAGGCGAGGATGGAGCTGAAGGAGAGGGACCTCAGGGTGGCCAAGGTCCGGCCGGAATAGATATGACTCCGCTTGTGTAAGCTATAGCGAGAACATTCCAGGCCGCAGTTGTCGGAGCTCAAGCTGCAGCTCAGCCTAGATGTGATGATGCTAGTTTACCGTTGGAGAGGCTCCGTAGCCTAGGGGCTGAAGAGTTTAGAGGATCTACACCGGAGAGGTTTGAGTTGTGGTTAGAGAAGACCGTTTGTATCTTAGCTCAAATGGGTTGTGTGGGTGCTCGTAGATTGGGCTGTGTGATCTCTTTGCTTCAGGGTGATGCCTACACCTAGTGGGTCACCATTACTACTGAAGTTCTAGAGGCTGAGATAGGTTGTGATTTCTTTAAGTCTGCTTTCCGGAAGAGGTACTTGGGTCCGAGGTATCTAGATAAGAAGAAGCGAGAGTTTATGACCCTTTTCAGGGAGATGCTACTGTGACTGACTACGAGATCCGTTTTGTTCGTTTGAGTCAGTATGTTCCAGAGTTAGTTCCTACTGAGAGGGACCGTTGTAACCGATTCAGATATGGGCTTCATGAGGAAGTTAAAAGGTACACCTTAGCTTCAGACTATTCTGATTTTGATGTCTTGGTTGCTAGAGCCAAGGACATTGAGCGTAGCTTGGGGCTGACCAAGCGTTCTGGAGGTTCTAGTTTCGGTAAGAGGTACAACTTTGACCATGGGGATGCCAAGAGGCATAGAGACGGTGGACATCAGTTTGACCATAGACGTGGCGGTGGCCACCAGGGCCATAGAGGTGGAGGGCGTTTGCTCGAGTGTACACGTTGTAGGAGACAACATTCTGGTGAGTGTTGGGGTAACTTCCATGCTTGTTGGAACTGTGGTTCGAGGGACCACTTTAGGAGGGAGTGTCTGCATCAAGCGGCGGTCGTGGCTACTTCCATGCACCGAACATAGCACAGGCCCCTGCGAGGGCCAATGATTATCAGAGAGGCCGTGGGCGCGGTCGTGGCTACTTCCAGCCTAGAGCTAATGCACCTAGGGTAGATGCTTAGAGGAACCTTGCTCATGTTGTGGCAGTACAACCAGAGGCAGGTGGACCAGCGAGAGTCTATGCTCAGAGAGAGGCCGGGAACGACACTGATGTGGTAGCAAGTAATTTTAAGTTACAGTCTATGTCTTTGCTTTCTTTGGTTGATTCGGGTTCGACGCATTCCTACATTTTGAGTGAGCATGCACGAGAGTTAGATATACCTGTTGAGATCTTAGATGTAGGTATGCATGTGACTAGTTCCTTTGGTGAGACAGTTGTAGTTAGACGAATGTATAGGAGATGTCCGCTGAAGATTCAGGGTCATGTGTTTTCTGTTGATATGATAAAGCTTCCTTTTTATGGCTTTGATATTATTTTGGGTATGGACTGATTAGTTGAGCACCGAGCTAGTGTGGATTTTGAGACGGAGAGGATTTCTTTGAAAATTTCTGACGACTACGAGGTGGTAGTAGTAGTAGTAGGCGAGAACATTAAGTTCTTGTCTAATGTTGTGTTAGCTTAAGAGGCTCATAGGTTGATGGATTCCGGATGTGGGGCTTACTTAGCTTATGTGATGAATCCAAATATGAGTGAGGCTAGACCGAAAGATATTAGAACAGTTAGTGATTTTCCAGATGTGTTTCCTGAAGAGTTGCCAGGGTTGCCTCATGACAGAGATGTTGAGTTTGTGATTGAGACTGTTTCAGGGTCTACTCCAGTTTCGATAGCTCCGTATCGTATGGCTCCGAAAGAGTTGAAAGAATTGAAGAGTCCGTTGCAAGAATTATTAGACCGTGGTTTCATTAGGCCTAGTAGTTCTCCTTGGGGTGCTCATGTGTTGTTTGTAAAGAAGAAAGATGGCAGTATGTGCATGTGTATTGACTACAGGCAGTTGAATCAGTTGACTGTGAAGAACAAGTATTCGTTGCCTCATATAGATGATTTGTTTGATCATTTGAGAAGTGCTTCAAAGTTCTTGAAGATAGATTTGAGATCAGGGTACTATCAGTTGAAAGTAAAAGAGTGTGATGTTCCGAAGACAGCTTTTAGGACTAGATATGGTCACTATGAGTTCCTTATGATATCGTTTGGGATCACGAATGCACCTGCAGCATTCATGGATATGATGAATAGAATTTTTAGAGACTATCTAGACCGTTTTGTAGTTGTTTTCATAGATGATATACTTGTGTACTCGAAGACAGAAGAAGAGCATGACGAGCACTTGAGATTTGTTTTGCAAAGATTGTTGAACAATCAGTTGTATGCGAAGCTTAGTAAATGTAAGTTCTGGATTCAAGAGGTTGTATTTCTTGGCCATGTTGTTTCGGCCGAAGGTATCCGTGTTGATCCATCGAAGATTGAGGCCATTGTTGAGTGAAAACAACCTAAGTTTGTGACTGAGATTAGGAGTTTCCTAGGATTAGTCGGTTACTATAGGAAATTTGTTGATGGTTTCTCTAGGGTAGCTGCTTCTTTGACTAAATTGTTGCAAAAAGGAGTTAAGTTTGAGTGGTCCGATACAAGACAGAAGGCCTTTGAGAAATTGAAAGAAGCCTTGACAAATGCTCCAGTGTTAGTGCCACCTGTCTCAGGTAAAGAATTTGTGATCTATAGTGATGCTTCCTATATAGGTTTAGGTTGTGTTTTGATGCAAGAAAGAAGAGTTGTTGCCTATGCTTCTAGACAGTTGAAGGTTCATGAGAAGAACTATCCTACTCATGATATATAGTTAGCCGCAGTTGTGTTTGCATTGAAGATTTGGCGTCATTACTTGTATGGTGGGAAGTGTATAGTTTACACCGATCATAAAAGCTTGAAGTATTTGATGACACATAGAGAGTTGAACTTGAGACAGAGAAGATGGCTTGAGTTGTTAAAAGATTATGATTTGACAATTGAGTACCATCCGGGTAAGGCAAATGTAGTAGTCGATGCTTTGAGTAGAAAAGTTGCAGTTGAGTTGAGAGTTATGTTTGCTAGATTGAGTGTATCCGATGATGGTGGGTTGATCACCGAGTTGCAAGTAAAGCCTTCTTTGATTCAGTTGATTAGAGAGAAGCAGTTGCAAGATGTGTCTTTAGTTCCTCATGTTCAGGACATAGCCGAAGGAAGACCGATTGAGTATAACTTCAGTGGTGAGAATGTGTTGTTCTTTAGAGATAGAGTTGTTGTACCAGAAGATGTTGAGTTGAGACGTCTGATTCTGAGTGAAGCACATTCGAGTCCATTTTCTATGCATCCGGGTAGTACTAAGATGTACCGTGACTTGAAGAATTATTACTTCTAGGTTGGTTTGAAGAAGGATGTAGTTGAGTATGTGAGCAGTTGTATGGTTTGTCAGAGGGTGAAGGCAGAGCATCAGGTTCATTCAGGTTTGTTACAACCTTTGAAGATTCCGGAATGGAAATGGGAGAGAATCACCATGGACTTTGTGTCAGGGTTACCGTTGTCTCCTTCGAAGAAGAATTCTGTTTGGGTGATAGTGGATAGATTCACTAAGTGTTCCCACTTCTTAGCAGTGAACACTACAGATTCTTTAGACAAGTTGGCAAACTTGTACATCCGTGAGATTGTGAGACTTCATGGAGTTTCGAAGTCTATTGTTTTAGATAGAGATCCTAGATTCACTTCGAGGTTCTGGTGTTGTTTGCATAGTGCTCTAGGTAGCCGTTTGCATTTTAGTACTTCTTATCATCCGCAGTCTGATGGACAGTCAGAGCGAGTGATACAGATTCTAGAGGATATGCTTCGTTGTTGTGTGATTGACTTCCAGGGTTCTTAGGAGAAGCACTTACCTCTAGTTGAGTTTGCTTACAACAACAGTTACCAGGCTAGCATTCAGATGGCTCCCTATGAGGCTTTGTATGGTAGACGATGTAGGACTCCGATTTGTTGGGCTGAGATGGGTCAGAGGTTGTTACCTATGCCGGATTTGCTTAAGGGGACTACCGACAAAGTGAAGTTAATTTGTGACCGTTTGAAGGTAGCTTCCGATCGTCAGAAGTCTTATGCGGATTTGAAGAGAAAGGAGGTTGAGTTCTCCGTGGGTGAGAAAGTGTTTCTGAAAGTATCTCCGTGGAAGAAGGTGATGAGATTTGGCCGGAAGGGCAAGTTGAGTCCGAGGTTTATTGGTTCGTATGAGATAGTTGAGCAGATTAGGTCTGTAGCTTACCGTTTGAGATTGCCTTATGAGTTAGAGAAGATCCATGATGTCTTTCATGTGTCGATGCTTAGGAGATATAGATCAGATTCTTCTCATGTTATGCCTGTTGAGGAGATAGAGTTGAATCCGGATTTTTCTTACAATGAAGAACCAGTTGAGATACTTGCTTCTGATAGCAAAGTATTGTGTGGCAACACCATAGAGTTGGTCAAGGTGTTGTGGAGACATAGAGGGGGTGGAAGAGGCCACGTGGGAGAGGAAAGCAGATATGGTTAAGCAGTTTTTGTACTTGTTTCCGTCAGGTAATTTCGGGGACGAAATTCCTTAAGTGGGGGAGAGCTGTAACACCCGGGTTTAGGGGTCGGGTGAAAATAATATTTAAATAATATTTTGAGTCTCGGTTTTTTAATTAAATAAATAAAATAATGTCTCAGTTTTGTTTTGCAAAAATTTAATTGGAGGGTTGGACCAAATTCTTGATGACAAAGCCCAATAGCCATTTTAATGGCATTTTTGTAAATAATGAGTCTTCCCAAATAAACCCATTTCAAATAAACAATTTTATCATCTTCTTCTTCTTCATACCAAAACCAACAACAAAGAGGCCTCCCCTTCCATTTCCACTATTTCATTTCCTTGCTTCTCCATTTTAGCTCGGTTTTGAAAGGTAACTACATTTCCGACTTGCTCTCATCTTCCTCTACTTGAAAGTACAAATAGTTTTCATTTTCATCCATGTTTTGGAATTTGAGTTTTTGGAAGATTTGAATAAAAATGCTACCTTTATTGTTTTAACTAAAGGCTTTGATTTAATAATGTTAGATATGATGTTTGTGAAGCAAATGGTCCAACATATATGATTTTTACATGGTTTTATACACATTCCCGGATTTGGGTTTAATGGGGTTTTTGAAGGGTTTTAGAATGATTTTTGGGGTTGTTTTAGGTTGGAATTTGTGGGTTGCGGTTAGTATAATAGTTGGGGGTTGTTTTGGAATCATTTGGAGGTGTTAAAAGTGTTGAAATCATGAGTTTTGATTGAGGTTTGTTGGCTACTCGAGATTGTGGTTTTTAGGGGTTGTCTATGGCTTGAATTCTTGTGTTTGATGTTTGGATAGTATTATGGGTTAACTACATTGATGTATGAGCTGATTTGAGGTTGTTTGTATTGTGTTGAGATTGTTTAGAGACAAGGACATGTGTTGGTGAAGCCTCGGGAGTGAATCCGGAAGCTTGAAGGTGTTGGTTGCTTGATAGTTGAGCTTGGAAGTGAAGGTGAGTGGTTTAATGTTTTCAAAGTGGTTTTAAGTGTTTGGCTCAAGCATATGGACTACGTTGGGCTTGGTAGACCCACCTAGAGTTAGGATTAGAGTGGTAGCCTAATCCTAAGCTTTCATTAGAGACTTTGGTTGAACTCTTTAATTGATGTTATTGCCTCATGTTGATATGTGATTATGATGGTTATGTATAAATGTGTTATACATGTATGTTGAGGCATGGTTGTGATGCATTGTTATATGCATGAGATATAGGCATGATGTTAATCATGGTGAGTACGTGCTAAGCACGGAATTGGATGTAAATTGATATTGTGGATTGAGTTAAATGTTGGCACTAGTATGCTTGGATACAAATGATCGATCATTAGGATGTTAGTGTGCACACGAGAGTCAAATGTGCACGTGGTCTTGATGATGGTAGTCATCAAGATGGAGTACGAGTTCGCCCGGAAATCTTTCTTATGTATATGATAGTCGGTGATGAGTGTAATCCCATCGACGGGGCGTGAGGATGAGTAGAATCCCCTCCGCGAGAACGGTGATGAGTGTAATCCCACCGTGAGGTAAAGTTGTTGTTGGATGTGAGTTCCAACGTGTTTATCCGCGTATTCGAGTCATAGCTAGGTGCCAATATGAGTTGATATGTGTATCAATGTGATATGAAATGTGATTTCCTAATTGGATTAATATATGTGTTTACATATGTTGTGGATTGAGCTTGTTGAGCATGACATGTTATTGGATAATTGTGCATGCATCTTTGACATTTTGGCTCATGAGGATCGAAGGTATGAACATGCATTTACCTTGTTGTGCTCGTGCTTGGACCCTGCATTGTCGAGGTTTGTTTTTAAAGAGCTTACCCTCACTAAGCTTTATGCTTACGCTCTCTTTTCTTCGACAATGCAGATCAGTAGCTCGTGGGTTGCTAGTGCAAGAAGGGGCCTCCAAGTGTGCTTTGTGGTGCTAGCTTAGCTATCAAGTATGGGTATTTTAGTTATGATGTAATGGTCAAGCAATGGGACATGTAATCATGTTGTAATGCCTTGAAGTATGTTGAATGTTGGTTTGTGTAAGAGCATGTTAGACTCCTTTAAATACTTGTGTTGCTTTGGCTTTTGGGATGCCATGCTTGGCCTGTAAAACCATGTTTAGAATGTCTTGTATGAATTTTTTATGTTTGTTTGCTAAGGCATGAACCTCATATATGCTACGTTTGCCTTCTTTTGAATGAAGACATGTTTTCCTTGGTTGAATGATGTTTGTTCATGTTGGGCGCCTTGTATGTTTAGATTTTGGTTGATAAATGTTGTATGTATGCTTGGATGTGCCTAGGGAAGTCTTAAATTGCATCTAGAACCGAGTCTTGTGTTGATTTGCTGAGTTTTGAGGTCTTGCAGTGCAGGGCGTATCGATACGCATGAGGGCCGTATCGATACGTTTTGCCCTCCAGGACTCAGTTTTGGCTTGGTGTATCCATACACGGGGGTGTTTCGGTACGCTCAAAGCTCACTGGAAATCCGAGAAATTGGTGAGGCTTTGGCATATCGATACGGGCTACAAGCGTATCGGTACGGGTTTATCTCGTTGACCACGAGATGTTGACTGAGAAGGGCGTATCGATACGCTCAAGGGCTGTATCGATACGGTCTTCCTGTGTTGACTGAAGGACGTTGACCTTGGTCAAGGCGTATCGATACCCTTGACATGTGTATCGATACGGCATGCTTAAGAAGGAAGAATGGGCTATTTTAAAAGTGTTGTTTTGGATGGTCGTTTTTATGCTGCTTGTGTTTCCGATGTCGTGATCCACATATGACATAATAATGCATTTAGAAAAGATAAATAAAAGAAATTTTATAGGGTTGCTAACCGAGGTGGGACCTTAACAGGTTTTACATCGGTTTTCCTCGTGTAGCCTACTCTAACCGGTCAAACGTCCGGACCGGGACGAGGGGGTTACATGTATGCTTAGATAGGATGAAAAATTATGGAAAATTCTATAACAGGCGTCGAACACCGTTGAACACTATTAAATTAACTAATAAAAATTAAAAATTTCAAGGACTCGACATACAATTATAAATATTTAAAATAAAATTTCAAGTAAACTATTTTCATATATATTATATTTTTAAATTTTTTAAATAATTGGATCAAATACCAATTATAGCCAATTTTTAAATTTAAAAAACATTAAATATTTTCCCCAAATTAAAACCCTAAATAATTAGTTCTAAATCGAAAAAACCCTAAACATTTTCCCCAAAGGTTGAAAGTCGGCGGCTAGTCGACAAGATTTAGAGTCCTAATATTATAATCATGGTTTTAATTGGGGGAAAGTCGGCTGATCAACAAGATTTAAGGTTCTCAGTCGGATGTTCATAATAGTGTAAGCAAAGAAAAATGAAATTTCAAATATCCAACAATGAAATCTAAATGAAAATCAGAAAGGAGAAAAAGACAGAGAAATATCTTATTAAGAGATCCCAAAACAACGTTCAGAAAGATGATAAGGTTGCCTGCTTCCTAACAAGCCTTAAACCCTAACATAACTAAAACGGAAGCGTTTCGCCCTAGAGCTAAACACTCAAACACACCGTTTCATTAAAGTCTTATACAACTTAAATTTAAAACGAACTAACGGTTTGACAAGAATTTAAACATCACAACGGCTATTTCTTGGCTTTCCAGATTGAATCATTGCAAGTGCCACCTCTTCAAAACATCTTTTTCCTCAAAGATGAAAATTGAGAAACTGGAGCTGAAGTTGGTGAAGTGACTCCCAGGTGGCGTCTTCCGGAAAGACATTAGTCCATTCTACTAAAACCTCAGTGATGGCTCTGTTTTCTTTCTTCCTAATTCTCCTGTCAATGATCTTCAATGGCTCTTTACTGATTTTTCCATCAAGATTAATAACTGGTAGCTCAGATTGATAGTTTGCACTTCCAATATGTTTCTTCAATTGGGATACATGAAAAATTAGGTGGACTTTCAAGTCTCTTGGCAATTGTAACTTATAAGCAACCATTCCAATCTAGCTAACGATGGGGAAAGGACTACACCATTTAGGGGCAAGTTTCTAACAAGTCCTCTGCTTAATTGTCTGATGTCTGTAGGGTTGCAACTTCAGATACACCAAATCACCTACTTAAAACTCACACTCCGTTTTCTTTTTATCAGATTGATGTTTCATCCTTGCCTGAGCTCTCCACAAATAGAACTTCATCATTTTCAATGCAGCATCCCTGTGTTGTAAACTCATGTCAATTGAGGCCACATGAGATTCACTAGATGTATATGACAAATGACAACAGGTGGCTGGCCATACAGAGCTTGATAGGGAGTTGTTTGAATAGCAGAGTGGAATGAGGTATTGTACCACCACTCTGTTAGGTGTAACAAATTTCCCCACTACTTGAGTTTCTCTCCCGTCATGCATCTCAAGTATGTTTTTAGGCACTGATTCACTTTCTTAGTCTGACCATCAGTTTGGGGATGGTAAGCTGTGGAAGGATTGATTTTCACTCCCAACTTCCCAAACAGTTCCTGCTAAAATAGACTCATAAAAATCTTGTCGTCGTCACAGATTATATTCCCAGGCAATCCGTGTAGTTTAAAGACATTTTTCATGAATATTTGGGCCACATCCTTAGCAGTAAAAGGATGAGCCAAGGTTATAAAATGCCCATATTTTGTCAAACGGTCAACTACAACCAGAGTCATATCCTTCTTCTTTCATAATGGCAACTCCTCAATGAAGTCCATACTGATTGAAGACCAGACTGACTCAGAAATGGGAAATGGTTGTAGAAGGCCTCTGGGACGCACCAAATAAGACTTGTTTCTCTGACAAATTGAGCACTCTCAGACCATCCTCTTCACTTCTTTCCTCATCCCTTTCCAATATAGCAGTGCATCTATTTTTTTGATGGTGGACTGAGCTCTAGAGTGGCCTCTTGTGGGACTTGAGTGAAAGAATTCCAACAATTCTTTCTTTAAATCATAACTGTTACCCACAACTAACTTTCCCTTCCTCCTCAACTGTCTCTCATCCCATGAATGCTTAAAATGCCTTCCATATCTGTAACCCCCTTAACCCGGCCTAGACGGTTGACCCGAACTAAGAAGATTACACGAGGAAAACCAAAGTCAACCCGAAAGTCAACCTTGATTAACGACCTTTTTTTTTCCTTTTTAAACTTATCTAAATGCATATTAACCCTAGGTGAACACTCAAGATGTACATATTCAAAAACCACAAAAATCGGATAACATTTAGGGACTCAATTGCACAACATACAAATTTAGGGACTAAATTGCAAATTCTGAAAATTATGAGGACTTTACCAAAATTAAAGTTACCATTATGAAGTTAATCATATTTCATGCTTCTCTGTCAAATTTCATCTCAAACGAACATCACAAACTCAACCAATTGCATATACAAACATTGGGACCAAAACGTGAGAATTCCAAAACATTTAACAATCAGATTCAGTGCCCAACGGTCGAGTGTTCCGAAACGGGGAAGATTCGTTCCGAAATGTGGGACCGTTCCGAAACTAGTTGTGGAACAATGCTTGGCAGTGGCAAATCCGTTTCGGAACAGCTCTACCTGTTTCGAAACGCTAAGGCCATTTCAGGCCCTCTGTTCCGAAACGGTAGCACCCGTTCCGATACGGGCTGCCCAGAATTGCAGAATTTTGCTGGTTTAACAAGCATATGACCCATCAAACACATTCCGATGACATCCAAATCATACCAGCAAGTCATTAAACACCCAAGGAACATATTAGTATCAACTAATCACAGTCATGGCATCATTCAAGGAAAAACTCCAAATCTATAGGCATGCATCCTATATTGAAAATCATGCAACCATCAAAACACCAAACCAAATACCATAAGGCCATTTACATGTTCCAACATCATCAAAAGCATAAAACCAACTTAGGGAGTCCAAAACATCTCCCAAAACCACAATCTAGGTTCCCATTGCCAAATGCCCAAAAGCTAATAGTGTTAGGAAAACATTCACCATACATGAGCTTAGTCTTTCACTTGGATCCTTGACCTCCTTGCTGCCCTTTATGCACTTCAATGCTCTGCATTATTGGTTTAAGAAAGAGAGAGCGTAAGCACATAGCTTAGTGAGGAATGCTCAATTAAAACAACACAATAATGCATTTTTGTGGAAACACCTTTCCAAGGCCTTTAGTTTCAAAACAACATTTATCATGCATTTATGCATACAAACCAATCATCTCATGCTTCAAATCATCAACATGTCATATTGGCTTTCAAGTGATAATCCATAAACATTTTACAACTCAAAACACAATCGGATACGCGGATTACAAGCGTTGTCCCATACGCTTCATACACACTACCAATATCAAGGTGGAGAATATGGTACAATCACAACCCCTCAACACCCGTGATGGAGACTATGGTACAATCACAACCCCTCCACATCACTTATTGGTAGTTGTATAACATCACTAACGAGAACACGGGACACATAACACAAGATTCACACGTGGACTTTTAACCACCATTGTGATCTTAACACAAGATCCACTCATGGAGTTTTAACCACCATGGTGATCTTAACCATCTCGTTAGTGTACTTGGATGGAGTTTACGGTACAATCACAACCCCTCAACATCCAAGGCGACTTTATTCACGGTGCACCCAATCCTATAGCCGGCTAACTATATCCGATTCAAGTACTTTTAAATCAACACATCACTTGCCAATATACATCATTTAACATCATTAATCCACTGTTTTAAAGCATTTATCAAAGCCATTATCCATCATGCATTACTATGCATCAAAACCACATTTATCAATGTTCAAAACAAGGATCTCTTACCTTGAGCATCCTTCAACACATGGCTTATAAAACCAACATTAAACATGCTAAAATATGCTTTCAAAATAGAATTTAAACATGCAAATAAAACACATTGCATCCAACCATCTCATGGTTCATCAACAAGAGAGTTTTTCCAAAAACTTACTCTTGAGCTTAGCTAAGTTGTTTAGACTTAAACTAAGCTCCCATAACCTTCAAACATTGGTTTCAAAGCTGAAAACCAAACTTCACTCACCGATTCCGTTTCGCAAGCTTGCCGAAACACCAATCAAGCTTTCGGATCAACACCACAAAGATCCGAAGATGTCTCCCCTGTTTTAAACACATCAAAGCAGAGGATTAATGCATCATCATGCATTAATATCTTCAACCAAGACACCTAAACTCGCTGCTCTCATCAACACTCACATTTCAGCTACCAAACACAACCGAAATCACATCCAAACACCTCTACAACATTACCCAGCCAAGATCCATCAATTCCAAACATTCTTAGACATCAACTAACATCCAAAAAGGATCTAATCACGTCCTTATACCTCCAGCTATAGCAGAACATCAAAATCACCCCAAAAACCACTATTAACTCAATCAAAACTTAAGAAAATCAACCTATTCGGGATTGCATTGATAAAACCTCAATTACACATCATTTATACATCCAATTTACATCAAAAAGACATCTCAAAACAGAGCCCAATAATTTAATACGAATTTCTTCAAAATTAACTTCAAATCTTGCATTTTAAGCCAGGATCAAGAACACAACATAAAAACCTTTATTAAAACTCAAATCAAGGATTGAGAACTTGGGAATTTCAGTAAAGAACTGAGTATTTAGAGGAGAAGGACGTTCATACCTCTAAATGTGAGTTTCTCCTTGTTTAAAGCCAAGATTCTTGAAAATTCAATAAGCAAATGATAAGGATTTGATGTAGGAATGATTAGAGATCAATTGAAGATTGAAATCTCATCTTAAGATGTTAAAATCAGAGGAAAAATGGCATGGAAAATGTGTTTGGCTGAGAGAAAATGGGGAGAAAATGAAGTGGGAAAATTTTGAGAAAAGTTAGTTATGAAATCAAAAATATCTATTTCCCCCTTTTTCCTTTTATTAAATATCATTTAATAAATGTTTAATATTAAGAAAAATTTGGAGAAAACTCTTCTTGGGTAAATTAGCTCCTTAAAGATTCAAAGTTTCAATCCTTTTAAAACAGTCACCAACTTTTCAAAAATTACATTTTAGTCACTAACTTGAAAATTACATTTCCAAACCTCATTTTGTAAAATTGATTTCACCACTCTCTTATATATAATAAAAGAGGATTTTTAGATATTTTTCCAAAATTTTAATGCATCCCGAACTAGGCTTTCCCTAAAATCACCTTTTATATTCGAATCGCAATCCGACCGGTCCGATTCAAACTCAAAACTTCTGAGCCCAAAATTGGGTTGTTACAACTCTCCCCCCTTAAGAAATTTCGTCCGCGAAATTTACCTGAAGGAAAGAGGTACGGAAACTGCTTCAACATGTCATCCTTCCGTTCCCACGTGGCTTCTTCAACACCACGATGCTTCCACAACACCTTTACCAACTCAATGGTCTTGCCTCGAAGAACTTTACTATCTGAATCCAGAATCCTCACCGCTTCCTCATCATAGGTCAAATCCGGATTCAATTCCACTTCTTCCACAGGCATCACATGGGAAGGATCCGATCTATACTTCCGAAGCATAGAAACATGAAACACATCATGAATCTTTTCCAACTCTTGCGGTAACCTCAACTTGTACGCAACAGAACCCACACGCTCAATCACCTCGTATGGTCCAATGTACCCATGGCTCAACTTACCCTTTCGGCCAAACCTCATCACCTTTTTCCAAGGCAAAACTTTCAAAAACACACTGTCACCCACCGCATACTCAATTTCCTTATGCTTCAAATCCGCGTAAGACTTTTGCCGATCATAAGCTGCCTTCAAACGCTCACAAATGAGCTTCACCTTCTCGGTGGTTCCCTTCAACAAAGCTGGCATCGAAACCAACTTCTGACCCGTTTCAGCCCAACAAAGAGGAGTCCTACACTTCCTCCCGTACAAAGCTTCATAAGGTGCCATTTGAATACTTGCTTGATAACTATTATTATAGGCAAACTCCACCAAAGGCAAATGTTTCTCCCAAGAACCCTGAAACTCAATCACACAGCACCGCAACATATCATCCAACACATGGATAACACGCTCAGACTGTCCATCCGACTGCGAATGATAAGATGTACTAAAATTCAACCGTGTACTCAAAGCCTGATGCAAACACTGCCAGAAACACGATGTAAACCTCGGATCCCTATCCGACACAATCGACTTTGGCACACCATGCAGCCGCACAATCTCAGCAATGTACAGCTCCGCAAGCTTATCCAAAGTGTACGTAGTATGCACAGGTAAGAAATGCGCACACTTCGTCAAGCGATCCACAATCACCCACACCGAATTCTTCTTCGATGGCGACAAAGGCAAACCAGACACAAAGTCCATGGTAATCCTTTCCCACTTCCACTCAGGAATCCTTAACGGTTGCAACAACCCTGAAGGAAACTGATGCTCAGCTTTAACTCGCTGACACACCATGCACTTGCTTACAAACTCAGCAACATCTTTCTTTAAACCCACCCAATAGTACTCATCACGAAGATCACGATACATCTTAGTACTACCAGGGTGCATAGCAAAAGGACTTCTATGACCTTCAGTCAGAATAGTACGCCTCAAATCAGCATCATTGGGCACTACTATTCGACTCCCAAAGCATAAAACTCCATCATCATTAAAGCAGAAATCCGATGGCCTATCCTCCGCAATATCCTGAACATGTGGCACCAAGGAATCATCCAACAACTGCTTCTCCTTAATCAACTGAACCAAGGATGGTTTCACTTGCAACTCAGCCACCAGACCACCATCACGCGAAATACTCAAACTGGCAAACATAGCCCTCAACTCAACAGCTACCTTCCTACTCAAGGCATCCGCTACAACATTAGCTTTACCCGGATGGTACTCGATAGTCAAATCATAATCCTTAAGCAACTCCACCCAACGTCGTTGCCTAAGATTCAACTCTTTCTGAGACATCAAATACTTCAAACTCTAGTGGTCCGTATACACAGTACACTTCTCACCATACAGGTAATGTCTCCAGATTTTCAAAGCAAAAACCACCGCAGCCAATTCAATGTCATGCGTAGGATAATTGCGTTCATGCACCTTCAACTGCCGTGATGCATAAGCCACCACCTTACCCTCTTGCATCAACACACATCCCAAGCCAACGTAGGACGCGTCACTATACACCACAAACTCTTTCCCTGATTCAGGTTGAACCAAGATAGGAGATTGCGTTAAAGCTGCCTTAAGCTTCTCAAAAGCCTGCTATCTCGCTTCCGTCCACTCATACTTAACATCCTTCTGCAACAACTTCGTCAAAGGTGCAGCAATCTTTGAAAACCCATCCACGAACCTCCGATAGTATCCTGCCAAACCAAGGAAACTACGGACTTCATGAACAGACTTAGGAGGCTTCCAATTCATCACCGCCTCAATCTTTTGAGGATCAACACGAATCCCCTCAGCAGAAACCACATGACCAAGAAACACAACTTCTCTAAGCCAGAACTCACACTTACTCAGCTTGGCATAAAGCTGATTCTCCAACAAAGCCTGTAACACAATTCTCAAATGCCCTTCATGCTCCTCCTCAGTACGAGAGTACACAAGGATATCATCAATGAACACCACAACAAATTTATCCAAGTATTCATGGAACACTCTATTCATCATGTCCATGAAAGCTGTAGGAGCATTCGTCAAACCAAACGGCATCACAAGAAACTCATAATGCCCATACCTCGTCCTGAAAGCTGTCTTTGGCACATCCACATCCTTCACCTTCAACTGGTAATACCCTGACCTTAAGTCAATTTTAGAGAACACAGCCGCTCCCCGAAATTGATCAAAAAGATCATCAATTCTCGGCAATGGATACCGATTCTTGATAGTCAACTTGTTAAGCTGACGGTAATCAATGCACATCCTCATAGTGCCATCCTTTTTCTTCACAAACAAGACCGGTGCACCCCAAGGTGACTCACTCGGCCGAATGAAACCACGATCAAGCAACTCCTGAAGTTGCGTCTTCAGCTCCTTCAACTCTTTAGGTGCCATTCGATAAGGAGTAATGGACACTGGAGTTGTGTTCTCATACAGCTCAATTCCAAACTCCACCTCGCGATTAGGAGGCAACCCAGGCAACTCCTTCGGAAACACACCAGGAAACTCTCGCACAGTCCTGATATCTTGCACACGCAACTCTTTAGAGCTAGGATTCATCACAAAGGCTAGGTAAGCTTCACAGCCTTGCCTCAGCATCCGGCTCGCTTCCAACGAAGACACCACATTGGCAAGAAACTTCACATTCTCACCAACCACCACCACTTCATAATCATCCGCAAGTTTCAACGAAACTCGCTTATTCTCAAAATCTACTACAGCTCGATGCTCAACCAGCCAATCCATACTAAGGATTACATCAAAGCCATAGAAAGGCAATTCTATAAGATCAACATGAAAACATGATCTTGCACAACCAAGGGACATCTTCTATAAAGCTTTCGAGTCACAACGGTCTCACCAAAAGAACTAGTTACACGCATACCAACATCCAAAGACTCAACAGGCAAACCAAGCAATTGAGCATGCTCACGCAAAATGTACGAATGTGTAGATCCAAAATCAATCAAGGAAAGTAATGACAAGGATTGCAAAGTGAAAGTACCTGCGATCACATCCGTGTCATTCCTCCTCTCCCTCTGACCATACACTCTGGCCTGGCCACCACCCTCAGGCTGAACAGCTACAACATGAGCTACATTCCTTCCACCATCCTCTCTACGCTGGAAGTTACCACGGCCGCGCCCACGACCTCTCTGTGGTGCAACAACTCTAGGAGCACGTCCCTGGCCACCACCGGCCAACAGAGGACACTCCCTCCTCATGTGATCCGCCGAACCACAGTTCCAGCACGAGTTACCGATCACCACAACAGGAGCCTGAACCTCTCTCGCTGCTCGAGGACAATCACGCCTAAAGTGTCCACGCGATCCACATGTCCAACATGTGTTCGGATCAGCTCTCGCCCTGTCTCCCTGAACAGGCGCACCTTGGCCTCCACCACCTCGCCTAGCCGAAGACTGATACTTCCGATCACGTCCTCTCTTGTTTCGTCCGCCACTGGAACTATACTCAGCAGCTCGCTTGCCGACACTAGGACCAGCACCTCTAGAAGATAGACTCAAATTCAACTCAATATCTTTCGCTTTACCAACCAGCACATCAAAATCAGTGTACTCAGCAGCCAACATATAGGTCTTTACTTCTGTCACCAAACCATAACGGAAACGTTCACACCTCTCCCGCTCATCAGGAACAAACTCAGGTGCGTATTGACTGAGTCGGACAAACTGAACCTCGTACTCAGCCACAGACATGCTCCCTTGAGTAAGAGACATGAATTCCCTTTTCTTCTCATCCAGGTATCGCACACCCAGATACCTCCTCTTGAACGCGTTCAGAAAGAACGTCCAAGTTACATCAGCTTCCTCCATTCCGGAGATAGAGGTTGTCCACCAAGTATATGCATCGTCATGCAACAATGATATCACACAGCCCAGCTTCTGCACATCATTACAATTCATTTGTCCCAAAATTCTCTTGGTACTTTCTAACCAAGACTCAGAACCTTCAACAGACAAACCCCTGAACTTAGTCCCTCCCAGACTGCGCAAACGTTCCAAAGGTAGTCTAACGTTAGCATCTCCTTGATGCCCAGCTCCTTGAGCTCCAGCTACCGCTGCCCGAAAAGCTCCATCAATAGCTTGAATTAGCATTGTCATGTCAGGAGCAGCTTGCCCCTGCCCAGCTTCAGGTCCAGCGACCCTAGCACCAGCAGCAACACTAGCTCCTTCACCCTCAGCACCACCACCACCAGGTGGAGGAGATAAATCCACTACATTTTCAACATTCTCCTTATTCTCGTTTTGAGCCATAGCTCGAGTATTAATCCTCGTCTCTCTACGAGGTCCCATTCACTAAACAATGCAATCACAATGCAATAAACAAAGTCAGGCTCAGCAAGGTAAGCAATCCAAGTACTAAAGCTCATTTCCAATTAAAAACAAATCATTTCATTAGCTTTGATTTGGCAATGGGTCCCTCTAACATGCTTCACCACAGCATACACCACAATTGCAACATACTTACAATTCATACATCATACTTTCACTCAACAAGCATACAAAGCAATCATACACTTATCACCCACTTACCCGTTCCCAAATACTCGAGAACCCAGCTCTGATACCACCAAATGTAACCCCCTTAACCCGGCCTAGACGGTTGACCCGGACTAAGAAGATTACACGGGGAAAACCAAAGTCAACCCGAAAGTTAACCTTGATTAACGACCTTTTTTCCTTTTTAAACTTATCTAAATGCATATTAACCCTAGGTGAACACTCAAGATGTACATATTCAAAAACCACAGAAATCGGATAACATTTAGGGACTCAATTGCACAACATACAAATTTAGGGACCAAATTGCAAATTCTGAAAATTATGAGGACTTTACCAAAATTAAAGTTACCATTATGAAATTAATCATATTTCATGCTTCTCTGTCAAATTTCATCTCAAACGGACATCACAAACTCAACCAATTGCAAATACAAACATTGGGACCAAAACGTGAGAATTCCAAAACATTTAACCATCAGATTCAGTGCCCAACGGTCGAGTGTTCCGAAACGGGGAAGATCCGTTCCGAAACGCGGGACCGTTCCGAAACTAGTTGCGGAACAAGGCTTGGCAGTGGCAAATCCGTTTCGGAACAGCTCTACCTGTTTCGAAACGCTAAGGCCATTTCAGGCCCTCTGTTCCGAAACGGTAGCACCCGTTCCGATACGGGCTGCCCAGAATTGCAGAATTTTGCTGGTTTAACAAGCAATTGACCCATCAAACACATTCTGATGACATCCAAATCATACCAGCAAGTCATTAAACACCCAAGGAACATATTAGTATCAACTAATCACGGTCATGGCATCATTCAAGGAAAAACTCCAAATCTATAGGCATGCATCCTATATTGAAAATCATGCAACCATCAAAACACCAAACCAAATACCAAAAGGCCATTTACATGTTCCAACATCATCAAAAGCATAAAACCAACTTAGGGAGTCCAAAACATCTCCCAAAACCACAATCTAGGTTCCCATTGCCAAATGCCCAAAAGCTAATAGTGTTAGGAAAACATTCATCATACATGAGCTTAGTCTTTCACTTGGATCCTTGACCTCCTTGCTGCATTTTATGCACTTCAATGCTCTGCATTATTGGTTTAAGAAAGAGAGAGCGTAATCACATAGCTTAGTGAGGAATGCTCAATTAAAACAACACAATAATGCATTTTTGTGGAAACACCTTTCCAAGGCCTTTAGTTTCAAAACAACATTTATCATGCATTTATGCATACAAACCAAGTATCTCATGCTTCAAATCATCAACATGTCATATTGGCTTTCAAGTGATAATCCATAAACATTTTACAACTCAAAACACAATCGGATACGCGGATTACAAGCGTTGTCCCATACGCTTCATACACACTACCAATATCAAGGTGGAGAATACGGTACAATCATAACCCCTCAACACCCGTGATGGAGACTATGGTACAATCACAACCCCTCCACATCACTCATTGGTAGTTGTATAACATCACTAACGAGAACACGAGACACATAACACAAGATTCACACATGGACTTTTAACCACCATTGTGATCTTAACACAAGATCCACTCATGGACTTTTAACCACCTTGGTGATTTTAACCATCTCGTTAGTGTACTTGGATGGAGTTTACGGTACAATCACAACCCCTCAACATCCAAGGCGACTTTATTCACGGTGCACCCAATCCTATAGCCGAATAACTATATCCGATTCAAGTACTTTTAAATCAACACATCACTTGCCAATATACATCATTTAACATCATTAATCCACTATTTTAAAGCATTTATCAAAGCCATTATCCATCATGCATTACTATGCATCAAAACCACATTTATCAATGTTCAAAACAAGGATCTCTTACCTTGAGCATCCTTCAACACATGGCTTATAAAACCAACATTAAACATGCTAAAATATGCTTTCAAAACAGAATTTAAACATGCAAATAAAACACATTGCATCCAACCATCTCATGGTTCATCAACAATAGAGTTTTCCCGAAAACTTACTCTTGAGCTTAGCTAAATTGTTTAGACTTAAACTAAGCTCCCATAACCTTCAAACATTGGTTTCAAAGCTGAAAACCAAACTTCACTCACCGATTTCGTTTCGCAAGCTTGCCGAAACACCAATCAAGCTTCCGGATCAACA
The DNA here is from genome assembly GCA_958450335.1 of Hibiscus tridactylites. Taxonomy (NCBI): domain Eukaryota; kingdom Viridiplantae; phylum Streptophyta; class Magnoliopsida; order Malvales; family Malvaceae; genus Hibiscus; species Hibiscus tridactylites. The sequence goes on from OY288275.1 coordinate 60,385,055, forward strand.
CCACAAAGATCCCAAGATGTCTCCCATGTTTTAAACACATCAAAGCAGAGGATTAATGCATCATCATGCATTAATATCATAAACCAAGACACCCAAACTCGCTGCTCTCATCAACACTCACATTTCGGCTACCAAACACAACCGAAATCACATCCAAACACCTCTACAACATTACCCAGCCAAGATCCATCAATTCCAAACATTCTTAGACATCAACTAACATCCAAAAAGGATCTAATCACGTCCTTATACCTCCAGCTATAGCAGAACATCAAAATCACCCCAAAAACCACCATTAACTCAATCAAAACTTAGGAAAATCAACCTATTCGGGATTGCATTGATAAAACCTCAATTACACATCATTTATACATCCAATTTACATCAAAAAGACATCTCAAAACAGAGCCCAATCATTTAATACGAATTTCTTCAAAATTAACTTCAAATCTTGCATTTTAAGCCAAGATCAAGAACACAACATAAAAACCTTTAATAAAACTCAAATCAAGGATTGAGAACTTGGGAATTTCAGTAAAGAACTGAGTATTTAGAGGAGAAGGACGTTCATACCTCTAAATGTGAGTTTCTCCTTGTTTAAAGCCAAGATTCTTGAAAATTCAATAAGCAAATGATAAGGATTTGATGTAGGAATGATTAGAGATCAATTGGAGATTGAAATCTCATCTTAAGATGTTAAAATCAGAGGAAAAATTGCTGGGGAAATGTGTTTGGCTGAGAGAAAATGGAGAGAAAATGAAGTGGGAAAATTTTGAGAAAAGTTAGTTATGAAATCAAAAATATATATTTCCCCCTTTTTCCTTTTATTAAATATCATTTAATAAATGTTTAATATTAAGAAAAATCTGGAGAAAACTCTTCTCGGGTAAATTACCTCCTTAAAGATTCAAAGTTTCAATCCTTTTAAAACAGTCACCAACTTTTCAAAAATTACATTTTAGTCACTAACTTGAAAATCACATTTCCAAACCTCATTTTGTAAAATTGATTTCACCAATCTCTTACATATAATAAAAGAGGATTTTTAGATATTTTTCCATATTTTTAATGCATCCCGAACTAGGCTTTCCCTAAAATCACCTTTTATATTCGAACCGCAATCCGACCGGTCCGATTCAAACTCAAAACTTCTGAGCCCAAAATTGGGGTGTTACAATATCCATCCTTGAGCTCTCTAATGATCTTTTTTTACTTTATCATCTTTCTCCCATGACTCTGCCACCCTTTGAAGAAATTAGTGGAGATGCTACTAACACATATAGTTTGAAATTGAGCTATTATGGGTCTTCTAGAAAGTGCATCTGCAACTATATTGTTAATTTTCTTTTTATAGCAAACTTCAAAATCATAACTCGTCATCTTGATAACTCACTTTTGTTGTGTTGGTGTCACAGCTTGATTTTCAGTGAGAAATCTCAGACTCTGATGGTCTGTTCTAATTTTGAAATGCCTGCCAATAAGGTAATTTGACCATTTCTTCACAGCCACTAAAGTAGCCAACATCTCATTTTCATAGACTGATAAAGCCTGATGTCTCACTCAAAGACCCTTGCTGAAGAAGGCTAAAGGCCTCCCACCCTGAGTTAACACAACCCCAATTCTCATTTCAGAAGCATTAGTTTCCACAATGAATTCTTTTTCCCAATCTGGCAAAGCTAGTGTAGGAGCTGAGTTGATGGCTTCTTTAAGTTTCTTGAATGCCACTTCTTCTTCTTGGGACCATTTCCAACCTCCCTTCTTTAAAAGATTGGTAAGGGGTCTAGCAATCCATCCATATTGCTGAATGAACCTCCTATAATAGCCCGAGAGCCCCAAAAACCCTCTTAACTCATTTATTGAAGCTGGTGTTGGCCATTCCAAAATACATTACACCTTACCCCGATCCATGGATATTACCCCATTAAAGATTACACAGCCTAGGTAGTCCATTTCAGTTGCACCAAAGCAATATTTACTTTGTTTTGCAAATAGCTTATGTTCCTTCAAAATCTTCAAAACTTCCTCCAAATCCCTCAAGTGTGATTGCCAATCCTCAAAATAGACTAGGATACCATCAAAGAAAACTAACACTGACTTCCTAAGCAATCCCTTGAAAACCTTGTTCACAAGTCCCTGAAAAGTTACAGGGGCATTAGTGAGTCTAATTGGCATCACAAGGAACTCATAATGCCCCTCATGAGTTCTGAAGGTTGTCTTGTGGATGTCAGGGCCCCACATCCTGATTTGGTGGTACCCAAACCTCAAATATAACTTGGAAAAGACCCAACCCTTTCTCAACTCATCCAACAGTTCTTCAATGGCTGGCACGGGGAACTTGTTTTTAATTGTGACCTGATTTAGCCGTCTATAGTCAATACACATTCTCCGAGATTCATCCTTTTTCCTAACTACCACAATGGAGAGGAGAAAGCACTTGTACTATCCCTAATTACTCCTGCTTGAAGCATTTATGCCACCATCTTCTCAATTATGTCTTTTTGAGCACTAGGATATCTGTAAGATTTTACCTTGATCACAACATTTTCATCCACCAAGGGAATCTTGTGATCCTGAACTCTCTCCGGAGGCAGAATTTTTGGTTCATCAAAAACATCTAAGTACTTTCCCAACAGTTTCTGGACTTCCATTCCTAGCTGCCCCTTTCATTTCCAACTGTCCATTCAGAACCATCAAGAAAATAGTGCAAGGACTGTTGGTTCCCCTTATCATCTTGGCACAAGCCTTAGCACTTGTCCATTGAAAAGATTCAGGTCTGCATCCCTTCAGCTCCACAGGTCTTCCTTCATGTAGAAATTCCATCTTCAAGGCAGTGAAGTCCCACTTAATAGTACCCAACTGGGAGAACCATTGTACTTCTAACACTACATCACAATTTTTTAGTGTGAGCACCAAAAAATTAGTCACAAAACTATGCCCTTGTGCCTCCCATTTCACCTTCAGACATTCTCCCAAAGTGCCCATGGAATTACCATCAACCACTGTTACCTTCAATTGCTTCCTCTTATTAATCAACATTCCCAACTTTTTAACCAGAGACAAACTGATGAAATTATGTATGCTACCTGAGTCTAGCAGAGCAATGCAGTTCAGATTATCCACCTTAATTTTTAGCTTCATAGTCTTCCACTGAGCAGCACCCCACATGGCTTGTAAGGACAAAACCGGTGAGTCTGATACAGGGCCATCAATGGCTACCAAATCTCTATGGTCCTCACAGTCAAGAAATTCCTCTTGATCACCTTCCTCTTCAATTCCCTCCACCAGAATTTGGTATAACTGGGACTTTTGACATTTGTGCCCCGGTGTGTATTTTGCAGCGCACCAAAAACATAAACCCTTTCGACGTCTCTCTTCAATCTCTGCAGCTGATAATGTCTTCCATGCCCCTCTCGAAATGCTATTTCCAAGATCCTTGAAGTGAATTGGACTCAACACCTTCGGGGTAGTGTTCCTTGAAGCAACGGATGAAGCAGACGAGTTTACCCCACTAAATGGTCCCTTAAATCCATCAATTGCAGGTCTAGGGGGAATCGAAATGGTAGAGGGTGCTACAGTTCTACCGAAACTCGAATATGATCTCTTCAAACTAGGGAAAAACATGATCTCTAAGTGTTTGGCCATTTGAAATGCTTCAGACAATGATGCAGGATGCAATAATTGAACATACTGACTAATCTCTAACCGCAAATGTGCTTTAAACAAGCTCAACACATTCATCTGGGAGGTTTACCTAATTAAGTAAGTCTATGAAATCTTCGTAGTACTTCTCCACAGAATCTGTTTACCTGATTAAACAGGCTCAACACATAATCATCTGGGAGGTTTACCTGAATAAGCAAGTCTAACGCTCTCGGACTGGCCGTGCTCGTGTTCACCAAATCCAACACTTTTTCGATGGAATCGTCGAGAAGCTTCTTAAAATCGACCATCAACTGAACCTTAAACTCAGCTAGCCTTGTTTCCAATTTTTCATCCAACTTAGTAATTTTCGATTGAAGGCGCTCCGATTCCAGCTGGCAGGTAGCTGCCTGGCTCGATTTTTGATAGGTTTCAACCATAGTTCGGACCGGTTGTAGCTCTAATACCTTTGTAGGCAAAGAAAAATGAAATTCCAAATATCCAACAATAAAATCCAAATGAAAATCAGAAAGGGGGAAAAGACAGAGAAATGTCTTGTTAAGAGATCACAAAACAACGTTCAGAAAGACGATAAGGTTGCTTGCTTCCCAACAAGCCTTAAACCCTAACATAACCAAAACGACAACGTTCTGCCCTAGAGCTAAACACTCAAACGCACTGTTTCATTAAAGTCTGATTACAACTTAAATTTAAAACGATCTAACGGCTTAACAAGAATTTAAACATCACAACGGCTATTTCTTGGCTTCCCAGATTGAATCATTGCAAATAGCTTTTCAAAACTTTTTTAATTTAGGGTTCTAATTTGGGGAAAAGATTTAGGGTTTTTTAATTTAGGATTTAACTATAGTTGGTATCAATCTAATTATTTGAAAAAAGATAAAAAAATATAATATATATGAAAAATAATTTAATTGAAATTTTACTTTTAATAATTTATAATTATATGTTAAGTCCTTGAGATTTTTAATCTTTATTAATCAATTTAATGATGTTCAACGGTGTTCATCATTAATGATGTTCAGTGATGTTCGACGCGCGTGGTAGACTCATCCAAAAATTATATAATTGTCAATAGTTCACATTTTAACGCGATTGAAATTGTTATTATTGTAATGTTTTTATTAAATCATTGTAACCGTTTTTGTAATATTTTGAAGATTGTAAGATGTAAGGGCCAAGAAGAATTATAAGTAATTTTCTTTTATAAAAGAATTATAAGTAAATTGAGTATAAAAATTGCGTACTTTCATATAAAACATCTTATATATTTTCATACAATATACCAACTCAACCACGAGTTTATCTAAAACTGTTTTTTATAAAATTTAAATATTATCTTAAGGTTAATTTTTTCATTAAGATTATTATATTATAGTCATGTTTGGTAATTAGCGGAAAGTTGATAGCATATTTTATTAGCATATAGATGTCCTTATCAGCTGTTAGTGGATTGTATTGTCTGATTTAATTAACGAATTGTATAAAAGTATTTAGTAAAATTAACTGATAACTTATAGCTGTTTGATTATTTGAACAAGTAAAATAGGAAATTTTATCCAAATATTATTTTTGGGATTTTTTATTCTCAAAATAGAGAACTTTGGATTTTATTTCCCAATCTAGTGAACTTTACTATTCATTTTGTAAAGACCAGTAGACCACAATCCGAGTTTGAACAAATTTTTCTCATACCGACATTGTTCACCAATCAAACTTAAAAAAAATCTGCAAAGGATGCAGCCACATATCAATGTACTGTTCAAAGACGGGGGGAGACCAGCCCGACTTTGATCAGTGCCAGACAATCACGTGGCAGTGTGGTGTCTTTGAAAAAGGGGGTTTATAATCCGACTTTGAATAGTACTAATATGAAAAAATACTGTTTAAAGACGGGTAGTGATCTTGGGGTCTTCAAAAAGTGAACAGTAATATTCACTAGATTTGGAAATAAAATCTAACGTTCTCTATTTTGGGAATAAAATAACTCAAAAGTAATATTTGAGTAAAAATTCCAGTAAAATGACATATAATATGTTTTAATATAGGAAAATTCTACAACGGGCAACGAACATTGATGAACACGACTAACGATGAACACCATTTATTTTTTTTAAAATTTTAAAAATTTAAAGTACTAAAATTATAATTAAAATTATCTCTTAAAAATAAAAATCAAATTTAATAGTTACTTTATAATATTTTTTAATAGGTTAGAATCAAATATACCCAATTCTCCTAAACCCTAACAAAATCAATCTCTTAAAAAAATAGAAATCAGATAATTTGATTTTGTTAATAGGTTAGAATCAATCTATTTTTTAAGAGATTGATTTTGTTAGGGTTTAAGAGAATTTGGTATATTTGATTCTAACCATATTAAAAAAATATTATAAAATAACTATTAAATTTGATTTTTATTTTTTAAAAGATAATTTTAATTATAATTTTAGTCCTTTAGATTTTTAAAATTTTGAAAAAAATTAATGGTGTTCATCGATGTTCATCGTTAGTGGTGTTCATCAATGTTCATCACACGTGGTAGACTCATCCCTTTAATATAACATTACTAACATATTTGAAGGATGTATATATTAATTTCTTATTTATGAAATTATTTTTTGATATAATTTTATTAATTATTAAATTTAGATATGTATACTAATTTTTATTTATAAAATTATATTTTTCATATAATTTCATTAATTATTAAATTTAGATGTATATATTAATTTTTTATTTATTGATTTATTTTTAATTTTATTAGTTATTCAAGTGTAGGTTATTTTAGAGATTTTTTTTTGTAATTGTCAATGACAAAAGAGTTTTTACAACTCGTATATTCAATCTTCTAACCCAAAATAATACTTTTATGAGTCATTTCATTTTGAGAGATTTTACTCCCAAATTACTGTTACAATACTCTATTTACAAAATATTTAAATTAATAAATTTGACTGTACAAACTTTAAAAAATAATTTAAACCTTAAATTTTTGCTAAAAAATTGTGTATTAAACATATTATATATAACATTTAAAAATAACATCATTACTTAATAGTTAATTAATTTTTAACTATGGTGGAAAAGTTGAACAAGTTCAAATCCCAAAGTGTCTAAAAATTATTATATAATTTTATACAATATTTCACTATAGTTTATTTTTAATTTGATTTTTATTTCTATTACATATCAATAGTATTTTAACATAGATTATTTTAAAATATCATTTTTATTAGAATAAAAGATATTTACATTCTCAAGATAAATATTAAAATTCGAACCTATATAATAAGGGAACATGAATATTCTTGTTTACCCGACTAATTAATGGATCTCAAAATACAACTATTTTAAACGACAATATATATAGTTGCAAGTAATTTTTCTCTTTATTTTATCCACTAGTTCGAAGAATCATGATGAATAAGACAATTTCACAACAACTACAATGACGTGACAAGACAAATATTAAATTTTGAACGTATACAAAATAAAATAATATAAATATTTTTATCTATTTGACTAATTAGTAAATCTCAAAATTTTACTATTTTAAATGACAATATATATTATTGTAAGTGTTTTTTTTTTCGATTTCATCTATGATTTCAAATAAGGATGAATAACATTATTGAAGCCAATTCCACAACAACTACATTGACTTGACACAATGTGTTTTGGGGGGATTTTCTAAAATTGGGTAACCAATATTAGTTTTTTAAAGCTAATTTCATAATTAATTTAAAATATGAAGTCGTGAGTCGTAATAAAATTTAAAATCAAGGAGGGTTATATAAAATAGAAGTTATAATATTCATGGAAAACTACACTGGAGGTCACCTAACTATCATTGTTTTTTTATTTGATTCCTAAATAATTTTTTCGCCAAAATTATCTTCCCGTTAGATATATTTCCTATTTTGGTCTATCTCCGTTTAAAAATTAACGGAATCGCTGACATGAATTTATTTTATTTTTTATTTTCCACGCCATCATTCTCTTTCCTCGTCAGCAATTATATAATATTTATTATTATTATTATTTCAATTGACTAACTAGGAGGTGACACGTGTCACCTCTAAATTTTGAACAAATTGAAGGAGAAAAAATATTTCTCAAAGTGCATGTGTGAGGAATTGAACCAAAACACTTAACCATTAAGAAAGGCTTAGAATTTAATTAAATGTTAACTAAACATATATTTAAGTTATACTCTCTCAACCTTAAAAATAAGAAAAAGGCATCTATGGTGATTTGTACTATGAAAATATTACACCAAAAGAAGGTGTTTAACCATTAAATTAGATAAAAAAAACTTGAGATATATCCCCAAATATAAATATTTAATTTAAAATGTATTATCTCCTTAAAATTGTTAAATTACAACTAAAATCAAACTAAAATTATTTTTAATTATTTTGGTAATAAAAAAAACTAATTATTTATTTTTATACAAATGTGTTAGATTATTCTAAAAATTAATTAAATGTAAAATAATTTGTTCATATACATGTCAATGAATTAAATGTTATTTAAAAATTATATTTTATCCTAAATAAATATTATAAATTTAATTTTTATATTTTTTAATATTAGTTTTATAAAATAAATAAAATATTATTTAATTATTGTTTTTATTTCAAAACGAAGTGAAAATAATTCTAGTTTGATCTTCCATTTTAATTACATTTCAAGCTAAAATATTTAAAAAAAATTAAAATAACAATTTTAAATGTTAATAGTTATTATCTTTCAAAAAAATCTAAAGATTTATTTCAAAAATTTTAAAATGATCTAATACATTTTAAAAATAATAAATAATTAATTTTTTAAACAACTCCAGGGCTTGTTTCAGTGGTTAGGTGTCAGACCCTTGCACAAGAGGTCCTAGGTTCGATTTCGTCAAGTTGCCAAAATAAGAATATTTTTTCTCCTTCAATTTGTTCAAAATTTGGAGGTGACACGTGTCATCTCTTGGTGAGAGAGACCAAAACAAGAAAGGTATCAAACGGGAGGGACGATTTTGACGAAAAAATTAATTGAGGGACCAAAATAGAAAAATAATAATAGTTGGGTAACTTCGAGTGTAGTTTTCCCTAATATTTAAAACAAAATAGATCAAATATAATTTACAAATCAAATACTAAAGATAAGGAGTCCTACAAATATATATGTCCACTAATAGAATAAGGTATTATGCTTCAACAAAAAGCAAACAATAACTTTACTAACGTTGAATTTTACGAAATTTAGTGGTGCACGATTACTTTACTATACCACATTAGATAGATAAATCAAACATGATATTCATGCTTCAACAAAAAGCAAACAAGAGATACCAATTGAATTCATCATTTTAGCACATTATTACTAACGTTGCATAGCATACAGTTTAACAACAAATACACAATCAATAACTTTACAATGTTGCTCACAAGATTGGTTCAAATGGTAAGTAGTTCAATATCACTTAAGCATGTCTCGAGCTTGAGATCTTATGTATGCAGAAAATTTTTGCTGAAATTCTCACTCACTAAAATTAAATATACGACACGAGTTGATTTGAATTAATCAGAACAAAGTCTTAAGAAATCAGAGTAAAAAAACAATAACTTCCTAACATTCATACTTTCAATAATACCATTCATAGTAATCGCATAGTGAACCTTTCAATTAAGTCATTCATTAATTACATCGCAATCAAGTATGCATTGCACAATAAAGTTTCGGGCAATCTTGAAATTAATCGCAGCACACTAGTCGTAAATCTCGTCACAAAGGTTGTGTATATAGATTTTCACTATGGCTATATAATAATTTGAGTAAAATAATTAAATCATCACTCAACTTTGTTCTGTGGCCTGTTTTGTTCACTAAACTTTAAAAACGACCAATTTACGCACTAAACTTTCAATATTATATTTTTTATCATACATCTGTTAAATGTTTAACACCGTTATAACGTGCCATATATAACTTATAAAATAGTAAAAGAAATATATAACTAATAAAAATTAAAATCTCTAAAATACTCAAATCCCTCTTAACCCCTTTGAGTTCGGGGAGAGCATTAGAGTCTGATGACAACATCGTCATCTGTCGTACTAGAAAACCTCAACAGATAAGCCATCCAAGCATACATGGGTTCAAAAGGGCTACTAAGAATTTTTTTCACACCAACGTTGAATGATCACGAAACAATTTGACATTGAAATCCTAAACTAAACTAACCCCTGGCTAAGAATTTGTTTCATTGTCAATCGTTCCTATACATTTCTCTCCCAATATTTCTCGATGTATTAATTGCCAAAAATTACATTGAAACTCTAATTAACTAGAAAGAATCAGACCCATACACATCATTTCATTCAAAACGCAAAAACAGAAGTCAATAAGAATAATCAATTCGTGAAAGAATATAAACAATGAAACTTACAGGTGTAGATGACGGGGATTTTAGGAACATAATGTAACCCCCTCGTCCTGGTATGAACGACTGACCGGTCCGAGTGGGTCACACGGGGAAAATCGAAGTGGAACCCGTTAAGGCTCCCCTTCGGTTAGCAACCCTAGGAATATTTCTTTTACTTATTATCTTGTCTAAATGCTTTAGTACATCCCATGTGGCATACGACATCGGAAAGACATCGAACGAGGCAAGCATACAACACAAGCAACTTAAAACAACCCATTTTATTCATTACCACAGGCCGTATCGATACACTAGAAGAGGGTATCGATACGCCTTGACTAGGTCAACTGCCCAAAGTCAACTTAGGGAGACCGTATCGGTACACTGGTTGACCGTACCGATATGCCCTCGACGGTCAACGATATGAAACTGTATCGATACACTCTAGACCAGTACCGATACGCCAAAATCTCGGCAAAATCTCAGATTTCCAGAGAGCCTTTGGCGTACCGATACACCCCCGTGTATCGGTACGCTAGGCTTAAATTGAGCCCCAAATTGTAGGATCGTATCGATACGGCCCTTAGGCGTACCGATACGCCCTGCACTGCAAGACTCAATTTAGCCGAAAAACAATCTAAGACTCAACTCTAGATGCATTTTATGACCCACCTAGCCACAATCAAACATTCATACAACATTCACCAACCATAAATAAGCATACAAATCAATTTAAACAAACAACGAGGCATCAAATCCAGGGCAACCATACTTAAGGGAAACTTGCATATCAACCATACGTAAAAGGGGTCTAAAAGGCAAAAGACACATGCATCTACTAGCAAGGTTTACATGCTCCCATAACAACTCATAGCATTCATAGAAAGGGGCCTAAACCCACAAACACAAGATACTTAAGCAACATGGTAAACATGGTTTACAAATCCATAACAAGGCATTAACAACAATCCAACATACGTGAGTCCAACAATGCTCATACAAAACATGGCACCAACAAACCAACATGCTAGGACATCAAAAACCAACAAAGGAGTTTGAACTCCAACACCATACAAGTCTAATACCCCCAATGTCTGGGCATTATTAAAATTACTTAAATCATACTTGAGCTACTTGAGAACTCCAAAAAGGCTCCTCCCTTGCCCACTTGCCTCCCGAACTCTAACGATCTGCATGTTGTTAAAAGGAGAGCGTAAGATTGACAGCTTAGTGAGCGAAGCTCTAAAACTCAACAATCATGCAGTTTTCAAAACACTTTTTCTTAAATAATAAGTAAACAATTGAATGCACGAAAGGTATCACAACAAGACAACTACATGGTTTGCACATGCACAACCAACATACACGGTGGGGCCACACATCACCGTTCGACTAGTAGTTTTCCAACGGGACCACTCATCACCTTACTCTACTACTAGTCACTACCGGTGGGACCACTCATCACCGTAGTTATGACAACCATCACGTGAGGCTCGACATCAACAACGACTACACAACAACAACGGATGTAAAAGCAATCCACAATGCACATGATAACACAACCATTAATCACGCATCATCACATAACCATTAAGGTAGAATTAGTAGACTTACGCTTAGGTTTAGGTGAGCCCTCAAGGCTCCACCCAAAACCCCAAGAATCCCATTTCGAATGCAAAACAAGGTCAAACATTTCCACTCACCGTTGCAACCCAAACGGAAGCCGAACACCAATCTCAAGTCTCCAAATTCCCCGAATTCGTGCCTGAAGCCTCTCCAATGGCCCTTGGTTCTAGTCAATCAAAAACAACAATTTAATCAATCATTCAGCCCCTAAATCACGGTCACAATCAAGATACATTTCCAAGACCCATTTACCACATTTCCAACCCATGAACCAACAAAACATCCTTCATTTTCGTACTCCCTAATGACCCAGTAGGAAACTACCAAATCAAATGCCCAAAACACCTCCAAACATCCTCAAAACACCCTTCTAATATCACTATAACCCCAGCCCAACTCCCTTTCACCAAACCACACCAAAAAATACAAATTTTAACACTTTTAAAATACCCCCAAAACCCAATTTCAGGATTCTTAACAAAAATCAACCAAATTGAGATATAATGTACCTTAGAGCTAGGTTAACTCGTAATTTAACTCTACACATCAAAACAAAACGGAAATCCTTTAAAGTTTCATGCTTTCACTTCAAAAACTTGAAAACCTCAAAAACCTTGAAAGAGAATTTCTATGAAAACTAAAGCTATGGAAATGTTGGAAATAGTGAGGAGAATTCAAAAACGTGCTTACCTTGAAGAGAACACTTGAAATGAGGGTGAGATTTGATTGAATAGTGTTTTAGGGGATAACAGAGGTTTAACGTGAAATGAAGAGAAGAAGATGATGGATAGCCAATTTCAAAACCCCATTTCTCATATTTTATTTCCTTTTACTTTAAAATCACCAAAATGCCATTAATGACTCAAATTCTTTTTAATTTAAACCAAAGTTTAATTTAATTTTAAAATGAACCCACGACTCGAACCCGATTTACCCGAGTAACATTCGACCCCTAAACTCGGGGCGTTACAACTCTCCCCCACTTAAGGAATTTCATCCCCTAAATTACCTGACTGAAAGAGATAAAGAAACTGCATTTCTATATCCTCTTTTCTCTCCCAAGTGGCCTCGTCCACCCCTCGACGTTGCCACCTCACCTTTACCAACTCAATTGATCTACCACGCAATACCTTCGGAGCATCTACGCTAAGATCTCCACTGGTTCCTCATCATATGTCAAATCCAGATTCAATCCAATCTCTTCTATGGGCATTACGTGAGACAGATCCGATGTATACCTTCGGAGCATCTACACGTGGAACACATCATGAATCCTCTCTAACTCGGTCAGGAGTCTCAATCTATATGCAACGGGACCAATTCTCTCAACTACCTCATAAGGTCCAATGAACCTCGGACTCAACTTACCTTTCCTACCAAACCTCATCACCTTCTTCCAAGGTGAGACATCCAAAAACACTTTTTCACCCACGTCATACTCTATCTCTTTCCTCTTTAAGTCGGCATACGATTTCTGTCGATCTGAAGCTGCCTTCAAACGATCACATATCAACTTTACCTTTTTGGTAGTTCCCTTAAGCAAATCGGGCATCGGTACAAGCTTCTGTCCGGCTTCGGCCCAACAAATCGGAGTCCTACACCTACTACCATACAGAGCTTCATACAGTGTCATCTGAATAATAGCCTAATAACTATTGTTGTATGCAAACTCTACTAACGGTAGGTGTTTCTCCCATGAACCCTAATAATCGATGATTCAATATCTCAATATATCTTCCAACACCTGAATCACTCTCTCAGACTGACCATCTGACTGCGGATGATATGAAGTACTAAATTTCAACCAAGTACCCAAGGCACGATGTGAACACTCCCAAAATCTAGCTGTAAACCTCGGATCTCGGTCTGACACAATCGATTTCGGTACCCCATGTAGTCTCACTATTTCACAGATGTACATGTCGGCCAACTTATCTAAAGTATAGGTGGTATGAAAAGGTATGAAGTGAGCACACTTAGTGAATCTATCAACTATCACCCACATTGAATTCTTCCTCGAAGGAGTCAACGATAACCCTGACACAAAGTCCATGGTGATACGTTCCCACTTCCATTCTAGAATCTTCAACGACTGTAACAACCCTGATGGAAACTGATGCTCGGCCTTGACTCGCTGACAAACCATACACTTACTCACAAACTCGGCCACATTCTTCTTCAATCCAGCCCAATAGTACTATTCTTTTAACCCTCTATACATCTTCGTACTACCCGGATGCATAGAAAAAGGATTGTTATGAGCTTCATTCAAGATCGTTCGTCTCAACTCGGTATCTTCCGGAACCACTATCCTATCCTTGAAACATAGGATCCCATTCTCACCAAAACAATACTCGGTAGGCCTGTCTTTGGCTATATCTTGCACGTGAGGTGCCAAAGACTCATCTCACAACTGCTTCTCTCGAATCATCTGAACTAACGAAGGCTTAACCTGAAGTTCAGCTACTAACCCACCATCCTTGGACACACTCAATCTCGCAAACATATCTCTTAACTCAACTGCCACTTTTCTGCTCAAAGCATCAGCCACTACGTTTGCCTTACCCGGATGGTATTCTATCGTAAGGTCATAGTCCTTAAGAAGTTCTAACCACCTATGATGCCTAAGGTTCAACTCCTTCTGAGACATCAAGTACTTCAAACTCTTATGGTCGGTATATATGGTACACTTCTCACCATAAAGATGGTGTCTCTAAATCTTCAATGCAAACACCACTGCGGCTAACTCTATGTCATTGGTGGGATAGTTCTTCTCGTGAACTTTCAAATACCTTGAAGCGTAAGCTACCACCTTACCTTCTTGCATAAGCACACAACCCAAACCTACGTAAGATGCATCACTATAAATCAAAATTTTTCCCGGTTCAGGCTGAATCAAGATAGGAGCCTCGGTTAAAGCTTTTTTCAAGTTCTCAAACGCTTCTTGCCTTGCATCTGACCACTCATAGGGGACATTCTTCTGAAGCAACTTAGTCAAAGGAGCCGCTATCCTAGAAAATCCCTCGACAAATCTTCTATAGTACCCCGCTAATCCTAGGAAACTGCGGATTTCTGTCACTGACTTCAGTTGTTTCCAATTCACTATAGCTTCTATCTTCTTGGGATCCACAATAATCCCATTAGCCGAGATCACGTGACCTAGGAAGACTACCTCCCTAATCTAAAACTCGCATTTGCTTAGCTTGGCATACAACTGATTCTCTAGCAGGGTCTGAAGCACTAACAACAAATGCTCATCATACTCTTCTTCGGTCCTAGAGTACACTACGATGTCATCTATGAACACTACCACAAATCTGTCTAAGAACTCATGAAACACACGGTTCATAATATCCATGAAAGCTGCTGGAGCGTTAGTCAACCCAAAAGGCATCACCAAGAACTCATAGTGCCCATAACGCGTAAAAAAAGGCTGTCTTCGGTATATCCATATCCTTTACCTTCAACTGATAGTACCCAGTTCTCAAGTCGATCTTCGAAAACACGGAAGCACCTCTCAACTGATCAAGCAAGTTATCTATCCTAGGCAAAGGGTACTTGTTCTTTACTGCCACTTTGTTCAACTGCCTATAATCTATACACATCCTCATGCTACCATATTTCTTTTTCACAAACAAGACCGGAGCACCCCACGGAGAAATAATAGGCCTAATGAAACCCCTATCGGTCAACTCCTGAAGTTGTGTCTTCAACTCTTTCGGTGCCATTCTATACGGAGCAATTGATACTGGTGCAGAATCATAATATGTCTCAATAGCAAACTCAACTACTCTATCTGAAGGCAAACCCGACAACTCTTCCGGAAAGACACTCGGAAAATAACATATTGTCCTGATGTCGTGCGGTCTAACCTCACTCACATTCGGATTCATCACATAAGCCAAATAAGCCTGACAACCCGAACTCAACAACTTCTGTGCTTCCAAAGCCGAAACAAAATTGGACAAGAACCTAACATTCTCACCAACTACCACAACCTCAAAGTCATCTATAAGCCTTAAGGAGACTCTCTTGGTTTCAAAGTCAACCCTAGCTCTATGCTCTACGAGCCAATCCATGCCCAAAATCACGTTAAAGCCATAGAACGGTAACTCTATCATATTAACCGGAAACACGTGGCCTTGAACCATCAAGGGACACCTCCTATACATTTTCCTAACTACCACTGTATCACCAAAAGAGCTAGTAACATTTACACGTACCTCTAGCCATTCACATGGTAACCCTAATGACCTTGCGTGCTCACCCAAAATGTAAGAATATGTCGACCCCGAATCTATCAAAGAAAGCAAACTCAAAGACTGTAACGAGAAATCACCTACAATGACATTCGTGTCATTCCCAGCCTCTCGCTGAGCATATACCCTAGCCAGTCCTCCTCCCTCGGGCTGAACTGCCATTACATGAGCTAAGTTCCTCTGACCCTCGTTCATCGGCTGAAATTTTCCACAACCACGCCCACGGCCTCTCTGATGCTCAAAACCCCTAGCTGGAGTCGGTCCGCTCCTAGCCGGGTGTGGACAGTTAAGCCTCATATGATCTCAGGAACCACAGTTCCAACATGGCCCAAAGGTACCCGTACACTCGCCCTGGTGGCGTCTCCCGCATCTAGTGCACCACAGCTCTTTGTCCCTAATGGCCTCATCCATAGTTACCACCCCTATGCCTCGAATCAGGCTGATACCTCTTATCCCTATGCCTCTTGGCATGATCTCTATCCCAGTTCCTGTGTCTCTTCCTGGAATCGGATCCACTATCACGGGAACTGGAGCCCAAGTTCTGCTCAATATCCTTGGCCCTAGAGACCAAAATATCAAACTCAGTGTAGTCAGAGGCAAGCATGTGAGTTTCACATCTCTAGTCAACCCATACCGGAAGCGCTCGCACCGCTCCCTCTCGCTAGGAACCAACTCAGGTGCATACTGGCTCAATCTCACAAATTGAACCTCATACTCAGACACGGTCATGTTGCCCTGAACCAAGGCTATAAAATCCCTCTTCTTCTCATCCAAGTATCAAACTCCGAGATATTTCCTCTTGAAGGCCTTTCTGAAAACTCCCACGTGATATCTGCTTCGGCCATACCTGAAGTAACAGTGGTCCACCAAGTATATGCATCCCTCTGAAGCAAGGAGACGATGCAACCCAACTTACGGGCGTCTGAGCACTCCATCTGACCCAAGATGCGTGTGGTACTATCAAGCCACGCCTTCGAACCCTCGAGAGTCAACCCACAGAACTCAACTCCGCCCAAACTACGGAGCCTCTTTAGGGGCAATCATGTCCCCGCACCATGAGGTGGTGATGCAGCTTGTAAACCGGCCAAAGTTGTCTGAAAAGCTCCAGCTATGATCTGAATCAAATGGGTCATGTCTGCGCCCGCTGGACCCTGACCCGCCTGTGATCCAACACCTCCAACATTAGCATCGGTCTTAGGCCCATTACCAACACCTCCGACTTGCGCACCAGCCTGAGGCACATTTCCTTCGCCACCTACTACATTACCACCGGGAGCAGAAGGAACAGGAGGCTTACCCCCGGGTGCCTGGTCACCCACTCTAGGTCGCCTCTTCAGCCTCACCATATCAAGATAGAATCTAAAACAGCAAACACACAAGAAAATGTTAGGTTAGCAAAAGGGCAAGGACTCAAGTTCTCAAGCTCGTTAAACCAAAACCATTTTTTTGACAATAACACCTAACAATGGGGACATTTGACTAACCCTTAACCAAATCAAAGGCCATTAAAACATGCTTCCAAACACCATACTAGCAAGGGGACTTCAAGCATACATGGTAAAACACTCATCGATACAAAACAACAATATAACACATCAAACTTACCGCACTTACCTACCCGAGGTCTCGGAAACCTCAGGCTTTGATACCACCAAATGTAACCCCCTCGTCCCAGTTTGGACAACTGGCCGGTCCGAGTGGGTCACACGGGGAAAACCGAAGTGGAACCCGTTAAGGCTCCCATTCGGTTAGCAACCCTAGGAAAATTTCTTTTAACTATTATCTTGTCTAAATGCTTTAGTACATCCTATGTAGCATACGACAACGAAAAGACATCGAACGTGGCAAGCATACAACACAAGCAACTTAAAACAACACATTTTATTCATTACCACAGGCCGTATCGATACACTAGAAGAGGGTATCGATACACCTTGACCAGGTGAACTGCCCAAAGTCAACTTAGGGAGACCGTATCGGTACACTGGTTGACCTTACCGATACGCCCTCGACGGTCAACTTCTCACGGTCAACGATATGAAACCGCATCGATACACTCTAGACCAGTACCGATACGACAAAATCTCGGCAAAATCTCAGATTTCCAGAGAGCCTTTGGCGTACCGATACACTCTCGTGTATCGGTATGCTAGGCTTAAATTGAGCCCCAAAGTGTAGGACCGTATCGATACGACCCTTAGGCGTACCGATACGCCCTGCACTGCAAGACTCAATTTAGCCGAAAAACAATCCAAGACTCAACTCTAGATGCATTTTATGACCCACCTAGTCACAATCAAACATCCATACAACATTGACCAACAATAAATAAGCATACAAATCAATTTAAACAAACAACGAGGCATCAAATCCAAGGCAACCATACTTAAGGGAAACTTGCATATCAACCATACATAAAAGGGGTCTAAAAGGCAAAAGACACATGCATCCACTAGCATGTAAGGTTTACATGCTCCCATAGCAACTCATAACTTTCATAGAAAGGGGCCTAAACCCACAAACACAAGACATTTAAGCAACACGGTAAACATGGTTTACAAATCCATAACAAGGCATTAACAGCAATCCTACATACGTGAGTCCAACAATGCTCATACAACACATGGCACCAACAAACTAACATGCTAGGACATCAAAAACCAACAAAGGAGTTTGAACTCCAACACCATACAAGTCTAATACTCCCAATATCTAGGCATTATTACAATTACTTAAATCATACTTGAGCTACTTGAGAACTTCAAAAAGGCTCCTCCCTTGCCCACTTCCCTCATGAACTCTAACGATCTGCATGTTGGAATAAGGAGAGCGTAAGCTTGATAGCTTAGTGAGCGAAGCTCTAAAACTCAACAATCATGCAGTTTTCAAAACACTTTTCTTAAATAATAAGTAAACCATTGAATGCACGAAAGGTATCACAACAAGACAACTACATGGTTTGCACATGTACAACCAACACACACGGTGGGACCACACATCACCGTTCGACTAGTAGTTTTCCGACGGGACCACTTATCACCTTACTCTACTACTAGTCACTACCGGTGGGACCACTCATCACCGTAGTTATGACAACCATAACGTGAGGCTCGACATCAACAACGACTACACAACAACAACGGATGTAAAAGCAATCCACAATGCACATGATAACACAACCATTAATCACGCATCATCACATAACCATTAAGGTAGAATTAGTAGACTTACGCTTGGGTTTAGGTGAGCCCTCAAGGCTCCACCCAAACCCCCAAAAATCCCATTTCGAAAGCAAAACAATGTCAAACATTTCAACTCACTGTTGCAACCCAAATGGAAGTCGAACGCCAATCTCAAGTCTCCAAATTCCCCGGATTCGTGCCCGAAGCCTCTCCAATGGTTTCCCTTGGTTCTAGTCAATCAAAAACAACAATTTACTCAATCATTCAGCCCCAAAATCACTGTCATAATTAAGATACATTTCCATAACCCATTTACCACATTTCCAACCCATGAACCAACAAAACATCCTTCATTTTCGTACCCCCTAATGACCCAGCAGGAAACTACCAAATCAAATGCCCAAAACACCTCCAAACATCCTCAAAACACCCTTCTAATATCACTATAACCCCAGCCCAACTCCCTTTCACCAAACCAGACCAAAAACACAAAGTTTGACACTTTTAAAATACCCCCAAAACCCAGTTTCGGGATTCTTAACAAAAATCAACCAAATTGAGATATAATGTACCTTAGGGCTAGGTTAACTCATAATTTAACTCTACACATCAAAACAAAATGGAAATCCTTTAAAGTTAAATGCTTTCACTTCAAAAACTTGAAAACCTCAAAAACCTTGAAAGAGGATTTCTATGAAAACTAAAGCTATGGAAATGTTTGAAATAGTGAGAAGAATTCAAAAACCTTGAAAGAGAATTTCTATAAAAACTAAAGCTATGGAAATGTTGTAAATAGTGAGGAGAATTCATAAACGTGCTTACCTTGGAGAGAATACTTGAAATGAGGGTGGGGTTTGATGGAATAATGTTTTAGGGGATAAGAGAGGTTTAACGTGAAATGAAGAGAAGAAGATGATGGATAGCCAATTTCAAAACCCCCTTTCTCATATTTTAATTCCCTTTACTTTAAAATTACCAAAATGCCATTAATGACTCAAACTCTTTTAATTTAAACCAAAGCTTAATTTAATTTTAAAACGAACCCACGACTCAAACCCGATTTACCCGAGTAACATCCGACCCCTAAACCAGAGGCGTTACACATAAGAAAAGAGCACTTGGTGTTTTGAAACTCAGAAGAATTAAAGAGCATCTTTATGAGGTCGTTAGTGTTTCCAGAGCCACCAAGCTCGTCAAGCCAAAGAACAAAGCTACGAGCAACCATGAAATTCGGCTTTGGAGAAGACAATGACATGTAGCGTGGTTGAAAAAATAGAATGGAAATGAAGGTGCAACCGAGAATCACAACAAAAAAACTGTAAGGTTGGTTAACAATATAGAATGCATATCATTATCCATCCACACTAATACCTTAGTCGCCGGATTTGATACTGTGAAATTTAAAGGGTTGAGAGGGGATTGGAGTTGGGATATATGTATTTTAGAGATTTTAATTTTATCAGCTATATATATTATTTTACTATTATATCAGTTATATATGACACGTCATAACAGTGTTAAACATTTAATGGAGGAATGATGAAAAAAACACAATATTAAAAGTTTAGTGAGTAAATTAGTCGTTTTTAAAGTTTAGTGATCAAAATAGGTCACAGAGCAAAATTGAGTGATGATTTAGGTATTTTACCCTAATAATTTCTTGATCATTTATAATTTATATTTCCAAGTTGAAGTAAAATCATCTTATATATATATATATATATATATATCATCTCATATATATATATGGGTTTAGATCAATTTATGCAATATAAAATTATATACTTTTATAAGATTTTAGAATCGATCAATTAATTTAGTTTAATGAATGAGATTAAAAAAATTAATTGAAAATAATATGTTTTTCTCTATAATTTATTTTTATTTTTATTATTATTCTTAATCATTATTTTCACTTATCAAGCAATCCTTAAAACGTATAAAATTAAATAATTTTATACAATATCAACCGAGCCTGTCTCTCTTTCTATGTGTGTGTGTGTGTTAATCAATGGGTCATTATAGACGATTAGATAGTTAGGTTGTTAGATGGTTTCTCAACAAACTAACATACTAAGATCACTCAATTTCTAAGTGTATAAAAGGAAGGCTTTGGTGATTGTATTCTCAACGTTCTTGGATATCAATAATACAATCTTCTTCATATTCTCTCTTATTCTCTTTTGTGAATTTCAACATGATATCAGTTGCTTAGTAATCAACCTTCCTAGGTTTGCATTTTTTTTTCTCTTCTTGGCTTCTTGTTCTTTGTTTCTCTTCTACTTTGATTCATGGCGCCTCTCGATGTTTCCCTTGTTACAGTTGATGATGAGCAAGTTCTTGAGGCTTAATTGTTCTCAAACAAACGAGTTAATGTTTACTTGAATGAGACAAATTATCTCTTGTGAAAGCAGCAAGTCGTGCTCACGATCAGAGGCTTGGGCTTAAAAGACTATCTGGATGGTTCAGTGACTAATCCTCCCAAGATAGCTCATAATAGGGTTGGAGAAACCGTTCTCAATCCAGCGTATCTTCAATATGTAAAGAAAGACAGCTCTCTAGCTTCTTGGTTGTTGTCCATGGTCAATGCATCAGTACTACCTCAACTTGTTGGATCTGAAACTACAACCATTGTGTGGAGTGCGGTTACCAGGGAGTACTCAACTCTCTCAACGACAAAGATCATGAATCTTCATTGTCGTCTTCGATCATTGAAGAAAGGCTCCCAGACGATGCGTGAATACACGATGGCCATCAAAGAAATCTGTGATTTGTTAGCATCTTGTGGTAATTCTATGTCTTATGTAGAACAAATCGCCACTATCTTAAATGGTTTGCCTATAGAATATGAACCCACTGTTGCAGCTATTACAGCAAGTAAAATGGCGTACACGGTGGAGAATGTTGTATCAATTCTTGTTGATGCAGACACAAGACTTGAAGATGCATCAAGATTTCTTGTTGGGGTCAATTTCACCAAATATGCAGCCAAACAATACACTTCTCAACATGTAACACCCCAATTTTGGGCTTAGAAGTTTAGGGTCTGAACCAGACCGGTCTGATTTTCGGTTCGAATATAAAATGTGGTTTTAGGGTAAACCTAGTTCCGAATGCCTTAAAAATATGGAAAAATATCTAAAAATCCTCTTTTAATATATATAAGAGAGTGGTGAAATTAATTTTACAAAATAAGGTTTGGAAGTGCAACATTTCGAAATAGTGACTAAAATGTGATTTTTGAAAAGTTCAGTGGTGACTGTTTTGTAAGGATTGAAACTTTAAATCTTTAAGGAGCTAAATTACCCAAGAAATATTTCTCCAGATTTTTCTTAGATTTTAATGATTTAATTAATGTTTAATTAATTAAAGGAAAAGTGGAAAACCATATTTTAGACTTTCATAACTAACTTTTCTTAAAAACTTTCTCATCTCATTTTCTCTCAAATTCTCTCATCCAAACACATTTCTACAGAAACATTTGTATTGATTTTCACACCAATTGATGAGGTTTCAATCATCAATTGATTTCTAATCCTTTCTACATCAAAACCTATTGATTTGCTTATTGAATTTTCAAGGAATTTGGCTCTAAACAAGGAGAAATCTACATTTAGAGGTAAGGTTGTTCTTCTCCTCTAAATACTCAGT
Source organism: Hibiscus tridactylites (assembly GCA_958450335.1). Classification (NCBI taxonomy): domain Eukaryota; kingdom Viridiplantae; phylum Streptophyta; class Magnoliopsida; order Malvales; family Malvaceae; genus Hibiscus; species Hibiscus tridactylites. The sequence goes on from OY288275.1 coordinate 60,407,848, forward strand.
TCTTTACTGAAATTCTCAAGTTATCAATCCTTAATTTAAGTTTTATAAATGGATTTAATGTTATGAACTTGATTTTGGCTTAAAACTCAAGATTTGGAAGAAATCTTGAAGAAATTCGTAGTGATTGTTTGGGCTCTGTTTTGAGGTGGATTTTAAATGTATTTTGGATGTTTAATGATGTGTAATTGAGGTTTAATCAATGCAATCCCGAATAGGTTGAATTTCCTAAGTTTTTGCTTGTGAAAATGGTGGTTTTTGGGGTGATCTTGGTGCACTGTTATAGCTGGAGGTATAAGGACGAGTTTAGGTTCATTTTGGATGTTAATTGATGTTTAGGAATGGTTAGAAGTGATGGATCTTGGCTGGGTTATGTTGCGGAAGAGTTTGGAGGTGATTTCAGTTGTGTTTGGTAGCCGAAATGTTAGATTTGGTTAGAGCAGCGAGTTTAGGTGTAATGGCTGAAGATTTTAATGCATGATGATGCATTAATCCTCTGCTTTGATGTGTTTAAAACAGGAGAGACATCTTCGAACACTTGTGGTGTTGATCCAGAGGCTTGAACGGCGTTTCGGTAAGCTTGCGAAACGGAATTGGTGAGCGGAGCTGGATTTCCAGCTTTGTAACGAATGTTTGAAGGTTTGGGAGCTTAGTTTAAGTCTAAGCAACTTAACTAAGCTCAAGAGTAAGTTTTCGGAAAAACTCTCTTGGATGAGCCATGAAGTGGTTCGATGCATTTGTTGATTAATTGCATGTTTAAATTCTATTTTGAAAGCATGTTTTAGCATGATTAATGCTGGTTTTGAAAGCCATGTGTTGAAGGATGCTCAAGGTAAGAAATCCTTGGTTTGATATTTGTGAATGTGGTTTGGATGCATAGTGATGCATGATGGTTTAATGGCTTTGATTAATGCTTTAAAATAGTGGATTATTGATGATAAATGATGTATATTGGCAAGTGATGTGTTGGTTTTAAAGTACTTGAATCGGATATAGTTAGCCGGCTATAGGATTGGGTGCACCGTGAATAAAGTCGCCTTGGATGTTGAGGGGTTGTAATTGTACCGTAAACTCCATCCAATTACACTAACGAGATGGTTAAGATCACAATGGTGGTTAAAAGTCCATGTGTAGATCTTGTGTTGAGTGTCCCGTGTTCTCGTTAGTGATGTTATACAACTACCGATGAGTGATGTTGAGGGGTTGTGATTGTACCGTTAAACTCCATCACGAGTGTTGAGGGGTTGTAATTGTACCGGTAAACTCCACCTTGTGTGTTCGGTAGTGTGTATGAAGTGTATGGGACAACGCTTGTAATCCGCGTATCCGATTGTGTTTTATGTTGTAAATGGTTATGGTTTATCACTTGGAGGCCAATATGACATGTTGATGTTAATGAAGCATGAGATGCTTGATGTGTATGCATTGTTGCATGAGAAACGATGTTTATGTGTTAAAAGGCTTTGTGAAAAGTGTTTTATAAAATGCATTATTGTGTTGTTACTTTAGAGCATGTCTCACTAAGCAATTGTGCTTACGCTCTCTCTCTTGAACCAATAATGCAGATAATTGAGGTGTTTGAGGGCAACAAGGAGGCTAAGAATCCAAGGGAAGGCTAAGCTCATGTATGGTGATGTTTTCACAAAACTATTAGCTTTTGATATTTGGCAATGGGAACCTAGGATGTGATTGGGAGATGTTTTGGACTCCCTAGTTGTGGCATGATGCCTTAAATGATTTGGATTTGTAAATGGCCATTTTGATGCTTGCTTTGGTGCTTTGATGGTTGTTTGGCTTTGGATATTAGGATGCATGCCTATAGACTTGTGGATTTCCTTGATTGATGCCATGCATGTGTTTTGGTGTTGCAAACATGTACCTTATATGTATGTTGACTGGTTGGCATGATTAGAAAGTCATTAGGATGTGTTTGAGTGGTTTAATGCGTGTAAAACCAGCAAATTATGCAACTTCTGGGCAATCTGTATCGGAACGGGCACTAGCGTTTCGAAACGGGGGCCTGTAATGGCCTTCGAGTATCGAAACGGATGGAGGCCGTTCCGAAATGTTTTGGCCACTGCCAGGCCCTGTTCCGATACAGGTCTCGGAATGAACTCGGGTTTCGAAACGGTCAACCCCGTTTCGAAACATATGATCGTTGGACACTGATTTGAATGGTTTTAAGTTTGCGTGCTTTACGTTTTAGTCCTGAATAATGTATTTGCAATTGCTTGAGTTTGAGATGTCCGTTTAAAGTGAAATTTGACAGAGAAGCATGTAATATTTTTAATTAAGTATTGGTAACCTTAAAATCAGTTAAGTCCTCCATCTTTCCAGAATTTACATTTTGGTCCCTAATATTTATGTTTTGCGCAATCGAGTCCCTTATTAAAATTTGATCGATGTGCTTTTCATGTATGTGTTCCTTTAGAGTACGCTTAGGGTTAATGTGCATCTAGACAAGTTTAAAAGGGAAAAAAAGGGTCGTTAATCAAGGTTGACTTTCGGGTTGACTTTGGTTTTCCCCGTGTAATCTTCGTAGTTCGGGTCAACCGTCTAGGCCGGGCTAAGGGGGTTAAATTTGGTGGTATCAGAGCTGAGTTCTCGTGTAAATGGGAATGATTATGTGGGTGAAGTATGTGTGATTGCATGATATGCCTTTTAAGTGAAAGTTAGATGTGTGAATTGTAAGTATGTTGCAATTGTGATGTTATGCTATGTTGAAGCATGATAGAGGGACCCATTACCATATCAAAACTAATGAAAGGAATTGTTTTTTTTAAATGAGCTTGAGTACTTGGATTTCTTACCTTGTTGAGCCTAATTATGTTTATTGCATTGTGTCAGTGCATTGTTTTAGTGAATGGGACCTCGTGGAGAGACGAGAATTAATACGCGAGCTATGGCTCAGAACGAGAATGAGAACAATGCTGATAATGTTGTGGACATACTTCCTCCTCCTGGTGGTGGACCACCCGGTGGTGGTGGTGCTGGAGGTGACGGAGCTGGTGTTGGTGCTGGAGCTGGAGCTGGGGTCGCTGGACCTGATGGTGTGCAAGGGCAAGCTGCTCCTGACATGACAGTTTTGATACAGGCTATTGCTGGAGCCTTTCAGGCGGCAGTAGCTGGAGCTCACGGAGTTGCGCATCAGGGAGATGCTGGTGTGAGATTACCTCTGGAACGTCTTCGCAGTCTGGGAGGGACTGAGTTCAGAGGTTTATCTCCTGAGGGTTCTGAATCTTTGTTGGAAAGCACCAAGAGAATATTGGGACAAATGAACTGCAATGATGTGCAGAAGTTAGGTTGTGTGGTGTCGTTGTTATATGATGATGTGTATACTTGGTGGACGACCACTGCCTCCGGGATGGAGGAAGCTGATGTGACTTGGACGTTCTTTCTGAACGCGTTCAAGCGAAAGTATCTAGGTGTGCGATACCTGGATGAGAAGAAAAGAGAATTCATGTCTCTTGTGCAAGGAAAGATGTCAGTGGTTGAGTATGAGATCCAGTTTTTCTGCCTTAGCCAGTACGCACCTGAGCTTATCCCTGATGAGCGGGAGAGGTGTGAGCGTTTCCGGTATGGTTTGATGTCGGATGTGAAGACCTTTATGCTTGCAGCTGAGTATACAGATTTCGATGTGCTGGTAAGCAGGGCAAAGGATATTGAGCAGAACCTGGGTTTGTCTTCTAGAGGTGTTGGTTCTAGCTCGAGCAAAAGAGCTGCTGAGTATAGTTCCGGTGGTGGACGGAACAAGAGAGGACGAGATAAGAGGTATCAGTCTTCTGCTAGGCGTGGTAATGGAGGGCATGGTGCGCTTGTTCAGGGAGACAGAATGAGAGCTGATCAGAACACGTGTTGGACGCGTGGATCGCGTGGTCATTTGAGGCGTGATTGTCCTTGAGCAGCGAGGGAGGTTCAGGCTCCTGTGGCAGTGACCGGTAATTCGTGCTGGAATTGTGGTTCGGCAGACCTCGTGAAGAGGGAGTGTCCTTTGTTGGCCGGTGGTGGTCAGGGACGTGCTCCTAGGGTTGTTGCACCACCGAGAGGTCGTGGGCGTGGCCGTGGTAACTTCTAGCGCAGAGATGATGGTGGGAGGAATGTGGCGCATGTGGTGGCTGTCCAACCTGAGGGTGGTGGCCAGGCTCGAGTGTATGCGCAGCGAGAGGGAGAAATGACACGGATGTGATCGCAGGTACCTTTACTTTGCAATCCTTGTCATTACTTTTCTTGATTGATTTTGGATCTATACACTCATACATATTGCGTGAACATGCTCAATTGCTTGGTTCGCCTGTTGAGTCTTTGGATATTGGTATGCGTGTAACTAGTTCCTTTGGTGAGACCGTTGTGACACGGAAGTTGTATAGAAGATGTCCCTTGGTTGTGCAAAATCATGTTTTTCATGTTGATCTCATGGAATTGCCATTCTATGGTTTTGATGTAATCCTTGGTATGGATTGGCTTGTTGAACATCGAGCTGTGGTGGATTTTCAGAACAAGCGAGTTTCGTTGAAGCTTGCGAATGATTATGAAGTAGTGGTGGTTGGTGAGAATGTGAAGTTTCTTGCCAATGTGGTGTCTACATTGGAAGCGAGTCGGATGCTGAGACAAGAGTGTGAAGCTTATCTGGCCTTTGTGATGAATCCTAGCTCTAAGGAGTTGCGAGTCCAAGATATCAGAACTGTGTGAGAGTTTCCTGGTGTGTTTCCGGAGGAGTTACCTGGATTGCCTCCTAATCGAGAGGTGGAGTTTGGAATTGAGCTGTATGAAAACACAACTCTAGTGTCCATTACCCCTTATCGAATGGCGCCTAAGGAGTTGAAGGAGCTGAAGATGCAACTTCAGAAGTTGCTTGATCGTGGTTTCATTTGGCCGAGTGTGTCACCTTGGGGTGCACCGGTCTTGTTTGTGAAGAAAAAGGATGGCACTATGAGAATGTGCATCGATTACCGTCAGCTGAATAAGTTGACTATCAAGAATTGGTATCCTTTACCGAGGATTGATGATCTTTTTGATCAATTTCGGGGAGCGGCAGTGTTTTCTAAGATTGACTTAAGGTCAGGGTATTACCAGCTCAAGGTGAAAGATGTGGATGTGCCAAAGACAGCTTTTAGAACGAGGTATGGGCATTATGAGTTCCTTGTGATGTCGTTTGGTTTGACGAATGCTCCTGCAGCTTTTATGGACATGATGAATAGAGTGTTCCATGAATACTTGGATAAGTTTGTTGTGGTGTTCATTGATGATATCCTGGTGTACTCTCGCACTGAGGAAGAGCGTGAGGGGTATTTGAGGATTGTGTTGCAGGCTCTGTTGGAGAATCAGCTTTATGCTAAGCCGAGCAAGTGTGAATTATGGCTTAGGGAAGTTGTGTTCCTTGGTCATGTGGTTTTTGCTGAGGGGATTCGTGTTGATCCTTAGAAGATTAAGGCAGTGATGAATTGGAAGCCTCCTAAGTCTATTCATGAAGTCCGTAGTTTCCTTGGTTTGGCAGGATACTACCGGAGGTTTGTGGATGGATTTTCAAAGATTGATGCACCTTTGATGAAGTTGTTGCAGAAGGATGTCAAGTATGAGTGAACAGAAGCGAGACATCAGGCTTTTGAGAAGCTGAAGGCAGCTTTGACGCAAGCTCCTATCTTGGTTCAACCTGAATCAGGGAAAGAGTTTGTAGTGTACAGTGACGCATCCTATGTTGGTTTGGGGTGTGTGTTGATGCAAGAGGGTAAGGTGGTGGCTTATGCATCGCGACAGTTGAAGGTGCATGAGCGCAATTATCCTACGCATGATTTTGAGTTAGCTGCGGTGGTTTTTGTTTTGAAAATTTGGAGACATTACCTGTATGGTGAGAAGTGTACTGTGTACACGGATCACAAAAGTTTGAAGTATCTGATGTCTCAGAAAGAGTTGAATCTTAGGCAACGACGTTGGGTGGAGTTGCTTAAAGATTACGATCTGGCGATCGAGTACCATCCGGGAAAAGCTAATGTTGTAGCGGATGCCTTGAGTAGGAAGGTGGCAGTGGAGTTGAGGGCTATGTTTGCCAGCTTGAGAATTTCGCGAGATGGAGGTCTTGTGGCTGAATTGCAAGTGAAATCATCCTTGGTTCAGTTGATAAAGGATAAGCAGCTGTTGGATGATTCCTTAGTGCCACATGTTCAGGATATTGTTGAGGATAGGCCATCGGATTTCTGCTTTAATGATGATGGAGTTTTATGTTTTGGGAGTCGGATAGTAGTGCCCAATGATGCTGAGTTGAGGCGTGCTATTCTGACTGAAGCTCATAGTAGTCCTTTTGCTATGCATCCTGGTAGTACTAAGATGTATTGTGATCTTAGAGATGAGTACTATTGGGTGGGATTAAAGAAAGATGTTGTTGAGTATGTGAGCAAGTGCATGGTTTGCCAGTGAGTTAAGGCTGAGCATCAGTTTCCTTCTGGGTTGTTGCAACCGTTGAGGATTCCTGAGTGGAAGTGGGAAAGGATTACCATGGACTTTGTGTCTGGTTTGCCTTTTTCGCCATCGAAGAAGAATTCGGTGTGGGTGATTGTGGATCGCCTCACGAAGTGTGCGCATTTCTTACCTGTGCATACTACGTACACATTGGATAAGCTTGCAGAGCTGTACATTGCTGAGATTGTGCGGCTGCATGGTGTGCCAAAGTCGATCGTGTCGGATAGAGATCCGAGGTTTACATCGCGTTTCTAGGAGTGTTTGCATCAAGCTTTGGGTACACGGCTGAATTTCAGTACTTCTTATCATCCACAGTCGGATGGACAGTCTGAGCGTGTTATCCAAGTGCTGGAAGATATGTTGAGGTGCTGTGTGATTGAGTTTCAAGGCTCTTGGGAGAAGCATTTTCCTTTGGTGGAGTTTGCTTATAACAATAGCTACCAGGCAAGTATTCAAATGGCACCTTATGAAGCCTTGTACGGGAGGAAATGCAGAACTCCTCTTTGTTGGGCTGAAACAGATCAGAAGTTGGTTTCAATGCCAGCTTTGTTGAAAGGAACCATCGAGAAGGTGAAGCTCATTTGTGAGCGATTGAAGGCATCTTCTGATCGACAGAAGTCTTACGCGAATTTGAAGCGTAAGGAGATTGAGTATGTGGTAGGTGATCGTGTGTTTTTGAAGGTTTCGCCTTGGAAGAAGGTGATGAGGTTTGATCGAAAGGGTAAATTGAGCCCTAGGTACATTGGACCATACGAGGTGATTGAGCGTGTGGGTCTTGTTGCGTACATGTTGAGGTTGCCGCAAGAGTTGGAAAAGATTCATGATGTGTTTCATGTCTCTATGCTTCAGAGGTATAGATCGGATCCTTCGCATGTTATGCCTGTGGAGGAAGTGGAGTTGAATCCAGACTTGACCTATGATGAGGAGCCGGTGGAAATTTTGGATTCAGACAGTAAAGTTCTTCGAGGCAAGACCATTGATTTGGTAAAGGTGTTGTGGAAGCATCGTGGTGTTGAGGAAGCCACATGGGAAAGGAAGGATGACATGAAGAAGCAGTTTTCGTACCTCTTTCCTCAAGGTAAATTTCGAGGACAAAATTTCTTAAGGGGGGAGATTTGTAACACCCCAATTTTGGGCTTAGAAGTTTAGGGTCTGAACTAGACCGTTCTGATTTTCGGTTCGAATATAAAAGGTGGTTTAAGGGAAAACCTAGTTCGGGATGCTTTAAAAATATGGAAAAATGTCTAAAAATCCTCTTTTAATATATATAAGAGAGTGGTGAAATCAATTTTACAAAATAAGGTTTGGAAATGCAACATTTCGAAATAGTGACTAACATGTGATTTTTGAAAAGTTCGGTGGTGACTGTTTTGTAAGGATTGAAACTTTGAATCTTTAAGGAGCTAATTTACCCAAGAAAGATTTCTCCAGATTTTTCTTAGATTTTAATGATTTAATTAATGTTTAATTAATTAAAGGAAAAGTGGAAAACCATATTTTAGACTTTCATAACTAACTTTTCTTAAAAACTTCCTCATCTCATTTTCTCTCAAATTCTCTCATCCAAACACATTTCTATAGTAACATTTCTATTGATTTTCACACCAATTGATGAGGTTTCAATCATCAATTGATTTCTAATCCTTTCTACATCAAAACCTATTGATTTGCTTATTGAATTTTCAAGGAATTTGGCTCTAAACAAGGAGAAATCTACATTTAGAGGTAAGGTTGTTATCTCCTCTAAATACTCAGTTCTTTACTGAAATTCTCAAGTTATCAATCCTTAATTTAAGTTTTATAAATGGATTTAATGTTATGAACTTGATTTTGGCTTAAAACTCAAGATTTGGAAGAAATCTTGAAGAAATTTGTGGTGATTTTTTGGGCTCTGTTTTGAGGTGGATTTTAAATGTATTTTGGATGTTTAATTATGTGTAATTGAGGTTTAATCAATGCAATCATGAATAGGTTGAATTTTCTAAGTTTTTGCTTGTGAAAATGGTGGTTTTTGGGGTGATCTTGGTGCTCTGTTATAGCTGGAGGTATAAGGATGAGTTTAGGTTCATTTTGGATGTTAATTGATGTTTAGGAATGGTTAGAAGTGATGGATCTTGGCTGGGTTATGTTGTGGAAGAGTTTGGAGGTGATTTCAGTTGTGTTTGGTAGCCGAAATGTTAGATTTGGTTAGAGTAGCGAGTTTAGGTGTAATGGCTGAAGATTTTAATGCATGATGATGCATTAATCCTCTGCTTTGATGTGTTTAAAACAGGGGAGACATCTTCGGACACTTGTGATGTTGATCCGGAGGCTTGAACGGTGTTTCGGCAAGCTTGCGAAACGGAATTGGTGAGTGGAGCTGGATTTCCAGCTTTGTAACGAATGTTTGAAGGTTTGGGAGCTTAGTTTAAGTCTAAGCAACTTAACTAAGCTCAAGAGTAAGTTTTCGGAAAAAAATCTCTTGGATGAGCCATGGAGTGGTTCGATGCATTTGTTGATTAATTGCATGTTTAAATTCTGTTTTGAAAGCATATTTTAGAATGATTAATGTTGGTTTTGAAAGCCATGTGTTGAAGGATGCTCAAGGTAAGAGATCCTTGGTTTGATATTTGTGAATGTGGTTTGGATGCATAGTGATGCATGATGGTTTAATGGCTTTGATTAATGCTTTAAAACAGTGGATTATTTATAATAAATGATGTATATTGGCAAGTGATGTGTTGGTTTTAAAGTACTTGAATCGGATATAGTTAGCCGGCTATAGGATTGGGTGCACCGTGAATAAAGTCGCCTTGGATGTTGAGGGGTTGTAATTGTACCGTAAACTCCATCCAAGTATACTAATGGGATGGTTAAGATCACAATGGTGGTTAAAAGTCCATGTGTAGATCTTGTGTTGAGTGTCCCGTGTTCTCGTTAGTGATGTTATACAACTACCGATGAGTGATGTTGAGGGGTTGTGATTGTACCGTTAAACTCCATCACGGGTGTTGAGGGGTTCTGATTGTACCGGTAAACTCCACCTTGTGTGTTCGGTAGTGTGTATGAAGCGTATGGGACAACGCTTGAAATCCGCGTATCCGATTGTGTTTTATGTTGTAAATGGTTATGGTTTAACACTTGGAGGCCAATACGACATGTTGATGTTAATGAAGCATGGATGCTTGATGTGTATGCATTGTTGCATGAGAAACGATGTTTATGTGTTAAAAGGCTTTGTGAAAAGTGTTTTATAAAATGCATTATTGTGTTGTTACTTTAGAGCATGTCTCACTAAGCAATTGTGCTTACGCTCTCTCTCTTGAACCAATAATGCAGATAATTGAGGTGTTTGAGGACAACAAGGAGGCTAAGAATCCAAGGGAAGGCTAAGCTCATGTATGGTGATGTTTTCACAAAACTATTAGTTTTTTATATTTGGCAATGGGAACCTAGGATGTTATTGAGAGATGTTTTGGACTCCCTAGTTGTAGCATGATGCCTTAAATGATTTGAATTTGTAAATGTCCATTTTGATGCTTGCTTTGGTGCTTTGATGGTTGTTTGGCTTTGGATATTATGATGCATGCCTATAGACTTGTGGATTTACTTGATTGATGTCATGCATATGTTTTGGTGTTGCAAACATGTACCTTATATGTATGTTGACTGGTTGGCATGATTAGGAAGTCATTAGGATGTGTTTGAATGGTTTAATGTGTGTAAAACCAGCAAATTATGCAACTTCTGGGCAATCCGTATCGGAACGGGCACTAGCGTTTCGAAACGGGGGCCTGTAATGGCCTTCGAGTATCGAAACGGATGGAGGCCGTTCTAAAACATTTTGGCCACTGCCAGGCCCTGTTCTGATACAGGTCTCGAAACGAACTCGAGTTTCGAAACGGTCAACCCCGTTTCGAAATAGATGACCGTTGGGCACTGATTTGAATGGTTTTAAGTTTGCAAGCTTTACGTTTTAGTCATGAATAATGTATTTGCAATTGCTTGAGTTTGAGATGTCCGTTTAAGGTGAAATTTGACAGAGAAGCATGTAATATGGTTAATTAAGTATTGGTAACCTTAAAATCAGTTACATCCTTCATATTTCTAGAATTTACGTTTTGTTCCCTAATATTTGTGTTTTGCGCAATCGAGTCCCTTATTAAAATTTGATCGATGTGCTTTTCACGTATGTGTTCCTTCAGAGTACGCTTAGGGTTAATGTGCATCTAGACAAGTTTAAAAAGGAAAAAAAGGGGGTCGTTAATCAAGGTTGACTTTCGGGTTGACTTTGGTTTTCCCCGTGTAATCTTCGTAGTTCGGGTCAACCGTCTAGGCCGAGCTAAGGGGGTTACACAACATGCTTCTGCTGGAAATGGTGATGAAGAACGCAAGAATCACTCCAGTTCTGGGAGTCAATACAAAGGCAAGGCGCGACAGCAATGCCAACTCTGTGGCAAGATTGGCCACTTACTTGACATGTGTTGGCACAGGTTTGACAAAAATTTCAAAGGTGTCTTCTCTCAATCCAGGGATGATAAGGTTGTTGCAAAACCTCAAGCCAATACATGTACCTGTTGTTCTAGTGCAAATGAAGCATCTTACAGTCCTTATGTTACTTGTAATGGGAAAGATATTAATGGTGGTACGGAAGAAGAGGCTCAAGTTCACTCCTTGACGGTTACAGGACCAGCTTCATCTCTAAATGGTTTCCAGACTCCGGTGCAACCCATCATGTAACCGGTGAGTCTGATTTATTATATTCCAATAATATGTATTGTGGAAATGGCAAAGTTCATTGGGGGGATGGTAGTGCACTGTATATATACAACATATTGGTCAGTCTTATATTAGTGCTAGTGATAGAACATTGTGTCTCGATCAAGTTTTGTATGTGCCACAAATTAAAAAAAATTGATGTTTGTTGCTAAGTTTGCCAAGGATAATAAGGTGTTTTTTGAGTTTCATGAAAAATTTTGTTGTGTCAAGGATTCAAGAACTAGTGCTGAGTTGCTTCGAGGTCATTTGGATGGTGGATTATATAGTTTTGGTTGTATCAATGATCAAGAACCAGCTTCATGCTTTCATGCTCGTGTAAAGAATGATTCTGAATATTGGCTTTGGCACAGGCGTCTAGGGCATCCTTCTACTGATGTTGTTGTTGAGTGTGTAAAAGTTATACTATTTACACCCTTTTTAACTCATATTTCTGTTGCATTCAAGCATCATTGCATTGCATTTAGGTTAGTTTACAGCAAAACATCACAAATATATTAAAGGCACGGATTCTACTAAAAGATGGCTGATTTTGCAGGTTGCTGCCATAGTTGACGTAGAAGGCGGGCGCAGGGCAGAGAAGCAGAAGAGCTGAACATGACAAGTAGACGATGAGGACGATGCTGCCATGGATCTGCCGTGACAGCAGAGGACGACAGCAAGTTAGTGGAGAAAAAGCAAAATGGACCTCGATAGATAGAGAAAATTATGCTCGTCTGTCGTGTGAAAACCAAATATTTTTCCAAGCCCCGGATCAAAAGATATGTCAAGCCAAAGCTCGAGGAGAGGAAATCCCATGAAACAAGGAAGGCGGCTGAAAAGTAGGATACTTGAAGATTAAGTCTTTATTAGAATCTTACTTTTAATTAAAGTTGTAATCCTTGTTAACTTAGAATACTTGAGCCCAAAGCTTATATAAGGGCATATATTTTAACCTAGGAGAGATCATACCCCATAACCGATAACTAAAACCCCTCCGCCGTTTACCCGCCGTCGATATGTTCTAAAAAACCCCTAGGGCCACGGGTTGATTTGTAAAGTAGTTGCAAGGGTTGTTTTGTTTTAGGATTTTCCAAGTTCAATAAAATAAACTTCAAGTTCTCTTATTTTGGTTATTAATATCTTGCAAGAGCATCGGGAGAGCATTGTGAGGTTATCCATTTACTTAGCATCGGGAGAGTTAAGTATACGAAAGAAATAAGAGCAAGTTCTCTAGTTTATAGTTGAACTATCTTGTGCCTAGGGATAGGGCAAGGTTAAGTGGCTAAAGAAGAATTCATACACATCGGTGTTCATCCTTCGATTCACGCCGGGAGGTATCATCAAAGACGTGATCATCGACAGACTTGGACCTAGGGATAGGCCAAGGCAGATCTGGGATTCTTGCCAAACTTGGAGTACTGAGTTGGTGTGTTTGCTGTCGCGACGACCAACGGACAGCTGCCGCGACAGGCGCTTCGACGGAACTGGAGTTCCTAAGCATTGCAATACCTACACTACTGAGCAATTCAATACCAGCCCATTCTCTTTATCTTGATATCTCAATTCTTTTATTTTCGTTTTTCCTTATTATTTTCGTGACAATTCTCTCAAATATTTCCTTTACTTTCGTGCAGTGAACTAAGGTGAAGCTATTAGCCCAATCCATGTGGAGACGATATCCGATACTTCGTATCACTTTACTACTTGCGTCGTGTACACTTGCACTACAATTGCGATAGACTAATTTACACGCAACAAGTTTTTGGCGCCGTTGCCGGGGATTGGCAACATAACTACACCTTTCTTTTATTGCACTTTTTCTTTTTTGTTTTTCTTTTAATTTTTCTTTTTCTATTTTTCGTTGGTGCTTTCAACTCTTGCTTTTCACGAGGTTTTCTTGTTTATGCGTAGATCTAAAAGAGGTGAAGATCCTGAGTATCCATTAGATCCGGAAATTGAACGTTCCTTCAATCTCAAGAAACAACTTCGTCACCTTTTAGCCAGGAACGAGTACCTTAAGGAACAGCTAGAGAAGATGGCCCATGTCCCGCCCGCTGGTGGTGGTATACCGCCTGTCGGCGACCTGCCTGCAGCTGATGGACGACGGTCCTGTCGTGACTACATGTTGAACGATCATGTAGAACTGGAAACCACGCTGCCGGATATTGATGTAGAACAGCTTAAACCTGTCATGTTTAGTATGATCAACAATGCCGGATAGTTTAGTGGTGCTATGACAGAGGATGCTAGGGAGCATCTCAAAACGTTCCAGGAAATCTGTGGTTTGTTTAGACTGCCAGGAGTTAATCCGGAGATACTGAGGCTTCGATTATTCCCCCATTCACTGAGAGATAGAGCTAAAACTTGGTGGAATAAACTTACGCCAGGTTCAATCATAACTTGGGCAGATTTATCTTGTGAATTTTTATCTCGTTTTAATCCTTCGCATTTATCTGAGCGATTACGTAATGAAATTGCTACTTTTCAACAGGAAGACGACGAGCCAATGCACGAGGCCTGAGACAGATTTACTACTCTTCTACGGAACTGCCCAATGCATGGATTCCCCGTCTGGAATCAGGTAACTAAGTTTTATAATGCTGCTAACTTACAAACTCATATTCGAATTGATTCAGCAGCAAATGGACTATTATTGGATAAAGATCCGGACGAGGCATTACAAGTTTTGAAAAATCTGGCCAAGAATGAGGAGCAGTTTCCGACTGCAAGAAGAGGGGGTAAACGGGTACTTGCTGTCAAGGATTATGAAGCCGACAGCACGATGAAATCACAGGTAGCATTCCTTACTAAAGCAATGAAACGGTTATTGAATGATGATGGATTACAAGGATTTGCTGTTGAGGAAGTATGTGACATCTGTGAGGGAAATCATAGTCGGGATGAGTGCCCAATACAAGTAGAAGAGGGAAAATATGTTGGAAACTACAAGCCAAATTATAATTCCAATAATTATAATCCCAATTGGAGGAAGGATCCCAAATTTTCCTTGAGTAATCCTAATAATGCCCTGAATCCGCAAGCACACAATCAGAATCAGGGAGGACCTAGATTGCTGACGCGACAGCAATTGCCGCCGCAATTGCCGCCACAGCAGCAACAGCAGCAACCGGCTGCCACGAGCAGTATACTGGAACAGACTCTGGCCACCTTTATGTCTCAGACAGGTACTTATATTGAGAATATGAACCAGTTTGTCAAGAAGACAAAGAATTTTATGGATAAGACAGAGATGAGGATGACAAATCATGAAGCTACTTTGAAATATCTGGAGACACAAATGGGTCAGGTTTCGCAACATATTAAGCCGAGGCAGACTGGAGGATTCCCTAGCAATACTGAAAATGCTAGGCAGCCCACACATGAGCAGTGTAAGGCAATTACTACTAGGAGTGGGAAGAAATTACCAGGGCCGAAAAAAGAAGCTGAAACAGTAAAGGAACCTGCCGAGGAAGCTGCCCCAACAGGTGATGAACAGACTGTTGTCGATGAGCCTGTCACGACAGCAGAAGCGACAGAGGAGAAAATTGATGAACCTAAACCTCCTCAGATTCGTATACAGTGGGAAGGACGTATTGCTGACTATCGTCCCCTGCCACCTTTTCCTCAACGGATACAGCAAGCTAAGCAAGAATCTCAACTTAAAAAGATTTATGATATTTTTAAGCAGATTCATATTAATATTCCGCTGTTAGATGCCGTTAGGGAGATGCCCGGTTATGCTAAATTTCTCAAGGATGTTATGTCGAAAAAATCTAAACTTGGGGAATTTGAAACGCTAAAGATGACAGAAGGTTGCATGAGTATTCTTCACCGACAGCCACCCCAGAAAAAGAAGGATCCGGGGAGCTTCATCATACCTTGTGTAATCGGAAATAAATTTGTGGGTAAGGCACTTTGTGATCTTGGTGCTAGTGTTAATTTAATGTCAAAGTCTGTTTTTCAAAAATTAGGTATTGGAAAGGCGCGGCCCACGACAGTAACTCTGCAGCTGGCAGACCGCTCTTACGTTCATCCAGAGGGAAAAATTGAAGATATTCTGGTAAGAGTGGATAAGTTTATTTTTCCTGCTAACTTTCTTGTTTTAGATTGTGAGGCAGACGAAAACGCACCAGTCATCCTTAGGCGACCCTTCTTAGCCACGGGAAGATCACTGATTGATGTGGAGAAAAAAGAACTCACCATGCGAGTGAACGATCAAGAGATTAAGTTGAATGTTCTCCAAGCGATGAAACATGCTGATGTGGACGAGGAATGCAAGGTTATCACTGACGTTACCCTTGATCAACCCTGCATCAGGTCGGGCTGTCATGATATTAAATTTGGTCACTGCCGCGGCAGCCACCTACAAGACTGTCACGACAGCACAGACGACAGCACCGACGACAGCAACTCCTCTGACTCTGATACATCTGATACTGAAGATCAGGAGGAGGTAAACTGGATAGGCAATCGTCCAGGTAAGTTATTCGAACCTTTGAATTATACTTCGGATAACCATTTAATTCAAAAGCCATCTACTGTTGAACCACCTGCCTTAGAACTGAAGCCCTTGCCAGGGCAGCTAAAATATGCTTTCCTTGGTTCAAATGATATGTTGCACGTAATCATCTCTTCTAAGCTGCCGCATGAACAGGAACAACAGCTAATCGGCATGCTAAGGCAGCACAAAAAGGCGATTGGATGGACGATTGCTGATATACAGGGCATTAGTCCGGCGTTATGTATGCATAAAATCCTTCTAGAGGAAGATCATAAGCCGACTATTGATGCCCAAAGGCGGCTAAACCATGCGATGAAAGAGGTGGTGCGTAAAGAGATAATTAAGTGGTTAGATGCTGGTATTATTTACGCCATCTCCGACAGCAAATGGGTGAGCCCGGTGCAATGCGTTCCTAAGAAAGGAGGAATGACCGTGATAACCAATGAGAACCATGAGCTAATCCCAACCAGGACTGTGACCGGTTGGAGGGTTTGTATGGACTATCGGAAGCTTAACAAGGCTACCCGAAATGACCATTTTCCTTTACCCTTTATTGATCAAATGCTTGATAGATTAGCGGGAAAACCTTACTATTGTTTTTTTTTATGGTTATTTAGGTTACAATCAAATTGCTATTGCACCGGAGGATCAAGAAAAAACGACTTTCACATGCCCCTACGGAACATATGCTTTTAGGAGGATGTCGTTTGGACTATGCAATGCACCCGCCACCTTCCAAAGGTGCATGATGGCCATATTCTCCGATATGGTAGAGGACTTCCTTGAGATTTTTATGGATGATTTTTCCGTCTTTGGAGACGATTTTGAGAGCTACCTAGGCAATCTACAAAAGGTACTTGAAAGATGTGAAAAAGCCAATCTAGTCTTGAATTGGGGAAAATGCCACTTTATGGTAGATGAAGGGATAGTCTTTGGCCATAAGATTAGCTGCCGTGAGATAGAAGTCGACAGGGCCAAGATAGAAGTGATTGATAAGCTGCCGCCGCCGACCACAGTCAAGGGTATTAGAAGTTTTTTAGGGCATGCTGGTTTTTATCGGAGATTCATTGCAAATTTCTCAAAAATCACCAAGCCCCTATGCCATCTCTTAGAGCAGAACCGACCCTTTGACTTCAATGATGAATGTACTGAAGCATTCAAGGTTCTAAAGGAAAAACTGGTAACAGCCCCCATAGTACAGCCACCAGACTGGACACAGCCATTTGAGATTATGTGTGATGCTAGTGATTATGCTGTCGGGGCAGCACTTGGGCAGCGCAGAGATAAGCTGTTTCATGTCATATATTATGCCAGCAAGACATTGAATGACGCCCAAGTGAACTACACCACCACAGAAAAGGAGCTTTTAGCTGTGGTATTCTCCATCGACAAGTTTCGTTCTTACATACTTGGGACGAAGGTAATAGTGCACACAGACCATTCTGCCCTGAAGTATTTGTTCGCAAAGAAGGATGCAAAGCCTAGATTGATACGGTGGATCTTGCTATTACAAGAATTTGACCTTGAGATCAAGGACAAAAAAGGGACAGAAAATCAGGTGGCAGACCACTTGTCAAGGTTGCAGAAGGGACAGAGTCTACCAATCGACGAGACAAATATACTGGAGACCTTCCCAGACGAGCAGCTCTTTGCTGCCGCAACAGTCATGGCGGCAGGTAAGTCTTCTGAACTCCCATGGTATGCTGATTTCGTTAATTTTATAGTTAGCGGAATACTTTCTTCTGATCTTAATTATCAAGCCAGGAAGATGTTCCAAAATGATGTTAAGCATTATTATTAGGACGAACCTCTTCTTTTCAAAATATGTGCAGATCAGGTTATAAGGAGGTGTGTACCACAAGAAGAGCAAAAAGACATTCTTCATCACTGCCATGCTTCACAATATGGAGGACACTTAGGAGGCAACAAAACTGCTGCCAAGGTGCTGCAGTCAGGGTTCTACTGGCCGACACTGTATAAAGATGCACAGGACTTTTACAAGAACTGTGACAGGTGCCAGCGGACAGGTAACATCTCGAGGAGAAACGAGATGCCACTGCAGAACATTCTAGAAGTCGAGATCTTCGACGTTTGGGGGATTGATTTTATGGCACCTTTTCCATCTTCATGTGGAAATTTATACATCCTCCTAGCAGTGGATTATGTCTCTAAGTGGGTTGAAGCCATCGCCACTCAAAAGAATGATGCCAAGACAGTCCAAAAGTTTTTGCACAAAAACATTTTTTTCTAGATTTGGCATCCCTAAGACGATTATCAGTGATGAAGGGAGACATTTTGACAATAGGGTTATTGATGCCGCCTTGAAGAAATATGGTGTCAAGCACAAGATCGCGACAGCATACCACCCACAAACCAATGGACAAGCTGAGATATCTAATAGGGAAGTTAAGAACATTCTTGAGAAGATGGTTAAGCCAACTAGGAAAGATTGGTCTTTACTCCTTAATGAATCATTATGGGCATATATGACATCTTTTAAGACTCCATTGGGCATGTCTCCATACCGATTGATTTATGGAAAAACCTGTCAAGATAGAGCACAAAGCATACTGGGCAATCAAGGCAGTGAATATGGACTTGGACAAGGCAGGCCAGAAAAGGCTATTAGATCTGAACGAGATTGAAGAAATAAGAACAATGGCCTACGACAATGCAAGAATTTACAAGGAGAAAACTAAGAAGTGGCATGACAGGAAGTTGCTGCCACGATAGTTCTGCCCAGGGCAGCTTGTATTGTTATTCAATTCTATACTGAAACTCTTCCCAGGGAAGCTAAAATCTAGATGGCCTGGCCCGTTCCAAGTGGTACAAGTTTTTCCCCATGGTGTCATCACAATCCGATCATTAAAAGACGGGCACCAATTCAAAGTCAATGGACAGCGCCTCAAGCATTATCAGGGGACTGAAGCCCCAGGAATACAGGAAGTGGTTACTTTAGGAGATGCCCCACAAGGCATCCCTAATTTAACCTAAATTTTATTTTTATTATTTATTATTTATTAGGAAATAAGGTTTATTTTATTCGAATAATGTTTATATATTTTCTGTTTTTAGGAAATAAAGGAGTCAAGAAGAAAAGGAGAAGTGGCCCAAGCCCACCATCCATCCATCAGCCCAACAGAGCCCATTTATTGAAGCCTGTCGTTCCAGCTGCCGCCGCAGACACGGATAAGACAGGCTGTCAACAGACTGTCACGGCAGACGCAGACGCGTAACAGACGCATAAATGCGTGTCTGACGCGTCTGACACGCCAAAGCTCAATAGTCACCCCGTTATTCACGCCTGCCGTTACAGCATTAAACGGGCAGCAACTCTACCTCTATATAACCCCGTTTCATTTTCCTCACTTCTGCTTACTCTTACTTGATCTCTTCTCTCATTTTTCTTTACTTTCTTTACTTTCACAAACCCTTGCAACTAACATGTCTTTCAGACGTACCTGCCGCAGTACTGCTTCAACCTCATCACCGGCAGCACCCACCCCGCAGTCCTTCGCCACCAAGGAACTATGGGAAGAAAGAGGCTTCATCTACATCCGAAAGGCAGAAAACATGGGGCTCAAACCATTCATCGCAAGGGCGATAAAGGCTCAACTATGGGAGCAATTTGCAGAACAGCCAGCTGAAATGAATGAAATGCTGGTGAGGGAGTTCTACGCTGCCATCGACAGCAGGACGACAACCACAGTAACTGTCCGAGGGACAGAGGTACCATTCACAGCAGAACGCATCAACAATATGTATGGCCTCTACTTTGGTCCCAACGACGATGCCCACCAGCAGTTTTTGGACACCCTCGACTCTGCTGCCTTCGGTGCTGTCATGGCAGAGGTGTCAGAAGAAGGGACGGAGTGGAATACGAGCAAGAAAAACCCCAACACTGTCAGAAGGGGGCAGCTGCTTCCAGAGGCCAAGTTATGGAATGCTTTCATCAAGAAGCGCATTCTGCCGTCCTCCCATCACACGACAGTAGACCAACAGAGGCTAGCCCTCATCCATTCGATCATGAACAACTGGCCTATCAACGTGGGACGCTACATGAGGGAGAGCATCTTGGACTGCACCAACAGATCAACCGCCCTCCTCTGCCTACCATTCATGATCACATCTCTCTGCCGCTGCGCTGCTGTACTAGAAGCCACCACCGATAAACTGGTCAAGGGACGAGGCTGGACCGATAACAACATTACCAGCCTTATGGAGCTGACAGTCGCAACCCCCTCTCCTCCTTCAACCCGGCTGCCACCCCAGCAGAATCATCTGAGGAACCTGCCCATGAACCTGCCGCAGCAGCTGCTCCGACAGACCAATCTGCTCAGATCCTTGCTGCCATACAGCGAGTGGAAGACAGACAGATGGGGCTGATGACATTCATCAGGGATTTCGCCAACTCAACGGTAAATTTCATTACCAATACTTTAAATTATCCCGATGTTGTTTTCCCCACCTTCCCTGCCCACTATTTCACCATCCCCACCCCTGTCCACACACCTACACCACCTGCCTCCCCACACACATTCTGCTGCTTCCACCCCATCACCTGCCCCGACGGCAGCTGGCAGTCCTCCGGCAGACACCTCCGCCCGAGGAACAAAGCGACAGCCCTCGGATGACATCGATGCCTATGTTGCTGGTTTCTCCCCTTCCTCTGTATGGGCTGACAGCGAGGCAGAACCTCCTATTCGGGGGAATTTGGAGAAGGAATTCACGCCTGTCAAGAGGCAGAAACGAATGGCCGAAAGAAAGCTAATGCCCAAGGCCAGCACCAGCAGCAGCAACAACAGCACTTGGGATAGCGGCAGCAGCTCAGACATCCAGATTGTGGAGCAACCTGCCCAGCCTGCCCCACAACCCAGAAGCTGCCGCCAAATTCGTGTCAGCAGCAGCAGTGAAGACAGCGATTAAAATCTAAGTCTTTTATTTTCTTTTTTATTGCTGCATGCTTTACCTATATTTTGTGATGTACCTGCCTTCATTTTTCTGTCATTTGCATTGAGGGCAATGCAACCCTCGAGTTTAGGGGTGGCAACCCTCCATTTTAATGGAGTCTTAGTACATCTTTAATTAATTTTTGTGTCTTTTATTTATTTAAGTTCTCTTAAAAAAATCAGAAAAGACTAAAAACTGTTGGCTTAAAACTGTGAAGTAAACTTACCTGTCATGACAGCTCTGCCGTGGCAGCATCTTTAGGACAATTTAAGGAGAAGTTTAGAGCCTTTCTATAGTTCTGAAAAACTTAAACACTTTTGTGACTGTTATATTGCTTAGATTTCTTTTAGCCAAACTAGAATAGGATGCTTAGTACTTGAATAGCCCCTAGAGGTGCCTAACACTGGCTCTAGGAAAGAAGTTTAGCAAAAGAAACTCAAAAACCTAGACGTGCCCGAAACTGGCTCTAGGAAGCTAACTAGAGGTGCCTAAAACTGGCTCTAGTAAAACTTAGCTTGAAAATAAAAAAGAAGCATGAAAATGTGTCTTCAAAAAAATAAACTTTGGCATAAAAATTCGAGTTAAAAAGTGGAGTATTCTAGTGAAACTAAGAGAGTCTTAGCATATAACTGTTCACAAGCATGCACACACTACACGAGGACTATAGGGAGATTCCGGACAGATCCTAATCTTTCCGACAGGTTGCTACCGTCACAAAGAATGAGCGACGGGTAAGGGACAGTTCACTGTTTGAAAGCCAACACAAAAATATTCATTTTTCTTTTAGGTCTTAATTGCTTGAGGGCAAGCAAAAACTTGAGTTTGGGGGTGTGTTGAGTGTGTAAAAGTTCTACTATTTACACCCTTTTTAACCCATATTTCTGTTGCATTCAAGCATCATTGCATTGCATTTAGGTTAGTTTACAGCAAAACATCACAAATATATTAAAGGCACGGATTCTACTAAAAGATGGCTGATTTTGCAGGTTGCTGCCATAGTTGACGGAGAAGGCGGGCGTAGGGCAGAGAAGCAGAAGAGCTGAACTGGACAAGTAGACGATGAGGACGATGCTGCCATGGATCTGTCGTGACAGCAGAGGACGACAGCAAGTTAGTGGAGAAAAAGCAAAGTGGACCTCGATAGATAGAGAAAATTATGCTCGTCTGTCGTGTGAAAACCAAATATTTTTCCAAGCCCCGGATCAAAAGATATGTCAAGCCAAAGCTCGAGGAGAGGAAATCCCATGAAACAAGGAAGGCGGATGAAAAGTAGCATACTTGAAGATTAAGTCTTTATTAGAATCTTACTTTTAATTAAAGTTGTAATCCTTGTTAACTTAGAATACTTGAGCCCAAAGCTTATATAAGGGCATATATTTTAACCTAGGAGAGATCATACCCCATAACCGATAACCAAAACCCCTCCGCCGTTTACCCGCCGTCGATATGTTCTAAAAACCCCCTAGGGCCACGGGTTGATTTGTAAAGTAGTTGGAATGGTTGTTTTGTTTTAGGATTTTCCAAGTTCAATAAAATAAACTTCAAGTTCTCTTATTTTGGTTATTAATATCTTGCAAGAGCATCGGGAGAGCATTGTGAGGTTATCCATTTACTTAGCATCGGGAGAGTTAAGTATACGAAAGAAATAAGAGCAAGTTCTCTAGCTTATAGTTGAACTATCTTGTGCCTAGGGATAGGGCAAGGTTAAGTGGCTAAAGAAGAATTCATACACATCGGTGTTCATCCTTCGATTCACGCCGGGAGGTATCATCAAAGACGTGATCATCGACAGATTTGGACCTAGGGATAGGCCAAGGCAGATCTGGGATTCTTGCCAAACTTGGAGTACTGAGTTGGTGTGTTTGCTGCCGCGACAGGTGCTGCCGCGACAGGCGCTTCGACAGAACTGGAGTTCCTAAGCATTGCAATACCTGCACTACTGAGCAATTCAATACCAGCCCATTCTCTTTATCTTGATATCTCAATTCTTTTATTTGCGTTTTTCCTTATTATTTTCGTGACAATTCTCTCAAATATTTCCTTTACTTTCGTGCAGTGAACTAAGGTGAAGCTATTAGCCCAATCCCTATGGAGACGATATCTGATACTTCGTATCACTTTACTACTTGCGTCGTGTACACTTGCACTACAATTGCGATAGACTAATTTACACGCAACAGTTGTCAAGAAGGTTACAAACAAAACTGTATCATCGAATAGTACAACTGTGTGTATGGCATGTCAGATGGGCAAAAGCCATGTTTTACCTTTTTCTTCTTCTAATACAGTGTATAGCAGACCGTTTGAGCTTGTAGAAATAGATGTTTGGGGTCCTGCACCTGTAAGCTCTAATGGGTTTAGATATTTTGTTCTTTTTGTTTATTTGTATTCTCGAAACACCTGGATGTACTTGCTAAAGAATAAAAATGAAGTATCGGTTGCCTTTGAATTATTTGTTGGTTTGGTTAGAACACAATTTGTCTCCAAGATTCTTTCCTTGCAAACTGATGGAAGAGGGGAGTTTAGATTTCTTGAAACTGTTGCCTTAAAGATGGGAATTAAGCTAAGAAAGTCTTGTCCTCAAACCTCTCAACAGAACGAGATTGTTGAAAGAAAGCACAGACATATTGTTGAAACCACACCCACTCTACTGGCACAAGCTGGGTTACCTCTAAAGTTTTGGTCTCATGTTGCATTAAGCTTTGTGTATCTCATTAACAGGATGCCTACACGACTGTTAGATAACATGTCTCCATTTTAGAAACTCTATGGCACTGATCCTGATTAAAATTTCCTAAAGATTTTTGGATGTTTATGCTACCCACACACCAGGCCATTTAACAGACACAAGATGAATTTTCGATCAAAGCCATGCACCTTTCTCGGATACTCTCCCTTGCATCATGGATATCAGTGCCTTGCTCAGGATGGGAAGATCTTCATTTCCAGAAATGTTATGTTTGATGAAACTGTTTTTCCATTTGTGAATGCATGAGCCTCTAAAGATGCACATAGTTCCAAGTCTCGATCAGTTGTAGTTCCAGTAGTTTCAGTAATGGAAGCTAGGCACAATGATATTTCAAACAGTGCAGCACGTGTAGAACCAGCTGGCCATGCATCCCATGCAGAATCTTATGGTCAAAATGCTGCACTACAAGGTGGTGGTGAAGGGTCCACTGGTTCAAGCTTTGGGGAAGGTGGTGTGTGTAATTCTCGAGAGCATATGCATGAGCCTGTTGTAAATGAGCATGTTGGGTCACGTGCGCAGCCTATAGATTCACACAACACACGGGCTGATGATGGGGTTGCTGATATGAGTGTCTCGTGGCAGCAGGATAATGCACAAAATGGCGTGTTGTCTTCTCCAATGGTTGAACCTATAGAAGAGTGTTTTGAGGCACATGATAATTCCACTAATGCATCTCAAAGGTCAACACCCTTGCCCTTGCCTATTGTAACTCCCATTGACACGCATTCTATGGTCACGAGGAGAAAAATGGAATTACTAAGCCTAAGGTTTACAATATCCAACTTCATGAAACCTCTATTGATGTTCAGCGAGCACTTGCAGATTCTATGTGAAGAGCTGCAGTAATGGCTGAGTATGAAGCCCTACTGAGCAATGATACATGGGACATTGTGGAACTGCCTCCTAGAAGAAAACCGGTTGGCTGCAAGTGGCTTTCCAAAGTAAAACTCAAGGTTGATGGCACAGTAGAAAGGTACAAGGCAAGGCTTATTACAGGTTTTGCTCAGGTGCCTGGATTTGATTTTATGGACACGTTTAGCCCTATGGTCAGATTTTCAACCATCAACATTCTGCTCTCGTTGGCAGCAACACGTCAATGGGAAGTTAGGCAGGTTGATGTAAATAATACATTCTTGAAAGGGGATTTGCAGGAGGAAGTTTACATGTAATTAGCTCATGGTTTTGAAGAACCCTCAAGTAATGGCAGAAGACTTGTATGCAAGTTAAAGAAAGCATTATATGGGCTGAGACAAGCCCCGAGGAATTGATTCCTTAAGCTACAAGAATTCGTCTACAGTTTAGGTTTCATGTCTTCAAAGGCAGATAGCTCTCTTTTTATTCTCAAATCTGAAACTTGTGTGACATATCTAGTTGTGTACGTTGATGATATAATTATCACATGCAGCTTCCAGTCTGTAACGCCCCGAGTTTAGGGGTCGAATGTTACTCGGGTAAATTGGGTTTTAGTCGTGGGCTCGATCTAATTAAAACGGACTTTGGTTTTATTTTAAAAGGATTTGAAATTCGTTAATGGCAAAATTGTAAATATTTAAAAGAAGGGAAAAGATGAGTAAAAGAGCCTTTTTGAAAGAAAAAAAATGCTCATATTCTTCCTTGGTTACATTTCCACGACCTAAAAACTCTCCAAAACCCCAAATACTATTCCATTTATTTCCTTCATCATTTCAAGTGATTTCAACGAGGTAAGACCATTTTTGACTTGTCCTCCTCATTCCTAGCACATTGATGGTTTTAGTTTTTGAAAAACACCATTGTAGAGATTTTTCAAGATTTCAAAGTTTGAAGAAAAGTATGAAACTTTAATGACTTCTTGATTTGTTTTTGATTTGTAGAGATAAGTTCTGAACTAATATTTCCCTAAGGTACATTATATCTCGAAATGGGGGGTTTTTATCAAAAATCCCGAAATTGGGTTTTTTGGGTATTTTAAAAGTGTCAAAACTTGGGTTTTTAGTGTGGTTTTATGTTGGAGTGTGGGGCTAATGTTATAGCAATGTTAGAGAGATGTTTTGAAGGTGTTTTGGGTGTTGGAATTAGTAGTTTTCTGCTGGGTTTGATGGGAGTATGAAAATGGGGTCTATGGTATTGGCTTTGGTTTGAAATTGTAAGAATTTGGCTTGTGGTAGTAGCTTGTGGTTGTGACAGTGTTTGGTGATGATTTGGTTGAGTAATATATTGTTTTTGATTGACTAGAATTAAGGGAAACCATCGAAGAAGCTTCAGGCACGATTCCGGGGAATTTGGAGACTTGAGATCGGTGTTTTGGCTTCCGGTTGGGCTTCATCGGTGAGTGAAAATGTTTTGAACTCGATTTGATTTCGGAAAGGGTTCTTGGGGGTTTGGGTGAAGCCTTGAGGGCTAACTTAAACCCAAGTGTAAGTTCACTAACTATGCCTTTATTTGTTAACTGTTAGTACATGGATAATTGTTGAGATATTGTGTGTGGTTTGTGGATTTTCTTTACTTCCATTTATGTTGTTGCGTAGTCGTTGTTGGTGTCGAGCCTCACGTGATGGTTGTCATAACTACGGTGACGTGTGGTCCCACCGGTAGTGACTAGTAGAAGAGTAAGGTGATGTGTGGTCCCATCAGAAAACAACTAGTCGAACGGTGATGTGTGGTCTCACCGTGTTTTGGTTGTGCATGTGCAAACCATGTAATTGTGTTGTTGTGCTTCTTTTCGTGCATTTAAATGGCTTACTTATCATTTAAGAAATGTGTTTTGAAAACTGCATGATTGATGAGTTTTTAGAGCTTCGCTCACTAAGCTACCAAGCTTAAGTTTTTCTTTTTCCAACATGCAGATCGTTAGAGTTTCGAAAGGCAGGTGGGCAAGGGAGGAGCTTTTCGGAGTTCTCAAGTAGCTCAAGTATGGTTTAAGTCTTTGTAATAATGCTTAGACAATGGGGGTGTTAGACTCGTATGGAGTTGGTGCCAAACTCCTTAGTTTGTTTTGTTGATGTTTTAGCATGTTGAGTGTTGATACAATGTTGAATATGTTTATGCTTCTATGTTGTGGATTGTAAACCATGTTTATAATGTGGCTTAAATGCTTTTTATTTTGAAGGCTTAGGACCATTGTTCCGTGAATGTTATGTGTGATTTGTGTTAAGGCATGTAAACCTTGATATGCAATGTTTGTGTAAGTGCTTGTCTTCCTAGGAATGAAATGGTTTAGTTATGAATGCCTTTATGCAAGTTCTATCTAAATGCTTATCTTTTGTTGGATGCCATGTTTGATTTGGTTAAGTAGCATCGCATGCTTAGTCTTGGTTGCTAAAGGTTGTCAGAGAGTTTGTTTGTTGCTAGACGAGTCGTAAATTGCATCTAGAGTTGAGTCTAGGGGTGTCTTGCAGCTAAAATGTAGTTTGCAGTGCATGGCGTATCGGTACGCCTAAGGGCCGTATTGATACGGTCCTACACTTTGGACTTCATTTTAGGCTTAGCGTACCGGTACACGAGGGTGTATCGATATACCAAAAGCTCTCTGAAAATCTGAGAAATTAACGAGATTTTGGTATATCGGTACGGGTCTTGGGTGTATCGGTACGTTTTTTATCGTTTGACCGTGAGAAGTTGACCGTTGAGGGCGTATCGGTACGGTCAACCAGTGTACCGATACGGTCCCCCTAAGTTGACTTTGGGTAGTTGACCAAGTCAAGGCGTATCGATACGGTAATCTAGCATATCGATACGGCCTGTTGTAAATGCTAAAATGGGTTGCTTAATTTGCTTGTTTGGTTGCTTTGCATCGCTTCGTTGTCTTTCCGCTGTCGTATCTCACATAGGATCCATTAAAGCATTTAGACAAGATAATGTTTAAAAGAAATTTTTTAGGGTTGCTAACCGGGGCATGACCTTCACGGGTTTCACTTCGGTTTTCCCCGTGTAGCCTACTCGGACCGGTCAATCGTCCAGACCGGGACGAGAGGGTTACACAGTCAGTTGTTGAGCAGGTTATTACTCAGCTGCATGATCGTTTCTCGTTGAAAGATTTGAGGGCTCTCAATTTTTTTCTGGGGATCGAAGTACACAGGACAGAAAAAGGCTTACTCTTGAGTCAAAGGAAATTCATTCTAGAATTGCTTCACAAGGCCCATTTGCAAGACTCTAATTATGCTAACACTCTCATGGCTACTTCCACCAAGCTTAGCAAACATGATGGAGCTCCGCTTGCTGATGTGCAACTCTTTAGAAGTGTTGTAGGTGCACTACAGTATGTCACACACACACGTCCTGATATATCCTTTGCATTAAACAAAGTTGCACAATTCCTTTAACAACCAACTGATGCACACTGGTTGGCGGTAAAACAAATTATGCGCTACTTGAGGGGTACAATTAGTTTTGGTCTCTGGTTTCATGCTCAAGTTTAGAATGGTATTCAGTTGAATACTTTCTCAGATGTTGATTGGGAGGGGATGTGGATGATAGACGCTCTTTGTCAGGTTATTGTGTATACAATGGGGGTCACATACTCACATGGAGTTCCAAGAAGCAACGTGTCGTTGCTAGATCAACAGCTGAGGTTGAGTACCGAAATTTAGCTGACACAGCAGCTGAAGTAACTTGGCTCAAAGCAGTTCTGGTAGAACTTGGAGTAGGGTTAACTGGAATATCGAAAATTTGGTGTGATAACACCAGTGCAATGGTCATGACTGCTAATCCTATCTTGCATGCAAAGACAAAATACATTAAGTTAGATTTTCACTTTGGGAGAGAGAAGGTTACCATGCAGGAGCTTTAAGGCAATCACATCCTTGCAGACAGTCAAGTGGCTGATGTGCTAACGAAACCCTTGGTAGCCAGCTAGTTTGAACGCTTCAGAAGCAAACTCTCCATTTTCGATGCAGAAGATGTTTTTTCAGAACTAAGAAAGCACGATGAATGTTAATCAATGGGCCATTATAGACGGTTAGATAGTTAGGCTGTTAGATGGTTTCTCAATAAACTAACCAACTAAGCTCACTCAATTTCTAAGTGTATAAAAGGAAGGCTTTGGTGATTGTATTCTCAATGTTCTTGGATATCAATAATACAATTTTTTTCATATTCTCTCTTATTCTCTTTTGTGAATTTCAACAATATATATGTATGAATTTGATATTGTGATTATCTTCTCATACATGATATGAACTGAAGCCAATAAAATATGACTAGAGATAGAAAAGTTGTTATTAATTTGTTGTTCTATTTTTCCCCTTTCAACAATTACATCCATATTTATTATGAGTTACATATAGTGTCCATGAACTGTATTAAATATGATATTAACGATAAAAACTAAGCTAAACAATAAAGTAAGTGTCCAAATTATGTTTTTTTTTTGCAATAGGCGCTTATATTATTTTTGGCTAAAATATGTGCTTAAAAGTTTCATTTTTGGCTGAAATTAGTGCTTAAAGTTTCATTTTTTGCTTGTTGAAGTCAACTGAGGCGCCTATTTCAACAACAACAAAAAAATTTTAAGCACCTATTTCAGCTAAAAATAAAATTTTAGACACATATTTTAACTAAAAAATACTTTAGACACATTGCTTAAAGAGACATAATTTGTGTATTTATTTTGCAGCTAAGCCTAAAACTTATAGTATTTTCCAAGTAATTAAGAATGATGGGTCCTTGTAAAGATATTTTGTCCAGGTGCAAGGATAGCCATAGGATCAAAACTAGCCTTCCTCTCCGCAAATCTCGTCCATTGATTCCCAAAATGTTGTTTCCAGTCCTCCTTCGTCCGGTAGTGAGGGAGATATTGCTTGAAATCCAACCCCTCTTTGTTGCACCACTCAAGAATCTCATTGTTTTGTGCCACCGCTTTCTCAACCAATGGCCCTTCCGGCACCGACCGGAGCAACGCCACGAGGTAGAAGATTTCACTGTCGGGTAACGCCGTCGACGTACGATTATCCCACCTGGAAAACACATTCCAAAGCAACCGTGCAATATTGATTAAAAAAATAGGAAATTAAGACAAGAGCGATTTATGACCTAACAATATCCTATCACATCAACTATATGTGCTTAGAATGTCTAGTTTTTTTATTAGAAAACCAAAATAGGAAATTAAGACAAGAGCTGATATCCATAGGCCACTATCTTATCCTGTATATATTTGAGAAAGTTTGGACAAAAGAATCC
The DNA here is from genome assembly GCA_958450335.1 of Hibiscus tridactylites. Lineage (NCBI taxonomy): Eukaryota > Viridiplantae > Streptophyta > Magnoliopsida > Malvales > Malvaceae > Hibiscus > Hibiscus tridactylites. The sequence goes on from OY288275.1 coordinate 60,437,394, forward strand.
CAGTTTTTTCATTTCTATAATTATATTTCTCTTTTTGTGGGATAGAATTTATAAATAATAAGAAAATATCTACACTCAGGGTAATTTCGTACAAAGGAAAAGACATTGCTGGAGCGCAGGCAAATTATCTGTCATTATAAGCTTCGTTGGCGAATAAATTTGTTTTTTCGTTATAGAATCGAGTGAGTCTATTGTACAATAGCTTAATTTATGATTACAAAATAATATAATCAAAATATTAGTAAATAGGAAAGATTACCTACACAACTAAAATATTAAATTTCATATAACATTTTAAATTGGTGATAAGTTTAGAAATTCAAAGAGAAATTTTAAAATTTATTGTAAAAAATTTTAAATAACACTTTTATGTTGGAACTTAAAATATTATATTTTTTATAATATTTTAAATTAATGATATGTTTCGAAATTTATAAACAAATATCAAACATTATCGTTAAAATATTTAAATAACATTTTAATTAATGTGAATAATATTTTTTAAGATTTTGATTGTGATTTTTTTAAGCTTTGCCGCACCTAAAACTCGCCTCTCTAGAATCGCAAAGACTGGCTGACGCTGACAGCTATCTAAACATAAAAATCTCATTATCCATGATAAGTGTTACTCTCTCCGAAACACCCTTATAGTATGTTTGGTTTTCTTAAAACTTTTGACTCTTTATTCTACAGGTGGGTCTACCTCGTATCTTTGTTTCTACTGAACAAGTACTCTTATACGGTAAAACGGATTTAATTCGGTACTATTGATCCCAGAGTAGGATGAAAAGTACAGCTGCCGGTTCACTCTTATGGATCGGTAGAGTTCCGTGACTGATGAATGTTATAGGGAACAAATAATCTCGTGGGTCCCATGTGGTTGACTCGTATTAAGCATTAGCACATTGAAAAAGCCAGGTGATCGAAACTTAACATGACACGTGTTTGGATATAATCCAGGGTCCATAAAATGTGTGTGGATGAGAATACTCACTTGCTTCGTAGAAGCGGGTAGATCAGAATGGGCCCACCGATTCCATCTTTCAGCATCTCCTTAAACACCGTCCGATCGAAATCAGCGATGCTTAATTTGGAGATGAAGAGGTTCAACCATGGATGAGGGGTTTCCCAGACGCCGTTGGCCCTTGCTTCTTCCTCCACTCGCTTCACACGCAATAGAAACTCCACGTAGCTCAGGTCCACCTGGAACTTCAACCCCTCCACGAAACCCAGCCCTTTCAGAAGTCCACTCACGGCCTGCACAAGGAAGGGAACCCAGTCAAATATAGATGGAGCTAGGGGCAATTATGTCATTTTCCATCCAGAAAAAAAAACAAAAAACGCAATTCGTGAAATCACAGATTCGAGAAGAATATTAAGATGATGGGTTTTTGGCCATTTGTGGAACACACATTATACTCGCGTGGGGGATCAAAACGTCACCCAAAATCTCAATCATCAGCATGATACGACATTTGCTGGTGCTCTAAATTACTATATTAACCCTCCACTTCCTATTGGTTGGAAAATCCATTGGAAGACGCATAATATTTATAATATGGGCTGTCAGTTCCAAAATTTAACAAATAGTCATAGAATTAGAACCACTCAATTATTATTTTCTTGGGAAAAATAAATTAATCTTAAACATAAAAATGGGGTGGATGAGTGATGAATAATAGCTTAGATTATGGGTGGACAAAAAATTTGGTTATCTAGTCTTGGTTTCTAATCTAGTTAGACTTGGTGGATTTTTATCCAAAACTAATTTTGGTGAGACTGAGATCAGATTTAAAATTTAAGTTCTGGTTGCGACCGGAACCAGAATTGGATCCTACTTTTCTAAACTCGATACTCGATGGATACCTAGTACTGGTCTGTTAGGACCACTTTAGCTGATGTTTTGGTGAATGTAGACTTAAAGTTATTTAATTTATTCTTTCTCGTTATATATATATATATATATATATATATATATATATATATGGATATGACTCCTTTTAAGACAATGACCTTAAAATTTTGTTCAAATTTTCTTAATAGTAGATCAATTGATCAGGTACCCGGTATTAATATCGATTCTCATTAGTACCGAAACTAGTTACTAAAATCTAAAACTTGTTCTGACCAAAACTGATTTCAGCTTCCAAGAAGTGATGGCTACAGAGATCAAAATTAATTCTAAGCAAAATAATCGGGTACCCGATTTTACCCACCCAGCTCAAATGTTTTGTAAGTATTCTTTTTATTTTTTAAATAATTCGTGTTAGATGCGAGGCGAGACAAGAATAGGCCATGTTCTCCGTCGCCGAGGGTCATACACGTGTAAGCAATATCGGACTTTTCTTTGACTTTATTTTCATTGTCCGCCGTGGACATGGTTGATGAAAGGGACTCGATTTTTTGTTCGGGATATAGGGACCCACTTAAAAAGTCAAAAACTCAGTCATCTTTTTTAGTCGTTCATTGACTGTTTAAGGTTCTATCTTGTTGTGACGCAGGAGATTATTATAAAAGCCAAAAAAGAGATTAAATGTATTACCGTATCAACGGTCGAAGGCTGGTCACCGTTGCGGTATTGGAAAGCCACTTCGAGACAGTAGAGGACTGAACCGGCTGTTGAAGGGATAAGCGCCGGGTTGAACCCATGGTTCGGGTCCAATGGTACGGATGGCCAGCCATTAACCGGGTCATCATTGTTGGAAAATACGAAACCTTCTACGTAATCAAACGACTCGCCGTCTTTCTGACTCACCAGAAACTCAGCATCCCGAGTGTAGTCCTCAAACTCGGAGTACACTATCCTTATCCATCTTACCTGATCACATAAATAAAAACAAAAACAAAATCATGGTAGAACAAACATAAATTACGTAGCGCAAAAGCTTTACTCATGCAATGAAACCCACCATGTCTGGAGCTGTCTGAAGCTTAACCCTTGCTCGGGTAATAATACCGAACTGGCCCAACCCCCCGAGGACTCCGAAGAAGAGTTCCGGGTTTAGGGTTTCAGAGCAGACGGTTATATCTCCTTTCCCGGTTACAACGTCCAATTCCATTACGTTCGATATTTGAGGACCATAACGGAAGGCCTGACCACTGACGCCGGCGTTCGATAATGTCCCACCCACCGTTAATCCCAAGTAATCGGTCCACGACCTGGGTGCCAAACCAAACTCCGAAACGCACCGTGTCAAGACGTCTTCCCATAATGCCCCGCCGGAGACATCGATGTAATCAGGGGAACCATCTATTGATAACAGCTGGAAATGGTTTTCCTCCGTGGAACGCATGTCTATCACGAGCCCTCCAACCGTCATTGCCTGTCCGTTGACGGAGTGGCCGTTACCCCTCGCCGCTACCGTCGTGTGAGGAACCTGCGACGCGGCCTTAATAACCCGAGCTATATCTTCTGCTCCCGACGGTTTAATCAAAGCCAACGGCAGAGCCGAATAAAGAAAGCCGAAATCTTTGCTGGCTGCGACGGTACTGCCGCCGGTTTCGATGCTGCCTTTGAGGTCGATGGAATTAGTTATGTCGGTATCGAGTAGGATTCGTTCCAAGTAAGCTACCATCTTTCTAGACTTTTCTGCAAATGGGAATGTAAAAAGGCTTAGATAATTTCGTTTTGTTAAATTCGAAACAAAGAACAATAAACACTACAAATCTAGTTTGGAGGTAATGGCCTAAGGGGTGAAAGCTTAATTTGAATAAGGCGAAACTAGGAATGTGTTTATATTTTCATAAATGATTTTTTAATTTAACTATTTTATTTTAGGAGGAAATTTTGGTTGACGTCGGTTTAATTTAATTAATGAGTAAATTATATATTTAATCGTTGAATTATTTTTTAGTTTTAAAGGTCAATTTTAAAATTATAGAATAATTACTAAATTTGTAGAGAGAAAAAATACATTTTTTCATTCTTTTTGAACATTTTCTTCAATATATTGACCTGTTATTTTCACCCGTAAATTAACAGCACCGCGAAATTTTAAAATTATACAATAATAACTAAATTTATAGAAAAATACTTTTTAATCACTCTGTCATTAATTATTGATAGGGTAATGATTTGCATGCTAACTTAATGATTAGTATTTCATTTTTCTTCACTGTAATTAAAATTTAATTAGATATTTTTTAAATATTTTAAGCGATAATTTAAATTATCAAAAAAGAATAATAAAAAATAAAAAATCATAATTCTTTTTTAAACTATAAAAATGTTTTAACAAATATACTTATGTGATTTTAAAAAATCTAAAATTTTAAAAGAAATTAAATCAAAATGTATCAATTATCGCAATCCTAAATGACATTTCAAAATAAAATAAAATAAACAAGTAAATAATTTAAAACTCATTGCATTAAAACCTTCAAGGAAAATGAATGTTTACTGCGAACTCAAATGATATTTACGATAGAAAAATGGGACAAATGATATTAAAGAATTAGCTTGTGTTATGAGGTGAAGTTTGCTTACGGTAACTCTTGAGGCTTCTAGGGACATAATGCTTCTGCAGATCAAAGAATGTGAGAATTAAGTCGTTGACAAAAGCTCTGAAACAATATACACATGTGCATGTGTTATGATCCACTTACACAATGTAAAAGTTTTCAAGTTTTACACTTTTTTAGATCGTTGGATGGAGAAAAATTAATGTTTACTGTTAATCTCAATCATTCGTTTCACTCATCCAACGATCCAAAAAACGTGTAAAACTTACAAACTTCAACATTGTGTAACTCGATCATATATATAAGATCCACTTACACAATTTAAAACTCATAATTTTACACGTTTTTTGATCGTTGGATGAGTGAAATGGATGTCTCCAATTAACTCCTTTTTTTTCAAGTGATAATCTTCACATATCCTACAGTTAATTTGAGTTATTCATTTCACTCATCCAACGATCCAAAAAACGTGTAAAACTTAAAAACTCTTGCATTGCGTAAACGTATCTTATCTCATATATATATATATATGGGGGGGGGGCTTTAAAAATAGATTAAAATGTAGAATTACTTGATCATAATCATGATCTCCTTGTCCTTTCGATGCCAAGACCTATAAATGAAGAGAAATCAAAGCAAATTTTGCAAAAGTTTAGAAATTTGATATTGAAATTAGAATATGATGGGAAAAAAAGAGAAGGATACGCGCCATAGTTTGAAGCATGGAGATGACAACGAGAAGCAAGAGAAAAGCAACAACATGTTTAGCCATTGGCATTATGCAATAGGACTTTTGGGATGGAGAAAACTAAGCTTTGAGTATGATTAGGGTTTTGGGAATGGAAAATTTCTATTCTGCATAGCTTTGGTAAGTATGTTCAATGTTTATATAACAAAGAACCTTAACCATTACTCTTTTAAAACTGTTGGCTATATATATATAACAAAGAACCTTAACCATTACTCTTTTAAAACTGTTGGCTATATATATATATACATTGTAAGAGCTTTTACACGTTTTTTGGATCGTTGGATGAGTGAAATGGATGACTGAGATTAACAGTGAATTATGCGAAGATTGTCATTTGAAAAAAAAGTAAAGAGTTAATCTCAGTCATCCACTTCACACATCCAACGATCCAGTTAAACTTGAGAGTTACTTTAAGAAAAAAAATAGAAACTTAAAAAGTCAAACATGTCTTGATAATCCGATAATATGAGTTGTTCAAACTCAATTTGATTCGATAATTATCGAATCAATAACTACATTAAAAAATGTTAAATCAACTTCATATAAGTTATTAAATATGAATACAAGTGTTTCGATTACATCGTTCTAACCTCGATTATCATTAGGTCCCTGATTTGATCTCAGACAAATCATCCCATTCCCTTAAATAATAAAAAATAATATGTAAATCTTCAAGAATGCTCGTTCACAAGTCTTTACTTTGATTGTTACTTAATCAATGATGTTACTTTACAGTTTTCATGTTTATGAAATATAAAAATTAATTGTAACAAAAATATTGTACAATTTGGCTAAAGTCAACTTATTAATTAATTGTAACAAAAAACAGTGTTAATTAGATGGTATATGTTTTTCAAGTGTACTACTAGATATCAAATTCATTTTAATGAAAAGAAAGAGTTCACACATTTCACCTGGACAAATAATTGATATGTTATTCGTTATTAATTTATGGTTGAGCCTGTAAGCCTAAAATATATAAAGTCATATAGTTTGAGAATTAATTAAATAATTAAAATCTATTCAAAAAAATAAATAATTAAAATGAGTGCAACATTTGAACTACTGATAAAAGAGTATATTTGTAGGCTGCAAAAGGAGTAAAGAAGCAACAACAAGATTCAGGAAATCCAACGGACAAGTTTAGATTAATTAGTTTTAGGTTTAATCAAATAATTCTTTTAGTAGTTAATTAGTGGGGATTCGTGTCTACACTATGACGTGCAACAGACATATAATTGTGAATAGAAATCCGCAATCTTTTTTTTTTATCTCTATGTACTCTGTCATTAAAAAATATATTCAGAGTTTATGATTAAAATTTAAAGTTATAGTTTAGAGAATTAAAAATATTGTATTTTTTAAGTTTAGAATTTAAAATTTTAGTGTATATTTTTGTGATTTCATATTAAAAAAATTATATTTAAAGTTTATGGTTAATGTTTAGGGTTAGAGTTAGAGAAATCAAAGATATGGTGTATTTTTTAAAGTTTAAAGTTTAAAATTTAAAATTAAAACTTAAAGTTTAATTTTTTAGAATTAAAGTATAAAAAAACACCGAAAATGAAGAAATGGTTTTTGTTATAATTGTAGGCCATGTATTTGATGGGCAAACTTTTTATTATTTTTCATTAAGTGTAGTTGTTGATTATTTTTTAAATATACTAATCTGATTACAAGGTATTATCTGTTCAAATTTTTAACCCTTTTAATAAGACACATATCTTGCACACATGGTGCTCAAATTCGAGTCACCTGAATGAAATACATCATCATTTATCATTGGAACCACTCCACGAGTTGTATTATTTTTAATATTTTAATTTAATTACAATATCTGTATTTAATTTGAAATTTAGATAAATTTATACCCATATAGAATACATTGTTCGAGCCCTAATATATTTAAAAGACATATCACCTTTTATCACATATTGTTTTAACCAAAACCATTGATAAAATGTTAACACAAGTTTCGTTACGGAGTAATCAAAAGTTTTGCGTTATTTTTTCGAAACCTAGCCGCCGTCCCTTTCAGTTTCTCTTTGACATATATATTTTTTTCTTTTCTTTTTTTTTATCTTTACGTGACCGACGGTAACATTAATTTTAATATTGGTTATTAACTGTTGGTATATTTTTCTTTTATTTCGTTTTTTATTTTCTAATTTTAGAATTCAATAACTCTGTCACATATTTCTCTACCTTTTGATACGTATTCTTTGCCTTTTGGCACACTTTTCTTTTCTTAATCTGTCATTTGATTGTTTCTTTTTTATTAGAGTTGAATTTGTCCGAATCAAATTTATTTACTTAAATTATAAACTCTTATTGTATTTAAATTTTTTCCCTTTTAATAAAACTAGCGTATACATATTCAAAAAAAATTGTTATGGAGTTAACTTTTCGAAATATGAATAATTATTTGGAAAAAAGAGAGGTTTGGTCAATGAATAATTAAGTGCTTTTAGGGTTGAGGAGTGTTGAAGTAATGCAAGTCAAACGAAATTATTATGGCCTTACAAAAAATTTCTTAATTTTTTAATGAAAGTCGGTGGGAAAATCTCGCCTTGAATATCTCTTTTAAATTTATTTTTATTTTAAGCCGGCTACAAAACCCAAATATAATTATTTAACTATTCAACTATATTAACTAACACAAGTCACTTAGTCTTGTAAGCATAACTAAAGACTTTCCTTTTTTTAATATGTATAAAAGAGAAACTATATATATATATATATATAGGGTTAGTATCAACTTACACTGTGTAAAACTCTTTAAGTTTTACACATTTTTTGGATCGTTGGATGGGGGAAATAGATGGTTGAGATTATTTCCGTGTTTTTAATTTCCACGTGATAATCTTCACATACTTTACTGTTAATCTCATCCATCCGTTTAACTAATCTAACGATCCAAAAAACGTGTAAAACTTAGAGAGTTTTACACATTGTAATTTGATCATATTCCAATATATATATATATAGATAGATAGATAGAGAGAGAAAAAAACTGTATATACAATTTTAATTTTTTTAGCATAGTTTGATAAGTGAAAATGAATAATTAATATTAACAATAACAAAATGTTGAGGTTTTTGTGAAAAAGAGTATTATCCTCAATTTAAAAAATTTAATTTTAATTATTAAACTTAATTAATCCAATGATCCTAATTCAATGTAAAATTAAATAATTTTATATTGGACATGTTTGACAATTAACAAATAGCTGATAGTTGGTAGCATATTATATTACTTAGATTATGAAAAATATTTTGTATTTATTAATATTAATTAGATTATGAAAAATATTTTTTAATATAACATTACTTAGCATATTTGAAGGATCTATATATTAAATGAGTACGGGTGCGAGTGTCGTGAAGCTTCGACAGCGGCGAGGGATGTCACTTTTCGTTGGCAACTTATCAGAGGGGATACATTGGGCTGGCCTAAGATTGGCTTTTAATGGATGCACACAGGTTTTGGATGTATTTATCCCTAGAAAGCGAGTACGGGGTGACCACAGGTTTGGGTTCGTAAGGATGGGCACATTGGCTGATGCCCGTAAGGCTTTGGAGAGATTTAATGGCACATATCTGCGTGGATCGATCATCTCGGTTGCAATGGCGAAGGAACTTAGATTAGCACAGTTAAGGAGAGGTGAGCAACGGGGTTGCTCAGTTACAAGGAAACCTGTAGATCACGGACACGTTGTGGGGGGTACATCACAAGGAATTTCTTGAGCGTCAATCTCCTTCACACGTGCCAGGGGTGCGATATGTTTCTACTGGTTCTCAACGGAAGGATCATGGTCCATCGAAATCACGAAGTGTTAAGAAACAAGAAAGAAGAAGAAATCTGTTGAAAGAATTGTTATTGACCAACTTACTGATTACACCAAGACTATATGTATATATACACTTACATGACAAACCCTAGCTGGCAGACTAACCAACTAACAACCCTAACAGCTTTCTATTTTCATTCTAACAGAAAATAACAACTTTACATTTACAATTTAACATTTCCCCTACTCTTCTCGTTCTCCCCACACATTTGACTGAAAGTGACAACATTAAGACGTTGCCGAAACAGATCGAAGTAGGAGCAGGTTAGTGCCTTGGTGAAGCCATCAGCCGTCTGGTGAGAAGCAGGAACATAGTTGACACGCAGAGAATTGTCAGCAATCTTCTCCTGAATGAAATGAACATCAAGATCTACATGTTTGGATTGAGAGTGAAACACATGATTCATGCTGAGGGATATGGCACTAGTACTATCACTCCACACCACATGAACATCTTTTTGTTTGATTCCCATGTCGGTAAGCAGAGAACACAACCATGTTATCTCGGACACAACATCTGCGATGCTTCTATATTCAGCTTCCATGGTGGACCTGGACACCCCTTTTTGCTTCCTAGAACTCCAAGTGAGGATGTTATTCTCAAGATAAACACAATATCGAGAGGTGGAACGTCTGTTATCTGGACTGCTTCCCCAGTCTGCATCCGAGAACACCACAAGACTAGCATCAACTTCAGACGGCCTGAACACAAGACCATAATGAAGAGTGCCATTCAGGTATCGAAGAATACGCTTGACTACTGCAAGATGTTCTTCACAGGGACGATGCATATACTGGGCAACTCGATGAACACTATACATCACATCCGGTCTCGTATGGCAGAGATAGAGCAATGCACCCACGATACTCCTGTAACCAGTGACATCTTCAATGGGACTTCCTGCATTCTCACTAAGCTTTACTGAAGGAAGCATCGGAGTAGATGCGGAATTGACTTTATCCATACCTGTACGCGCAAGCAATTCTTGAATATATTTGCGTTGGCTTAAGAAAATACAACCATTAGAACGTTGTACTTCAATACCAAGGAAATAGTTGAGTTGACCCAAGTCCTTCAGAGAAAACTTATTGCCAAGTTGAGTAATAACAGTAGCCACAAACGAGTTAGAAGCTCCGGCGACAATGATGTTATCCACATACACCAAAACATATGTAAATTCCCCCAAATTATCATGAATGAATAGAGACGAGTCAGCATTAGATCTCCTAAACCCAATGGTGAGCAAAAAATCCTTAAGCTTAGTATACCAGCTTCTTGGCGCCTGCCTTAAGCCATACAAAGCACGCTCAAGCTTACAAACCATAGGAGCACCATCAGTAGCTACTGTCTCGAACCCAAGAGGTTGGCACATATACACATCTTCACGCAGCTCACCATTGAGGAAAGCGTTTTTGATGTCCACCTGTCGGAGGGGCCAGTTCCGGGACACAGCTAACGCGAGAATAACATTGACTGTGGCAGGCTTAATGACTGGACTGAAAGTGTCATGAAAGTCATGTCCAGGGACTTGATTAAAGCCTTTCGCTACTAGCCTGGCTTTGTATCTAGCAATCGAGCCATCATCATTCTTTTTAATGCGAAAGATCCACTTGCATCCAACAACCGTGCGATCCGTGGGAATTGAAACAAGCTTCCGAGTTCCATTCTTCTCAAGAGCTTCATATTCAGAAAGAACCGCCTCCTTTCATTTGGGATGACCAAGAGCTTGGTGAATAGAAGATGGAACATCATCATCGAGCGTGGCTACAAATATTTTTGGCTTGAATACGCCCGCTTTACTACATGTCGTCATTGGATGCAAATTGGGAGGATCAATAGCAAAAGACAGAGTGTGATCACTAGGAGGAGCATCAGACACACAGGCTAGTGCAAAAATGCCATCCACAGGTTCAATGAGCAAATCATTATTAGCAGGAGGCTCACAGGACAAAGAAGCACCACTGTTTTGAACATGCACTGGTGAAGAATGTGGAGAAATTGGAGCAGGCAATGCTGGAGATGAAACTATGGATGAGGGAGCACCATTTGGAACAATTAAATCCTCTTGGTCAGCTGAAGAAACATGTCTAGTTTCAGCATCAGCATAAGCCTCAGAGACAAGAGGAAAAGAGCCATTTGTTGATCCACTAGAATGAGGACCATCCATCACAAGAGAGGCCTCACGAGCACCTTCTTGAGACTAAACAGTAGGCTGAGCATCCATGTAAGTAGGTGATGAATCACAAGACACACGAACAGATGGTGATAGATCTCTCATAAGACGACTAGCCCCTGGAACAATTGGAATTGACCTGGTCCCAACAGAAGACTGATTTGAAACATTAGTGCCATTAATAGACTGAGTTGCAAAAGGAAAGACTGACTCATCAAACACCACACTTCGAGAAACAAACACCCTGCCTTGAGAGTCAAGACACTGATAACCTTTGTGCATGGGGCTATACCCAAGAAACGTGCAAGGATGAGACCGAAAATCGAGTTTATGCACATTAAAGGGGCGTAAGTGAGGAAAGCATCTGCATCCAAACACACGCATCATATCATACCTAGGTTTGGTGCCATGTAACTTCTCAAATGGTGAAGAACCCTCGAACACCTTGGTAGGCAATCGATTTATGAGAAACACATCTGTGATCACTGCATAAGACCAAAACCTTAATGGAAGAGAGGCTTGGGCCAACAGAGTTAACGCTAGCTCGAGTATATGCCCGTGTTTCCTTTCAACAACCCCATTCTGTTGGGATGTGTGGGGACAGGTAACCCTGTGAATAATGCCTTGCTGTGTCAACAAAGAAGAGAGAGTGCGAAACTCACCTCCCCAATCACTCTGTACTACCTTGATGTCCTTGTCAAATTGAGTCTTGACCATCTTCTGAAACGATTAAAACGCCACAACAGCTTGAGATTTAGCCTTCAACAAATAGACCCAGCAGTGCCTAGAATATGCATCTACAAACGAAACATAATACACAAAACCTTGACTCGAAACTTGAGCAGGTCCCCATAGGTCAGTGAATATTAGCTCAAACGAAGTACTATAAGTTGTAGTTAAAGTAGGAAAAGGCAGACAATGGTTTTTGCCCATTTGACAAGCAACACACAAAGATAAGTTTTTATTGATAACACCATGAACAGGTACATTACACTCATTACAAATTGCTTTTAAAGTGTCTATGGCTGGATGACCAAGCCTGCGATGCCAAAGAACAAAGTTATCAACTATATTAGAGGAACTCGAGACCTCAACAACATGAGCAACTAGAGCAGAACTGAAGCGATACAGATCCCCAACTTCATCACCCTAAAGAAGCACCTCCTTTGTGTCTTCATCACGAACCAAACACGAGCGAGCATGGAACTCCAAGAAAACGTTATTATCACTAGCAAGCTTGGACACAGAAACTAGATTTTTAGTAACCCTTGGCACATGTAGAACATTCTTCAAAGACAACGACCGTGAGGATAAAGTAATTAAAGAATTGCCAATATTAGAAATAGGAAGAGCTGAACCATTACCAACTAGCAACTTACTAGGTCCAGTGTATGCGGAGCTGGTGCCTACATTTTCTGCATCAGAAGTCACATGATGGGAAGCCCCTGAATCAACAAACCACTGAGTTTCATCCACAGTGGCAACATTGGCACGAGCATTGGTATCATCCTGTGTACCACGATCAGAACTACGAGCAGTAATGCCAGGAAAATTCTCATCAAACCTGTGCCAACACCTGTCCACGAGATGCCCAAGTTTTCCACAAAGCTGACATTGTGGTTTCATGTTGGATTTGTAATTCGTACGACCACGGCCCCGTTGACCCATCGAAGCACGATAAAGCCTGTAAGGTGCTCGATTATTTGCCTGAGAATCATCTTGAGTAAAGGTTGTAACGAGAGCTACATTCGCCGGGGGAGTAATATCTGAAAATTGATTAAAATTGAGAAGTTGTGTCTCAGCATTCATCAAGACTGAGATTGTTGCATCAAGGGTGAAAGGGGATTGGCTTGCTGTTATGACAGCAACAAAAGGTTGATACTCCGCCGGAAGACCCTTGAGAATGGAGGCCACTTTCTCAAGATCGGAGATAAGGCTGCCACAAGAGGCTAACATATTGCAAACTTCTTTGATTCGAGCAATATAAGCCCTCATGCTAAGATCACCTTTGTTAATAGACATGAGTTTGTAATGTAAACTCATAGCCGTGGTTGTTGATCGACTGGAAAAGTACGTGACCACCATCTTCCAAACTTCAGCCGTCGTCTCCGCTTCAACAAACTCAGACAACAAATGAGAGCTTATCGTAGACAATATCCAAGATGCGAGGGCACTATCTTGCGCAACAAAAATCTCGTACGCTTCATTCTCAACTTTTTCACCTTGCTCATTAGTGATTTCAGCAGGAGGAGCGTTCAACGCACCAGTCAACAATTTTTCAAGACGGTGACAACGAACGGCGAGCATCACTTGCTGTTTCCAGAGTAGGAAATTCGTTTCGTCAAGAATAACGCTGATTCTTTTGTTGGTGAAGGTTTTGCCAGAACCAGACGACGCACCAGACGCATCAGAAGCAGGGACGGAGGAGCTACCTGAGTTGGCCATTTGGGACGACACAAAAGAAAAGAAGAAGAAAGTAGATCAAGAAGCAGCTACGCGGAAGCAAGAAACCAGAATTTCCCAGCGATTGATACCATGTTAAGAAACAAGAAAGAAGAAGAAATCTGTTGAAAGAATTGTTATTGACCAACTTACTGATTACACCAAGACTATACGTATATATACACTTACATGACAAACCCTAGCTGGCAGACTAACCAACTAACAACCCTAACGGCTTTCTATTTTCATTCTAACAGAAAACAACAGCTTTACATTTACAGTTTAACACGAAGGAATCCTACCATATCACGTCTTCACACAATGGGGGAAGTTGATTTAGACGCGTGTGAGATTTTGGATTTCTGTGTAATATGGTGGTGTGTACGTTTCACTTCGCTCATTTCTTTGGCGGAGGAATTGCAAACGGCTGGCTTTCGCAATTTTCATATCATGTGTACATCCGGGACTGCTATTTTGCTTATGTTCGTTGGTGCAAAATCTCGGGAGGTGTTTTTACAAGACAAAGATAAACTTACCCCTTGGTTTACTAAGGTGGAAGCGTGGAACGCCAAGTTAGCCAAATTTCATAGCCGGCGTGCATGAGTTTCGGTGTACAATTTGCCTTTACATGGTTTGTGTCAACGAAGTTTCACAAAGATCACCGAGTTATGGGGGTCATTTATTAATGTTGATAAGGAGACAACAGCTCCGCTTTGTTTCAAAAGGGCCAATATTCTTTTATGTACTACTCGTTTATCAAGGATTGACATCTTTGTTGATGTTAGTTTACAGGGTCATGTTTTTAGTGTCCGAGTGACAGAGTTTGAGCTGATTTTTCAGCCGAGCTTCAAATTGGATAATGGTATGGATTCATGAGGTTTGGATTCTGATTGCGAGTCACAATCTACTAGGGATGCAAACGACGCGACATTCACTGATAATGGTTGTGGAAAGTCTGACAAGAAAGGTATGATAGGGGATGAAAATGACTTGACTTTGGCTGTTCGAAACCCATTGGATGTGGGTATTATTTGGGATATCACACCGAGTAGGGTGCAGCAACTGAATCCTTCTACGTTGGTTGTTGCGGGTATGCAACTTGTTCTGAACGGACATATCTTGGAACCTTGGGGTTTGAATGATGATGCAAATGACCCTGACTTATCTATGAATGTTGTAGAGTCCCATTTGGAAAACAATTCCAGTTTGTTTGAGGCAGCCGTGCAACAGATTGAACTATTCCCCCTATAGTTGAGGTTTTTCAAAATCAATCTCAACAGGAGGTAAATGCTACAACCAATAATCCTTCACCTGTTAGAAAAAGGAGAGGCCAACCAAGGAATAATTTACAAGAATCGTCGGAAATTACGACAAATAAGAATTCAGTTTTACATCATGAGGTTGATGCTACTATTCGCTTGAGTAAATTGATTGGTGTTCAGACGATAGGTAAGGAGGACGACATAGATAGGGATTTGTGTCGGGCGATTTCTGAGAGTAGGACGAGTTTGTAAGCATGTGTATCTTATCGTGGTATGTATGTGGTTTGGGCATAATAATGAAACGTCGCCGAATTCGTGATGTAGTGAGGAAAAATAAGGTGGACATGCTCATGTTACAAGAATCCAAGCTCGAGGAGGTTCTTTCTTTGCTCGTGGCTAGCTTGTGGCCCTCAGATTCGTTTGATTTTCTTTTCTCTCCTTCAATTGGAGCATCTGGCGAAATTTTGACAGTTTGGGAAGTGTCAAGGTTTGTGTTAGAGCTATTGGAAGTGTGTCATCATTTTATTCTGTTGCAAGGACACTGGACACAATTAGGGCTGCATTGTTACATTATTTTTGTACACACCAAATTTTGCTTAGGGTCTAATATACGGCCCGAGTCCAGTCCAATAGGCTTTGATAAAATCAAAAAATATACAAAAGACCCTAAAAATTAAAAAATCTAAAAAAAACAAGAGAAAAAAAAATATAAAAAACAAAAAATAATATAAAAACAAAAACCCTAGATCTGTCAAGTGTACTTCTGCCAGCGTTAACAGACCTATTGCCAAGATGACTCTAAGTCACCTCCGATTCTTGCGCCCTAAGATGCAATCCAAGCTTATTTCAACTACCTCAGAGATTTTCGGTGGTGAGAAAGCTCAAAAAACCTAGTTTCGGCCTATAAATACCGACCCCGAAAACCTTAGAGGAGGAGATTAACAAGAAAAATCAGAACAAGAGACGTACGAAAATAGTGAGAATATTGGAGCAAAAAATCAGGAAAGTTGTGAGAAGAAAGCCACGTTCTTACCTCGGTTCACGGTGGTCGGAGTGTTAGTCGCGATATCGAAATGGTGGAAGAGCTTCCAACACTATCAGATTCCACATATTCTGAGAATAACCCGATCCAACGACGAATCCAAGAGTTTGAGAAATGTAAAACTCGTTAATTAGATCTACTCTAATTTATTTGGTTTTTGCTAAAACTAAGGATAGATATGGGTTTAAAGTTAAAAAAAGATCAATAAAAGGTTTTTGTTTTAGTTTCTGCCATCGTCGATGCTTGACCGACGGTGACAATGGTGACCAGAATATCAGAGAGGAAGATGTATCGATGTATTTTTGTAAAGAAAAAACAAGTGAAGTAAGGGCAACCAAGTCACCCTTTTAATAAATGCGAAGATATGTGAACACAAAGATGACTCAAACTCCATTTTAGTTGAATACATACCAACATGAGTAAGAAAAATGAATTAAAGTTCATTTAACGTGTGTCACGAAAAATAGTACAACATTGGGGAAAGTAAAATCACGGGAAATGATATGCCATGCTAGTTGTGTAGCATTTTTTTAGGTTTTTAGGGAAAATCACCTCTTAGGTCCTTTTAGTTTAGGTTTATTATTTTTTTGATTCTAGGCCTAGTTTGTTCTTTCTAGTTTGAGCTCTAACACTTAGATTCTTTTAGTTAGGTCCCTAATTTGTATGACCGGTTAGATGATTAGACAACAAGTTTCACCTCAGTTCAATTTAGTGCATAATTTTCTTAATTTCTTTAAAACGGACGATTAATAATTTGATTGGATATAAAATTGAGTTAAATTATATGTTAATTTTAAAATTGTGTGAATAATGTGTTTTAGGTTAGGTATATTTGATTAATAGTTTGCATAGTTTGAGATTAATTATGATTTAATTTAAGGTGACGAT
The DNA here is from genome assembly GCA_958450335.1 of Hibiscus tridactylites. NCBI lineage: Eukaryota > Viridiplantae > Streptophyta > Magnoliopsida > Malvales > Malvaceae > Hibiscus > Hibiscus tridactylites. The sequence goes on from OY288275.1 coordinate 60,454,265, forward strand.
TTTAGATTAATTGTCAATTTGTTTTAGATATCATTTGTTCTTATAGTATTTTAATCATGTTTGTTAATTTATTTGTATATTTTCGCCTTTTTATAGTAATTGCTATTAACCCTATCTTTGAAGCCTTTTAGACAACACAACCCCTTTAGGTACCAATTTTGGGCGTTGTGGGGGTGCTATAACTTTCCCCACATGTAACCGACTCCCAAGCCCGACAACAATTTCGGTTCAGACGTAGGCTAGTTCTACAGGTTTTCGGTCGTACCCAATCCAAAATGACCGATGGCGACTCCAATCTATGATAAACCTTTGAAGGCCTAACCAATTTTGGCCTGGGAAAAAACGATGTCGACAGCTTGGTGACTCCGCTGGGGACAATTCAAGAAAGTCAGGCCACATAAAAAGGGGTACATGTTGTGTTGCATCATTCTATGAGCTTTCTACCCGAGCTCAGTCCCGTTTAAGTGGGGACAAAACACTGCTCTTTTGTGAGGTTAACCTCTGTATGGGATAGTAGTCGCCTCCAGGATGCATATGATCTATGGCTTCGTGATGATAACCTTCGTATGGTCATAGGGAAGTGCATCCCTCGAGTTGAACTTGGTCCTGAGAACCTATAATGGAGGAGGACCAGGGACCTTACTAGCCTTAGCAGACGTTAGCAAGGACAATTCAGGTACCCTATCTAGAATCGTAACCCCATATAACAAACCGTAGAAACCCACCCCTGTTAGAGCCATGTTGAACTCAAACCTTAGTATATCACCCATTGATATTTGAGCATGTGTTTTGTTTTTTTTCTTTTGCTCTTCAAATTATGTTTTTTTTGTATTTGATTATTTGTTATATTTATGTCACACTAACTAAATTTCCTTAGGTTGTTTATTGTTTTATGTACACATGCATCATTATCATCATCATAAAGAGGTGTTGGTTATTTAATTAATTTGATTGAAAAATCTTCGTTATGGCCAAAAGAGTTTAGTGCTTATTAGAGAAAAATGATGATGTTCAAAATGGTCAGAAAACACTTAGAGAATGAGAGGCGATAATATACTAGCAAGACCATATGAACAATTTCAGGATACGTTCACCTTCAACTTAAGCAGAATGACACGCTTATCTAAAGTGCAATCACCGTTAAAGTGGGTTTGGAAGAAAATGGCGGAAAGAGGATTGGTGAGTTCTAACCATAGAGCTGTTGTGACTAGTAAGGGTGATTTCTGTGAATTTCACGGTGATGTGGATCATGAGATTCAAAATTTTGATAAGTTCATAAAGATTGTCCAGAATATGATGAACAATAAAAACATAGAGTTCTTTGAAAAGAGTCAAGAAGTTAGGGATGCTTTTACAGTGGATGGACAATCATCCAAAAAGAGTGGTGAGACTAGACGATCTTTTGTGATTAATTGGCCTAGAATGCACAAAGAAGAATCAACGAAACCTCTTCCTCGATTGGTGATCGAGACTCCTCCTTTCCCAAACTAGAGTAATCAACATGTGCCATGGATTTATGGTTGTAACATGACCATTACGGGGAAAGAGGATTCTAAAATTGTGGCTGCAGGAATTAGTGGAGTTGGGAACTTCACTCGAAGTGGAAGATGTTACTCCTCCAAAGTTGCAAAATCGATGGAGATAAGAGATGTTGAGCAAAAAGACAAGTTCCCATTGATTGGAGAAAAACTAGAAATTAATGAACCTGTGAAAGAGGAAGAAGCACATGAATTCCTGAAGTTTATCAAACATAGTGAATACAGCGTGGTTGAACAATTACACAGAGAATCATGTCGTATTTTTATGTTATCTTTGTTATTGTTGCGTGCAAAAGTGATGCGCAATTAGCGCGCAAGTGTACACGGTGCCAAGTTATAGTATTTAAGATATCGTCTCCACAGGGATTGTGACAACTTTTCAGAGTTCACTTTTCTGCACAAGTAAAATAAAAACACAAATATTAGGAGTTTGTTTGATTGAAGCTAAAACTAAAACAAGTAAAGTAAATTGAGAAATCAGAGTGAGAGGATGGGTCGGTATTGGATGTTTCGTAGTGTAGAGAATTGATGTACTATCTCGGTACAGTTTTGCTGATCAACTTAACAACTTTAACAACTGCCACAAGTAATGCCTCGGCAGGCGCCCACCTCAGTAGAGACCAATGAGAGTGCCTGGGCAGTTAAGCGATGATTCAAAGTTCGACAAAGTTCTCTTCTATGACTCCCTCTTCTCCCGAAGCTTAAAGTACTATTGGCGAACACGTCTTGGATAATACCTCTTAGCGTGTATCTAAGGGTGAATACCAACCGATTGTAAAACCTATCTTAGCCGCTGAACTTCTTAACTTATCTGTAAGCCGAAGTAGCTTTACCCTATGGTTGTATAAAATTGTGTTTACTCGTTTCATGAGTTCAACTCTCTCGATATTGAAAAAATAGATTAAAGCTCTCTTCTCTCCCGATAAAGATTGTGACAATGAAGAACCAAGAGTAAACAAACCTTGAATTTTATTGCAAAACTGAAATCCTAAACGAATACAACAAGACTCTCACAACTACTACACAACCAACCCTTAGCCCTAGGGAAGGTTTAGAACATGGTGGGTTTTGATGGCACTAGGGTTTCGATAAGAAAAAGTTTCTCTCTAATCTCAATTGTGTTCTCTCCTTCAAGGCGATTACATATATATATGGGAGGAGTGTAAAGTGCATATTAGTCATATATTTTGTACACATTCCATCTCGTTTTATTGCTGTTTTTAGGTACATTTTACGCATAATTAGGTCCATGCATTGCATTCTACAACATTCTTTATTCTCCCATGATTTTATTGAATATTTGTTATTTGGTATAATAAAGATGTTGTTTTAGTGTATATTTAGTTTTCCAGGGCTAGAAGCTGACATGAGGAGGACAGACCAGAGGAGAGGATGATGAGGCAGCAGACGAGTGCAACAAAGTGACCCTAGTGCCACTCAGCTGAGGAGTTGGAGAATTGGAGTGCGATCGACAGAGCAGAAAATCCTGATTCTAACGGTGCCGATCACGCAATTTTCTGACGCTTGTAGCAGAATGCAGATCCGCCCAAAGAGAAATAATGAGATAACTTATAGAGCAAGGCAACAGGATAAGAAGTCCAAATTCAACTCCAAGAAGTCAGCTTTTGAAGACTTCTACTTCGAGAAGGACTTAGACTATACCTTTGCCTATATAAACCTCATGTATTTGGCAAATCAAGAGAGAGATCCTAGGTTTTCTTTAGGCATAGCTAGGGTTTTCTGTCGCCGTCATGTTCTAAACTTTCCTTGGGTTTGAGGTTATGTTGTAAATTAGTTGTGAAAATGGTTGTTTAGGTTTAAAGTTTGTTTTGCAATAAAATATTCCAAGTTTACTTAATTCATGTTCTTCACTTCTTCAATTAGTTCCAAAAGTCCAGTTGAAGAAATCCATTTGTTGGGCACGAGAGTGTCAAACTCACGAAAGAATCAAGTACAATCTCATCATATCGAGGTGTTGACTAATTCGGCTTAGACATAAGTTAGAATTTCAGCAGCTAAAAGGAGCAACTAAACCTCAACTCCTTGTGTTAGGTTTACGCTGAGATTGCTAGGTATTACCTACATCACGTGGTGACAGAATCCTTGCTTAGACATAGGAAGGATCACTTTAGAATTGCTCTGCCGAACTTAGAGTATCTGCCAGATTTGCCACGAGGACTTCTCTCCATTCCACCTGCCGAGACAACAAAAGTTGCAAGAGCATAGATCCGATGCGGTAGCGAAAGGGCCGGAGCCTCAATCCGCCATTACCCGCCGAGGCAACATATCGTGGCAGCGCAAAACAACTTGGCCTTTTCAACACAGTTTCACACTAAGCAGCAGCATAACCTTGCTCTCTCTATAAATCAGATTACTTCTTCTATTACTTGTGTTTTAATTTACTTTTCTTCTTAACAATCACTTTACTTGTGCATTTACTTTACATGTGTAGGAACAACAACTCGAACCAAGCTGTCCAATCCCTGTGGAGACGATATCTTATACACTATAACTTCACAAGAGGGTGCACTTGAGCTCATAAAAAGAGTACACCCAAACACTCTACAAGAAGCCTAGGCCTAAGTCGGTTTAGGGTAGGAATACTAGTTAGAATATAATTAAAACTCATTAAAAGATCATTAAACCCTCTTAGATTCTCGTTTGACTTTTCTCCAACTTGACTTTTACCCGACTTTTCTTTGTCTACTGGGCTCCAATGCATGTGCAAGTGGTCTCTAAAAATTGGGCTTGATGAGCTCTTTCTATCGAATACCACTTTGCATTTTCCATTCTTCCTCGAGTTGCTGCCTCGGCGGCAAATAATTGACTGCCTCGACGGAGGTGTGGACTAGTGTGTAGGGGTTGGCACAAATCTTCATTATGGTTCTTTCCTCCTCGATCAGCTCTCCAGATGGTCCATCAGCTTCCTCCTTCAGTTTTTAACTTCTCCTCTTCTGCCCTCTTTGCTGCCTCGGTGGCATCTGCCTAGGCGGGTACCTGCGCACATGAAGAAAACACAAATGCGCAATATCTTATATATATAATCAATTAAGTTCATCAAATACATTAGAATATCTAATCTATGTTATTTTGCGTATGTTTTCCTAATGAATGCAATCTAAACTATACTTAAGAACAACAATAATTGAGCTAACTAGGGTATAAATATAGGACTTTTTCACACTTAATAGTTGTTGAGTTCGGAGCCTCACAGAAATGCTTTACTAAAAGTGTTGAACCAAACATTTGTCCCAAATGATGTTTCACTGGATAAGCTGGATAGATTGATGAATAATTTACATGCCGACAATTTCATCTCTTTTAGTGAGGATGAAATTCCTCTTGAAGGTACGAGGTTCGTTAAAGCATTGTATATAACTATCTATTGCAATGGACATATACTACCTCATGTCCTAGTCGACAATGGATTTGTTTGGAATGTCATGCACATGACCATATTAAATAGGCTTCCAGTGGATAAGGATCACATGAGATATTGTCATACAACCCTAAGGGCATTTGACGGAACCAAGAGACAAGTCATGGGGAAGATTGACATCCCACTTCTAATTGGTCTACTTACGTATAACGTAGAATTTACGGTCATGAACATCACACCTACTTATAATTGTCTGTTGGGACGACCCTAGATTCACGCAGCTGGAGCAGTACCTTCAACGTTTCACCAAAAAGTTAAATTTGCTATTGACGGGTGCCTTGTAAGTGTTAGCGCTGAAGATGACATCATTACATCTGTATCAACGGAGGCTCCATACATTGATGTGGATGAAAATGCAGTCGAGTGTACATTTTAATCACTCAAATTCGTGAATGCAACTTTTGTCGCTGAAGGAAATAAGATCCCGAAACCCAAACTCTCAAAGAATACTATGATGGGAATAAGGCTCACTGTTGGGAAAAGAGCCAAATCAGGAAAAGGACTTGGGAAATATTTGCAAGGAATTGTTGAGTTGTGTGGAGCTCGATTCGATCAACCAATTTTGCTCACCAAGTGGTGGAGAGGTGGATATTTGGGTGGAAGGGTTAAGGAAGCTAAAATGAAGATTGACACAATGATTTATAGTGGTTCAACCTTCTAACCAAGGTCTACATCCACTACCTTAGCTTCCCACTAAGGATTTCTCAACCAATTCCACTAATTGATTCGTCCCCTTTTCTAGGATTAGGAGGAAACCCTTACAACCGATCAAGCTTCTACCCAAGCCTTGATCAAACCCTCTTTTACAAAGAGATAATGAAAGCAAACTTAAACCCTCTAATAGGTGTTTGTTTGCACAATGAAGCACTCACCCAAAACCTAAAACACTTGAGCAAATTTGACAATTTTGGCTCACTAGTGTTTGTCTATACAAGAAATGACACTTTAAGCACTAAGACAATTTCTTGATCATTTGTTGATTGAAAATTGAAGCATTAGCCTTCTCTTGATGCTTGGAGGTCCCTTTTATACTCCCAATTGAGTTTATAGCCGTTTAGGACCGTTGGGGTTGAAATAGAGTCGTTGGAGCCTTTAATTCCCTCCATAAATGCAGTTCTGCATCTCCCCGTTTCGAAACGCTCGAAGCCGTTTCGAAACGCTCGAAGCCGTTTCGAAACACCCTCAATATAGAAAGAGCCGTTGCAGTCTGTCAGGGTACCCATTTCGGAACACCCCCTTGCCATTTCGGAACGCGTATCAGAACGCTATAAGTCCGTATCGAAACGACCTGCATTTAAAAGTTAGTTGGGAAAGAGCCGTTGGGGTTTATGACCGTTGTGGTCAGTGCCACGTGGGCGTATCGAAACGGCCTAGCCTGTTTCGAAACGTTGGCCCTGTTTCGATACGTGTATCGAAACGTTTTGGCCACTGGAGGCACCTGTTTCGAAACGCCCTAAGGTGTTTCGAAACACTTGGTCAGTTTTGTTAAAAATGGCCTTTGAAAACATGAAAAACTTTATGAAAAATTCCTTAAATATTATTTCAAGTTGTTTGGACTTTGGAAATGTTTTAAATACTTTTTAAATCAGTCCAAAACATTTTTCAATTATTATATCAAAACATTAGTTCTACAATCTCCCCCTTTTTGATATAATAAAACCACTTGAAAAATTGTTTGGAATTCTCCCCCTTTAACTTATAAAATGTGAATAAGAGAGTAAAATTTTAATTCACATAAAGCTCCCCCTTATTCATTTGAAAATTCAATTTTTCAAACCATTTCTCCCCCTTTTTGTTATATCAAAAAGATTTAAAACATTGAGTTCAAAAATAACAATAGATGTAAAATTTGATAAAATTAAGAATTTGGTTTTAAAATGGCTCCCCCTTACTCAAGGAATCATTGAAATATTAGTCCAACATATATGATCATCTAGTTGAATTAAATAAAAATAAACAAAAGAAATCAAAAACAACTAGAATTTTTACCAACACTTGAACCCAAGGGAGGATGTGAAGCCTTCCTTCTTCAAGTGTTCTTTCTTGTGTGTATGGAGCTCCCCCTCAATGTTTGACTTGTTGAACATCTCCATCACACCTACAATAGACAATCAAGTAATTTTTGGTATCCAAATTGCTTTGGATCCATAAACGTTAGTTGCACAAAATTTAGTCCCCTTAGGAATCCATTTTTCAATTTCATCCTTTTTAGTTGAAGTGGTTAGTTCTTTTGGGACCCAAACACTTCTAAAACATTTTCCATTCATAAATCTAGGGGCACTAGATTGTCTAACATAAAAATTTGATTTTCCAAAATTGTTTTTCTTTTCAAGCTCTTTGGAAATCAAATCTTTTTCTTCTTGAACATTTTGAAGCAATTTTTGTAAATCAAAACATTTTAATTCAAACTCTTCAAGTTTTGCTTCAAGTTCAAGTTTGGTTTTAGAAAGCAAATCATTTTGAATTTTTAACTTTGAAACCAATTTATTGTTTTTCAAAATGTGGCTTTTAAAATCTAAAACCAATTCGTCATAGGCATCTTGTAATTCATCAAAAGTGTAAGAACATGAAGTAGATGAATTAGAAGTTACCCTTGAATCTTCTTCGATGGCCATAAGGCAAAGGTTGGCTTGTTCATCATCGGTGGAGTCCTCATCACTCCAAGTAGCCACATGTGCCTTCTTCTTATGGCTTGAAGTGCTTGCCCTCTCCTTTCTCTTAGGTTCTCTTTCAAGCTCTCTCAAGGCTTTCTTCATGAACGGGGCACACTTCTTGAAGAGATGAACTATCTCTTCATCTTCATCCTCCTCTTCACTTGTGTAGACATGATGGCAAGTGGAGGATTTGAGAGCCATGGCACTAGCATTGATGCCAAGCCCTTTGATTTTCTTCTCTCCCATAGCTCTAATTTCTTCCCTCTTCTTCTCATCCTCTTTGTTCTTCTTCATGATTTGATGAGTAAGGAGTGACCCCATGAGTTCATCAAGCTTCAAAGTCTTCAAATTTTTGGCTTCGATGATAGCGGTCCTCTTTGAGTCCCAAGACTCGGGAAGTGAGTAGATGAGCTTTCAAACAAGCTTCTCCTCCGGGATGGCTTCTCCATAACCTTTAAGACCATTGGTGATGGTGGAGAACCTATCAAACATCTTCTCGATGTTCTCTTCCGAATCCATTTTGAAGTTCTCATACTCCAAGGTTAGGAGCCCAATCTTGGTCTCCTTGACTTCATTTGTCCCCTCGTATGTGACTTCAAGCTTGTCCCATACCTCCTTGGCACTCTCACAAGAAGACATCTTCTCATAGATGGATGGACCAAATGCACAAAATAGAATGTGCAAGGCTTTGCAATTTAGCTCCATCTTGTTGCGATCATCGGCACTCCACTCCACTTTATTTCTTTTAGGCACGAACGGGCCATCTTCAACTACATCCCATAGCTTGTAATCTTTTGATTTGATGAAGAACTTCATCTTTGTCTTCCAATGGGCATAGTGAGCTCCGTCAAAGAAAGGCGGTTTGTCGATTGATTGTGCCATTGAGCCGGTTGATGAAAAAGTGATCGAGCTTGCCGGATCTTCTCAATAAGATGTTAATCCTCACCGATTGAGCCAAGCTCTGATACCAATTGTTGAGTTGTGTGGAGCTCGATTCGATCAACCAATTTTGCTCACCAAGTGGTGGAGAGGTGGATATTTGGGTGGAAGGGTTAAGGAAGCTAAAATGAAGATTGACACAATGATTTATAGTGGTTCAACCTTCTAACCAAGGTCTACATCCACTACCTTATCTTCCCACTAAGGATTTCTCAACCAATTCCACTAATTGATTCGTCCCCTTTTCTAGGATTAGGAGGAAACCCTTACAACTGATCAAGCTTCTACCCAAGCCTTGATCAAACCCTCTTTTACAAAGAGATAATGAAAGCAAACTTAAACCCTCTAATAGGTGTTTGTTTGCACAATGAAGCACTCACCCAAAACCTAAAACACTTGAGCAAATTTGACAATTTTGGCTCACTAGTGTTTGTTTATACAAGAAATGACACTTTAAGCACTAAGACAATTTCTTGATCATTTGTTGATTGAAAATTGAAGCATTAGCCTTCTCTTGATGCTTGGAGGTCCCTTTTATACTCCCAATTGAGTTTATAGCCGTTTAGGACCGTTGGGGTTGAAATAGAGTCGTTGGAGCCTTTAATTCCCTCCATAAATGCAGTTCTGCAGCTCCCCGTTTCGAAACGCTCGAAGCCGTTTCGAAACACCCTCAATATAGAAAGAGCCGTTGCAGTCTGTCAGGGTACCCGTTTCGGAACACCCCCTTGCCGTTTCGGAACGCGTATCGGAACGCTATAAGTTCGTATCGAAACGACCTGCATTTAAAAGTTAGTTGGGAAAGAGCCATTGGGGTTTATGACCGTTGTGGTCAGTGCCACGTGGGCGTATCGAAACGGCCTAGCCTGTTTCGAAACGCTGGCCCTGTTTCGATACGTGTATCAAAATGTTTTGGCCACTGGAGGCACCTGTTTCGAAACGCCCTAAGGTGTTTCGAAACACTTGGTCAGTTTTGTTAAAAATGGCCTTTGAAAATATGAAAAACTTTATGAAAAATTCCTTAAATATTATTTCAAGTTGTTTGGACTTTGGAAATGTTTTAAATACTTTTTAAATCAGTCCAAAACATTTTTCAATTATTATATCAAAACATTAGTTCTACATGAATGCATACGACGATACAACATTTTTTGAAATATGATCGAAGTGGTGTTGGATTCCAACCAAATCCACGTCAAAAGATGAAGCAAATTTTGAAAATGTGAGCAAAGAGAAGGGCCAGACTGATTGGCCAGAGTATCGAATAGGGAATTGATGGTATTTCCCCATATTTCTGAAACCTTTGTGTCTATGGGACACATTCATTCTGAAAAGGAAAAAGAAATCCTAGTAGTACCTCGGGAGAGGTTCGAAAAACTGAGCATAAATGCTATTGGGGAAAAGGAAGAAATTGTAGAAAATCGGTTAAAGATTCGCCTGTGTCCTCTGGGTTGTGTCTTGAACAACTGGACCGCTGTTGAACTCCTCATTGCTTTTAAATATTTATCAGAGTAATGCTCGAAACTTGCCCCACTACTTGAGCCCGAAAGTAGTGGAGATTTATTGTAAGGGCCCCCATTTATGCATCAGTTTATCAATTCAATAAATGAATGCATTTTCCCTTTCAATCTCGTCTCATTGTTTGTCCATTCTTTTCTTTTGTTCACTTGTTCCATTTCGTCAAACATTCTACACTTTCTCGTGCCTTGTATATATATATATATATTTCCTCTTACACATTTGCGGGCCTTTAGATATCAATTGCACAAATGACATTGCTTCAAGCTCAAAAGTCGACTTTGAACATGCTACATGCTTAGGAGAGTATGAGTTCGACGACAACTATGAGGAATGTGAATTGTCTCCTGATTTACTTAGACTGATTGAGCATGAGCATAAACAAATTCTTCCTCACCAAAAATCAATGAACACAATGAACTTGGGAACTGAGGATGACAAGAGAGAGGTAAAGATCGGTACTTTTATATCTTCATATACAAGAGACAAACTAATATCCATACTTCAAGAGTTCAAGGATGTGTTCGCTTAAACCTACCAAGATATACCCGGATTAAACACAAATATCGTAACGTATGAACTTCCGTTGAAGCCAGATTGCAAGCTTGTACAATAGAAGCTCAAAAGAATGAAGCCAAAAATGTTACTTCAAATATGAGAGGAATTAAAGAAACAATATGATGCTGGATTTTTGTAAGTGGCCAAATATCCAGAATGGGTAGCTAACGTTGTTCCGGTACCAAAGAAAATTGAAATGTGTGAATGTGTGTTGATTACCGTGATCTTAATCGTGCCAGTCCTAAGGATAATTTCCCTCTACCATATATAGACACGTTGGTAAACAATACATCAAAACATCACTTGTTCTCATTCATGGACGATATCTTGGGCTATAACCAAATCAAAATGTATCCTGACGACATGGAAAAAACTAAATTTGTAACAGAATGGGGCACATTTTGCTACAAAGTGGTGCCTTTCGGTCTGAAAAATGCAGGGGCAACATATCATAGGGCCATGATGACATTGTTCAATGACACGATGCATAAAGAAATAAAATTTTATATGGATGATATGATCGCCAAGTCTCGAACGGAAGAAGAACACATCACAAACCTCATAAAACTCTTTGAACGTTTGAGGAAATTTCAATTGAAGTTGCTTCAGGCAAATTGTTGGGTTTTATCGTTAGCAAGCGAGGTATTGAGGTAGATCCTGATAAAATTAAGGTTATCCAAGAGCTTCTTCCTCCTCGTACTCAAAAGGAAATTCGAGGCTTTTTAGGACGTTTAAATTATATTTCTCGGTTCATCTCTCAATTAACTGATAAATGTGATCCCATCTTCTGAATCCTAAGGAAGCACAATACAGTCGTATGGGACTTAGCATGCTGGGAGACCTTTGATAAAATTAAGCAGTATTTGTCAAATCCTCCTATATTAGGCAAGCCTTTGATTTTGTATCTAGTTGTATTTGAGAACTTTATGGGTTGTGTATTGGGCCAACACGATGAAACCAAGAGAAAATAGTGGGCTATCTACTACCTCAGCAAAAAATTTACCGATTGTGAATCGAGATACTCTTCTATCAAGAAATTATGTTGCGCATTAGTCTGGACGACTCGCAGGCTTCGTCAATACATGCTACCACACAACATGGTTGATGGCAAAACTAGATCCAATAAAATACATGATGGAATCGCCAGGCTTATCAGAAAGAATGGCTCGATGGCAAATTTTACTTTCCGAATACGATATTGAGTACGTAAATCGGAAAGCCATCAAAGGTAGCGCTATTGCGGACTTCTTAGCAAGTCGTGCTTCTTCTAAATATGAACCTTTGAGTTTTGAGTTTCCTGACGAAGACCTAATGTGCTTAACTACTAGTGAAGAGGAACCAACTGGTAGAAAACCTTGGAAAATGAACTTTGACGAAGCTTCAAATGCATTTGGGCATGGAATTGGGGCAGTTTTAGTGTCTCCCTAAGAGAATCATTATCCTTTTACGGGTCGACTAAATTTTGAGTGTACCAATAATATGGTAGAATATGAACCGTGTATAATAGGACTTCGTGTGGCAATCCAGCGAAAAATTAAAGTCCTAAAAGCATGCGATGATTCGTCGTGAGTGGTTTATCAACTTCATGGAGACTAGGAAACCATAGATGCAAAATTGATTGGATACCGAAATCTCATCCTTAAATTAATAAAAGAGTTCGAGGAGATATCTTTCCATTACCTTCCCAAAGAAGATAACTAAATGGCAGATGCATTGGAAACTTTAGCTTGTATGTTTAAAGCAAATAGAGAAGATGATATAATGCTCATACAAATGAGTATTTATAATTCACCCGCCAATTGTTATACCATCGAAGATGAGGTAGATGATTACCCTTAGTATTGTGATATTTTACAATATATCAATTATCAAAAATATCACGAGGGGGCGAATGATGTTAATGAAAGAACAATTCGAAGAATGGTTGCAGGGTATGTCCTTGATGGAGAAATTCTATACAAAAAGGGAGCGACCAAATGCTGCTCAAATGTATAGAAAATCATGAGACAAAAAAAGATAATTGAGGAAGTTCACGACGAAATTTGTGGAATTCATACAAATGGTCTTAGTATGTCTAGGCAGATTATGAGGTTTGGTTATTACTAGGTATCTATGGTAGAAGATTGCATCAACTTCGCTCAGAGGTGCCATAAATGTCAGATTTATGGAGATAAAATTCATGCAGCATCTTCACCTCTTCATGTTATAACGGCTTTGTGGCCATTTGCAACGTGGGGGCATGGATATGATCAAACCGATTACGCCAAAGACATCAAATGGACATCGTTTCATTTTTGTGATGATTGATTACTTTACTAAGTGGGTGGAAGATGCTTCGTATGCAAATGTAACCAGATCGACAGTATGCAAGTTCCTAAAAAAGGAAATTATTTGTTGGTATGTTCTACCAGAATGAATTATCTCCGTCAATGCTTTAAATCTGAACAACCAAATGATGAATGGAGTTTGTAAATAGTTCAAGATAAAGCATCATAAGTCAGCACCCTATCGCCAGAAAATGAATGGGGCTGTCGATGCAGCCAATAAAAATATCAAACGAATCATGGAGAAAATAGCGATAACATATAAGAATTGGCATGATAAAACTACCTTTTGCCTTGCTACGTATCGTACATCCGTGTGAACATCTACGGAACGGAGGTAGCATTACCAATTGAGGTTGAGATTCCATCTCTTTGTGTCTTAATGGAACTTGAATTGGACGAAGCTGAATGGATTCGAGTTAGATGTGACCAGTTGAATATGATAGAAGAAAAGAGATTGAAAGCAATTTGTCATGGGCAGATGTACCAAAAACGAATGATTCGAGCCAACAATAAGAAAGTCTAACCAAGAACATTTCGGAAAGGGTATTTGGTTTTGAAAAAGAGGTTACCTATGCAAAGGGATTTTCGAGGAAAATGGATGCCAAATTGGGAAGAGTCGTTTGTTGTGAAAAAAGCCTTTTTCTGGTGGAGCATTAATCCTAACCGAGATGGATGAGAATGAGTTATCCAATCCTGTGAATTCTAACTCGGTGAAGAAATATTATGCTTGAATTCATGACATACCAAGAGGTGAAAACCCGAAAGGGCCCTGTTGGTAAAAAAGGAGAGAAAAGCCACGAGGTGAAAACCCGAAAGAGCCTTGTTGGTAAGAAAAAGGGAAAAGAGAAAAAAGCCAAGAGGTGAAAACCCAAAAGGGCCTTGTTGGTAAAAAAAGAAGAAAAGAGAAATGCCAAAAGGTGAAGACTCGAAAGGACCCTATTGGTAAACAGTGAGATAGAAACCCTCAAGGGACGTCTTGGAATCAATGGAAGATTCAAAGTCAGAAGCTCAAAAATGGTCCAAGTATGATCGAGGGAAAATCTATATGACTTCAGATGTTTGTCCAAGAACTCAAGCTTTACTGGGCAGAGGTCATAATCAGAAAAGATTCATGAGTGAAGTAGCAATGAAGTCCTCGCAATTGATATTTAGGGGCATTTTCGTCCTTTTTTGTTTTTGTTTCCTTTTGACCTTTGTAATCTTAAACATTTGATTATCATCTCTCAAGACATAGACCATTTTCATTCAATAAGAGGAAATTTTCAATTTTCTTGCTACCTTGCGTTTCCTTGTACTTGCCATTTGGACATTTGTGCATTCCTTTATTAATTGGTAAACTTATTGTTTTACCTAAGAGGGTTTAGAATATGTTTTGATGTTTGATGCATTACTCAAAAAGAAATTTTAGAACACAATAAGTCTAGAAAATGCTCACGAACACCATTCTCTAATAAATGGAAAGAAATGAATTTAAGAGGCACGATATGCGGCGGAAAGAAAAAGTACAAGGACTTTGATCTCAACGAAAATAAATCTAGAACTTAAATTTGCATGCATTCAGAATAGTAGAGCATTTTGCATGTAAGATAAATACATTAGAAATATGTGCATCTTTTTCCATGACAGATTGACAGGAATGTCACTAATCACCTTCAAGATGAAGTACTATGATTCACCTTCAAGATGAAGTGCCGCTAAATTGCCTTCAAGATGAAGTGTCGCCATATGCTTCCAAGAAGGAATGCTATTAATCGCCTCAAAAGGGAGTGTCATGATTCACCTTCAAGATGAAGTGCCGCCAATCGCCTTCAAGATGAAATGCCATGATTCGCCTTCGAGATGAAGTGCCACCATTTGCCTCTAAAATGGAGTGCCACGATTTGCTTCCAAGAAGGAATGCCACCATTTGCCTCCAAGATGGAGTACCATCATTTACCTCCAAGATGGGGTGCCACCATTTCCCTCCAAGATGGAGTGCCATTATCGTTAGTTTGTTTCTCACTGAACAAATTTGTTGCTTATGGTCTTTGCTCCATTCCTCTCATTCGATTAATAAGCAAAGAGGGGCAGCTGTACACACCAAATTTTTCTTAAGGCCTAATATACAACCCAAGTCCAATCCAATGGACTTGATAAAATAAAAAAATATACAAAGACCCTAAAAATTAAAAAATCTAAAAACACAGAGAGAAAAATCCAAAATACAAAAAATAATATAAAAACAAAAACCCTAGATCTTTCAAGTGTTTTTCCTCCAGCGTCAACAGACCTATTGCCAAGAGAACTCTGAGTCACCTTCGATTCTTGCGCACAAGATGCAATCCAAGGTTATCCAAACTACCTCCGAGATTTTCGGTGGTGAGAAAGCTCAAAAAACCCTAGTTTCAGCCTATAAATACCAACCCCGAAAACCTTAGAGGGGGAGATTAACAAGAAAAATCAGAACAAGAGACGTGCGAAAATAGTGAGAATATTGAAGCAAAAAATCAGGAAATTAGTGAGAAATGCCACGTTCTTACCTCGGTTCACGGTGGTCAGAGTGTTAATCGTGAGATCGGAACGGTGGAACAGCTCTCAACACTATCAGATTCCACATATTCTGAGAACAACCCGATCCAACGACGGATCCAAGAGTTTGAGAAAGGTAAAACTCGTTAATTGGATCTACTCTAATTTATTTGGTTGCTAAAACTAATGTTAGATATAGGTTTAAATTTAAAAAACGATCAATAAAAGGTTTTTGTTTTAGTTTTTGCCGTCGTCGGTGCTTGACCGACGGTGACAGTGGTGACCGGAATATCAGAGAGGAAGAGGTATCGATGGATTTTTGTAAAGAAAAAAAAATAAGTGAAGTAAGGGCAACTAAGTCACCCTTTTAATAAATGCGCGGAGATGTGAACACAAAGATGACTCAAACTCCATTTTAGTTGAATACAGACCAACATGAGTAAGAAAAATGAATTACGGGTTCATTTAACACGTGTTAGGAAAAATAGTACAACATTGGGGAAAGTAAAATCACAGGAAATGATATGACATGCTAGCTGTTTAGCATTTTTTAGGTTTTAGGGAAAATCGTCTCTTAGGTCTTTTAGTTTAGGTTTATTCTTTTTTTTATTCTAGGCCTAGTTTGTTCTTTCTAATTTGAGCTCTAACACTTAGATTCTTTAAGTTAGGTCCCTAATTTGCATGACCGGTTAGATGATTAGATAACAAGTTTCACCTCAGTTCAATCTAGTGCATAATTTTCCTAATTTCTTTAAAACAGACGATTAATAATTTGTTTGGATTTAAAATTGAGTTAAATTATATGTTAATTTTAAAATTGTGCGAATAATGTGTTTCAGGTTAGGTATATTTGATTAATAGTTTGCATAGTTTGAGATTAAATATGATTTGATTTAAGGTGAAGGTTTTAGATTAATTGTCCATTTGTTTAGATATCATTTGTTCTTATAGCATTTTAATCTTGTTTGTTGATTTATTTGTATATTTTCACCTTTTACAATAGTGTTATTAACCTTATCTTTGAAGCCTTTTAGACAACAACCCCTTTAGGCACCAATTTTGGGCGTTGTGGGGGGTGCTATAACCTTCCCCACGCGTAATTGACTCCTGAGCCCGACAACGACTCTGGTTCAGACGTAGACCAGTTCTATAGGTTTCCGGTCGTACTCAACCCAAAACGACCAATGGCGACTCCAATCTATGACAAACCTTTGAAGGCCCAACCAATTTTGTCCCGGACAAAAACGACATCGACAATTTCTATTTATGCATCTTGTGAGGCTCAAGAACGTGCTAGATCATGGGAAGCTTTAACAATTAGAATTTGCGATGTTAAGGGTGCTTGGTGTGTGGCGGGGGACTTTAATTCAGTTTACCGGCTATCTGGGCAAGGATGTTTTAGTTTCAAACCTACTGGCATAGAGGAATTCTCGACTTTCATTGAGGATGAGTTTAGTGTATTTACCTCTTTTTGGAGGTCGATTTACGTGGTTTGGACCTGATAGACGTTGCAGTCGGCTTGATCATTTTTGGTGTCAAATGTGTGGTTTGAGACTTTCAGTACCATCCAACAAATTTGTTTGCTGCGAGATATTTCAGATCACATTCCTCTTTTTGTTGCTATGTGATGATCGCGACTGGGGTTCGAGGCCTTTTAAATTTATGAATTATTGGTTAGATAGTGAGCGACATGTGCATCAGCTGGCTTAGGAATGGCCACGGTTATCTAATGCTAGTATTGGGAAAGACAAATTGGCTGTCAAATTAAAACATATGAAGTTTTTTCTTCGAGTCTGGAATCGCACTGAATTTGGAGTGGATACGAC
This sequence comes from Hibiscus tridactylites, assembly GCA_958450335.1. Classification (NCBI taxonomy): domain Eukaryota; kingdom Viridiplantae; phylum Streptophyta; class Magnoliopsida; order Malvales; family Malvaceae; genus Hibiscus; species Hibiscus tridactylites. The sequence continues at coordinate 60,471,569 of OY288275.1, forward strand.
CATTGGGACTATTAAGCGGGATATTGAGGGAGTTGATCATGAGTTGGCTTTGGGTGTGGTGTCAGATGAGACCCTGGAGAAGCGTCGGATGTGGTTTAAAGAGCTATTGAATGCGATTGCTCAGAAGGAATCTATTTGACTTCGTGCTTTGATTTACCGTGAATTCAAAAAGCATTTTGCTAAAGAACCAAGGATAGGCACTTGGACGGTTAATGGCGACTTCATGAAGTTAGGGAAGGTAGAGTTGGCGTCTTTGACTGCGCCTTTTACTTTGGATGAAATCCGAAGCAGCAACTTGGAGTTGCGATGGCTCGAAGGCCCCCGACCCGGATATGTTCAATTTTGAATTTTATCGACGTAGCTAGATTTTCATTAAAGATAATGTGCTACACCTCATGAATCAATTTCATCTTACGTGTAAACTACCATGAGAAGTGAACTCTACTTTCTTAATTCTTTTGCCGAAGAAGGACTCGCCTCTCACCATTAACGATTTTAGGCATATTAGCCTTGTGAGTTCGACGTAAAATTTTTGGCTAAGACTTTGGCGCGACGGTTACAACATGTTATGGATATTATCATTAGCGATACACAAATGGCCTTTTTAAAAGGATGTCAGATTGTTGATGGGGTTCTTCTCGCAAACGAGGTAATTCATTCTTTGCGAAATCTTATGACTGTGTCTGATGGGAGTTTTTGGATGACATTTTGTGTTAGATGGGTTTTGATGTCACTTGGTGTTGCTGGATTTGGAAATGTGTAAGTACATCTCATTTATCGGTATTATTTAATGGTTCTGCGTCGAAGGAATTTAGTTTAGGTCGAGGCATTCGCCAAGGCTGTCAGTTGTCACCTTTGTTATTTGTCATTGTGGCTAAAGCACTACATCAGATAATAAGTTATGCGTGTCGTTCTGGTGTTATTCGGGGTGTTGCCATTTCGGATGCGTTTTCAATTTCACACCTTCAAATCACAAATGATACAATGTTGTTTTTTGAGGGTTCAATTGACATGGTTATCAATGTTCAACGCTTATTACATTGCTTTTATGTATGCTCGGGTTTGTGCATCAACTTTTAGAAATCTTCGCCTTTTGCTTTTAGAGTGGATGCGGTAATTGTCGATCAAGCTGTTTCAGTTTTGGGGTGTCAACAAGGGAGTTTACCGTTCTCTTATTTGGGTCTTCCCTTGGGTATGAATCCAAGAAGCAAGGAGTTATGAGAGCTTGTTATTGCTCGTTTTCGCATGAAACTTGCTGGTTGGAAGAAATCATCACTTTCGTTTGCAGCTCGTGTCACATTAGTGAACTCAGTATTGTCTGCCCTTCCGCTCTACTACATGGGAATTTTTATTGTGCCAAAAGAGGTGATAGCATCCATTGATAAAATTCATCGCGCATTCCTATGAGAGTGTATGTTTGCATAGGAAAATGAGTCATATAAATTGGGAGGTGGTGTGCAAACCTCGACACCTTGGTGGTTTAGGGGTGACGAACCTTCAAGTTTGGAATCAAGTGTTACTTTCTAAATGGAGTTGGCGATATGCCCATGAGCCATATTCTCTCTGGCGATAATTGATTGTTGCGAAATATGGTGAGAATGTACAATGGTGGAGGTTTAATACGTCTCACAAGTCTTCCATGTGGGTTATTTTGAAGCAAATAGTTGCTACATCTACGAGTGCGAGTGTGACTGCTCATATGGGTTTGACATGCTTTACGTGGAAGGTGGGCTGTGGTACGGAAGTTTTATTCTGGTTGGATCCGTGGTGTGCTGAATTACCTTTAAAAGATTCGTTTTCGAGGTTGTTTTCTATTGCAACTAACAAACTTGCGTTAGTAGTGGATTATGCAGTAAATGGTTGCTTTGTGCATGACCAATGACACACTTTTTTAGACATGATTTGTGAGTGTTTGAGACTCAACAACTTGCTGATTTGATGGATATTGTGGCTGCGTTGAGGTTATGAGATCGGGTGGCGGACACTCTTATTTGGAAACCGGATCATCATGGTCAATTTTTGGTACAAGCTTTCTCGCGTTTGTTATTGCTTGATAAGGTAGGGGATGTTGATGTATGAGCTTGCTTTGCGTGGAAAATACCAATTACACCGAAAATACATGCTTTTCTTTAGTTCGTTTGGCTACAACGGTTACCTACTTTGCATTTTTTGCGACATCGTGGTATAGTTTTGGCGTCAGATCATGGTCCATGTGTGTGATGCGGCGTGGCCGAGGATGAAATTGATCATATCCTTTATTCATGTGCTTTTGTTCTGAGGATATGGATTTGGTTTTTGGGATGGTGGGGGTTTGTTTGATTTTGCCGCAATATTTGTCGGAGTTTCTAAAGTTCGATTGTTTGTGTTCCTTCTCGGGTATGCAACGTAAATGGTGGTTACCGTGTATGGCTTCAACTTTATGGTTGTTATGGCTCGCACGAAATGAGATGGTTTTTAACAAGAAACGTTTATTGTATGCGGAGATATGTTTTCTGATTAAACTTAGATCTTTCTTTTGGGTAAAGACGGTTACTGATGATTTTCTTCTCATGAAGGCTGCATGGTGGAGATGCCTGAGTGATTGTGCTATTTCGACTCCTCATCGATCTTCTCAGATTGGTGTATGTTAGGAACCTCCGTCTAGTGGTACGTTGAAGTTCAATGTGGATGGTTGGCAAGGGGTAAGCCAGGTCCTGTAGACTTTGGGTGTGTGCTTTGAGATGAGTCGCAGACGATTTTATATGTATTTTCGGGTCCTCTTGGCATTTTGGATTCTAATGTGGCCGAAATACGGGCAATTGAATTTTCTTTATCTATGGTGTTGGAATCCGTTTGGGCCGATCGTCATGTGATCATTGAATCGAATTCTAGCATAGTAATAGGTTGGATTTTGCAGACGGAACGTCGGCTGTGGAAATTGTGGGATATTTTTGTGTCGATCGACTCGCTTTGTTTTTCTTTTAATGTGTGTTTTCATCATGTTTTCCGCGAGGCCAATTCTCTTGTGGATGTCTTAGCCAAATAAGGTGTGGATCGTGTGGTATTGTTTCGCGCTTGATGGTATGCAGTTCCACGATGTATACTGGAGATGTTTGTTTTGTACTGGTTTGGTGTCGCGCCTTTTGGAGGGTGGTTTTCAGCTTTGACCTTGCTGCCCCATGTTTTGTTTTGCTTGGCCCCTTAGTCGGTGGTGTTTGGGTGTTCTTGGCCGTGTATGTTTGTTGGTTGTGTATGTGTTGGCTGTTGCGGTGGGGTGGGGTGGTCGAGTTTGGCTATATGTGCTTGTTTTGTTTTTTTTCGTGTTGGCTTGAGAGTCTGTTGTTATGGGTCGGTTGTGGTGTACTATTTTCCTTCATTTTTAGGTTTAGGGAGGTTTTTAACGAGGCTCACAACCGAGGTTTGTATGATTCGTTTTTCTAATAAATCATACTTTATGCCGAGCAAAAATAATAATTATTATGTATATAATTATTTTTAATATAATTTAATTAATTATTAAATTTAAATACAAATATAAATGTGTGAGAATAAAAATAAAAAGTATTACTTTACAAATGTCACAATATAAATACGTGAGGGTGAAGAATTAAAATAGAAAAGATTAAATTTAGGTTACTTGGAGATTTTTTATAATTGTTAAGGATAGGAGGATCTTTATAACTCTTATGTTAAAATCTCTAATTTTAAAAACTTCTATTAGCAACTTTTTCAAAATTAAAAGTTCTCCCAATCCGTTATTCACCAAACATCCAAATTAGCGAATTTGACTGGTTAAATCACTAAAAATTAGCTCAAACCTCTAAGTTTGCTTTGCTTGAACTTTCCGGCTCTTGTTCTTTCTCTTTAATCCATCTGACATCGACGATAATTCTATCTTGTTGTGATGTTCTCCGATGGTATTCTCACTGCATTTTTACAAACGGTGCTTTGCTTTTGTGACCCCATAAGGGACATGCAGTTGTAAATGTTTAAACTATTGACTTTTTTCTCGTCGAGTCTTTCCCCCTTCAATTTTTGGTGCCTTAATGTCCCTCTCCCGCTTCAGTTTTTCAGTCGTTGTTTGTGTCTCTATTCGTGTTCTTGTGTTGTATGTGTTTATTTTTTCTGTCTTTTTTGTTTTGATGTGTTGACTGTTGCTTGTTTTTGTTGTTCTTGTGTTTCTTTCCCCCATGATTCTCTTGTTCGTTTCTAGGTTCTGTGCATGTTTTGTTTTGTTTCTTTGAATAATATATCGTTGTTCCTTATTAAAAAAATAAACGTTGATTAAAATAATTAATTGGTGAATTGAACTGAATTAATTTAATTAAATCTTTTTATGTATTTATTTTTATCATAGTTTTCAATTTGATTGAGTTGTCGATTTTAGAAAAATAGACTGAATAAATCAAATAAATTATATATTATATATATTCTAACTATCCACGTCCTAAATAGGTAATTGTGTTTCCTTTATTAAATTCAAAGTTATCAACAAAAAAGAAAGAAAGAGAGAATTCAAAGGTAATATATTAACTCTTGATTTGCATTGAGAGCCTACCCATTGAATTTGATGCTCAACTTGTCTAATTCCTTTTTCCTAATTGATTCATGCAATGATTACGTATGATTTCAAATTCCGACCAAACTTGTTTATGGCCTTTGTCCCATTATTAACTAATCTGATTGAGACTCACCAAATTTGCTTGGGTTTAATGTTTGTGAATTTTCTACAACTAGGGTTTGTAATTCTCGACTTATCTGCAAATCAACATGTTATTAAAAAAAGAGAAACTCTACTTTTTGAGTTTAAGCACGTAAATGAATTGAACGTTCAATAAATTTTTCGTGAACTGTTTGGTGGGGAGTTCATTTATGTTCGGTTTTTATTAAACGAACATATATGAATAAGATTTTTTGTTCGTTTAATTAAATAAAAAACATGAACAACATGCTCATTCGTTCATTTACGTTCGTGCACATTTGGTAATCCGTTCATTTATGTTCGTTTAACTTTATTCACAGGTGTCCATTTACTTTTATTATTTTTCATATATAACAAAAGTATTATATTTTAAAAAAATAAAAAAAAATAAAAAATACTCAATGTTCATTTGCGTTCGTTTATTATTTTAACGATCGAACATGAACGAGCACAAACAAGTTGCATTCCTTGACAAACGATCACAAACAAGAAATTATATTCTTTTATTTGTTCGTGTTCGTTTGTTTGTTCGCTTAAAATTAAATGAACTAACATGAACATACCATTGTTCGTGTTCGTTCGGTTAGTTTATAGGCCTATTTGGATTATAGAAGATTTTATTCTAACTTTGTTAGCCGCAAGGACGGATCCACATGAAAGGTGAAAGGAGCAATTGCCGCCTAACCTTGAATGATTTAATTGTATTTTAGGCCTTCGATAATTTTAAAATTATTGCAATTAAGTCTTTATTCCTTTTGATTTTTTATTTATTGTTTTGAAGGTACTACGAGAATAATTTAATAAAATTAAGCTTTGACCCTTTATTTTTTTGGCGTAATTACTTTTTGAGACCTTTCAATTTTAAAAGTCTATTTATTTTAAAGTTAATTAACTTGTTTTTTATAATTCAATCTTGATTCCGTCCTTGGATAACTGTAACACTTCAACAACACTCCCCAGTGAATAACATGTTAATAATTCTTTAAATGAAGATATCCGATATCTGCCATGGTGTGAATTTGGTATCCTGATGGCTGATGCAAACCAAGATTAAGCATGATGCTATGCAAATCTATTCGAAAACGAGATGAAGGAGAAGGCGTGGAAAGGGGTTATATTATATTATTTAGGTATATGATTGAGGGATAAAAATCTTCTGTTCCTTTTCGGTGCTCTTATTTATGTTACAACATAAAAACACTACAAAATTAAATTTTAAACTCTAACTCTAACTCTAAATTTTAAATCTTAAACCCTACACCTTATACCTTAAAAAATACACCATACCCTAAATTTTCTAAACTCTAACCATAAACCATAAACTCTAAACCTTAAATTTAATTTAAACATGAAGATATAAGTAGGGGCACCAAAAAAAGTAAGATATTTTCATCCATGATTGAAGGGAGAAAAAGGGTTTTTTTAGGAAGCTTAGCCAAAAAAAAGGAGTTATTTTACTGTACTTGTTTTGGGAACATTTATTTGTTTCAAACTTTTCAAAGATATTCACCTGTGCCTGATCTCATCTTCTGACGCAACAAGGTTAGGCCACATCACTCGGTTTGAAAACCAGATGATTTCATGCGATTTAAACTGAAAAAGACGTCTAATTATTAGGAATTTGTGACTAGCTGGAGAAATGTAACCAACGCAACATAAATAATAAGGGTAAACTACGGCTCTGTTTGGCGCCGCTGTTAAAATTTTGGATTAGGTTGATAGTTTGCGTTTGGAGAGAAGTTAAATTTTTTTATTTTTTCAAACGCAGCTGTTGAGAGTAAAATCTATGAAGAAACAAGGCACGGAGGTGCCAAAAGCAGCTTGTTCGGTAAAATTTTTCTAAAAGCTAGTAGAAAAACTCTGCCGAATGGAACCTACGTTAGAGATCACTTTTATTTTTATTCTATCTTAATTTAGTCATCAAATTAAAAAAGTTATGTTATTAATTTATTACATTTTGGTCAATAACTTAGTAACTTACACTAATTTGATGATGTGATATGTTAAAAATGTTATTCTTTTAATTTAATTTATGAAATTTAAATAAAATATTAATTTTACCCTTGAATCCAGTCAAAGTCTCTTGTCATTGGCTACCGCTCACCACCGTCGTCGACCAATTTTATATTTTTGCATATTATTGCGATTCTCAAAATAAATATTTTGTAAAAGTCTAACTATGCATTTATATATATATTTGGATAAATTGGAGTTTAAAAGATTTCTTGATATGAGAAGCAAATGGATGAGGAAACAAAATAGAAATAATAACATCGGACATCTTTCGGTAAAAGAGACTTGATTCATGTTCAAGAGAACCAAAAGGGATGAATTAGACATTTTAAAATACTTACTGCAAATATCTCGCTGATGCTCTCACGCTGGCAACATTGAGGTTGTCGTTTGGTGCTTGGTGCTTATGAGTTTGTCGATCCCTTAGTTATGCTTTTGCTTTCTTTCAGCAAGATAATGTAGCTTAACTTATTTGATTTGTATTATTGCCATGAGTACTTTTTTTTTCATTTAAGCTTAGAGAAATTTGTGTTCTGGTGTGACTTGTGTTATTTTTATTATACTCCATTTTGGTGATATAGATGCTTCTTGAGATTCTACAAAAGTTTTGCACGGAAATTGAGAGAATAATTCTGTTTTTCTCCATTTTCATAATACTCACGTCCGAGTATTCATTTGGTTTCATCGATTTAGCTTCGAAATTTCATAAATTGGCGAAACTGATAGCTTCCTTGCTACGTGACCTAGCAAGAATCCCATGCTCTCTACCTTCAGTCAGTCTACGTGCAATAGAAAATTAAGTTCTTCAGCTTTACATAACCAAGTTTAGAAAAAACCTGTTTAAATTTTCCCCAAAATTAGGGTTCATAAATTTCTTGTTGCCCAAGCTTCCTATATAAACAGTTAGGTAGTCAACCAAGGGCTATTCACATATGCCATGAATTTCATGTTCTTGATTCTTTTTTCGTTACCTCTCGTTGTGAGAATTGGACTAGTCGGTTGAATCGAAAACCAATAATCCGTCGGGTGAATGGTGGCATAAAATAACAACGACATCAGCTGCAAGCAATCAAAACAAGGCAAACACGAAAATTGGAAAGCATTTAAAAGCTTGAAGAAAGATGCACCAAATGTTCGTAACAGACAGGTACAAAGTTGAATTCAAGACTAAAAGGGTGACACAGAGAATTTCAACAGGCAAAAGGGTAAGGCTTCATGGCTATCTACCAAAATTGCACTTGGGTATCAGTCACGACTAGGGCTGTAAACGAACCGAACGAACATGAACGAGGGTGTGTTCATGTTCGTTTAACTTTAACCGAACAAATGAACGAACACAAACATAAACGAACACAAAATTTCTTGTTCGTGTTCGTTCATTAAGGAATGTAGCTTGTTCGTGTTCGTTCGTTTAAATGGTAAACGAACATAAACGAACACTAAAGAACACAAACGAACATAAACGAACATGAACGAACATATATAATTTGTTAAATATTTAATATTTTCAGTTAGTTCGATTAATTCAGTTAATTAACCGATTTTTAAACCGAATTAATCGATAATTAAAATTTGAAAAAAACTCTTAATTATTAGTCGAAACCTAAAATTATCTAATAGATTAACCAATTTTGTTTTGGTTCGGTCGGTAAGTTCAGTTTAACCGAATAATGAACACCCCTAGACATATGTAAATAAATTTAAATGAACATAAACGAACAAACATAAATGAACCTAAACGAACGAACATAAATGAACATAAATGAACGAGCATAAACGAACGGATTACCGAACGTTCACGAACATAAATGAACGAATAAGCCTTTTGTTCGTGTTCGTTCATTTAATTAGACGAACAAAAAATCTTGTTCATGTTCGTTCGTTTAATAAATAAACGAACATAAACGAACTTCCGCCGAACGGTTCATGAACGGTTCGCTGAACGTTCGGTTCGTTTACAGCCTTAGTCACGAGCAAGGCGAAAAATAGGTAAACTGTAATTTTACAGAAACGGGGCGAGCAACATAAACAGACGAGAGTTGACATTTGCCACCCAAGGAAGAACTAGATAAACACAAGCACATGCACCACAGCCTACATCTTGACAACAACCTGTTCTGCTGAACTTTTCTTCACAACTCATTTAGTAACTCCAACGCCTCATTAGCTATACCTTCAATCAGAATGGTGTATGTAGTAGATTCAGTAGTTTTACATCCCTTCATAACCATATAAGCCAAAAAGTCGACAGCGCGATCAGTTTGTCGAGCCTTGCAAAGGCCTAACATGATGGAGTTATAAGTTATAGCATTTGGCCTAACACCCATTCTCTAAAAGTCATGAAAAAATTTATTGCATCATCAACCTTTCCTTCCCTACTAAGTCCTCCAACAAGTGAAGAGTAGGTAATTATATCAAGCTTCAGGCCCTTGGCACGCTTCTCCTCCAAAAGTCCTCCAACAAGTGAAGAGTAGGTAATTAAAATCGTACAAGCTATAATATCAGGAATCTCAGCATGATAAACTATGCCCTCGAGAAGCTTAAACCCTTCTTTCAATTCACCATTTCTAACAAATTTATGCAGTTGATTATTGCTACCGGACTCCTCAAAGCCATGAGCAGAACTTAATGGACTAGACAAAACATGACCATTCCCAAAATCCCCTTGTTGGGAACGCTCATAACTTAGCAACCTACCATTGACACCAGCAATTTTAACCTTGGAAAAAGCAAGCACCTTACACCGCCTTCGCATTTGGATGTGTACAGATTTACAGCCCATAGAAGCTTTCACATGACTAAAATTGGTAACCGATTTAGGGCTTATTTTTTGTTGCCTTTAACAACCTTAAAGCACTTAAAAAAGTGCTTTTAGTTAAAATGAGTTGTTTTTTTGTTGTTTTTAAAATTAGTTTTTTTTACCCAAACTAAAAAGTTAAATTTTATAGCTTTTTGGGTCAAAAGCTTTGAAAATAAAATTATTTTTTTACCATTGTTATTTAATTATAATTTATTGTTAAAATAATGTTTATGCATATATAATTGTAAAATAATATATATTTTATAATATTTATATTGAGAATAAAATTGTTTTATTTGTAATTTATTTGTAATTTATTATTAATTTGTAAGTGGTATGTCCGTATGTAATATACAATGTACTTTATATTTTCAAATTAAATTTTTTCAAAAAATATTTTTTTATTATAATTAAAATTAATTTATTTCATATATCATAACATTAACTAATTTGGACATCACAAAGTTTATTTTTACTTTTCAATATCATGTCTAAAATAGACATTTTATCCCCTCAAAATTACTTTTTGACATCAATAACAAACATAACTAACTTTTTAAAATTAATTTTCAACAACTAGTTTGAAAATCACTTTTACTTAGACCATTCCTGTGAAAGTAGCAAAACCCTTCATGGCAGTGGAGCTCATCCGAGTAACTTTTTTTAATTCGAGAGGTTTCACCTCTAATTAGTTATTACAATTTTTTTACCAAACATCTAAATTAATAGATTTGACTAGTCAAGTCTATAAAAGTGATTTAAACCTTTAATTTTGGCTCAAAATATTGTTTACTAAATATGGCTGAAATTTTTTGATAAGTGAAAGATCTTATGTTTGGATCACCAAATTTATAGGCTTTATTTGACAATTAGCAGATGACTGATAACAGATTACGTACATTAGTTGATAGTTGATAGCGAAGTACATTAGCTGACTTGACTATCGAATTGCATTAGCTGATTTAACTAGCAAATTATATTAGTTAGTTGTATAGATGTGTTTGATAAAATTAATTGTTAACCGATAGCTGTTTGATTATTTGAACACGCAAAATAACATGTATAGACATGATTATATTTATATTTAAGACTTGTTTGAATTGTTTATTATTGGCTAAATGGGTACTTTTGCTCCCTGAGTTCAACCCAAAAAATTAATTTCACCCATCGCTGAAAAATGCATCCAATGTGGCCCACAGTTTGTGAAATCGATCAAACTGACCATTTGTCCGATGTTGACCGCTACGGTGATGACGTGGCAGTCCACAATGCTGACGTGACGGTCCATAATACTGACGTGGCAGTACACGTGGGATGATGACGTGGTGGAAGGGAATGAATTGATTATTTTAACCAAATTCGAGGGCATAATTGATTTTTTACTGAATTCAGGGGCATAACTAATTTTAATTGAAAGTTCGATAACTTACTTAATATTTAAGCTGAAAAATAAAAAAAAATAAAAAAAATAAAAACATTATAATGAATTAAAAAATAAGTTAAAACATTAAAATTAAAATATCAAAAAGTTATAAATATAAAAAATTCAAAATTTTAAAATATTTATAAACCATCGAAAAATTCTTCAACTGTTTCTCGTTATGTTAAGCGTACTAGTGTTCCTTGAACATATTTTCAATTGAAACATCCTTTTATTAGAGTAGTAATAAAATTAAAATTCTATTTCATTTTCTACATCAAATATTAGTGAACATCAATTTGATGTAGAAAAACGAATTTTTTTAAGTTTTACTATTACTCTAATACAAGGTTGATTTTACTGAAATATGTTTAACGAATGACAATACTCAGACTGGGAAAGTTGATGACTTTTTTGATGAAAAAGTTCAATTTTTTTAATAATTTATAAACATTTTTATTAAGTTTTTATATGTAAATTTTTTCGCTTTATAATTTCTAATAATTTTAATTTATATATATATTTTTTATTTTCAATAATTTTTTGAATATTTTATTTATTTTTATTAACTTTATGGATTTTTATAAAAAAATGAAGAATATTTTGATTTTTTTTGAGAATCCTCACTTTGCTTATTTTTAAAATTATTAGGGACCCAAAAGATATTTACACCAATTTGATAATTGATTTTTCGTATATTCCATTTGTAAAATTTCATCTGGAAAAATCAAATTATTTATCCAATTTTATTCAAAAACTAAATAAATCTATTAAATTAACTTGAAATTTAAACAAATTAATTATTCAGTTTTAATATTTTTAAAATTTCAATAATTTCCTAATTTCTTATTTTTTTAACTTAAATATTATATAAGTTATCGAATTTTTAACTTAAATATTAAATAAGTTATCGAATTTCTTATTTTTTATAACTTATATATTAAATAAGTTATCAAATTTTTAATTAAAATCAATTATGCCCTTGAACTCGGTAAAAAGAATCAACTTTGCCATCGAATTCGGTTAAAATAATCAATTCAACCCTGTTCACCATGTCATCATCCCACGTGTACTGCCACGTTAACATTGTGGACCGCCACATCAGTACCACAACGATCAACTTCGGTCAAAGGGTCAATTTAATCGATTTTGCGGACTAGGGGCCACATTAGATGCGTTTTTTGGCGATGAGTAAAATTGACTTTTTTAGTCGAACTCAGGAAAAAATACCCTTTTAGCCTTTATTATTTATCAATACTATATTTATTAATATTAATTAGATTATAAAAAATAACCTTTTAATATAACATTATTAATCATATTTGAAAGATGTATATATAAAGTAAAACTTATTAAAATATTTCGAATTAATACCAAATTAATAACATGTATAAATTTTAATATTAATTTGAGAAATAATGCCTAGTTCAAAATACTAATTTGGGAGCGAATATTTTTTAAATATCGACCAAGGGAAATGCCTAATTCAAGTATTAATTTGAGAGTATATTTTTTAAGTACCAACGTAACGTAAGAGAATACATTTAAGCCAATATTTTACTTATTAAGAAACGGGTCGGTTTTAAATTTGGACAAAATAATATGAGCGGATCCAAATCGGGTCATAGCAGAAATGCTGAGATAGAGATGGGCACGGGTCGGGTCGGGCCGGGTTTTTGGCCCACCCGAACCCGACCCGAAAATATTAACCCTAAACCCGAACCCGACCCGACCAATTTTTTAAAAAATCCGACCCGACCCGACCCGAAAATAAATACCTTAAACCCAACTCCGACCCGACCCGATCTATGTAAAAAAATCAATTTTAGGGACTAAATTGTAAAAAAATAATTTTAAGAGACTTAATTGTAAAAAATAATAAATTGAAGGACTAAATTGCAAATTAAAAAATCAATTTTAAGGACCTAATTATAAAAAAAAATATAAAAAAGGGTATTATTCCAAATATTCCTAAAAAAATTAGGGAAAAATTACACTATTAGTCTCGGGTCGGGTCGGGTAGGATTTTTTCACCCTAAAACCCGAACCCGACCTCACCCTACACAAAAACCCGTGCCCATCCCTATGCTGAGATGGTCTTCTCAGGGGGTTCACTCACCCTCAGTCTTTCAGATCCAAAAAACCGAACCAGAAACAAAGCTCTAGCAGACTAAAGCTATCCCCAAAAGAAAAAGGATAAAAACAAAGGTAATTCAATTCTCCGTTTGAATAGATTCTGGATCTGATTCTCTCTCCGAAAGAGACCCAACTAAACGCAAATTTGGCGATGGTAATGGAACTAGAGAACGGAGATGACGCCGTCTCCTCATCGGCGTCACCGACCTCTGAAACGGCCAGTCTCCTCCCTCTCGCCTCCGTCTCTCAACAGCCTTATGTCTCCGAGCTCCTCTCCTTCACTCTCGATCGCCTTCATAAGGTCCGTGTCTTTGTTATGCTTCACTTCATTTCTTTGTATACCTTGTTTTTGAGATCGAATCGTGTTTGTTGTTTCTGAACGGAAAGGAACCGGAACTTCTTCGAGTTGATGCGGAAAGGATTCAGAGGCAAATGCAAGAAGTTGCGGTTGGTAATTACCGCGCTTTTATATCTGCCGCGGATGCGTTGGTTGCAATCAAAGAGGAAGTTTCTTCTATTGATAAGCATCTCGAATCTCTGGTAATTAACTTTCTTATTCGTTCAATGTTTCTTATTATTTTTTTTTTAATTTTCTTTGTTGTCTGACACTGAGATATGATTTGATCTATGGAATATATGAACTAATTTGGGAAGTAGGAAATGTACATTAGTTGGAAGATTGGAATAGAGTACGATGCATGCAGCTGATAATTATGAACTTTATTTTCCTGTAATTTTTATCACTCAAATCCGGGGACCAAAATTCAAGGAGTTCCAATAATTGTTTTCAAGGAGCTTTGAACACCCTTGAATGTTTCACTTGGAAATGTTTGGCTTTCGGGATCTGAAGTTAGGTAATAGATTTGTGATTTTATGGAGTGGTGTGGGCAGTTTACTGGCTATCTTTTGGATCTCTAGAGTCTAGATTTGTGATTTCCTTTTCTTATGATTATAAGAGAAAAATATTGAGAAATGGATTCAATTATTGTGTTAGCTGTGATGCTTGTATTAGTTGTGAAAGCATATTTGGATAACGCGAAGGGCTTACTGTTGATGTCTCCCAGTGTGATAAATTATTAGCACATGAAAACTTTTTTTTTTCCATCCGATGTGTTCACTTTCTCTCAATGTTTGTATATACAAGATTCAACGAGTTGCTAAAGAAGGTAAAACTTGTAAATGTTGATGGTCAATGATATATGGGTAAGGTTACTCTACTTTTAAAAGGGGTAACAATATCATGGCAACCAGAGTTAGAAAAGGAAAAATGGAAAACACCTTATAAAAGAGAAAAATGGATTGGCCTTTACTTTTACATGATTTGGGCATCCTGTAAAAATGGAGGATTTATGATGCATCGATTTTCTAATTTTTGTTTTTTGATCCTTAGAATTCTCAAATTCTTCTGCAGATATGCTAATATGCAGGGTTTATCTTTGCAGATTACTGAGATCCCAAGCCTGACATCTGGTTGCACAGAGTTTATTGAATCTGCAGAACAGATTTTGGAGAAGAGGAAGATGAACCAGACTCTGCTAGCAAATCACAGTACTTTGCTTGATTTGCTTGAGATTCCTCAGCTCATGGACACGTATGTGTTTCAGTAAATTGTAAATGGTGAAGCACTTAGCAACATAGAATATATGCTTGAATGAATCATTAAATTCAATTTTCTATTTTCTACAGATGCGTAAGGAATGGAAATTATGATGAAGCTCTTGATTTAGAAGCCTTTGTTTGCAAACTCTCAACCATGCACCCCAAGTGAGTTAACCCCTATTATTTCCTTCATTATCATCCATTTGGAAGACAACTGATTGAGATCGGTTTTCCCTCTGCTTGAAAGTATACCCGTCATTCAAGCACTGGCTGCTGAAGTTAGGCAGACAACCCAATCTCTTCTCTCTCAGCTTCTCCAAAAGCTTCGCTCAAATATTCAGGTATTTGTTTGGAAGTGGTTGAACAAATGCAAAATTTGATTTTAGTTGGAGTTTTAGTTAGTCAGTGGTCTATGTTTGCAGTTACCAGAATGCCTTCGGATTATTGGATATTTACGCCGAATAGGAGTATTTAGTGAGTATGAAATGCGGTTACAGGTAACATCACAAAGCTAATTCCTCAATTTCATCTCCACCCTTTTATAATTGGTTCACTCTCCCATCCTTGTTCACATTTACTTTCTTATTTCCCTTCTGACGACATTATTTCATGGTTCAGTTTTTGAGATGCCGAGAAACGTGGCTCACTGGGATTCTTGAGGATTTGGACCAGAGAAATGCTTATGAGTATCTAAAAGGGATGATAAGCTGTCACAGAATGCATCTTTTCGATGTTGTTAACCAATATCGAGCAATATTTGCTGATGATACATCTGGAAGTGAAGAAAATTATGATGGCGGGCTTCTTTTTAGTTGGGCCATGCATCAAATTACGTCACACCTTAAAACTCTTAAAGTCATGCTTCCAAAGATAACAGAAGGTGGATCACTATCAAATATTCTGGACCAGTGTATGGTAAGTAATTTTGAAACTGTAATATTTGCTTATATTCATGTCTTCATTTCCTTAAAGCTATTATTCATTATTAAATATAGTTGTTTCCTCGTAGAATATATGGTATTGGAGAAGTATTATCAATCATTTGCCTTTTGATCATTATGACAAATTGACAATACCTTAGTCTACATAAGCATGTATTCAAAATATTTTTGCATTTGAGCATCTGAAAGATAGCCTGGTTTCAAATTTGCAATAACGCAGCTTTGCCTTTGTGTGTGTGTGTTTCCTGTCAAATACTACATTCAGAATGTAGGTAATGGCGGAAAAGAAATATTGCTTCTAGGTGGCTATTATGGCAGCTCTTCTTGTGAAAGAAAAAAACTATGTTGCATCCGATTTGATGATGCTTTTGATCTTTTTTGTTGACAGTATTGTGCAATGGGTCTTGGTTGGGTCGGATTGGATTTTCGAGGCTTGCTTCCTTCTCTTTTTGAAGAGTAAATACATATGCATCTTTTTTTTTTCCTTTTGACTACTTTTTACCCATATCACCGTTTACATATACTTCACAACTTTACAGGGCGGTGCTCAATTTATTCTCTAAGAATATGAACACAGCAGTAGAAAACTTTCAGGTATGCAGGCAATGCACAAAGTTAGGATTTTTCTTTTACTAGTCCTCAAAATGGGTTAGTTGCTCAAGTGTTACAATTTGGGCCCAGCTTTACAACTTGGTGACCGCTAACTTCTTTAACTTCTTTTACTTGGCTCCAGTTAGTTTTGGATTCACATCGTTGGGTCCCATTGCCGGCAGTCGGCTTTTCAGCCACTAGAATCAGTGATGAAAGTAAAGAGGATGTAACTCCACCATCTTATCTGATGGAGCATCCACCTCTTGCAGTGTTTGTTAATGGTAAGTTTCACCTCTTACTGACGTAACACCTTTAAATTTGGTAAGATAGTGAGTTTGTTTGAAAACGAATGATATGGACAAACTATCAAAGGAATAAATGACACTAGAGCTGCCAAGGGAGTATGATTAGGTTGCATTATTCTTTCTAACTTATAGGTTTAAGCTCTTTTCATACCGATTACTCTTGTTTTGAGTAAAAAGGCAAAACTAGTAGGGGAATAAATGACACTAGTGCTGTCATTGGGGGGAGGGGGTTAGGTTGTATTAAACGTTTCAAATTTTAGACGGAAACTATTTTCATCCTTAATTTTCTTGTCTTGACTGTAAAGGCAAAAGAGAACTGATTCTCTTTCTTAAAGTTTTGATGGCTCAGTGTTGTCGGTTTTATAGAACTGGACTGTAAGGAATTGAGGTGTTTCCTGAGAAATCTGTGTTTTTTCCAAGTGTTTCCTGTAAAAGCACACTCATTATAGTTCTCATTCAATCCTTAAAATTTATTGGATTTGCTACTTTCTGCGACATCAACTTATCCATCTCCTTTGGTGATGTTACTTTTAGGTGTTTCTGCTGCAATGAATGAACTACGTCCATGTGCCCCAGTAAGTTTGAAGAATGTTCTTGCTCAAGAATTAATTAAAGGATTGCAGGCTGTTTCTGACTCCCTATTGAGGTACAATGCAACACGGATGCTTAGAGAAAACGAGTCCGGGCTTTTCCTCTCTCTTTGCCGAGCATTCATTGAGGTGCATTCTAATAAAATCTAGCAGACTATACATCGTTCAAGTTATATTTATGAAGCATTTTTGACAAACTTACCCCATTTTAGGTTGTTTTTCCACATTGTGCGACATGCTTTGGTCGCTGTTATCCTGGTGGAGCCACTGTTATCATGGATGCAAAGAGTTTATATGAAGGAGTTGGTCGCCTGTTGACAATCTCTTCATTGAAAGAACCCCCTAAACCAGTCAGTAATGGAGAGGAGAAAAGCAGCTCTGAAAATGGCGACCTGCCTCAGCCAGCTGTGGTGGAAAATGGTGTTGAATCCACCGTTGATAATGCAGATGGAAAGGAAGAGACGACTCCCGCTTCGCATACTGATGAAAAGAGGGGTGAAGCATCCATTCTTTAAACTTGGATTTGATTATATTTACTTGTAGAAGAAGTTAGTGTATTTTTTTGTTTAATGTAAAAGGTAAAATGAGAAAAATAAGCTATATGTTTGTCAGTTCTGCATCTATACTGTTCGAGAGTTTAATATTAAGTTTGATGCCAGAATACTTGAAAAAGGAAATATTGTCAAAACCATAGTAGAAAAGGCCCTCTCTTGCCGTGAGCAATTTCGGTTCTTCACCCAACTGTGAAAGCATCAAAAAATGAATACCCAGTTAATAGACCAGTTTACAACCTTGTTATATATGCATATAACTAAATTGACCAAACGACATGAGTAATTCCATAGGATGAGAGAGTAAAGATTTGGAGCTGAAACTATCATTTTCCGAACCTTTTTCATTGAAGAAAGGAAATATAATTTATGGGTAAACTACTGTGACCATACGATTAAGTTATGTACACTTTTGTGGTAGTAGAAACTAAAAGTTTCCACAAGCGCCCTAGTTTTAGGGTTTAAGGGCTTAGTTTAGAAGTAGGGTTTAGGGATAATAGTTAGAATTTAGAGTTCAATGTTAGAATTTAGAATTTAGACGTTAGTGTTTAGTTTTTAGGGTAATATAATGAGAGTTTAGGTTTTAATCTATAAACCCTAAACTCTCAATCACTATCCCTAAATTTAAAACTCATACACATAAGTCCCTAAACCACATACCCTAAAGTAATCCCTAAATCTTAAAAGTAGGGTGTTTGTAGAAACTTTTAGTTCATTGTTGATTCAAACCTCATCAAATTGAAACCAAAGTAATTAATCATCGTACATGTCATCATGACATCATATGAAACAAGAAAAACTACTATAAATCTATGTTCCAAGTAATTTGGCCAATATTGCCTTGTTACATTTTTTTCAAAAATAATAGTACATACTCACAGTAACAAGGATGTTTTAGATGCACTTTTACTTCTAAAAACAGTCCCATATTAATACGCATACTAAACATGCTTTCGTTATCGTACGTTCATATCATCAACACTTATATAAAGTATTATTACTATATTAATCGAGACTTACGAATTTTGCATCTAAATATAGTTACAGAACGTCACAAGTTATCTACATCAATACATACATCTAATCATATTTCAAATAATTCGAAAACCAATTGATTTTATTGGAACGACTTTCTCAAAATAATTTTTTTCATTCCAATCACAAAATTTGAATAAGTAACCTTAGTTAATATACTTATCGTATTTTCTCGCTAAACCAAATGGACGTCTGTTTAAATATTTGTTTTTGATAGTTGATACAAGCTTAAATAAAATATATATCCTATTAGCTGCTTTACCAAAAATGGAGAGATGTTTTTCATTCCATCATTGCACTCCTTAATTCAAGCAATTTCATTCTTTGAATCAAGGGAAAAAAATATGATACCAACACCAACCCAACATCAAAATAACATTTTGAAGCTTCCCATTGTTTTCAATTTTTTGGGGCTATGGGAAGGATTGATCCTTTAGATGACGATTTCCTCACACATCCGGCACTGCCCTTGTCCCTACCGGTGGCTGCCACGGCTGCAACCATCGCTATAATCTCTAGTTTTTGCGCGTTTTGGAGGACCCCAGAACCAGATTTAGCAGACTCATCTGAAACGGCGGAGAACTCACCGGATTCAGATGTTCCGCTGGAAACGGAAGAAGCCACCGCCGCCGAAGAGGAAGAGGAGGCAACACAAGCATTGCCTCCGCCACCTTGCATGAGGGCATTAACGATGACGAATCAATCCGCTAGGACGGATCGTTGCAGCAGTTTGATGAAGAAATCGGTTTCCGCTCGCAGAATAAGCTCGGCCAGCGTGAAGAAGCATTTTAGAAGCATTTCGGTGAGGGAGATTATGGACAAAAACAAACATAAACCCGACGATTCGCATTCGCTTTGTCAGAAGCATATTATATTAGGTGGGAAATGTAAAGTTGGGGTTCAAGTTGATGCTGATGCTGATGCTGAGAAGAAAAATACAGGTCCAGACACCCAAAGTTCTTTGGAAAACCCAGACGCCATTGCTGATAAAGTTGAGGACGAACAAGGTTTTGGATTCTAAAGGAAATCGACACCTTAGATTCAATTTTTAAGATTTGTTTTAGAATGAATTTCAGCTTTCAATATATTCAAAGATAGAATTAGACGATGAGATGATTGTGTCACTTTTTGTGTTTTTGGTATCCCTATTCTCTCCTTACCTGTATTAACTTCTCCTTCTCTTTCCTTTGCGTTTCTTGTTTTAGGGTTCCAAGTGTTCATTAATGAGAGTAAAAATTGTAATACTTGTGCAATCGATGTAATGGTGGTGGTTGATGTCATGTAAACGACCCGAACGAAGGCGAACAAGAGTATGTTCATGTTTGCTCGTTTAATTTTAACCAAATAGATGAACGAACATGAACAACTGAACAAACATAATTTTTTGTTCGTTTCATAAAATGATATATGTGATTAAATTTAGACAAACATAAACGAACGAGCATACGTGAATAAATTTATTTTTTTAAAAAAATATAATATTTTTATTATGAAAAATAATAAATATAAATAGATATACATGAACAAATTTAAACGAATATAAATAAAGATATTTTGAATGTTCACGAACGTAAATAAAAATTTGTTGTCTTTTTGGTATCCATATTTATACTCCACGGATTAGAAAAATTAAAAGTAAAGTTTAAAGAATTAGGGTAGAGTATATTTTTAGAATTTAAGGTTTAGAATTTAATTTATTTTAATGTTAGATATAAAAAGGGACATCGAAAAAAGCGGAGGATTTTTGTTCAAAATTTTGAAAATCCCACGGTTTAGCTGTTGAGTTGGATGGTAGGATAACCGTTGATTTCGTTCACATCCTTTGAGCAACTTAGTGAAGGTAACCTATGTTATACGGATACGGGGATGAGATGGGACCGAGACAGGAAAAAAACAATGTTTGAAATTATAAAGTATGTGTACGATAAAAATAAGGTAAATATATAATATATTTTAAAACTTTAAAAATTTATAAAAAAAATCATTAAAATTCATAAAAAATCGCAATCTAAAAGTGCTAAATTTCAAATAATAAGCTAAATTTAGAACAAAACTAAACAACGAAAAACCATTCATGGTTAACATCCTACATGATTAACACATTCTCCAAATCGAGGTCATCAAGTGAGAGTTTTACAAACTCTAGATATCCCACATCTCTCAACGAATTTGTTGAATTGGTTAGAGTTAGTTATCAGGTTAGTTATACACTTAACAGTTTGTAAACATGTATATATTGAACCCCACCGTACATATACAATACATCGAATAATAAGAGAAATTTCCTTTGTTCATTTTTTCTCTTATCTTTCAATTCACAACGTCCGACCACCGTTTACATGGTATCAAAGCTACCAACGATCAAGTTTCTGACGGTCAAATATCAGCAAATCATTTCTGTTTGATTTTTGAAAGAAACAGTTATATTATTTAGTTTTATCTTCCTGGTAAATATCTTTGTTGTGTGTTATATAAAGATGAGAAAAATGCTTGACTCTAATCATTCATTATTCTTGCATCCATCAGATATCTGCTCGCTGCGCATCAATTAACTAGAATCGAGAACTATAATTTGTGGAGTCGGTCGATGAGAATAGCTTTGTTAACCAAGAACAAAGTTAATTTTGTAGATAAAACTTGTACACGAAATAAAAAAAAATGTGTTCTCAATGGGATAGATGTAATGCATTGATATTATCTTAGATTCTGAATACAATAAGTCAAAAACTTTTAGTTTGACAAGATCTAACACATATGTTTGATAAGCTGGATGGTTCAAGAATCTATTTCTTGTATCGAGAAATAATGTCACATTCTTAAGGTCTATTTTTAATCTCTGTATACTTTACTCACTACAAGAAAATAGATTTTTAGTGACATCAAAAATAGTCACTAAAAGTATTAAATTTAGTCACTGAAATTTATAGTGACTATTTTTCTGAGTCGTCACTAATAACTCCGTCACTATTATATTAGTGACAACTTTTATGCATTTTGTCACAATAAGTTATATTTTTTATGACTATATTTTTTGACACAAAAGATTAATAACAGTGACTAAAATTTAGACACTAATGTTATTCTTATTAGTGACAAACGTTTTATCACAAATACATATTGAAATGGTGTCTAAAATACAT
Source organism: Hibiscus tridactylites (assembly GCA_958450335.1). Lineage (NCBI taxonomy): Eukaryota > Viridiplantae > Streptophyta > Magnoliopsida > Malvales > Malvaceae > Hibiscus > Hibiscus tridactylites. The sequence continues at coordinate 60,493,371 of OY288275.1, forward strand.
TTTCACTTTCAATAATAATAAAATAATTATATTATTTTAGTTGCAACCATCTTATTCAGGCAACACGCACACTGAATATCTCTCCTGCGAGGCGTAGCGAATGTGCTTAGATACTAACCCTTGACTTCTACGACGAGCGCGATATGAAGCCCTCTGCCCCTAAACTGGTCCCTAGAAGGTCATCCATTTGGTCCCAATGGCTCGTACGCCTAGGGTCACATACACCAAGGTTAGCTCGGTTGCTAGCCCATGACGAGGGGGTTAATTATAGATGATGTGGCATATTCATATATCAATTTTTAATAAATAAATACAATGCATGGTTTCGTAGGGGATCGAACCTGGAACCTTAAGAGAGAGAGTGCAATGTCTATCCACTAGGCTAGACAAGAAATTTAATATTATTTTGAAAGTAAAATATTATTTAGGTTAAATTGTAATTGAAATTAATTTTATTTATTTTAATAGTGTGTATTAATTATAACAATAATTAATATAACAATAATTTAATTAATTTTATATGGTTTCCTATACGAAATACGGTTGTTTAAGAAAATATATAAAAATAATTTAGTTAGTTTTAAAATATAAACATATGAATATTAAGATTTACACCTAAATTATTGATAGAATTATCCTTTAAGTGATAATTATTTACTATATTGACAATGCAAATTTTACTTCCACAAGAAAAGTTAAAACAAATATCAAGTGTAAAATTTTTCACAAGGTAAAATTTTGCTATCACATATTATGCCAAGATTACATATTAGTCTTTTTACTTTAATTTGTTTACTTTAAGTTTATGTACTTTATATCAAAAAATATGTACTTTTTAAATTTTGAAATTTCGATCTTGACATGAATGATCGTTTTTAAACATGTTAAGTAAAACTTTTGATTTTTATTCTTTTGTTCAATCATTTTTAGTCATTATAATTTAATCATATTGTCGTTGTCCCGTTTGGATTAGTATTGAAGTTTTAAAATTTCAAAAATATAAGGACTAAAATTGATCAAAATAGAATAACTAAAATAACAATTTACACACAGTGTAGAGACTAATAGAATTATTTTACCTTTTGATAAACTAGTTTATGCCTTTATGGTAACTTCAATTTTTTATAATTGTTATTATTACTATAATTATAAAAATAAATTTATTATTGTGACAATATATAACTTATCATTAAGTTTATTTTTTATTGGTGACAAAATTTATCACAACAAAAGTAAAATTTTAAGTGACAAACAATTGCATTGTCACAAAAAATATCAAATTATAGTGACCACTTTATATATCGTCACTATCATGTGTCAAAGTTTTAGTGGCAATGAAATTTGTGTCACAGTTATAGACTTATAGTGAGAATTTAATTGTGAAAAATATAATCGTCACAATTACTACTATAATAGTGACCAAATAAAAATACATCACAATTACTTATGGTAATAGTGTCGCACAAAAAATCAGTCACAAAAGTTTAATATTTGTGACAAAATTACCGCTAGTCACTACCAATTTGTCACTAAAAATCTATATTCTTGTAGTGACTCGTTTAAGATTGTTGTAGGATGAATACGATGCATTAGTTCCTTTTGTTACTTTTGAATGTAAAGTATCTCGTAGTAATAATGCACATGTAAAGCAACAAAGATTGTTTTATTTTTTATGGGATTGAATGACTCATACTATATGTTGAGAAGTCAAATATTGTTGATAAAATCCTTACCTACTATAAATCAAGTATATTCAATGCTTGTACAAGAAGAAAGTCAACGTCATCATTCTACTGGATCCTTGACAACAGATTCTACAGCTTTTTATTCTAGTTCGACTCAAGTCAAGAAACGCTTCAATGGCACATGTGATTATTGCCATGTGAAGGGCCACAAGAAAGAGACTTGCTTCAAGTTGATAGGTTATTTGGGAAATTTCAAGTTCACCAAGAAAGTTGGATATAATAACAACCAGACAGTTGTCAATTCAGTTAGTTCATCAAAAGTAACTGATGGCTCAAATGCTTTCTTTTTTACTTAAGTCAGTCAAGTGTCATCTTTTACACCAGAACAGTACCAACAAATCCTTGGTTTACTTGACAAAGAGCCTGTGTTACAAGCAACTGCTCATATAACAGTTATTTTTCTATAATCTCTAAATAGAGAATAGATATGGATATAGGGGCTACGAATCATATGATCGTTGACTTAGATTGCTTGAGTTCTCCAATTTCTTGTGACTCATTCTCGTTTGTACAATTGCCTAATGCTAGTTCTACATGTGTTACACATATAGGAAAATATAAACTTTCACCCAATGAAATGCTTAACAAAATATTATGTATTCCAAATTTTTATTACAATTTGATTTCAATCTCGCAGCTAACAAATGATTTAAACTGCACTGTTATTTTTTTCTTAAATTTTGTATCCCACATAACCTTTGTAATAGAGAGATGAAAATGATTGGTAGAGCACGAGGAGGTCTTTATGTCCTACAAACTTCCAGTCCTTTAGTGTCTAGTGATTCTACAAACATATTTCTTGTTGATAAACTTAGTTCTTGTTTGTCTTTTACACCAAATTCTTGTTTCGATTCCATTTGGCATGCTAGGCTTGGTCATAGATCAAAGAAATAAAATAATGTGATGTTTGCCCTCTTGCTAAACAAACTAAATTGCCTTTTCATAATAGTATGTCTCGTGTGAATTTATTTTTTTCTCTTATTCATATCAATCTATGGGGTTCTTATCGTGTTAGCACACACAGTGAATTTTTTTTTGACTATTGTTGATAATCATAGTCACATGATTTGGGTTGGATTACTTAAACTAAATAGTGATTGTCTAGTTGCCTTAAAACAATGTTATGCATATGTTCACACTCAATTTTCTGCTATTATCAAAGTTGTTAGAAGTGACAATTAATCAGAGTTTTGTTTTTTTACCTCAGAAGGCATTGCATTCTTTACACAGCATGAAGTTATCCATCAAAGTTTTTGTGCTTATACACCACAACAGAATGGTGTTATTGAACGCAATCATCAATATTTATTAAAAGTTGCAAAAGCTCTTAAATTTCAGTCCAATGTTCCTATTAAGTTCTGGGGAGAGTGCATAAACACTGAATGCTATCTTATAAATAGATCACCTTCTTTTATTTTGAACTAAAAGACACCTTTTGAGCTATTGTATCAAAAAATTTCCTTCATTTGATCATTTATGTATATATGGTTGTTTAACATAAGTAATTGTTCCAAATTATAGTGATAAGTTTACTCCTAAGGCCATTCATTCAATCTTTATATATGATATTCTTTGTCCTAAAAAGGTTACATTTTACTTAATCATTAAGACCAAGACGTTTTTTGTTAATAGGATTGTAGTATTTCATGAAATCGTATTTTTTTTCCAATTTTTTTGTTAAAAAGTCCCCTTTGTTTCCTATTTCATCATGTTCTGATCATAATTTTTTTTTTGAAATAAATGGTTCTCAACTACCTTTCTCAAATTGTATCTTCTCAAATTATGCTTTAATCTGTTCCTTCAGAATCTATTGACATGCATCAACCAAATTCTCCTATTTTATCACCAACTTCTGTTCTTTTAGAATCTGATGTTCCAATAGATTTATCAGCTTCTAATAGTATGTCTCTTGATCAACTTGTTTTAAGAAAGTCCGCTCGTTTTAGTAAATCACCTACTTAGCTTAATGACTTCGTTTGCCCTACTCAATCTTCTTCATCCACTCTTAGCACAGGTACACACCCTATTTCAAACTCTATATCTTATATTCATTTACCATCACATTATCATTTTTTGCTACTTCGTTATCTTTCATTTTTGAACCCCAAAGTTACCAAGAAGCACTGGTATTTGGGAATTAGTCCAGTTACCATCAGGACATATGCCCATTGAATGTAAGTGGGTGTATAAAGTAAAATACCATGCTAATGGATCTGTGAAACTGTAATCACTATTTTTCATTCGGCTTTATATATATATATATATATATATATATATATATATATATATATAATACTAGTTTAGTTTTATTTTAATTATTATTATCATTTAAATATATATATATATAATACTAGTTTAGTTTTATTTTAATTATTATTATTATTATTATTATTATTATTATTATTATTATTATTAAGGAATAATACTACTACTATTATTATTAATATTATTTTCGTAAATGGGTTGTGATATAAAAAAACATATATAGAAAAAGTAATAAAACCCAATTAAATTATAAAAGTTCATGTCCACTTACATAATTTAAAACTCATTTACACTTTACATTACCCATTAGCCCAATACAATCCAAGCCCAAACCTAAACTAAATCTAATAACCAAACCCTAATATTTCCCCCCTTAAGCTCAGCCAAACTAGAATTGTTATATCAAATCTGATCAAACGGCCCAAATGCAAGATGAAGAAAGACCCCTGGACTCCCATATTTTCCCCTTAAGTTCAGCCGAACTAGAATTGTTAGATCAAATCTGATAAAACGGTCTAGATGTAAGATGGAGAAAGACCCATGGACTCCTCATGCACGCGTGCAGCACATCGCAGTGAACGCTCGGCTCCCACGTGCCCACGCGCTCGACTCTTCATCTTCCTCGTCCACGTGGCCTCGTCGCCGAAAATCCCACGACCACCATACGACCATCGGCTTTCTCCCAACAACTGTGCAAAATAGAAAATGATAAAAAATGGAGAGGATTTCAGTCAAGGAGTCATCCATAGTGCAAGCATTTAATTTTTGCTTAATTTTGTAAACAAAGACCGGATAAAAAGCAATGTTACCATCTATTGTAATCACTTTTTCAGATCAATACAAAAAAGAATCAAGAGGTTTCAGAGATTTTTTTTGGCTTAGTTTTACCATATCATACATAGAAAAAAGGATTGGGTTTTAATGTTTTGGTCTCGGATTGTCGTCGTTCTACGGTCGAGGACGGGGCCACTGATGAATGGCTCCTAGTGTTTTCGTCTCTTTGTTACCCATTTTCTTTGTTTAGAGTCAAAATCATTTATGGTTTAAAAAAAGGATTTTAGGACTTCAAATTTTTTAGATCTAGAGAAAACGAGGTCTCTTTCGTGAAAACGGGATTGCTCATTACTTTTTCGCTTCTTGTCGCTTCGATAGCCGCTTTTTATTTTCTCCGCGGCTCTCATTTTGGCTTCCGTAGCAATGGCTCGGTTCACCAAAGTTTGAAAGTCCGTGATATCAAGGGCGGTAAACATCGGACTTAGTTCATCGTTCAGCCCGTCGATGAACATTCGACATTTATTTTTCTCTGTTTTGATGTACTCCGAGCCGTACTTGCAAAAATCGGCTACATATTGTTCAATCGGCCGATTAACCTGCTTCAAATACAAGAACTTCTTCCTACGATTAGCCAAATACTGTTCGCTTATGTATTTCTTCTTGAATTCCGTGACAAAGAACTCCCACGTCATAGATTCGGCCGGGGCAGTTAGGGTCGTAGTTTCCCATCAACTAAGTGCTTCGTCGGCTAGGAGTGCGACTGCACATTCGAGTTTATGCTCGTCCGAGCAATGGAGTTGTTTGGTTAAAATTTGATTCGTTCTTTCAAGCCAGTGCTCGGTTTCCTCTGGCTTTTCCTCGTTCTCACCGGTGAATGTAAAAGCTCGGTGTTGCGCGAGTTTGTCGATCGAGGCTCGACTCAGGGCAGCAAGAACAGGAGCCGGTTGATCACGTCTTATGTTCATTACAAATTGATCGAACATCTCCTTCATGCTAAGGAGACATTCTCGTTGGGCACTTTGAACAGTCGGGTTGGTCAGAGTTTGTTGATTTTGTTCAGGAGGCGGAGTCGGATCTCGAGGTTCTATCCTTCTCGGAGGATCCGCTTGTCAAACATAGCTAGATCAACAATTACAAACCATTATCCATAAGTCTTACATATTCCAACTACATATATACACAAAGTTCATGCATGAGACACACTAGATACACTTATCTATGCCACCTCCTAGGAGCCTAAACAAAAAGTTATATGTCATACTTTGCTTTGGCTTGTGATCAGCTCCCGGATCCGATTAGACTAGCTTCGGAATCAGAACAACATGTAGTTTTGGGAAGAAGGAAACAAAAGGTGATAAGTAAAAATAATGTACTTAGTGAGGCAGTTCCTAAAGCTTACTAATTCAATATTTTAATATCATTCTATTAGGTTCATTACCCATTTTAAACATATCATTCCACGCAACATATGAACATATAACATTTCATCACTTCAAGCATCATATATAGTCTTATTTCAAGATTATTGAATTTTGCCTTGGATGATTAAATGGACTAGGTAATCAAGTCAACAGGTATCAAGTACCAACATATAACAGTAGATGCACAAAACACTAAAGATCAATAGATACACAATGTATCAAGGTGTCTAACTACACCATATAGCTTGTAACAGTAAATGCACAAAGCATCAATAGGTGACTAACCACCTTTAAATCAATAGAGCTCATGACTCTAAGGCATGTCCTTCTACTTAAGGACCACTAATCAACCAAGGACTTATTAAGTCTTATAATTTTTTTTAACAATACCAACCAAATATTTCGCAAGCATATTATAAGGTCATATAGCCAATACATGTTACCAATTCACCAAATCTATACAATGACATCATTCAAATAATTTCCAGCAAGCTTATCATAGCATTTCACTCAAATACACATAAAAAAGTGACTTAGAGTAACATATAAGTCCATCTCATGAAGCTCAAATAGCCAACAAGTCATAGCAATCACAAAGAACACTAACATCATCAACTAGCACTAACATGTAACATGTTATCCATTTCATTTTAATCCTTCTTCCATTACATTTTAATTACCAAATCTTTATTAGATTCATTTCATACTTCATGTTAATTCATCAAATAAACATAAAAACATTGGTTAGGACAGTAGCCCTAACCTTAAAGATAACTACATTCACTATACTCCAAGCTATGATGATTCTTTGATCACTATGTCCTTGCCCTTCCTATTTGGATGCCCAACTCTGAAATCCTCCAAGAACTCTTCACAATCTTGATCTTGAATATTCAAACAACATATAAGAATCATGTTAGAACTCATTTCGATCATATATATTCATTTATACAATCACAAACACTTAGACAATTTGAAACTATCCCTAAACTACCAGTTTGAGTAACACTCACTAATCTGGTCATATCATTTTACTCACAAGTCCAAATTTAAATTTTTTTACCAATCTAAAAAGCTTATTCACTCAATTTTAAATCCATATAAATTTCATGTTTTTATCAGTTCTATGTCAATACAGAATTGCATTTGAAAACATGGCATTTTTCAGGACCTATTCTGTCTACTAGATTAACTAGGTGACTTTAGTGCATATTTTAACTAGAAATTATAACTAGTTTAAATCTGAGCTTTTAACCATATTTTATAATGTTTATAGTTTCATTTGGTTCAAAAATAGAGCAAATCAATCCTTTAATTATATCATTTTTCAGACTAGTCCAATTTAGTGTCTTAAATACTCTAGTGACCTTTAACCTATCATTTAAGCTATAATTCATTCTAAACAAGTTATTTTCCATTCATTCATCATATCCCCTGTTTCTAGACAAATTTTCTAGAATTTATAACTTAGCAATTAAATCCCTAAATTTCCAGACTTACCCGAAATACCCAGAATTTTTCAGATTTAATCTCATACATGACCAATTTTGTTCTAACTAATTTTCCAGTAAACTTATGATCATTTTCATTAATCCATGACCTCTATCCTACAGTAAATTCAATTTTCTAAAACTTTGTACTACAGAAATATTTCCAGTTCGAACTCTAACATGCTCAAAAATCCAATTTTATATAGAGTGATCAACTAGTACGAATCTGGGCAATTTTGTGTTTTAGCTTGAATTCATGCATTTTCCAGATTTGGTTCTAATCTAACTTGAATCTAATAATCATAACACATGATTAAGTAATTCTAAACAAGATTTTTAGCAAGACTGAACCCATAAAACATCCAAACAACGAATAAATCACAAAGCATACTCGATTAAAACAAGACTACTTACATGAATCTATGAACATGCATGAACCCTATGATCTTCTAGTTTAAATTTCCAGCCCATGCATGAATTTTCCAGATTATTCAAGCTCTCAAATCCTCTCTTTTTCTTGTTATTTTCGGTGGGAGAATGAAGAAAGATGATAACCCATTTGTGATGTTAGATTGTACACTAGCCACATGCCAAGGTAAGTTGACACATGGGCTGTTATGCACCATGTTTTAATTCCACTATAATCCCACTAACACTATATTATACATTATAAAACTAATTTCACTCATACTTTATATTAGTTTAGTCCATATTTTAATGTTTAACTTTCTTATTAGAATATGTACATATATTTATAGTAATTATAAAATTAACTCCACCGAGAATGTATTTGTAAATGAATACATTATAATTCAATTCCCACTATATGATATGTTTACATATTTTATGATTTTAAAACGTTAATTACCATCATATATTTTATTTCTATCATGTAATATAAACATTTCTATTAGCTATCGTCCTTGATTCATTTTAATTTTTGTTATTGTGACCACATTTACAAATTTTATTCTAATTTATTACGATTCCATCTAGGGTGTTTTTAGGGTGTGACAACTCATCCCCCCTTAAAAATAAATTCGCTCTCGAATTTACCTGAACTAAACAGGAGTGGATATTGCTTTCACATTGTATCCTCGGGTTCCCACGTAGCTTCTTCGACTTTATGGTTTCTCCATAGAACTTTAACGAGGGGAATATTCTTGTTTCGAAGTCTTTTAACTTCTCGATCAAGAATTTGGACAAGCTTTTCTTCGTATGAAAGGTCGAGATTAAGTTTAACTTCTTCAGGCTCGAGAATGTGAGACGGATCAGATCGATAACGTCTGAGCTTCGAGAAGTGGAAGACATTATGAATTTTATCGAACTCGGGAGGAAGTGAAAGTCGATAAGCCACATGACCCATTCTTTCGATAACTTCAAATGGTCCGATAAACCGAGGACTTAGCTTTTCTCTTTTGCCAAACCGGAATACTTTCTTCCACGGGGAGACTTTAAGGAAGACTTTATTTCTGACTTCATACTGAATGTCTCTACGTTTCTGAACAACGTAGGACTTTTGACGATCGAAGGCTTGTTTCAGTCGAGAGTGGATAATTTGGACTTGTTCTTCAGTTTCCTGAAGCAATTGGGGCTCTAACACTTTGTTATCACCGAGTTCAGACCAACATAGAGGGGTTTGGCACCTTGTGCAATACAACGCTTCAAAAGGAGCCATTTGAATAGAAGATTGATAACTGTTGCTGTATGCAAATTCTATTAATGGTAGAGATTTCTCTCAATTCTTTCCAAAGTCGATGATACAAGCCCGAAGCATGTCTTCCAAGACTTGAATCACTCGCTCGGATTGTCCATCACTTTGCGGATGGAAAGCTGTACTCAGATTCAACTTGGTGCCAAGAGCTCATTGAAGAGTCCTCCAGAAACGTGCTGTGAATCGGGGATCTCGATCGGAGACAATTGAGATGGGAACTCCGTGTAAATGGATGATATATCAGATGTAGAGATTGTCCAAAGTTTCCAAACTATAGTTCATACAAACTGAAATGAAATGGGCAGACTTGGTGAATCTATCAACGATTACCCAAACAACGTCACACTTTCTTGGAGAGCAAGGAAGACCGGATACGAAATCCATTGTGATTCGTTCCCATTTCCATTGTGGAAATTCGAGAGGTTGGAGTAATCCAGTAAGGACTCGGTGCTCGACTTTCACACGTTGGCAATTCAAACACTTCGAGACATAGTCGTTGATGGCTGATTTCATTCCGGGCCACCAATACAAGGGCTTGAGATCCTTGTACATGTTAACTGATCTAGAGTGAATCGAAAATGAACTTTGATGTGCTTCATTTAATATCTCTTATTGTAATTCTGTTGGGTTTTATGGTGCTTGATTTCCTTCAACCGATGTGTTTGCCAAGTTTTGAGAATATTGGATTTTTGGGTGTAAAAGTGGAAGCTAAAAGATTGGAATTGGACACAAGGATTTATAGTGGTTCGACCTTCTAACAAGCACCTACATCCACTACCTTAGCTCCCTACTAAGGATTTCAAACAAATTCACTATGAATTTCGTCCCCTTTTCTAGGCTAAGGAGGCAACCTTTACAACCCTCAAAGCTTTCTACCCAAAGCTTGAGTAAAGCCTTTTTACAAGAGAAATTCTAAGCAAACTTGAAATCCCTCTACTAGGTGTTTGTTTGCACTATTTAGCTCTCACCCAAAACCTAAACACTTGAGCAAATTTAACAATGTTTAGCTCACTAGTGTTGTCTATACAAGAAAATGGACAATTGAGCTCTAAGACAAAATCTTAATCATAGTGTTGTTGACAATTGAAGCATTAGTCTTCTCTTGATGCTTGGAGGTTCCTTTTATACTCCTAATTGAGTTTGTAGCCATTGAGGACCATTGGGGATGTTTTGAAGCCGTTAGGGTCTTTATTTCCCACATTAATTGCAGTTCTGGTGCCTATCATATCAGTACACGGGGACCCGTATCGGTACGCCCTTCTTTAGAACTAGCCGTTGGGCTCTTGCTAGCCTAAGCGTATCGATACGCTAGAGAGCGTATCGGTACAGTTTGTGTAACACCTTAAATATTGGTAAAAAATATGAAAATAAAAAAATGAGGTTATTGCTGCCATGGGGTATTAAACCCGTGGCCTATGCTTAATAAACCAAGGCTTTAGCCAACCAGGCTAAAGCAATCCTTGGCATTTGTTTAGATCATTTTGATCTTAAACTATGGTTTTTAGGTTTGACTAAACATTAAATAAAAGTCTGAATCAAGTTTTTTCCCCCATGTGTTAATTAAGCCCCCTCCAAAGAATGCCAATCGATACCTCTTCTTCTTCGCGACCCATCATCTCCCATCCGGCCTTGCACCGATCTCAGCCACAACCGGCTCGTGGCGTGCACTGCCACCACCGGCATGCTCGCTGTCGAGCAACGAATCTATTTCGCCAACCACTCGCGGAGAGCCGACACCGTTTGCCGCGAAGATTGATTTGAAGATCCGACGCCCCCATCTCGCCTTCTTTAAAATTTTGGTGATTTTCAGCCACTACCATCAACGGTGTGGCGCGTCGACCGTCCGGGGGTGCTCGACGTGCGACGACGACCAAAACCTTCAAATCTCGCATCATCTTGTTGCCGGGAAGACCCTGATCGAAGCTACGAAGATTTTCGTCGGTTCACCACTGTTTTCGTTAAATCTGGTAGGATTTCGACAACTTTCTGAATAACCAATCATTTATTTTTAAAGCCCATGTTCCGATCTATGTATTTTAGACAGAATCGCGGTGATTCGACGTCTCCGACAAAGATTTCGGCGACCGTCTGACGACCCTAGAATATTTAGGGTAAGAACCGGTCTGAACCGGCCGACCCAAGTCCAACCCGCTCCTGACCCGGTTGAGTTAATTCGTCCGAGTTGACTCAGCGAGTTAACACGTCCGAGTTGACTTAACTGACCTTGACTGTTGACCTTGTTTGTTGATGTCACACTGACGTCAGCGTTGACTTGACTGTTGACGTCAGCGTTGACTTTGACAAAAAAGTCAAAATTTCTGAAAAAGCCCTATCTTCTGTTTTTCGACGTCCCGAGTCCGTTTCGCAAAATTTTGACCCGAAAGCCTCTGAATCTGATCTTGAACCCAAAAATGCTTATGCGTTTCTTGTTCAGTTTAAAGGTAGTGTGATTAAGGAATAACTGTGGATTTTGTTTAATTGAAGGCATCCACATATCTTCATATCCACGTGGTTATGGGATGTTGAATCCGAGTTCGAGGGTATTCGAATGTCGTATCTTGAATCGACTGATGTAGCTCGGAGTTAAGGTAATACATTACTACCCCTTGTATGCTTTATGTACATGTTGATATCCGGTTAACGCATGCATGCTTATGATGATGTGTTTTGTAAACTCTGCTTAAGCCGAATCAGATACGAGAAATAAGTACGTAAATTATTGAAACCAAAATATTCGAATAAGAATACTAATAGATCAGAAGTATCAAAAGTTTTAATAGTAATAAATAATACAGTTAAATTCGCAACTCGATCAATAGTGTCTAAGATTCAATGCCCATAATATGGTGTAAGGGATATTGTATATGAGATTACAAAAATGCCCCTAAGGTATAAGAATGACTAAACTGCCCATAATAAAGGAAGTGACCCAAAATCTGCATTCGACCTGATTGAAAAATTACCCTACCTAAGATGTATTTTCTATTGGAAAAGACTTCAGCATAATTATTCGAACGCGTGTGATACTAAAAGAAACTTGGATTTTTCCCCTGAGCTCTGTATAACACACGAGGGTGAATTTATTAGAAATATCGTTGTATTCCTGAGCTGATCCTTACGACAGTAATAAATGAATTAATTGGAATGATCATAATGACCAAAAAGACTGTAGTGCCTTCGAGCACCAAAATTCTTAATTAATCAGAATGACAATTATGCCCTTAAGTTCTAAATGAGTAAACCGTTTGTAAGGGCTGAAAGGATTAGAACGACCAAATTTCTACCGAGTACGTAAACGACGGAGGTGCTAAATAGTAAAATTGAAAAAAATGGTAGATTTATCCCAATTTCCAAAATGACTGAAAAACCCTATTGAGTTAAATAGGCAGTTATGCATTTGATGAAATTCTGAGATTTCTAATAAGATTTTAAGGGCTAAAGTGCCCCTAAGTGTTAGGAAGCACACTCATGTATGTTAATCACTCATGATATTAATATAAGGTTGGAAGTTTTCCGCACAAAAATATAAGTTCGGCTACTCTAGGGCAAGTCCTGTGGTGAATTATGAAAGCAACCATTCAAATATATATTAAATATTATAAATTGTCATTTTATCATTTCTGGGCTAAATTACAAAATCACCCATAATAGTTAAAAGACTAAAATGCCCTTGTTGGCCAAAGCAATTAAGATAGCCCTGAATGTATCCGATATCGTGAAAGATCTTGACATAGAAATCTCCGAATGCCTGATTGGAAGCCTGATAAGCAAATAGAATTTCCTGAGCGACTGTTTATGCCTTGTTGGTATAAATTACCAAAATGTCCATATGTGATAAAATGACCATAATGCCCTTGTGTGCTTAAATGACTAAATAACTCATGATGCGTCTAAACTCTCAAAGATCTTGATGTATCACCTCCTGAATATCTGGGTTAAACCGTTAGTATGAATCCCTTTTAATAGGGGCCACGTTTTATAAATTCGTTCAAATTGTCAAAAGTTTAATGTGTCCCATTCCGTAAATGCCAAGTATCTCCAAGAAATGATATGTCCCACCTAGTATGTTCCATGTGTGATATATTCTGTTGAATGGATTGTATAATGATTTAATCATGAACAGTGCTATGTTTGATGAACATTTCAATTGTTATTGAGATTGCATCACTATGTTGGAAAATGAGATGAAATGATGAACCGAGTATATGATGACATTCTTTGCCTACTTGATGTATGTCTGCTCAATATGCATACTTGTTATGTGATTGCTTGATCTGTCATGATATTTCCTGACTGTCTGATGAACTTGATAGTATGATCTGTTAGCTTGACCTATGATGGTACAATCTGTTTGCATGATGAATGATGAAAATGTCTGTTCTACTCAATGGTATGCCTATTTATCTTTCAAAATCATGAATCTTCTATTTCTGATACTCTGAATAGAATACGTCTGTCACATGTATTCTGTTACTCATGCTTGAAATCTAAATACTGATTGTCATCCGGGGGTATACTGTTGGGTTATGTTATGAAGTCTCTGTTGGTACAACCCTGATCAAGCTGGTAAATCCTTATGGACTCAAGGTCTCCCCTTGAGTAGGTACCGATGCTTTAGCACGGGTAAATCCTTATGGACCTAAGGCAGCCCCTTAGGTGGCACCTATACCCATCAGGCCTAGGGCAAGTCCTTATGGATGCAGTTTTGGGGGACTGCATATTGGTGTAAGTTTGGAGGGTAGTTACTAGTAAACCCTTGTATGTACTTGAAAATTTGCATTGAATTGTTATGTGTTCTCATGATATGATTGGTATGCATTTATGCCTATTTGATATGCACCTATTGGGACACACTAGACATTAAACTCGTTGTTTCCATCTTCGTAATCTATCATCTTGTATAATTCTCGCTTGTTACTCGATGATTGAATAAAGAACAAGAACCATTATTCTCAAGTTTAACGTTACCCTAAAATAACGGAAAGGAAAAGAGGACTGTTACTACTTGGAACATCATGAAAATGTTATGCCTACCGTATATCTGCATGAGCTTATAACATCTTTTGGTAGTTCTGTATTACTGAGCTTTTCCAAGCTCACGTTGTTTCTACCATCGCAGGTTAAAAGAATATATCATGGTATAATGTTGACATCAATGTTCGGAGTTCTCTCAGCGTTGCCTCTGGAGTACGGTACTGTATAGTTAGTGGGCGTGTATGTCATGTATTGTTTTATGATAGAGTCTGTAAAGCACTTTTTGAAATTTCTGTTAAGCATTTAAATGACTTCTTGAAATGTTATTTTAAACAGAAGTTGATTTTTATAGTTTAATAAATGTTTTGAGCAAAAATGTTTTTTTACATGTATTTTTACTGTGGGTCGCTCTTGTGACCCTAATGTGACTTCCTAGGATCCGTTGTAACATATAGGCGGGTCTAGAGAGTTACAATTTGCAATTTAAAAGACCATTGGGAAATAGCCGTTGGGGGTTGTTAAAGTAGGGATCAGTACGCTTTAAAGGCATATCGATGTGACCCTTATCCGTATCGATACATGCAAGCATGTATCGGTACGAGTTTTGTCATAATCAAAACTAGAGTAAAAAGGTATCGATACGAGGTATACTGTATCAGTACAGTAGAGCTGAAAAGTCAGTTTTGAGTACTTTAAAACATTCCAAACTTTGCCAAAAACCTTTTTAAATACCTCAAACTTATTTTTCAAGTTGTTTGGACTTAAAAACATGTTTTAAATTCTTTTTATATTAGTCCAAACCATTTTTCAATTATTATATCAAAACACTAGTTCTACAAATTCCTTGTTATCAAGAACACAAACTCTATCTCTAAAATAAAGGAGATCATTGGACTTAACCGAAAAGTCAGAATTAGACTCAAGCTTAGAAGCGATCTTCTGGAGTTCCAAGTCAACTTTATGAAGTTCTTTAATCTTAGAGATGATACTGGATTGAACTTGCAATTCAGATACATATTTCTGAGCTTTAGAGAGTCAGAAATGAGCGTTAATTGTCAAGGAAGCTACAAATCAACAATTCAAATGGGTTACTTAGATAACAAGGCAAATTCGAATAGTTACTTCTTTAGCAAGAAAGAATTCGAACCATGACTTATTGAGCAAGGTAGAATTTGAATGACATATAATTGGAAACAAGATGAATGATTCAAATGGTTTAAGGCTAGAATGTCTTACCGAGGGTTGGTTTTCTACTAAGAGCATCCACAACCACATTGGCTTTCCTGGGATGATAGTCGATGATCAGATCGTAATCTTTCAACAATTCCATCTATCTTCGTTGTCTGAGATTGAGAACCTTCTGAGTAAGGAGATACATGAGACTTTTGTGGTCGGTAAATAAGTGACACTTTTCACCGTAGAGATATTGTCTCCATATTTTAAGAGCGAAGATGATGGCGGCTAATTCAAGATCGTGTGTCGGATAATTGAGTTCATGTGGCTTCAATTGTCGAGATGCGTATGTGATAACTGCGTGAATATCCTTGTTTTCATACCTTTTTGCTATAGCATTTGCCTATTCTTGATTTCATACCATAACATTTAGACTGCATTTAGGTTGCATTTTCTTCTTCTTGGTGCATCTTTATCTTTGCTGGTTATTAGTCCATGTTGAGGGGTACTGCTCGGAAGGTTGGTTCTGGGTTTGATGGTGTGCAGGAAAGGAGTCAAGAGAGAAAGCTAGCGCCGGGAATTGTTATAGCATAGTGGAAGTGGATATTGGCCAACACGTGAGAAGCACGCGAGCTACAAAAGCACATGAATATGTAGAAAAGGATGATCTGACATGTGCAGCAGCCGGTACCCACCTGCAGACTGTCCTCCTTGTCCCCTCGTGGCAGAGCTTGTCGGTGGATATTCCTTGAGATTTTCAAGGAATCTTTAGGGCACAAAACCCTAGAAGCCTCCACTATATAAAGATGGAGAGAAGCTTAGAAACAACACGCAAGAGAGAGGCGGAAGAGAGCTTAGAGAGAGAAAGTTGCAAGGAGACAGAAGCATTCATCTTCATCTTCTCCACTTGGTGTCCTCCATCGTTGAAGCTCCAAGGAGTGGCCTTGCCGACCTCGAGAGAGGCGGTGGGCCTAAGACAGTCGACAGTCCATGGCGGAGAGGGAGTTCACCTTTCTTTCTGTCGCTTTAGAATTTCCTTTTCATACCTTTATCTTTGGTAATGTCATCACAATTAAACGTTGGATGATATTTCCCATCCACGAACTGTTTTAGGTGGCTTGGGTTTGATGGATGATTTTATTTTGAGTACTTTTTAATGCATGCTATAGCCTTTTCAGTGTTTATCATGTTCTATGCTTTGCTTATGCGTTTTATTTCCTTAAAGTTGTAAGAGCCCTCGAGAGTTGGTCATTCTTTAAGTGTGTGTTGAGGTTAGTAATCGTGAGAGCTAGTCTTAGAACCCCCATAAGCAATGGAGTGGCTGTCGAGAGGCAGACTCTAACATACCTTAGGGATAAGTGATAGGTTTCAAGGGAAAGGGTAGGGGAGTTTTAAGAGTTTACGCCGAGAGGTATTGCTGTAGCATTTCTGACTCTCAGTTTCTTGGATAGAGATAGTTTAGGAACACTTTTAGCAAATCCTACCTAGCATATAAGATAGCTGAAGAGCCTTAGTATCGTTAAGAAGCTTAGTTTATGTTTTCCATCATTCCCAGCCAGTCATTTTGTAGTGAGTTTCGTACACGAAAGGGGATCTATTCATCATATTGCTATCTTATCTTTCTCTGCACTGTTTTGCTTCAGCATTATTTTACATCATCTCTTTTACTATAGCATTGTCGTTTGCAAAAAGTTCAATCAATATTGTTACAACAAATCGTTCATACCTCCAATCCCTGTGGAGACGATACTCACTCACTCACTTTATTACTCGTTCGATGTGTATACTTGCACCATATTTGCGTATCATTTATAGTACTCTACACGCAAACAACAACTTTTTGGCGTCGTTGCCGGGGATTGGCAATTGGTTGTTTACTGTTTTTTGTTTATATCACTTGTTCTCTTTGTTTTTGTACATATTTATCTAGGATTTTTCATTTTTCTTTTGGGAAAACTACACCGGTGGTACCCTAACTATGCCTGTTTTCCTACTTTGGTCCCAAAACTATGTTTTTCGGCAAAAGAGTCCCTTCCGTTACATAGTTCTCCTGTTTTGGTTCCCCGACGTTAAATAACTAACGGTTTTGCTGATGTGGCATTTTTTAATATTTTTTTAAGGCTGACGTGGCATTTTTTAATATTTTTTAATCATTTCTCTCTCCTCTTATATATTATTTTTATTTAATTTTATTCACTCAATCATGTTGTGACACGTGTCACTACACTATTAGGTGAAACCCCCCCCCAAAAATCCTCAAAATTGAACTTGGTGCCGCTGGGATTTGAACCCAGGACCACCAGCACACCAAGTATGCGCTTGAACCAACTAGGCTAAGCTGGATACTTTATTCCAATCTACTAACACTTATATTTAAGCTGTACAAATTAACCCAAAAAAATCTAAAAACACAATTGGTGCCGCTGGGAATCGAACCCAAGACCACCAGTGCATAAGGCACGCACGTGAACCAACTATGCTAGGCTAGTTACCTGAATCAAATCTACTAACATTTATATTTAAGCTGTATAAATTAACCCAAAAAATATTTTTAAATTAGAAACAACACATTCGAACGCAATACCTTATTGATTTTTTTAAAAATATTTAACTACCAAGTTAAACTAATAAATTGTGTTATTTTTAAATTAAATATATTTAACTAAATTATGTTTAAAATTAAAAAAATATTAAAAAATGCCACATCAGCAAAACCGTTAGTTATTTAACGCTGGGGGACCAAAACAGGAGAACTATGTAACGGAAGGGACTCTTTTGCCGAAAAACATAGTTTTGGGACCAAAGTAGGAAAACAGGCATAGTTAGGGTATCACCGGTGTAGTTTTCCCTTTTCTTTTCAGGTGTCCTACTAGTGCATGACCAGAAGACGACCTAGAGGACCTCTACAATCACCTATTTCTAAAATCGAGCATTTCTTGCGACTCAAGAGACGTGTTCGAAGAGAAGAGACCAGAAACATGAACGGAGAAATACGACCACCTCAAGGTAACAGAGATGCTATGGCAAATGGCCAGGGAGAAGCGGCTCAACCTCGAGCCATTAGAGATCATTTGACTCCTATCTTGGACGATCTCTATCCCAGAATAGTAGCTCCAAAAATTCAGGCAGCCCAGTTCGAGCTTAAACCTGTTATGTTCAACATGTTGAACACTATTGGTCAATTTGGAGGTATGCCTCACGAAGATGCAAGACAACATATCTGTGCTTTCTTGGAAGTTTGTGACTCCTCCAGACAGAAAGGAGTGCACGAGGATGTGCTAAAGCTTAAACTATTTCCATATTCTTTACGTAATCGTGCTAGAGCATGGCTAAGTGGAGTGCCAGCTGGATCAATAGAGACTTGGACAGATCTATGCGAAAGTTTTCTGCCACGGTATAATCCACCTAATAGAAACACTCAGTTGAGAAATGATATTGCTTCTTTTCTTCAAGCTGATGACGAATCCATGTACGAGTGTTGGGATTGATTTAAGGGATTATTGAGGAAGTGCACAAATCATGGTTTTCATGATTGGACCCAAGTGGTTATGTTCTATAATGGAGTAAATGCTCCTACAAGGATGATGTTAGATGCTTCAGCAAATGTGACCTTGTTAGACAAATCACCAGAGGAAGCATTCTACATTCTTGATAGGGTAGCCATTAATGATTACCAGTTTCCGACCATAAGGCTTGGAACGGGGAGGAGAACCCAAGTAGTTCGAGAGAGTGAAGCTGATGACTCGGTAGCCACCCAGTTAGCTGCTATCATCAATATGCTAAAGAACCTACAACGTCCTAACGAAGTTAAAGAAGTGAAGTCCGCAACCTCATGTCTCAAATGCGATGGCAATCACCATTTGAGTGAATGCCCTGACAATTAAGAGTCAGCCAAATATGTGGGGAATTATAACCGCAACAACAATCCATACTCTAATACCTACATCCCAAGATGATGTCAGCATCCAAATTTTAGTTGGGGTAATCAAGGGCACATCAATTCTGCTCAGCCAGCACCACAGCAAAATTTGATCGATGGACCATCTTCTAACCAGACGATTCCATGGCAAGGTCACAAGGGAGTAGCATCTTCATCAAACAGTTCATTGGAAACTACATTCAAAGAATTTATGGCTATGACAAAAGATTTCACGGGAACCACGAAAGTGTTGCTACATGATCATGCATCAAACATTTAGAATCAAGGAGCCTTATTGCAAAGCCATAGTTCTTCTCTCAGAGGCTTAGAAACACAAGTTGGTCAGATAGCTCAAACCTTGTTTGCACAACCTCAAGGAAGTTTGCCTAGTGACACTGAAGCCACTAAGCACCATAGCAAGGAGCAATGCAGCGCACTCACATTAAAGAGTGGCAAGGAAATTAGCAAGGAAGACAAGTTTGGGGGAAAAGAGAAGGATGAATCTCAGCCCAACTTGCCTCATGAAGAAGATTACTCGCAACATCCTCCAGCTGAAGAGAAGGATGAGGAGGAAGTCATAGCAAAATAAACACCGAAAGAGGAGCCTACTTTTGCTACAACAAAAGATGCAACTCCACCAGTCCAGATAAATGAAGTTAGACCCCCACCTTCTTTTCCTCTACGACTTAAGAAGCAGAAAGAAGACCTTCAATTCCAGAAATTTGAAGATATCCTAGACAAATTACATATCAATGTCCCATTTCTGGAGGCCATTGATCAGATGCCAACATATGCCAAGTTCCTTAAGGATATAGTTACAAAAAAGAGGAAGGTCGAGAAGCAAGAAACTGTCGCTATAGCAAAAGAATGCTATTCTACGTGGAGTAAGCTGCCACCTAAGAAGAAGGAACCAGGTAGCTTTGCTATCCCATGCTCTATTGGCGATAAGTTTGTTGGAAGAGCACTTTGTGATTTGGAATCAAGTGTTAACTTGATGCCTAAGTCGATTTTTCTAAAACTGGGAATACAAGAGACACAGCCCACCAAGGTTGTGCTACAGCTAGCAGATCATTCTCATGTTCGCCCAGAAGGAAGAATTGAAGATGTTGTGGTAAAAGTGGACCGATTTATCTTTCCAGTCGACTTCTTAATCCCCGACTGTGAAGTTGACAGCAACACACCCATTATCTTGGGTAGGCCATTTTTAACCACTGGGTGAGCTTTAATAGATTGTGAGAAGGGTGAGTTCACGATGCGAGTGGCTGATCAGACGGTCATGATCAATATTCATGACACCCTAAAGTATGTAGAAAATCTAGGAGTATGCCAATATATAGATGCTACAACACAGAATGTGACTGATGAGTTTTGTTGTAGCAATGAGAAGAAAATGGAAGAGTTTGAAGCACTCTGCAAAGATGATGATTCAGATCTAGAAGAACTCTCAAAGGAACTGGAGCAGTCTAGTCGACTCGAAGCTAGACCAGGTACGCACTTTGAACCTCTTGATTTTTTAGAATTTGTACCTCCTAAGCCTTCCCTTGAGCATGCACCTACTCTAGAACTGAAACCTTTGCCATCACATCTTAAGTATGTTTACTTAGGGAGCAATGAAACTTTGCCTGTGATAATCTCATCTAGTCTCACACCTAAGCAAGAAACTAGCTTAGTAAATATGTTGTTACCACATAACAATACGCTAGGGTGGACTATGGCTGATTTGAAGGGTATAAGCCCTGCTATATGTATTCACAAATTTTTGCTTGATGATTGTCACAACAATTCTATTGAGCCCCGAAGAAGATTAAACCCAATCATGAAGAATGTGGTGATGAAAGAGATAATCAAGTGGCTTGATGCTGGAGTAATCTACCCGATATCCGATAGCTCATGGGTCAGCCCGGTGCAATATGTACCGAAGAAGGGAGGCATGATTGTGGTAAGCAACGAGGAGAATGGGCTATTGCATACTAGAACCGTCACAGGGTGGAGAATTTGCATGGAATATAGGAAGCTCAACAAGGCAACCAAGAAGGACCATTTTCCTCTCCCATTCATTGATCAGATGTTAGATCGACTAGTGGGCAAGGCTTTCTACTGCTTCCCCGATGGGTATTCTGGGTACAATCAGATTGCTATAGCACCCGAAGACCAAGAGAAGACGACTTTCACATGCCCTTATGGAACTTACGCTTTTTGGAGAATGCCTTTTGGTCTCTGCAATGCTCCAACAACTTTTCAAAGATGTATGCTGGCCATTTTTCAGACATGGTTGAAGATTTTTTAGAAACTTTAATGGATGAATTCCCGGTCTCCGGAGATGACTTCGACACATGCTTGGCCAATCTCGCCAAGATCTTAAAGATGTGTGAGGAAGCTGACTTGGTGCTCAATTGGGAAAAATTCCATATCATGGTAACGGAAGGAACGGTCTTAGGCCACAAGATCTCGAAGAAAGGGATAGAAGTTGACAAAGCAAAGGTCGTGGTCATTGAAAACTACCTCCCCCCACTACTGTCAAGGGAGTAAGAAGCTTCCTAGGGCATGTTGGCTTCTATCGATTGTAACACCTAAAAAACCGGTCTAGTCAAAAATAGGTTTCGATGATCGGAATATCGGTAGTAACATATTGAAATCTTGATTTCCCGATATAGATTATGTTGTTATAATGTTACAAGACCTTAAGCAAACCAAGTCCCTAGTTAAGATTGCTTGGGAAATGCCTATTTGATGTTTTTGAGCTAGGCGTTTCGGTATGGTCAGACACGTATCGAAACGATCTAGATAGGGCGTTCTAAAATGATTAAGGGCATATCGATACGGTGTAACGATAATAACTAACTTTTTGGAATTTTGCTTACCCGTTCCGATACGACCTCAAGCGTATCGAAACGGTACCCTGCAGAAAATAGAGTAGGTGCTCCTAAAGTCAAAAGTTGCGGCCCTTAGGTGAGTCACCTACTTCCTTGGCATCTCTTCACATGTTTTAAGGTTGATAAGGTGGCTTTGATCAGCATTTATGATGAGAGGTGGGTTGGAAATAATAGATTAAGCAAACCCTTTGCATAAGGAAATGCATTGATTGGTCTCTTAGGGAGGCAAACCCTTGGGTGTAGGAAACTCATTCATTGGCTAATAGGTGAGGTGAGAATAAATTAGTAATTCCCCATTTCTCTATAAATGGGAAGAGTATGAAGAGGAGTTGGGTTTTTGGATTTTTTACCGAGCCTAACTTTCTCCTTAACAAAATAAGAAAACACATCCATTTCCATCTTCAACCTCAAGCTTTAAGCAAGCACCTCCATTGTTTGAGAGTCTCGTTTAATATGTACAAAGTCAAGAAGGAGGATTTAAGCATCGAACAAGGTATTATCGACCATAAAGCCTTAACCGAGCAAGGTGAGTGTAGTAACGTCTCGGGTTAGGGAAGGGCCTACTCGAATGTGTTGTTATTTTTGTTAATATTGACCTTTAAGTTAGGAGTTTTACATCATTGATCGTATGTTGGTAAGTATACGGTAAGTGTTGCATTGATTCTACGTTCATAGCATGGTTATCATCGACATGAAAATTATTGAATACATTGACATGTAAGAATTGTTGACATGAACTATTGATATTGTTTATTGATATGAAATATTGTCTATGAATCATGAATGTTGTACTATTGATATTGGACCTTGGATTCGAAGTATTGGGTACAATTTGCATGCCATAGAATTCATGAGCTCATTGGTACGGGTGGACTACGGTCCTAGGGCTACGGCTTATATGATTTGGCGATGCAGAGGGATGTATTGTGTATTGGTCTTTGGTGATGTCGGTGGGATGACCATTTAAGGATTTGGCGAGGAGGTGGAACTCGTGTATCCATATACCATGAATCGATCCAAGGGAACTATTGACTCATGATATTGATTTGCTATGAAACTATGATATTGACATACATGATATGATATTATGCTTTGTTATGAATAAGAAGCATGCCATGTTAATACATAATTAGCATTATGATCATTTTTGGAAGCATGTTACATTACCCTCCATGATTTGTTCATTTTTATGTGACTACCTCACTAGGCAAAGTATGCCTAATGCATTCCATTGCATCCATTTCAGGTTAGATGAGTAACGGGACCGAGATCGGAGAAGTTGGAATGTTGCGCAAGTCACAAAACTAGTTCTAAGTAATGTATTTTGTCCTTTTGAACTCCTAGTATGATGGCAAGGTCTATGTACAAGTCTATCATGTTCTTTTTTATATGTTTATGCTATGATTAAGTGTTTTTGAATGGATAGTTTGAAGTGAACCTTCTATATAGTAAGTTATCACCCTAAAATGCATGTATTGTACTAAAAAGGTAAAATCGGTCAAACGGGTTCATATGGCTCTAAAATTTGGCATGACAGTAGCTTTTACCCTTAAAATGTTGTGGGTAAAGTTTCATTACAATTGAACCTTGTTTGTTAAGTCAAAATGGATAAACACCAGTAAGATTCTGTCATTACAGGCATGACCGTACTGAAACGGGTGATGGCGTTTCGATACGGGTAAGAATAGTTTGAATCTTAGAGAATAGTGTGTACCAAAACGGAATGGTACCGTTTCGGAACATTTTGTTTCTGGAGACCATTGTTTCGATACGGGTTTTGAAACGGGTCAAGTCAAGTCAAAGGTGGTCAATCCGGTCTGATACGGGTCAAGCCGATATCGAAACGGTCTAAGGAGAAAAGTCAACAAGGTTGACCATTATCCTCCCGTACTGAAACGACCTTGAGCGTTTCGATACAGGGATAGTTTTTCTGAGTTTCCTTAATGAATAATTGGATTAATAAGTATATTGGTAATGTTCTGTTTGTTTAATATTGTTGATGTGTTAATATATAAGATTAAAAGTTATCGCACCGAACACTGCACTGTTTTTCGGTAACACGCTCCGACTCGGTTCTCTACCAGGTCGGGAAGAGGGTGTTACATTCATCAAGGACTTTCGAAGATCTCAAAATCGCTATGTAATTTGCTACAGCAAAATCAACCTTTTGTGTTTGACAAAGATTGCTATAGCGTGTTTCAAGAACTGAAGGAGAAACTTATATCAGCATCAGTTGTCATTCCACCTGATTGGAACGAGCCATTTGAGCTGATGTGTGATGCAAGTGACTAAGCCGTCGGTGCAGCACTTGGACAACGCCGAGGTAGACTCTTTCATGTTATTTATTATGCTAGTCGCACTTTGATTGGTGCACAAATCAATTACACAACTACTGAGAAAGAATTGCTTGTTGTAGTATTTGCCTTTGATAAGTTTAGGTCATACTTGATAGGCACTAAGGTTATAGTTCATACCGATCATTCAGCCATTAAGTACTTAGTGACTAAAAAGGATGCTAAGCCTAGACTTATTAGATGGATACTATTGCTGGAAGAATTTGATTTAGAAGTTAGAGATAGGAAAGGTTATGAGAACCTGGTAACTGATCGTCTATCTAGGCTAGAAAATGCTATCACACAAGGTAGTGAATCTAAAATTAAGGAGGAATTCCCTTATGAGAAACTATTGTCTGCTATGGCAATTCCGTGGTATGCTGATATTGTTAATTATCTTGTTAGTGGTGTTTTGCCTCCTGATTTATCTAGCCAGAGACTCAAGAAATTCAGACATGATGCAAGATTCTACTATTGGGATGAACCCTACTTGTTCAAGCAATGTTCTGATCAGATCATAAGGAGATGTGTTCCAGAAGAAGAATACCATATCATTATGTACCATTGTCATTCATCACCATGTGGAGGGCATTTTGGTGGTGCTAGGACTGCTGCAAAAATTCTTCAAGCATGATTCTATTGGCCTACACTTTTCAAGGATGCACACAAGTTTTACAAGACTTGTGATAGATGCCAAAGAACGGGGAACATCTCCAGGCGGAATGAAATGCCACTGCAAAATATTTTGGAAGTTGAAATCTTTGACGTGTGGGGAATTGACTTTATGGGCCCGTTTCCCGCATCATATGAGGATTTATACATTTTGCTAGCAGTCGACTACGTGTCAAAATGGGTAGAGGTTGTTGCCACCCCGAGGAACGACTCCAAGACGGTCACGAAGTTCCTTCACAAGAACATCTTCACGAGGTTTGGAGCACCCTGAGCCATCATCAGTGATGAAAGAACTTACTTTGACAATAAACTTATTGCTAAAGCATTACATCGATATAGAGTCGGGCACAAGATTGCTACAGCATACCATCTGCAGACGAACGAACAAGATGAAGTTTCCAACCGTGAAATCAAGCAAATCTTGGAAAAGGTGGTCAACCCTAGGAGAAAAGACTGGTCCCCCAAGTTGGATGAAGCACTATGGGCGTATAGAATAACCTTCAAGACGCCTTTGGGCATGTCACCCTTCAAGCTCGTATTTGGCAAGGAATGCCACCTACCCATTGAGCTTGAGCACAAGGCTTATTGGGCAATCAAGAAACTCAACATGGATGCCCAACTAGCTGGTGAAAGAAGGTTGTTAGAGCTTAATGAGCTAGAAGAATTTCGAGCCCAAGCATATGAGAATGCCCACATTTACAAAGAGAAAACCAAGAAGTGGCACGATAAACATATTTTTCCAAGGCATTTCTCAGAAGGTCAACAAGTGCTTCTCTACAATTCTAGGCTAAAGCTTTTTCCTGGAAAGCTGAAATCAAGGTGATCAGGACCATTCATCATACACAAGGTGTACCCTCATGGCGCGGTTGAAAAAGTTGGACGATGGTGAAGTCTTCAAAGCCAATGCCTGAAGGTGTACAGTGGAGCCCCTATTCTCAGAGACAAGTCACGCCTGGATCTACACGATCCTTGAAAGTTTGCCTCTTTAAACTCTATCCTTTATGCTATAGCATGTTCATAAATAATACTTTTCTTTTTAGTTTAGTTTTTGTGTTATCTTTGTCTTTAATTTCTTATCTTTTCACGTGACCTTCGTACAAGCTTTCTCTTTCATAGTACCATGTCAGGTACATAGGCAGGAGAGTGTGGTTGTCTACAGGCTTGGTAGCAAAAACGAGAAGGACATGGAGTTTTGTTTTTATGTACTTTTGGAAGTACAAAAAAAGAGGAGAGAAAAATAAAAAGGAGAGGTTTTATCCAAAAAGTAGGGGAGGATGAATTAAAAAAGAGAGAAAAACAAACAGTGAGAGAGAGAATATTCACCCAATTAATGTGGTGAAACCCTAGCCACAAAAAGCCTACTTATTCTCTCTCCAGTCGTCACCCATCACATTAACTCCCAACTTTTTCTCTCTCCTTTAAAGCCGACACACATCCCCATCACTCCTCTCTTCCATTTAATTCGTCTGTTTCCCCTCACCTTTTTCAACTTCCCACACTTCTTCATTATCATCAGTCCCTTCATCTTCTTCATCTTCTTCAACACTCAACCCTTTTCTTCTTCCCTTTCATCTTTTCTATTTTCTCCCATCACACCAAAAAGCCTTCATCACTTCCCCTTTACATATTCACTCCTCCCTACTTTCACAAAAAACCTTCATGGTACGATGCAAGAATGCCCCTGAAACTTCCGACTGCCCTAAAAAACCACCAGTCCTAGAAATCTCTAAGTTTGTCGAAGACGCGGCGAAGGAACGATGGATGAAGCTAAAAGATAGGAACGTTCTTCCGGAGTTAAGGTTTAAATACCCTAAGGAGGAGGAAGATCAGTTCAATCAAGCAATCATGGACATCATTGGCAAGAATGAATGGAAGACCCTTGCCGCCCACCCTGAGGAAATCTGCACCTCACTAGTACATGACTTCTACGCCCATCTCACAAGCCCTACGCAGTCTACGGTCCACGTGCGAGGCGAGCAGATCAAGTTCACTACTGCATCAATTAACAAGTACTATGGGCTAAAGCACACTGTGAACCATCACACCATTTTTGTGACGACTATGGATGCGCAAACACGACGCGAGGTGTTGGAGGACATTTGTTAAGGAACGGTGCTGGACAACAGCATGTCAGTAGAGGGAGGCCACCTCAAGCCTGAGGCTAAGGTATGGAATCATTTTGTGCGACATAAGCTTATGCGCACACTGCACACAACCATTGTCCATATCTCTAGGCTATTTCTTCTCCACTCTATATTGTATGGTAGGCGCATTGATATAGGAAAACTTATAGTGGATGAAGTGTATGCTTGTTTGAAAAGGCCTCATAGTCCTCTCGTGTTCCCTAACCTGATAATTGCTTTGTGTAAAAGAAAGGACGCCTTTGTAGATGATCTTGTGGATGCAACAATTTCTGGAAAAACAGGTCTCACACCAGCCCTCGTCACTGAGCTCCGAGGATTCAACGAGGATGTCCCTCAGTAGGCGGTGGAAAGAGGTGTTAAATGTTTTGCTGCAACAAGGGTAGTGGAATTGGTGGCCACTACAAAAGAATTGAGCACTGAGCTCAACCTGATGAAGGCACATCAGCGGGTGTATTTTCAGTATACCCACCATCGTGATGGTGCTATAGCTTCTTGCTACAACAAACTTCTCCCGGACTAGAACGTGTCGTTCCCTCTATTTCCCCTGGAGTTATTGCCAGCCCCCACCACTGCCACATCAAGCCTAATGCCCCCCCAGTCAAAGCAAAGTTGACCCTAGCTCAGTCCAGGCCGCTGCTAAGAAAAAGACTGCAAGAAAGAAGACGCTTGCGACTCCTACTGCCCAACCAGAAAAAGAAACTCCCTCGGTTCCCCCTCTTGTCGAAGAAACCACCCCTATGCCCACCCCGACCAAGAAGAGAAAATGCAGCATGAAGGTAACCAACCCTGCACCTTCACATCCGAATAACCCACTTCCTGAGCCGGACAATGTATCAAGTGATCATGAGGACCCCCCTCAAAAGAAGACAACCCCAACACCTACGCCTGAGCCGACACCAGCACAAACAGAGGATGCTACAACATCCAAACCAAAGACACGCATCAAACATACCGATGGTCGTGTCCGATCTTCACCCAGTGCTCAGCCAGTCTCCTCCGAGAGTGTGGACGATGTCGTGAATCCCCACTACTACTCGTCTGGAACTTCCAAGGACAACACCAGCAACACCACATAGCCTCTGCACCTAGGAGGTAACTTTTCTTTTCATTTATTTTATTTTTCATCATTCTTCATTGCATGTAGTATAGATTAGTTCATGCATTGAGGACACTGCATCCCTTAAGTGTGGGGGTGTTGGTGTTCATAGTTAGTATTTTGCTTTAGCATATGCATAGTAGGGAAGAATAAAATTTTTACGATGGCATTTAGTTTAATATAGAGACAACCTATGAATATATTTATGATTCTGATGACGAAATCTTAAAGGCTTGAACTACTTTAGAAAAAAAACACAATTAGTTGAGATCTATAGAACTAACCTTAGGATCTAGTTGTTAAATTTTTTTACACATATGCTCTCTTTCTATAAGTAAGTTCGTTAGAAAAAAAATTCAGGAAGAACCCTAGTGAACTCTGATATGTAAACTCTAGAGATCTTAAAAAATTATACATCCCTGTGCTAAAACAAATGAATAAATGGTACGACATATCTGTAGAAGGACTCTCCTCTTTGCTACAGCATTGTGAAAACAAAAATTAATAAAGTTTTGATATAGCATATGAGTGAATGAAAGTTGTCACGGGATGACTCTGCCTACTAGCTCGGGGTGAGAGGTTTGCTCCCTGCTCATCTATAGTTAAGGACGGTAGGTGTGATGAGCTGACACCCTTCGTAGAAGAAAACCTATATCTTTGGGAGTCTGAAAATTAGAAAAGAACTAGAGAACATGGTTAGGGTATAATTAGGGAGCTTCCTTGAAAATTTGTCTTACTAGCTTAAGTATAGGAGGAAGGCAGCCACGCACACACGCACACATCTTAGTCTTAAGGAATATTCTTAAGGATCTCACTTCTAGTTGTTTATATTTTAATTGCCTATGTCATTTCTGAGGTCTGAGATGTTGCCATAGCAATCCTCTAGGTTAAATCTTTGCCATATTAATTCTTTTGTTCTGTTCTACTCATTGCTTGAGGACAAACAATAGCTTAAGTTTGGGGGTGTGATAACTGTATGAATATCCTTGTTTTCATACCTTTTTGCTATAGCATTTGCATGTTCTTGAGTTCATACCATATCATTTAGACTGCATTTAGGTTGCATTTTCTTCTTCTGGGTGCATCTTTATCTTTGCTGGTTATTAGTCCATGTTGAGGGGTACTGCTCGGAAGGTTGGTTCTGGGCTTGATGGTGCGTAGGAAAGGAGTCAAGAGAGAAAGCTAGCGTCGAGAATTGCTATAGCATAGTGGAAGTGGATATTGGTCAACACGTGAGAAGCACGTGAGCTGTAGAAGCACGTGAATATGTAGAAAAGGACGATCTGGCATGTGCAGCAATCGGTACCCACCTGCAAACTGTCCTCCTTGTCCCCTCGTGGCAGAGATTGTCGGTGGATATTCTTTGGGATTTTCAAGGAATATTTAGGGCACAAAACCCTAGAAGCCTCCACTATATAAAGAGGGAGAGAAGCTTGGAAACAACACGCGAGAGAGAGGCGGAAGAGAGCTTAAAGAGAGAAAGTTGCAAGGAGAGAGAAGTGTTCATCTTCATCTTCTCCACTTGGTGTCCTACATCGTTAAAGCTCCAAGGAGTGGCCTCGCTAGCCTCGAGAGAGGCGGTGGGCCTAAGACAGTCGGGCAGTCCAAGGCGAAGAGGGAGTTCACCTTTCTTTCTGGTGCTTTAGCATTTCCTTTTCATATCTTTATCTTTGGTAATGTTATCACAATGATACGTTGGATGATATTGCCCAGCCACGAATTGTTTTAGGTGACTTAGGTTTGGTGGATGATTTTATTTTGAGTATTTTTTAATGCATGCTATAGCCTTTTCAGTGTTTATCATGGTCTATGCTTTGTTTATGCGTTTTATTTCCTTAAAGTTGTAAGAGCCCTCGAGAGTTGGCCATGCTTTAAGTGTGTGTTGAGGTTAGTAATCGAGAGAGCTAGCCTTAGAACCCCCATAAGCAATGGAGTGGCTGCCGAGAGGTGGACTCTAACCTACCTTATAGATAAGTGATAGGTTTCAAGGGCTAAAAAGGATAGTTCGTAAAGGGTAGGGGAGTGTTTAGAGTTTACACCGAGAGGTATTGCTGTAGCATTTTCGACTCCCAGTTTCCTGGCTAGAGATAGTTTAGGAACACTTTTAGCAAATCTTGCCTAGCATAGAAGATAGCTGAAAAGCCTTAGTATCGTTGAGAAGCTTAGTTTAGGTTGTCCATCATTTCCAGCCAGTCATTCCGTAGTGAGTTTCGTACACGAAAGGGGACCTGTTCATCATATTGCTATCTTATTTTTCTCTGCACTGTTTTGCTTCAACATTATTTTACATCATCTCTTTTACTATAGCATTGTCGTTTGCAAAAAGTTCAATCAATATTGTTACAACAAACCGTGAATACATCCAATCTCTGTGGAGACGATACTCACTCACTCACTCACTTTATTACTCATTCGACGTGTATACTTGCACCATATTTGCGTATCATTTATCGTACTCTACACGCAAGCAACAATATGCCACGAAGTTGTCGCCTTGCATCAAAACACATCCTAAACCTGAATGAGAGGCATCGCTATAGACCTTGTATTCTTTTCCCGGCTCGGGATGGATTTAAACCGGGGAATGAGTCAATGCTTGCTTCAATTGGTCAAAGCTCCTTTGCTGATTTTCAGTCCAATTAAATGGCTGATCCTTGCGGAGGAGTTTAGTTAGCGGTAAGGCGAACGTAGAGAAGCCTCTAACGAATCTCATGTAGTAACCGGCTAAACCGAGGAAACTGCGAACCTCACCAACATTCTTCGGAGGTCGCCAACCAAGAATTTCTTGTATTTTCTTAGGATCGACTTGGATGCCTTCGGCGGATATTACATTACCAAGGAAAGCGACTTCTGATAGCCAAAACTCACACTTGGAGAACTTGGCAAACAATTGACGATCTTGGAGAGTCTGCAGAACAATCTGGAGGTGTTCGACATGTTCCACCTTATTCCGGGAGTAGACAAGTATATCATAGATGAAAATAACCATGAACTTGTCGAGATAGGGTTTGAACACTCGGTTCATCAAGTCCATAAATACGGCAGGAGCATTCGTCAATCCGAAAGGCATGACGAGAAATTCAAAGTGACCGTATCTCGTTCAAAAAGCAGTCTTAGGAACATATTCTTCTTTGACTTTCATCTGATAGTAACTCGATCGAAGATCAATCTTGGAGAAAACCGATGCTTCCCCGAGTTTATCAAAAAGGTCATCGATTCTCGGCAAAGGATACTTATTTTTTATGGTCACTCGATTCAATTCTCGATAGTCGATACAAAGCCGCATCGAGCCATCTTTCTTCTTTACGAATAAAATTGGTGCACCCAGGGAGAAGTGATTGGTCGAATGAAGCCCTTATCTTGTAAATCTTGAAACTGCTTCTTTAATTCTTTCAGCTCGATTACTGCCATCCGATAGGGCGTGATAGACACCGGGCTGGTTCCGGGTTGAATGTTGATCCCAAACCCCACTTCACGAGTTAGACGTAAACTAGGAAGATCCTCGGAAAAGACATCGACGAATTCGGAAATAACAGGAATAGAGGGTAAGCCGAAATCATATTCATCTTTTAACACCATAACAACAAAGATTAATAGGAAAGTTTCTCCTATCAGGTTGGATACTACAAGGCTCGTTTTCACTATTTCGGGTTTCAATTTAACCTTGTCTAACATGGATGAACATATAAAAGAATGGGTTGATCCCAAATCTATCAAAGCATAAACAAGATGAAAGTTTAGTTCAACCGTACACGCAATTACATCGGGAGATTCTTCTTCCTCCTTGCCTCAAATTTGATAGATATGAGCTGGGGCTCGGGATTCTTGATGAGTCAAGGCTTTCGAATGGGAGCTTCTTCCCCTCCTGTGATTTCCCGACTGAGCTTGCTTCGGATTTTTGTTTCGGTTAGATAATTTAGAGCTCGGATTTGCCGAATTTCGAGTAGGTGCCTTATCAAACTTCCTCGGACAGTCCTTGATATAGTGATCGTCGCCACCACACGTAAAATATAGGTTAGACTGGAGTCGGCATTGGCCAAAATGTTGTTTCTAGCAGTGCTTGCAAGTCGGAACCTTCTCGGTGTTTCCTGTGCTGTTAACAGAGACAACATGGACAACAAGTTTGTTCACCGATTGAGGTCTCGATAGATAATTGCTTTGAGGTGCAGAATTGTAAGACCAATACCCTCCTTTCTGACTTTTGGTCTTCTTCGATTTCCAACAGGACTGATCATCACTTTTGCGCTTCTTGTCGCTTCGATAGCTGATTTTTCTTTTCTCCGCGGCTCTTATTTTGGCTTCCGTAGATATGGCTCGATTCACCAAAGTTTGAAAGTCCGTGATATCAAGGGCGGTAAACATTGGACTCAATTCATCGTTCAGCCCGTCGAAGAACATTCGACATTTATCTTTCTCTGTTTTGATGTACTCCGAGCCGTACTTGCAGTACTTTCAAAAATCGACTATATATTGTTTAATCGACCGATTATCCTGCTTCAGATACAAGAACTTATTCTTGCGATCAGCCAAATTATGTTCGCTTATGTATTTCTTCTTGAATTCCGCGACAAAGAACTCCCACGTCACAGATTCGGCCGGGGCAGTTAGGGTCGTAGTTTCCCACTAACTAAGTGCTTTGTCGGCTAGGAGTGCGACTGCACATTCGAGTTTATGCTCGTCTGAGCAATGGAGTTGTTTGGCCATAATTTTAGTCGTTCTTTCAAGCCAGTGCTCGGCTTCCTCTGGCTTCTCCTCGTTCTCACCGGTGAATATAAAAGCTCGGTGTTGCGCGAGTTTGTCGATCGGGGCTCGACTCCGGGCAGCAACAACAGGAGCCGGTTGATCGCGTCTTATGTTCATTACAATTTGATCGAACATCTCTTTCATGGTAAAGAGACATTCTTGTTGGGCACTTTAAACAGTCGGGTTGGTCGGAGTTTGTTGATTTTGTTCAGGAGGCGGAGTCAGATCTCTAGGTTCTGTCCTTCTCGGAGGATCTGCTTGTTCCGGAAGATCAGTTGGTCCCGGAGGATTATTTCTCATCCTAACACTACCATCCTTGTTAGAGAATTATCGGGGATTTTTGTTGTTTCGACATATTCGTGTCTTGGACATTCTATTAAGATTTGAACAAACTCGGGATTAGAGAAGTATAATCACAAGCAGTTCGATATAAGACTCCTAGGTGGCATAGTTTAACATATATGATACATGCAGACTTGTATAAACTTTAGGACATATAACCTAAAGCTCTGATTACCACTTTTATGTAACACCCTTCGTTCGGGTTAAGAGCGAGGAGCATTACTAGAATAGAACAGAATCGAACAAGTAATCATATAATATAACATACAACTTAGCATTCAAACATGTAAACAACTAAACATAGTTGACTTATAACTTACAAATCATGTAGCCTTCAACTTACAACAAGTCATATAACACTTGACATTCAACATAATTCGTGTAAACTCAAACCTAAATCACATAAAAAGGTGGCTAATTTAAACTTTCAAACTAACAAGATTCATACAATGTTACACAACAATCAAACTCACATGATCCACAATTAACACAAGATCAAACAAACATAATCAACTTATGACATATTCCAACAACATAATGTATATCCAATTCGAACTTAACAAATCACATACACTTTACATACATCATAATTTATCATTCTTACATCAAACTTGATCCATTCAACTAATAAACATGTAAACAATTTACACAACCTTACCTAACCCTTAATCGATTCAAAGTGACCAAGAATACATGGGACCATTCGAATAGAACATTAAATCCCCTAGTTTAATCGAATCAAACCATATATAATAGAATTATTTCAATCACATACTCAATAATAACTCTAGATGCAATTCATATTCCTATATATATATATATATCAATCGAACCAATGACACCCAAGAAACATTTATCAATATATTATCTCCCCTATTCAAATTGAACAAGAAACAATGGAGCATTCTATATACTTACACCTAACCAACCAATATACATAACATGTTAAACATATACTTGCATCACATAAAATCAATCCATGACATAAACAAGATTAATATCAAGCTTTACGTAAACATTAATCCATCGTATATTCATCTCAAAACATAGACATCAACATGTCAAACTAGCTAGATCAACCATTACAAACCATTGTCCATAAGTCTTACATATTCCAACTACATATATACACAAAGTTCAAATGCATGAGACACACTAGATACACTTATCTAGGCCACCTCCTAAAAGTCTAAACAAAAAGTTATATGTCATACTTTGCTTTGGCTTGTGATCAGCTCCCGGATCCGATTAAACTAGCTTCGGAATCAGAACAACATGTAGTTTTGGGAAGAAGGAAACAAAAGGTGACAAGTAAAAATAATGTACTTAGTGAGGCAGTTCCTAAAACTTACTAATTCAATCTTTTAATGTCTTATTTCACATATTCAAGGTTACCTAGCTAGGCTTAGAACAAACAAGGTCCCTCTAGCTAGTCTTTTTCATGCTCAGGAAGTCTTAGCTATTTTCATTCATATCATGTAAGCAAATCATAGAAGCATACTCATGATTCATAAAAAACATTCATACCATTGTATGACATAACCAAAGGACAAGAATCAAAACATCAATGTTCATAGTCAATTATATAGCAATTTGTCTAAACATGACATCATCTTCAATTACCATTCGAATAGGTGTATCCTCAAAATAGATCATTTTCAATTCATGTAATCATGTAAAATTCCATATCATATCATATCATAACATTTGAACACATTTTCATATCATTCTATTAGAGCCACTACCCATTTTGAACATATCATTCCATGCAACATATGAACATATAACATTTCATCACTTCAAGCATCATGTATAGTCTTATTGCAAGATTATTGAGTTTTGCCTTGGATGATTAAATGGACTAGGTAATCAAGTCAATAGGTATCAAGTACCAACATATAATAGTAGATGCACAAAGCACCAAAGATCAGTAGATACACAATGTATCAAGGTGTCTAACTACACCATATAGCTTGTAACTTGTAACAGTAGATGCACAAAGCATCAATAGGTGACTAACCACCTTTAAATCATTAGAGCACATGACTCTAAGGCATGCCCTTCTACCTAAGGACCACTAATCAACCAAGGACTTGTTAAGTCTTTTAAATTTTTTTAACAATACCAGCCAAATGATTCGAAAGCATATTATAAGGTCATATAGCCAATACATGTTACCAATTCACCAAATCTATACAAAGACATCATTTAAATAATTTCCAACAAACTTATCATAGCATTTCACTCAAATATACATAAAAAACAATGACTTAGAATCACATATAAGTCCATCTCATTGTAATCACTAATTCTGTCCGGGGTGTTAACCCGATTTTATATTTTGCAATAATGGGCTTTGATTATCTTAATTATACATCGTATGAATAAAAAAAGAGAAAAATATATTTATTATTATTATTATTATTATTATTATTATTATTATTATTATTATTATTATTATTAGTGGTATATATATGTAATACTATTTATTTTCATATTTGATTATTATATTTGATTTAAAAACCCTAAACATTACTAATATACTATGTTATCTTACCATCTTAGTATGTTAATTATTATTATTATTATTATTACCAATATTATTATCGTATGCTATTATTATTATTATTATTATTATTATTATTATTATCATTATTATACTATTACCATTATTATCATAATTAAACTAAAATAAAGCCCAATACACATAATTAAATAATTAAAGCCCAATTTATTTAATAAACAATCCATTTACAAAATATTTTAAAAGCCCAATCAAAAAATGTTATACATTCGGCCCGTTTCAGGCCCAAAGAGTAAACCCTAAGCCTAATTACATCAAAACCCTAATCTGATTTCTTTGGTGTCTTGCGCAGCTGATCCTCCACCATCAAATCTAATCTAGATCTGACGATCCAGATCCAATCTCTGATGGAAACCCTAGGAGCCCCTCAAGTCCCTCAGCACCGGATCGATCACGATCGTCAGATTTGAGAGCGCACCAACGGCCCGGATCAACATAGAGAAGCTTCCATAGCTCCCATGCGCCCGCGTGTTCGTCATTTCGGCTCCCCACACACGTCTGTGCTACACACCCGAGCCGCTCTAGCTCCCTCACGGCCGTCCAAATCGCTTCATTAGTGGATGAGATTGCCCTACGACGCCCAAGTCGCGCCGACTATTCAGCCACCAAGCAACGTTGTCTTCACTGGTACCCTCCTCCATCTCGAACGACCGTCACATGCAAACAAATTAAACAACAATGTCAGAAGTGCATAACAAATAACCGAATTTCAGAGATGAATACAAACAAGAGAATAACAGCAGCCAATGGGATGTTTTTCCCTTTTTCATGTAATTCAAAAATGATGTAATTTCGGGCTATAAAAAGCCGAAACAAGTAGTGTAAACCCCTAGGTGAGAAACGGGAAAATTCCAAATAGCAATAGAAGAAAAAGCGCCTCGGATTTAGAGGTATTATCTTCTTCTTTCATTACATTTCGAAGCATAAAAATAAAAAATAAAGAAAAAGAGTTAGAGTCTTCTGTTTTTACCTTCGAGTTGGTTTGTTTCCCCTCGCCGGTGACAAGCCGTTTGGTCTCTCCCGCGACCATACACGGTGAATCGGTGGGGAGCAAACATCAAAAAAGGGATCAAATTCGTTTTTTCAAAAAAACAAACAAAGAAAAGGGGTTTTTGGGTTTCGGTTTTCACAAAACAAAAGAATTTCGTCGTTTTCAAAGGGTTTGAGTTGGGATTTGGGTTTTTAAAAAGAGAAAAGTTTTTTTTAGGTTTCCAGCGCCGACTAACGGCGATCGGAACAACATTGGGGCTCTCATATTTTCAGAGAGCAAAAGGGGGAAGAGTCTAGGGATTAAATTTAGCCAAAAGGGGCTTAAAATGATTTAAGTGTAGTTTTATAGTTTTGTGTTGATTTAAAACCGGTTTAATCCCATTTTAAGGACCTCCGTGTCCCCTTAATCATGTAATCAGCCCTTCCGCATTTCAAACCCCCCCTCTGCAGTCCCTCCAACTTTTCAAAATCTTTTAAGTTCGTCCTTAACTTGATTTTAGTTGAATCGCGAGGGGTTTAATCTCCGTTTTGGTTCCGCAAATTTCGTTTTTTTCCTAATTTAGTCCCTTTTCAAGTGTGGTGTTTTCTATTTATCATGCATTTTAATTTTTTGCCCCGTATTTATGTTTCTTTCATTTCAGGTTTACACTGCTTGTTTCGGCTTTTTATAGCCCAAAATTACATCATTTTTGAATTACATGAAAAAAGGGAAAAACATCCCATTGGTTGTTGTTATTCTCTTGTTTGTATTCATCTCTCAAATTCGGTTATTTGTTGTGCGTTTCTGACATTCTTGTTTATGTTTGCATGTGATGGTCGTTCGAGATGGAGAAGGGTACCGGTGAGACAGCGTTGCTTGGCGGCTGAGGAACTGGCGCATCTTGGTCGTCGTGGGGCAATCTTAGCCACTGATGATGGGATTTGGACGGTCGTGAGGTAGTCGGAGCGGCTCGGGCGTGTAGCACAGACGCGCGTGGGGAGCCGAAACGACAAACGCGCGGGCGCGTGGGAGCTCTGGAAGCTTCTCCTCGTTGATCCGGAACGTTGGGAAGAGTCTAGGAATTAGGTTTAGCCAAAAGGGGCTTAAAATAATTTAAGTGTGGCTTTATAGTGTTGTGATGATTTAAAAGTGGTTTAATCCCATTTTAAGGACCTTTGTGTCCCTTAATCATGTAATCAGCCCTTCCGCATTTCAAAACCCCCTCCATAGTCCCTCCAACTTTTCGGAATCTTTTAATTTCGTTCTTAACTTAATTTTAGCCGAATTGCGAGGGGTTTAATCTCTGTTTTGGTTCTGCAAATTTCGTTTTTATCCTAATTTAGTCCCTTTTCCAGTGTGGTTTTTTCCTATTTATCATGCATTTTAATTTTTCCCCGTATTTACATTTCTTTAATTTCAAGTTTACACTGCTTGTTTCGGCTTTTTATAGCCCGAAATTACATCATTTTTGAATTACAAGAAAAAGGGAAAAACATCCCATTAGTTGTTGTTATTCTCTTGTTTGTATTCATCTCTGAAATTCGGTTAATTGTTGCGCGTTTCTGACATTCTCGTTTAATTTGTTTGCATGTGACGGTCGTTCGAGATAGAGGAGGGTACCAGTGAAGACAACGTTGCTTGGCGGCTGAGGAACTGGCGCGGCTTGGGCGTCGTGGGGCAATCTCAGCCACCGATGATAGGATTTGGACGGCCATGAGGTAGCTGGAGTGGCTCGGGCGTGTAGCACAGACGCGCGTGGGGAGCCGAAACGACAAACGCGCGGGAGCGTGGGAGCTTTGAAAGCTTCTCCGCGTTGATCCGGGACATTGGGAAGAGTCTAGGGATTAGGTTTAGTCAAAAGGGGATTAAAATGATTTATGTGTGGTTTTATAGTGTTGTGATGATTTAAAAGTGGTTTAATCCCATTTTAAGGACCTCTGTGTACCCTTAATCACATAATCAGCCCTTTCGCATTTCAAAATCCCCTCCGCAGTCCCTCTAACTTTTCGGAATCTTTTAATTTCATCCTTAACTTGATTTTAGCCGAATTGTGAGAGGTTTAATCTCCGTTTTGGTTCCACAAATTTTGTTTTTATCCTAATATAGTCCCTTTCCAATGTGGTGTTTTCCTATTTATCATGCATTTTAATTTTTTGCCCCGTATTTACATTTCTTTAATTTCAATCCCTGTTTCATTTTATTTGCCTTATATATATGTTTGGTTAATGATTTGTGGTTGATGTGGTATATGATATAGTATATATTATATGATCGTATGTTTTGTTATACAATCTTGCTTAATATATGGTTCTTGCAATATATGACTTTTAGAATGTGTAATTTTATATGCTCGGTTTTAATGTATGCATGGCTTAGTTTTTTTATGTTACTCGAATATGTATTCGTGACATGCACCCCTAATTGGCATCATATGACTTGATATTTTGATTTGCATGATAATTAATCTTTATCATAAAAAGGAGATACTTATTAATTCGCGTATTCGAGTCGTAATATCCTAGCTTATTGGATATTCCTCGAATATTCGAATTAATTTGCATCGTCTAAAGGTAAAATCGTAAGTAACTAAAACAAATGAGACAATGACATCATATTTTATCTGCTTGCATCATGCATAAAGGTGACGTACGAGATTCGAACCCTAAACTAACACAGAAGTCAGACTTATATGATGTCGGTTTAGTCTTTGGTCCGATGTATCGTCATCCTTTTTAATTAAATGTCTAATTAATTTTAAACCACCAATTTGATAAAGCTCGTACAATTAAAGTTTAATTTTCAACTAAGAATCCCTAATTAAATTCATTTTAAATTTTAAATATTTTCCATCGAATTAAAAGCAACAAGTATTTTGGTACCGATTTCTGGGCGTGATGGGGGTGCTAACCCTTCCCACACGTAACCAACTCCCGAACCCTTCAAATGAATCTCTGGTTTGTTTTTATGGTGTCCAGCCTACCTTAGTGACCGGTGGCGACTCCAAATTTCTACTGTTTTCCAAAACACGGATTTTACAAAAGAAATCCCCTTTTAACAAATCTTTTTCGAAAGTGGGACACTTAAAAGTTTTTTTCAAGAAAAGTTATTACACTCATGAAGCTTAAATAGCCAACAAGTCATAGCAATCACAAAGAACACTAACATCATCAACTAGCACTAACATGTAACATGTTATCCATTTCATTTAATCCTTCTTCCATTACATTTTAATTAAATAATATTTATTATATTCATTTCATACTTCATGTTAATTCATCAAATAAACATAAAAATATTAGTTAGGACACTAGTCCTAACCCTAAAGATAACTACACTCACTATACTCCAAGCTATGATGATTCTTTGATCACTATGTCCTTGCCCTTCCTATTTGGATGCCCAACTCTGGAATCCTCCAAGAACTCTTCACAATCTTGATCTTGAATATTCAAAAAACATATAAGAATCATGTTAGAACTCATTTCGATCATATATATTCATTTAAACAAACACAAACACTTAGACAATTTGAAACTATCCCTAAACTGCCAGTTTGAGTAACACTCACTAATCTGGTCATATCATTTTACTCACAAGTCCAAATTTAGATTTCTTTACCAATCTAAAAATCTTATTCACTTAATTTTAAATCCATATAAATTTCATATTTTCTCATGTCTATGTCAATATAGAATTGCATTTTAAAACAAGGCATTTTCGGGACCTATTTTGTCCACTGGATTAATTAGGTGACTTTAGTGCATATTTTAACTAGGAATTATAACTAGTTTAAATCTGGGCTTTTAACCATAGTTTATCATGTTTATAAATTGTATTCTCAAGTTTCACTTGGTTCAAAAATAGAGCAAATCAATCCTTTAATTATATCATTTTCCATGCTAGTCTAATTTAGTGTCTTAAATACTCTAGTGACCTTTAACCTATCATTTAAGCTATAATTCATTCTAAACAAGTTATTTTTCATTCATTCATCATACCCCTGTTTCTATACAAATTTTTCATAATTTATAACTTAGCAATTAAATCTCTAAATTTCCAGAATTACCCGAAATACCCAGAATTTTCCAGATTTAATCTCATACATGACCAGTTTTGTTCTAACTCATTTTCCAGTAAACTTATGATCATTTTCATTAATCCAAGACCTTTATCCTACAATAAATTCAACTTTCTACAACTTTGTCCTACAGAAAATTTTCCAGTTGGAACCATAACATGCTCAAAAATCTAATTTTATACAGAGTGTTCAACTAGTACGAATCTGGTAGTTTTGTGTTCTAGCTTGAATTCATGCATTTTTCCGGATTTGGGTCTAATCTAACTTGAATCTAATAATCATAACACGTGATTTAACTTGAATCTAATAATCATAACGCATGATTAAACAATTCTAAACAAAATTTCCAGCAAGATTGAACCTAGAAAACATCAAAACAACGAATAAATCACAAAGCACAATCGGTTAAAACAAGAATACTTACATGAAACTATGAACATGCATGAACCCTATGATCTTCTAGTTTAAATTTCCAGCACATGCATGGATTTTTCAGATTACTCAAGCTCTCAAATCCTCTCTTTTCTTTGTTATTTTCGGTGGAAGAATGAAGAAAGATGATAACCCATTTGTGATGTTAGATTGTACACTAGCCATGCCAAGGTAAGTTGACACATGGGCTGTTATGCACCATGTTTTAATTCCACTATAATCCCACTAACACTATATTATACATTATAAAACTAATTTCACTCATACTTTATATTAGTTTAGTACATATTTTAATGTTTAACTTTCTTATTAGAATATGTACATATATTTATAGTAATTATAAAATTAACCCCACCAAGAATGTATTTATAAATGAATACATTATAATTCAATTCCCACTATATGATATGTTTACATATTTTATGATTTTAAAATGTTAATTCTCATCATATATTTTATTTCTATCATGTAATATAAACATTTCTATTAGCTATCGTCCTTGATTCATTCTAATTGTTTGTTATTGTGACCACATTTACACATTTCATTCTAATTTATTATGATTCCATCTAGGGTGTGACACCTTTGACTTAGATTGCTTGAGTTCTCCAATTTCTTGTGACTCATTCTCGTTTGTACAATTGTCTAATGGTATTTCTACGCGTGTTACACATAGGACATTGTAAACTTTCACCCATTGAAATGCTTAGAAAAGTATTATGTATTCCAAATTTTCATTACAATTTGATTTCAATCTTGCAGTTAA
This sequence comes from Hibiscus tridactylites, assembly GCA_958450335.1. Classification (NCBI taxonomy): domain Eukaryota; kingdom Viridiplantae; phylum Streptophyta; class Magnoliopsida; order Malvales; family Malvaceae; genus Hibiscus; species Hibiscus tridactylites. Next base: position 60,535,879 of record OY288275.1, read on the forward strand.
CAACGGATTTAAACTGCACTGTTATTTTTTCTCTTAAATTTTGTATCCTACATGACCTTTACAATGGAGAGATTAAGATTATTGGTAGAGCATGAAGAGGTCTTTATGTCGTACAAACTTCCAGTCCTTTAGTGTCTAGTGATTCTACAAAAATATTTCCTATTGATAAACGTAGTTCATGCTTGTCCTTTACACCAAATTCTTGTTTCGATTCCATTTGGCATGCTAGGCTTGGTTATACATAAAGTAGTACTTTTTCTAAACTCCCTTTCTTGCAATTTAGAGTTCATGGGACTAACATTGCTCACAGTGCAAGCTCACTATTTGAGCCTCAGACCACCACCTTGTAACGTCTTTGATCTGACTTCACACTGTGAAAAGCTTAAAAGTAATCATGATGTGTTATTCTTCGTTGCTCTATACTTGGTTGCTACCGAAATGGGAGGGATCAAAGCCGAGGTACCATCCCACGAAGCTTATCAATTCGAGGAAAAAGATCCTTAAGAAGCTAAGCAAATGTCTAGTTTCTTCAACGATTTGTTGTTCGTCGTATGCGTCGGCGGTGCGGTAAGTCTAACTCTCATCGTTTGGCTCGATGATCATAAATGATAGGATGTCGGATTCGGGGTCTCTTTGATTACGATGTTCTTGGCTCTCGTTGAGTCTCTTTGATCGTGATGTTCTTGGCTCTCCTCGTTGTTGTACTACGATGGCCATTCTATAGGATCCATGTGGTTCAAGGAAATAGTGACATTGTGGAAATCATTCAGGTTTTTTTACTATAACATCTCGGATTAGGGTCTAGGAGATCTGATGAGTTTCCGAAGTTTGAAAGACTGATGTTGGATGTTTTGAGTAAGTTCAGGGAATGAGGTCTTCGAGGGTTGATAAAATATGGAATAAATCTTTGAAATCCTTTTTAAATATATAAAAGGTTTTGGTAAAAACAATTTTGGAAAAATGCTTTCCGAATTGTGACATTTTGGTTGGTGACCAAATTGTAAAGTTTGTAAAATCTGTTTTACTAACCATTTTGTAAAAGAGTCAAAACATTGAATCTTTAAGGAGCTATCTTGGCTGGGCCAAATAGGTTATTATCCCCTTTCATTTTGACTATTCAAATATTTTAAAATAGCTTTTATGATTTAATTAAAACAAGGGTTCATCCAAAATCTTATTTCACGTTAAAATCCATTTTCAAGCTTCCTCATCTCCTCTTTTCAACAAAACAACAATTGAGCTTGATTTCGTCAAGGTAAAAGTGTTTTCTTATTAATCTTTTATTGCTAAATAGTTTTCCTACCTTGATTTCCTAAAACCCAAGTCTATTTAATTGTTTTCTTCAAGGATTTTTGCCAAACAAGGGGTAATAGCTAGCATTGGGGGTGAGCAACGTGATTCTCCTCTAATGTAAGGTTATTTAATGAAATTCTCATGCTTTGATTCTTTTAAATACTAAGGTTTAAATCTCTTATCTTAATCTTAATGCAAATTGGCTAAAATCAATGAAAATGAGCTTTTGGTAAGATTTTTGGGTAAGATCTCTTAATGTTGGGTTGGTTGATGTTGTTACCTTAGTTTTGATGTGATTATTGTGTTGAGATGATGGGAGAATGGCAAGAATCCCGAAATGGGGTTGAGTGTTGATTTTTGAAGTATGAAAAAGTGAGGTTTTGGGTGGAATTTGAAGTGAATCAATAGCTGGTGTTGATCTGATGACTGAATGATGTTTTTAGATGTTTATCTATGTGTTTTGATGTTATTTAATGTTGGGCTTTGCAGGAGACTATCTGAATTGGGTCTTTCTGTTGGTTATGGCTTGTATCAGATTTATTCTATATGTGTTTTGGTTGAGTTGTTGAAATCTCTGCTTTCCAGCAAATTTGTGTGTTGTAAATATCACTAAATCCTATATTTTGGGTTGATTAGAGGCAAGGATTGAAGATCTGGATTTGTTGAACGCAAATGTGGGCGGACCAAAAAGTTAGAAAAGGGGTTTCAGCTTGTTGTGGTAACTACTAGTGAGTGGAAATGATTTTTACTGTTTTATCAAGGTTGAAGAGATGTTTTAAGGGTTTGGGTTGAGCCATTAGGCCAATCTAAGATTAAGGGTAATATTTGGTTTTGTTTCGGCTTTTCGCCTTCTTATTTTGATCATGTTTTGGATCATGTGCATATCATTTTTAAATGATGTTTCCTCTGGTGTTGTTATGCATTAAATGCATGTTGTTGTTGTCCCATATGAATGCCATGTTGTGTTTTGGATGTTGGTTGAGCTCATGCTATCCTTGAGCTTGTGATCATGGTTTTTGGGATGTGTTTTGGGGAGGTGGTTATCCCCAGTGAAAATCAATGGTTTATGATGTTGCAGTGAGTATATTCACACATGGGTTATATTGGATAGATTGATCGATCAATAGGATGTGAAGTGCACGATAATTATAAAATCCGCGCGTGAGAAATCCTTCGGTTTCACAATAGGGGTTGTGCTATTGTGATGCGAGTGGTAGGGGTTGTGCTATCACCAACGGGCAATGCGGGTTGTGGCATCCCGGCCAAAGTGTGCTTTGCTTAATCTTGTTTCAAGATAGCATGTTGAAAAGGAAATGGTTTTGGAAATGGTTTGTGAAAAGGGATTTCAAGAATCGGTTTTGATTTCCTAAATGATGGTTGTTTTCAAAACTGCATTGTTGTAGTTGGTTTTGAGCTCTGCTCACTAAGCTTTATAGCTTACGCTCGTTTTTTCCAACAATGCAGATCCGTAGACCCTTTGGAAAGCAACGGTGCAAGGGAGGTGATCCAAGTGTCTGCTCTTAGCTCAAGTATGCCTTTTCTTAGATAATAGTGTGTGTGGCAATGAGGGTGAACTTTGTTATGTCTTCGGAGTGTTTGTAAACTCTTTGTTTGAGGACTTGTTGATAGTTTTGGATGGTTTTTCTTGCCTTTTGTCTTGTGGTCTTGGTTTTGGACCTTGTTCCTCTTATGTTGGATCTTGAAGCCTTCTTTATATTTGTATGTAAAGCATGTTTGTGTTCCTCTTGATCTTAAGCATGTTTAATGGTTGATGTTAGTGTGTATATGTTGATCTTGTTGTTTATCTGTTGTATGTGGTGATTAGAACCAATTAAAATACCTTAAAGATGCTTAAAACTGATGTTTTGCTGTTTCTGCAGCAGGGTGTTTTGGAACGGGCTCGACCGTTTCGGAACAGCCCTTAATTACCTTTAAATTTTGCCTTGGCGTTTCGGAACGGGTACTGAAACGGGCTAAGAAGGGTCGGAACGGTCTCAAGTCGTTTCAGAATGTTTTTGCTACTATGAAGTACCGTTTCGATACCAATTTCGAAACAGGGGTCGTTGGAGTTAGTTAAAGGCATCTTTTAAGTTATTTTTCTTACGTTTTGGTCCTAGTTTATGCGGTTATCAATTGTGGTTGATTGTGTGCATGTTTAAAGTTGTTTTTCATCATGGAAGCATGAAATGAACTAAATTTCTCAAAGGTTGCCTTAATTGCATTTTAGGTCCTTATATTATGCTAGTATTGCATTTTGGTCCATGGTTGCCCTTTTTGGTTCGAATCGATGCTTGTTTGTTGTTCTGTCTTCCGTTGTGTGTTCGATAATTTAAGTTTAACTTTGAGCATCTAGAAAAGATATTAAGCAATGCGTCTTGGGTTGCTAATCAGATGGAAATCTTTGGGTCTTTCTTCGATTAGTCCCGTGTAATCCACTCGATACGGTCTGGTGGCTAGGCCGGGTCGAGGGGGTTACATTTACAGCAATCCACAATAGAAATCTTCAAGGTTTTTGTTACAGCAATCCACAATAGAAATCTTCAACTTCCTGAGAATCCTCTAGAGCTTTATGAGATTAACAAAGACAAAGAAGATGTGCCTGCTTGGGAAGATGAATTCCTGACTCATAGAGACATTTACATGTTCTTGCATAAAGAAGCCATTCAGACAGCATCACAGACACCAAATCCATGGAAACTTCGCACGGTAACACAAGACAAAAGCGTGAAGATCATACTCGGAATGGTTCTGATTTTCGCCTGTACCATAATCATGACCCTATGCTTAACTCAGTCCATCAAGGCCTTACAATGGATACAACAATCGTTAGCTCTTTCAACATCTCGCCTGCATCTCTACCAATCATCCATGTTATATTCCCGATCATCCTCATTCCGTTGCACGACCAAATCATTGTACCACTTCTCTGTAAGTTCACCGGCCGTCATATCGGAATCACTCACCTTCAACGCATAAGAGTCGACCTCATCCTCTCGTCCATACCCATGGCGATGGCCGCAATCATGAAAGTGAAACGTAATTCCGTAGCCCATGATCGCAACATGGTGAATGCTTTAACAGTGCTCCAACCATTGCCCATCAATTTCTTATGGATGTCATTCCAGTACTTCATATTCGAAATTGCAGACATGTTTACCTATGTTGAACTGCTTGAATTTTTCTATTCCAAAGCTCCCAAGAAATTAAAACATTGTCCATTTGCTTCTTGTGGACATCCATGTCACTTGGGTACTATCTAAGTACCATTTTGGTTTAGGTAGTGAATCGTGTGACAAAAGATAATACAAGAAGTGGGGGTTGGTTAGCTAAAGGTGGCAAATGGGTCATCCGGTTCGAGTCGGGTCATTTTGGTTCGGATCATTTCAGGTCTAACTACATTCGGTTTAATTTTAGTTTGGGTCGTTTTGAGTCTGGATCAAACGTTCGGTTTTAGTTCGGGTCTATGTCGATTTCGGTTCGGTTGATTTTCAGTTCAATTAGTATCAGATCGGTTATTTTAGGGTCATGTCAGTATCAGATTAATAAGAGATCGACCAATTTCAGTCGGATTTTCAGGCCGGATTAGGTTTTTACACCATATATATCACTTTATATAACATGTATATTTGGCTTTTCGTGAGTTGTGCGCCATTCACATCATCTTTCTTTCTTTCTTTATTTTAATATCTTTCCTTTATTTCAGGTTGCCTTTTGTTTGGGTTGCTTTCGGTTCGGGTATATTCAGTTTGGTTGAAAATCAGTTTGGGTCCACTTGGTTCGGTTGAAAATTGGTTCGGGTTTATTTTTTGGTCAACTAAAATTCAGGTCGGTTCGGTTCAGTTTATTTCATGTCAGATTTAGGTCATCTTGTTTGGATCAATTTCGAGTCTCGGTTCGGGTTTCGGGTCAAGTTTGATAGGTCTATGGTTAGCATGCAACAATATTAACAAGAATCATCTAAATCTCTTCTACTAGTTGTTGTCTTTGCTGAGTTTGGCCAATTTCATTATCTATTTGATTGTTTCAAGGTTTTATAAGTACATATTTGAGTACAAAGATGAATGCAATACAGAACCAATAAGTAGCTCATGATTTGTTCCATTTCTTTTCTATATTTATTTCAAATAAAGGTTGTTGATCTAACGATGGTGCGACTGCTTCAACAACTCCAACAACTAAAGTAAGATCATTCTTTTTTTCACCTCCCTCACTGCGTTTTCCATTATCCTCAGTTTTCTGTAAAGCTTCTAAAAATTTAACATGCATGATATAAGTAGTTTATTTAATCAAGTAATTTTGCTCGTAATTGACCTCAAAGTGAAAAGAAAACCTGATCTTTTTATAAACCTAGAAAACATGTGAAGATGGAGAGTTATAAGATGGAATGACTTGTTGGTTGTCATTTCTGATTTTGGCAAGCTATCATTTCCCACATTTTGGAGTGAGGTGTACATGTTTTATTTTCTATTATGCAGATCAGTTTTCCATGTCAAAATTGATGGTATAACAAGAATATCACATTTATCTCATATAGTTTCTTTCTTTACTATTCATGTTTGATGGAATTCATACTTTAGGAAATTGTCCATTCAATTAACATTCTTCAATTCTGCATCATTTGCAGTTTTCCTTCTCTTTCGTATATTTAGTTACATAATATTTTGGGTGTAATGTTTACTGTTAGTTTAATAAAAAAACTGAAAGATATTAATCGGAAGCGGGTGTAATGAGACATTACGGCCTTTATTTTGTTGTCTCGATTATATTTGTAGTTGATATTTACTACAATTACCGAAGAAAGTATTTGCTAGGTGCACAATTTCCATAAACACAATGCAATCTAGAGAAAGAGCATGAACTTGAAAATTGTTATATCTCTGTTGATAATATTGAACTACAAGTCTGAAACCAGGAACAAAGTGTTACTATAAGTATGGACAAAGTATTTCTTTTCACGAACTTTATCAGATGCACCAATTAGGAAGACTTATCAACCTTGCTGGGATGGATGTGGAAGCCTCTAGCTTCACAAGGAGGAAACCAAAGAACTAATGGTTCGAGCTATTGCAAACAACAACAATCTACTGATGCTTAGCCATCCCATCTATAAAGAGAAGACTAATATGGTTCAGAAATTTGCTGATCTCTTTCATCTCAAACACATACATAGAGACACATGGTAACTCAAACTTCTTCCTTGTTTGAGTCAATAAATTCTTGCACCATGCAAATTAAATTACACGACGTTCTACTATTGGAAAAGTTATTAATGTTACACAACATTTGGCTAGCTTGATATTTCTAATATATGTTTCATTTAAACTGCAAATGACGATTTACATTAATATACTAGCGTTACTCACAATTCTAATTGAATAATACATGTCAACACATTAAGCACGATAACTCTATAATTCACTCCTGAAATGAAAAGGAAACTCTTCTAGCTCTATGGGAGCGTAGCGATCAAAAGAACTCTCCTAGCTCAAAGGGAGCGTAGTGATGAAAAAAACTCTCCTAGCTCCTTTGGAGCGTAAGGATGAAAAGAACTCTCCTACGGCTCCAAGTGAGCGTAACGATGAAAATAAAGGTTCACTAACCACTTTCAAGCAAAGTGCGCATAGTAAAGTGACCGCAAAAATAAAGGTTCGTTAGCCACTTCCAAACAGAGTGTGCACAGTAAAACGACCGCAAAATAAAGGTTCGTTAGCCACTCTCAATAAGAGTGTGCATAGTAAAGCGACCACAAAAATAAAAGTTTAGATTAGTGACCACATCTCCAACACTATTAAAAACAAGTGTTATAAAGTGAATATATGATTCAAATACAAGTTTTGATAAAGTCTAAGTATTTATACCGCTTCAAACATAAAAAAATTACTCTTAAAGCCCTCCAATAGGGAACTCTCTTATCTGATAGGGATTAGCGGAAGCTTGGATTGAATATTCCCTTTAAGATAGATCTGAAAAATAAAGCAAGAGTTAAAATTTATTTTTTCCCAAACGACTCAATAAAAAATGCACGAAATTAAACGAAGGCTTAAATAAAAAGAAATATAAAAGAACAAGAAAGTAAATAGGATATGACAACATCTCCTTCTAAGATTATGTCTTAGAAAAATGTGCGTCTGAATTTGGTAACACCTAACCCTCTAAGGATCATGCCCTTAGCAACCTAGACGATGGAGAAGAACCCCAAATACTTATTGATGCACAATTGGACAATCACACTCTGAAACAAGAACAATATGAAAATCTTGAAAAAAAACTCACAAGAGAACTTTAAAGAAATAATTGTACTGATCTTTGAATTGAATTGTTGAATACGAAGGAGATGAGCCTATTTATAGGCTAGTAAAAACCTAAATTACAAATAAAAGAAGTTTGATTTAATCTAAAAGACTAAGAAGAAAAATAATAGTAAAATAGATATCCTAATTAAAAGAGATGATATTACTCTAATTTTAAATATATAATAATATTTATCCCAATTGAAAAAGATAAAAAGACATTATTCTAATTAAAAAGATAAAATAAAGTTTAAATAACTATAAAAAATTACTACAATTAAAAACGCTTGAATCTCATCCGAAAAGTCGTCGCAGGTCAACTAATGTTTTAGCATTTAAAAATAACTTCAATTTCTTATCCAAAATGATTAATTTTATCCCTCATATTCTCGTATCATTCCCCCACTCCTCAAAAAGATTCATCCTCGAATCTAAAATGTGAAAAGGTGAATGATCCTCAATATCAACTGAAAATAAATTCTTATCATAGGTAAACTAATTTAGGTGAGTCCTTTGTGATGTATTAAAAATTCTTGTAAAAAGAAAGGCAACACTAGTAGAAAAATCTTTGATATAGCTAGTCAAAATAAAACCTTTTATTTTCTTTATTTTTTTCACAACTCTCTAATTTTATCACATGCTTGTTTTCTCTCACTGATGATAGGTCATGAATTTGACTTTTATTGCTCTCGGCCTCTTTACTCTTAGTCTTTTGAGGTAATTCACTTCTCATAGTCTCGTCACAAAAATATTCTTTTGCATCTGGTTGTTCACCATCACTTTCATCTTGAGCAAGATATTCACTGAGAGTCATTTGTTTCTTGCTTGCCTTAAATACCATAAAATCATTCTGAAGTTGATCAAATAAGCTAAACCTTGAAAAGCTATGAAAATAACAATCCATGTTTTTTCTAAATAGAAGGAAAATTGAAAGGAGAAAAATAAAGCAAAAGAAATAAAAGAACAATGAAGTCAATGTGATAATTGTCGAAAAAAACTCATCAACCATTATCTCCCATTGTACGTATTCGTCGGGATTAATGGAACCACTGAAGGATGGGATGATTACTTCCATTGATGTTCCTGAAAAGCAAAAAGAAAAGAACAATTTGTCTGCTACTCACCATTATTCATTCATAAATTCTAAGAAAATCTAAACTTTTTAGTGTGTTGACAGAAGAAGAGAAAATGTGTTAGTAAGCGTAATAGAATAAAAGTATATGGTAAATAAATCTTAGACCTAGAATAAAAAAAGCTATAAAACAGAAGAAACCTAGAAAACTTGAACTCTACCTTGTTGGGGAAAAGGAGTTTGATTTGTTCTCGGTTTAGAAAATACTACTGTAAACAAAGAACTCCTAGAAACTGATACCAAATGATACAAATTAACGGAAGTTTGGATTGAATATTCCCTTTAAGATAGATCTAAAAATGAAAGCAAGAGTTAAAATTCATTTTCCCAAACGACTCAATAAAAAAGGTACGAAATTAAAGGAAGGCTTAAATAAAAAAATATATAAAAGAACAATGAAAGTAAATAGGATATGACAACACCCCCTTCTAAGATCTTGTCTTAGACAAACATGCATCTAAATTTGGTAATGCCTAATCCTCTAAGGATCTTGCCCTCAGCAACTGATACACTCCAACTCTCCAAATGGCTTTGTTGAGATAAGTTTTGATTGTCCCGACCGTGAATGCAAGCAAGCCTTGTCCTCCGAATGTCTTTTTGTGATGAAAAGGATGATGAAGAACATAGTATGGTTGCAGAAGTGTTTTGGATGGCGTATGAAAGGAAATATATTTAAGAAAGATATGGGAGTGTTTAGGAAAGATGGTGTTTCAGATGGTGAAGAGAATGAAAGTGATGGAATGAAATGGAAATGTATTCAAATTTTTCAAGAAAGAAATTATACTTAGTGTATAAACTCATTTCTTAGAGAATGGACTTTGAGGGTGGTAGATAGGGACTTAGACCGAATGGATAGAAGAAAAAAACAACCTAAAGTATCAAGATGGAAGATAAGGGACGCCATAAACCTAGAAAGGCTTGATAAGTCAAGAAGTTCTTAAAAGAACAATTTTGAGAGAAAATCTCACAAAGATAGAAATTTTATAAAGAAAGTTGTGTGTTTATAAAATGAAATTGTACTCCTATTTATAGGATTACAAGGGTTGCCGAATAGGCATGATTCAAAGGGGTTGTGGTTGTTCGGTTATGCTTGTGCCTCCCTGCAAGCATAAGGCAATCATTCGGCTGAATGGTGCCTCACTCCATTTGTTTCCCTCCATATTTTAGGCACCAAACACGGTTTCCCTCCAAGGCTGATCGGTTGTGTCCCTTGGGGAGGGAACATGTCCTTCCATGGTTGAGCTGAAGGTTGTAGGGTGAGCTGAGATGAGCTGAATGAGTTGAGAGTGAGCTGAGCTAGCTAAACTTTGGAACTATTTTGAGCTAATCCGAGTTGCCTCTAGCTAGGCGAGCTTCCCTTTTAGTATCTTTGCACTTATCTCGAGCTAATGGGTTGATTTGAAGCTGAATTAAAGCTTGCTTTGCCTAGAATCATTTCCAAGCTATTTTGAGCTAATTCTGAACATCACGAGCTATTAGTGAGCTGCCCTTTGTTCCTTTGTTATGTGGGTATAATATCCTAAAACGAAAACACCAAATAACATAAGTAAAAGTAATTAAACTAAATGGAAAATAATTATAAGGAGTGAAATGATAATATAAATGCATGTAAACTAAATGATGCATAGTATAAGGACTATATGATCTTAAAGAAAAAGAGTTGGTGTATTAATAGCTAAGGCATGCATGTTCTTTACTTAATATGTAATATAAATAACATGAAACAAAGTGCATAGTGATAGTTAAGTGCGTGATGCATGAAACTAAATATACCCCTAGCATAAGTATCATGGATGATTACTTGTGCATACTTAACTATGAAGAATTTAAATAAGTGAAAAGAATAGATATAAAGAAAGTAAGCAAGAACTCCCTCTTCTTTCATGCTTGTAAAATAAGATGAAAGCATGGTGAATGTGAGTAGAAACATGATCGCATCATCCCTCCTTCTTTAAAGCAATTTGTCCTCAAATCGAAGCACTTTTTTTGGACGTTCCTTCGCTGTTGGGATGACCGAATTCTTGTATGCATCTTTCCCAAGTTTTCATTTCTTGTTATCAACCTGAAAATTAAAAGAACATAAAGTTTCTTGGGTGGGGTTAGAAAAATCAGTTTTGATCATAGGGCGTGTCAAAAGACATCCCCTAATCATTTCAATGCTGGCAGAAGCATTTGCTTCCTTTCTTTCCTTCTCCTTGAGCTTTTCTTTGGCTCGTTCCTCCTTCCAAACTTGAATGCTCTTTTTCATCAGATTTTGGTCATTTTGCACTTGTTTGGCGTTAAGGGTGTAAGGACAATCGTCTTTCCCTCATGCTAAAAGGAATATCGATTAGTGTAGCAGTCGTGCATTGTCCTCTTATCATATTGCCACGACCTCCCCAATAAGATATGGCTGGCATTCTTAGGTACAACATCCCACATAACTTCATCTCTAAATTTGTCGATAGAGAAGGGAATTAAAACCTGCTTGGTGACCTTCAGTTCTCCGAAATCATTTAACCATTGAAGTTTGTACGATACGAGGTGCTTCAGAGTCTTTAAAACCAGTTTTTCCACCATGAGTGTGCTTGCTATATTTGTGCAACTTCCACCATTGATAATCATAAAATACACCTTTGTTCACATGGCATCGAGTGTGAAATATGTTCTCTCGTTTATGTTCTTCTTCCGCCATTTGTGCACTAAGAAGCCTTTTGACAACTAGGAATTCTCCATCAACGACCGGTTCAATTTCTTCTTCTTCAACATTGTATTCCTCCTTGTTATCTTCTTCCTGGTCTGATGTAATTTCACCATTGTCTAAAATCAGCATAGTGTTGCGATTTGGACACTGATTCGCCATATGTCCATGCCTCAAGCATTTGAAGCATTTTATCTTACTTGCACGAGTTGGGGCTTCCACTTGCTTTCCTCAAACATTTTCCACCATTGCTGGTTTTGGTCTAGAGGATTCGACATGTTCTTTGATCTAAAAAGGTGTGGCCTTCCGAGTGTTGTTTTGAGTCCATTTAGGGGCAACATTGTTGTCGCTTTTGGTCACGGTCCTCCTACGTTGCCGCCTTTCTACTTTCACGGCCATGTGCACCATTTCTTCAATCTTTATGTAGTGTTGAAACTCCACTACATTCGCAATCTCTTGGTTTAGTCCCGTCAAGAATCTGGCCATTGTTGCTTCTAAGTCCTCATCGACATTGGCTCGGGTCATTGCAATCTTCATTTCTTTGTAGTAATCTTCTACGCTCCAATTGCCTTGCTTAAGGTTCTACAACTTGTGAAACAAATCGCGGTGATAATGAACATGTATGAATCTTCTTCTCATGATACCTTTCATTTCAAGCCAAGTGTTGATCGACCTTTCACCATTGTGTCTCATTGTACTCTTTAACTGATCCCACCAAACAAGAGCATAATTATGAATTCCATGGCTGCCAAATGGACCTACTTGTGCTCTGAATAGTTATGGCATTCGAAGATGTAATCAACCTTGCTTTCCTTTTCCATGTAGGCTCTTGGATCGGTCTTCCCTTTAAAGGGTGGTATACTAACTTGTATGCTTCCAAGATTGTCATCAATTTGGGCACGATATCTTGCAACACTTCGTACAAACACTACTTCTTCATTTTCACTCTCATCCACAATTTCATGTTGCAATTGTTGCCATTGTCGGTTTTGCCTCTCATTGTCTCACTTTCTCCTATTGTCTCCTTGTGAACCCTCCAATTGATCCATTCATTCATAAATAGGTTCAAGTTCAGCACGTAACAATCATCGCATCTCTTGGATCAGTGCTTGAGTTTGGAGGTTTGAGGCTGGTTGTCCTTCCCTATGTTCGTCTGAGTTCTGCGACATGGTTAGAATAAGGAAAATAAAATGAATAGGACCTTACCAACACACACACAGAGAGAGAAAACCTCATAATCACTCCAAGGAAGAGAATATATCACTCAATTCACTCGTGTTTCACTTCGGGAATTTAGGCTTTTACTTCCCCTTTTGTGCTCACAACTCTCTGCCTTTTACCGCTCGATCTCTCGAGACAAGTTCTTGAAAGAACTAACTCAGAATTGTCAAACTTTTCTTTGGTTTTAATGGCGTTTGGACTGCAAAATAAGGTTAGGCTAGGAAATGGAAAGGAAATAAAAGGTTAGGAAAGAAATAGGTATAAAGGAAAGGAAATTAAAAGAAAGAAATGAAATAAAATAAAATAAAATAAAATAAAGAAATGAAATAAGAAAGATGAATTCATCACCACAAAACTTACTTACACACCGATCGTAAACAATCAAACTTGAGGAACTTTCCCAAGTCAGCTGCTTGCTTGTCTTGTTCTATCTTCACCACCTTTGTATTTTTCTGATATTTTTTTATTCTTTTTTGTACTATTCAAATTCCTTGAGTAATAAAGAAATTGGTTCTGAATTTAGCTTTTTTGTACTCTTTTTTTAATCAAAAAAACAAAAATACAAAAGGTAGGCTTACTTGATTCTTCCTTTGCTCTGATTACCACATGATACGCTCCAACTATTCAAATGGCTTTGTTGAGAGAAACTTTGATTGTTCCGACCGTGAATGCAATCAAGCATTGTCCTCTGAGTGTCTTCTTGTGTTGAAAATGATGATGAAGAACAGAGTATGGTTGCGAAAGTGGTTTGGATGGCGTATGAAAAGAAATATATGTTAGAAAGAAATGGAAGTGTTTAGGAAAGGTGGTGGTTTCGAATGGTGGAGAGAATGAAAGTGATGGAATAAAATGGAAAGATATTCAAAGTTTTCTAGAAAGAAATTATACTAAGTGCATAATCTCTACTACAACAAAACAGTTCTTTAGCGGCGCTTTTTTAACCCTCTAGCGGCGTTTTTTAGCACCGCTAAAAACTTTCCCGGCGCTTATGAAAGCGACGCAAGAAATGCCGCTTAAAGCAGCGCCGCAACAGTTCGCGGCGTTTTTAGGTAAGAAACGCCGCAACAAGTCGTGACTTTTTGCGGCGTTTTAGAAAGAAAACGCCACTAAATGTCAATATATAGCGACGTTTTATTTTCCAAACGTCACTAAAAACCATAATTTTTAGCGGCGTTTTAGAAGACAAACGCCACTAAATGTCGGTATACAGCGGCGTTTTAGAAGACAAATGCCACTAAATGTCGGTATACAGCGGCGTTTTATTTTCAAACGCCACTGAAAGTGATGGATGGACAACAATTTTTGTGATATTTAGAGGCGTTTTCTAATTGAAACGCCGCAAAATGAGCTTGACTTTGAGAGGCATTTTTTTATAAACACCGCTAAACTGATTGATTTGCAAATATAATTTTCTACGTAGTACTACCCAAAATTAACATGTAACATTATTCAATAACAGAAAACTTGAAATTTAATTATGACACAAATCAACTAGAAATACTTATCATTAAAAATAAATCAGTGTTTATAAACATTAAAGTGAAATATAATGTAATTCAACATTGTTCACTAGAACTAGAATAAACAAAGCATGAACGTAAAAAATCAACTAAGATGGCGGATTCAGTGAATCTTCATATTTGAACTCAACTCCATTTCCTTAAGCACTAGGTTCTTGGTCTCCAAAGTATTGGTTAAGGTTGTCAGCAAAATGAACAGCGCAGTATCATTATCTCTCCAATAGTTTCTGTTAAATCAAAGTTTACAAATTAAAATGAGTCAGGATCTTCAGGTATATCACAATAAAGTCAAGAATCTTACGTATGTGATCCAATGGCTTGTAGATATGGATGTTCAAATGTATTATCCTATAAAATGAAAAGATTCGAGTTAGGAGAAATCAGCAATATGAACCATTAGTTATGCATAAAAATGCCTCATTATCCAATAACATACTGTCCTATTTTATTTGGCTTAGAGCCACAGGTCTATATAGTTGCATAAAGAAAGAAAGAAATTAAATCAAATAACATCAGTCTGTATAGTTACATACTTGAAGCACATGATCTATCCGCCCTTCTTCGCTTCCAGTTAACCTCTCAATCATCAGAGAACCATATGACCTCTCTTCTCTTTCTTCCACATGCTTTGTTCCTGTTTTGAATAAAAATAAATAAATAAATGAAAGAAAGAAGTTTACAATAAAACTGTTTTTGCACCATAGTTGGATGATTGATGTATCAGTAAAGGAGTTCATGGGAAAATATTCTAGGCCAAATATCATCTTTATCATGTTACATGCATAAACACACAATCTCAAAGAAAATAGGAACAACGCTAAGGTGTTGAAAAGTGAAATTTACCTGTCCATAACAGTTACTAAACTTTTTCAATTATCTAAAATTCAGAGTTAAAATAATGACATTCAATCCAATTAATCTCAAGAAATGTCATTTTTCCAGTTTGTTGTATGGAGTTCCATTTTCTCGCTTCATGGGCCATCACAAATTTTATTTCATAATTTCCATTTAAAAGACTTAACGCTGTGATAGCTAGAAAATCATATACTCCAATACTGAATTTATTTTGCAGGGCTAGTCAAGTGTCACCTAGGAGAAGAACACAAAATAACTAAACTGTTCAAAAACACATAAATGAAACTTCCATGTCTCTACTACCATTAACTACCGTATATGGTGTGTTTTAGGGGGAATAAAGGGAAGCAAGAGGTTCATCTTCCATCGTGCATACGAATTCCATATGCAATAGATTTATACAAAATAGAGTAACAGCTAATTACAAAATAAAGAGCAATACTACTAGAGTAGAGAGGCAAAGGTATTGTAATGATTAGAAGCAAGTGAAGAAATGACAAACATAGGTGTCAAAATAATTTTAATACACTGGATTCAGAAGAGAAGCATGTTTAAGTTATCAGATAAGCAATGCTCAAGAATGCTAGACAACGTGCTTACCCATTCCAACGATTATAGATCATGACAAATACAACAGGAACTAATAGCCTTGGCTGTGCGACTACCCCCCTTCGACTGCTTCGATCATCAGAATCAGAATCTGAAGCTGGGTCTGAATCGGAAGATGAGTTTACCTTCTCCGTACTCATCGAATACATCTCCGTACTCAACAAATAATCTAATCAAGGGAATGTATACAAAAAATTCAAATTCTGCAAAAATTAAAGAAAAAAAGATTTTCAAAACCAGTTACGAAACCCTAACTTCAAAGAACGAAGTTAAATAGAGTTCGCTTCTTTGCTATTAAACCTCAATCGAGAGATTAAGGAACCTAAATCTAATCATCAAAACTAGAAAACCCTAAAAATTAAGAGGAGCGAAAAGCGTACCAGAACTTCTTGGCGGCCGAAGATCCAAAATGAAGGCAAAGAGGAAAGTTTTCAAAATTTCTATCTAAAAGAGTGATGCGATTTTCGTATGAGGAAGAGTAATAGGCAAATGAAAACGATTGTGGCGTTTGTTAAACCAAAAGCCGTTAAAGTACTAACAATTGCGGCGTTTAATAAAATAAACGCTGCTAAATCACCCATTCTACCAGCATTTTTACTAAAACGCCACTTTATGCTAGTCTATAGTGGCGTTTTTCTTATAAACGCCACAAAGCTTATCCTTTTGTGGCGTTTTTACCTTAAACGCCGCGATATGTTCAAAATTAGCGGTGTTTGATTTAAAAACGCCGTGAGAAACGCCGCTATATACTAAATTTGGTGTAGTGCTCGTTTCTTAGAGAAAGGACTTTGAGGGTGGTAGATAGGGACTTAGATTGAATGGTTAACATAACCAAACAATCTGAAGTATTAAGATGGAAGATAGGGGACACCACAAACCTAGAAAGGCTTGATAAGTCAATAAGTTCTTAAAAGAACAAGTTTGAGAGAAAATCTTACAAAGATGGAAATTTTATAAAGAAAGTTGTGTGTTTACAAAATGAAATTGAACTCCTATTTATAAGATTACAAGGGTTGTCGAATGGGCGTGATTCAAAGGGTTGTGGTTGTTTGGTTATGCTTGTGCCTCCCTCCAATTGGCTAAAAAGCTCCCTCCAAGCATAAGGCAATCATTCGGCTGAATGATGCCTCCCCCATGTGTTTTCCTCCATATTTTAGGCGCCAAACATGGTTTCCCTCTAAGGCTGATCGATTGTGTCCCTTGGAGAGGGAACATGTCCTTCCATGGTTGAGTTGAAGGTTGTAGGGTGAGCTGAGATGAGCTGATTGAGCTGAGAGTCAACTAGTTTGAGCTAAGCTAACTAACTGATTGAACTAGCTAAACTTTGGAGCTATTTTGAGCTAATTCGAGCTGCCTCTAGCTAGGTTGGCTTCCCTTTTAGTATCCTTGAGCTTATCTCGAGCTAATGGAGTGATTTGGAGCTAAATTGAAGCTTGCTTTGCCTAGAATCATTTCCAAGCTGTTTTGAGCTGATTCTAAACATCACGAGCTATTAGTGAGCTGCCTTTTGTTCCTTTGTTATGTGGGTATAGTGTCTTACAAAGAAAACACCAAATAACATAAGTAAAAGTAATTAAACTAAATGGAAAATAAGTATAAGGAGTGAATTGAAAATATAAATGCATGTAACTAAATGATGCATAGTATAAGGACTATATGATCTCAAAGAAAAAGATGTGGTGTATTAATAGTTAAGGCATACATGTTCTTTGCTTAATACGTAATATAAATAACCTGAAACAAAATGCATAGTGATAGTTAAGTGTGTGATGCATGAAACTAAATATATCCCTAACATAAGTATCATGGATGATTAGCTGTGCATGCTTAACTATGAAGAATATAAATAAGTGAAAAGAATAGATATAAAGAAAGTAAGCAATAACTCCCTCTTCTTTCATGCTTGTAAAACAAGATGAAAGCATTGTGAATGTGAGTAAAAACAAGATTGCATCAGCAAGCTAGACGATAGAGAAGAATGCTAAATACTCGTTGTTGCGCAATTGGACACTTCGGAAACAAGAACAAGATGAAAATCTTGAACAAAAAAAGAACTTACAAGAGAACTTTAAAAGAAATAAGTGTATTGATCTTTGAATTGAATCGTTGAATACAAAGGAGATAATCCTATTTATAGGCTAGTGAAACTCTAAGTTACAAATAAAAGAAGTTTGATTTAATCTAAAAGACTAACAAAATAAATAATAATAAAATAGAATATTATCCTAATTAAAAGAGATGATATTACTCTAATTTAAAATATATAATGATATTTATCCCAATTAAAAAGATAAAAAAAGTATTATCCTAATTAAAAAGATAAAATAAAGTTTAAATAATTGTAAAAAAATCATTACAATTAAAAACGCCTTGATCTCATCCGAAAAGTTGTCGCAAGTCAACTGATGTTCTAGCGTTCAAAAGCAACTTCAATTTCTTATCCAAAATAATTAATTTTACCCCTCATATTCTCGTATCATTATCGCTCCAAATTAGCGATGCAATGAGATATTTACCCGCTCTAAATTAGCGAAACCACTCCAAGACTGACGAAGTCCCTTATATTCGGTGAACCCTCTTATCGCTCCAAATTAGAAATGCAATATATATACGTATATAAATTAAAATACACAAAAACCATTAACAACATAAGGGACAAACATGCGCATATCATAAGTATATGTGTATTAGTTTCGATCTCCATTAAGAAACTTCATTAAGAAGCTAACATAGGAGCAAGTTCATGACACTGTTTCACGAGAACGATGTCGTTCAATGAAAGCACACATATAGTTACATTGCTCATAACAATAAAGAGCCAAACTATATACAAAAGAGCAAAGGTGTGAACAAATATATAGCGACTCAAAATACTTACGCAAATACAAGTATTCAATGTCCGTACCACGATGTTTGTAAAATACATATACAAGACTAATAGGGTTTTTTTTTGGATAAGTTGTGTTTATTATCCAAGAAAACAGTCAATAAGACTGTAACAAAACAACCTATAGATCCTGGGCAGCCATCCCTCTAGGGAATTCCCCAAGCATCTCTCATCAAACTACTTACAAACGCCCCTCGTATATCTGTACCCTGTAATCTAATACTTACAGTGTTCCTAATACAATGCAGTAAACTATTACAATCACGATTACTATTTCTAAACCTCCTATAATTGCGTTCCTCCCAAACATGGTATATAAAAGAATTCCAAGCAAGCTTGCAAATCAGCACTGGCATCTTCTTCCCCTTCAAATTCGACGATAGCCAATCCAATTCAGCTTCCCAGTCCAATCCATCTCTATTGAGACCACACAAGCCCAGTAAGGTTCGCCATATTTGCTTAGAATAGGGACAAGTGGAAAAAATATGATCCCGGGTCTCTTGACCATCTTCGCATAGACAACATGAGCCTTCAATCAACAGTCCCATACGCTGAAGCCTATCTGTTGTCGGCAATCGGTTGAGAGTAGCCATCCAGACGATAACAGAGTGCCTTGGGATTCTTGCTCCAAACCAAATCAGCTTCTCCCAAGCGACTTTTACTCCGGACTCACGGATGTCATTCCAAATGATCCGCAAACTCAAAGGACTCTGAGGTGCAAGACCCTGTATCTCAGCTTGTAATTTTAACATCTTGCGGAAACTCCAACTAAACCAGGGCTTAGATGCTACAGTCCAGTAGTTATGATCCTTTAGAATGTAGGCTTTAACCCAAGCAATCCACAAAGACCCCTCAGCAAATAAGAGCTTTTGAATAAGTCGAACAAGACAGGCTTTATTCCAAGAGTGCAGGTCCTTAACGCCAAGTCCACCTTCCCCCTTTGGCCTGCAAATATGCTTCCATCCCACACGAGCACCATGCGCAGGGGAATCCTTGCCATGCCAAAAAAAACCGTAGACAAAGCTGCTCAATCCTCTTAATGACACACTTGGGCAAAATAACCTGCTGGCACCAGTAGTTGACAATGCTAAAAATGACAGCATTAATAAGCTGCAGCCTCCCTGCATAGCTGAGGTTTCGATTAGTCCAAGTCTCCAAACGCTTCTTAACCTTCTCCACAAGGACAACACAATCCGCTTCAGAGAGTCTACGAGTTACCAAGGGTATCCCTAAATAACAAACAGGGAGAGACCCAATTTTAAATCCAGTAATGGAACCCCAACAAGCTTGCTGCTCCCGCGAAACACCAGCAAAGAAGAGCTCTGATTTGGCTATGTTCAACTTCAGCCTAGACAAAGTGTAAAACTCATCCAAAACACTCTGAACACCGAAAATAGAATCCAAAGTCCCCTTACAGAAAATAAGTAAATCATTGGCGAAACACAGGTGAGTAAGCTTAACCTTCCGGCATTTCGGATGAAATTTAAAAATGCCATTCATCGCAGCAAGATCAAGAAGATGGGAGAGAACATTCATAGCAAGAACGAACAAATAAGGGGAGAGAGGGTCCCCTTGTCGAACCTCTCTTTTCCCCTTGAAAAAGCCAACGAGACTCCCATTAAGAGATATTGAAAAGCGGCTGCCAGTGAAGCAGACTTCAATCCATCTTCAAAATCTATCAGGCATATCGACAGCGCACAGCACATTAGAAAGGAAATTCCAACTAAGTGAATCGAAGGCTTTTTGCAAGTCAACCTTCAGCCACAACGAGGAGAAATAGAGCTTCTACCATATCCCTTTACCAATTCCTGAGCAAGCAGCGTGTTGTCAACAATGCTTCGCCCCTTAATAAACGCAGACTGATTCCAAGAGATAATATCAGGCAGCGCTCCAGTCAAACGGTTTACCAAGATTTTAGTAATGGTTTTGTAAACCACAGAGCAGCAGGAGATCGGCCTGAACTCTTTTGGAGTGCAAGCATTTGGAGACTTTGGGACCAGGGTAATGGCAGTAGCGTTAAACGCCGGCAGAAGATCAGAGGTTTCAAAAAAATATCGAATAGCAGCACAAAAATCATTGCCCACAGTGCCCCAAGCCATACGAAAGAACCAGGACGTATACCCATCAGGACCAGGTGATTTATCCTTCCCCTGAGAGCAAATAGCATCTTTAATCTCTGCATTCGAAATCATCCGAACCATACTATCCTTGGCCTCAGAAGAAATGGAAATCTGCAACAGGCTCTTCATTGTGTCAACATCGCATCCCCTAACCTCATTATCAACTGAGCCAATCTGACCAACAAAGAACCGAAGAAACTCCTCCGACATACCCTCAAAAGATTCAATCCTGTTGCCCCTATCATCCTGGATAAAACGAATAGTATTCCTCTTACGCTTCTCAGCAACAACAGAGTGAAAAAATCTAGTTCCTTTATCCCCTTGTTGCAACCAATCAATTTTAGCTTTTTGCTGATAAAATTGGCTCTCTGCTTGTTCAAGAGTGAACAGCTCCTCCTTTAAACACTTTTCAACATCAATTGCAGAGGCATCATTTCCAGACAAAATCGAAAGCTGCAGAGATTCAAGTGACTTTCTCTTCTCCTCTACTCGTTTAGAAATATCAGCATAATGTCCGACATTAAGAGCTTTCAAGCAGGGCTTTAGGCGTTTCAATTTCGCAAACAAGATCTGCAGAGGGTTACCAACAGCAGGCTCAGCCCAAGAAGAAGAGACAATCTGCCCAAAATCCGGATGATGGGCACAAAAATTAAAAAACTTGAACGGCTTAGGCCTATTCACAGGCGGCCTATCACAAAGTCTAACAAGCCCAAGACAATGATCTGACACTCCCGGAGCTAAAAAATCAACACAAGAATCGCCAACCTCCACATACCATTGAGAATTAACCAAAACTCGATCAAGTTTCCGGGCTAGGAAATTTCCCTCCTGTTTATTTGACCAGGTAAATGTAGGCCCAGCAAAAGGATGATCTTGAAGGCCCACATCCCCTAAACAACTCTGAAAATCCGCCATATCAGAAGATATGTGAGGCCCAACCATGTCAAAATCCGAGCTCTCCTCCGCACCAAAAACGACATTAAAATCCCCTCCCACAATCCAGGGGCAATCACCTATCAGAGGTTCTAGTTGCCGTAATTGATTCCATAAATCCCTCCTATCAACACCATCATTACTACCATAAGCAGCAGTAAGGAAGAAGACTTTACCCTCAAGTTCACCTTTAAGAGTGATGGACTGGGAAGCAGACATGATCAGACTAAACGCAAGGCCCTTTCGACAAAAAATCCAAATCTTCCCTAAACCAATTGAAGAGTAGTTATGAAAAACATCCCACTGAGCAGAAAAACGAGAAAGAATTTCTAAAGATTTTGGTTCCCGCACCCGAGTTTCAAGCAAACAAAAGATATCAATATGAAGCTCCGCCATACGTTTCAAAACAGTTCTCTGTTTCTTAGGGTCATTAAAGCCCCTGATGTTCCAGAATGCCAAACTCATTGGGGAGATACGACAGAGGCACGACTCACCCCATCAACAACTTCAGGAGTCTTAACTCTAAGCTTTTCTTTTTTCGTTTTCATCTCCAAAAGTAAATTCGCAACACCTTGGGCAGCAGCTCGTGGTAATCTAATATCCTTTAGCCCATCAGAGTCTATACCAGCCAAAACATCAAACTTATTTTTCGAGGAGACATTTGCGGCTTTCTTCTTCAAGGCCACCTTCTTCTTAGCATCCGAACTTTGTAATGGGGGGAACTCAGCTTCCAGTTGTGTAGCAGGCTTGTGCATCCCCTCAACAGCATGCACAGAAACAACAGATGTATCAACTAGCTCAGAATTCTGGCCAGAACCAATATCAACACTAAGAGCACCTTCACCAGCACTGACAACATTGGTAGAAGCCCCATTCAATTCAGCATGTGTATCAGCCATAACCCCAGCTTTGGCAGAAGCCCCACTCGACGATTCAGCAGGCGTATCAGCCATAACTCCAGCTTTAGCAGTTGCCCCATTCGATTCAGCATGTGTATCAGCCAGAACTCCAGTTTGAGTAACCACCTTCGCCTTGGCTCTCCATTCAGTATGTTTAGTCTCATTACCCGGCATAGGACATGATTTATCAGCATGGCCAAACACTTTGCAAAAAGAACAGCAAGAGGGCATCCAAGGAACCTTTACTGGAATCTGAACCAGAGATTGATCCTGCATACGGACAGAAATGACTCGAGGAATCTTATGCCCAGCCTCAACCTCCACACATACCTTAGCAAATTCAAGTCTCTCCCTAGACGCGGTAATCGAATCCATATACATTGGCACGCCCACGGCACTGGCAATATAACTAAGGCCCTTCTTCGAGAATAGCTCAAGAGGGACATTGAATAGCTGAACCCAGATTGGCATACGCCCTAGATCAAAATCCAGCCGCTGCAAGTTGGGTTCCCATTTACGCAAAACAAGAGGCTTATGGTTAATGTGCCAAGGGCCATTCTCCAGAACCCAGTCCCGTTCAGCAACAGTAGCAAAAGAAAAAACATATAGGTTCGATCTAGCAAGACTAACCTTCGATAACGATTTCCCCCAAAGAGAACCAACTATCTTCTTGAGCGCCACAAAATTCGGAGCAGCACCAATGAACTGCCCAACCAATGCACATCGCCAATCAGAAACCCCTGCATCAAAGATTTCCGCTGGAGGCTCAATCACAACAGCTCCATCATCGGTCCTTGGGGAGAAAAATTCCAAGGTTTGATCATCGTTTCCCCCAAAGAGAAAGCTCTTCCAATCGACAGAAGACATACAAGAAGTTAGATCCAGAAAAGAAAAGTGGAGAAACCACTGAAAACCAGAAAAATCAGTGCCAAAAACCCCAAAATCAATCGGAGAAGAAGAAAAAATCCCTAGGCCGTTAGGCCTGCTAACTTGCGCCCACAGAGCATTTTCTCTCTCTTCCCAAAAGCTAACAACCTTTGTCCGGTTACAAGACTAATAGTTCTATATGTCCAAGTAAGCAAAAAATAATTTTATAAAAGTGCTCCCAAGAGAATGAGCTTTAGTAAACGTTATTCACACTATACATAACAACAATATTTTAAAAAAATTACAAAAAAGGAGCAACTATTCACACCTACACAAAATATGCTAAAATAGTAGTTCGCTCCATACGAACTATTTTCAAAAAAAACTCATCCCAGTTGGGACATCTACAAAGTAAGCACGTGATGAATAATATATTAAAAATATGTAAATAAAATATAACAATCAAACAAAATGGAGGGCTAGAATTTCTTTAATGAAACCATACGAACACATGTGCAAAATAATAGTTCCCAATGATGCCCGTAGATTTTATGTGCTGAAATCTACGATCGTGCATTCTTCGTATACCTTTCAAATCCTTTAATGAAACCTCGCTCAGTTTCTAAAAGTTGTGATTATAAAAAAAATTTGTGACCCACAATCTCACTTCATTTTTCAGGTTCGCAAAGGTTTTTTTATAACCTTCATTCACTTGGGGCCAATTGGTAGTACCAACGAACTATAACCATGCGAACACCCAATCAATAGACTACCTGCGAACATACTAGCAAGCCATGACCGTGCGAACAACCAACTATGACTTATCGTGAACTCGACATGCGAACACTATCTCAAACAACGTACATATAATTTACAATTTACATTAACACCCGAGTCACGATAACTGAACTCACTAAAACATGTGTTCTTTTCTATTGACATGTGTCCACACCTTTTTCGATCCCCTATAAAAGACCATTCACCTCTAAAATAGGGGGACACACAACCCAAAAGGAGTGAGATCACCAGAACCACTCTTCCCCCACCATTCAAGAGCATGACCGAAATACTCCATCACCACCCTCTCAGTCCTCTCTTTCCTCCATACATGGAGGAAGTTTAGTTGAGCCATTAATAATATCCAAACGTAGAAGGTTACATGAGATTCAAAGCTTAAATTTTTTGCTTTTTGTTTTTATTTCATCACATGAAAAGCTTAAAACTCTTACAATGGAAAGGTATCTGCTTCAATTAATTTTTTTTTTTGAACGAACTGCTTCAGTTAATCTATTGATTCAAAACCATAGAAGGTCAAGGTGTCAGAAAAACACAACAACCTAAGTAAACTTTTGCAGCAATTAATTAATGAATGAATATTGTACAACTACTTCCCAAATTAATTAAATGTCTTTTATTTCTTTGAAGAAGCAAAACTAAACTTTTTAATGTTGGTTTGTCATTTTCAATGGCATCTTCACCTGAGAGCTCATTTTCATTGAGTTGCAGCTTTATCAAACAAAACAGCCTGAACAGAACATGCTTGCCTTTTACGCCAATTAATCAATCCCTTTCTGCTGCCCTAAAAAGAATTCCAAATCACCATTGACTTCTCTTCTCATGCTCTTTTGTCCATTTCCATTGCCGGAGAATCCAAAGCAAATTATTTATTAAACCTTGACTAGGATTTTATAGCATTCAATATGTCAACTAGTGCTTGTTTCTTAATCTAAAAGAAACAATAGGATTATAATTTAAATTTCAAATTTAATTAAATATAGAGGTTGAAATTTAAATTTCTCAACCTACCTGTAAAATTCAAAATTTATTTGTAGTGCTTATCCAAAAAAACAAAATTTATTTGTAGTAACGTGAATACTTTCCAGCATTTAACCAATCAATTTCATTTTTTTGTCAATTCTAGGTTTAGCACCTACGCTATGCATAAATTGTGAATTTAGTCATTGTACTCTATTTTGATCACTTTTAGTCCTTGAACTTCTCAAATTTTGGAATTTCAATCATGACTCAAATAGTACAATTGTACAAATATAATATAACTAAATTGCATGACTTAATATTATCAAATTGGAGAACAAGAACTAACTATACAACTAACGTATAATATAAAGACTTATGATATTATTTAATTTAGTATATTTCACATGTATATATGGATTAGAATCATAATTTCAAAATCTGAAAAGTACACGGATTGAAATAATCAAATCAAAGTACATGGACTAAATCACAACTTATGCATAGTACAAGTACTAATAATATAATTTGACTTTTTGTTTTTTTATCCAACATAAAAGAAAAAAACTAAGGTTAAATTATGATCTTTGTCCCTCTACTATGCATGAATTTAAGTTTTAATCCGTATACATAAATTCACATTACTTGGTACCTTTATCTTTATATAAAGACGAAGTCAGAAATTAAGATCATGAGGCAAGGTATAATTAACCATGAAAAATATGAGTGACAAAATTCAAATGAATTAGAAATTAGATAAAAGCACTATTATATTTTTAGTAAAATAATTTGAGGGCAAAAGTTTTGCCGCAAAACCTCAAAGGACCACGTACATCCGTCCCTACCTATATAATGTTATTAGTTAGTCTAGATAGCTAAAACGATTGCTATTTTAGTTTAAATATTGACATCGTGTTTTCTTAAATATCTCATTTTTAACTTTTTTTTTTAATATGCTGGTGTGATGCAAGGGTAGTATATGTTCAACTTTATTAGTCTTTTTAAAGACGGCACACACAGCATGCATCACTGGTGCTCGAACCCGGGTCCCAAAGGATGATAAACATCTACTAAATAAAACTCATCCATGATTATCAAAATACACTATTTTTTAATACAAAGGGTAACAATGTTTTATTACGATAACGTCTTCTAAAAATACGTTTTTGTAAGATGTGTCTCTGTCCTGCGTGACAGTTGAGTCAACATAAACCAGCAAATTTACTGATACATCAGGGCGTTTCTTCACAAGAGTGCCTTTCAAAAATATTATTTTAAAGTATAAATAGGAAAATTTGTTAATTTAAAAACAAGATGTTGTAAAAAATGAGTAAAATAGAGTTTGTTATTAGTAAAAACATATATAATACATTAAATGAAATTCCTATGAAGTTGTGAAATTAAAAATGGTTACATGTGTGAGTGAGAAATATTTATTAAAAATTAGAAATGAAAAAATAGAACGTATAAAATAACAATATTTATTGAAAAATAAAAATAATAAAAATGTTGTATCACTGATTACGTTTATGTGACTGAATTACACATTGTAGTGGTTGTTAATTACGCTCATTGTTTCTCTATATTAATTGTTCTTAAATGGGATCAACAACATCATTGTCTTCGTAATCTTGGTCGACATTATATCCTACATTGTCGGCATCACCGTGTGTTGATGGGACAAATTACGGCGTGCCTCATTCATCTTGGTCGACATTATGTCCAACATTGTCGCCATCATCATCCATCATTCTATAAGAAGAGTGTTTTCCTATAAAAATCTATGTCAATATATTACCAAAATAGTTGACAAAATTTAACTATTTAAACTAACTAAATATATTATAAAAATTATATAAGAAAATGAATGATAAAAGTAAATGATCAAATTATGTCAAATTGAAGTATATGGACCAACATAATAGAGGGACCAAAACCACAATTTAACCGAAAATAAATGAAAATTCAGTTTCACTGTTTCAGAGGAGGTGAGATTGAACAGAGACATAACAGTATCCATACAAATACAAGTGTGGTAAGCCAATTACTGGGAATGTTGATACAGATTTAAACTGTTTCACTGTAACAACTAAAGCTCAGATATTTAATGCACTGACTAGAGGGGATCCTATGACTCTGTGGGGTAACAGCTTGTGGTTTTTTGTAATCTTTCATGTAAACGTGCCTTTTCAACTTTCATGACAAAACCTCAGTCCTCGAACACAGTTCCAACAAGTACAAGGACAGACACAATAAAAGGAGCAACATTGTGGGCGGGATCCAACATCAAAACCCCTCTTTCATCCGTTCCTTCATTTTGAATTTCAAAATACTTGAAAGAAGGGTGCCATTGGACTCTTGTAAACCCACAATCCCCACCTTTTCCCCCACGTCCCTCTCTTTCTTTCTGGTTCTTCATTTTCACCCCCAAGGCTTTAAGAAAAAAGGGAAAACTTTCCTTTCTCTTTACCAAGTTGCCATCTTTTTTAGATTATATAGCTTGAACTGTCAATGGGTGCCTCAGGGAAATGGGTGAAATCTCTTATTGGTCTCAAGAAGACCGGAAAAGAAGATCAAGTACGCTCTGGGTTTTATGCTTCAGTATAATGTTGCTCGTTGTTTTATTCATTTAAGCACTAAAGCTCTTTTCTTTTTTCTATGTAGGAAAAAGTGAATGACAAGAGCAAGAAATGGAGGTTATGGAGGAGTTCTTCAGGGGACTTGGGGTCTTCATGGAAGGGTTTCAAAGGGAAGTTTAGATCAGATTCTGAAGGCTCTGATTCTTTCTTCGCTGCAATATCCACTGTAGTTCGAGCTCCTCCAAAGGATTTCAGGCTTGTAAGGCAAGAATGGGCTGCTATCCGCATCCAAACCGCTTTCCGTGGCTTCTTGGTAAATTTTAATCCCCCGTCTAACTACCATTTTATTTTTCCTTTGCTTTGATCTTCAGACTGTTGTTTTACTCCATCGTTCTATGTCTTGTATTGTGTCCTGCATGGTGATTGTGCTTGTTGCTCGAATATTTGGTTTCTACTGAATCATCATACTTCTTTTGCCATTGAGTTTTGTGTAGGCAAGGCGGGCTTTGAGGGCTTTAAAAGGAATCGTGAGGCTTCAAGCCTTAGTTCGTGGTAGACAAGTTAGGAAACAGGCTGCGGTCACACTTAAGTGCATGCAAGCTCTTGTTCGTGTTCAGGCTCGTGTTAGAGCTCGTCGTGTGCGAATGTCCATAGAAGGGCAGGCAGTTCAGAAGATGCTCGATGGTCGCCGTAGCAAGGCCGATATCCTGAAACAAGCTGAGGTACCATTAACCAAAACATTTCACTATATGTCGAATCGATTTGCAAAATGTCATTACTTGATGTGAAAACTATTTTCAGGATGGCTGGTGTGATAGCAAAGGGACACTGGAGGATGTTAAGACAAAGCTACAAATGAGGCAAGAAGGGGCCTTCAAGAGAGAAAGAACCCTTGCTTATTCTCTTGCTCAGAAGGTATTGGAATTTGGTCTAATTTATGTACCTTTTGTTTTGAATCATGGAAAAAGATAATTAATGTTCCTGGAATGTACAGCAATGGAGATCAAACACGGATTTGAATTCCGGGACGAAAAGTTCGATTCCGTGTCTCAAGAATCAAGAGTTTGATAAGAACAGTTGGGGATGGAATTGGCTGGAACGTTGGATGGCAGCCAGGCCCTGGGAGACTAGGTTGATGGAACCGTCCCATGCCGACCCTGCTGAATCAACTCCTCCATCGAAAACTTGTCCCGAGTCCCTTTCATTAAAGAATACAAGATCTAACGAACCATGCTCAGTGAAAGTCAGAAAGAACAATATCACCACTAGGATTTCCGCAAAGCCTCCTCATATTAGGCAAGCCACTCGATCGTCTTCAAGTCCAAGTTCCGAATTTCATTATGATGAAAGTTCGGCTTCATCTTCTATATGCACTTCGACAACACCGGTTTCCAGAACCACGGTCTTGCCATCAGATGGAACAGAGGAGAGTGGCAGTCGTAGGCCAAACTACATGAACATGACCGTGTCTACCAAGGCGAAACAACGAGGTGGCAATCATGGCTTCCACAGAATCAAAAGGCAGTCGATGGATGAGTTCCAGTTCAAGGGGTCAGCTGCTCTATACAATGGGGATTCAAAAAGTAGTGCCGGTTCGGACCCCTCGGTTCATATGTCTTGACCACGCAATTGTATGTTTCTTAAAAGTCCAACATCTTGTTGTTCATTGTTATTGACGTGTTAATGAGACATTGTTGAGTTAACTGTTCAATTGATTGTATTTGGAGTCAAGAGTCTGACCAGTTCGAACACTAATCCGATTTCGAGTTGGGGATTTATGGCATACACAATCTCCTAAGGTCCTGCCCAATGAGCATTGAAAATGGGTGAACCTCTAAAGTGCAATTCAAGGCAATGAGCTTTGAAAAGTGGCAAACAACTGAACCCTTCAACTCAGTTACAGACAGCAACCCCATGCAGCATCGACCAATCAACTCTAGAATGATTGGCTACTTATTCAAAATTTATGGAGGAGACATCATAGACTTATACTATCAGTCGATTAATTTAGAGTTACTGGGCCTCGTTTGGTACAGTAGATACAAGAGATGTGTGTTGTATTAAAGAATACTTGTGTATTAAAAAAAATAAAAGAAGGTTGTTACTGTATTGAGGCGTTTGGCTGACGAAATTCGGTATAAAGTTAAAAGATAAGGTTATGTATGAATATACTTTTTTACCTTTAAAATTCTAGTTTCATATTTTTTCATTGTTTTGACATTGATTATTATTTTATTTTTTAGTTTAGAGTTTATAATTTAATATTTATGGTTTAGAATTTATGAGTTTAAAGTTCGTATATTTACATTGATGTAAATATATGAAAAATAATAGGATAAAGTTCACAAATGGTAACTAAACTTTAGTAAATTATTTAATTTGGTAATTAAATTTTTAATTGTTTTAATGTTACTATTAAACTTTTAGTTTTGCTTCAATGTTATCACCGATCCATTAATAGATGCTAACAGGTAGTTAAAATATATTGTATAATAATACATTTAGTCCTCCACATTTGTACATTCAAACAATCTAGTCCTAATTCAAAAATAATAATAAATTTAATCTCATTATTTAAACATTATTTCATTTTGACCCTTTTTTATTAAAAATAATTTAACCGTAAAATTTAAACTCTAAACCACAATTATAAACTATAAACCCTAAAGTTTAAATTAATTTAAAGATTTATTAAATACATATATAATTACAAGACTTAAAATTTATATTTTCTCTTCCCATCTCTAGAAAGGATGAATGTTCATTTCAAAAACCCAAAAAATATATTGGTTCAGGATTCGATCGGAAGCCTATCTGCGACTGTTCGTTGCCACCGTATCAACCGCCATCTATCACCATCCGATGCCACCAACAAATATTATAATCTTTATGAAAATTTCATCAACAAAACAATCTCATTTTCAAAATCAGCTTTTGGAATCTTTGAGAATTGAGTCAGCTCTCCTTGTTCGAAACCCACTGCATCATTTGGGAAAATAGTAAACGAATCTCTAACGGAACTTGAAGGTAAAACTGAAACTTACTAAAAAAAGTTCTTACTTAGGAATAACCCTAGCTCATACAAAATTTGGGACAGTGAACGATGCTGATCCATCGAGAAAAAGGTTCGATTTTTGGGTTCAAATTTGAGATTTCCAGGTTCCTTTCAGAAATTTGAATCGGAAAGAGAGATAAGAGAGCAAATTGAGTTTGTTGGTGGTTTGCAGAGACATATGATAGCATGACGATTTTCGATTTGAGATTGAAAAAAATGACAGCGTTAAGATTTATGAGGAGATTTGAATTTATTTCTGTCAGGAAATTTAGGGTTTTGAGTTTAGAGTTAAGTTATTTTTAATAATAAATAGGATAAAATTAAGATAATATTTAAATATTAAAAGTTAATTTTTTTCTTTTAAATTAGGATTAAATTGTTTGAATATACAAACATGGAAGACTAAATGTGTTATTATATAGGAAAATTCTACAACGTGCGACGAACACCGATGAACACCACTAATGATGAACACCGATGAACATCATTAAATTAATTAATAAAGATTTAAAACTTTAAGGATCCATCAAATAATTAATAATTACTTTAAAAATTTAATTAAATTATTTTTTTTATATATTAAAATTTTATTTTTTAATAAGGATAAACTATATATTTAGAACCTCACTTATTTCCGTATTTCTATTGAACCCTCATTATTTAAATATTATTTTAATTTGACCCTATTCTTTATAAAAATAATTTAACCCTTAACCCTCAACTTAAAACCCTAAACTATTAAACCTTAAACCCTTAAACTCTTAAACTTATACCCTAAACCATATACCATTAAAAATAATTTCACCATCATCAATTCAATTCAATGAATTGTTGAATCCTCCTAAAAAATTCAATAATCAACAATTTATTATTGTATAATTCCTCTTTCGAGTAGCGTTGACTGTTGTTCTTACTGTAAAACCAGTATGTGTTTCAGAACTTATTATTGCCTATGAGGCCAAAACCGGCTAAAATGGATCTGAGGAGGATCGATATCTACTAAATTGCTCCTAGATTGGACTTGGGTAGTTGGTTTTTCTGTTTGCCAATGAGAAGATATGGATGTTTTTCTGATTCTTCTAATGTATGATTGTAAATAAACATATATCCATGACATCTCTGCATTTGCATGTATCTCTATTATTTTTGGTCATTCATCTTAGAATTTATGTGAAAGTAAAAGTACTATATATCTAGGCAGACAAACCAAAGTCGAATGGTGGCTTGAAAGAAGCATGTTTTGACTTTGTGCTTTTTGCAGATGGATTAATGGTTGCATTCTTTTGCTGTTTTACAAAGAACAAGATAGAGGAGACAAATAAATAATAATCAAGCGGGGATTTGGATCCCTCTGGTTTTACTATGTAAAAATGAGAGTACTTTCAACAAGGGGGTCTGAATCCTTGAAATACAACATATATTTGGTCTAGATTATCGGATATAAACTATTGTCAATTATTGAATTTTTTAGGAGAATTCAACAAATTATTGAATGAAATTGAATCGATGATGGTGAAATTATTTTTAATGGTATATAGTTTAGGGTATAGGTTTAAGAGTTTAAGGGTTTAAGGTTTAATAGTTTAGGGTTTTAGGTTGAGGATTAAGGGTTAAATTATTTTTATAAAGAATAGGGTCAAATTAAAATAATATTTAAACAATGAGGGTTCAATAGAAATACGAAAATAAGTGAGGTACTAAATATATAGTTTATCTTTATTAAAAAATAAAATTTTAATATATATATAATAATTTAATTAAATTTTTTAAAATAATTATTAATTATTTGATGGATCCTTAAAGTTTTAAATATTTATTAATTAATTTAATAGTGTTCATCGGTGTTCATCATTAGTGGTGTTCATCGGTGTTCGTCGCACATGGTAGACTCATCCTATTATATAATACATTTTTACTGTCGTTAACGTCTATTAACAAGTCAGTGGTAACATTAAAACAAAACTAAAAATTTAATAGTAACATTGAAGCAATTGTAAGTTAGATTACCGAATTTAATAATTTACTAAAATTTAGTTACCATTTATAAATTTTACCCAAAATAATAAGAGGGGTTAAAGATTGGGATTTAGAGTTTATAGTTTAAGATTTATGATTAATATGTTTACATTGATGTAAATATGTGAAAATAATATGAAGATATAATTGATAAAATTAACATAAAAATGGCGTTAGTGATAAATATCTCTAAACTTGCTTTTTAAATAATACTGAGAAATTATTAGATGAGTCTGATTCATCACGTTATCCATAATATTATTTAATGAATTTTTTTAAGGTGAATCTTTACCACATTTCTATATGTAACTAAGGAGTGTGTAGTTATTGAAAGTTACACTAAAATAAGTGAATATTATTGGATGGACTATGGAAGACGTGGTGAGCCGAGTCTATTTAATAATTTCTCTATAAGGGTTCTACAACATTTAAATTATATTATATCAATAAAAATTTAAATTTGAATTCAATATATATTAAATAATATAATATAATAAAAATTAAGTGAAATGTCAATAGAAAATGAATGCATAATATTTCTTCATTTTAATTTTTTATCCGTATCTGTACGTGAATATTTTTTGGATAAATTTTTAGATGAATTTTTTAATTTTTGGGTAAACTACATAAATAGTCTCCTGACTATGCTTCAATTATCTTTTGCGTCCTCCGACTATTAAAAGTTACATATTGGTCCTCCAACTTAAAAAAGGTAACAAATTGATCCAACGCCGTTAAAAATTTAACGGCTGCTGATGTGGCAGTTAATATAAATTGATATAATTACATAATTAACCCTCAAGTTCTACATTTATTGTAATTTGACCCTAATTCTAAAAAATTAACCCACATAATTTTAATAATTTATCAATTTAGTCCAATTTCACCCAACCTTTTTTTTCTTACTAATAATCTATCCGTGGACTGGATGCTTCCATGGGAATTCTCTATGCCTCCTAGCAACGCAGTTCCAGTTTGTTAAGAAAACCCAGCCCTTCTTCGAAGACCACTTCTTGTGCTCATTCTTATAGTTACTTATCAATTCTTGCAATATGGATTGCTTTTAGAAATCTTGAAGCCATTGCTAGATCGAAAAGTCTTAACTCTTAACCCATTTCCATTTTCAAAGCTCTGCTCCCCCTACCTCAAATGGCCACCACCACTACCACCTATTTCCAAAAGCTATTTTTCAGTTGGTACTTTTCATTTTGTTCTTTATTTTATTTTTTTCTTTGGGCTAACTAGGAAATCTCGTTGTTTAGAAAGCGTACATTTTTTCCGGATCTTGAATTTATACTTAAGGTTCGGGATCAGATAAAGGAAGTGCTACTGTGCTATGGTGTTGTCAGCTCAGGCTGAGTCAATTTATATATAGTTATTGGGATGCATCAAGTTACCAGGCAAATTAGGATATAAAACTTCTATTTATTATCTTATGTTCGATGATGAAAATTAAATATAATTTATTTTGTGGTTAAATCTAATCATTATCTCAGGAGTATTCAGCTTGGCGTAGTTAAGAAAATTCACAAGGGTTCTTTGTTTTTCTATTAAGTCCTAGTAGCTTCTACTGTTAAAAATGCCATTCAACTTGTCTCTGCAATTTTTCAAAGGAAGGTATCGTTACATCATTATATTTCTAGGAATAATGGTGGACCTGACTTTCATTTGGTGTTGAACTGGGTAGAAAAGGCTGAAGGATTCACACCCATGGCTGAAAATTTGTTTTTGAAAAGGGAAAATAGAACTTGAGGGTGAAATGTGACTAAATTGATAGATTATTAAAATTATGTAGGTTAATTTCTTAAAATTAGGGTCAAATTAAAATAAATATAGAACTTGAGGGCTAATTATGTAATTATATCAATTTGTAACTTTTAATAGTCGGAGAATGCAAAAGATAATTGAAGCATAGTTAGGGGACCATTTATGTAGTTTACTCTTAATTTTTTTGATAATCGTAGAAAACTGATATAATCCAATAAATATAAAACAAAGAGCTACAAAAAAGTCCCCAAGCTGTACAAGTATACCCTAATTTATACAAAAGCGTATATCTATAAAATCTATCGTATCAAAACTCCTACCATTAACATTTGCTCTAACAATAGATTTCACCATGTCCAAAACTTCATCCACAGTACGAATCTGACTCCTAAATTGACGTGGATTATGTTCCTCCTAAGTAAGGTATATGCAAGCATTTCAAGCAATTTTCACAATATACACTAGCAAGGAATTACCAGAGGTGGCAATCGGGTCATTCGGTTCGGGTCGTTTCGGTTCGGGTCATTTCGGGTCTATCTAGAATCGGTTTAGATTCGGGTCGGGTCGGTTCGGTTCGGGTTCGGGTCTAATTCGGGTCTGTGATGAGTCGGATTCGGTTCGGGTATTGGATCGGGTTAAAATCGGATCGGTTGTTTTCGGGTCGGGTCAATATCGGATCGGTCGCTTTCGGTTCGGGTCAAAATCGGTTCGTTCGGGTCGCTTTCGGTTTGGGTTAAAATCGAGTCAATTTCGGGTCAATTTTGGGTCGGGTCAACATTTAAATTTTCGGGTCAATTTGATTTGAGTTGGGTTAAAGGTTTGAGGTTTAATATTTATGGTTTAGTTTAGAGTTATTGGTGTATGAGATTAATTCTAATTCAACTTGTCAATCTATGCATTTGAATTTAATTAAATATTTAAATCAAAGCTTCATGTATCCATATAATTTTTTTGTATAATTATATTGAATCAAAGTTAATAATAATAATAATAATAATAATAATAATAATAATAATAATGTCTGAAATGAATTAATTTATTAAACTTAGGATCTAATTGAATTAACTAAAATCTAAAAGCATAAATCACGGACATAATTAAAATAATTTTAAAACTAAATGTGAAATTTCAATTAAATTAATCTAAATTGAAACTCAATTAAATCAAGAAAAATAGAAAGACAATTTGTAAAAATAGAGAGGGAAAAAACAAAATTTTGGAGGGAAATAAGCCACCAATTTTTTAAGCTAGATTGAAAAAAAGAAAAAGACAATTGGAAAAAATAGAGAGAGAAAAGACAAAATTTTGGAGGGAAATAAGCCACCAATTTTTTTAGCTAGAGATTAATTACTTTTTAGGTCATGTTGCATTTAAAATGTTACATTTTAGTCAACTTTAAGTTTTAGTTTAATTTAATTTAGTCACAAGTATTCCCACAGTTTAGACTTCGGATATAGAAATCCCCTCCCCGTAGTGATATTTAGTCTTTAAAAATTTACTTTTAGTTGAAATTGACTAATCTTTGTAATTTAGTCTATTAATTTAATATATTGATATTTTCGTTCATTTTAATTTCAAAGATTTAATTTTTAGCCAAAATTGACCCATATTTATTTATATGGTATAATTACAAATTTGATCATTGGACTCTCAAATTTCTCCACTTTCAAATTGTCAATTTAGTCTACAATTTCAATTTTATGCTATATTTTATGATGAAATTATAAAATTGGTCACCAAGATCTCAAATTTCTATACTTCATTTTATTATTTATTATATTGTTAACAATAGATATTCGGGTTAAAATCGGGTTAAAATCGGGTCGATATTCGGTTCAGCTTTCGGTTCAGCTTTCGGTTCGGGTAGCATTCGGTTCGGGTCCATTCGGTTCGGGTCTATTCGGTTCGGGTCTATTTCGATTCGGGTCCATTTCGGTTCAACAAAAAATTTCGGTTCGGTTCGGTTCGGTTCGATTCGGTTCGGTTCGGGTTTCGGGTCAACTTCGAATCATCATGTTCGGGTCAAAATCGGGTTTCGGTTCGGGTAATTTGGTTCGGGTTTCGGGTCTCGGGTCAAGTTTGCCAGGTCTAGGAATTACCCCTCAAAGTCGCAGATGCCAAACCCAATTTTGCATCCTATTAAGAATAGTTAGTTATTCCCTATCTAGCTGGATTAGGGTTAATTAGAAACGGTTGTTAGTAAGCTGTTATTAACAGCTTCTTCTTTCTTTCTTTATTTGTATATAAACATGAGGATACCTCCTTGTAATTCATTGCTTCTCTTCAATAATAAACAAAATTTAGTTTGTTACATAGTATCAGTTGAGAATTTTTCTCTAGCTTCCACATCTTCCTCTTCTTTCTTATCTCTTATTTTTTTTTCTCTTTTGATCATGGGAGAAGTCAATCTTAACGATTCTTTCAACAATGGTAAAAATTCGTACTATCTACACCAATATAATAATCCCGACATGATTCTTGTAACTCAGCCCCTAGGTAACGATAACTACTATAGTTGGCGCCGAGCAATAATGATGGCTTTATCAGCCAAGAATAAACTTGGTTTCGTAGATGGTTCTATTTCTGCACCAGCTCGCATTACTGTTGATCGCTTTAGTGCTTGGACCAGAGCCAATGATTTGGTTAATTCTTGGTTGCTGAACTCTGTTTTCAAAGAAGTTGCTGCGAGTCTCTTGTATCATTCAACTGCAGCTGCTGTTTGGAAAAATTTACAGGATTGATTTCAGCAAAATAATGGTCCATGCATCTTTTCCTTACACAAGAAGTTAAGTGATCTTGTTCAAGGAACAAACTTAGTTTCCACCTATTATACAAACCTTAAAAATCATATAGGATGAGTTGGTATCTCTCAAATCTTTATGTTCTTGTTCTAAATGCACTTGTGATGGAGTTCGCAAAAATATTTGAAGAACAACAGAAGGAGCAAACAATGCAATTCTTGACGGGTCTTAATGATTCCTATTCTCATGTGCGAGGTCAGATCCTCTTAATGGATCCTTTGCCAGATATTACCATGGTTTTTTCTTTGGTTTCACAGTAAGAAAGTCAGCGTTTTATTAAGCTTGATAATCATGTTACTGATGCTTCTTTTGCCATTAAATCTAATGTTGTTCACAAAAAATCCAGGCCTCAATGTAGTCATTGTGGATTAATGGGGCATATTAAGAATAAATGTTACAAACATCGTGGTTTTTCTCCTGGTTATCATTCGAAAGGAAGGCAATCTCATGCATCTCATGTGAATGTTATGTCTACTCACAATGCTTCATCCTCAGATCAACAAGAACATTCATCTTCAGACTCTTTGTCTACTCAGCAATGCAAGCAACTCATTGCTATGCTTACTAATCAACTTCAGGCAGCTTCAGATTCTTTTGCTCCCACTTCTGTTAACATGGCCATGCAAGGTAAGAATGTTTCATTTATCAATTGTTTTAGTTCCTTTCGTTCTCAAAACTCATAGATTCTTGATTATGGGGTATCTAAGCATGTATGTTTTTCTAAAAATATTTTTGAATCATTGATTCCTATTGAGAATGGAATTATTATTTTACCTAACAAGTCTGTTATTCCATTTCATTTTGCTGGAACTATCAAAATTTCATCCAAGATAGTTCTGCATGATGTTCTATATGTACCAGAGTTTAATTTCAATCTTATATCCGTGAGCTGCTTACTTAAATATAATCTTGATTTAATACTTACTTTTAATCGTGACAATTGTTTAATATAAGACCATTGCCAGCTGATTGGGAAGGGTAAAATGCATCGTGGATTGTATTTGCTTTCTTTTGATAATTCTGATTCCAAAATTGTAATCTCCAAGTCCATTGGATATGAAACATCTGATGTACATATTGACAATTCAAGTATTGTTAATAAAATTTCTGTTTCCTGACATAATCGACTAGGACATCCTAGTTCTAATGTTTTAGATGTTATGCGTAACTCTTTGCCAAATTTTGTTAAAGAAGATTCTTGTTGTTCTATATGTCCTGCTGCTAAACAAAAGCATATCCCTTTTCCAAACTCTTGTAATCGTGCATCTGTTCCTTTTGAACTAATTCATTGTAACATATGGGGACCTTTTAAAGTTCCAACTTACAATTCTCAACATTTCTTTTTTACTCTTGTTGATGACTTCACAAGGTCAACTTCGACATTCTTGCTTCAGCATAAATCTGATGTTACTCAGATAATTTCTTCTTTTATAACTATGATTAAAAGACAATATGATTATGATTTAAAGATTTTTAGATCTGACAATGCTCTTGAGCTTAAGTTTACAGATTTGTTCTCCAAGTTGAGAATCATACATCAATATCCATGTGTTGAGACGCCTCAACAAAATGCCATCGTCGAACGCAAACATCAACACCTTCTAGTTGTTGCTCGTGCATTGTATATTTAGTCAAAGGTCCAGCTTGTTTTTTGGGAGATTGCTTACTAACAGCTACTCATATAATCAACAGGCTTCCTTCTCCCTTACTTCATAACAAGTCACCTTTTGAATTACTTCATGCTAAACATTTTGATTATAATCATCTTAAAGTTTTTGGTTGTTTAGTTTTTGTTTCTACCTTTAGGAATCATAGGGATAGGTTTTCAGAACGTGCCTTACCTGGTATATTTTTTTGGCTATTCTCCAGGCATTAAGGGATACAAAATATACGTTTTAAAATCTAAATCCACTATTATATCTTGTGATGTTTATTTTCATGAACACATTTTCCCTTTACATACTATATCCAATGAAAACAGTCATATTGATCTTTTTCCATCCTTATCCTTGCCAGAGGTTACTATTGTTGATATTGATCATTTGCAATTCACAACACCTGAAGATACAACACAAGAAAATACAACACCTGAAGATGCAACCACTGAAGCTGCAACTACTGAAGTTGCACCTACTAAAGCTGCAACTATTGAAACTGCAACTACTGAAGTTGCTATACATGAAGCTACTCCAGTTGTATCAGCTGCACCAACTCAAACTTCTCATGCCGAGTCCAGCATTCAAAATTTTCCCATTGAAGTTGTACTATTGCAAAGTACCATTGATGTCCTACATGTCTGTCGTTCTACAAGGCAGATTCATAAGCCCTCCTATTTGGCAAAGTACCATTGCAACAACATCTCGGTTGTTTCAAACGATTCTTCTCGTATTCCTTATCCCATTAAAGATTCTCTGTCAACTTCAAAACTTTCTCAGTCTTATCAACATTTTGTTGCCAATATTTCCACAATTTATGAGCCAACCTTTTATCATCAAGCAGTGAAGATTCCCGCTTGGCAAGCTACCATGGATGAAGAATTAAAGGCAATGGAGGCTTTGCAGACTTGGATTGTTGTTCCACTCCATGAAGGCAAGGAGACTATTGATTCGAAGTGGGTATATCGTGTGAAATACAAAGCTGATGGGTCCCTTGACAGGCACAAAGCTCGTTTAGTTGCCAAGGGTTTCACTCAGGTTGAAGGTATTGATTACACAGACACTTTCTCTCCCGTGGCCAAAATGACTTCTTTTAAGGTGATGCTTGCTCTTGCTGCATCCAAGAATTGGCATTTGTTACAGTTGGATGTTAACAATGCATTCCTGAATGGATATCTTGATGAACAGGTCTACATGAAATTACCTCAAGGTTACCTCCCAGAATCTTCCAATTCCAACTTAGTGTGCAAGTTACAAAAGTCTATCTATGGTCTAAAACAAGCATCGAGGCAATGGTTCAATGCGTTTTCTCAAGTTGTTCTTCTTTTTGGCTTCAACCAATCCCCTTTATATCATTCTCTTTTTGTTTATGGATCAGGTGATAGCATGGTTGTTTTGCTGGTTTATGTCGATGACATAATCTTAGCGGGAAGTAATATGGAACAACTTCAAGCTGCTCAAGCTTTTCTTCACAAACATTTCAAACTCAAAGACTTAGGGACATTGAAATATTTTCTGAGCTTTGAAATAGCTAGAAACTCGTCTCGAATTTCTCTCTCGCAACGAAAATATGCCTTAAATCTCCTGGAAGACACAAGCACTCTTGCTACAAAACCTGTTGACACACCAATTATAGCTTCCCACAAACTAAGTCTTCATGATGGTGAGGCTTTGCAAGATCCTCAAGTGTACAGACGATTGGTGGGACGCCTTCTTTATCTCACTCACACTCGTCCTGATATAACATATGATGTTCACATGCTCAGCCAATTCATTTCTTCTCCTCGACATCCTCATCTCATGGCAGTTTACCATCTTCTAGCTTATATCAAGAAAACTTTATTAGAAAATAAGCGTTAATCCAATAATAAATAATAAAATAAAATAGTATTATTTAAACGAACAGTACAAAATTAAGAACAATACAGCAATATAAAAATCAAACCGATTTGGAACCAAAAGAAACGTGTTGAGGCCTATATGAACGCAGTTTCCTTAAAACAGATTTTTGGCCACTCCTATGGTGCTCGAGTTCATTGGACGTCTGTCTCCCAGGATACAACAACATAAGATCATCCACAGTTGCACTACTATGGAGATCACGAATCGACCCTTGCCTTCACCTATCACCGAAAACCACTTGTAAAATCCACAGAGTAAAACAATAAAAATTTTCTATGGTTTTTGTTGGTTGTAAACCTAGAAGCTCTACTCCCTATTTATAGGATTGTCATGAGGGTGTAAGTGGAAATTTGACCTAATGGAGCATTTAATATTGAGAATCAATTGATTCTCCTATAAAGCAATTTCCAAAATTATTATTTGAATTAAAGGTAACTTATAATATTTACCCTTTTTAATTCCAAGATAAAATTTGGCAAATTTATGCTTTTATTTGAGGAAAATTCATTTCAAATTTGGGTCAAAATATCTGCAAGCCCACGAAGGACCAGACCGGTTCAGACATTTGCGTTACCCAGGACGTGCACGTCTGCACATTTACGAACCAACAATTGGTTCCACGTTTTCCTCAACAACATTTGAATCAATTTCTTATTCAAATATCCATAATTATCAAAATTTTCCAACAATCCCCCACATGAATGAAATTGATTTAATCAAAAACATTTTGACTCGATGTGGTGATAGATTCTACGATCGATACCTGCATAGGATAGGTAGGTGTCCACCCTTGAACTTTCCCTTGTGAAAGTATATTTACTTTACCAGCTGACCAATAGACGTAATGTCCTTGAACTATTTCGTCGTTTGTGTAAACGATGATATACTTCACACAACTACCTCTTTGACAAGAGTATTAGTTCTCATGGGTATGTCCATATGGCTGTGGACATCGCCTGGTTCTGCAAGAGTTTGAAAGAACTATGCCCAATAGTCTCATTGAAGCGGTCCCACTTCACTCTCACATAGGTGACTTATGTTGCTTAACTCACAAAAGCACACAATGGTCATTAAAAGCATTGCTTAGCCTAAACCACTTTGATCACTGTTTACATCATAAGAATGGACTTGGGGATAAGAGTCCCTATAGTGACCGCAGAGGTCTATGCAATTAGGTTGTCCCTTTGAACCTAGATCTTGGGATCTCCAGTCAACTAGGTAGGGTTTTCCTTCACATATCACCTTAAATTTACATGGGCTTTAGTCTCATTCCTTTCGGGGTTTTTTTTAACTTGATCTCGTCTTAACCCTTTGGTTAGTATATCCGCAATGTTATCCTTTGATTTCAAAAAAAATCAATAGAAATAACTTCATTTGAGATCAGTTGTATAACGGTATTATGTCGACGACACATATGTCTCGACTTACCCATTATACACAAAGTTCTGTGCTCTACCA
This sequence comes from Hibiscus tridactylites, assembly GCA_958450335.1. Lineage (NCBI taxonomy): Eukaryota > Viridiplantae > Streptophyta > Magnoliopsida > Malvales > Malvaceae > Hibiscus > Hibiscus tridactylites. Next base: position 60,578,173 of record OY288275.1, read on the forward strand.
ATTTTGGGCATTGACTTTGGTCGTTTAAGAATATCCTTCAAGAAATTTCTAAAGCCATTCGACTTGTTTTTTAGACTTGTCTAGAACTACAACTCAAATTCCATTATGGATTTGATTATAACCATTTTCTTAAGGATTTTCATGACACGGTTACTTCTCCCAAAGTGAAGACATATCCACTTGTGCATTTGATATCTTGAATATCATATATCCAATCGCATCGGAGTATCCTTCTAAATGGTAGGATCTCTGGAATAATGCAATTCATAATCTCGAGTATATATAAGATATCTCAATACCCTCACAATTGCTTTCCAGTGATTTTCACTTGAATTGCTTGTGAATGTACTTGAACTGCTCACAGTAGAAACAATATCTAGTCTATTGAATCTACTTGGTCAACACTTTGGTCTTTGTTCTTGGACAAAAGTTGGCATGTATTTATTGGAGTTCTGGCTATGCCGGAAACATCCTTGCCAAACTTCTCTTGCCCGCGTAGTGTGACTACGTCAATATGAGACCTTCAAGTGACCGTTTGATTTGGATGCCCAAAATCAAATATGTTAATCTCATATTTTCATGTCAATCTTAAATTTGACAAGTCTTTGGTACGTTTACCATTTTATTGTTGCTTCAAACAATGAATATGTTATTAACATACAAACATAGAATAATGTATCCAATGTTAGTAGTTTGACATATAGACATTTGTCACACTCATTTATCTTGAAGTCGTTTGTCATCATGACATTATCGAACTTCTCATGTCTTTACTTTGGTGCTTGTTTAAGTCTATACAAGGACTTCACCAATCTACATACTTTTCTCTCTTGACTTGAAACTACATAACCCTCAGGTTGTTTCATGTATATTTCTTCATCAAGATCTCTATATAGAAAGCTCTTTTAACATCTATTCAATGTACGTCTAGATTTCGCAAAACGACAATTGTAAGTATCATCCTTATGGAGGTTATTCTTGATACATGAGAGTATGTATCGAAATATTTAAGGCATTCGGTAACCTTTTATTATCAATCTGACCTTATACTTATCAATTGTTCCATCTGCTTTCATTTTCCGTTTGAAAATCCATTCAAAACTTAGTGGTTTAATTCATAGAGGAAGATCCACTAATCCCCCACGTATGGTTTAACATGGTGGAACCAATTTCAGTCTTAATGGCATCCTTCCATAAGATGCTTTCAGATGAATGTATAACATCATTATACATTTGAGATTCAATCACTAGCATAAAGTTTAGAAAAATGATCGAAAGAATTTTTCTACTCTTGCTCGTTTACTTCTTTGTGGCTTTATTTCAAGCTCAAATCATTGTTGATCATTTGAGTCATCTTTATCGATAATCTCCGAAGTTCATTTCATTAAACTTTGACCAACTTCCCTAGCTTTACAAGGGAATACATTTTTAAAGAAAATGCATCATTTGCTTCAATTATCATATACTTGTGAATCTCAGAATTCTTCGATTCATACACAAGAAATCGATATACATTGCTATGTTCTATATAGCCAATGAAAATACAATCCACCATTTTTAGGGATATATTCTCAATTGCTTTAGTAATGAGGTTATTACCTTTGCAAGACACTCCCACATTTTCAAGTAGTTGTAGGAAGGTTTAATTACCTTCTACAACTTATATGGTGTCTAGTCTCTTTAATTATGGGGAATCTTGTTTAAAAGGTAATTAGCTTATAGAACAGCCTCCCCCACATGTTAGGCACATTATAGTACCAACGTTACTCATATAGAGCTTCTCCCCATCTTAAACCTTTAATTAAGTTTTGGATTCAACATCATGCTCATAGAGAACAATTTTCACTGTAGCTTCATCTTTACATTATTTTTGTGCTATCATTAATGAAGGTAATAAACACATTCGTTCAACCAATATGTTGCAATATCAATTGTTATGGTAATAACATTGCCCTCGTTTGGAAGTCTATAGTCCGAATATTTATTCTCATCTTATGGCAATTGAAGCAATTTTTTCCATGAAATTTTGCTTCTTGAACACACCATCTAATTTACGGTTTGAAGTCGTTTTTGACTTCCACTACGTTTGCCGTGATAATATTTGTCTTAGCAATATTTACCTTAGTAACATTTGAATGTGGTAACAATATTTACCTTGTCCTCTCTAATAATAGAAGGGTCATCCTTTAAATATTTAATCAGGTTTATCATGGTCAATTATGCAACATCTTTTGTTGCCATGTATGAAATTCTTTCCAATAAATTTCATCGATTTTCCATTGTGTCACGTAGACACAATCCAAAACCAAGCATTATGAATCTGTTAAACGTCATAAATTTAGTCAAAGACTAAAACCAGACACAGAAACATAATTTTTAACTTTTGTTAGACGACGTAGATTTAGTAAACTAAACCTCAAATAAAAGTTCACACGGTATTAATAGAAAGAACAATAATAAACAAAGCACCAGACAAGTAACTTATGAAAGAGAGGTGGTGCACTAGGCACGCTTAAATTCCAAGTCTCTCAAAGAACCAATCCTAGACATGCATTTTTAAATTTTCTTTCAATCACCGTTTATAGATTCTATTCTTGAAATCATTCCAAGCATGGATGATCAATCAAAATCACTACTTTGATTCACAACAATTTGAAATCTTCCATTTATGGTCCAACGACCCTCTCGATTCTTTAGCCATTTTTAAACATTGTGCACTTCATATCATGCATCAGAATATGCTTTAAGAATTTAATTTTAACATAGAGAACCAAATTCTTCTATGCTTTGATTCGAGACATTAGTCGAAATTTAGTAACCAATGTTATTTCTAAAATAAATTCACCGATTTATTTCTAAAATAGAATTATACTTGATTCTTTAAGAAATAATAACTTTAAGTTATTTCTCTTTCCAAAAATAAATTCACAAATTTATTTCAAGGTTGAATCATTCTAGATTCTCACGAAATTAAATTCAACGATTTATTTCCCTTAACAAGTTAGAATCAACATATGATTCTAGTACATAAATAAATTTAATGATTTATTTCCTTTTACGGGAATAAATTCAATAATTTATTTTTCAAGTTAGAATCAACGCATGATTCTAGCATTGAAATAAATTTAATGATTTATTTCCTTTTACAAAAATTGAATCATACTTGATTCTTACGTAAATAAATCCAATGATTTAATTTCCCCCGCAACCTTAGAATCATACAAGATTCCCTTGAAAATAAATCCAATGATCTATCTTCTTTTCTAAAATTAGAATCAGCACAAGATTCTAATGAAGAAATAAATTTATTAATTTATTTTCATCATATCTTCTATTAAACAACATAGATATCAATCCAACTTGATTCTGTTTAACCAACAGAAACCAAAAGGAATTAATCCTTAGATTTTAGTTCCATTGATTCTTGTTTGGAAGATCAAGTAAAACCGTTAAAACGTCAAAAATTAATTCCCGAAACGAATTATTTACAAGATCTTTATTTCCAAAATAAATCATAATTTCGCCTAAATATTTTGTTCGCCACTATAAAATTTCTCAAAAAAAAAAGAAACTTATTAGTACGAGAAAAAATTATAGTGTTTCTAAAACCACAAAAATAATTACTATCACATATAATAATTATTATGACATAATATTCCATGTATAACATAATTTAAAAACACATGTACTTACATATGGTTTTAATATTATCATAAAATACCTTGATATATGGTAATTATTTAGACCAATGAATTGGCGGCGGTTGCACCATAAGCTAAGAGTTGGCAGCAACTCAATTTCCTCACCCTATTGATGTAAAATTGGTCGTGCTTTACTAAAGAATAAACCATATAGATATGTTAGGAAAATTATTTCCATATAAGCTTGTTCTAATGCAAAACATAAAACTTAAGTCAAGTAAAAGAATAATCCAATTTGAAACCACGTTAGGAACCATAAAGTAAAACTTGTTTCCGCATAAGCTTTCGGTAATGAACGAATTGCACACATACGACACTACAACGTACACGTATGTTGTTCATCTTGGATTCAACTTAGAAAAAATATGTCTTAAGATTGTTAGAAAATAAGCGTTAATCCAATAATAAATAATAAAATAAAATAGTATTATTTAAACGAACAGTACAAAATTAAGAACAATAAAACAATATAAAAATCAAACCGATTTGGGACAAAGAAAACGTGTTGAGGCCTGTACGAACGCATTTTCCTTAAGACAGATTTTCGGCCACTCCTATGGTGCTCGAGTTTATTGGTCGTCTGTCTCCTAGGATACAACAACATAAGATCAGCCACACTTGCACTACTATGGAGATCACGAACCGACCCTTGCCTTCGCCTATCACTGAAAACCACTTGTAAAATCCACAGAGTAAAACAATAAAAATTTTATGTGGTTTTTGTTGGTTGTAAACCTAGAAGCTTTACTCCCTATTTATAGGATTGTCATGAGGGTGTAAGTGGAAATTTGACCTAATGGAGCATTTAATATTGAGAATCAATTGATTCTCCTATAAAGCAATTTCCAAAATTATTATCTGAATTAAAGGTAACTTATAATATTTACCCTTTTAATTCCAAGATAAAATTTGGCAAATTTATGCTTTTATTTGAGGAAAATTCATTTCAAATTTGGGTTAAAATATCTGCAAGCCCACGAAGGATCAGACCGGTTCAGACATTTGCGTTACCCACGACGTGCACGTCTGCACATTTACGAATCAACAATTGGTTCCACGTTTTCCTCAATAACATTTGAATCAATTTCTTATTCAAAGCTCCAAAATTATCATAATTTTCCAACAAACTCCAGGTCTTGGATTATTTTTTCCTGCAAATTCTAATCTACAACTGCATGATTTTGTGGATTCTGATTATAGCTCTTGCCCTGATACAAAACGTTTTATATCTGGCTATTGTATGTATATTGGCAATAACATCATTTCGTGGAAATCAAAGAAAAAGACAACTGTAAGCAGATCCTCTTGTGAAGCAGAATACCGTGTCATGGCTGCTGCAGCATGTTAACTAGTGTGGCTCACTTCCCTCTTATCATCTTTTCGTATTTTTGTTCCTAGTGTCTCCCTCTACTGCAATAATCAGTCCACTATACATTTGGCATCAAATTAAGTTTTTTACGAACAAACCAAACACATAGAAGTTGACTGCCATTTCATCCGGGACAAAGTTTGTGAGGGTTTCCTTAAGCTATTCCATGTCAGTTTTGTCAACCAACTTGCATATATCTTCACTAAAGCTCTCCATGGTCCTGCATTTCATGCTTTTATTATCAAGATGGGCTTAGTTGACATTTACCAACCTCCATCTTGAGGGGATATTAAGAATAGTTAGTTAATCCTTATCTAGCTGGATTAGAGTGGATGGAAATCCTCTACCCCTTTTCGGTGCCCCTACTTATGTCCCCACATTTAAAATTAGGTTTAGGGTTTAGGGTTTAGGGTTTTAGGTTAGGGGTTATGGTTAGGGTTTAGGGAATTTAGGGTAGGGTGTATTTTTAGGGTATATGGTGTAGGGTTTAGGATTTAGAATTTAGGGTTAGAGTTTGAAATTTAATTTTGTTGTGTTTTTTAGTGTTGGGGCATAAGTAGAGGCACCGAAAAGGGGCAGAGGATTTTTATCCGATTAGAGTTAGTTAAAAACGGTTGTTAGTAAGCTGTTATTAACAACTTCTTCTTTCTTTCCTTATTTGTATATAAACAGGAGGATACCTCCCTTGTAATTCATTGGTTCTCTTTAATAATAAACAAAGTTTAGTTTGTTACACATCCACATAAGGACTCTTTGGTGCAATCCACATAATCTAAGAGCGACCTCCCATAAACTCTTGAGAGTAGAGACAAACAAAGAAGAGGTGCTCACGGGTTTCCAAGGCCGAACCACATAAAAGGAAGACTCTGTAAACATGCATTCTTATTTGTAAAAGTTTGTCCTTGGTGGACAATCTCCCAAGCAAAGCCAGTCACACAATGACATCATGTTTGGATACATGCTGTGAAAACCATATATTAGTCAATGCCAATCAACTGTTTACAACACTTCAAGCGAATTCAAGACTAGATCAAGGATGTCTAAATCTTGCTCAAGTTGGTAGGCACCAGAGAAGAAGCTATATGCTACAACTCGTAAGTTGAATAATCTCCGCAGATTCTAGCTTAAAGAATTGTTTACTAGGGGTGGGAAAAAACTCAGTTACCCGATCCCGGTTTTGGACTCGGTGGATCTTTACCCGAAATTAATTTTGGTGGGACTGAGACCAGATTCAAAATTTAGATTATGGTTGCAACCGGGACTGGATCTTGATTTTCTTGACCCGATACCCGGTGGGTATCCGGTACTGGTCTGTTAGGACCACTTTAGATGATGATTTGGTGGATGTAGACTTAAAAGTCTTTAGTTTATTATGAGTATGATAAATTTTTAAGACTTCAACCTTCAGGCCTACAATATTCTAACATTAGTTTATTCTTTCTTTTTTAACAATAACCTTAGGACGTATAAATTGTCTGCACCAGAAAGTAGAGATATAACAACACTGAGCGAAAAGTTGAAGTCTCCTAGCATAGTTCAAATGTCTATTCGCCTAGTGCGGTAGTGCCCTAATCGTGTTTGAATAGAATTCAGTAAGGGTTGGCAATCCTTCTTAGATAATTCCATGTAACAAGAGGGACTTCTAGATATCTAATAGGCAAGTTGCTGACCTTGAAACCAGTGGCATTCTAGATACTACATACTATCTCAGATAGCACACATAAAGTAAATACCTCACTCTTTAAAGCATTGAGTTTCAATACTGACATTTCATAGAATTTGTTCAAAATATTTTATACGCCTACAATAAAGTCCAAAGATACCTTGCAAAAAAATAGAAGTTTGTTCGCAAAAAAAGGTGTCAAACCAATTTTTTTTATATTTAGGGTGATATTAGAATATCCTTTTTTTATAACAGAGTTAAGAATACTGAAAAGAACATTCATAGAGAGAACAAATAGGCAAGGGAAGAGAGGATCCCCTGCCTAATGCCTTTGGCTCCTTTGAAAATTTCCACAATGCTGCAATTGAAAGAAATGGAAAATATGGAGTAGTTAGACAGCTGTCAATCCAATCTCTAAATTTATTTGGGAGTCCCATAACTTTAAAACACACAGGGGAGAGGGATTTTCTAAGTAGCCCTTAACAAGCTCTTGGGACTAGGTTGTAAATGAGACGAGACCGATCGCGAGCTATTCGAGCTCGATTCGGTCAAAGTTCGGTTAATATTTGACTCGATTAGGCTTAACTCGAGCTCGAATTCGGCTCGAGTTTTTAACAAGCCGAGCTGAGCTACTTGATACCCGACTCGAAAAGCTCGCGAGCTACTCGAAAGTATAATAAACTATTTTAAAATTTTTAAAATTAAAGTGAACTAAAATGTAGGTTTGGTGTTTTTGGTTGTTATGTTATGTTAGTTTAATTTTTAGTTTAACTTTCTTTGTATTTTCATGTGTACTTTTTTTCTCCTACTAGGATTAGGGGTTTTTAATGAGTCACATAAAAAAGATTTTTTGTATGATTATTATCATTATTATTACGAACAATATTGTAAATAAAACGATACAGATCGCGAGCTACTCGACTCGGTCAAAGCTCGATGAATACTCGACTCGATTAGATTCGACTCGAACTCGAGCTCGGCTCAAATTTTTAACGAGTCGAGTTGAGCTCAACATACTCAAGCTCGAACTCGACTCAAATTCTTAACGAGTCGAGCCGAGCTTAGTACTACTCGAGCTTGACTCAGCTCGTTTACACCCCTACTTGGGCCAATAATGTATTAATAAAAGCATATTGATTCAGAGAAGAAAGCCTTAATTAGTTTGTCCACCAAAATATGAGTAACAATCTTGTATACCACAGAGCAAGAAGATATGAGCTTGAAGTCTTTAACTGAGCAAAAGTTCGAAGACTATAAAACCAAAACGATAATTATAGCTTTAAATGCAGATAACATACTGGAAGAGCATAAAAATAACTTAAGATGAGTAGAGATAAAGTCTGATCATGTATCTTTAAAGTATAAAGAAGAGTAACCAGCAGGGTCTTGTGATTGCCTTGCTTGAAAATAGCATCCTTAATCTCCTCATGAGTCCAAGGGTTGCATTAGAGAAAGAATATTAAAAAAAATACTAGATAAGAGATATTTATCACATCCCTCAATATCATGAATCATGATCAACAACACCTAACTCAAGACCTCACGAGACATATGGTCAATAGTATCAATTCCATTCTTATTTTCATCTTTTAGAACTTAAATGGTATTTTTATTTTTTTTAGCTTCTACGATAGAGTGGAAAATTTTAGATCCTCCATCTCCCTTTTTTAACCATTGAACTTTGGCCTTTTATTTTTATTAAAAAAAAAAGAGATTTCAGCTCTCTCCAATTCCAGCGGTCCATCATGTAATTGTTTTTCCAACAAAACATTAGCCATTGCAATATAGAAATTCATAAGTTGTAATTTCTCTAACTTCTTTCTTTTAGCCTTAACTCTACTCGAAATGTTTAAATATGAAGGACTAAATTGTCATTTTGTTTCGAATTAGGACTAAATTGATTGAATGTATAAATACGAAGGACTAAATATGTTATTATACCAAAGTTTATAACAGTCACTTAACGACATTTAACGCCTAGTTACCATTTTGTTATAAAACATAAAGTTTAATTACCATTTTATGATTTTTGAAAGTTTGGTTACCATTTTATTTTTTTTACCAAATTTCAGTAACCGTCTGTGTACTTTACCCTTAAATTATTTACAGAAAAATGTTATCATTAACTAACTATGAACAAGCATTTGACAAGTTTTTCTTATCATAATTGGTTGGTAGGTCCAAATGTGTTTCACATCCAATCTCTGAATTTTCATTTTCAACCGTAAAATATAACAATTCAATATATTAAAGAAAATATTGTTACAGATACTAAACTCAAAATAAAATATAGGGAAAACTATATCGGTGGTCCCCAAACTATTACCATTTTCCTATTTTGGTCCTCAAATTATGTTTTTCGGCAAAATCGTCCCTTCTGTTACATAGTTCTCCCTTGTTTTAGTCCCCGACATTAAATATTTAATGGTTTTGCTGACGTGTCATTTTTTTAAGAGGAGAGAGAAATGATTAAAAAATATTTTAAAAAATGTCACGTCAGCAAAACCGTTAGCTATTTAACGCCGGGGGACCAAAACAGGAGAACTATGTAACAGAAGGGACTGTTTTGCCGAAAAACATAGTTTAGAGACCAAAATAAGAAAACGGTAATAGTTTAGGGACCACCAGTGTAGTTTTCCCTAAAATAAAATACAAACACTCCAACATAATAATTAAAAAAATAATAACTACACTAACAATATTATGAATACACGATGAATTTAATAACAAAATTAAGTAACTAAACCGACCATAATATATATAACTACACAAAAATAATTAACAAAATACATATTATAATAAATATATGAAAAATAAACTAAAAAAAAATGAAACCAACCATTTAAAAATTATAAATAATAATAATTAATGACAATATAATAAATATACAAAACAAATTAATTATTAAATAATTAAACGAATATGTGAAAATATATTTTAACCTATCAAAATATCCTTATAAACCGATGGTGGAATACTTTTTTTATCAAACTGTAAAATTCGTAGATAGGTGGGTTTTTTTTATCTAACTAAAAACCGAATAGAATCAACAAGGATTAAGTGTAATGTCAAGGCATATTATATTTTTAAAAAAATAATTTAAATTTAAATCTTGAAGACAAAATAACTAGAAGGGGAAGCTACAGATCCCGAACATATACTATAACATAAACCTGTGCTTTAGTAGAGGGTGTGGTATTTATTGGGTCTTTTATGTGGCCTTTTAAATTCAAACCTTACGAAAGCACGAGTTACAAAACACATCCTCTAATTTTTTTTTTTAATTTAAAGCATGTCCGATTAAACGCTCCTAATAGTGCTTTCTTGGTTTTGTGAGACTAACCCTTGAGCATTTATACATTATCTTTCCCCAAATTCCAGAGAGCTGCATAATTCAGTTTGGTCCTTGATTACCTCATGGCTAAGATATTCCTTATATTACCTTGTACAAAATATTCAAACAAGTAAAATTCAAATAACCATGGATTTATTCCATAATTTTTTTTCTTCTTAAAATAGGTTTTAAGTTGAATCTAAATAATTATATCCAATAATAGAACAATATACGGGAATCTAAAATACGACAAGTCTAGAGTGCGGCTAAATAAATAAGTTTTAAAACTTGTCCAAAAGCTCAAAATGTTAGATTTTTTAATAACATTTTAGGTTAATTTTTTGTGATTTTTGATAATTTTCGAAATTTAAAAAATAAGTTTTGAATTTTGATATTTTTTATAACATTTTATATTCTTTGAAAAAAATCCAAAATTAATTTTTAAGTTTCGAAATTTATGAAAAATCACGACAAAATTAATCTAAAATATTATTAAAAGGTCCAATATTTAAAAATTTTAAACAAATTTTATAATTAATTGCTTTTAACCACACCTTATCTCTGCCGCATCTCGAGTAACCCACAAAATACGGGAAGTTCTGCTGTGAGGCGGTTAAAATACGGCTAATATGCGGCGTGACCGGTTAAATAGGTGGTCGGTTAAAAGTGCAAAATAGGTAAATTATTTATTTTGTTGATAATATTATCAACATATTAGCTAGCGCCTATTAAGTTATTAAAGTTTAGCTGATGAGACATTGGAAATCCGATGATAACAAAATAGGTAAATTACTCATTTTGTTGACAAGAGTATCAACATATTAGGTACTGCCTATTATGTTATTAAAGTTTAGCTTATGGGGCCTTGGAAATTCGACGATAACAAAATAGGTAAATTACTTATTTTGTTGATAAGATTATCAACATATTGGGTAGCGCCTATTATGTTATTAATGTTTAAGCTGATGAGGTTTTGGAAATCCGACGATAACAAAATAGGTAAATTACTTATTTTGTTGATACTTTTGAGTAAATTACTTATTTTGTTAATATTTTCGAAAGTATCTATAATTTTTTAAAGTATCGATACTTTTTTAAAAAGCAATGGAGCCGTTGCAATGTGGCTCGAAAGTATCTATACTTTTTTAAAAAGCATTGTAACTGGGTGCATAAAAGTATAGATACTTTCGAGCCAAATTGCAACCGGTTACATTGTTTTTTAAAAAAGTATCGATGCTTTTAAAAAAGTATAGATACTTTCGAGCCACATTCCCGGTATGTCATGTCAATCAGCTTAAACTTTTTTAAAAAATATAGATACTTTCGAAAGTATCTATACTTTAATAACATAATAGGCGCTACCTAATATGTTGATACTTTTATTAATAAAATAATTAATTTACCTATTTTGTTATCATCAGATTTCCAAGGCCGCGTCAGCTTAAACTTTAATAACATAATAGGTGCTACCTAATATGTTGATATTCTTATCAACAAAATAAGTAATTTACCTATTTTGTTATCGTCGGATTTCCAAGGCACCATCAGCTTAAACTTTAATAACATAATAGGCGTTACCTAATATGTTGATACTCTTATCAACAAAATAAGTAATTTTACCTATTTTGTTATGTTTGTATCGATACCTACCGATAACTTAAGTTTGTCGGTTACTAAATTTTTTAATATTTCTTCATATTTTCTACCGGATATATTATATTATGTTAACATATTCGATCACGCTTTACCAACTTTTTTACTTATCTTATTATATTTTCGGTCACACCGTTTCTTAGCATTATATAGTCTACATTTCATTAGAATTTCCCACAAAATACCCAATACCATCTCCTTTAACATTAGCCATCAAGTTGATTTTCTAGACAAGACAAGAATGTATGTACTTTCAATAACTTTAAATAAATCTTAAATATTGTACAACCTAACTGACACTCCATTTTTAAAAGGTAAAATTCACACATAGTTAATAAATTTTGATTAATTATTCAATTTGACAACTAAATTATTAATTATTTTAATAATATTATTAAATTTTTAGTTTTGTTCTAATTTAGCCATTAACTCGTTAAAGACCGTTAAAAGAGTGACGTGACTGTTAAAATATTTTGTATAATAACACATTCAGTTCTTCATGTTTGCACATTCAAACAATTAATTCGAAAGAAATAATAAATTTTAACCCTCATTATTTACACATTATTTCAATTCGACCCTAATTTTTAAAACATAATAGACACTACCTAATAAGTTGATACTTGTAACCCCCTCGTCCCGGTCTGGCCGAATGACCGGTCCGAGTGGGCCACACGGGGAAAACCGAGTGAAAACTCCCTAAGGAACTCTCCCTCGGTTAGCAACCCTATATTTTTTTTTCATTTTAATCTTGCCTAGATGAGAATTACATCCTAAGTGATCATACATCGGAACAATATTTACGAAGCAATCAATCGAACCCAAACTAACACTTAAAAGCCCATGTTTAAAGTTAAACTGCAGGCGGTATCGATACCCTTAAGGGGGTATCGATACCCCTTGACTAAGTCAATAGGGTTTGGTCAACCTGAGGAGACAGTATCGATACCCCCAATGAGGGTATCGATATCCTCCCCTAGAGTTGACTTCCCACGGTCAAAGCTAAGACAACGGTATTGATACCCTAGAGGCCAGTATCGATACCGAAATCGACAGTGGCTCCAGTGGCCAAAAAGGTATCGATACTCTCCTCGAGTATCGATACACGAGGCCTGAAACCAAAGGGGCAGTATCGATACCAGACCAACGGTATCGATACCCCAGCTACGAATCTGCAGGTTTGAGCTGATCTAGAGCACAAGGAGGCCCCTAAATCCCTCTAACACTTCAACCAACACACTAACATCAATCCCTAAGGCAAACCAACCATAAAAGCATACATATTTAAGCCAAGGGAGTCAATCAAACATGGATTAAAGCATTCATACATAGCATTCTAGTTAAAGAGCAATTCATGCAATATTGGCATACTCAAAACACAAAGGACCTTAAAAGGAACAAGACATCTTGAAAGGTTTGCACTCATGCACTATGCAACCTAAACATTCTAAAACATGCCATCAAACATCAAACATTCATCATAGTGTAACATGCTTACAAACCATGATCAAACCAAAAACAACATCAATCAAATGAGTCACACACGCTCATACAAAGACCCTTGCCACATTGCTAGCTATTACAAAATCGATAACCATACTTGAGCTACAAACTTGGAAGCCCTTCTTGCCTTGCCTCGAGCTAACACCACGCTAATGATCTGCATTGTTGAACATTGAAAGCGTAAGCTATAAGCTTAGTGAGGGTGCTCTAAAACGAAAAACAACAACAATGCAGGGTTCAAGCATGTTAATCCTAGTCTCACACATATCAAGCATTGCATATAATCAAGTAGACCTAGCTAGTCTTTCAAGTGGCATATATGGTCTCTCAATCCTAGCAAGATTACACATCAATATCAATTATCATGTACAAAACCATATATCAAAACCACATATCACCATCATATATCACATTACATAAACAAGTTTAATTGGCCACTTTAATTACCCCGATTGTGCGGATATAAACCTTGACAACACTTTACCTCGGTGGGATTCCACTCATCACCGGACCTTGCATGTGCGGGATTCCACTCATCGCCACATGCCCTACGGATGGGATTCCACTCATCATCCCGTAGAAATATATGAAATAGCTTCCGGTGGAATGTTACATCACCGTACTCCTCCTTGATGACTTAACGCCATCAAGGCCACGTACGTTTTGACTCAATTTGTGTGCACACTATCCTAATGATCGATCATTTACAACCGGTAATTATTTAGTGCCAATTATCACAACCATGATTTATATATCATCAACCCAATCCATGCTCATCACACATATACATATCTCATGAATATACATGCACCAATCAACCACAATCACAAGAGTATAGCTAAGTAGCACAAAGCATTTATAGGTATCAAAGGCTAAGCTACCAACTTATATTGAAATAAAAGTGGCTTACCAAGCACACTTTACACACACTACGCATACTCGAACCAAACTTTAAAAACAAGTTGAAACCACTCACCGCCCTTCCTAAGCAAATCGAACAATCCTCCTACGCACCCGGATTCGGTCCCAAAGCTCCTTCAACGTTTCCCCTTGCTTCTAGCCAAGCAAAACACACTTATTACACCACAATTCAATGCTAAAGCTCAACTATCAATTCACTTCACAAACATAAACCAAATTTCACAAATTCCCCTAACTACAAAATCTCCAAAACTCAATTTTCGTGCTTCCCAAATCCCTTGCTGAAAAACCCACTTCCAAACACCCAAATGGCTTCCAAAGCATCCCAAAACACCCTCCTTACCTAGGTAGACCATCAGCCCCTCATTTACAACATTAAACCTCCCAAAAACCTAAGTTTTCATACTCTAAAATCTACCTCAAGAGCATGCTACGAATTTTTTCCCAAATTCGACCAAATTGACATATGCTACACCTTTTAACATGATTAACTAAAACCCCAACATGATTTAACAGAACAAATTAAAAAGCCCCATCAAAAACCCCAAATTTCATAAGAACCCTAATTTTCAAAACCCAATGTTTTTGAAATCCAAGACCATGGTTAGATAGAGGTTGAAGAGGAGAGTTAGAAAACACAATTACCTTTGCAAAACACCTTGAATCGAAGTAGCAATCAAATGGAATAGTAACCAAACTTTTGGGAGAGTTTGAAAAGAGAAGATGGTGTTTTTGACGTGAAAAGAAGATAGGAAAGAGGGAAGACAATTTTTTTGTTAAAGTGGTCTTGCTTTTTAAGACTTTTGGGTAAAATTACAACATTAGTCCCTCCCCTCTTTCTAAAGCTCAATTAAGTCATTATTTTAAGTTGGATAAAATTTAATTTAAATTTTATTGACCCGAATTAAAACCCGGTTAACTCCTAGGCCCAAAACACGGGTGTTACAACTCTCTCCCACTTAAGGAATTTCGTCCCCGAAATTACCTGACTGAAAGAGATACGGAAACTGCTTTTCCATATCCTCCTTCCTCTCCCAAGTGGCCTCGTCCACACCTCTACGTTGCCACCTCACCTTCACTAACTCAATTGATCTACCCCTCAACACTTTACTGTCTGACGCTAAGATCTCAACGGGCTCTTCCTCATAAGTCAAATCCGGATTCAATTCAATTTCTTCCACGGGCATAACATGTGATGGATCGGACCTATACTTACGAAGCATGGATACATGGAACACATCGTGTATCCTTTCTAACTCGGATGGCAAGCGCAACTGATAAGCAACGGGACCAACTCTCTTCACAATCTCATACGGTCCTATGTACCTCGGACTCAACTTCCCCTTTCGGCCAAATCTCACCACTTTCTTCCACGGAGACACCTTCAAGAACACCTTCTCACCCACTGAGAACTCAACTTCCTTCCTCTTCAAATCGGCATAGGACTTCTGCCTATCCGAAGCAGCCTTCAAGCGATCACAAATCAATTTTACCTTGTCGGTTGTCCCTTTTAGCAAATCCGGCATAGGTAACAGTTTCTGTCCTACCTCGGCCCAACACACAGGAGTTCTACACTTCCGACCATACAAGGCCTCATATGGAGCCATCTGAATGCTCGACTGAAAACTGTTGTTGTACGCAAACTCTACTAGAGGTAGATGCTTCTCCCAAGTACCCTGAAAGTCAATGATACAACATCGCAACATATCCTCTAAGATCTGAATAACCCTCTCTGACTGACCATCTGACTGTGGATGATAAGAAGTGCTGAAGTTCAAACGGGTACCCAAAGCTGTATGCAGACACTCCCAAAATCTCGAAGTAAACCGCGGATCTCTATCTGACACAATGGACTTCGGCACACCATGTAGCCTCACAATCTCACCAATGTACAAATCGGCCAATCTATCTAAGGTGTAAGTAGTGTTGACTGCCAAGAAGTGAGCACACTTCGTAAAACGATCCACTATCACCCAAACTGAGTTCTTCTTCGTAGGTGTCAAAGGCAAACCCGAAACAAAATCCATGGTGATGTTCTCCCATTTCCATTCCGGAATTCTCAACGGCTGTAACAACCCTGAGGGAACCTGATGTTCCGCCTTCACTCTCTGACACACTAGGCACTTACTCACAAAGTCGGCTACATCTCTCTTCAAGCCAACCCAAAAGTACTCATTCTTCAAATCACGGTACATCTTCGTACTTCCTGGATGCATAGCAAACGGACTACTGTGGGCTTCAGTCAAGATCGTACGTCTCAAATCACTGTCTTCAGGCACAACTATTCTGTCCTTGAAACATAAGACCCCATCGGAACTGAAACTGTAGTCTGAAGATCTACCTTCGGCTATATCTTGCACGTGAGGTGCCAAAGATCTATCTAAGAGTTGTTTCTCTCGAATCATCTGACCTAGAGTAGGTCTAACCTGAAGCTCGGCTACTAAGCCACCATCCCCGGACAAACTCAATCTAGCAAACATGGCTCTCAAGTCCACGGCCACCTTCCTACTCAATGCATCGGCCACTACATTGGCCTTACCCGGATGGTACTCAATAGTAAGATCATAGTCCTTTAGCAACTCTAACCATCTACGCTGTCTGAGATTCAAATCTCGCTGGGTCATAATGTACTTCAAACTCTTGTGGTCGGTGTATACTGTGCATTTCTCACCATACAAATAGTGCCTCCAAATCTTCAGAGCAAACACAACTGCAGCTAACTCTATGTCATGGGTCGGATAGTTGCGTTCATGGGTCTTCAACTGTCTCGAGGCATAAGCCACTACTCTTCGGTCTTGCATCAAAACACATCCTAACCCTACATACGAGGCATCACTATAAATCACATAGTCCTTCCCGGACTCAGGCTGAATCAAAATCGGAGCTTGGGTCAAAGCTTCTTTCAATTTTTCAAAGGCTCTCTGTCTTGCATCTGTCCACTCAAACTGAACACTCTTCTGTAGTAGCTGTGTCAACGGAGCGGCTAATTTAGAGAAACCTTCCACAAATCTTCTATAGTATCCGGCTAAGCCTAGGAAGCTACGTACTTCTGTCACTGACTTCGGTTGCTTCCACTCAACAATGGCTTCAATCTTCTTCGGATCAACTCTAATGCCTTCAGCTGACACTATATGTCCTAAGAAGACTACTTCCCGGATCCAGAATTCACACTTGCTGAGCTTCGCATACAACTGATGATCTAGCAAAGTCTTCAAAACAAGTCTCAAATGTCGGTCATGGTCTTCTTCAGTTCGCGAGTACACCAAGATGTCATCAATAAATACAACCACAAACTGATCTAGATACTGATGAAAAATCCTATTCATCATGTCCATGAAAGCTGCCGGTGCATTAGTCAACCCAAAGGGCATGACTAAGAACTCATAATGACCGTACCTAGTCCTAAAGGCCGTCTTCGGTACATCAACCTCTCTAACCTTTAGCTGGTAGTAACCTGATCTCAAATCAATCTTCGAAAAGACAGACGCCCCTCTCAACTGATCAAACAAGTCATCAATTCTAGGCAACGAATATTTGTTCTTCACTGTCAACTGATTTAACTGTCTATAATCTATACACATTCTCATACTTCCATCCTTCTTCTTCACAAACAATACAGGTGCACCCCAAGGTGAAGAACTAGGCCTAATAAAACCTCTATCTGTCAATTCTTGCAACTGAGTCTTCAACTCTTTCAATTCTTTCGGTGCCATACGATACGGAGCAATCGAAACAGGAGCTGAATCAGAATAAGTCTCAATGCTGAACTCTACCTCTCTGTCCGGTGGTAACCCTGGCAATTCTTCCGGAAACACACTAGGAAAATCACATACTGTCCGGATGTCCTGAGGTCTAACCTCACTCATGTTAGGGTTCATCACATACGCTAAGTATGCTTCACACCCTAACTCAACTAATTTCTTAGCCTCTAACACTGAAACCACATTGGATAAGAATTTCACATTCTCACCCACCACAACAATCTCATAATCATCTGTGAGCTTCAAAGAAATCCGCTTAGTTTCAAAATCTATCCTAGCTCTATGCTCCGTGAGCCAGTCCATACCCAGAATCACATCAAAACCATAGAAGGGAAGTTCCATCATATCCACTGGAAACAAATGTCCCTGAACCATCAACGGACACCTTCGGTACATCTTCCTAACCACTACCGTGTCCCCAAAGGAACTAGTAACACTAACTCCTACCTCTAACAACTCACAAGGCAGATTCAAAGACTGTGCATGCTCACTCAATATGTAGGAATGTGTAGACCCAGAGTCAATCAAAGAAAGCAAACCCAAAGACTGTATCGAGAAATTACCTACGATCACATCGGTGTCCTGCTGCTCCCCGCGCTGAGCGTAAACCCTAGCCTGTCCTCCGCCCTCCGGCTGGACTGCAACAACCTGAGCTAAATTTCTCTGACCATCGTTCCTCGGCTGGAAATTACCTCTACCGCGCCCGCGGCCTCTCTGAAAATCATTGGCTCTAGCAGGAGCCTGAGCTGGTGCCTGTCCCACCTGATGTGGACAGTCACGCCTAATGTGGTCTCTAGCACCACAACTCCAACAGGAATGATAATTTCCCCAACACTCACCGGTGTGGTTCCTCCCGCAAGTAGCACATGTGGGCAACTTCCCACCAGCTCTCTGGCCCTGGTGGCCCCTACCGTGGTTACCGCCACCATGCCTATGATCATACTGATGCCGGTTGTCCCGATGCCTCTTGGCATCTCCTCTATCAAAGTTGCTGGACCTCTTACCTGAACTAGATCCACCTAACCGCCTGGTCAAACTCAAACTGTGCTCCAAGTCCTTGGCCCTCGAGACCAAGACATCAAAATCAATGTAATAAGAAGCTAGAGTATAAGTCTTGATCTCCTCATTCAGCCCATATCGGAAGCGGTTACAACGCTCCACCTCAGTAGGTACAAGTTCAGGTGCATACTGACTCAGCCTGACAAATCGGATCTCATAATCAGTCACGGACATACTCCCCTGAAGCAATGCCATAAACTCTCTCTTCCTCTCATCGAGGTATCGCGGACCCAAATACTTCTTCCGGAAAGCTGTCTCAAAGAACCCCCAAGTGATCTCGGTCTCATCCATCCCCGAAGTAACGGTGACCCACCAGGTGTAGGCATCACCCTGAAGCAGAGACTCAACACATCCCAACTTGCGCTCACCAGTACATCCCATCTGAGCAAGAATACGGACGGTCTTCTCAAACCACATCTCTGACCTCTCCGGAGTAGCACCTCTAAACTCTTCGGCCCCAAGGCCCCGAAGTCTCTCTAATGGTAATCCGGTGCCCTCACCCTGATGATGAGCTGCCTGACCTCCAGCTACTGCAGCCTGGAACGCTCCGGCTATTGCCTGAACCAACGGAGCTAAGTCAATTCCGGCCGGTCCTTGGCCACCTTGGCCTCCTTGTGATCCCATTCCTCCGGGCCCGGGCTCGCCTCCCACTCCCGGTGGAGGAGGTGGTGGTGGTGGAGGAGCTCCAACTCCAACCACCTGCTCTCCCACTTGGGCTCCAACCCTAACTTCTTGCTCAACTCTCGGAGCCTCTGCCCGTGGTTCCGGTCGAACCATCCTAGGCCTCCCACGTGGTCTCATGGTTCAACTAGCAAGGTATAAACTACAACAAGAAACAATAGGATTACGTTAGCCAAAGCAAGGGTCCAATAGTGCTCAAGTATTCCTCTTTCAAAAATCTCTTCTTTTTTTTAAATTAAGTAGTAGTAGCAATGGGCACACACTCACACGAGACACGACAATTCATGCATTCAAAACATCATATGATCATTCAAGCATCATAGGTTCATGGCAAAACATGCATCGAACAACACAAGCATTTACTACATCAAGCTTACCTCACTTACCTGCCCGAGGTCTCGGTAACCTCAGGCTCTGATACCAACAAATGTAACCCCCTCGTCCCGGTCTGGCCGAATGACCGGTCCGAGTGGGCCACACGGGGAAAACCGAGTGAAAACTCCCTAAGGAACTCTCCCTCGGTTAGCAACCCTATATTTTTTTTTCATTTTAATCTTGCCTAGATGAGAATTACATCCTAAGTGATCATACAGCGGAACAATATTTACGAAGCAATCAATCGAACCCAAACTAACACTTAAAAGCCCATGTTTAAAGTTAAACTGCAGGCGGTATCGATACCCTTAAGGGGGTATCGATACCCCTTGACTAAGTCAACAGGGTTTGGTCAACCTGAGGAGACAGTATCGATACCTCCAATGAGGGTATCGATACCCTCCCCTAGAGTTGACTTCCCACGGTCAAAGCTAAGACAACGGTATCGATACCCTAGAGGCCAGTATCGATACCGAAATCGACAGTGGCTCCAGTGGCCAAAAAGGTATCGATACTCTCCTCGAGTATCGATTCACGAGGCCTGAAACCAAAGGGGCAGTATCGATACCAGACCAACGGTATCGATACCCCAGCTACGAATCTGCAGGTTTGAGCTGATCTAGAGCACAAGGAGGCCCCTAAATCCCTCTAACACTTCAACCAACACACTAACATCAATCCCTAAGGCAAACCAACCATAAAAGCATACATATTTAAGCCAAGGGAGTCAATCAAACATGGATTAAAGCATTCATACATAGCATTCTAGTTAAAGAGCAATTCATGCAATATTGGCATACTCAAAACACAAAGGACCTTAAAAGGAACAAGACATCTTGAAAGGTTTGCACTCATGCACTATGCAACCTAAACATTCTAAAACATGCCATCAAACATCAAACATTCATCATAGTGTAACATGCTTACAAACCATGATCAAACCAAAAACAACATCAATCAAATGAGTCACACACGCTCATACAAAGACCCTTGCCACATTGCTAGCTATTACAAAATCGATAACCATACTTGAGCTACAAACTTGGAAGCCCTTCTTGCCTTGCCTCGAGCTAACACCACGCTAATGATCTGCATTGTTGAACATTGAGAGCGTAAGCTATAAGCTTAGTGAGGGTGCTCTAAAACGAAAAACAACAACAATGCAGGGTTCAAGCATGTTAATCCTAGTCTCACACATATCAAGCATTGCATATAATCAAGTAGACCTAGCTAGTCTTTCAAGTGGCATATATGGTCTCTCAATCCTAGCAAGATTACACATCAATATCAATTATCATGTACAAAACCATATATCAAAACCACATATCACCATCATATATCACATTACATAAACAAGTTTAATTGGCCACTTTAATTACCCCGATTGTGCGGATATAAACCTTGACAACACTTTACCTCGGTGGGATTCCACTCATCACCGGACCTTGCATGTGCGGGATTCCACTCATCGCCACATGCCCTACGGATGGGATTCCACTCATCATCCCGTAGAAATATATGAAATAGCTTCCGGTGGAATGTTACATCACCGTACTCCTTCTTGATGACTTAACGCCATCAAGGCCACGTACGTTTTGACTCAATTTGTGTGCACACTATCCTAATGATCGATCATTTACAACCGGTAATTATTTAGTGCCAATTGTCACAACCATGATTTATATATCATCAACCCAATCCATGCTCATCACACATATACATATCTCATGAATATACATGCACCAATCAACCACAATCACAAGAGTATAGCTAAGTAGCACAAAGCATTTATAGGTATCAAAGGCTAAGCTACCAACTTATATTGAAATAAAAGTGGCTTACCAAGCACACTTTACACACACTACGCATACTCGAACCAAACTTTAAAAACAAGTTGAAACCACTCACCGCCTTTCCTAAGCAAATCGAACAATCCTCCTACGCACCCGGATTCGGTCCCAAAGCTCCTTCAACGTTTCCCCTTGCTTCTAGCCAAGCAAAACACACTTATTACACCACAATTCAATGCTAAAGCTCAACTATCAATTCACTTCACAAACATAAACCAAATTTCACAAATTCCCCTAACTACAAAATCTCCAAAACTCAATTTTCGTGCTTCCCAAATCCCTTGCTGAAAAACCCACTTCCAAACACCCAAATGGCTTCCAAAGCATCCCAAAACACCCTCCTTACCTAGGTAGACCATCAGCCCCTCATTTACAACATTAAACCTCCTAAAAACCTAAGTTTTCATACTCTAAAATCTACCTCAAGAGCATGCTACGAAATTTTTCCCAAATTCGACCAAATTGACATATGCTATACCTTTTAACATGATTAACTAAAACCCCAACATGATTTAACAGAACAAATTAAAAAGCCCCATCAAAAACCCCAAATTTCATAAGAACCCTAATTTTCAAAACCCAATGTTTTTGAAATTCAAGACCATGGTTAGATAGAGGTTGAAGAGGAGAGTTAGAAAACACAATTACCTTTGCAAAACACCTTGAATCGAAGTAGCAATCAAATGGAATAGTAACCAAACTTTTGGGAGAGTTTGAAAAGAGAAGATGGTGTTTTTGACGTGAAAAGAAGATAGGAAAGAGGGAAGACAATTTTTTTTGTTAAAGTGGTCTTGCTTTTTAAGACTTTTGGGTAAAATTACAACATTAGTCCCTCCCCTCTTTCTAAAGCTCAATTAAGTCATTATTTTAAGTTGGATAAAATTTAATTTAAATTTTATTGACCCGAATTAAAACCCGGTTAACTCCTAGGCCCAAAACACGGGTGTTACAATACTCTTATCAACAAAATAAGTAATTTTACCTATTTTGTTATGTTTGTATCGATACCTACCGATAACTTAAGTTTGTCGGTTACTAATTTTTTTTAATATTTCTTCATGTTTTCTACCAGATATATTATATTATGTCAACATATCCGGTCGCGTTTTACCAATTTTGTTACTTATCTTATTATATTTGCGATCACACCGTTTCTTAGCCGTATATAGTCTGCATTTCATTAGATTTTCCCACAAAATACCCAATACCGTCTCCTTTAACTAGGGATGTAAAAACAAGTCAGAACCTAGAAACCCGACTGAAACTTGCCCGAGTCAGAACCTGATTTGACCCGAGGTTTTGATGACCCGAACCCGATCTGCCACCGACTGTTGTTGATTCGAACCCGAATTTGACATGTTACTGTAGCAACCGAACCCGATCTGCGTCTGACTGAAAACGACCCGAACCAAATTGGACCTGTTAATTTGGACCTGAAACCCGACCTGCGTCCGACTGAAAAGAACCCGAACCCGAAGCCGACCTGGCAAATAACCGAAATTACCCGACTGAATTGACCCGATATTCGATTTTACCCGACCTGAAATGGACCCGACATTAAATGGACCCGACTTGAAATGGACCCGACCTGAAATGGACCCGACCTGCTTTAAACCCGACCTGTTAAGTGACCCGACCTGTTATTGACCTGAGCTGAAATTAACCCGAAACCTATGACATGATGAATTAAAAAATTATAAAAGTTGATATACCATATACATATATAATGTATATACATATACACTTACATATATTGATATAGGTGATGTATATGTGCGCATACATATATATATATATATATATATATATTAAGTACTAAAGTTGAAAAAAGAATAAGTAATTGATAATTTATGAAAATAAAAAATTAAATGAAGAGTTGTTTTTAATTTTAAAGTTTATTCATTAACTTGAATAAAATTG
Organism: Hibiscus tridactylites; assembly: GCA_958450335.1. Lineage (NCBI taxonomy): Eukaryota > Viridiplantae > Streptophyta > Magnoliopsida > Malvales > Malvaceae > Hibiscus > Hibiscus tridactylites. The sequence continues at coordinate 60,601,963 of OY288275.1, forward strand.
TAGACTTACAAATTATAAAAAAAAATTAAATAACAGTTGTATAAGTCTTTAACGTTAATTTATGAACTACAAAAATTAACTAAAATTGTATATGCATTTGTAGTTCATAAAATTTAATAAAGTTATAACTTATGTATAGCATTTGTAGTTCAAAAATGATTAAGTAAATTTAGTAAAGTTATAAAAAAATGATAAGTCTACAATTTTATTTTTTTATACTTAACACTTAATAGATTCAAGTTATAAAATTTAGTGAAGTTATAACTTATGTATAACATTTATAGTTCAAAAATGATTAAGTAAATTTAATAAAGTTATAAAAAAATTGTAAGTCTACAATTTTATTATTTTATACTTAACAAATTCAAGGTATAAAATTTAGTAATGTTATAACTTATGTATAACAGATTAAAATTGTAAACTGAAGTAAATTAACGTTATAACTTAAGTAAAGTTATAACTTATGTATAACAGATTCAAGTTATAAAATTTAGTAAAGTTATAACTTATGTACAAGTCTTACTACAATTTTTGCAGTTCAAAATTGATAAAGTTATAAAATAGATGATTTTACTTAATTAGAACATATTAAGTAATTGTTGTCTTAAGTTACAAATTGTAGAATTAAGTTAAGATATAAAATAGAATTCATACACTTAAGTTAAAAAATTAACAGATATAACATAAAAATAACTAGAATTCCAGATTATGAATACTTGATTACTTAAAAAATGTCAATACAGAATGTAAAAAAAATACAAGATAGAATAGTTTACACTTAAAATTTTACAAACTGAAACTCACAAAATACAAGTTTGTAATAAAATTAGCTCTCAGATCTTATAGCAAAGACAAAACCTAAAAGCACTTTGCTACTAGATAATTCTTCATCGAGCTATCTCATCTAAATGCTACCAACAAAGTTAATTATGGGTAACTTGTAAGAAACCAACATAATTTAAACCAGGGCAACACTTAGATAAGAGAGGAACATCAAGCTACCAGTAACCAGCAGCAACACCAAGCCATTAACAGCAACAGCAAACATCATCACCAACTCACAAACAGCAGCAACATTCAGCTAAGAAGTAAGCAAGATAAAAAAAACAAGAGCATTCAACAAAACCAAATAACAACAACATCACTAAGTCAATTAAATACACAGTCAAGGGAATACCTCACTTAAACAGGAGCATTCAACAAAACCAAATAACAACAACAGCATCACTAAGTCAATTAAAAAAACAGTCAAAGAAAATGCCTAACTTAAACAGGAGCATTCAACAAAACCAAATAACAACAACATCATCACTAAGTCAATTAAAAAAACAGTCAAGGGAATACCTCACTTAAACAGGAGCATTAAGCAAAACCAAATAACACCAAAAGCATCACTAAGTCAATTAAAAAAACAGTCAAAGGAAATACCTAACTCAAACAAGAGCATTCAGCAAAACCAAATAACAACAACATCATCACTAAGTCAATTAAAAAAACAATCAAGGGAATACCTCACTTAAACAGGAGCACTCAGCAAAACCAAATAACAACAACATCATCACTAAGTCAACTAAAAAAACAGTCAAGGGAAATACCTCACTTAATAATCAGAAGCAACATAGTTGACCCCTGAGCTCTAAAGTGTTTCCTGCAAAACAGATTCAAGTCAAAAATTATATAGAAAAATAAAATAAGAATTAAAAAAAACAGTTAAGGGAAATACCTCACTTAACATCAGAAGCAACATAGTTGACCCATGAGCTCTAAAGTGTTTCCTGCAAAACAAAATAAAGTCAGAAATTATATAGAAAAATAAAATAAGAATTAAAAAAATAGAAAAAGGATTATACCTTAACCATGAAGTGAATCTTCAACAGACACATAAGAGATTGAGGCATCTTTCCCAACAGCAAGAAATTCTTCATCCCTTTCCTCAGGCTCAAAACCATACAACTAATTTCTGGTTGTTACAAATACTTCTACATTTTTAAGCAAAAGCCTAGCCCTCAACTTGTTCAAAATTCGACCTCCCATGCTAAATGAGGATTCAGAAGCAACAAAGGTGATTGGAATGGCTAACACATCTCTAGCCATGAGTGAAAGTATTGGAAAAGACACAGATTGTATTTTTCAATACTCTAAGATATCAAACTCGGCATCTTCAGTGCGAGGGAGAAGGTGCAAAGAAATGTAGGAGTCAACATCGGACTTACCACTCCTAGAAGCTGCCAAATTGGCATCAAAGTTCTGCCATTAAATAAGAAAAAATTAGTAAACTGTAAATGAAAAAAATTAAATATAAAAACAGAAGCAAAAAGAAGAACTGACCTGAAAGAGATTAGATTTTTTGAAGGTCCTAGGGCGACCAGAACTTGACAGACTTGAACTTTGAGAAGAGTTACTTTGGACAGAAGAATTAGTAGAAGAAGAACGTGCAAATCTTGAATAATAAATATACATACTTACAAACTCATTATAAACAACACTTACCCTCCTTTCAATCTCATCCTCAAATAGAGGACACCATACAACTCCTTCAGAAGTTGTAACTTATACCGAGGATCAAGTAAAACAGAAAAAGACAGAATAGTTGAATGATCAGACCAGTATTTCTCATACAATTCAAGCATAGGTCCTGCCATTGCAGAGATGCCCTCACATGGATTATTGTGAGCATCACAAAAAAGTTTCTCAATGGCAACAACATTAGCCAAGTACAAATTAGCAGTAGGATACTTGGATCCTGAGAACATAGTAGAAATTTCATAGAAGGGCTCAAGGAAATCACAAATTAATTGATCAGTTTCCCACTCAACATCAGAGATTATATCCAAACCATTTTCCCTATTAACAAACAAGTTAATAGCATGTTTAGCTTCGAGTGCCCTACGAAGCATCAGGTAAGTAAAGTTCCATCGAGTAGGAACATCCAAGACCAACTTACCAGAAAAATCAGAACCACAATCATTAATAGTAGAATCAAAGCAACAAAGTCTAGAATCAGAAGAATCTATAAATTTAACAATCTCACGTAATTTAATAACAGAGGAGTCGATTACCTTCAAACCCCTTTGAACTATCAAGTTCAGGATATGGGCAGCACACCTTATATGAAAAAACTTAACATTGTATGGAAGGGGAGAAATTGCATGCAAATCATCTTTCAGACGCCTCACCATTCTTTCATTTGCAGAAGCATTATCAAGAGTAATTGTAAAAGCTCTCTTCCCAAGACCCCACTCAGTTAACATATTTTTAACAAACTTATAAATAGACTCACCGTCATGGGGAGGGGGAAACGACGAAAATTTAAAATCTTAGACTGAAGTTTCCAGTTATTATCAACATAATGTGCAGTCAGTGCAAAGTAAGAATGTGAAGTGCAAGCAGACCATCTATCACATGTAAAACAGATACGACTCACAACAGATTGCATTGAATCAAAAAGCAATTTTTTATGCATCTCATGCTTTAACATGCAAGCCTTAGTAATAGAATATCTTGAAATATCTTTCACATTAGGATTTAAATAATTATGCAAAACCCTAAGTTTATCATGCTTAACAACACTCAAAGCATAACCATGACAAAGAATTGCTTCATCAAATAACTCACAATATCTTTTCTGATCAAAAGAAGCTTCTGAACTACTATTGGGATTAGTAGCAAGAAACTCCTTATAAGATTCACATTTTTCAGTATGCCTTTTAGGATTAGAAGTACCAATATAAGAATCAGCTTTATACCTTTTTGTTTTGCAGTACTTACATTCAGCAAAAAGACCTTCTGGAAGCTTGATGAAGGTGTAATGATCCCAAACAGGAGATGTTCTTCTCCCAATGTCCCCTCCAGTTGAAGTTGTAGACTTCCTCTTGGAGGTACGAACTGTCTCAGACAGTTGATCATTTACATCCTCTTCAAGCATTCAAAAATAAAAGAGTCAGAAATATACAAAATATAAGTTAAAAAATCATAATGAACAAGGATTAATAAATTACCTTGAGACAGTATAATTTGGTCATTTAGATTTCTTTCACCAGGAAAGTCCAACTCATAAGAGAAAGAATCCATAGCTGTCACAAAACTGAAAAAGTCCAAATCAGAGAACCAAACATACAAAATATACAAAATCATATATACAGACTGACATAAACAAAAAATACAAAATTATCTAATGGTTTCAATTTAACCCTTGTACGTGGCGTTGTTACACTTGTCCACAGGGACCTTTAAAATCCCCCTTTGGCACTAGTAGCCCCGCAGGACGGGTAGTCCAGCCTATATACTTGGGTTAAACCAAGGAAACCCTAAAGACCCAGACCATACATATACATACATGCATAAAAATAAAACCATAGAAACTGACATGCATAAATACAAACTGACAGAAACCATGAATACATACAGAAATATACAAATTGACAGAAACATACAACCTTCCAGAATCGACCAGAAAGAAACATATAGAAATATGCATAAAGACAAACATATATAACATGCAAAAAGAAACATAGAACCTTCCAGAATTGAACATAAAGAAACATGCAGAAACATGCATAAAAACAAACAGATATAACATGCAAAAACATGGATAAAAGAAACATGCAAAAAGAAACATACATCCCTCCAGAATCGAACAGAAAGAAACATACAGAAACATGCATAAAAACAAACAGATATAACATGTAAAAACATGGATAAAAGAAACATGCAAAAAGAAACATAAAAACCTTCCAAAATCGAACATAAAGAAACATACAGAAACATGCATAAAAGCAAACAGATATAACATGCAAAAACATGGATAAAAGAAACATGCAAAGGAAAATAGTTAGAAAATAGTAATGGAACAAAAAATAAATAAATAGGAGAAAATAGAAGATATAACTTACCAGAACTGACAACTAGAAAGGCTGAGAAGATCAGCTCTCGGAAAATGAAAAGGCAGAGAAGAACAGCTCTTAGAATCTGAAGAGGTAAGATAAGAATACTAAAGGATTTTGGGATTAGAGGTTAGGGTTTGGGGATTAGATGTTAAGGGTCAGGGTTAGGGTTTTGGGATTAAGGGTTTAGATGTTAGGGTTTCAGATCTAAGGTTAAGGTTAAGAATAAATTAGGGTTTAGGGTAAAACAGAACTGAGTTTGGGTTTTGGGTTTAGAAGGATTGAAGATAGGAATTCTCAAGAACACGAGGCTTTTCTTGAGAAAAGTAGGGGTTTTGATCGAAGAAAAACAAGTTTAAAGAGTGTAATTGTGTTTGTAGAAGATCTGGGAAGAAATTTTGGAAGAATAGGGAAGAACTTGGTTGAAAACCAAGATTTTGATCGAAAGAAATGAAGAAGATATGGGAATTTGGTGTTTGTGGATGAGAGAGAAATTGAGAGGATATTTCGGCAGAGTAACAATAGGGAGAAAATGAGCAATTTTGGCTGAGGGGTGAGGCTCTATTTATAGGCCTCGAGCCGGGTCAGAGGATCCGCGCTCTTTGAAATGGGTTATTCGGGTTTTGCTCCGCAAGCACTCCTACTTTGCTTTCTTTCAATTTCGTCCTTTTTTGTGAAATTGAGCTTAAAGCTTTTTTTTCAATTACGTCCTTAATTCAGTTTTAATGTTTATGGTTATGGTTTTAATTTAGGGTTTGTGGTTTTAATTTAGGGTTTTGGTTTTTAATTTAGGGTATAAATTAAGGGTTTAGTGATTTGTTTATGGCTAATATATTTTATTTAGTATTTGTTTAGGGTTAATATGTTAATTTAGGGTATAAATTATGGGTTTTGGGTTTTTCATTTAATGTTAATGGGGTTTAGGGTTTATGACCTTCAATTATGGTTTTAATTTAAAGGTTTAGGGTTAAAGGGTTTTAGGTTTTAGTATCTAATTTCCAGTTTTAATACTTTTAGGGTTTTGATTTAGGGTTTAGGGTTTCATGAAGCAATGTACGTCGAGTGTTTAGTTTTAATGTTTAGGGTTTAGTGTTAGGGTTTAGGGTATAATGCTTAGGGTTAGGGTATAATGCTTGGGGTTTTGGGTTTTGGGTATAGGGTTATCATTAGGGTTTCGTGTTTTTTTTAATTTTAGAATTTATATTACAATATATGTATATATAAAAGTGGAAACCCTAAACCATAATCTCTAAACCCTAAACCCTAAGCACTAAAGACTAAACCCTTAGATCTTAATCATAAACCCTAAGCCCTAAAGTATGTAAGTATTTATGCATTTAGGGTTTACGATAGTATAATGAACTAAGGTTAGTTCGAGTGATTAGTTTGTAAGGTTTAAGGTTTAGTGTTAGGGTCTAGGGTATAGTGCTTAAGGTTTAATGTTACGATAACATGTGACTTAGGGTTTTGATTTTATGGGTTACGAATTTAGGGTTTAGTGTTTAGGGTATAAGGTTATCATTAGGGTTTCGTGTTTTTTTTAATTTTAGAATTTATATTACAATATATGTATATATAAAAGTGGAAACCCTAAACCCTAATCTCTAAACAATAAAACCCTAAGCACTAAAGACTAAACCCTTAGATCCTAATCCTAAACCCTAAGCCCTAAAGTATGTAAGTATTTATGCATTTAGGGTTTATGGTAGTATAATGAACTAAGGTTAGTTCGAGTGATTAGTTTGTAAGGTTTAGGGTTTAGTGTTTGGGTCTAGGGTATAGTGCTTAGGGTTTAATGTTATGATAACATGTGACTTAGGGTTTTGATTGTATGGGTTATGAATTTAGGGTTTAATGTTTAGGGTATAGGGTTATCATTAGGGTTTCGTTTTTTTAATTTTAGAATTTATATTACAATATATGTATATGTAAAAGTGGAAACACTAAACCCTAATCTCCAAACCATAAAACCCTAAGCACTAAACATTAAACCCTTAGATCCTTATCCTAAACCCTATGCCCTAAAGTATATAAGTATTTATGCATTTAGGGTTTACGGTAGTATAATGAACTATGGTTAGTTCGAGTGATTAGTTTGTAAGGTTTAGGGTTTAGTGTTAGGGTCTAGGGTATAATGCTTAGGGTTTAATGTTACGATAACATGTGACTTAGGGTTTTGATTTTATGGGTTTCAATCTAGGGTTTAGGGTATAGGGTTATCATTAGGTTTTTGAACCCTAAACCACAAACCATAAACTATATACACTAAAACACAACCCCTAATGTATATAAGTATGTACGTGTGTACATATTAATGCATAAACCCTAAACCCTAAACACTAAAAAATAACCCCTAATGTATGTAAGTATGTGCATCTGTACATGTTAATGCATTAACCCTAAACCCTAATCCTTAAACACTAAAACCATAAACCCTAAACCTGAAACATTAAAACATAACCCCTAATGTATGTAAGTATGTACGTGTATACATATAAATACATTAACCCTAAACCCTAAACATGAAACCCTAAATCTTATACCATAAACCATGAACCTTAAACAATAAACTCTATACACTAAAACACAACCCCTAATGTATGTAAGTATGTACATGTGTACATATTAATGCATGAATGTTCAACCCTAAACCATAAACCCTACACCCTAAACCATAATCCTTAACCCATAAACCTTAAACACTAAATCACAACCCATAATGTATGTAAGTATGTGCGTGTACATATAAATACATTAACCCTAAACCCTAAACCCTAAAACCCAACCCTACTGTATGTAAGTATATATGTGTGTACATATTAATGCATGAACGCTCAACACTAAACCATAAACCCTAAAACTTTATTTTTATTCTAAATTGACCTATACTTATTGTTTTTTTTAATTACTCTAATTTTTATACTTTTAATTTGATATTTTTGTTCATTATAGTCCCAAAACTTTATTTTTATTCCAAAATACCCATTTTCCTTGTTTTCTTTTAAATTTGTCTAATGTTTTATAATTTTAATTTGATATTTATGTTCATTATAATCCCTGAAATTTTATTTGTAATCCAAATTGACCCATTTTCTGTCCAAATCAACCTATTTTGATTATTTTTTTAATTACTCTAATGTTTTATAATTATAATTTGATATGACTTTAAATAATTAACTCAAAATTAATGACGATTGACGAAGGTCAACCTAAAGTCTATCAACTACTTATACGGTTGTACGGCCGAACTCAAACTGAATACAAATTTCAATCCCAAAAATACCCTGACCTGAATTACCCGACCTGAACTACCCGACCTGAAATTACCTGACCTGAAATGCACCCGACCTGAAATGCACCCGACCTGACATGAACCCGACCTGAAATGAACCCGACCTGAAATAGACCCGACCTGAAATAGACCCGAACTGAAACGGACCTGACCTGAAATGGACCCGACTTGAAACGAACCTGACCTGAAATGAACCCGAACTGAAATGGACCCGACCTGAATTGTATCCGAACCCGAAGTAACCTGCCAATTATTTGCTTCGGACCCGACCCGTTCTAACCCGACCTGAAATGGACCCGACCTGAAATGGACCCGACATGAAATGGACCCGGCCTGAAATGAACCCGACTTAAAATGGACCCGACCTGAAATGGACCCGCACCCGACCCGAGTCGAGTCAATTTTTTTTACCTAAAATGACTTATATCCGATTTTACCCGACCTGACAGAACCCGACTTGAAACCTGTCCGATTACCTATTTTTACATCCTTACCTTTAACATTAGCCATCAAGTTGATTGTCTAGACAAGACAAGAATGTATGTACTTTCAGATAACTTTAAATAAATCTTAAATATTATATAACCTAACTGACACACTCCATTTCTAAAAGGTAAAATTCACAAATAGTTAATAAATTTTGATTAATTATTCAATTTGACAACCAAATATTAATTATTTTAATATTATTATGAAATTTTTAGTTTTGCTCTAATTTAGCCATTTATTCGTTAAAGACCGTTAAAAAAGTGACGTGGCTGTTAAAATATTTTGTATAATATCACATTCAGTTCTTCATGTTTGCACATTAAAACAATTTAGTCGTAATTCGAAAGAAATAATAAATTTTAACCCTCATTATTCACACATTATTTCAATTTGACCCTAATTTTTATTAAAAATAATTTAACCTTACACCCTAAAACTTAAACCCAAAACCCTTAAAATTCTTATTCAACCCTTAAACCATCATAATCAATCGATTGCAGTGCTGCAGTTTTGGGATGCACCAGACGGACAAAAGACTATATATTCTTTTAAATCATAGGCAGGAACCAAATGTGATGAGGTACAACTGAAAATTTTCCAAAAGTTACAAGCTACAAGCAAAAGGCTTATGCAATTGTTATGTGAGTTAAATTAAGAGTTGGATTTTGAGTTTAAGGTGTAGGGTTAAATTATTTTTAATTAAGAATAGAATAAAATGGTTGTCTAAATGTGTCTTTTAACAATTGTTAACGGGTCATTAGTCAAAATAAAATAAAATTAAAAATTTAAAAGTTACATTTAAGTAATTAAAAGTTTAATTATCAAATTAAATAATTGATTAAAATTTAGTAATAATTTGTAAACTTTACCCTTTTAAAAAATGATTTAAAAGTATTTTACTATTAGATAATTGAATAAATAACAATAAAAGGACAAGTATGTAATATGACTCCAAGGACCGTGACCTCTTAATTATGAATGCCCTCCATGTGTATGGTTAAATTCGATGGAACACTATCTGCCACGTGCACGGCTGATCAGATAGATTTCCAGAGAGACAGAGCCTTGATTCGGATGATGACAGCACTGGTCCCCTTTACCTGGCCCCTGATATGTCACCACCAATCCCTCAACGAATTCATTTCCGTATTAAAAGATAATAGAGAATATAATAAATATTTTTTAAAAAATCCAGCGGCGCCGACAGCTGAAGGAGCCGAAGAAGGAAACCATGGGGCTATGCAAAAACAGGTCGTTGCGGACGGATTTGGTCCAAGATACGCAACACATGGCCACCCAGTGTCTCCAATAACAAACCGTGTGGGAAATAAGTTAGGGGTGCATATCGACTGATCCATCGCGAGTCGAGTAATATTTGACTCATGTTTATTAAAAAAGATTTTTGCTTGACCTAACTCGTTGTTTGTTAAGAATGCAAAAAATATTATTTTTAAAATATATATAAAATCTAGTGATACTGTTAGAGCTTAATATAAACATACAAATTCAAAAAAAAATGACTGAAGAGATAAATAAACGAACATATCATGACTGAGTTAGAGATGAAGTCGACGTTGAGATTTTTTCCTCAACAATCTTGTATGAACAAAACATGAGAGAGAACTTAGAAATTTTAGAGTTTTAGAATCTTAATCCATTGTTGTAATGCTCTATTTACCAAACCACAACCAAATTAGTAGATTTAATTGTCCAATCCTCTATAAGTAGCCTAGTCCTCTAATTTTAATTCAAAACTCTATTCACAAAATTATAAATTAAGTAATTGAAGACCCTAGTTTTTTTTCTTCTTAGAATAAAGAAACTTTTAGCCCTAAAATTTACAACTTTTCTCAACTTAGTTCATAAACTTTGGTTTGGTCTATATTACTTAGAGATGGGCACGGGTCGGGTCAGGTTTTTGGCCACCTGACTCCGAACGGAAAATACATATTCTATATCCGCACCCGACTTGAATATATCTCTTACAAAACCCGACTCGAAAATAAATATATACCTGCACCCGACCCGACTTATAGAAAAATATAATTTTTAGGGACCTAATTGTAAAAAATAGTTTTAAGGGACTTAATTGTAAAAAAAATTACAAATTTAAGAACTAAATTGTAAATAAAAATTTAATTTTAAATACCTAATTATAAAAAAAATATAAAGAGAGACTATTATTATAAATATCCCTAAAAATTAGGAGAAAATTACATAATTAATCTCAGGTCGGGTCGGGTAAAATATTTTTCATCTTAAACCCGAACTCGACTAGACCCGACTCGAGCCTAATTTTTTCATTAAAAATTCGTCCCCGATTAGGTCGGGTAAAATACTCATCCCTAATATTACTCTACAAACTTGGTATCTTTCCTATTTTAACCCTTTTGATGATTTGACACTATGAGACTGTGCATGTGACACAGTAAACAAAAGGACTAAAGTAGGAAAGGTTGTCAAATTCATGGATTGGATCTATTTTTTCTCATCCTAAACCTCTTTTACTGACCAAAACTAGTAAATTTAGCAGGTTGCAGCTATAGACATTTAAAATTGGTTTAATGGGTACTTAGATGCACAACAAGTTTACAATGCAAGTTAAAAAAAGTGAAAAGGTGATAAAACATTAATAATATGATACTAATATTAAAATTATTGAACCTTTAAATATTTATTGAGCGGATTTTAAATACCCCTAATTGTATCCACTACTAGTATAAGAGACGGTCAACGGCCACTTTCATCTCTTTATTTTTTTGTTCGCATTATCCTCTTCTTATTTTTCATTTTTTCCTTGTCTCTAATTTTTTTCTTTTGTTTAATGAGTCTTCTCATTTCTTATAAAAATAGATATTTTTGTCTGTCCTCCTAGCACAATTTAGTTTTGCTTGTGCAAGTTTTTTTTTCTCTTTTTATAATTAAAAATTTTGCTGACTCTTTAATTGGTAGTTATTTAGTTGTTCTATCATTTTTGTTATAAAATCAGCTCTCAATGTGCTGTTATATTCTATTATTATGTTAATGTTGATGGTATTTATCCTTCATTTGTGACAGTAATAATATTTTTATTCAATTGACTCGAGTTTTTTTTAACTTCTCCTTAAATGATACTATTATATGAAAAGGAATAAATTATATTTTAAAAAATAAACAAACACATTTACTATATAAGAATTTAACACATTTACCTACCAACCAAGCATCTGATATGCGAATTATATGGATCTGGTTTGTATTTAAGAAAAGGATAAGGAGACTATAATATTTAGGGGGACATATATATATATAAAATGCAACCATCAATGATCATCACGGGTATGGTAGAAGAGCATATAATAAAGGTGCTTGTCAATGTTGTGAGATGCCGGATCTTTGCCGTTGTTGAGATAAGTTTAAGCATCTTCTGATCACCACTGAGGACTTTTGCCATTACCCGTTATGATCCTGCGCCCAACAACCATTGGCTGCTGTGATGAAGTTGATAGCAATATATATATATATATATATATATATATGATTTTCTGAAAATTAAAATAAATTTTATTATCTAAAAAAATATATGTTTAATATCTAGTGTAAAGCTCAATTACTTTTACACATTTTTAAAATCGTTGGATGAGGATAAATAGATGTCTAAAATTATTTCTTTATTTTTGTTTCATGTGATAATTTTCTCATTTCCTACCATTAACCACAACCACCCATTTACCTTCATCAAACGACCCAAAAATGTGTAAAACTGTAACGCCCCGAGTTTAGGGCCGGGAGATAATCGAATTAGTCAAGCCGAGTTGGGTTAAATTTAAATTGGAGAAAAACTATTTTTAATGTTTAGTTCCGAGTTTCGAGTTTGTGACGCCCCAAAATATGTAACGCCCCAAAAAATGTGTTGTTGCAAGATTGTTGAGTTCCGAGTTTTTGTTAGGTTTGTGAGTGTATTAGTGTTCTAATGTTTAGTTTTGGGTTGCTTAAAACAAAGGAACCAGGTTCGGGCTTTGTGGACAGAAATCCGAGTAGTTCGGAGGCTTGATTCAGCATCTTGAACATTGTTTGTGTGTTGGCTGGTGAGTGGATCGATTTTAAAAGCCTTAACGTGGTTAAGAGAATGTTTTGGGAGTTTGGATTGAGCTTGAAAAGCCAATCCAAGCTCAAGAGTAAGTTTTAATGGTTTTAAGCAATTAAATCGTGTTTTATGTTTCCTCAATGCATGATGAACGTGTTATATTGTTATGTGTTGAATTACTTTGTTACACATGTTGAGATGTGGGACTTGTGTTTATATTTGCATTGTGAGTACATGCTTTACATGTAAGTTTGGACATGGTAAGTGGTTCAAGAATCGGTAATACTTGTGGTTGTGAATGAGTATATTGGCACGTGTTGAGTTGTTACCGGATATAATTGATCGATCAATAGGATTAGAGTGCATTCGAGGTGAAAGTCGCGCGTGGCCTTAGTGATGTTAGATTCCACTAAGGAGGAGTACGGTGATGTGAGATTCCATCGGAAGTTATGTTTTTACTAGACGGGTGAGTACGATGATGTGAGATTCCACCAGAAGCGTCTAGTGGGTTTGAGAAACTATCCGTATATCCGAGTAAAAACGATGAATGTCAATATACCCATCATGCTTTAATTCTCATGTTAAGCATGTTGTTGATTTCTTCTTTTATGCTTATGCATTGTTGGTTACTTTGCTTGCGTTATGAGAATGAGCATGTGTAAGCCTATGGCTTGTGGTTGCATTTGGTAAATGTAACACCCAAAATTTGGGCTTAGAAGTTTAGGGTCTGAACCGGACCGGTTTGATTTTCGGTTCGAATATAAAAGGAGGTTTTAGGGAAATCCTAGTTCGGAATGCTTTAAAAATATGGAAAAATATCTAAAAATTCTCTTTTAATATATATATATATAAGAGAGTGGTGAAATCAATTTTACAAAAAAAGGTTTGGAAACACTACATTTCGGTGTAGTGACTAAAATGTGATTTTTGAAAAGTTTAGTGGTGACTGTTTTTTAAGGATTGAAACTTTGAATCTTTAAGGAGCTAATTTACCCAAATATGATTTCTCCAGATTTTTCCTTAATTTAGGTGATTCAATTAATGTTTTAATTAATTAAAAGAAAAAGGGAAACCACTTTTTGGAATTTCATAACTACCTTTTCCTAAAATTTTCTCATTTCTTTTTCTCTCAAAATTCCATCATCCAAACACTTTTATCCAGCAAATTTTGCATTGATCTTCACTTCAATTGATGAGATTTCTATCATCAATTAATTCCTAATCAATCTTGCATCAAATCCTCTTGATTTCCTCATTGAGTTTTCAAGGAAATTGGCTCAAATCAAGGAGAAATCACCATTTAGAGGTAAGATTGTTCTTCTCCTCTAAATACTCAGTTCTTTACTGAAATTCCCAAGTTATCAATCCTGAATTTAAGTTTTATAATTGGTTTTAATGTTAGAAACTTGATTTTGGCTTAAAACTCAAGATTTGGAAGAAATCTTGGAGAATTTCGTTGTGATTGTTTGGGCTCTGTTTTGAGATGATTCTTAAATGTATTTTGGATGTTTAATGATGTGTAAATGAGGTTTTATCAATGCAATCCCGAATAGGTTGTATTTCCTAAGTTTTTGCTTATGAAAATGGTGATTTTTTAGGTGATCTTGGTGTTATGTTATAGCTGGAGGTATAAGGACGAGTTTAGGTTTATTTTGGATGTTGATTGATGTTTAGAAATGGTTAGAAGTGATGGATCTTGGCTGGGTTAAGTTTTCGAAGAGTTTGGAGGTGATTTCGGTTGTGTTTGGTAGCCGAAATGTTGGCATTAGGTATAGTAGCGAATTTAAATGTGTTGGCTAAAGATTTCAATGCATGATGATGCATTAATCCTCTGATTTGATGTGTTAAAAACATGGGAGACATCTTCGGACACCTTTGGAGTTGATCCGGAGGCTTGATCGGCAAGCTTGCGAAACAGAATTGGTGAGTGGAGTGGAGTTTCCAGCTTTGAAACAAATATTTGAAGGTTTCGGGAGCTTAGTTTAAGTATAAGCAACTTTACTAAGCTCAAGAGTAAGTTTTCGGAAAAACTTCATTGGATGAGCCATTAAGTGGTTCGATGCATTGATTATATTTGCATGTTTAAATTCTGTTTTGAAAGCACGTTTTTAGCATGGTTAAATGCTGGTTTTGAAAGCCATGTGTTGAAGGATGCTCAAGGTAAGAGATCATTGGTTTGACATATTGTTAATATGGTTTTGATACATTGTGATGCATGATGTTAAATGGCTTTGATTAATGCTTTAAAACAGTGATTGTTGATGGTAAATGGTGTATATTGGCAAGTGATGTAATGGTTTTAAAGTACTTGAATCAGATATAGTTAGCCGGCTATAGGATTGGGTGCACCGTGAATAAAGTCGCCTTGGATGTTGAGGGGTTATAATTGTACCGTAAACTCCATCCAAGTACACTAACGAGTAAGGTAAGATCACAACGGTGGTTAAAAGTCTGTGTGTGGATCTTGTGTTATGTGTCCCGTGTACTCGTTAGTGGAATTATACAACTACCGTTGATTGATGTTGAGGGGTTGTGATTGTACTGTTAAACTCTATCACGGGTGTTGAGGGGTTGTGATTGTACCGGTAAACTCCACATTGTGTTGTTCGGTAGTGTGTATGAAGCATATGGGACAACGCTTGTAATCTGCGTATCTGATTATGTTTTGTGTTGTAAATGGTTATGAATTATCACTTGAAAGCCAATATGATGTGATGGTTAAAATGAAGCATGAGATGCTTGTTATGCATGCAAGGTTGCATGAAAATAGTTGAGCATGTGTTTAGAAAGCTTTGTTGAAAGTGTTTTCTAAAATGCATTATTGTGTTGTTTTCTTTAGAGCATGCCTCACTAAGAAATTGTGCTTACTCTCTCTCTCTTGAACCAATAATGCAAATAATTGAAGTGCTTAAGGGCAACAAGGAGGCTAGAGTGTCCAAGGGAAACCAAACTCATGTATGGTGATGTTTTCATACACTACTAGTTTTGGTATTTTGGCAATGGGAACCTAAGATGTGTTTTGGGAGATGTGTTGAACTCCCTAGTTTGTGGCATGTTGCTTTTAATAATTTGAGATTGTAAATGGCCTTTGAATGATTGTTTTGGAGATTGGTTGATTGCTTGGTTTGGATAATAGGATGCATGCCTATAGACATGTGAAATTTCATGTCTGATGTTATAAATGTGTTTAGGGGTTACAATACTATGCCATATGTGAATGATGACTTGTTGGTATGATTAGAGGGTCATTAAGAAGTGTTTGATTGGGTTTATGCATGAAAACCAGCAAAATCTGCAGCTTCTGGGCAAACTGTATCGATACACTCATTGGCGTTTCGAAACGGGGGCCTATAATGGCCTTAGCGTTTCGAAACGGCTGGTGACTTTTTCGGAACGGTTTAGCCACAGGAAGGCCCTGTTTTGGAACAAGTCTCGAAACGAAACCGTGTTTCAGAACGGTCAACACCGTTTCGAAACAGTTGTCCGTTGGGCACTGATTTGAATGGTGTTGAGGTTTGCAAGCTTTACGTTTTAGTCCTGAATGTTGTAATTGCAATTGTATGAGTTTGAGATGTCCGATTAAGGTGAAATTTGACAGGGAAGCATGCAATGTGACTAATTTAATATTGGTAACATAAAATCAGTTAAGACCTTCTAATTTCCAGAATTTACATTTTGGTCCCTAATATTTGTATTTTGTGCAATTGAGTCTCGCATGTTGCTCGATCGATGTGCATTTCACATGTATGTTTCATGCGTACTCACATAGGGTTAATGTGTATCTAGACAAGATTAAAAAGAAAAAAAAGGTCATTAATAAAGGTTGATTTTCGGGTTGACTTTGGTTTTCCCCGTGTAATATTCGTAGTCCGGGTCAACCGTCTAGGTCGGGCTAAGGGGGTTACATTTGGTGGTATCAGAGCTGAGTACTCGTGTAAATGGGAATGTTTATGTGGGTGATGTATGTGTATTTGCATGATATGCTTCTTGGATGAAAGAATGTTGTTTGAATTGTGATGTATGGTTGCAATTGTTATGCTATGCTAAGTTGAAGCATGTTAGGGGAACCCATTGCCATATCAAAACTAATGAAAGAAATTGTTTTTGGAAAATGAGCTTGAGTACTTGGATTACTTACCTTGTTGAACCTAATTATGTTTATTGCATTTGTGTCAGTGCATAGTTTTCTTATAAATGAGGCCTCGTAGAGAGATAAGGATGAATACGAGAGCTATGGCTCAGAACGAGAATGAGGAACATGTTGAGAATGTTGTGGATGTCCCTCCTCCTCCTGGTGGTGGACCACCTGGCGGTGGTGGTGCTGGAGGTGAAAATACTGGCGTTGGTGCTGGGGTCGCTGGACCTGAAGGTGTGCAGAGGCAAGCTGCTCCTGACATGACTGTTTTGATTCAGGATATTGCTGGAGCGTTTCAAGCAGCAGTAGCTGGAGCTCACTGAGGTGCGCATCAGGGTGATGCTAACTTGAGATTGCCTTTGGAACGTCTTCGCAGTCTAGGAGGGACTTAGTTTAGAGGTTTATCTCCTGAAGGTTCTGAATCTTGGTTGGAAAACACCAAGAGGATTTTGGGGCAAATGAACTGCAGCAATGTGAAGAAGCTGGGTTGTGCGGTGTCATTGCTGCATGATGATTCTTATACGTGGTGGACGACCACTGTTTCTTGAATGGAGGAAAATGATGTGACTTGGACGTTCTTTCTGAACGCGTTCAAGCGAAAGTATCTTGGTGTGCGATACCTAGATGAGAAGAAAAGAGAATTCATGTCTCTTGTGCAAGGAAGCATGACGGTGGCTGAATATGAGGTTCAGTTTGTCCGCCTTAGTCAGTACGCACCTGAGCTAATCCCTGATGAGCGGGAGAGGTGTGAACATTTCCGTTATGGTTTGGTGACGGATGTGAAGACTTTCATGCTTGCTGCTGAGTATACGAATTTTGATGTGCTGGTGAGTAGAGCGAAGGACATCGAGTAGAACTTGGGACTGTCTCCCAGAGGTGTTAGTTCTAGCTCGGGCAAAAGAGTTGTTGATTATAGTTCTGGTGGTGGTCGGAACAAGAGAGGACGAGATAAGAGGTATCAATCTTCTGCTAGGCGTGGTAATGGAGGGCATGGTGCGCCTGTTCAGGGAGATAGGATGAGAGCTGAGCAGAACACATGCTGGACGTGTGGATCTCATGGCCATTTGAGGCGAGATTGTCCTTGAGCAACGAGGGAGGTTCAGGTTCCTGTAGCGGCGACCGGTAATTCATGCTGGAATTGTGGTTTGGCAGACCACATGAGGAGGGAGTGTCCTTTGTTGGCCGGTGGTGGTCAGGGACGTGCTCCTGGGTAGTTGCACCATAAAGAGGTCATGGGCGCGGCCGTGGTAACTTCCAGCGCATAGATGATGGTGGGAGGAATGTGGCACATGTGGTGGCTGTTCAACTTGAGGGTGGTGGCTAGGCTCGAGTGTATGCTTAGCGTGAGGGGAGAAATGATACGTATGTGATCGCAGGTACCTTTACTTTGCAATCCTTATCATTACTTTCCTTGATTGATTCTGGATCTACACACTCATACATATTGCGTGAACATGCTCAATTGCTTGGTTTACCTGTTGAGTCTTTGGATGT
Organism: Hibiscus tridactylites; assembly: GCA_958450335.1. NCBI lineage: Eukaryota > Viridiplantae > Streptophyta > Magnoliopsida > Malvales > Malvaceae > Hibiscus > Hibiscus tridactylites. Next base: position 60,620,322 of record OY288275.1, read on the forward strand.
TGGTATGCGTGTAACTAGTTCCTTTGGTGAGACCGTTGTGACACGAAAGTTGTATAGAAGATGTCCTTTGGTAGTGCAAAACCATGTTTTTCTTGTTGATCTCATGGAATTGCCATTCTATGGTTTTGATGTAATCCTTGGTATGGATTGGCTTGTTGAACATCGAGTTGTAGTGGATTTTGAGAACAAGCGAGTTTTGTTGAAGCTTGCGGATGATTATGAGGTTTTGGTGGTTGGTGAGAATGTGAAGTTTCTTGCCAATGTGGTGTCTTTGTTGGAAGCAAGCCGAATGCTGAGGCAAGGTTGTGAGTCTTATCTGGCCTTTGTGATGAATCCTAGCTCTAAGGAGTTGCGAGTTCAGGATATCAGGGCCGTGCGAGAGTTTCCTAGAGTGTTTTCGGAGGAGTTACCTGGATTGCCTCCTAGTCGAGAGGTGGAGTTTGGAATTGAGTTGTATGAAAACACAACTCCTGTGTCCATTACTCCTTACCGAATGGCACCTAAGGAGTTGAAGGAGTTGAAGGAGCTGAAGACGCAACTTTAGGAGTTGCTTGATCGTGGTTTCATTTGGTCGAGTGTGTCACCATAGGGTGCACCGGTTTTGTTTGTGAAGAAGAAGGATGGCACTATGAGAAAGTGCATCGATTATCGTCAGCTGAATAAGTTGACTATCAAGAATCGATATCCTTTGTCGAGGATTGATGATCTTTTTTATCAGTTCCGGGGAGCGACTGTGTTCTCTAAGATTGATTTAAGGTCAGGTTATTACCAATTCAAGGTGAAGGATGTGGATGTGCCAAAAACATCCTTTAGAACGAGGTATGGGCATTATGAGTTTCTTGTGATACCGTTTGGCTTGACGAATGCTCCTGCAGCTTTTATGGACATGATGAATAGAGTGTTGCATGAATACTTGGACAAGTTTGCGGTGGTGTTTATTGATGATATCCTTGTGTACTCTCGTACTGAGGAGAAGCATGAAGGGAATTTGCGGATTGTGTTGCAGGCACTGTTGGAGAATCAGCTTTATGCTAAGCTGAGCAAGTGCGAATTCTGGCTTAGGGAAGTTGTTTTCCTTGGTCATGTGGTTTCTATGGAGGGGATTCGTGCTGATCCTCAGAAGATTGAGGCGGTGATGAATTGGAAGCCTCTCCTAAGTCTGTTCACGAAGTCCGTAGTATCCTTGGGTTGGCAAGATACTATCAGAGGTTTGTGGATGGATTTTCGAAGATTGCTGCTCCTTTGACGAAGTTGTTGCAAAAGGATGTCAAGTATGAGTGGACAGAGGCAATACAACAGGCTTTTGAGAAGCTTAAGGCAGCTTTGACGCAAGCTCCTATCTTGGTTCAACCTGAATCAGGGAAAGAGTTTGTAGTGTATAATGACGCATCCTATGTTGGTTTGGGGTGTGTGTTGATGAAAGAGGGTAAGATGGTGGCTTATGCATCGCGCCAGTTAAAGGTGCATGAGCGCAATTATCATACGCATGATATTGAGTTAGCTGCGGTGGTCTTTGCTTTGAAGATTTGGAGACATTAGTTGTATGGTAAGAAGTGTACTGTGTACACGGATCATAAAAGTTTGAAGTATCTGATGTCTCAAAAAGAGTTGAATCTTAGGCAACGACGTTGAGTGGAGTTGCTTAAATATTACGATCTGACGATCAAGTACCATCCGGGAAAAGCTAATGTTGTAGCGGATGCCTTGAGTAGAAAGGTGGCAGTGGAGTTGATGACTATGTTTGCTAGATTGAGTATTTCGCGAGATGGGGGTCTTGTGGCTGAATTGCAAGTGAAACCATCTTTGGTTCAGTTGATAAAGGACAAATAGTTGTTGGATGATTCTTTGGTGCCACATGTTCAGGATATTGCTGAGGATAGACCACCAGATTTTTGTTTTAATGATGATGGGGTTCTATGTTTTGGAAGTCGAATAGTAGTGTCAAATGATGCTGAGTTGAGGCGTACTATTCTGACTGAAGCTCATAGTAGTCCTTTTGCTATGCATCCTGGTAGTACTAAGATGTATCGTGATCTTAAGGATGAGTACTATTGAGTGGGTTTGAAGAAAGATGTTGCGGAGTATGTGAGTAAGTGCATGGTTTGTCAGCGGGTTAAGGCTGAACATCAGTTTCCTTCTGGGTTGTTGCAACCGTTGAGGATTCCTAAGTGGAAGTGGGAAAGGATTACCATGGACTTTGTGTCTGGTTTGCCTTTTTCGCCATCGAAAAAGAATTCGGTGTGGGTGATTGTGGATCGCCTTACGAAGTGTGCACATTTCTTACCTGTGCATACTATGTATACTTTGGACAAGCTTGCAGAGTTGTACATTGCTGAGATTGTGCGACTGCATGGTGTGCCAAAGTCTATAGTTTCGGATAGAGATCTAAGGTTTACGTCGCGCTTTTGGGAGTGTTTGCATCAAGCTTTGGGTACACGGTTGAATTTCAGTACTTCTTATCATCCACAGTCAGATGGACAGTCTAAGCGTGTTATCCAGGTGCTGGAAGATATGTTGAGGTGCTGCGTGATTGAGTTTCAGGGTTCTTGGGAGAAGCATTTGCCTTTGGTGGAGTTTGCTTATAACAATAGCTATCAGACAAGTATTCAAATGGAACCTTATGAAGCCTTGTACGGGAGGAAGTGCAGAACTCCTCTTTGCTGGGCTGAAACAGGTCAGAAGTTGGTTTCGATGCCGACTTTGTTGAAAGGAACCACCGAGAAGGTGAAGCTCATTTGTGAGCGATTGAAGGCAGCTTCTGATCGATAGAAGTCTTACGCGGATTTGAAGCGTAAGGAGATTGAGTTTGCGGTAGGTGACCGTGTGTTCCTGAAGGTTTCACCTTGGAAGAAGGTGATGAGGTTTGGTCGAAAGAGTAAGTTGATCCCTAGGTATATTGGACCATACGAGGTGATTGAGCGTGTGGGTCCTGTTGCGTATAAGCTGAGGTTGCCGCAAGAGTTGGAAAACATTCATGATGTGTTTCATGTCTCTATGCTTCAGAGGTATAGATCGGATCCTTCGCATGTTATGCCTGTGGAGGAAGTAGAGTTGAATCTAGATTTCACCTATGATGAGGAGCCGGTTGAAATTCTGGATTCGGACAGTAAAGTTCTTCGAGGCAAGACCATTGAATTGGTTAAGGTGTTGTGGAAGCATCGTGGTGTTTAGGAAGCCACGTGGGAAAGAAAGGATGATATGTTGAAGCAGTTTCCGTATCTTTTTCCTCCATGTAAATTTCGAGGACGAAATTTCTTAAGGGGGGGGGAGAGTTGTAATGCCCCAAATTTGGGCTTAGAAGTTTAAGGTATGAACCGGACCGGTCTGATTTTCGGTTCGAATATAAAAGGAGGTTTTAGGGAAAGCCTAGTTCGGGATGCTTTAAAAATATGGAAAAATATCTAAAAATTCTCTTTTAATATATATAAGAGAGTGGTGAAATCAATTTTACAAAATAAGGTTCGGAAATACTACATTTCGGTGTAGTGACTAAAATGCGATTTTTGAAAAGTTTAGTGGTGACTGTTTTGTAAGGATTGAAACTTTGAATCTTTAAGGAGATAATATACCCAAAAATGATTTCTCCAGATTTTTCCTTAATTTAGGTGATTCAATTAATGTTTTAATTAATTAAAAGAAAAAGAGAAACCATTTTTTGGAATTTCATAACTACCTTTTCCTAAAATTTTCTCATTTCTTTTTCTCTCAAAATTCCATCATCCAAACACTTTTCTTCAGCAACTTTTTCATTGATCATCACTTCAGTTGATGAGATTTCTACCATCAATTAATTCCTAATCAATCTTGCATCAAATCCTCTTGATTTCCTCATTGAATTTTCAAGGAAATTGGCTCAAATCAAGGAGAAATCACCATTTAGAGGTAAGATTGTTCTTCTCCTCTAAATACTCAGTTCTTTACTGAAATTCCCAAGTTATCAATCCTTAATTTAAGTTTTATAAATGGTTTTAATGTTAGAAACTTGATTTTGGCTTAAAACTCAAGATTTGGAAGAAATCTTGGAGAATTTCGTTGTGATTGTTTGGGCTCTGTTTTGAGATGATTCTTAAATGTATTTTGGATGTCTAATGATGTGTAAATGAGTTTTTATCAATGCAATCCCGAATAGGTTGTATTTCCTAAGTTTTTGCTTATGAAAATGGTGGTTTTTGAGGTGATCTTGGTGTTCTGTTATAGCTGGAGGTATAAGGACGAGTTTAGGTTTATTTTGGATGTTGATTGATGTTTAGAAGTAGTTAGAAGTGATGGATCTTGGCTGGGTTAAGTTTTGGATGAGTTTGGAGGTGATTTCGGTTGTGTTTGGTAGCCGAAATGTTGGCTTTAGGTAGAGCAACGAGTTTAAGTGTGTTGGCTGAAGATTTCAATGCATGATGATGCATTAATCCTCTGCTTTGATGTGTTAAAAACATGGGAGACATCTTCGGACACCTTTGGAGTTGATCTGGAGGCTTGATCGGCGTTTCGGCAAGCTTGCAAATCGGAATTGGTGAGTGGAGTTGGGTTTCCAGCTTTAAAACAAATATTTGAAGGTTTCGAGAGCTTAGTTTAAGTTTAAGCAACTTAACTAAGCTCAAGAGTAAGTTTTTGGAAAAACTTCCTTGGATGAGCCATTAAGTGGTTCGATGCATTGATTATATTTGCATGTTTAAATTCTGTTTTGAAAGCATGTTTTTAGCATGGTTAAATGCTGGTTTTGAAAGCCATGTGTTGAAGGATGCTCAAGGTAAGAGATCCTTGGTTTGACATATTGTTAATATGGTTTTGATGCATTGTGATGCATGATGTTAAATGGCTTTGATTAATGCTTTAAAACAGTGAATTGTTGATGGTAAATGATGTATATTGGCAAATGATGTAATGGTTTTAAAGTACTTGAATCGGATATAGTTAGCCGGCTATAGGATTGGGTGCACCGTGAATAAAGTCGCCTTGGATGTTGAGGGGTTGTAATTGTACCGTAAACTCCATCCAAGTACACTAACGAGTAAGGTAAGATCACAATGGTGGTTAAAAGTCCGTGTGTGGATCTTGTGTTATGTGTCCCGTGTACTCGTTAGTGGAATTATACAACTACCGATGAGTGATGTTGAGGGGTTGTGATTGTACCGTTAAACTCCATCACGGGTGTTGAGGGGTTGTGATTGTACCGGTAAACTCCACCTTGTGTTGTTCGATAGTGTGTATGAAGCGTATGGGACAACGCTTGTAATCCGCGTTTCTGATTGTGTTTTGTGTTGTAAATGGTTATGAATTATCACTTGAAATCCAATATGATGTGATGGTTGAAATGAAGCATGAGATGCTTGTTATGCATGCAAGGTTGCATGAAAAGAGTTGAGCATGTGTTTAGAAAGCTTTGTTGAAAGTGTTTTCTAAAATGCATTATTGTGTTATTTTCTTTAGAGCATGTCTCACTAAGCAATTGTGCTTACGCTCTCTCTCTTGAACCAATAATGCAAATAATTGAAGTGCTTAAGGGCAACAAGGAGGCTAGAGTGTCCAAGGGAAACCAAGCTCATGTATGGTGATGTTTTCATACACTACTAGTTTTGGTATTTTGGCAATGGGAACCTAAGATGTGTTTTGGGAGATGCGTTGAACTCCCTAGTTTGTGGCATGTTGGTTTTAATGGTTTGAGATTGTAAATGGCCTTTTAATGCTTGTTTTGGAGATTGGTTGATTGCTTGGTTTGGATAATAGGATGCATCCCTATAGACATGTGAAATTTCATGTTTGATGCTATAAATGTGTTTAGGGGTTACAATACTATGCCATATGTGAATGATGACTTGTTGGTATGACTAGAGGGTCATTAAGAAGTGTTTGATTGGGTTTATGTATGAAAAACCAGCAAAATCTGTAGCTTCTGGGCAAACCGTATCGATACACTCATTGGCGTTTCGAAACGGGGGCCTGTAATGGCCTTAGCGTTTCGAAACGGTTGGTGACTGTTTCGGAACGATTTGGCCACTGGAAGGCCCTGTTTCGGAACAAGTCTCGAAACAAACCCGTGTTTCGGAACAGTCAACACCATTTCGAAACAGGTGTTTGTTGGGCACTAATTTGAATGGTGTTGAGGTTTGCAAGCTTTACGTTTTAGTCCCGAATGTAGTAATTGCAATTGCATGAGTTTGAGATGTCCGATTAATGTGAAATTTGACAGGGAAGCATGTAATGTGACTAATTAAATATTGGTAACTTAAAAATCAGTTAAGACCTTCTAATTTCCAGAATTTACATTTTGGTCCCTAATATTTGTATTTTGTGCAATTGAGTCTCGCATGTTGCTCGATCGATGTGCATTTCACATGTATGTTTCGTGCGTACTCACATAGGGTTAATGTGTATCTAGACAAGATTAAAAATAAAAAGGGTCGTTAATCAAGTTTGACTTTCGGGTTGACTTTGGTTTTCCCCGTGTTTTCTTCGTAGTTCGGGTCAACCGTCTAGGCTGGGCTAAGGGGGTTACAGTAAATGCACCTGAAGGTAAATGCATGTTGTTATGTGTTCAAGCATGTAGAAATGATTTGGTTTTCAAGAAAACTAATGTTTTAAAACTGCATTGTTGTAGCTACCGTTTTAAGCACCGCTCACTAAGCTTAAACGCTTACGCTCTCTTTTCCAGCAATGCAGGCCCTTAGACCTTCGGAACAGCTTGGGGAACAAGGAAGAATCCAAGGGAGTTTGGTTTTCTCAAGTATGAGTTTAGACTTCAATAATTAGTATTAAGCAATGTGATAGGACCTTTATGTTTTGAGGTGTTATTGGCATGTCTCTTGCTTTGGACAAGTTTGTTTAGTTGTTTTGGGCTTGTATTGCCTAATGACTTGATGGTTTATGCTTTGGTTTAGCTTTTGGCTATGTTAGTGAATGCTATGTATGCTTGTTTTCTCTAAGAATCTCTGTCTTGTTGGTTGTTGCATCGTTAAGTGTTTAAATTGCTTCATGTGTTTATCTATGGATGCCCTGAGTCATATGTGTGCTTGTATGTTGCTTAAATGCTTGCTATATGCCTCATGTGTTGAGTCCCTTGTGTTTTTGACATCTAAAATCAGTTTTGCAGGGCAGGGCATATCGATACGCTCAAGGGCGGTATCGATACGGTCCCTTGTTTTGGGCAAGGTGTACCGGTACGCGGGGTCGTATCGATACCCAAAATGCTCTCTGGAAATCTAGGCAATTGACGAGATTTTGGCGTATCGGTACGAGTTCCGGGTGTATCGGTACGGTTTTCATAGTTGACCAAGGGAAGTTGACCGTTTAGGGCGTATCGATACCAGCCTTGTAGGTATCGATACGGTTTCCCTAGGTTTGACTTGGGGTGTTGACCAAGTACATGCGTATCGATACAATCCTTTAGTGTACCGATACGACCTGTTGTAAAATTGAAAAGGGTTATCTTAATTGTCTGTTTTGATCGTTTTGTATCCATGTGTGTTTTTCGTTGCGTGTCCCCTCACATAGAATATAATTAATGCATCTATACAAGATAACTTTAAAAGAAATTTTCTAAGGTTTCTAATCGGAGTGGAGCCTTAACGGGTTTCACTTTGGTTTTCCCCGTGTAACCCATTTGATGTGGTCTGGCGGCTAGGCCGAGTCGAGAGGGTTACATTTGTTGGTATCATAGCCTAGGTTCGTTGAGTTTCCGCAAGCCGAAAGGTAAGTGAGGTAAGTTTTATGTTGTAAGCTTGTTGATTGTGATTGCATGGTGATTGTAAGCATGCTTGTGGCTATCTTTGTGTTGGTTGAGAAATAGTTAAAGGCACTCATTGCTAGTATACTATTATTGTAAGTGATTTTAAGTTTAAGGACTTGAGCACCTTGGACCTTGTTCCTTGCTGACCCCAAATCATTTCACTTGTTTTGTTTGTTGTTTAGCTTTGCATCTGTTAGCATGGTAAGACCGATGGGAAGGCCAAGAATGGATAATCCGAGGGTTGAGTGGATTGAGAATGTTGAGGATGTGCGAGGAGATAACTTGCCTCCTCCTCATCCTCCTCCTCCGAGGGGTAGAGTGAATGTAGAAGGTGATAGACCCCATGCTGATCAGGGACAAGAAAGTGTTGATGTGAATCCGTTGATTCAGGCTATAGTCGGGGCTATTCAGACAACTTTAGCGGGTGTTCGGGTTGTAGCAACGCCTCAGGGTGCAGGTTCTGGTTTACCGTTAGAGCGACTCTATAGCTTGGGCGGGGTTGAGTTCCATGGGTTGTCACCCAAGGGTTCAGAGGCATGGTTTGAGAGCACAATTCGTATTTTGAGTCAGATGAAGTGTTCTGAAGCGCATAAGCTAGGTTGCATTGTCTCTTTGCTTTAGGGATATGCCTACACTTGGTGGAGTACTATCACTATGGGTATGTTAGAGGCCGAGATACTTGGGAGTTCTTCAGGGCTGCTTTCCGTAAGAAGTACTAGGTCCTCGATACTTAGATGAGAAGAATAGAGAGTTCATGGCTTTAGTTTAGGGTAGTTTGACCGTGTCCGACTATGAGGTGCAGTTCGTACGTCTGAGTCAGTATGCTTCTAAGCTAGTTGCCACTAAGAAGGAACATTATGAGGGTTTCCGTTATGGGTTGGTTCAGGAGGTGAAGCCTACATGTTGGCCTCCGACTATACAAATTTTGATGTGTTGGTCGCTATGGCCAAGGACATCGAACAATCTTTGGGACTTGCGGATCGCAAGGGTGGATCTAGTTCAGGAAAGAGGACTGCTGAATGGGACAAAGATCGTGCCAAGAGGCACAAGGATAGGAAACCTCATCATGATCATAGGCACATAGGTGGTAATATGGGGTGAGGCCATTACGGCCAAGGGACTGAGAATCGTACTCCCGAGTGCAACAAGTGTTGTAGACATCATTTCGGTGAGTGTTGGGGCACATATGGCTCTTGTTGGAACTGTGGGTCTAGGGTGCATTTGAAGCGCAATTGTCCACATCCGTCTAGGGATGGACAAGCTTCTGCACGAGCTGTCGAGCATCAGAGAGGCCGTGGGCGCGGTTGAGGTAACTTTCAGCCTATGAATAACGATCAGAGGAATGTAGCTCATGTGGTGACAGTTCAGCCCGAGGGAGGTGGGCCAGCTAGGGTGTATGCACACCGTGAGGACATGAATGACACATATGTGATTGCAGGTAATTTCTCGTTACATTCTTTGACTTTGCTTTCCTTGATTGATTCCGGTTCTACGCATTCATACATATTGAGTGAGCGTGCAAGATTGCTAGATATTTCGGTTGAGATATTAGATGTGGGTATGAATGTCACTAGTTCCTTTGGTAAGACAATTGTGGTAAAAAAGATGTATAGAAGATGTCCTTTGATGGTTTAGGGTCATGTCTTTCCCGTAGATATGATGGAATTTCCGTTTTATGGTTTCGATGTAATATTAGGCATGGACTGGCTTGCAGAGCATATGGCTAGAGTTGATTTTGAGACAAAGCGGGTGTCCTTGAGACTTTCAGAGGATCACGAGGTAGTAATAGTGGGCGAGAATGTTAAGTTCTTGTCCAATGTAGTTTCAGCCTTAGAGGTTCATAAGTTATTGGATGTGGGTTGTCAGGCATACCTAGCCTATGTTATGAATCCGAATATGGATAAGGCACGACCGCAAAACATTAGGACAATTTGTGACTTTTCAAGTGTGTTCCCAGAAGAATTGCCTGGTTTGCCTCTAGATAGAGATGTAGAGTTTGTTATTGAGACTTATTTAGATTCAGCTCCAGTATTGATTGCACCATACCGAATGGCTCCTAAAGAAATGAAAGAGTTGAAGACACAACTTCAGGATTTGATAGACCGAGGGTTCATTCGTCTGAGTACTTCACCTTGGGGTGCACCAATGTTGTTTGTGAAGAAGAAAGATGGCAGTTTGAGAATGTGTATCGATTACCGATAGTTGAATAATTTGATAGTGAAGAACAAATATCCGTTGCCGAGGATGGATGACCTGTTTGATCAGTTGAGAGGTGCTTCAATGTTCTTGAAGATAGATTTGAGATCCGATTATTATTAGTTGAAAGTAAGAGATCAAAATGTACCGAAGACAACTTTCCGCACTCATTATGGGCACTACGAATTCTTAGTGATGCCCTTTGGTATGACTAATGCACCAGCAGCTTTTATGGACATGATGAATAGAGTGTTTCACGAGTACTTGGATCAGTTTGTGGTAGTGTTCATTGATGATATTTTAGTGTACTCTCGTACCGAGGAAGATCATGATCGGCATTTGTGTTTTGTGTTCTAGAAATTGTTAGACAATCAGTTGTATGCCAAGTTAAGCAAGTGTGAGTTTTGGATTAGGGAAGTAATCTTCCTAGGTCATATTGTATCAGCCGAGTGGATCCCAAGAGGGTTGAGGCAATTGTGAATTGGAAACCACCGAAACGTAATTTGGGTTGACTATGGTTGAGTTTGAGTGTGTTTTAACTTTTTTTATTGCTAAAATAACATGAAAAATGATGGGTTGTTATGGGATACCCGAAATGGGTATTGTGGGTAGTTTAAAGGGTTGAAAATCTTGAGTTTTTGGATAGGTTTTGGGTTTAAATGACATCTAAAGGTTTGATAGCTTTGAGTTGATGTTTTAGAATGTTCAAAGGTAGATTTTTATGGTAAATTCGTTGGGTGTGGCTGCAAGTAGTTTGGGATTGAATTGATATGTTTCGGGTGAAATTTGGGGCTTGAATCGATGTGTGTTGTTGCAAGATTGTTGAGTTCCAGGTTTTTGATGTGTTTGTGAGAGTATTAGTGTTCTAATGTTCAATTTTGGGTTTCTTAAAACAAAGGAATCAGATTCGGGCTTTGTGGATAGAAATTTGGGTAGTTTAGAGGCTTGATTCGACATCTTGAACATTGTTTGCGTGTTGGCTGGTGAGTGGATCGATTTTAAAATCCTTAACGTGGTTAAAGGAATGTTTTGGGAGTTTGGGTTGAGCTTGAAAAGCCAATCCAAGCTCAAGAGTAAGTTTTAATGGTTTTAAGCAATTAAATCGTGTTTTATGTTTCCTCAATGCATGATGAACGTGTTATATTGTTATGTGTTGAATTGCTTTGTTGCACATATTGAGATGTGGGACTTGTGTTTATATTTGCATTGTGAGTACATGCTTTTCATGGAAGTTTGGACATGCTAAGTGGTTCAAGCATCGATAATGCTTGTGGTTGTGAATGAGTATATTGGCACGTGTTGAGTTGTTACCGGATATAATTGATTGTTCAATAGCATTAGAGTGCACTCGAGGTGAAAGTCGCGCATGGCCTTAGTGATGTTAGATTCCACTAAGGAGGAGTACGATGATGTGAGATTCCATCGGAAGTTATGTTTTTACTAGACGGGTGAGTACAGTGATGTGAGATTCCACCGGAAGTGTCTAGTGGGTTTGAGAAACTATCCGCATATCCGAGTAAAAATGATGAATGCATATATACCCATGATGCTTTAATTCTCATGTTAAGCATGTTGTTGATTTCTTATTTTATGCTTATGCATTGTTGGTTACTTTGCTTGCGCTATGAGCTTGAACATGTGGTAAGCCTATGGCTTGTGGTTGCATTCGCTAAATGCACGTGAAGGTAAATGCATGTTGTTATGTGTTCAAACGTGTGGAAATGATTTGGAAATGGTTTTGGTTTTCAAGCACACTAATGTTTTAAAACTGCATTGTTGTAGCTACCGTTTTGAGCACCGCTCACTAAGCTTAAACGCTTAGGCTCTCTTTTCCAACAATGCATGCCCTTAGACCTTCGGAGAATCTCAGGGAACAAGGGAGAATCCAAGGAAATTTGGTTTGTTCAAGTATGAGTTTAGACTTCAATAATTAGTATTAAGCAATGGGATAGGACCTTTATGTTTTGAGGTGTTGTTGACATGTCTCTTGCTTTGGACAAGTTTGTTTAGTTGTTTTGGGCTTGTATTGCCTTATGACTTGATGGTTTATGATTTGGTTTAGCTTTTGGCTATGTTAGTGAATGCTATGTATGCTTGTTTTCTCTAAGAATCTTTCCTTGTTGGTTGTTGTGTCATTAAGTGTTTAACTTGCTTTATGTGTTTATCTATAGATGCCCTGAGTCATATGTGTGCTTGTATGTTGCTTAAATGCTTGCTATATGCCTCATGTGTTGAGTCCCTTGTGTTTTTGACAGCTAAAATTAGTTTTGTAGGGAAGGGCGTATCGATACGCTCAAGGGCGGTATCGATACGGTCCCTTGTTTTGGGCAAGGCGTATCGGTACGCGGGGGCGTATTGATACCAAAAATTCTCTATAGAAATCTGAAAAATTGACAAGATTTTGGTGTATCGATACGGGTCCCGGGTGTATCGGTACGGTCTTTGTAGTTGACCAAGGGAAGTTGACCATTGACGGCGTATCGATACTAGCCTTGTGGGTATCGATACAGTTTCCCTATGTTTGACTTAGGGTGTTGACCAAGTACACGCGTATCAATACGGTCCTTTAGCGTATCGATACAACCTGTTGTAAAATTGAAAAGAGTTATCTTAATTGTCTATTTTGCTCGTTTTGTATCCATGTATGTTTTCTGCTGCGTGTCCCCTCACATAGGATATAATTAATGCATCTAGACAAGATAACTTTTAAAGAAATTTTCTAGGGTCGCTAATCGGAGTGGAGCCTTAACGAGTTTCGCTTCAATTTTCTAGGGTTTCTAATCGGAGTGTAACCCATTCGATGTGGTCTGGCGGCTAGGCCGGGTTGAGGGGGTTACAAAAACTTTCAAGCTTTACATAGTGTATGCGATCCTAACCTATATATGTGAAAATTCTAGAACGCGCGATGCACACCGCTACACACCACTAATGCATTACACTGTAATACACCACTATTTTTTAAATAATTCTTAAATAATGATTAAAATCTTTTTTTTGAATATAAATAATGTTTAAAATCTAACCTACTATACATGTAATTAATAGTATATATATATATTCTTTCTATTTTGAATATGTAAATTTATTTTAAATCTAAATCCCTTTATCATCCATATTATAGAAATATGAATCAAAATTAATTAAACTATACATTGGATATCTAAATATATTAAACCAATAAGTGTTGGGTGCATTGGTAAGGCACATTACACTCCCAATGAGAGGACACTGATGTTTCTTACTGTATTTTTTAGAATTAAATTATTGGGTTTCAAAGTATGATATTTAATTAGGGTCTACTAACCAACAAAGTTAGTCCAAGTGGTAAGCATTTTGATATCGTTTAAGCAGGTATTGTTGGTAATGCAAAAGATTGTTATCCCACATTGAGTGGAAAAATACCGTGTGAAAGGTATTTATAGCATTCATTCTCCTCTCCTTTGTTGAGTGATAGAGAACAAGGGCTAATCTCGCGCCCTTCGCCGCTGACGTCGTCCGTCTCGTGGCTCATACTCGACACTTCAACCACTTCTCTCAAAGCTCTCAGAGCTTCAAAATATTTGCGGCAATCAGAGGAGCAATTCCATCGCAGTTCTCTCCGGTTTCAGGGTACGAGTTCTCAGAGCAATTCTACCTCGGGAGACAATTCTCTTCTTGTAGCGATTACACACATCGGAACAAATTTGTTTCTAAGGTAGTGGTTTTACCACGACACAGTTTCGTATTTCGTTTGTTTATTATTATTATTATTATTATTATTATTATTATTATTATTATTATTATTATTCTCCTAGTCGGTTCTAAAGGTGTGGTTTTGCAATATCTATTTTTCCAACAATTTAAAAATAATTTTTCTTGATTTACTGCAAAAATGTCGACACCATTAAGAAAATTGATTCCAGACTTGTCAAAGCTTGATGCGCTCGACAAGTCCAATGACCGAAGGTGGTCCCAGCAGATCCTGATTTTCTTCCAGCAGCTTGATCTAGACTATGTGCTGCTGAAGCCACCACCTTTCACACCATCGACTGCCGCCGATGTTGCCACTACCGGTGATGAATTGTTGTATGATGTTGTTTCCGATGCTGACACTATTGCCATCGAAAAATACGAGAAAGATAACAAGACGGTGCGAGGCTATCTCCTAAGTGCAATCCCCCATTTTTATCCGATTATTATTATTATTATTATTATTATTATTATTATTATTATAATTGTTATTATTATTGTTATTAAAATAATAAACAAATCGTAAAAAACTATTTAAATAAAAGAGTCCAAATATATAAACCAAATCTTGTTTACAAGGCTTTTTTGGCCCCAAAAATAGAAACCTTAATCTAATATGGTGTCTTTTGCATAGCCACACGAGAACCATTGGATCAAGCCAGATCCAACGACCAAGATTGAAGCTTGGAGTCGCGTGAAGATCACGCGCCGACTGTTCGTCTCCCATGCGCACGTGCAAGACACACCGAGATCCCTCAACTTCCACGCGCCACTCGCCATCATTTGGAGCCGCCACATCATCGCCCAACCACCATCAGGACCGTCCATCTTTGGGCGATTGTTGGGTTTTATGATGCTCGATTTCCTTCAACCGAATTGCTCGCCAAGTGGTGGAGAAGTGGAGTATTGGGTGATGGTGGTGGAAGCAAAAAGATGGAAGTTTTGCACAATGATTTAGAGTGGTTCGGCTTTCTAACCAAAGCCTACATCCACTACCTTAGCTTCCTACAAAGGATTTCAAACAAATTCACTATGAATTTCGTCCCCTTTTCTAGGCTAAGGAGGCAACCTTTACAACCCTCAAAGCTTTCTACCCAAAGCTTGAGTAAACACTCTTTAAAAAAGAAATTCAAAGCAAACAAGAAATCTCTATAATAGGTATGTGTTTGCAAATTTAAGCACTCACCCAAAACCTAGAACACTTGAGCGAATATGACAATTTTGGCTCACCAGTGTTTGTCTATACAAGAAATTGATAATTAGTTACTAAGACATATTTTTGATCATATGATGTTTGAAAATTGAAGCATTAGCCTTCTCTTAATGCTTGGAGGTCACTTTTATACTCCTAACTGAGTTTGTAGTCGTTGAGGACTGTTGGGGTTGAATTGGCCATTGGAGACTTTATTTCCCACCATAAATGCATTTTTGCTGCCTACTGTATCGGTACGCCCTTCTTCAGAACTAGCCGTTGGGCTCTTTGTCAGCCTATACGTATTGATACTCTCTCAAGCGTATCGATACGGTCTGCAATTTAAAAGACCATTGGGATATAGCCGCTGGGGGTTGTTAAAGCAGGGATCGGTACGCTTAAGAGGTGTATCAAAATGACCCATATTTGTATCGATACAGGCAAGCCTGTATCAGTACGGGTTTTGGCAAAATCAAACATGGGTAAAAATGTACTTGATATACTCAAATTGTTCGATTGAATGTGTATGATGAATTGGACTTGGTACATTGAGTTGCTTATATTTGATTGTATAATGTTTGATACATTGGATTGTTAAATTCGAATTGTTGCAATTGCTTGTCAAATTGCTTGTAAATTTAATTGTTGGCTATTGGCCTATTCGATTGGAATACAGAAAAATGTTAAATTAAGGTTTTGAACTATTGTGTGGTCACTTAAATAAGAGATAAAATTTTGATAGACTAAGGTTTCCTCACTAAGTACTATAAGTACTTATCGCTCGAAATTTCCCTTCCTTCCCAAAACTACAAGAAGTAGCGTGATCGGCCTACCCTCTGATATCATCTAGATTGAAGATTGAGTATGGCTTTCATTGTCTGTGCTGTGCTCATGATGGGTGGTTTAACTGTCAGCATGCTAGTTTAATTCGCTCTAATGGTCATGTTCATGAACTCTTATTTTAATAATGTTTAAACTCTTGAGACTAGTTTCCCTCATTTTGTTATGTAAGTAAAGGGGTATATATATGAGGTATAGATTAGCCCTTAGTAGATGTTTTGGGGCTCGATTTCTTTTTGTCACTTTTTGTATAAGCAACGATAGGTTTTAGCCGATGATAGATACCCCGAGAAACCTTTTGTATAAGGGAAATGATTACTATCTTATGGATGATGATGCGTTTATATATGATAAGGATAAAATGTTGATCTTATAATTGAAACCCTAAGTTGGGCATGGTTGGATAAAATTTGTATCCATCAGGGTGAATCATTCGAAAATGGTAAACCAGAATTAGAATGTATGTATACTTGTATGTTGAATGTGGTTTAACTAATATTAAGAATTCAACAGTGCTTATAAATAGATTAAATAATCAATAATAAGTAGGCCCACCTAGCTATCATTCGAATAAAAAATATATATTACACGTTCTTCCGCTGCCTAATTGTAAAGTTAATACGAATCTGATTAACGCTCCTTGCCCCTAATCCAGGGCGAGGGGTGTTATATAAAGTGGTATCAGAGCTTTTTAGGTTAATTCCTAAAGTTTAATCGAGTTTGCATGCATTTGTATTGTTTTTAAGTATGCCACCCATGAATTGCACACTGAGATGATTGTATTGAGCTTTTCTAATATTCTTGTTTAAATTTATGATAAAAAATGACGGGCCAAAAGAATGGAAGTTCACACGAATCTTCGAGTGAAGGTGAAAGTGTGAGATTGGGTGATAATCCACCAGCCCGAACTGAACCTCCAAGAAAGGAGAAAAGTAAAGAGCATGCTCAGATCACTGAGCGGATCACCAAAGACCTTGCTCAGATCATTGAATGGACCAATAAAGAGCATGTTTAGATCGTTGAGCGATCCAATATAGATCTTATTCAAATCTTTGAGCAATTCAATAAAGAACCTATTCAGATCACAGAGCGGTTCAATAGAGAGCATGTTCAGATCATTGAGCGCGAGCAGCCTCCACCTGAAAATCCTATGGTTCAATCTGCTCAAAAGGAATGTCTCTTTAGTATGAAGGAGATGCTCAATCAACTTCTATCAAATCTGAAACAAGAGCAATATAATGCTTATGTTACTGTTGCACCTAGCAGAGCACTTATAGATAAACTCGCTCAACACCGAGCCTACACTTTTGCTGGTACGAATGAAGAAAGACCAGAAGATGCAGAGTATTGGCTTGAAAACACCACCAATGTGGTAACCAAGCAATTACAGTGCTTCGATGATCATAAACTGGAGTGTGATGTGGCTCGGTTAGCAGATGAAGCTATGAATTGGTGGGAAACCACTACTCTAATTGTTCCAACCGATCTGGTGACATGGGAATTTTTCGTTGAAGAATTCAAAAAGAAGTATATAAGTGAACAATACCTGGCTAAAAGAAGGAAGAGATTCCTACACCTTAAACAGGCCAACCGACCTATTGAGCAATATGTTGCAAACTTTTGCAAATATTGCAAATACGGTTCAGAGTACATTAAAACTGAGGCTGACAAATGCAGGATGTTCATTGAAGGTTTGAATGATGAACTGAGTCCAATCTTCACTGCTCTGGGAATTAACGATTTCCAGAATCTTGTTAACTGGGCCATCGCAACAGAAGCTAGGATGAAAGCGGCTAAAAGAAGAAAAGGTGGAAATCGATCTGACAAAAAGTAGAAACGGGATGATAAGTCTCAGTGGCAGTCTAAGAAGACTAAATTTCAGAAACAAGGGTCTTCTAATTTCACTTCTACTCCAAGGAGCAATTATACTTCAAAACCGTCCACGGTGATCAGATCCTCAGTACCGGCTATATCAGTCAATAGCACGGGAAATTCTGAAAAGATTCCTCCTTGTATGTTTTGTCAGAAATTACAACATGGTCAATGCAGATTTCAGTCGAATCTATGTTATGTTGGTGGTGGTGGTGATCACTACATCAAAGACTGTCCTCAAAAGCCTGAATCAATGCCAACTCGTAACATTGTGGTTCCTAGTCTGGCATCATCTAATCGGAATAGGAATGCCAAGTCAGTCCAACCGAGCTATCAGAAGAAAGGCAAGGGTATTCACTCTAATGCTTCTACTCATCAGGAATCTCGAGCTCCTGCTAGAGTCTACCACATTCGTGGTAGGGATGACGAAGAATCTCCTGAAGTGATTGCAGGTACTATTGAGCTAAACTCACATCCTGTTTATGCCTTAATAGATTCGGGATCCACTCATTCATTCACATGTCTATCTCTAGTGAAAAAGTTGAAACTAGAACCTGAGATTGTGAAAACAAGTCTGATAGTTTTGAACCCATTAGGACGAAATTCAAACATTAACCTAATATGTAGAAATTGTTCATTGCACATTCTCTACATATTACCATCCTGTGAGTTTGATTTAATTTTAGGGCTAGATTGGTTAAGTAAACATGAGGCTTGGGTAGATTTTCAAAATAAAAGGTTATAACTTTAGGGTTTTGGGAAAGAATCCATACTCTTAATTGATAAAAAGCCCACTTCCATTTTTGCATCTATGGTCTTACGAGATCAAATTGAATTTGGAATACCTGAGATGCCTATTGTCTCTGAATTTATTGAGTGTTTCCTGAGGAACTACCTAGTCTCCCTCCGACTAGAGAAGTTTAATTTGGGATCGAAATACAACCTGGCTCAAGTCCGGTGTCTATCACTCCGTACTGGATGGCACCTCTTGAGTTAAAAGAATTGCAAAAGCAACTTCAAGAGCTTCAGGACAAGGGTTTCATTTGACCTAGCACTTCTCCTTGGGGTGCACCAGTTCTGTTTGTAAAGAAGAAGGATGGAGCAATGCGTCTTTGCATTGACTACCGTTAATTGAACAAGATCACAATTAAGAACCGATATCCACTCCCAAAAATAGAAGATCTGTTCGATCAACTTAGGGATGCTTCGTTGTTCTCAAAGATCGATTTGCGATCTGGATACTATCAAATGAGAGTCAAAGAGGAGGATGTGTCAAGAATAGCCTTCAGAACTCGTTATGGTCACTATGACTTTCTGGTAATGCCATTTGGATTAACAAATGTTTCGGCGACATTCATGGATCTCATGAATGGAGTGTTCAAGCCCTATCTTGATAAATTTGTAGTCGTCTTCATTGATGACATTCTAGTCTATTCTCACAATCGAGAAGAACATGCTGATCACCTCCGCATTGTATTGTAAACTCTCCGGGAACGCCAGTTATTCACAAAATTTTCCAAGTGCGAGTTCTGGTTAACGGAAGTTTCTTTTCTTGGTCATGTAATTTCAGCATATGGAATTAAAGTAGATCCAAAGAAAATCTAGTCAATCATGGATTGGCGACCTCCCAGAAATGTCAGTGAAATACAAAGTTTTCTTGGTTTGGTTGGTTACTACAGAAGGTTTGTCAAAGGGTTTTCCACTATAGCCTTACCCTTGACCAAACTTCTTCGTAAAGATCAACCATTTGAATGGTCTAAAAAGCAACATAAAAGCTTTGACCAACTCAAAGCAGCCTTGACTCATGCCCCGGTCTTGATTCAACCAGAACCTGGTAAAGATTTTACCGTATACAGTGATGCTTCGCATGCGAGTCTTGGATGTGTCTTAATGCAAGGTGACAATGTGATTGCTTATGCTTCACGCCAATTGAAACCTCATGAATTGAACTATCCGACACATGACCTAGAACTAGCTGCTATCATGTTTGCTCTCAAGATATAGAGACACTACTTGTACGATGAAAAATGTTACCTATTTACTGATTACAAGAGCTTAAAGTATCTCTTGACTCAAAAAGATATGAATTTGAGACAACGCATATGGATGGAGTTGTTGAAAGACTATGATATAATTATTGACTATCATCTAAGAAAAGCCAATGTGGTTGTAGACGCCTTGAGTCGTAAACCGACATTGGGTGAAAATTTCTAGTCCTTGATCCTTAAGAATAAATAAATATAACTTCAATGATATCTCTGTCTAAATTGTCTAATTTATTTATGTAGCTCCAACTTCTATCAACACTCATCTCCGAGTGTATCAAAAGTAAGGATTTCTACCGAACTTCAAATTCAATCCAATCTAATCACAAGGATTGGATGTCTTCAGCAAGCTGATCCAGAACTTCAGGATATTATTTCCAAACCCGATACAAAAGTTGAGGAAGGGTTCTGTATTCACACAAACGGTCTCCTCTACTTTAAAGATAAAATCTGTGTTCCAAATGATGAGAATTTGAAAAGAGATCTTCTGGAAGAAGCACACCAGAGTTCTTTCTCGGTCCACCCTGGATCGGTTAAGATGTATAAAGATCTCAAATCATTGTATTGGTGGTCTGGTATGAAAGTGGCTATCAATGAATTTGTATCTAAATGTCTCAATTGTCAAAGAGTCAAAGCTGAACATCGAGTTCCCACCGGATTACTCCAACCACTCGAATTGTACGAGTGGAAATGGGAACAAATTACTATGGATTTCGAGACTGGTCTTCCTTGTTCTCCCCAAAAATATGATGTTATTTGGGTGATTGTTGACCGATTCACCAAATCAACACATTTTATTCGTATTCGCATCAATTACAGTTTAGAGACTTTAGCCAATTTGTACATTCAAGAAATAATTCGGCTACATGGAATTCCTATCTCCATTGTCTCTGATCGTGATCCAAGATTTACTTCCCATTTTGGAGAACTCTACAACGAGCTATGGGGACTAAATTGAATCTAAGCACTGCTTTCCATCCGCAAAGTGATGGTCAATTCGAACGAATAATTCAGATCTTGAGGATATGCTTAGAGCTTGTATTATTGATTTTGGAAAGAATTGGGAGAAATCTCTACCCTTGGTAGAATTTGCCTACAACAACAGCTATCAGTCATCCATTCAGATGGCTCATTTTGAAGCATTGTATGGCAGAAAATGCAGGACTCCTCTTTGTTGGTCTGAACTTGGTGAAAATAAAGTATTGGGACCACAATTGCTCAGAAAAACAAAAGAGAAAGTCCAAATTATTCACTCTCGATTAAAGCATGCTTTTGATAGACAGAAAGCCTATGACGATATGAAGTGAATAGATATCCAGTCTAATGTGGGAGACAAAGTCTTTCTTAAAGTCTCTCCATGGAAGAAAGTATTTCGGTTTGGAAATAGGGGAAAACTTAGTCCTCGTGTTATTGGACCTTTTGAAATCACAGAAAGAATTGGCTCAGTGGCTTATCGACTTGCACTTCCCAACGAGTTCGATAAAATCCACAATGTTTTTCATGTATCAATGCTCAGAAGATATAGGTCTGATCCATCTCACATTCTAGAACCTGAAGAAGTAGAATTGAATCCTGACTTGTCCTATGAAGAAGAACCAGTTCAAATTCTAGACAAGAATATCAAAAATCTTAGAAACAAAAATGTTTCATTGGTTAAAGTGTTGTGGAGAAATCATAAGATGGAAGAGGCAACATGGGAATCAGAGGAAACAATGCGAAACCAATACCCCTACTTGTTCAATTCAGGTAAGAATTCGAGGACGAATTCTTTCTTTAAGGGGAGAGAAATGCAACATCCCAAAAATTAGCCTAGAAGTTTTATGAATTTATTCGGGTAATTAGTAATTTAATTAGATTAGAAACATTAAATAATTAAATTAGAAGTAGCTACATTAGGAATTCAATTGAAATTCAAGGAAAATTAAAGAAGCTTGACAAGTAGTAAGGTGACCAAATCGAACTAATATGAAAGTAAGGAGTTTGCATGCTAAATTTCATTATTCTTGATTTGGCCATGCTTAAACTAAAAATGAGAAAATAATCAAGGGTAACTTAGACCTTTCTTAGCATTAGACATTGACACTATTGTCAACTCTCATCAATGCTCAATCTCCTCACAACCGGCTATCAAACCTCACTAAGGAAGAAACCATATTTCACACTTACAAAAAAATAGAGAACTTGAGAAAATTGGAAGAGAGCTTACGGTGAAGAAGAAAGAGCTTTGCATGGCAAGCTTGTTGGCATAGGATCACAAAATAAAAATCAAAAGTAAGTAGAATTTTTCATTCTCTATTCGAACATGTAAAAATATTTAAGAAAGAAGTTGTTTTTGTACAATCGAAAATTTGTTAGATAAAATGTAGTGTTGCTGGAAATTTTAAGACATGAGTAATGAGTTAGGATGAGGAAAATTTAGAAGATAAGGAGTGTAATGAAGCCTCTAAAACACTAAGAAGTTCAAAGCTGGCCAGAAATGTGCTAGTCTAGACACCCAACTTTGAAATATTGTAGAAAATAAAATATTATAAGTTTGAATATGAAATTTTAACACCATCTACTTTAACATGTCTATTTTAATAGGAAATTTACAAAATCGAATTTGGAGCTATGTAGAGAAATTTGGAGTGAATTTGTGAATAGCACTCAAATCTGTCTAGTAGTACTTTTAAATGAACAGTATACTTTGAAAATTCATAAGAATTAATATATTTAGCATTTCGGCCTGAACTTTTAATAGGTATTAATTGGGAATGTTAGTTGAGTTAAAAACAAACATGGATTAATTTTGAGTTATATACTGAAAATGGGAATTTAATTAAGATAGATGGTCAAAATTGTCTAATTTAAGAAATGTCGAACCATGAATGTAAATTTAAATTGAATTGATAAAATTTGATAAGGAAAAATTCAGTAACATGAATGAGAGAATTGTTATTACTAAATTAACATAAGTAATTAAGTAAATCGAATGGTGGATTAAGAAATATAAGAAATTTGGTAGACTAATTTGACAATATCCGAGGTTGAAATAAGTTTAGGGACCAAAACTGAAATGTGAAAAATCTAATGTTTAAATTGAATCAATAGATTCTGAAATTTTTTCCTTATGATTGTATAAAATGTACTAGAGCCTAGAGGAGAAAGATTTGACGAGGAGCCGATAGCTGGAGTGGCATCGGAACGTGGGAAGAGCCTTCGGATCCAGAACTAGCTCGACGATTATGAGTGAAACAATCTTTAGAGTTGAGAATAGTGTCTCAACTAATTTAATTTAATTTCTATCTTAGAATTTCATGGAAATGAACTTAGTAATGGTTGGTAAATTAATAAGGGAAGAAAGACTATAAAGGAATTTGGTTTTGGTGTATGTTGTTGTGTGTTCGAATGATATATGCCTTGATTGAAAACTTTGATGATTATCAGGTTTAATTTGAATCTAACTGGAACCATGATGATTCGAATTATGCTGATTTTTCTATGATTGGTTGCTGCAATTGTTGAAAACATGTATATGCTTTTGCTATTGAATTATAGATGAGCAATATGATAAGTGAGCAAAGGTTGGAATTACAAGTTCTATGTTTGGACAATTTTGATTGTAATTAGAACTAAATGATGTGAAATTGAGATCATATATTTTGAGTTGTGGATATGCGAATCGTGATGCAATTTATGATATGCTTGGAAGTGATATTATATGTATTATTGGAATTGAAATTATATGTATAATTAATCGAAAGGATTAATGAATGTATTCTGGAAATTGGACTGCTAAAGTGTATGAATTTTAAATTAAAATGTAACTGGCAAAGCCCTTGGTATGTATAGTCTGTCTAGGTATTACGACATGCCTAGAGTCTAGAGCTCGATAAGAATCGGTACGTTAGTGTACTCGATTTCTATGGTACGTAAGTATACCTATTCGCTTAGTGTCAATTGACATTAAGATGGCATGTAATACGATAATATGAATTGCTACTTTGTACCTATTATATGGTGAATTCGATTCACATCTTTGTAACACGTGACTCGAATACCTAGCTTACTATACGAACCAAGGCATAAGAATTAAATTAATAAGCAGGAAATCTCTTGTACATCGAAACTGAAATTCTTGACTTTAGTGAGTTGCTATTGAAATGGAAATGAAGCATGTAACTTAAATTCTAATTTAATTGTTAATTTGCTACAGTTTGCTGCTTCTTGAATATCTGAAAATTTTATTATTCGAAAAGTGTGTATATGAATCAAGTTAGTTCGAATTTTGTATGAATTTAAATGAAGTCATCAAATTGGATTGATCCATGTTAATTGTATGTGACACGAATGCAAAAATGTATTTGATATACTCAAATTGTTTGATTGAATGTGTATGATGAATTGGACTTGGTACATTGAGTTACTTATATTTGATTGTATAATGTTTGATACATTGGATTGTTAAATTCAAATTGTTACAATTGCTTGTCAAATTGCTTGTAGATTTAATTGTTGGCTATTGGCCTATTCGATTGGAATAGAGAAAAGTGTTAAATTAAGGTTTTGAACTATTGTGTGGTCACTTAAATAAGAGATAAAAATTTGATAGACTAAGGTTTCCTCACTAAGTACTATAAGTACTTATCGCTCGAAATTTCCCTTTCTTCCCAAAACTACATGAAGTAGCGTGATCGGTATACCCTCTGATATCATCTAGCTTGAAGATTAAGTATGCCTTTCATTGTCTTTGCTATGCTCATGATGGGTGGTTTAACTATCAGCATGCTAGTTCAATTTGCTCTAATGGTCATGTTCATGAACTATTATTTTAATAATGTTTAAACTCTTGAGACTAGTTTCCCTCATTTTGTTATGTAAGTAAAGGGGTATATATATGGGGTATAGATTAGCCCTTAGTATATGTTTTGGGGCTCGATTTCTTTTTGTCACTTTTTGTATAGGCAGACGATAAGTTTTAGCCGATGAAAGATACCCCGGGAAACCTTTTGTATAACGGAAACGATTACTATGTTATGGTTGATGATGCATATATGAACATATGTTAGAATTAAAATGTTGGTTTTATAATTGAAATTTTCTCTAGGGGATCACATTGGAATCAAATTGATTTGTCCAAAATGAACCCTTCGAATTGAATAATGAGAATTAAATGGTTTATATGTATGTTGTATGTCGAATGTGGGACAATTTTAAATTAAGAATTCAATATGGATTATAAGTCAAGTAAATGAATCATTTATAAGTAGGCCCACCTAGCTATCATTCGAATAAAAAAATATTACATGATCTTCCGCTACTTAATTGTAAAGTTAATATGAATCTGATTAACACTCCTTGCCTCTAATCCGGGTGAGGGGTGTTATACCTATTTTGGTCACTGGAAATCTGAGATTTTGGCGACAAATTAGGGTATCGGTACGGGCCTTAGGTGTATCGATACGGTCCTTGGTGTTGACTTTGGGAGCTTGACCATTGAGGGTGTATTGATACCAGCCTAGAAGGGTATCAATACGGTCTCTCGAAGTTAACTTTGTGGGTTTGATCGTAGAAGGCGTACTGATACCAGCCTTTGGAGTATCGATACGGCTTATAGTAAAATTGTTAAAAATTAACCTCTAATGTATGTTGTGTGTCTGTTCACATCAGTTACAAAATGTCTTTTAGACAAGATTAAATTGTAAAAAATTAGGGTTTCTAATCGAAGTGAAGCCTTAACGGGTTTCTCTTCGATTTTCCCCGTGTAACTCGTTCGATACGGATTGATGGCTAGGCCGGGTCGAGGGTGTTACATTTGTTGGTAGCAGAGCTTAAGTTCACTGAGTTTCCACAAAGCCGAAAGGTAAGTGAGGTAAGTTTTATTGTGTATGGTTATTGGTCGTAATGCACGGTGATTGTAAGCATGCTTATGGTTTTCTTTTGTGTTGGTTGAGACATAGTTAAAGGCACCCATTTCTAGTATATTGTTATCGTAAGTGGTTTTAAGTTTAAAAACTTGAGCGCCTTGTTCTTGTTCCTTGCTGACCCCAAATCATTTCACTTATTGTGTTTATTATTTAGTTTTGCACATGTTAGCATGGTGAGACTGAAGGGAAGGTCCATAATGGATAATCCGAGGGTTGAGCAGATTGAGAACGTTGAGGATGTGCAAGGGGAGAACTTTCCTCCTCCTCCTCCTCCTTCGGGTGGTGGTGGAGAGAATGTCGGAGGTGTTGGAACCCATGTTGGTCAAGAACAGGTTGGCATTGATGTGAATCCATTGATTTAGGTTATAGTCGTGGCTATTCAGACAGCTTTAGCAAGTGTTCAGGTTGCAGCACCGCCTCAAGGTGCAGGTTCTGGTCTGCCATTAGAATGACTTTGTAGCTTGGGCGGGGTCGAGTATCGGGGATTGTCACCCGAGGGTTCAGAGGCATGGTTTGAGAGCACAATTCGTATTTTGGGATAGATGGAGTGCTCTGATGCACGTAAGCTAGGTTGCATCGTCTCTTTGCTTCAAGGAGATGCCTATACTTGGTGGACTACCATCATAACGGGTATTCCAGTGGCCGAGGTTACTTAGGAATTTGTTGGGTTTTGTGGGGCTTGATTCGATCAACCAATATTGCTCACCAAGTGGTGGAGAGGTGGATATTTGGGTGGAAGGGTTAATGAAGCTAAAATAAAGATTGACACAATGATTTATAGTGGTTCAACCTTCTAACCAAGGTCTACATCCACTACCTTAGCTCCCCACTAAGGATTTCACAATCAATCCACTATTGATTCATCCCCTTTTCTAGGATTAAGAGGAGACCCTTACAACCGATCAAGCTTCTACCCAAAGCCTTGATCAAAACCCTCTTTTACAAAGAGATAATGAAAGCAAACTTAAACCCTCTAATAGGTGTTTGTTTGCACAATGAAGCACTCACCCAAAACCTAAAACACTTGAGCAAATTTTGACAATTTTGGCTCACTAGTGTTTGTCTATACAAGAAATGACAAATTAAGCACTAAGACAATTTCTTGATCATTTGATGTTTTACAATATGAGCATTAGTATTCTCTTGATGCTTGGAGGTCCCTTTTATACTCCCAAATGAGTTTGTAGCCGTTACTAGCCGTTGGGGATGAATTGGAACCGTTGAGGACTTTATTTCCCTTCATAAATGTTGTTCTGTAGCAATCAGTATCGATACACGTGGAACGGTATCGATACGGCCTTCTTGAGGAAATAGCTGTTGGGATCTTGCCAGCATAGGCGTATCGATACGCTTGAGGGCGTATCGGTACGGGTCCATATTTGAATGGCCATTGGGAAATAGCCGTTGGGGTGGTTGAACAGGGATCGGTACGCTTACCTGGCGTATCGAAATGATCCCGGTCCGTATCGATACACTAAACCCTTGTATCGATACATGTTTTGACAGTGGCCAAACTGGGGCAAAAAGGTATCGGTACGGGTACAACCGTATCGATACTGGTAACGTGAAATCACAAGTTTGGCTATTAAAATCATGAAAACTCTTTGCCAAAAACCTCTTAAAATACCTCAAACATAATTTGAAGTTGTTTGGACATAAAAACAAGTTTTAAATTCTTTTCAAATTAGTCCAAAACATTTTTCAATTATTATATCAAAACATTAGTTCTACAGAATTCTTTAGGACTACTTTTCGTAAGAAGTATCTAGGTCCTCGATACCTAGACGAGAAGAAGAGAAAGTACATGGCTCTAGTTCAGGGTAGCATGACCATGTCTGAGTATGAGGTACAGTTCGTTCGTCTTAGTCAGTACGCTTCTAAGTTAGTTCCTACTAAGAGGGAACGATGTGAGCATTTTCGATATGGTTTGATCTAGGAGGTGAAGACCTACATGTTGGCTTATGACTATATGGATTTTGATGTATTGGTTGCTAGGGCCAAGGACATTGAACAATCTTTGGGACTTGCTGATCGTAGAGGTAGATCTAGTTCAGGGAAAATGACTGCCGAGTTGGATAGAGACCGTGCCAAGAGGCACAAGAATAGGAGACCTCATCATGATCATAGGCGTGGAGGTGGTAATTCGGGGTGAGGCTATCACGACCAAGGGGCTGAAAATTGTACTCCTGAGTGTACCAAGTGTGGTAGACGTCATTTCGGCGAGTTTTGGGGCACTTATGGCTCTTGTTAAAACTGCAGGTCTCGAGCGCACTTGAAGCGTGATTGTCCACATCCGACTAGGGATGGACAGGCTCCTACACGAGCTGTCGAGCATTAGAGAGACCGTGGGTACGGTCGAGGTAACTTTTAGCCTAGGATTGATGGTCAGAGGAATGTGGCTCATATTGTGGTAGTTCAGCCCGAGGGAGGTGGATCGGCTAGAGTGTATGCGCATCGTGAGGACATGAATGACACGAACGTGATTGCAGGTAATTTCTCGTTATAGTCTTAGACTTTGCTTTCTTTAATTGATTCCAGCTCTACATATTCATATATATTGAGTGAGTATACGAAGTTGTTAGATATTCTGATTGAGATATTAGAAGTGGGTATGAGTGTCACGAGTTCTTTTGGTGAGACAGTTGTAGTTAGAAAGATGTACAAAAGATGTCCTTTGATGCTTCAGGGTCATGTTTTTCCCGTGGATATGATGAAATTTTCATTTTATGGTTTTGATGTAATTTTGGGCATGAATTGGCTTGTGGTACATAGGGCTTGGGTAGATTTCGAGACAAAGTGTGTGTCCTTGAGGCTTTCAGATGATTATGAGGTAGTAGTAGTGGGCGAGAACGTTAAGTTCTTGTCCAATGTTGTAACGCCCGGGTTTGGGGCCTGGGAGATACTCAGGTTTGGTTAAGCCAGTTCGGATTAAACTAGTTTTGGGGAAAAACATTTTAAATGACCAAATTCTAAGGCTTTGGAAGAAACATGGGGGTTTTGGTAAAATGGGTTTTAAAGATAGATTTTTAAATTAGAATAAAATATTTCAAAAAAAACCATTTCTTCTCCCTTTTTCCTATTCTCCTTTCACGTTAAGTTCTCCTAAGCCTATCAACTCTCTATTTTTACTAAGCTTCACCATTTGTGGAGGTTTCAAGAGGTAAGAAACTTGATTTTATTCTTTCCTTCCTTCCTTCTAATCTTGTTTTTAGCACCTACTCTTCAAGGTTTTGAAGATTTCTCAAGTTCCTTCATTTTGGTAAAAATGAGGTTTTTGAAGAGTTTAAGTTTTTCAGTGAAAACAGTAGTTTGGGTGAGTTTTAAAGGATGTTTTGAGTTTAAAATGTTGTTAAGATATTGGGTATAACATGAAATCCCGGATTTTGGAAAATGGGTAATTTTGGGGTAATGAACATTTGGGTTTTTGGTTTAGAACTGGTGGAGAAGGGTTCCTAATGTTTTGGTATTGTTGGGTTGATGTTTGAGAGTGTTTGAACATGATCTGGATGATAAATTGATGAGGATATGGCTGCCTTGAGGTTAGAGTAGAAATGAGGATGGTTTTGGTTTGTTTCAGATAGAAATCAGATGCTTGTTGTTGTCGAATTTTGATAGAATTGATTTTTGTGAGTTTGAATGTTGAAAGATGTATTAATTCCTTGTTTTGATTTGGGTAGAAGCAACAAATAACGAATTGGGTTCTTCGGATACTACTCCGGAAGTTGCGAAAGCTTGAAGGAGGACCGTAGGCTTGTTTTGGGTTTGAGCTGGTGAGTGGAAATTGTTTGAAGCTTTAAAATGTTCAAAGAAGGTTTTTTTGGGGTTCGGGTAGAGCCTTAGGGGCCAACCTAAACTCGAGTGTAAGTTTGCCTATTTTTTCCTTGTTCTGTTGATTGTTGGTACACATGTTTATTCGTGTTGTTGTGTGAAATGCGGATTGTTTTTACCTTCTTTTAATGATGTTGTGTGGTCGTAATTGTTGTCAAGCCTCACACGATGGTTAGCTGTTGTTGAATACGGTGATGTGTAGTCCCACCGGAAACATGCTAGCTGTTGTGAACGGTGATGTGTAGTCCAACCGGGAATGGTTGTGCAGGTGCACACCATGGTTTTGTCCTTGAGCTTTCGGTTTGGTATATTTCCCTTCTAAATGATTTTGTCTTTAAACTAAAGTATATGTTCGAACTGCATTGTTGTTTTTGTGATTTTGAGCTCCGCACACTAAGCTTTTAAGCTTACGCTCTCTTTTCCAACAATGTAGATTGTTAGTGGCTTTGGAAGGCAATGGAAGAGTCTTGGAGTTCTTTAGTAGCTCAAAGTATGTTTTTATGGTTGTAATAATACTTAGGCAATGGGAATGCTAGACTTTTTGTGTTTGGGGAGTTGGTGTCCAAACTCCTTTGTAGTTGTTTTTGTTGCTAACATGTTTTGAATATTGATATCATGCTATGTTGAGGCTTGTTATGGCTTTTGGTTAATTGCTATGCGTTTTTACTTGTTGGTGTTTTTGAACTAAAGTGTTCTTATGAGCTTTTGGGTTTGAGATTCATATTTGCGTATATGCAGGTTTGAAGCTTGTCTTTAGGGTGATGCGCCTTTAGATTGTTTGTTTAATATGTTGCCATGTGGTTTGTGGTCTTTCGAGATAAGTTTGGGAACGTTTAGGGATGCTAAATTGCATTTTCGGGCCAACCTTTGCCCAAGTGTTTCGGAACGTTTGGTGTTGTTTCGAAACGGTCAGGCCTTTGGGGCACCCGTATCGGAACGGGGGTGGTTCCATTTCGGTACGTTTTGCCTCTAGAGACTTCCATTTCATAACTACGAGGAACCGTTCCAGAACGGCCTAATGTTACTTTTTGAAGGAGAGCCCACGTTTCGAAACGAGCAGTCCTATTCCGAAACGTAGGTAGTTAAAGTGGTTAAAAGGGCATCTTTGAAGGTTTCCAAATGTCACGTTTTAGTCTCTAATGCATGTATGCTTCATAAATGAGTTTACATGTATCTTTTGTGATGGTTTTACCTCGTGTGCATGGAACTTGACTAATAAACTATTTTGGTAAGGTTAATTTACCGTTATGCCCTCTGTTTGGTTCGTATCAGTGTCTTCTCTTCCGCTATTTGGCATCTCACATAGGTTCAACATGGCATGTAGACAAGAGTAATAAAATGAAAAAAAGATATTAAGGTTGCTAATCGGGGTGAGGCCTTAACGGGCTTCGCTTTAGTTTTCCCCGTGTAACACATTTGGTTCGGTCTGGTGGCTAGGCCGGGGTGAGGGGGTTACAAATGTTGTTTCAGCTTTAGAGGCTCAAAAGTTAATGGATGTTGGTTACTAGAAATACTTGGCCTATGTTATGAATCCAAATATGAGCGAGGCAAGACTACAAGAAATCAGAACTGTTTGTGAATTTTCTCGAGGTGTTTCCGGAAGAATTGCTTGGTTTGCCGCCTGATAGAGAGGTGGAGTTTGCTATAGAGACTTATGTTGATTCTGCTCTAGTATCGATTGCTTCATATCGAATGGCTCCTAAGGAAATGAAAGAGTTGAAGACACAGATTCAGGAACTGATAGACCGAGGGTTCATTCGTCCGAGTATTTCACCTAGGGGTGTACCAATGTTGTTTGTGAAAAAGAATGATGGCAGTTTGAGGATGTGTATCGATTACCGACAGTTGAATAAGTTGAAAGTGAAGAACAAATATCCTTTGTCGAGGATTGACGACCTGTTTGATCAGTTGAGAGGTGCTTCGGTGTTTTCGAAGATAGATTTGAGATATGGTTATTATTAGTTGAAGGTAAGAGATCAAGATGTACCCTCGGCTTGACGAATACACCAACGGCTTTTATGGACATTATGAATAGTGATGTTGTTTGGTTTGATGAATACACCAGCGACTTTTATGGATAAGATGAATAGGGTGTTTCATGAGTACTTGGATCAGTTTGTGGTAGTATTCATTGATGATATCTTAGTGTACTCTCGTACCGAGGAGGATCATGATCAACATTTGCATCTGGTATTTGCAGAATTTGTTAGACAACTAGTCATATGCCAAGTTGAGCAAATGTGAGTTTTGGATTAAAGAAGTAGTCTTCCTAGGTCATATTGTATTAGCCGAGGGAATCCGAGTGGATCCTAAGAAAGTTGAGGCAGTTGTGAATTGGAAATAACTGAAGTCTGTGACCGAAATTCGTAGTTTCTTAGGCTTGGTCGGTTACTATAGACGTTTTGTTGAGGGTTTCTCAAAGGTTGCAACTCCTTTAACTAAATTGCTACAGAAGGATGTTCGGTTTGAGTGGACTGATTCAAGACAACAAGCATTTGAGATATTGAAAGAAGCCTTGAAAAAAGCTTCTGTTTTGATTCAGCTCGTGCTAGGGAATGAGTTCGTAATCTATAGTGATGTATCATATGTTGGCTTAGGTTGTATGCTTATGCAAGAGGGAAGAGTAGTGGCTTATGCGTCTAGACAGTTGAAGACTCATGAGCATAATTACCCTACACATGAGTTGGCTGTAGTGGTTTTTGCTTTGAAAGTTTCGAGACATTACCTTTACGGCAATAAATGTATAGTGTACACCGATCATAAGAGCTTGAACTATTTGATGACGCAGAAGGAATTGAACCTTAGATAGCGTAGATGGTTAGAATAACTTAAGGACTATGATCTCACGATTGAGTACCATTCGGGTAAAGCCAATGTAGTGGTCGATGCTTTGAGTAGGAAAGTGACAGTCGAGTTACGAGATATGTTTGTTAGGCTAAGTTTGTCTCGAGATGGTGGTTTGGTGGCCGAATTGCAAGTTAGACCTTCGTTGATTTAGTTGATTAGATAGAAACAATTGCAAGATAGGACTTTGGCACCTCATGTGCAAGATATAGCAGAAGGTAGACCATCAGATTATAGTTATAGTGATGATGGAGTTCTATGTTTCAAAGGTAAGGTAGTTGTGCCGAATGATGTCGATTTGAGACGCACCATTCTAATCGAAGCTCACAGTAGTCCATTTGCTATGCATCCGGGAAGTAAGAAGATGTATCGCGATTTGAAAGATGAGTACTTCTAGGTTGGTTTGAAGAAAGATGTTGCCGAGTTTGTGAGTAAGTGTATGGTTTGTCAGTAAGTTAAGGCTGAACATCAGTTTCCTTCAGGTTTGTTGCAACTGTTGAGAATTCTTGAGTAGAAGTGGGAGAGAATTACCATGGATTTCGTATCAGGTTTGTTGTTGATACCTTCTACGAAGAATTTGGTTTGGGTGATCGTTGACCATTTTACGAAATGTGCACACTTCTTGGCTGTTCACACTACTTATACCTTAGATAAGTTCGCCGATTTGTATATCGGTGAGATTGTGAGATTGCATGGTGTACTGAAGTCTATAGTGTCAGATAGAGATCCGAGATTCACAGCTATATTTTAGGAGAGTTTGCATAGTGCTTTGGGAACTCGATTGAATTTCATCACTTTGTATCATCCTCAAACTGATGATCAGTCATAGAGAGTCATACAAGTGTTGGAAGACATGTTGAGATGTTGCATTATTGAATTTTAGGGTTCGTGGGAGAAACATCTACCGTTAGTAGAGTTTGCATACAATAACAGTTATCAAGCGAGTATTCAAATGTCACCTTATGAAGCTATGTATGGTATAAAATGTAGAACACCTATTTGTTGGGCCGAAGCGGGACAAAAGTTGGTGTCCTTGCTTGATATGCTTAAGGGTACTACCGAGAAAGTGCAATTGATATGTGGTCATTTGAAGGTAGCTTCAGATCGACAAAATTCTTATGCCGATTTGAAAAGAAGAGAGATAAAGTATGACGTGGGTGACAAAGTGTTCTTGAAAGTCTAACCTTGGAAGAAGGTGATGAGATTTGGTAGGAAAGGGTAAGTTGAGTCCGAGATTCATTGGTCCGTATGAGATAGTTGAGCGAGTTGGTCCCGTTGCTTATAGGTTGAGATTTCCGACCGAGTTAGAAAAGATTCACGATGTGTTTCATGTTTCGATGCTTCGGAGGTATAGGTCAGATCTGTCACATGTGATGCCAGTCGAAGAGATAGAATTGAATCCGGATTTGACCTACGATGAAGAACTAGTTGAGGTTTTGGCTTCATACTACAAAGTGTTGCGTGGTAGGACCATTAAGTTGGTCAAGGTAAAGTGGTGACATCAAGGAGTGGAAGAAGCCACTTAGCAGAGGAAATATGACATGAAGAAGCAATTTCTGTATCTCTTTTCGTCAGGTAAATTTCGAGGACGAAATTCCTTAAGTGGGGGAAAGTTGTAACGCCCCGAGTTTAGGGTCCGAAAGATAATCAGATCTTGTTCAAGTTTAGTTCGGGTTAGTTGGTTGGTTAGATCTAATTTCGGGGACCCTTTTTCTAATAAAATGGGTTTTAAAGTATATTTGGGCAAAAAAAGAAGTTTTTGAATGGAAAACGAGAAATTTTCCCAAATGAAATTAAAAAGGGTATTTTGAATCAAAAAGCCATTTTCATAAAATGCTATCATCTTCATTTTGAACAAAGGGTTTTTCACATTGGTTTTCCTCCCTTCAATCCAAATCCTTTCCTTTCGTCAAGGAATGCAAGGTAACTTCTCATTTACTTTGGTTTTTACTTATATGACTTGTCATCAATGAAATCTTCCTTCTAAACCCATTATATTTCATTTTGGTTTTGGGTTAGAAAATGAGTATTTTCACCTGATTTTTGTAGATTTTATTATCCATGGTTTTACATGTGTTTTAAGCTAAGTTTTGAGTGGTTAGACATGTCGGAATATTGGCTTAATAATGGAAAAACTTAAATTGGTCAAAAATAGGATTTTGAGTTGAAAATATGAATTTTTGGCTTGGCTTTGGGTTGATTTCGTGGCTGTTGGTTCCTTAGTGGTTGGGGATGTTTCTAGATGATATTTTTTGTGTTTTGATGTTTGAAATCAATGGGTTCAGTTTGGGGTTTAGTTAGAACGAAATTGGTGAGGTTTTGGGTGAAATTTGGGTTTGAATCAATGTGTTTTTGTTGCAAGAAGTTAGATTCCGAGTTGTTGCCGGTTTACAAGTATATTAGCATCCTAATGTTCTGTTTTGGGTTGCCTAAAAGAAGAGGAAACTGAATTGGGCACTTCAGACGCGAGACCGGGTAGTTCGGAGGCTTGAATCGGTGTTTCGGCTAACGTTGGTGTGTTGGCTGGTGAGTGGAAATATTTTCTAAGCCTTAACTTGGTTAAGGATATGTTTTGGGGGTTTAGATTGAGCTTGATAAGCCAATCTAAGCTCAAAAGTAAGTTTTAAGCATTTTAGTCTTTGTTTTCGATAAATTCTACTATGTGTTATGAATGATTCACACAGTGCATGTTTGTCATGAATATCCTTGTGTTATGCATATGATTGCTTTAATTAATCTCATGTTGGTTATGGTTGTGACCATGAGAACATGAGGTAAGTGATGGTTTGGTGGGTTATTGAGAATGTGAAATCTTATTACCGGATATAGTTGGTCGACCAATAGGATGAGAGTGCACTCGGGGTAAAAGTCGCATGTGGCCTTAGTGATGCTAGCTTCCAATAAGGAGGAGTACGATGATGTGAGATTCCACTAAGGATGAGAGTGCACTCGGGGTAAAAGTCTCATGTTTTACTGACTCGGATCATGTTATTTCAATAATAACTAATTCCGATCTCAGTTTCATCTTAGCAAACAATTTTGCTAAGTGTGTTCCTAGAAAGTCGGTTGTACTTCAATAACCCGATCCTTCTTCCCACACATTTAACCAAAACAACATCCTGACCAGCGTCAATCTTTGATTTTGAAATCGTTTTGATTTTGAAAATAAGCTCAAAAAAATGAGAGAGATACCCAAAATTGTTTAAGTGCTTTTCAATCCTGGCGTTGAAATTGAGTCATCGCTTTAACCATCGGCTTGAAAAAAATTAGCTAAACATGACAGAAGTCATACTTAGCATTTAAAATAAAAGCTTTTAAAAATAAACAAGGTAAAAACTAAAAGAGAATTTATAAAAGCAAAGAAAAAAAATTTTGATCACAATGATCTCAAGACAAGTGAAGCACGTTCTCTTAGGCTCACCCTGAAAGGGCATTTATATCCTTCTAAAAACTCTAAAAATAAGCTGAAAATACAAATGATAATTGTTTGAATTTAAATCCTAAAGATAAGAAGATAATTCCTAAAAGGATAAAAAGATTATTCCTAAAAACTTGACTTTTAAATTGCTCAGCCGCCCGCCCGCCTTCTAAAATTGCTAACTGAACCTTTTGGAAGCTGCTGACTGTACCTTCTAGAAGCTACTTATGATCTGCCACGTCAACCATTTCATGCCCATGTGCATGCCCATTAATCCAACCATGATTCCAAAACAAAAAATACAGTTTCCGGGCTTTTTAAGCACATTTTCCAGAAGTCATTGTCCTACACTGAAATCATGTAAAAGTGCACAAATCAGCAATAATAATAAACAACCAAAGAGTATTTAAACACAAAACACAACATAGAATAAACACTAGTCAATAAACATGTTTACCTTCAGAAAAACATATTTTCTAATTGTGTAACCCTCTTTATTTGAAAAAGCTCTTTGGTTGAAACTATTTTAAAACCTAAGTTCTTTGAATTTTTATATTTTTTGATAAGTTGTAATCGATTTGAGTATTTGAAACATAAAACGGATCAATTTTTTAATCTTTTTAAAAAATCATAAAACTCCAAATCGCTTTTAAAATATAAAACTCATGCTTGTTTGCGTAAGGCTAATTCGAGGGATTCAAGTGGCGCGAAGAGTATCCATTTCGCACTTACAATTTGTGGATGACACAGTGCTATTTATTCAAGGTGGGCAAGAATATGCACAGCATCTCAAGCGTGTTCTCACTTGTTTTGAGTATGTGACTGAACTACAAATAAATTATGACAAATCATGTGTGTATGGCATTGGTTTGGAGGAGGAATTTCTGATGTCTATCGTGGATATTTTGGGATGTCAGCGAGGGTCCCTACCAATGAAGTATTTGGGGATCCCGTTAGGGGTGCATCCGAGGGGGTGGAGATTTGGAACCTTCTTGTTCAGCGTTTTCGGAAAAGATTACCAGGCTGGAAGCGGGATTCACTATCATTTGCGGGAAGATTGATGTTAGTTAATTTTGTGTTGTCAGCTTTGTCGGTGTATTATATGGGGGTGTTCTTAATACTGAAGAGGATAATCTTGAAGATTGACCGTATCCGTAGAATTTTTTTATGGGGAGGGAAGGAAGAGCGTGCGAAACTTAGTAGAGTGAGCTGGGTGGTGGCTTGCCAACCGAAACGGTTTGGAGGTTTGGGAGTGGTGAATCTTCATACCCGAAAATTGGCAATGTTAGCCAAGTGGGTGTGGCGATATGCTCAATCGGACGGATCACTTTGGAAAGCAATTATTGTGGCAAAGTATGGTAAGGATGTCCTTTCATGGCGAATGAATTCTCGGGGCCTACTACGTATGTCGTCGATGTGGAAACAAATTGTAGCGGTTCAAAGCGATGAATACGTGGCCCGATTTTTAAATGCCACCCAATTCTCATGGACATTAGGCGATGGTACTAGTATCTTATTTTGGAGAGATTGTTGGTGCCTTGCGGAACCATTGAAACTTGTATTCCCCCGTTTGTTTAGCTTGGCTAGCAATAATATGGCAACAGTATGTGATTACTTGGGACTGCCGAGGGATGAGTGGATCAGTTGTTTTAGACGACCCTTGCGAACATTTGAGGCTGCCCAGGTACGTGAGTTGCAAGCTTGTGTTGCTGGATATACGCTACGCGATCGGGCTGTGGATAAATTGGTATGGGTTCATGATGTGGCGGGGCAATTCTCGGTGAGTGCATTACAAAAATTAATGGCAACATTTGGGTTAAATGATGCATCCGATGTTAGCATGATATGGAGGTTGACGTTGTTACCGAAAATTCATTGCTTCATTTGGTTCTTATTGTTGAACCGGTTGCCAACTTTGAAGATGTTACTGGAGCGAGGAATTCTGCTGGGGATAGATGGGATTGGCTGCCGATGGTGTGCGGATGGGGAAGACAACGCGGACCATATTTTTGGGCAGTGTGAGATTGCATGGGGGTATGGAACATGTTCTTTGGATGGTGGTCAGTATCGACCGTTCGACCATGGTGCATTGGTGAGTTTATTTATCAATGTTGCGTGAGTTATTTCGATGGTGATCTGCGCACATGGTGGATTATAGGGTGCGCGAGTGTTTTGTGGTCATTGTGGCTTGCTCGAAATGAGCTGATGTTTAGGGACAAGAGGGCTTCGTGCCAATCGATCTTTTTCATGGTGCAACTACGGTCCTTTCATTGGACATGTGCACGGTTTGAGACGCTGCACTCGAGCGAAGCAGCTTGGTGGGAGTGCCCAATTTTGTGCAGGCCATCGCGGGTGATGAGACGCGAGTGTAGGATGGGTGTGGTATGAGTGCCGCCACCACATGGGGCGTGGAAATTCAATGTGGACGGGGCAATCAGGGGTAAGCCAGGTGAGGCCGATTGTGGGGGCGTTCTTCGCGATTAGAGCACCCAGATAGTGGCTTTATTTTCGGGGTCTATCGGGGTGGTGGATTCCAATGCCGCTGAACTTCAGGCGATCGCGTATGCTTTGCGGATGGTGCAGGAAATTAATTGCGATGGGGTGCATTCCGTGGTAATTGAGTCGGACTCGGTCGTTGCAATTTCTTGGATATTAGGCACGGAACGTCGGCCGTGGCGTTTGGGAAATTGGTTTCATCAGATTGACGATGCGTGGGAGGCAATGCCGTTTGTATGTTTTAATAATATCTTTAGAGAAGCCAATTGTATCGCGGATGCATTAGCAAAGAGTGGTGTCCTACGCTCTAAGTGGGTATGGATGCATTGAGCTAAATTCGGGGGTCCGTTTGTTTGGGTTTGTCATTTTACCATATGCACGGGCACTCTTTTCCCCCCTTAGGCTTAGGGGGGTTTTTAATGAGGCCGGTGCAATGGATTTTGCATGA
Source organism: Hibiscus tridactylites (assembly GCA_958450335.1). Classification (NCBI taxonomy): domain Eukaryota; kingdom Viridiplantae; phylum Streptophyta; class Magnoliopsida; order Malvales; family Malvaceae; genus Hibiscus; species Hibiscus tridactylites. Next base: position 60,658,856 of record OY288275.1, read on the forward strand.
TTTATTCAATAAAATCAAATCATGTTGCTGATAAAAAAAACAATTGCCACTTATCAATACTTAATTTCAGCGAATTGTGTTTTCCTACTCTATAAAACACAATTATACTGGTGTAAGATAGTTCTAATCTCTCAAACATATTTACACGGTATAGATTGATTCTTCAACATCAAATATGTATTCAAATATAAATATTTGCTTGCATAACAATTTCTCCTTATTAATACATTATTACACCGATGTAAATTGATTTAGCATTATCACATTCAGATCCAAAACGTTGTGATGATGTGGACATTTTTATGTCATTATGATAAAATGACCAAACGACGTTATTTTGGTGTAGCTATCGATGCCCAAAATGAGGTCATTTTAGGCATTAAATTTTAAGGGTGTATCGATTTTAACATTAAACATTAAAACGATCCTATTTTTAACGGCCTTTTCATTTCATTACTCTTTCTTCTCATTGGGTTGGTTTTCCACAAAACTCACTCAAAATCGATGAAAATTCATCAAAATATTTGACGTGCTAATACTCTAATATCCTCCAAAGATTGTATAATGAGGTTAGTTTTGAGATATGTTATGTGTCATCTTTAAAGGATGCCTCTCACTATTTGGATTTTTGAACAAACACACTAAATGTCTCAAATAAAAAAAAGTCCTAAACCCTAAAAATAGTGGAAATATTTTTTTAATTTCATAGATTTTTGAGTGGATTTCAAAAAACTAATATGAAGAACAGAAAGAGGAGTGAAATACGAATGTTTTAATACCGATCTTGTCGCAAAGGTGACCGATGATAGACAACGATTGACTGACAACGACTGAAATGTTCAGTGAATAAAATAGAACCGTATAAAGTTTAATTTGAAAATCGATACACTCTTAAAATTTAATGTCTAAATGGAGTCATTTTAAGTATATCGATAGCTACATCAAAATACATGTTTTATCTATGTCATAACTCATAACACTGTTTGGATTTTAACAGTCCTATGGTATGAATCATATGATAGAAGCAAAAGGAAAGCTAGTGCTATAATTAAATTAATTAAAAATTTAATAGTATAAAAGATACAACAATTAAAATTTGAAAACGAAAGTCCAATTTATCAATTTGAATATAGATTTGAACTAATTCAATTTATTATAAAAAAATCAATAATCTTGTGTGAAAATTATATAGATTTAAAAGATCTAAATTTTAGAATAGCTAAAAAGTCTAAAATTAAAGTTAATTCAAACTAAAACAATATAATTTATTTGGTATAACCATGTTTTCGACTCATTGACCGAAAAATTCAGATTAAATTTTGTAGAGATTTATTGTGAGGACAACTCCTCCAATTTAATTTTCTAAATAACATTAATATATATATATATATATATATATATTAAAAATTAAAATGGATTTAATGCGTGATTTAATAATCACATGATCCGAGAAAAATAAAGAGGCAATGTATTGCAGTACTTTAAGATATAAGCAATAATAAAAGCCTAGGCTCCACTTGTTTTATATTTAAGCCTCTCATCCCACTTGATTTTCCGGTTGACATTGCCACAATCACAAACATATACATAATAAAAGAAGGCGTCTTTCTCTACTGGCAATGCAAAGCCTACGAAGTTGCTCGAGTGATGTTGTGCAGCTTGATCTAACATCACCACCATCACCTTCTTCCGCTTCCTCCAACAGCACCACCATGAGCCCCACCACCACCACCATCGTCAGCGGCTGTCTCTCCATAGACGAGGACGAGTCGACGGAGATGCGACTCAGGAGGCTGATATCCGAGCACCCCGTCATCATCTTCAGCCGATCGTCTTGTTGCATGTGTCACGTCATGAAAAAGCTCTTGGCCATCATTGGGGTTCACCCTACGGTCATCGAACTCGATGACCGTGAGATGGCTTCACTTCCTCCTCCACCGCCGCCCGGTCAATATAGCCTCTCCCCTTGGAACCTTTCCCCGGCGGTGTTCATTGGTGGAACCTGCATTGGCGGCCTTGAAACACTCATGGCTCTTCACCTCAGTGGCCACCTCGTTCCTAAGCTTGTCGAAGTTGGTGCTCTCTGGGTATGACATATAAACATTATTATATTATATATAGCAGTAAGAAATAAGAATCACGTAATGATCAAGCTTTCTTTAATAATTCTTCTTCAATCTGGGGTTGTTCCTTTCATTATCATAACTTCTCTATAAGTCGCTAAACAATGAGTGAATGCTCTGTTTTTTCATAGTTAATGTTCATTTTATAAATTATGTTCAGAATTTGTAATTCTCTTTCTCATTAAGATTGTCTTTAAGGTTTTAATCTAAGTTCACTCTTTAAAAATACGATGTATTTTACTATTGCACTTCACTCTTGTTGGTTTGAATGGTACATTTAAAGTGGGGTTCGTTGCCAATTATTGACCATAGTCCATCTTAGAGCCACAAAAATTGGTTCATTATGGGCGTTTTTTATATAAAAAAATTAATATATATATATATATATATATATATATATATATTGTATTGATTCTATATTTTTCCTGTGTGTGCATTTATATCACTGAAAACGAGTTTAATGATCATACTCTGAAGAAAAAAAAAACTAGAATTCCTCCCCCAAGGATGCTAAATTAAATAAGAGAATTAAACGGAAAGGAAAAGGAAGTGGGCAGTAAATATGAGTAGACTGAAGGCAAAGACATTGTCAAGAAATTGAGACAAAAATCTTTTGTCTTTGTAGTGCCTTTTTCACATCTTAATATTAAAAAAATAAATTTTAAGACATAAACTTAAATTTTAAATTTTTAATCATAAACTCTACACATTAAAAATACACCTTACTCATAATTCTTTTAATCATAACTTTAAATTTTAACCTTAAATTTTAAACTTAATATTTTAATATGAGACTAAAAAATGATATAAAAAACATAGAATTTCTATTCCCGAAATTGTCACCAAGACATGCAAAACATGTCACCGAAATTGTCACCAACACATGCGAAACATAACAATAACTACAAAATTAAGTATAACAAAATGTGTTAAATGGGTGTTATCATACCCCTATCGCATATTTTCTAGTATTTTTTAATTCTAACTCTTTATTTTTTAAGATATTTGTATTTATAAATGTTCGAAGCGACTTTTTTAATATGCGAAGCAATTTATAAAAAAATAAATGGAGTTAGTATTTGATACACATGTAATGTAATTTTTTTACAAAAACATGCCTATTTTAACCTCGCAATATAAAATCTAAATCTCAAATTCTAAACTCTAAAAATTCTAAAGCCTAACATCATAAACTTTAAATTTTAACATTAAACTCTAAATTTAAAATCCTAAAAAATAAACACATAAATCTTAAATTTTAAATTAAAAAATTAAACCCTAAATTAAAGTTGCTTATGAAAAATAAAATTTTCATTGCTAACACTGATTTTTTGTCTTCAAATAAATATACACCAACACTTTGAATCCAAATAACATAATTTGTAATATTACAGCTCTTTCTACTCTAAGCCCTCTTGTTCAGAAAGGAATACTGCCAAGAAATTGTTTTCATGAACTCGTTGTCATCAATCAACCTTATTTAGACTTTTTTTTAATTCAATTTAACCATCAATTTTTTAAAAAGAGTAAAATCGCTATTTTTATTAAAAAAATATATCAATTATAATATTAATTTTTTAATAATTTTAATTTAACATACTATATGGCAATTTATGTATACTTTATACTGATATAACATTATTCGCTTTATATATCACTAAATTTTCTTAAAAGAAAAATAAAATGAAATATATATTGACCGCCATGAATTATGTCATGTCAACCCCCGAAAATGCCTTGCATTTTATGGCATGAAGTATATATATTGTAACAAATTCTAAAAATATTTATACAAAATCATATTTAAATAATAAATAATTAAATGGTTATATTTTAATACATAAATTGTATAAAAAATATTATAAAAGCATTCTTTAAATATTTTAAATTTCTAAACCTAAAGTTTTAGAACCTAAATTCTAACATTAAACCTTAAACTCTAACCTAAATTATAAACCCTACAACCTAAACCCATAAACTCTAAACCCTATTCTAACAAGTTTGTGTATCAAATTTTTTCCATAATTAAAATCCACATATATATATAAGTAGCATTCACACCATATAAATTCGATTCGGTATTAACTTATGAATTAAAAATTAATCAAAACTCGAACCCATTGAGTGGTTCAATTCGTTTTGTCTGCAAGTTGTGTGTGAGTTTGTATGAACAAATACTACATTGTAATCACTTTTATACTATTAAAAAAATCAATAAAAACCCAATTCGTATTAAATGTGAAATAAATTAGAGAACTTAGTAAATCTATATTTTTATGGCATTCGAATTTCACTTTATTAAACACTCTTACAACTCACCTTTTTATTTTTTATTTCCTAGAAAAAAGCTAAAACAGCTCAAACTACAAAAGAAGAAACAGCAAAAGATAATGCAGCTGGGATGGCGGGTTCATCAAATTCACTTCCCCAAGCAGCATGGTAGTAAGTTAATGAGCAACGGCATTAAAAGCACGAGTAACGTTATTTTAGCAACTTTCCAATCTCCTTGATAACAACAACCAGAGCATTCCTCAAATAATCTGGTTTGTGTACAGTTTGTATCGCGCTGAAGAGGCATGATAACTTATATATATATTAATTACATCAAGATAGATGCATCAACGCAATAGTAACAACTATGAATCTTGGAAAGTAAGAATACTAATAGTGTGGAACTCTCAATGGCAATAAGGATGACACCCAACAACTATCTTTAAGATTATTAGAATTATTGTACCAAAGTGACGATTAGTTTGGAGCGTGTATGACATTATTTTAAGGATATTTTGTTGCATAACACATTCTGAGATTCAACAAATATTTACAAACTGTAGATAGAAATCAACAATAAACCTCTACAAAAATACTCAACAAATTGAAATGGTGTAGAGAATAAGTGAGAAAGATGAGGTTTTCATTTTAGGGCGTATATAGAATGAAAGTGAGACAAATTATTATAAATGAAAAATAATATAGGTGGGTTGAGAAAAATAAGCTAAAAGATTTTTTACTTTACTAAAGTTAGTTTAAAATGTTTGAAGAATCTAAAATAAGCGTAGTTAAACTATTTTTACCATGACTAAATTTAGTTGTTATCATGTAAGTCATTTACATTTTTTGAACTCTCTAAAAAATTGAGTAAAAAAAAACATATACATTGAAAAAATGTTTGCACAAACGAATTAGTTTTAAGGTTGAAGTAAAAAAAACATGTACATACGCCAGGAAAAAAAAGGTTTCATCTTTGTTGCCGCGAGTTAATGGGTGTTTTCATACGTATAGTTGGCAACCTATGCCTAACAATTAAGGCAGATGGAATAGGATTATAGATACTAAAAATGTGAGAGAGGGTTGGCAGACAAATGAAATCAAAATTTTTTGCAGGTGAGTTGATAATATCAAAATGCATTAGTGTAGTTGGTTATCATGTTAGTCTAATACACTGAAGGCTTCTGGTTCGAGTCTGGGTGACATCAATATATTCCTATTTTAGCTCTTTTTCCTTCTGTAGAAAGAAATGATGGTAAAAAAATAAGTTTGCGCCGTTGCCGGGGATCGAACCCGGGTCACCCGCGTGACAGGCGGGAATACTTACCACTATACTACAACGACAATGTTGATACTCGTCTTATTGGTTTCATATATATAGTCTAATTAATACTGTAGGCATGTTTTTCGCGGTTATGATTTCTAGAGTTTAGATTAATGTTGTACGTAAAATGAAATTTCGATTGAACTTAGTTTAATTATTCTTTTAACTATTATTTTTAAACTAAAAATTACTTACGTGTAAAATGAAAATGGTAAATTACTTATTTCTCGACGTTACTTTATTTTCTTCGCTAACATTTTTAGTAGAGTAAATATCATACGGTTGAACACTTATGTTTTATAATAGTATTTTTACTTGCCAAATTTAAAAGAAAATTATTTAGATGTTATCAATTTATAAAATTTTGGTGACTGGCACATTAAAATCTGTTAGTAATTAGCATGATTGTATAACAAGTTAATAAAAAAAGTCAATTTTAGTTTAACCTTAAATTTTAAATAAAATATTAATTTGAATTTTAAATTTTGAATAAAATATTATTTTAACCCTTAAATTTTAGATGAAATATAAATTTGACCGGTGAATAAAATGAAATACATTAAAATTCATTTCTCATTTCTTGATATTTATTGATTTCTTCGATTTATCCGACAACTTATCCATTGTCGTCTCTTTCCTTATGCTATATTTTGACATCTTTTCGTATGACTAAAACTCCGTAGTCATTTCAGTTCTTTTGCAACTTGTAATAATATCATTAGCTTTTTTCAGAGAGAAAAAAATCCAAAGAATCTACTCAAATCAACCCATATGGTATATGTGTAGTTCTAGTTAGAGTTTTAAAGGAACCCATTTGCTAAAGCTCTCAATCCCATTTTGCCAACAATCAATAATGCAACTTAACTTTAAAACCTAAACTACCCACTTCAAAACATTTTGCCAAAAAGTGAGAAAATCTTCATTTAACCTCTATTAAATATTTTGACTTCCACCTCTCTATCTAGATTTTAACCTTGAACCTTAAGTTCCACCCACTTAAACTTTAAAATCTAAATTAAATTTCAAATTTGAAATTTAATTGGCTTATGAAAACTTTTTTTCCAATCGTATGTACGTATAATAATTACTCAAAAAATCTTTAGCCATGTTTGGCAGTTAATCGATTACATTAGTTGATAGCTTATAGCCGATTGCATTAGCTAATTTAGCTATAAGATTGTATTAGTTGATTGTATAAAAGTGTTTGATAAAATTAATTGATAGCTTATAGATGTTTGATTATTTAAACAAGCAAAATGACATATAATGTCATAATTATATTAGTACTTGTTTGAATAATTTATTAGTTATCAATATTTTGTATATTAATTAGATTATGAAAAATAATTTATTTAATCTAATATTACTAATCATGTTTGAAGGATCTATATATTAATTTATTATTTATATAATTATTTTAATTATTAAATTTAAATATAAATACGTGAGAATAAAAAGAAAAAAGAATAAATATTAATTTATATATGTCACAATATAAATACGTGAGAGTGAAGAATTAAAATAGAAAAAAAAAGTTAAATTTAAGTTATTTGAATTTTTTTTAATAATTGTTAAGCGTAAAAAGGTGTTTACAATTTTATGTGAAAACCTCTAATTTCAAAAACTCTCATTAATAACTTTTTTAAAATTAAAAGTTTCAGCTCAATCAATTATTCATTAAACATTCAAATTAACAAATTTTACCGTCAAACTTCTAATTTTAAATCAAACTGCTATTTACCAAATACATAATTTGTTTATGAGTTACTAATTGATTTGACCCATCTTTCTCTAAGTTTAAACATTTTTTTGAGCTTACCAAAGAGTGAAAGATCCATGAAACCCAAAATGATCGAAACCCATAGTAGTGGGGAATAGAATACATGGGCACTTTTAAGACAAAATTCCAACGGCTATTGTCTACGCAGACCCATGATGAGTGATGCTGATATGCACTCGAAGACATTAATTATAACATCATAACAGTAGACAGTAGTAGCATACAAGCCTCGCCCTTGTCCTTTTCTCTAACCATTTTGGTCTGAGTCAAGTACTACTAATGAATTAGAAGAGTTACCCACACAATTGGGGCTTTCAAAACACATGAGAACCGATGGACGATGATGTGTACATTTGAACTTCTTCTTCTTCTTCTGAACGGAACTGTCTGATTTCAGATTCAGGGCAGTGGCCACATTTGCCACGCAATTCCAAGCACTTTGTTTTAGGACTAAACAAAGCCCTTTTTTTTTATCGGTTATCAGTTACCTTCACACTTTTTTATGGCTTCCTCTTCTCATAAAAGTAATCATTTAACAGTTGTTTTAGCTTAATTACATGGCAATGGCTTCTTTGCTACTACTGTCAAGGCAAAATATAAGCAGCAATTGAAATGAAAATTATTGTGGACTGTGTTCTCAAAAGGTCCATTTCCAGATCTTGATCCTTAGATCAACTTTACATTTAGCCCCGGAGACGTTAGCCAAGGACGGGGACTTACCATTGGGAATGGCCCCTTTAATCCCATCGCACGTAACCCTAATCCCCACTTTCTTGCTCCTCAATCCACCCATGCTCACCATCACCCGGGTATCCATCTCAACCTTCAAGGACACCCCATTCTTCTTCTTCTTCTTCAGATCCGGTCTTAAGCTGTTCGCCGTATCCACATCCAGGTCACTCGACGTCGCCACCACGACTCCCTTGAAAGTGGTCTCGTTTTTGCTGTAACCGACGAAAGCCGGCAATGCTCCGTTGCCTAAAAACACGTCGCTGCTGCTCGACACGCATGAAACCACGAAAGCGTCGTAAGAGAAGGAGAGGTATGAGTTTGGGTTTTTGGAGGAAAGGGTTAAGTTGAAAAGGGTAGAGAGGTGGGAGGAGGAGGAGTCGGCGGCGGTCGTTAGGTTCAGGCGGTGGATGCGGAGTGAAGCGAGGGTGAAAGAAGGGCGCTGTGGGCGGTAAAGAAAGTAAAGGGCGGTGCTGGTCATGGCACCTAAGAGCATGAGTAGGAGAATTACGAGGATGGTCCAGCAACAGAAGCAACAACAATAGTTCCGCCGTGGACGGTTATCGTGACGGCGGTTGTAGGGCTTTGGACGGTATGGTGGGCGTGAAGAAGGGTTGTATAGGTGGGATGCTTTGGTGCCGCCGTTTGTTGCAGCTGTTTTGGTGGGTGCGGCTCCACCGGCGGCGCCGTTGGGTTTGGAGGGAGGGACTTTATCTGACATTGTGAGAATGGAAAAAGAAAAGTGTTGGAGGGACTACGGGAGAGAAAGGGGAAAGTGAAGTGTGAATTTGAAAGGCAAGGTATTGGAGGAAATGGAAAGGTACAGTCCACACAAAGATGGCGCTGCCACCTCACCATACTCTAAATTTAGCGTTAAGTACATCAATGGTCATCCTACCTTTAAAACGCGTTTATTTTAGTCACTTAACGTTTAAAAAATTTATTGAAGTCACCCAACTTTTATTTTAATTTTACTTTATCTTTTTAGATATCTTCCATTACAAAAAGGGTGATGTAGCCGTTAATTTTTATTTTTTAATTAAAATAATATTATTTATTTATTTTCAGCTAATTAAAATACTTGAAAAACATTCCCCCAATTATTTTGTTTAAAACTCTAAAATTCTAACACACAACTTGTCTTTCTGCCATTTCATTCTTTGTACAGAATGGAAGAAAAAAATTTCTCAACATGTTCTTGTAAAAGGAGAGTTGTCTTACGCACTGCTTGAACAAATAATAATGTTAGAAGAAGATTTTTTGAGTGCGTGAATTGTGGGCGTCGCTTTGGAAGAAGCTGCAATTTTTTTAGGTGGTATGATCCCTTTTGAATCCACATTCAATAGTTGTTATAGTTGGTTTATTAAGAAAAATTAGAGTCATGGAAAAGGGAAGAAGGTGCAAGCGAATCATTTGAGTGCTTTTCTTGGGGTTTTTGTTGTACTTGATTTGGTTAGGTTAATTTATTTAAATTATATCTGTTGAAATTTGGGGTTTAAGGTTGATGCATATGTCAGTGCTTAAGGTTTATTTTAGCAAGTTCAATTTTAGTTTATCATGTATTTTTTTATTGGAGAAAGCTTGAAATGAAGAAATTGAATGTGAACTTTAGTTTATTTTTCTTCTTTTATCAGTTTACTTTTTTTCTCGATATCAATTTGTATCTTCCATATATAATGAATTTACATCCTACAAATATGATTATTTGGTAAATAGATAAGCTATAATGAGACTGCAAAGAATTTTTTTTCCAATTCATTCAAGATAATGTTTCTCCCTTACTTATTTTTCATTTGATTTATCAGAATTGAACATGAAAATGATATAACTTGGCAAAACTATACACCACCTAGTCAATCAAGCAATGCATTTAAACAACTTTAGCTCTTTCAAGTTCTCCCTTCTCAAGAAGAAATAAGATGTGAGAAATCTAATGGTAGGACAATGCAAAGAATTAAATCGTTGAACTTGAAATTTGAATAAAAAAATAAATCTTATATTAAATTTGACATATTTAAGAACCTACAGTACAAACTGTAGATTTAAATTCTTCCATTTTTTAAAACATTAAATGATCAAAGGATACAAATTTTAGAAAATGTTTCTAAATGTAAAAGAGTTTGAAGACAGATTTCAACTTAAAAAAATTAATATTTTTGAAGCCACATAATAATTTTTCTTTCATTGATTAAACATTATGATAATCAAAATGTAAGATTTCATAAACAAAAGGTAAGTTTGAACCTTCTACTATTTCTCTCAAAGAGACCAAAATGTTTTCCCAAACAAAATATTGTTTTTAACAACGGTACCATAAACCTATGTACCATGACAAACAAGATAGTATTTTAAGGCATTCGTACATATGAATCTTCCCATACAAAAAACTTTCACAAAAATGTCACCTAAAACCTAAATCCATCACTACACCAATTGTTCTTTGGTTTGAAACTGCCAGTTGATTCTTGTGAGTTTGAAAGCACATTTTTAAAGGGATTTGATTGCATACATTTCTCCTAAATTGTATTATTAGACACAAACATATAGAGTTCAAAATGATAGTGCAGTGACATAAAGTAATAGGCAATTAAAAATCAAACAGTTAATTAAACACTCACGGGAATTTTTGGTCTTCTGTTAGCTGATGGTGCAGTGGACGGTGGTGCAAAAGTTGAAAATGATGGATATGCTGAAAGTGCTAGAGGTGCTGAAAGTACAGTAATTGGTGGTGCAGCAGTTGAAGATGATGGGTGTGTTGTAGGAGTAGTGACCGATGATGCAGCAGTTGAGGATGATGGGTGTGTTTGAGGTGTTGTAGTTGCAAAATATAGAGGTGTTGCAGCCATTGGTGTGTTGAGCCTACTATTGCCTCTAACTTGACCTCTACATGACCTTATATTATGTCTTGATTTTACACATTTACTGCACTTAAATTTTAAAGTCCTTTGTCCCCTATTAAGGTCATTATCTTGCTCATCAACATCATTTCTTCTTTTTTTAGGACTACTAGTTGGCCTCCTTTGAATTGGGGGAAGATTAGAAATGATTCTATTTCTGAAACTTGTTCCCACTGATTTTTTCCTCTAATAGGGAAGATATAGTTGGAGTAAAGGCTACTCTTAGTTGTCCTATGGTAGCATGGGTCACATAGTTCTCTGGCCTACGTTAAATTGAAAGCATAACGTATATGGTATGTGCACATGCGATTTCTGTAAAAAAAATAATTTAAAATTTCAAAACAATTTTAGGACAATTTGGGTTGGGATGTATTTACAACATTTGAAAAACAATTTCAAAACAATGATAAAATATTACATGTAAGAGCCCATTTCCTACAAGAACAAACTCTAACTTCTAGATCCACTACATGTTGATTGGATGTACCAAATGCAACTTCAAATCTTAGAGCCCAGCAAGTGATGGTCAACCCCTTTAAAACAAAATACAGTGTCAGTTAATAACAAATATATACATTTAATTGATGATAAATAAAATGAAAATGATATTTTTATTTACCTAGCAGCCTGCTCAGTTAATGTGTCCACCTTGTTTTGAATTTTAGGACATAGTAGTTCAGTATACTTTTGAGCAGCTTCAGCCTTTTTAGAAAGCCTTTGCATCATTTTCGTACGAACAATCTCCATCATGGTAAGTATAGGCTTATCCCTTGCTTCAAGGATCACCTGTTCATATAAAAATGATAAGTTATTAAAATAATTGAGAATATATGAAAAAATTAGTATTGAAATTGTCATTTTACCTTATTAAAACACTCCAAGTAGTTATTTAGTAAGATGTCACACTTTGACTATGTTCCAAAATGAGACTTTAACCATATGGCAAGATCCTTTGGCTGTAACAAGTTATGAGCATCCTTTGACATTCTTTTCATTTCTACCATTGCTCTCTCATAATCTGTCACAGTAGTTGCCCTTACAGCTTTCCATAAAGCATCTTTCAATGCTTTTTCTTTGTATCCCTCATCAATCTTGAAGTTTGAATAAAATGCCCAACACAATTTCTTTTTTCAGCACAAGGAAACAATTCTAGAAGAGATTCAATCAGTCCCTGCAACAACAAAATCGAAACAAAAAGACAGTTATATCATCTTCATACAATGCTACAGTAATATTAATTAATGACAGTTTGAAGATTTACCTTTTATTTGTCAGACATAAGTGTCACATGGTGAGAGTTGACTATGCCCAAGTCTTCTGCCAACAGCTGTAGGAACCAACACCAACTATTACGGGTCTCAACTTCAACAACTACCACTGCTATGGGATAAATGCAATCATTTGCCTCAATTCCAATAGCATCCAACAAGTGACCTTGATAGTATCCCTTGAGAAAACATCCATCAACACTAATGAAAGGCCTATAGTGGTTCCTGAATCTCATTTTACAACCCTTCAAACATACATACATCCTAACAAATAACTTATTGTCTAACTTGCGAATGGTGGTTGTACCAGGATTTGAGTGTCTCACTTATCCTAGGTATTCATATATCTTGTTGTATTGTTCTTTGTAAGAACTCAAGACCTTCTCTACAACCAATTTTCTAGCCCTAACACATTTTTCCATACACAAATAACCTCCAATTTTTTCTTTAACATCTTGTTGTAGTGAACTAGGTGCATAAGTCAGGTTAGTCTGGAATTTATGTAAATATGTTTTTGCAATCCACTTAGCAGACATTAACTTTTGATTTGGTATTCCCCTTTGACAATTATGTTCATTAATCAATGTCTTAATCTTCCATGTTTCATCATTAGAATCCTTAGGATGCAACCTAGATACCCATAATACCCAAAAACAATTGCCTACTACATACAACATGTAGTCATCTCTTATCATTCTTTTTAAATGACATATTAAACCTCTAAATCCTACCATACTGTCTCACAGCCTCTTTCAAGATTCCTTTACTAGCAAATAATATTTTTTTTTCAAAACAGGAGCTGTCATATCCAATTCATTGTTAAACTCAAGAAACCTATTTTTTCTCATGTTGTCTCTGTTATCAGAAGAGACACTATGCAACAATGCCACATCATCATTATCACTATCACTATCATCATTGTTATAACTAGTATTAATAGGTTGAAACCCTAAACTTTCTAGAACACTACAGTCACATTACCATCACAAGCCTCATCTACTACATCATTATCACTATCTAAAAATTCAGATGAAGAAGTTTCTTGACCAGATGGGCAATAATCAGAACCTTCTGACTCTGAATATTCTTCTATATTAGTTTCTACCAAAGAGAAAGAGACAAACATAATAAAAACACAATATATAAAAGAAATTTACATTTTATATTCAAACAAATAATATCTAACAATTAATATTCAAACAAATAGTATATGCACTTTATATATAGAAAGAAACAAATAGTATAGACCACAACTCCTTGAAAAGTTTCAACAATAAGATAAAATGTAACACCCCAAAATCTGGTCTAGTCAGAATTAGGTTCCAGTGATAAAAAATTCTACATTGATGAAGTCTAATTATTGTATCGGTTAGTTAATTTTTGACATCGGACTCTAATTGAGCTAAAATATTATCATCGAACTCTATCGAATAATATTGAAACCTATATAGTGACTAAATTGGAGAAAATGCAAGTTGGGGAGCAAAATCGTAGTATGGTGTGAGTTGATGAACTAATCTTGCGATTAGCCCCTCCTTAATTAAATTTTGGCCTACGTGGGATGGTCTGAGAGTTTTGCTTCAATTGAAGGAAAGCCAAATAGCATATATGTTATACAAAACAAAAGGAAAAAAAAAAGAAATTAGAAAGCTTACCCGAGAACTTGAAGCAAACACCTCTATCTTCATCATCATCTTCCTTCAAGCACACATCTCTATTGGAGAAAGTTTTGAGATTCACTTTTTCTTTGTTTTATTGATATCGAATCGTTGTTATCGATCATGTAAGCTATATACCTCAACCGGTTATTGTATTCCATGGATATATTGAGTTTTATCTCAAGCTAGGGTTTTGACCATCCATGGATATTTCCTCGTTGTGGTTATATTGAAATCGGATATCGATTTTGATATCGTTGAATTGATTTTGATATCGTAATATCAACCCTAAACATTTCCCTATTGGTTTTCTAGCTCAAGAAATGGAGAGAGAGGTTTCACCATCTCCATCGAAATCTAGGAGAAAGGGTATAGTCATCCAAGAGCCGTAAGAGCATCAGATTTCAAGGTGACTGTAGTCGGAGTCTCAGGATTAGGCGAAAAGCCTTCCCGAATCTTTTACTGTTGTTTTAGACTATATCGCCAATATTAACATTGAAGAAATTACATTGGATTGTTAATTGGACACCATGGTAAGTGTCGGTAAGTTTGTTATCGAATATCGGACATAGTCATTGATATTGTCATTGTGCATTGTCATTGATATAGTCATTGTCATCGAAACATTGTATAGAAATCATTGGACATTGATATTGACATTGGACCATGAAACATTGATAATGAGATATATTTGTCATTGGTAATATTGAAATCATTGGTCATTAGAATACTCATCGATTATCAAAATGAATATAAGCATTGGAACCTTTGTTTTGAATAGACATTGGATACAATTGGCATGACATAGAATTCATGAGCTCAGTGTACGGGTGGACTACGGTCCTAAGGCTACAACCTATATTGATTAGTGATGCGGAGGGATGTGTATTGATATTGGTCATATTAGCGAGGCGGAGGGACTAGACCATTCATTGATTTGGCGAGGCGTAGGAATTCGCGTATCCACTATTTTGATTCAATCCAAGGATTAATGATGAAACAATTATGTTAAACATTGTTTATTGATGCATAATATTGATATTGATAAGCATGAGAGCATGTACATAGATACTTGTTACATTGATGCTCATATTGTTTATAACTACCTCACTAGGCAACATATGCCTAACGTGTTGCGTCTCATGCATTTTCAAGTTGAAAGATCGCATGTTGGAGGATCGAGTTGTCAAGGCAGGACAAGTCACTACAAACCTCAAAGTAATGTGTTTTGACTGATAAACTCCTAAGAAGGTGGCAAAGTAGTTGAACTAGTCGTTTATGCCCATTTTGATGTGTATGTGTGATGTCTATGTTAAAATAAGGTTAATGGCCCTAAATGGCCTTTTTGATTGGTTTAAAATGGCATAAAATACATACTTAGCTCAAAAGGTAAAAACATAGTAAATGTATTTATATGGTCATGAAATTTGGCATGCTAGTAGTTTATACCATTGAATTGTTGTACATAAAGTTCCGTTGCATTTGGACATTGTTTGGTAGGTTAAATTGAATAAAAACCTGCAAAAACCTGTCACTATAGGTCAGACTGCATCGATACGGGTCATGGCGTATCGATACGGTTATGCATTATTGAACCTAAATAAAGGGGCGTATCGATATGGAATTTTGCCGTTTCAGAACATTTTGTCACTGGAATCAAACGTTTTGATACAGGTTCATAGTGTATCGAAACGGGTCAAAGGTCAAAGTCAAGGGAAGTCAACCTATATCGATACTGGTTTGTCCGTATCGATAGGCTCTAAAGAGTAAAGTACATAAGGCTTGACCATCATTCACCCGTTTCGAAATAGCCCTAGGGTGTTTCGATACGGGGTTAGTTAAGTTATTTAAAGGCATAATAATCAAATTGCAAGTTTCACGTACAATTTAGTCACTAAATATTGTAAGATTAAATTGAAAGAGTTAATGATCTCCAAAATATATGAAATTTTACAGGTATGTTAATATTGTGATGAATTTCAATATGGTAAAATCAATTGCATTGAAGGACCCCTAATTTGATGAAATTACGGATTGGTCCCTAAAACTTATAACAATCAATATTTAGCCCTAATTGAATAATCAATGTTTTGTATGGACAAATTAGAATAAGATACATCGAGATATTGTGTTATTACATGTCGTTGATTTAAATGTTAAGATTAAACTGGAATTTTATCGCACCGATCACTGTTGTCGGTATCACCTTCCGATCTGGTTCTCGACCATACCAGGAAGTGGGTGTTACAATTATGGTATCAGAGCTAGAGTTTAGTCGATTCTAGGACTAAACCAAATCTTGTTGTATTGTTAATGTGTTACTTTGTCACCTAGGAGTCTTATATTGCGTATATTGTGATTTGTCGACTAATCTGATTTTTCATAGAAAAATGTATTGAGTTGATCACACAATTGCAAATGGCCAAGAGGGGGTGAATTGGCGATAAAAATTTTGGTGGGTGAAAATTTGGAAAAATTAAAATGTGACACGAGGCAATTAGAGTGGTTCAAGTTCTCCAAACAAACTCTACATTTACTACCTTAGCTCCCACTAAGGATTTTCAACCAATTCACTACTTGAATTCTTCCCCTTTTCTTGGATGAGGAGGAAACCTTACAATTTGATTAAGCTTTCTACCCAAAGCTTAATCCACTCACTTTTACAAAGAGAAGTATTTGGTAAACTCTAAAAGTTACTCTCAAAGGATAATTGTTTACCCAATTACAATTTCACACTCCCCAAACTCACAATAAGAGATTACAATGAAGATACAATATTTGAGTACAAGAATTTAACTCTAAAGGTACAAATTTTGGATTTGAGTGCTTTGATGTTGCTTGTAGGTTCCATAGTTGTTGCTTGTCCATTTGAGACTTGTTTTTATACCCTTGTATCGAATTCTAGCTGTTTGGGTAGTTAGGATCATCAATAGAGCCGTTGGGATGCAATTTCCCACAATAAATGCTGCTCAACTACCTACCGTATCGGTACGGCTCGGGGGCGTATTGGTACCTGTCTCAAAGAAGAAAGAGCTATTGTGTCTGAAAACTGCGCGTACCGATACGGTTTTTAAAGGGTGTATCGATACGGAAGGGCGTATCGATACAGAATTTGCTCACTAGAATCCAGACTTTGGTTTTGATAAAAAGCGTATCGGTACACATACTTAGCGTATCGGTACGATATAACAATCATTTAAATTTTGGGGTACCAATTAACTGACAACCCAACGGTTGGAAATTAAATGCAAAGATAAGCAAAGATAAGCAAATCGCATCGACACAGTTATAATGCGTATCGGTACGATATCGTTTAAAGTCTTGCCCAGATGAATATCGTATCGATATAGGGTAATGTCGTATCGGTACGTTATGGTCTATTAAAATTCTAGTGACGAAAAGTAGTATCGATACACCTAAGGGTATCGATACGCCTGCGCGTTTTACTGAAGTTTGGCTTGAAAATACATAAAAAGACTTAGTAGATTTTAACCTTTTAAGACAATTTTGTCTTGAAGTATAGTTTGGTTTAAAGAGACTTGTCAAAAAGTGAGACTTAGAAAGGTACTTAAAAATTTATTGTTTTGCAAATTAGTCCATAAGTCTAGGTGTTATGTCAAAATCAATTTTAGTTTCACAATCTCCCTCTTTTTGATATAACAAAACCTCATATAAATTTTTAAGTTTTTGAAACTTTTGAAAAGCTTACTCCCCCTTAATTAAAGATGGATTTTCAAAATTAATTTTAAGTTTTCAAAAAGAATGGATCATAATCCTTCTCCCCCTTTTTGTTAGATCAAACATTAGCACAAGGATAATAGCAACAATAATATGATGGAATTCAAAGCAAACTTCAAATTAAAAGCAACATAATAGTTCAAAGTTATAAATCCAAACTTAGATCCTAAAACATAAATAAAAGCCATAAAGTACTAAACATAGCTGCAAAAAACTAAAGAAACTAAATGACATGAGATGATATGCAAAAAGCTACTCGTCCCCATCATCATCATCTTCTTCGTCCTCTTCATCCTCATCGTCTCGAGTAGGTTGATTCCTCCTATTTTGGTTAAGCCAAGCACCATGGAAAGCGGTGAGAGAGATATCTATGGAGTTTTGTTGAAGAGCGATGGTTTTCAATTGATCCTCCAATAATGTGAAGCGAGTGTCAAAACCCTTGACTTGATCTTCCAAGGAAGTGAATCGAGTGCAATACCTTTGACTCAGTCTTCCAAGGATGTGAATCGAGTGTCAATGGCGGCAAACCCGGCTTCCATGTTTGTGAACTTGTCATTAAGGAATGTCATTAGATTGTTCATGGAGGAAGACGCAATCGGAGTTTGAAGGAGCATGTGGAACATCAACTGGTTCATCTTGTTGAGGAGCACGAGGGACATGAACCCATTCATTGTTAACATAGGAGAAATGAGCACGAGAGAGGGAATGTTCATTGATAGGTTGGCCAAGGGGTTCGGGAAAATCATGTGAACAATCAATTTCAAGGGAATGGAATAGGTAACTCAACGCCGTAGAGTAGTAAAAAGGATTTTACTTGGTCGGTGTGACGGTGTTGAATGAGATAGATAAGGTCGGCAAACATAATTTGACAAAGGTTTGGGCCTTGACCCTCCCTAAAGCACTTAAGCCAAAGATCATCGACTTGTCGAATTGTGGAAAATTTCCCTCCCGATGGACACAAAAACCAAGTCATGATAAGATGAAGGATTCGGTCATGAGAATTTAAGACTTTTACGGAACCTAAAGGACCTTGACTGTAACACCCCTAAAAAAATGATGAAAATGAAGTGATAAAAGATAAAAAAAAATGCCTTTTAAAGGTTTTGAACCTGTGACCCCATGCCTATTAAGCTCTTGCCCTTGCCATTTGGGCTAAGGTCATCTTTGGTTTTGTTTTTGCCTTAGTTTCTATCTAACCTTTTTGTGTTATGGTCCACCTAATAATAAATGATAATCAGAACCCCCCTGTATGTCTGAATCAAAGTATCATTTTGAAATGTTAGATCTGAGTACCAAACCCCTCACCCGTTTTTTATCTCCGGCGAGCTCCCCGCCCTCACCGTCGTTTCGTTCACTCCATCGCCACTGACGGTGTGTGCACCGTCCGCCCGTGAACCAACCGCAATCAACCACGCGTGACGACGGCCGATAAATCGCGGTGAAAACTCAGATAAAGACCGAAGAAGTTCGACCGCCATCGTTTTCCTTATTTCCGGCCGTTCCCGATGTCGGCTCGCCTCACCGTGGGTACAACCGTCCTCCTCACGTCAAGCTCTTCAAAACCCAGTCAGCCAATTTTTGAACCGACGCCGGCGAGGCGTTCATCGGAGTTGCGCCATCTTCGGCCACCTCGAGCATAAGGTGCGATTCGGTCTATTTTCCGGCGAGTTTCACGTCGTGCTGACGTCAGCGTTGACTTTGGCTACTGACGTCAGCGTTGACTTTTGACCAAAAGTCAAAATTTCTGAAAAGACCTTATTTTATGTTTTTCGACGTCCTAAGTCCGATTTTGAAGCCCGTTTTGCGAAATTCCAACCCGAAAGCCTCTGAATCTGACATTGAATCCGAGATTGCTTATATGTATTTAATTTTGATTAAGAGCTCTCTGAATAAGGACTGAAATGTGAATCTATGTCGTTGAAGGTATCAAGGTACCCTTTAATTTGAGATGTTGGGGGCCGTCGAATCTTGGGATCGAGTGCGATCGAATGAGGTGTCTTGAATCAACTGCTATAGCTCAGAACTAAGGTAATACATTACTACCCCTTGTATGCTTTATGTACATGTTGATATCTGGTTAAAGCATGCATGCTTATGGTGAGTGTTTTGTGAACTCTGCGTAAGCCGAATTCGATACGGAAAATAAGTATGAGAGTTAATAAGAGTATAATACTCGGATAAGAATATTGATGAATCATGAATGTCGAAAATGCTAATGATAATAATACAGTTAAATCTGAAACTCTATCAATGGTGTCTAAGAACCAATGTTCAGAATGCGGAGTATGAAATGTTGGATATGAAATTACAAAAATGCCCTTGTATAAGTATGACTAAACTACCCTTCTGATAAAGGAAATGACCTAAAATCTGCATTCGACCTGATTATGTAATTTACACTACCCAAGATGTATGTTTTAATGGAAAGACTTCGGCATCATTATGCAATACGTATGATACAAATTTGGATAACCCCTCAAACTCTGTATAACACTTGAATAAGAATTTTCTGGAAATATTGTTGAAATTCTAAGTCGATCCTTATGACAGTAATGCGTGAATTAAATGAGAATGATCGTAATGACCAAAAAGACGGTAATGCCCTCGAGCACCGAAATGTTTGATTAAATTTGAATGTCGTATTACTCTCAAGTTCTGTAAGGAATGAATCGTCCGTAAAGGGCCGGAGAGTTAGGACGACTTAATCTTGTTTGAGTATGTGAATGATGGAGGTACCAAATGGTAATTTAGAAAGAAATGGTAGATTTATCTTAGTCTGAAACAACCGAAATACCCTCATGAGTTAATCGGTGACTATGTATTTGACGAAATTCTGGATTTGTTAATAAGACTTAAATAGCTAAGGTTCCCCTAAGTTTTGAGAAATACGACATGTGTATGCCCATCGCTCACCATATCGATGTAAGGCAGGAATATCCGCATAAATTGTATGTTCGATTGCTCAAAGCTAAACCGTATAGTAAAGTATGAGGGCGACTGTTCAGACATACAATTCAGTCAGTGTTAAGTTCTGATGCACGCTAATTACCCATATATGAACGTTGGTAAGTATTGTCAAGTTGGGTTACGCCGCATTAAACAAATTCTGGAGATATAATAAATTGTTAGAGCCCTTGAGAATTATAACATTCGTTCTGATATGATTCTGCCATAGTATAAAATTTGTCATGACAGACAAATAACTAAAAGGCCATGATAGCCTAAATAATTGAAACATCACTGGAAATATCTGATAACTTAAAAGACTTTAATTTAGACATTCTTGAATATCTGGTTAGAAAACTAATGAGCCAATAGGATACCCGAGTTCTGTGAACCATTGCTTATTCAATGTTGGTATAATTACCAGACTGTTCATGAATATCGAAATGACCATAATGCCCTTGTATGCTTAAATGACTAAAGTACTCATAATATATCCGAACCTTCTAAGATCTTGATGTATAAATTTTTGAATACATGATATGAATCGTTTTACGAACCCCTCTCTAATAGGGACCTCGTCTCATAAATCTGTTCAAATCGTTAAAAGTTTAATATGTCCCATTCCGTAAATGTCAAGTATCTCCAAGATATAATCTGTCTCATCTAGTGTGTTCCATGTGTGCTATATTCTGTTGAATGAATTGTATAACGTTTTAAGTATGAATAATATTATGTTTGATGAACTTGATATATGATGACACTCTCTGCCTACCTGATATATGTCTGCTCAATTTGTATAATTGGTATGTGATCGTTTAATCTGTGATGGTATTGTCTGACTGTTTGACGAATTTGTTAGCATGATCTGTTAGTTTAACTAATGATGGTACAATCTGTTCGCATGATGAATGCTGAAAATGTCTGTTTTGCAATAGTATGCCCATTCATCTGTCAAAGCATGAACTTCTGTTTCTGATACTCTGAATAGAATATGTCTGTTACATGTATTATGTTACTCATGTCTGAAATCTGATTACCGATTGTCATCTGGGGTATACTGTTGGGTTATGATATGAAGTCTCTGTCGGTACAGCCCTGATCAAGCTGGTAAATCCTTATGGACTCAAGGTCTCCCCTTGAGTGGCACCTACGCCCATCGGGCCTAGGGTAAGTCCTTATGGACTCAAGGTCTCCCCTTGAGTGGCACCTATGCCCATTGGGCCTAGGGTAAGTCCTTATGGACCTAAGGCAGCCCCTTAGGTGGCACCTATGCCCATCGGGCCTAGGGTAAGTCCTTATGGATGCAGTTCTGGGGGACTGCATATTGGTGTAAGGTTGGAGGGTAGTTCTTGTAAACTTCTGTATGATCATTGAACATTTGCATTTAATCTGTTATGTGCTCATATGGTATTATGTTAAGTACTTATGTATGTTTATTTACACTTATTGGAACACACTAGACGTCAAATTCTCTGATTCCTACCACGTATGTTACCAGCCTATATAATTTCCGTCTAATTCTCAAGGTCTGATTTAAGAACAAATACCTTTATTCTTCAGTATGATGTAACCTTGAAATAGTAGAACAGAAATAGAGCTCTATCACTGCTTGAAACATCATGAAAATGTTATGTCTACCATATGTCTACATGAGCTTATAGCATCTTTTGGTAGTTCTGTATTACTGAGCTTTCCCAAGCTCACGTTGTTTTTACCATCGCAGGCTAAAAGAAAATATCATGACCTAATGTTTGACATCAGTGTTCGGAGTTCTCTCGGCGTTCCCTCTGGAGTACGGTATTGTATAGTTAGGGGGCATGTATGTCATGTATGGTTTCATGTCAGTGTCTGTAAAATACTTTCTGAAATTTTGTTATGTGTTTAAATGATTTTCCTGAAATTGTATTTTAAACAGAAGTTGATTTTACAGTTTAATAAGTGTTTTGAGAAAGAAAAATGTTTTCATGTGTATTTTCACTGTGGGTCGCTCTTGTGACCCTAATGTGACTTCCTATGATCCGTTGTAACGCATAGGCGGGTCTAGGGGGTTACATTTAGTGGTATCAGAGCTTAGAGTTGCGTCATTCTGGGTAGATCGGCCGATCGTCTGTCATAGGGTGTCTGGTCTGCGCATGCCCCTAGATCATAACCGTACTCCCCCGAGCCGAAACTCTGATGTTGAATCCTTTCTCCTGAAATAACAAAATCTGAGTATTCTGCCTTCCATAGCTCAACATCTGCTTACAGGAAATGTCTATAACGTTCGTCTGTGTTTTGAATTAAATGGTTGAATTTGAATCTGGATAAGGAACTTGAGATAATTTGTACTTGTGAATCAGATTAAGAATAAATGTTTGATCACATGAGGTAATCGATATAAGATTTCATGTAAAGTAGCTTGGTGATAATGATTGTATGTGAGAATATTCTGATGAAATTTTGATAAATGTATTACGAATTTAAAAGAAAGGTGTCCGTGAGATTGGTGAAGGTATAGATTATATGGTGACTCTATTATTGGTGAAGGTATAGATTATATGGTGACTCTTTTATGCATGAAAGAAACAATTATCATAGTATTACGCTGAAGGTAAGTGATATCCGTTTTAAAACTTTGATGTGAGCACATATTCACCAGCGCTTGATGCTGATCCGGAGGTCTTACCGTTAGGACCAATTACGCGATCTCGGGCGCAACGTTTCAGGGAAGTTTTTTTCCTTACTTGTGCTAACATTTCAGAATCATTTGATAATGTTTGTGCCTTAGATATTAAGCCTTTTAATGTGTTGCATATTGATATGTGACATGTTTAGTTTATATTACTTATTAGGTATATTTAAATACGTATATAATATGATACATATATATATATGTTTGGAATAATGTTATATATATATATATAT
This sequence comes from Hibiscus tridactylites, assembly GCA_958450335.1. Lineage (NCBI taxonomy): Eukaryota > Viridiplantae > Streptophyta > Magnoliopsida > Malvales > Malvaceae > Hibiscus > Hibiscus tridactylites. The sequence goes on from OY288275.1 coordinate 60,682,491, forward strand.
ATATATATATATATATATATATATATATATATATATATATATATATATATATAGGTGTGCAGCCCACTTAAGAACATTTGGTGTTTCTTTTGCACGTGGAATTTGTCCTCAAGTTTGGGGAATGCATGAACCATGCACGTTTCAGCACCCCATTTGTGCAGCAGCCCATTTATATGTGTTTGAGGCAGCCCGTACAACTCTTGTGCGCACACTACCAACCGGTGCAGCCCATCTCTTTGCTACATGGTGCGGCATTGTGGATAGGATCAAGGGAAGTTGCTGCCATTTGAATTTCACACACACATTTGCCATGTGTTTAATTCATGTGGCGCCATACATTCAATTCAAAACGGTGGCAGAAAGTCTTTGTATTTGGACATCAAACCGCACATTTAACATGTGTTAAATATGTCCATCAAGGATAGCCATTCATTTGAAATTCTGCCAACTTCTTTCTTCATTTTGTGGCTGTAATTCAATAGCTAATTAACTTCTCATTAACTTCTTTTCTTCATCCATTCATCACATGGCCGAAAGGTGCTCATCTTCTCCTATATATGTTTGTAATCAACTTTGTAAAAAGGTTACACACTTGAATGAATAATTATTTTGTGATATTTTTCTCTCAAATTTGGTTCTTTTTAGAACTTTTTCTTTGATACTTCGGGTTCTCAATTGTTCGATAATTGAAGGGTCCAAGTCCGTATTCGAGCAAATTCAAGATAAGGTTCGGGTTCGTTCAACAGATTGTTCGAGTTCTTCCTTGGAATTTGTTCATCTTTTCCGACTACAAAGAACAGATTCGATTCGGGTTTGCAGAACAGATTATGTAGGTTCTTTTGAGTTCGTCGTGTCACATTCCAAGAACGTTGCTACCGTTGTTGAATGCTTGAAGAATTTCATCTTCGTCGTTCAAATTATCCTAAAATTTCTGCAACTTTCTTCTCTCCCAATTTCTAAATTTTTCTTTCTTTCATTTTTTTTACTATTTAAATCTCTAACTTCAACATCATGTTTGTTTCTATTGCAGAGAAATACTTGCTATTATCATAGATCCGCGAATGAACGAGGAATGTTGTTTTCTTCAACAACACCCCTGTATCATATGGTAATCAGAGCTTTGGTCGGATTTTAGGAATTTCTGCACTACCAGACATCAAAAAAAATATATACAAAAGCCAAAAAAAAATTCTGCAAAAAAAAAAGTCAAAATTCAAAGTTTGACCAAAAAAAGTCAAAGTAAAAAAAATAAAAAAAATTCGAAAAAAAATAAAAAAAATATTCAAAAAATCAGTTTCGAATATTTGGGGTATTTTGTGTTAATATGTGCTGTTTGGACGTGAAATGATGAAGGATGTGTCTATCTTACCTTGAAATGCTTTGTAATCACCCGAAATCAACTTTTCTTGTTTGTTCCGGAGATAGGATGGTGGTAAGCATTTCTACTGCGTAAGTTGCTAAATTCTTGTTCTTTTAGCATCTTTTCTTTCATTTCATATTCTTATCTTTTTTTTTCAGCCCAATTCTCAACTTTCATTTTTTTCTTTTTTCCTAACCCTTATCTTTGTTCTAACAATATTCACCCGTCACTCGTTGTTTTCTTTCAATTTGACAACACTTGCAGAATCTGAACATCGGAATCAGTTCCTTTAAAGAACTAAGTACGAGAGATTGAGGGAAAAGGCAAACAGAGCGTGTGAGAACAGAAGGGGAGACAAAAAGAGCCATTCGAGTATTCTCCCGAGTGAAACACGAGTGCTGAGTGTTAATTCCTTATTTTCTTGAGTGCAAATTCTTTGGAGTGACTAGTGAGGATTTTTGTTGTGTGATTGGTGAGGACTACTTTTTTTTTCTCTAACCTTTAACCCGTTTGTTAGTTAGTTTGTTTGTTTTTTGTTGTTAATTATGACAGGTTCCGATGATCACACGGTTGAACAGGATCCACTGATTCCTCAAATGCAAGCATTAGAGAGAATGATGCAACGAGTAGTGGCTACCGCCTTAGAGCCATTACAGTCGAGGATGGATAGGTTTGATGGAGGATCCAACTCTGTTAATGATGTGTTGAACGAAAATGAAGACAAACGGTCACCGAGGCAGCATATTCCTAGACAAGGACGTGTGCAACAGGTAGACGATAATTTGACTAACATTAAGATTGCTATTCCTTCTTTTCAGGGACGCTCAGATCCTGATGCATACTTGGCTTGGGAAAGCAAAGTGGAGCACATTTTCGAGTGTTATAATTACTCGGAACAGAAGAAGGTTCGATTAGCAGCAACAAAGTTTGTTGATTATGCCTTGATATGGTGGGACCAGTTATTGCTTAGTCGTAGACGTACTGGTGATGATCCAGTTGCAACATGGATCGAGATGAAGCGACTAATGCGTAAAAGGTTTGTTCCTATTCACTATCATCGTGATTTGTTTCAAAAGTTGCAAAATTTGAAACAGGGAAATAGGAGCGTTGAAGATTATTTCAAGGATATGGAAATGGCTATGATGCGTGCGAATATCGAGGAAGATCGAGAAGCTACCATGGCACGTTTTCTAGCAGGGTTGAACACCGAGATTGCCAACGCTGTTGAGTTACAGCATTATGTCGAGGTTGATGACATGGTGCAGATGGCAATAAAGATTGAACGACAGCAGCGCAGGAAGTCTTCAAATCGAGGTAACCCTTCCTTTAAATCTTTTTCAAATCCATTATACACTCCTAACAATTCCAGGAAACAAGCACCGCAAACGCCACTTCGGATTCGAGAGCAAGGCGAATCCAGCACACCAAAGCCTCCCGTTGCTGATAATGGGCGTGGCAAACAGCAAGTGGTGGTAAAAGAACGATCGCGAGATATCCAGTGTTTCAAGTGCCTTGGAAGAGGACATGTTGCTAGTCAATGTCCTAACCGGAGGGTTATGTTGATGCAAGATGATGGTGAGATAGAGTCAGATTCCGAGGAGGAAGTGCATGATCTCCCTACTGAAGAGGAAGATGAGACCGACCTAGAGGTTCCTGAATCTGGTAAGGTAATGGAACTTTTGGTTATTAAAAGAAGTCTGAATATGCAACAGGTACCAGATGATCTACAGCGTGAGAATATCTTTCACACACGATGCAAGGTGCAAGACAAGGTATGTGTTGTGATTATTGATAGTGGTAGTTGTACTAATGTTGCCAGTTCAGTGATGGTTGACAGGTTAGGTCTGAAAACGACAAAGCATCCTCATCCATATAAGTTACAGTGGTTGAATGATGGTGGCGAGCTTAAAGTGACCAGACAGGCTATTGTACCATTTTCAATTGGGAACTACAAGGACGAGGTCCTTTGTGATGTTGTGACGATGGATGCTACTCACCTTCTTTTGGGACGCCCTTGGCAATATGACAAGAAGGTAATGCATGATGGTTATACAAACCGTTACTCTTTTATGCATGCAGGTAAGAAGATCACTTTGGCTCCTTTGACACCGAGTCAAGTGTTTGAAGATCAGGCAAGCTTGAAAAAGAGTAAAGATACTGCAAAAGAGAAGAAGAAGATGTCCGTGTATGGGAGCAGTAGCGAAATCAGGAAATGTCTTTCCTCTCAACAATATGTTCTTATTTTGATGTTTAAAGATTATTGTTTATTGACAGATTTTCCTACTGATCTACCTTCACCGATTTTGACACTTTTGCAGGAGTTTGAGGACGTGTTTCCAGCTGAAACACCGAAGGGATTGCCACCTCTTCGTGGCATTGAGCACCAGATTGATTTCATTCCAGGTGCTACTATTCCGAACCGGCCAGCTTATCGAACCAACCCTGAAGAGACGAAAGAGCTTCAAAGGCAAATTACTGAGTTGATGGACAAGGGTTACATTCGAGAGAGCTTGAGTCCGTGTGCTGTTCCGGTGCTGTTAGTGCCGAAGAAAGATGGTTCTTGGAGGATGTGCGTAGATTGTCAAGCTGTGAACCAGATCACAATTAAGTATCGTCATCCCATTCCAAGACTTGATGACATGTTGGACGAGCTTTGCGGAGCCGTCATCTTCTCCAAAATTGACTTAAGGAGCGGCTATCATCAGATTCGCATGCGAGAAGGCGATGAGTGGAAAACAGCCTTCAAGACAAAGCTAGGTTTGTACGAATGGTTAGTAATGCCTTTTGGTTTAACTAATGCACCTAGTACTTTTATGCGTTTGATGAATCATGTTCTGCGATCTTTCATTGGTAAATTCTGTGTTGTATACTTTGATGATATCTTGATCTATAGCAAGTCTTTACAGGATCACGTAGGACATTTGCGAGCTGTTCTGCAGGTTTTGCGAGAAGAAAGATTGTTTGGTAACATGGAGAAGTGTGTATTTTGTACTAACAAACTCACATTTCTTGGTTACATTGTTAGTTCTCAGGGAGTTGAAGTTGATCCTGAGAAGATAAAGGCAATTTAGGAATGGCCACGACCGACATCGATTACTCAGGTTAGATCGTTCCATGGTTTAGCGAGTTTTTATCGACGGTTTGTTCCTAACTTTAGTTCTATTACCGCCCCCTTAACCGGGATTATAAAGAAGAATTCAGTCTTCTCATGGGGTAAAGAACAAGAAGATGCCTTTTTGAAAATTAAAGATTGTTTGACTAGAGCACCTGTGTTAGCATTACCTGATTTTGATAAAACGTTTGAAATTGAATGTGATGCTTCTGGAATTGGTATAGGTGCTGTTTTGATGCAGGAAAAGAGGCCCGTTGCTTATTTTAGCGAGAAATTGAGTGGTGCTACATTGAACTATCCGGTTTATGATAAAGAGATGTATGCACTGATTCGGGCATTGGAGACATGGCAGCATTATTTGTTGCCTAAGGAGTTTGTGATCCACACCGACCACTAGGCTTTACGTTACATCACAGGTCAGCATAAATTGAATAAACGACATGCTAAGTGGGTTGAATTCTTAGAATCTTTTCCTTATGTCATTCGTTACAAGAAAGGGAAAGAAAATGTCGTTGCTGATGCATTAGCACGTAGGTGTGCACTTTTGAGTTATCTTGATTCACATCTGATTGGTTTTGCATATATTCGTGATTTATACCTTGATGATCCTGATTTTAGAGATAAGTTTAATGCTTGTTCAAAAGGTGCACATGGAAAGTTTTACAGGCATGATGGCTATCTTTTCAAGGAAAACAAGATTTGCATTCCCCAGGGTCCGATGCGTGACATTCTGATCCGTGAGGCGCACGAAGGTGGATTGATGGGTCATTTTGGAGTCACCAAGACGTTACATACCTTGAAGGAAAATTTGTTTTGGCCGAAGATGCGCAGAAATGTTGAAAGGTATTGTGAACGTTGTGTGACTTGTAGGAAAGCGAAATCGAAGGTTTCACCACATGGTATGTACTTACCTTTACCTATTTCTGATTCCCCTTGGACTGATATTTCTATGGATTTTGTTTTGGGATTGCCTCGAACTAGGACAGGTAGAGACAGTATATTTGTTGTGGTTGATAGGTTCTCGAAAATGGCACATTTCATTGCTTGCCATAAGACTGATGATGCTGTTAATGTGGCTAACTTATTCTTTAGGGATGTTGTACGTTTACATGGTATTCCTAGGTCGATTGTTTCTGACAGGGATGTGAAGTTTTTGAGTCACTTCTGGAGGACTCTTTGGAGCAAATTAGGTACGAAACTCATGTTTTCTACTACTTGTCATCCTCAGACTGATGGACAAACTGAGGTTGTTAACATGGTTTTATCTACTTTACTTCGTTCCATCATTAAAAAGAATATTAAGACTTGGGAAGATTGTTTGCCACATGTTGAGTTTGCTTATAACCATGTTGTACATTCTGCTACTAAAATGTCACCATTTGAGGTTGTTTATGGTTTTAATCCTATGACGCCTCTAGATTTGTTGCCTTTGCCACAAAGACAGGTGATGAACAGGGACGGTAAAGCTAAAGCAGAGTATGTGAAGCAGTTGCATCAACAGGTTAAGGAGAACCTTAAACGAAGGACTCAGCAGTACGAAAAGCAAGCAAACAAAGGAAGAAAGCGAGTCACCTTCGATGTTGGTGATTGGGTTTGGGTTCATTTCCGAAAGGAACGATTTCTAGCCCAAAGGCGGTCCAAGCTGTTACCGCGAGGAGATGGTCCTTTTCAGGTGTTGGAGAAAGTGAATGACAACGCCTACAAGTTAGATCTACCCGGAGAATACAATGTAAGTGCCACATTTAATGTTTCTGACTTAACCCCTTATGGTGATTCTACAGATTTGAGGACAAATCCTTTTCAAGAAGGGGGGGATGATGTGAGCACATATTCACCAGCGCTTGATGCTGATCCGGAGGTCTTACCGTTAGGACCAATTACGCGATCTCGGGCGCAACGTTTCAGGGAAGTTTTTTTCCTTACTTGTGCTAACATTTCAGAATCATTTGATAATGTTTGTGCCTTAGATATTAAGCCTTTTAATGTGTTGCATATTGATATGTGACATGTTTAGTTTATATTACTTATTAGGTATATTTAAATACGTATATAATATGATACATATATATATATATATATGTTTGGAATAATGTTTTATATATATATATATATATATATATATATATATAGGTGTGCAGCCCACTTAAGAACATTTGGTGTTTCTTTTGCACGTGGAATTTGTCCTCAAGTTTGGGGAATGCATGAACCATGCACGTTTCAGCACCCCATTTGTGCAGCAGCCCATTTATATGTGTTTGAGGCAGCCCGTACAACTCTTGTGCGCACACTACCAACCGGTGCAGCCCATCTCTTTGCTACATGGTGCGGCATTGTGGATAGGATCAAGGGAAGTTGCTGCCATTTGAATTTCACACACACATTTGCCATGTGTTTAATTCATGTGGCGCCATACATTCAATTCAAAACGGTGGCAGAAAGTCTTTGTATTTGGACATCAAACCGCACATTTAACATGTGTTAAATATGTCCATCAAGGATAGCCATTCATTTGAAATTCTGCCAACTTCTTTCTTCTTTTTGTGGCTGTAATTCAATAGCTAATTAACTTCTCATTAACTTCTTTTCTTCATCCATTCATCACATGGCCGAAAGGTGGTCATCTTCTCCTATATATGTTTGTAATCAACTTTGTAAAAAGGTTACACACTTGAATGAATAATTATTTTGTGAGATTTTTCTCTCAAATTTGGTTCTTTTTAGAACTTTTTCTTTGATACTTCAGGTTCTCAATTGTTCGATAATTGAAGGGTCCAAGTCCGTATTCGAGCAAATTCAAGATAAGGTTCGGGTTCGTTCAAAATATTGTTCGAGTTCTTCCTTGGAATTTGTTCATATTTTCCGACTACGAAGAACAGATTCGATTCGGGTTTGCATAACAGATTATGTAGGTTCTTTCGAGTTCGTCGTGTCACATTCCAAGAACGTTGCTACCGTTGTTGAATGCATGAAGAATTTCATCTTCGTTGTTCAAATTATCCTAAAATTTCTGCAACTTTCTTCTCTCCCAATTTCTAAATTTTTCTTTCTTTCATTTTTTTTACTATTTAAATCTCTAACTTCAACATCATGTTTGTTTCTATTGTAGAGAAATACTTGCTATTATCCTAGATCCGCGAATGAACGAGGAATGTTGTTTTCTTCAACAACACCCCTGTATCAAACTTTGTTATGCTTGACCAATATGAAGAAAGACATTTTGGGGAAAAATGACACAATGTATCGTCACATGTATCCTACTTACTAAATCTGATGTTTACATCCTGGTTCTGGAGGACCCTGATTGAGGCTCTGAGTACTCGTATGAATTTTACGCACAGTTGTTCGTCCGTATACTGATGGTCAACTTGGAAGAGTAATTTAGATTTTGGAAGATATACCCTTGGGTTATATGACTGAATTATGTGGTAGTTCGGAATGTCTCTTGTCCGTGGTTGAGACAGTTTATTATAAAAGTTATGAGACAAGTGTTTGTTTGACATTGTATAAGGTTCTGTATGGATGCAAATACCATGTCCTGATAAACTAGACTGAGATGTACGATGAGATGAAATTGGATATAAAGTTACTCGACGTGATTGAGGATATTTCCATATTGATCTATAACCGTCTGTGAGACACGAGGAATAAGCATACTCTTATGGACTAGTTTCAATAGGTTAATAAATGGAATTACAGTCTCTGCGATGATCCAACTCTGATAAATTTCGAGGACAAAATTTCTTTCAAGGGGGAGAGAGTTGTAACACCCCTAAAAAAATGATGAAATGAAGTGATAAAAGATAAAAAAAAATGCCTTTTAAAGGTTTTGAACCTATGACCCCATGCCTATTAAGCTCTTGCCCTTGCCATTTGGGCTAAGGTCATCTTTGGTTTTGTTTTTGCCTTAGTTTCTATCTAACCTTTTTGTGTTATGGTCCACCTAATAATAAATGATAATCAGAACCCCCTGTATGTCTAAATCAAAGTATCATTTTGAAATGTTAGATCTGAGTACCAAACCCCTCACCCGTTTTCTATCTCCGGCGAGCTCCCCGCCCTCACCGTCGTTTCGTTCACTCCCCCGCCACTGACGGTGTGTGCACCGTCCGCCCGTGAACCAACCGCCATCAACCACGCGCGACGACGGCCGATAAATCGCGGTGAAAACTCAGATAAAGACCGGAGAAGTTCGGCCGCCATCGTTTTCCTTATTTCCGGCCGTTCCCGACGTCGGCTCGCCTCACCGTGGGTACAACCGTCCTCTTCACGTCAAGCTCTTCAAAACCCAGTCAGCCAATTTTTGAACCGACGCCGGCGAGGCGTTCATCGGAGTTGCGCCATCTCCGGCCACCTCGAGCATAAGGTGCGATTCGGTCTATTTTCCGGCGAGTTTCACGTTGCTTTGGTTCGATTTAATGTATGTAGCGGAAACCTTTCGTTTTTGCAGGTGAATCGGGCGATTTTGACATTCTCCGGCGAGATTCCGGTCGCTGCCGGCGACGTTCTCCGTTTAAGGTAATAACCCGACCCAAACCCGATCCAACCCATAACCTGTCGACCCGACCCGACCGAGTTGGCTTGCCGAGTCGACTCAATGAGTCAACTCGCCCGAGTTGACTCAGTGAGTTGATTTGCCTGAGTTGACTCAGCCATTTTGACTCGGTTGACCTGGTCAGTTGACTGTTGACGTCGTGCTGACGTCAGCGTTGACTTTGGCTACTGACGTCAGCGTTGACTTTTGACCAAAAGTCAAAATTTCTGAAAAGACCTTATTTTATGTTTTTCGACGTCCTGAGTCCGATTTTGAAGCCCGTTTTGCGAAATTCCAACCCGAAAGCCTCCGAATCTGACATTGAATCCGAGATTGCTTATATGTATTTAATTTTGATTAAGAGCTCTCTGAATAAGGACTGAAATGTGAATCTATGTCGTTTAAGGTATCAAGGTACCCTTTAATTTGAGATGTTGGGGGCCGTCGAATCTTGGGATCGAGTGCGATCGAATGAGGTGTCTTGAATCAACTGCTATAGCTCAGAACTAAGGTAATACATTACTACCCCTTGTATGCTTTATGTACATGTTGATATCTGGTTAAAGCATGCATGCTTATGGTGAGTGTTTTGTGAACTCTGCTTAAGCCGAATTCGATACGGAAAATAAGTATGAGAGTCAATAAGAGTATAATACTCGGATAAGAATATTAATGAATCATGAATGTCGAAAATGCTAATGATAATAATATAGTTAAATCTGAAACTCTATCAATGGTGTCTAAGAACCAATGTTCAGAATGCGGAGTATGAAATGTTGGATATGAAATTACGAAAAATGCCCTTGCATAAGTATGACTAAACTACCCTTCTGATAAAGGAAATGACCTAAAATCTGCATTCGACATGATTATGTAATTTACACTACCCAAGATGTATGTTTTAATGGAAAGACTTCGGCATCATTATGCAATACGTATGATACAAATTTGGATAACCCCTCAAACTCTGTATAACACTTGAATAAGAATTTTCTGGAAATATTGTTGAAATTCTAAGTCGATCCTTATGACAGTAATGCGTGAATTAAATGAGAATGATCGTAATGACCAAAAAGACGGTAATGCCCTCGAGCACCGAAATGTTTGATTAAATTTGAATGTCGTATTACTCTCAAGTTCTGTAAGGAATGAATCGTCCGTAAAGGGCCGGAGAGTTAGGATGACTTAATCTTGTTTGAGTATGTGAATGATGGAGGTACCAAATGGTAATTCAGAAAGAAATGGTAGATTTATCTTAGTCTAAAACAACCGAAATACCCTCATGAGTTAATCGGTGACTATGTATTTGACGAAATTCTTGATTTGTTAATAAGACTTAAATAGCTAAGGTTCCCCTAAGTTTTGAGAAATACGACATGTGTATGCCCATCGCTCACCATATAGATGTAAGGCAGGAATATCCGCATAAATTGTATGTTCGATTGCTCAAAGCTAAACCGTATAGTAAAGTATGAGGGCGACTGTTCAGACATACAATTCAGTCAGTGTTAAGTTCTGATGCACGCTAATTACCCATATCTGAACGTTGGTAAGTATTGTCAAGTTGGGTTACGCCGCATTAAACAAATTCTGGAGATATAATAAATTGTTAGAGCCCCTGAGAATTATAACATTCGTTCTGATATGATTCTGCCATAGTATAAAATTTGTCATGACAGACAAATAACTAAAAGGCCATGATAGCCTAAATAATTGAAACATCACTGGAAATATCTGATAACTTAAAAGACTTTAATTTAGACATTCTTGAATATCCGGTTAGAAAACTAATGAGCCAATAGGATACCCGAGTTCTGTGAACCATTGCTTATTCAATGTTGGTATAATTACCAGACTGTTCATGAATATCGAAATGACCATAATGCCCTTGTATGCTTAAATGACTAAAGTACTCATAATATATTCGAACCTTCTAAGATCTTGATGTATAAATTTTTGAATACATGATATGAATTGTTTTACGAACCCCTCTCTAATAGGGACCTCGTCTCATAAATCTGTTCAAATCGTCAAAAGTTTAATATGTCCCATTCCGTAAATGTCAAGTATCTCCAAGATATAATCTGTCTCATCTAGTGTGTTCCATGTGTGCTATATTCTGTTGAATGAATTGTATAACGTTTTAAGTATGAATAATATTATGTTTGATGAACTTGATATATGATGACACTCTCTTCCTACCTGATATATGTCTGCTCAATCTGTATAATTGGTATGTGATCGTTTAATCTGTGATGGTATTGTCTGACTGTTTGACGAATTTGTTAGCATGATCTGTTAGTTTAACTAATGATGGTACAATCTGTTCGCATGATGAATGCTGAAAATGTCTGTTTTGCAATAGTATGCCCATTCATCTGTCAAAGCATGAACTTCTGTTTCTGATACTCTGAATAGAATATGTCTGTTACATGTATTATGTTACTCATGTCTAAAATCTGATTACCGATTGTCATCTGGGGTATACTGTTGGGTTATGATATGAAGTCTCTGTCGGTACAGCCCTGATCAAGCTGGTAAATCCTTATGGACTCAAGGTCTCCCCTTAAGTGGCACCTACGCCCATCGGGCCTAGGGTAAGTCCTTATGGACTCAAGGTCTCCCCTTGAGTGGCACCTATGCCCATTGGGCCTAGGGTAAGTCCTTATGGACCTAAGGCAGCCCCTTAGGTGGCACATATGCCCATCGGGCCTAGGGTAAGTCCTTATGGATGCAGTTCTGGGGGACTGCATATTGGTGTAAGGTTGGAGGGTAGTTCTTGTAAACTTCTGTATGATCATTGAACATTTGCATTTAATCTGTTATGTGCTCATATGGTATTATGTTAAGTACTTATGTATGTTTATTTACACTTATTGGAACACACTAGACGTCAAATTCTCTGATTCCTACCACGTATGTTACCAGCCTATATAATTTCCGTCTAATTCTCAAGGTCTGATTTAAGAACAAATACCTTTATTCTTCAGTATGATGTAACCTTGAAATAGTAGAACAGAAATAGAGCTTTATCACTGCTTGAAACATCATGAAAATGTTATGTCTACCATATGTCTACATGAGCTTATAACATCTTTTGGTAGTTCTGTATTACTGAGCTTTCCCAAGCTCACGTTGTTTTTACCATCGCAGGCTAAAAGAAAATATCATGACCTAATGTTTGACATCAGTGTTCGGAGTTCTCTCGGCGTTCCCTCTAGAGTACGGTATTGTATAGTTAGGGGGCATGTATGTCATGTATGGTTTCATGTCAGTGTCTGTAAAATACTTTCTGAAATTTTGTTATTTGTTTAAATGATTTTCCTGAAATTGTATTTTAAACAGAAGTTGATTTTACAGTTTAATAAGTGTTTTGAGAAAGAAAAATGTTTTCATGTGTATTTTCACTGTGGGTCGCTCTTGTGACCCTAATGTGACTTCCTATGATCCGTTGTAACGCATAGGCGGGTCTAGGGGGTTACATTTAGTGGTATCAGAGCTTAGAGTTGCGTCATTCTGGGTAGATCGGCCGATCGTCTGTCATAGGGTGTCTGGTCTGCGCATGCCCCTAGATCATAACCGTACTCCCCCGAGCCGAAACTCTGATGTTGAATCCTTTCTCCTGAAATAACAAAATCTGAGTATTCTGCCTTCCATAGCTCAACATCTGCTTACAGGAAATGTCTATAACGTTCGTCTGTGTTTTGAATTAAATGGTTGAATTTGAATCTGGATAAGGAACTTGAGATAATTTGTACTTGTGAATCAGATTAAGAATAAATGTTTGATCACATGAGGTAATCGATATAAGATTTCATGTAAAGTAGCTTGGTGAATGATTGTATGCGAGAATATTCTGATGAAATTTTGATAAATGTATTACGAATTTAAAAGAAAGGTGTCCGTGAGATTGGTGAAGGTATAGATTATATGGTGACTCTATTATTGGTGAAGGTATAGATTATATGGTGACTCTTTTATGCATGAAAGAAACAATTATCATAGTATTACGCTGAAGGTAAGTGATATCCGTTTTAAAACTTTGTTATGCTTGACCAATATGAAGAAAGACATTTTGGGGAAAAATGACACAATGTATCGTCACATGTATCCTACTTACTAAATCTGATGTTTACATCCTGGTTCTGGAGGACCCTGATTGAGGCTCTGAGTACTCGTATGAATTTTACGCACAGTTGTTCGTCCGTATACTGATGGTCAACTTGGAAGAGTAATTTAGATTTTGGAAGATATACCCTTGGGTTATATGACTGAATTATGTGGTAGTTCGGAATGTCTCTTGTCCGTGGTTGAGACAGTTTATTATAAAAGTTATGAGACAAGTGTTTGTTTGACATTGTATAAGGTTCTGTATGGATGCAAATACCATGTCCTGATAAACTAGACTGAGATGTACGATGAGATGAAATTGGATATAAAGTTACTCGACGTGATTGAGGATATTTCCATATTGATCTATAACCGTCTGTGAGACACGAGGAATAAGCATACTCTTATGGACTAGTTTCAATAGGTTAATAAATGGAATTACAGTCTCTGCGATGATCCAACTCTGATAAATTTCGAGGACGAAATTTCTTTCAAGGGGGAGAGAGTTGTAACACCCCTAAAAAATGATGAAAATGAAGTGATAAAAGATAAAAAAATTCCTTTTAAAGGTTTTGAACCTGTGACCCCATGCCTATTAAGCTCTTGCCCTTGCCATTTGGGCTAAGGTCATCTTTGGTTTTGTTTTTGCCTTAGTTTCTATCTAACCTTTTTGTGTTATGGTCCACCTAATAATAAATGATAATCAGAACCCCTCTGTATGTCTACATCTCCCGGAGGTACTTTTCCTATCTATCTTATATCCCCCATAATCTGCATCCGAATAAGCATGAAGGCTAAAGGAAGAATCCTTAGGATACCAAAGGCCTAAGTTAGGTGTGTCTCTAAGGTATCAAAAAATTCTCTTAATGACAACTAAATGTGATTCTCTAAGACTAGCTTGAAAGCTACACACAAGCAAACACTAAATATGATATTTGATCTACTTGCGGTAAGGTAAATCAAAGAACCTATCATGGATCTATAAAGCTTAGAATCAACACACTTTGAGCATATCGTTCACGTACTTAGCTTGATTTATGAAGGTGTCATCATTCCTTTGTTTGATTTGGAGTCCCATAAAGAATGAAAGCTCCCCCATCATGCTCATCTCAAACTCACCTTGCATTAGCTTAGAAAATTCTTTGCAATAACATTCATTAGTAGAACCAAAAATGATATCATCAACATAAATTTGTACTACTAAGATGTCATTACTATATCTTTTTATGAAAAGTGTAGTGTCCACCTTACCTTTTTCAAAACCCTTTTCAATTAAAAAGTTTAAAATTCTTTCATACCAAGCTCTAGGAGCTTGTTTTAAACCATAAAGTGCTTTAGTTAGTTTAAACACATGATTTGGAAATTTTGAGTCCTCAAAACTTGGTGGTTGTTCAACATACACTTTTTTAATTATAAAACCATTTAGAAAAGCACTTTTCACATCAATTTGAAAAATCTTGAAATCATGGTAACATGCAAATTCTAGAAGCATCCTAATGGCTTCCATCCTAGCTACGGGTGCATATGTTTCATCAAAATCAATTCCCTCTTCTTAAGTGTAACCTTGAGCAACAAGCCTAGCCTTGTTTCTCACTATGTTACCACTCTCATCTAGTTTATTCCTAAAGACCCATTTAGTTCTTATAGTAGATTGATTACTAGGCCTTTCAACTAATGTCCGAACTTCACTTCTCTCAAATTGATTTAATTCCTCTTGCATGGCCAAAATCCCAAAATCATCTTTTAATGATTCTTTGATATTTTTAGGCTCTATGCATGAAAGAAATGCAACATGGTTCATTAATTTGAGAGATGGTCTAGTAGTTACCCCCTTGGATGGATCACCCAAGATTTCACCACCTTTGACATAGTTGAACTCCCTTGGGTATGATACCTCCTTTTCCTCAAGAGCCAAGTCCTTCAAGGCTTCAAGAGGTGGATCTTGTACATCCTCTTCTTTAGTTGGAATCTCACCCACCTTTTACGTTTTTCCTCCATCAATGGCATCAAGGATCCCTACATCATCATCATCACAAGATTCCTTCCTCGGAAGGAGGTTATCATCGAAAACAACATGTATAGACTCTTCTACTACTAAAGTTCTTTTATTAAATACACGATAGGCTTTAGAGTTAAAAAAAACCCTAAGAAAATAGCTTCATCACTTTTAGCATCAAATTTACCTAAGTTGTCTTTTCAATTATTTAAAACAAAGCACTTGCAACCAAATGGATGAAAATAACTAATGTTAGGCTTTTTAGATTTTAAAATCTCATATGGTGTTTTCTTCAAAATTGGCCTAATCATCACTCGATTTATGATGTAGCAAGCGGTATTTGTGGCTTCCGCCCAAAAATATTTAGGTAAATTATTTTCACAAAGCATGGTTCTAGCCATTTCTTCTAACGTTCGACTTTTCCTCTCAACTACCCCATTTTGTTGAGGAGTGCGAGGTGCGGGAAAATTATGGAAAATCTCATTTTCATTTAAAAACTCTTCAAAACCTAGATTTTGAAACTCGGTTTCATGATCACTTCTAATGTGAGAAATTTTAAGCTCAAGAACATTTTGAGTTATTTTAGAAAATGTGATGAATTTTTCTAAAGCCTCATCTTTTGTACTTAGGAATAGAACCCAAGTAAACCTAGAATAGTCATCAACAAGTAAAAAGCATATGATTTACCACCCAAGCTCATAGTCCTAATAGGCCCAAAAAGATCCATATAAATTAATTGTAAACATCTACTAGTAGAGACATCATTAATGGATTTAAATGAGGTTCTATGTTGTTTACCCTTAGAGCATGCATCACAAATTTTATTATTAGAGAATTTAAGTTTGGGTAAACCTTTAACTAGATCAAGGGAAATCAATTTTTCTAAAACACTCATGCTAGCATGTCCTAATTTTCTATGCCAAAGTCATGTGTCATGTTCATCATGTGCAACTAAACATGTATGAGATGTATGGATGTCATATAAATGCACCATGTAAATATTGCCTATTCTATGCCCTATGAGCATCAATTGATTTGTTTTAATGTTCGCAATTTTGCAACCACTTTTATCAAATAAAACATTAAACCCTTATCACACAATTGACTAATGCTCAATAAGTTGTGTTTAAGACTGTTGACATATAAGTCATTTTCAATGAAAATAGATGAGTGATTACCAATGGAGCCTATTCCTTCAATGTGGCCTTTGGAGTTGTCACCGAAAGTTAAAACTCCACCACTCTTTGGCTCTAGTTCCAAGAATCTACTCTTGTCTCTGGTCATGTGTCTTGAGCATCCACTATCAAGGTACCATGCGTTTTGACTTGAAGCTTTGGCCTTGTAGCAATGCTCCCTCTACAAACAAAGAAATTAGGCTTTGGTTTTTGGTACCCAAATCATTTTGGGTCCATGAGTGTTAACCCTCAAAACTTTGGTTCCCTTAAGAATCCAAGAAGCAATAGCATTCATGTTATTAGAAACAACGAGTTCCTTAGGAACCCAAACACTCCTAATTCTTTGACTTTTAGATTTCTTAGTAAAATTTCTTTGTTTAGGATGAAATGGTTTTATTTTTACATATTGGGTTTTAGAAGACTTTCCTATTTCAAAATTGTTTCTCCCAATAGTAATAAAAGTTTTAAGATTATCCACTTCCTTTGTGTGATAATCTTGAAAATCGGAAAGAAGTTTTTCAAGATCAAGATTTTTCTTCTTAAGATCATTTGAAAGATTTATTAAGTATAAAACCTTCTTTTCCAATTCTGAGTTAGTTTTTGAAAGAGAATCATTTTGAATTTTTAAATCAGAAATATTTTCTTGTTTCTCAAAATTGACTCCTTATATTTTTCAACTAACTCATCATAAACCTCTTGCAATTCATCATAAGCATCTTGAAGTTCATCATAGGTAAAATCAAAATTAGATGAAGTAAGGTTTACCTTTGGTTCATAATCAATGGCCATGAGAAAAAGGTTAGCCACTTCCTCCTCCTCCTCAGATGACTCCTCGTCACTCCAAGTTGCTACTTGAGCTTTGAGATTTTTCTTCTTCCCAAAGCTCTTCCTCTTCAATTGAGGACACTCAGAACGGATGTGGCCGGATTTTTTGCACTCATAGCAAATGAATTGGTCCTTCTCCTATTCTTTACTCTTGCTCTTGAAGTCCCTTTTTCTATTGAACTTTCTTCCATGGTTGGACTTCATGAAGCGAGTGAATTGTTTGGCCAATATGGACATCTCGTCATCTTCATTTTCACTAGAATCACTTTCATGATATTAAGCTTTAAAAGCAATTACAATCTTCTTCTTCTCAACATCCTTCTTCTCAACCTTCTTCTCCTCCATTTTCTTTTCTTCTTCTCTTCTCTTCTTCATGATCTCATGGGTGAGTAGAGATCCAACAAGAGCATCTAGCTTGAGAGTCTTCAAATCTCGAGCTTCAATAATAGTTGTTCTCTTGCTATCCTATGATTCCGGAAGAGAGTACAACCATTTTCTCACTAGCTTGTCTTCGGGGATGATCTCACCGAAACCCTTCAATCCATTGACAATGACTAAGAATCGATCAAACATCTCGAAAACACTCTCATCGAGATCTATTTTGAAATTGTCGTAGCTTAGATTGAGTAGCCCGATTTTTGTTTCCTTGACGTCGCTAGTTTTCTCATATGTTGTCTCGAGGGTGTCCCAAGCTTTCTTGGCATTCTCGATGAAGACACCTTGGAGTATATATCCGGACCAAGGGCACAAAAGATGACATGAAGAGCTTTATCATTTACTTGCAGCCTTCTTCGGTCATTTCGACTTTGACCATTGGGACAAGTCTTCCTTCACCGTCTCTCTCCATTGGTATGTATGAACCTTCTTCAACCACATCCCACACCATGTAGTCGGTAGACTTGATGAAGAGCCTCATCCTATTCTTCCAATATAGGTAGTTATCCTCATTGAAGAATGGTGGCTTGGTGGTAGACTGAGACTCGTAGAGGTTGGAAGTGGAGGTGGATGCCATTGCTTGACTAGTTGTTGATCAAACTCTCCTAGAATCGACTCAAGAGGGTTGTAATCCTTCCAATGAGTGTAGCTCTGATACCAATTGTTGAATTGATCACACAATTGCAAATGACCAAGAGGGGGTGAATTGCCGATAAAATTTTTGGTCGGTGAGTATTTGGAAAAATTAAAATGTGACACAAGGCAATTAGAGTGGTTCAAGTATCCAAACGAACTCTACATCCACTACGTTAGCTCCCACTAAGGATTTTCAACCAATTCACTACTTGAATTCTTTCCATTTTCTTGGATGAGGAGGAAACCTTACAATTTGATTAAGCTTTCTACCCAAAACTTAATCCACTCACTTTTACAAAAAGAAGTATTTGGTAAACTCTAAAAGTTCCTCTAAAAGGATAATTGTTTACCCAATTACAATTTCACACTCCTCAAACTCACAATAAGAAATTACAATGAAGATACAAGAGTTGGGTACAAGAATTTGACTATAAAGGTACAAAGTTTGGATTTGAGTGCTTTAATGTTGCTTGTAGGTTCAATAGTTGTTGCTTGTCCATTTGAGACTTGTTTTATACACTTGTATTGAATTCTACCCGTTTGGGTAGTTAGGATCATTAATAGATCTGCTGGAATGCAATTTATCGCAATAAATGCTGCTCAGCTACCTACCGTATCAGTATGGCTCGGGGGCGTATCGGTACCTGTCTCAAAGAAGAAAGAGCTGTTGTGACTGAAAACTACGTGTATTGATACACTTAGAGCGCGTATCGGTGCGGTTTTTAAGGGGCGTATCGATACGGAATTTGCTCACTAGAATCCCAACTTTGGTTTTGATAAAAAAAAAGCGTATCGGTACGGTATAACGATCATTTAAATTGTAGGATACCAACTAACTGACAAGCCGACAGTCGAAAATTAAATGCAAAGATTTTGTAAAGATAAGAAAATTGTATCGATACAATTATAATGTGTATCGGTATGGTATCGTTTAGAGTCTTGCCCAGATGAATATCGTATTGATATGGGGTAATACCATATCGGTACGCTATGGTATATTAAAATTCCAGTGACGAAAAACCGTATCGATACGTTTAAGGGTATCGATACGCCTAGGCGTTTTACTGAAGTTTGGCTTGAAAATACATAAAAAGACTTAGTAGATTTTAACCTTTTAAGAGAGTTTTGTCTTGAAGTATAGTTTGATTCAAAGAGACTTGTCAAAAAGTGAGACTTAGAAAATTACTTAAAAATTTATTGTTTTGCAAATTAGTCCATAAGTCTAGGTGTTATGTCAAAATAAATTTTAGTTTCATAAAATGTTTGAGACTAATGAGGCTCACATAGACGAGCTTGCTACTGGCTCCTCGACACATGACGAGGATATTAGAGGAGGAAATCCTCAAATCCCACTGATGTGAGCACGTTTATGCCACCCAACGATGCAACTTCAAACTTTCAGGGAAGTTTGCTTTTTCATTTGTTACATACTGATGTGTAACATTTCTTATACTTATATTATTTATATCAGTGTGTTTACTATGTATATAGTATGTTTGGTATGTTTTGAATAAGTTTGATATAACTTATGGTGTGTTTATATTTGTTTGTGTGTTAGTAAATAATTGTGCACTTGTTTACGATTTGTATTATTGTTTCCATTAAGTTTACAATGCTTTGATGGAAGTTTGTTGCCTTTTGACATAGGTACGTAGGAGGACACTAGCTCAAGTGAGTATATGCAGCTCCACTCCAGCTCAAGTGAGCATATGCAGCTCAAATCCAGCTCAGAAGAGTGTAACCAGCTCATTTTCAGCTCATCACACTTTCAGCTAGTTCGTTTCAGCTCAGCTCATTTCCAGTCAGCTCAACTTTAGCTCCACTAGCTCAACTTCAGCTGACAAGTCCAGAAGTAGCTGAAAAAGCATCATGCATATCAGGGAGTGTGATAGTGCACATGTGGCAGCCTAGGTGGCATTCGATCATCTCCAGCACCCACGTGGAAGCTTGACACACGTGTGTGAATGTGCAGCCGAATCGGCCCGTTTTCTCCTTCATTATGTGTCATTTGCAAGAAAGGATAAGCCTGAGTGGTTATGTTTGAATTTCATGTGTTTTGGGCGCCTAAACTTGTGGCTGCCAATTGAGTCCCCCCAAAAGGAGTTATTTTCACTCAAATTTAATTTTTAAACTCCTTTTAATATCAGCCACACAACTTAAACGAATTTGGAAGCCCTTGTACCTATATATGTGTTTAAACAATGTAATTTGGTTAGAAATTTTATGAATAAAATTTTTGTGAGATTATTCTCTCAATTTCGGTTCTTCACCGAACTTTCTTTGGCATTTCAGACGTTGTTTGTTGTGTCAAATTTACTTGATACTTCGAGTTCCTAGATCGCTATCTAGTGGGTCTAAGTCCTCTGATGTGAAGCATATTCGATTCGGGTTTGCTCAGTAGATTGTGCAGGTTCTTTCGAGTTTAGCGTTTCCAACATCGGTCGTTTTTGAAGTCTTCTTCACAATCATTGAAGTTCTTTCCAAAACACCAAAATTATCATATTACTCTATATTATTTTTATTTTCTTCATCTTTAAGTCCCTATTTAAAATAAATATGTCGTATAATTTTTGTTGTTTCCTTGTTGTTTTTATTGCAGGAACGTGCCTACAACACTCCTAGATCCGTAACAAACGAGGATAGTCCGTTTCAGCAGACTGCCCCTTATTACCCACCGTAGCCACAAGACCCTCATGTTCAGGGTACCGAGTCTGCATCACCTACCGCTCAGGCTGAGTGTTATAAGAACATGACTTACATGTTCAAGCAGTTTATGACTGCTATGAGATCCCAACAAATAGTGCAACCTATCGCTCCTATTGTTCAACACAATCGAGCACCTATTGATAAGCTCTCACAGTACCGAGCTTATACGTTTACCGGGAAAGATGATGACAACTCTGAAGTTACTGAATATTGGTTGGACAACACCTTGTGGATTTTGAATAAGCAACTTCAGTGCTCGGACGAGCACAAGCTTAAGTGCGCTATGCTAGCGGATGAGGCACTCCATTGGTGGGAAATTACCATTTTGACAGTTTTGGAGGATACGATGACTTGGGAGTTCTTCCTTAAAAAATTCTGCAAGAAATATGTTAGTGAATTTTACCTTGCTGAAAGACGAAGCATCTTCCTTCACCTCAAACAAGGTGTGCGACCGATCGAACAGTACATCCATGACTTCTGCAAGTACTGTAGATACGATGTTGAGTACATTAAGAAAGAGGGAGAAAAGTGTCAGATGTTCATTGCAGGGCTTAATGATGAGCTACGTCTTATGTTCACCGCGCTAGGCATTTCTGATTTCTAGGACTTGGTAAATGGAGTTAAGGCCACCGAAGCTGCACAGAGACCCCAACGAGTTGTTGGGTCTGGGAAGTTCGAGAAGAGGTTCAGGGATGATTCTCAACCACCGAGATAGAATAAGAAAGGGAGATATTACGGCCCTAAACAAAATATCTATCCACAGCCCTCCCGTTCAAGAAACATTGAGAGACCTCAGTCTGTGACGCAGTCTTTTGCTAAAGCAACATCCATTGATAGCACTGGAGGTTCAAATTGAGGTAAGCAGTACCCATTTTGCAATTATTGTTAGAACAAGCACCCATCGGGTCAATGTCGTAAGCAGACAGGAGCCTGTTACTACTATGGTGAGCAGGGTCACTTTATTCGTAACTGCCCTTTGAATGCAACCAAATCTGTTGTCACATCGACTACTGCTACTTCTCCTGCTCAATCATTTCAAGGTAAGGATCGAAGCAAGGATCATCGAGAACTTTTGGGCGATCTAGTGGTCAAAGGAAACCCTTAAATAAGCAAGATTCAAAAGCTCCTGCCCAAATGTATCATGTGAGGAGTAGAGAAGAAGAGGATGAACATGATGTCATTGCAGGTACCATCGAGTTATATTCACATTCTCTATATGCATTGATTGACCCTTGTTCTACTCATTCTTTTATAAGCACCATTGTAGTTAAAAAGCATAATATGTCTTCTGAACCTATAGCACCGAGAATTTTTGTAACCAATCCCCTAGGAGATTGTGTCACCGTATGGGTAGTGTGTAAGAATTGCCCTTTGATGATTCATGGGATTCCTTTCCCGACCAATTTGTTGTCTTTACCGATCCATGAATTCGATGTCATCCCAGGCTTAGATTGGCTTAGCGAGCATCAAGCATGGGTAGATTATTGTCAAAGGAAATTGTACCTTCGAGGTCTGGGTAAGGAAAATGTCGTATTAATGAACGCGAAGAATCCATCATTGTATGCTTTGACATTTGAAACCAAAGGCAAATCACAACTACAAGACATTGACACTGTATGTGAATTTCCTGATGTCTTCCCTAATGAACTTTCGGGATTGCCCTCAACCCGTGAAGTAGAGTTTGGCATCGAGGTGCAACCTAGGAGTGCTCCTGTTTCCATTGCACCATATCGCATGGTAGTTGTGGAATTAAAAGAACTAAAGACTCAGATTCAAGACTTATTGAACAAAGGTTTCATTCAACCGAACTCTTCGCCTTGGGAGCTTCGGTTCTCTTTGTTAAGAAGAAGGATGGTTCTATGCGATTGTGTATTGACTACAGATAATTGAATAAAGCCACCATCAAGAATAAATATCCATTTCCTAGAATAGACGACATGTTCGATCAATTAAAAGATGCCTTTGTGTTTTCCAAGATCGACTTAAGGTCGGGCTACTATGAAATGAGGGTTAAGGAGTGTGATGTACCAAATACTGCCTTCCGTACGAGATATGGACACTACGGATTCTTGGTAATGCATTTTGGGTTAACCAATGCACCGGCAACTTTTATGGATTTGATGAATCGGGTCTTTCGGCCCTATCTTGACAAGTTTGTTGTGGTGTTTGTAGACAACATATTGATCTATTCCAAGAATGAAGCGGAGCATCGAGATCATCTATTTATAGTGCTTCAGCCCTTGAGAGAGAAGCAGTTGTACGTGAAATTCTCTAAGTGTGAGTTTTGCTCACCGAAGTTGCCTTTGTGGGCATATCGTGTCGGCTTCAGGTATTCGGGTGGACCTGAAGAAAAACCAAGCTATTGTAGATTGGCATCCACTGAAGAACATTGGTGAAGTCAAAAGCTTCATTGGGCTTGCTGGCTATTACCGTAGGTTTATGAAGGGATTTTCTATGATAGTCGCTCCTTTAACTAAGTTATTGCATAAAGAAGCTCATTTTGTTTGGACCGAGGTTCAACAACGAAGTTTCTATCAGTTGAAACAAGTATTGACTCATGCACCTGTCCTAACCCAACCCGAGTCTGGAAAAGACTACACAATTTACAGTGATGCGTCACATCTAGGATTAGGATGTGTATTGATGCAAGAAGGCAAGGTTATCGCTTATGTTTCAAGACAACTTAAGCCACACGAAATGAATTATCCCACCCATGACCTTGAATTGGATATAGTTGTCTTGGCATTAAAAATCTGGAGACATTATCTCTATAGAGAAAAATGTTATCTCTTCACCGATCACAAAAGCCTTATGTAACACCCGAGTTTGGGGGTCGGGTGAAATTAAAATAATAAAATAATATTTTGGGCCTCGTGTTTTCAAAACAAATAAATTTATGTTGGGCTTTTTTTGATTTAAAACCCAAATTCCATGGATTTTAGAAAATTGGAAGATAGCCATATCATTAATGGCAATTTTGTAAATACATGGACTTTTAAAATAAAACCCTTTTTCTTTTATTTCAAACACCCAAAAATGCTATCATCTTCTACCTCCAAACATTCCAACGTGAAAAACCCCTCCCACCATTGAGTTACTATTCCATCTCCTCCCTCCATCATCTTTGGTGATTTTTAAAAGGTAATAACACTTTCGAGTTGTCCTCACCTTCCTCTTTCTCCCCATGTATTTAGTTTTCCATTAAACCAACTATTTTGTGTTTTGAGCTTTTGAGCTTTTAAGTTAAAAATCCGAACTTTGTTGTCTAGTGTTGAAGCTTTTGATTTCTTATCATTATTTATGTTATTAGTAACCCAAATGGTCCAGCATATGTGATTTTTACTTGGTTTTATGTTGATTCCCGGATTTGGGTTTTGTTGCGGGTTTTAGAAGGGTTTAAGGTTGGTTTCAGGGCTGTTTTGGGTGAGAACTTGTTGGCTGACGGTTGGTTGATAGTTAGGGGTTGTTTTGGAAGCTTTTAGGAGTGTTAAAAGTGTTAGAATCAGTGGGTTTTGTCCGTGCTATAGGGCTGCTCGGAAATCAATGTTTTGGGAGTGTTCTTGGCTAGTTTAAATCGCTTGATTGGTAATACGGGTTTGTTCCAGTGTTTGATGTTGTTTGTGGTTGCTTTTGTTTGTGTTTGAATGACTAGAACAAAGGCTTTGTGTTGGAGAATCATCGGGAACCAATCCAGGAAGTTCAGACGTTTGAATTGGCCTTGGTTGGTTGATCGGCTAGAGTTGTTGAGCTTAGAATAGTCGGTGAGTGGTTCTACGTTTTTAAATTGGTTTTCAAATGTTGGTTCAAGCATGTAGACCTAGGTCGGGCTTGGTAAACCCACCTAGGGTTGAGATTACATTGATAGTCTAATCTCAAGCTTTAGTTAGAGACTTTGGTTGAACTTTAAATGTTGTGTATGCCTCATGTTTTAATTGTGAGTAATGTGGTTATGTATATTGTGTTATACATGTGTGATGAGGCATGACGTTGATGCATTGTGATATGCATGTGGTCTTGGAATGTGGTTTGTGCATGATGGTAAATCATGGTGAGTACGTGCTAAGCACGGAAAATGGTAAGAAAATTTTATTGTGAAAGGTTGTGAAATGAGTTATTATTGGCACTAGTATGCTTGGGTACAATGATCGATCATTAGGATGTTTAGTGTGAACACGAGAGTTGAAATGCGCTCGTGGTCTTGGTGATGGTAGTCATCAAGATGGAGTACGGGTTTGGCTGGAAATCTTCTTTTATATGTTAGTCGGTGATGAGTGGAATCCCATTGACGGGCGTGAGGATGAGTGGAATCCCCTCTGCGTGTAACGGTGATGAGTGTAATCCCATCGTAAGGTAATGGTTGTGTTGTTGGATGTGAGTTCCAACGGTTATTCGCGTAATCGGGTTATAGCTAGGTGCCAATACGGATTGTTGAATGTGTTGCCAATACGTTTGATATACGTGTTTCCATATGGTTGTGTTTGTGGACTTGTTGAGCATGGCATGATAATGATATTGTGTTCATGCATCATTCATATTTGACTCTTGTGGTTTCAAAGGTAAGAACTCATGCATTCTACCTTGGTTGTGTTGCTCGTGCTTGGACCCTGCATTGTCGAGGTTTGTTTTATGAGCTTACCCTCACTAAGCTTTATGCTTACGCTCTCTTTTGTTCGACAATGCAAATCCGTAGTTCGTGGGTTGCTTGTGCAAGGAGAGGGCCTCCAAGTGTGCTAGTTGAGATTTTGCTATCCTCAAGTATGAATTTATAAGTTAATGATGTAATAGTCAAGCAATGAGGATTTATGTGGTTGTTTTGTGTTAGGAGCATGTTAGAATACTTGACATGTTGGTGCTATGGTGTGGCTTGTTGATGCCATGTTTTGGATTTTAAACCATGTTTAAGATGCGTATCTTGAATGCTTGTATGTCTTGCTTCTAAGGCATGAAACCTTTTAAAATGCAATATATGTCTTTTATGGTGAATGCTTGTCTCTTATAAATGTATGACCTTTACATGTGCGTTATGTGTTTTGAGCATATATGTAATAGGGTGTATGCCTCTAGGGTCCATGTATGCATGTTGTGTTTGATTCTTGAAGTCGTTGACGGCGTTTGGGATCGATTAGAGATGATTAAAACTGGTTTTGGAAACTCACAGACATCATGTGTTTCAGAACGGTTCAGACTGTTTCGGAACGAGTGTGGTTCCAGGGACACCCGTAGCGGAACGCGTTCCGGTACGGTTTGGCTACTATGAGCCCCTGTTCCGATACGAGTCTCAAAACACTTTGGCTACTGTGAGAGCCTATTCCGGAACGTGTTTCGGAACGTTTAGGTGAAATGGACCCCTGTTCCGAAACGGGGTGGATGCATTTCGGTACGGGTGGTTGGCATTTTAAACTAGAGCCCGTGTTTCGAAACGAGAAAAACCTGTTTCGAAGCACAGGCCTGAAAATGGGCTTTTGACATCTCTAAAGGGTCTCAAGGGTTGGGCTTAGGCTTTGTTTGCTGTTAGGCTCCGTGTGAGTCTTGTTTTCCGCTGTCACTTCACACACAGGTTTAATTAAATCCATCTAGACAAGATAATGAATGAAAAAGTTTTCTCGGGTTGTTAACCGAAGTGGAGCCTTAACGGGTTTCGCCTTAATTATCCCCGTGTGACCCGCTCGGACCGGTCAGCCGCCCGGACCGGGACGAGGGGGTTACACCTTAAGTATCTATTGACTCAAAGTGAGTTGAATCTTCGGCAACGGAGGTGGATGAAACTTCTTAAAGATTATGATCTTGTCATTGATTACCATCCGAGCAAGGCCAATGTTGTAGCTGATGCACTCAGCCGCAAACCTTTGTCTGGTAAGTATTGACAATGAATTTGGAGTTATATTTATTATGTAGTACATTAACTCATCGTAACATTGTTATATTGTAGCTCCTCGAGCAATTAACACTCACTTCCGACTTCAGAAGCATCGTTGTCTTGTAGCTGAACTCCAAGTTCAGTCTACCATCGTTTGACTAATCAAAGATTTGCAAGAGCAAGATCCTGAGCTTCAATCCATTGTCTCTAAGTTATCGGACAACCCAGACTTCAGAATTAACTCCGAAGGACTCTTGTGTTTCCATGACCAAGTTTGCATACCCAATGATAAATCTCTTCACACCGATATCCTTTCTGAAGCTCATCCGAGTTCTTTTCCTGTTCACCCCGAGTCTGTGAAGATGTATAAGGACCTACGCGAACTCTATTAGTGGCGGGGCATGAAGCAGGACATAGTTGATTTTATTTCCAAATGCCTCACGTGCCAATGTGTTAAGGCAGAACATTATGCTCCTACTGAACTATTGCAGCCTATCAATCCACCGAAATGGAAGTGGGAAAAGATCACTATGGATTTTGTTAGTGGTTTTATCGTTAACTCCCGCGAAGAATGATACTATATTGGTCATTCTAGATCGCTTTACAAAGTCAGCTCATTCTATACCGATTAGAATGGATTACGGTCTCCCTAAACTAGCTGACTTGTACATCAAGGAAATAATTCAACTCCGCAGAGTACCTAAGTCTATTATCTCTGATCGAGATCCCTGATTTGCATCTCGGTTTTGGAGAACCTTACAAGGAGCTCTGGGTACCAGAGATAATCTTAGCACAACTTTTCACCCTTAATCTGACGACTAGTCAGAAAGGGTAATCTAGGTAAATTATCGAGAAACATGTCCAATGGAACCTAAAATAATTGCATTGTTATTGAACCTTCCTATACAGATCTTGGAAGACAAGCTTCGAGCATGCATTATTGACTTTGGAGGCACTTGGGAGAAATTTCTACCCCTTGTCGAATTCGCCTACAATAATAGTTACCAAGCATCAATCCAAATGGCCCCGTATGAGGCATTGTATGGTAGGCGATGTAGAACTCCATTGTGTTGGTCGGAGCTTGGCGAGGGCAAGATGTTAGAACTTGACTTGCTTCAAGAGACTAAAGAGCGGGTCACCATTATCCATGATCGTCTAAAAGCTGCCTTTGATCGACAAAAGGCTTATGCTGATCTCAAGAGAAGAGATATTGAGTACGAAGTTGGTGAAAGAGCCTTCCTCAAAGTATCACCGTGGAATAAAGTTTTAATATTTGGAAAGAAGGGAAAATTGAGTCCTCAATTCATTGGACCCTTTGAAATCATTGAAAGAGTTGGCCCTATGGCATATCGACTATTGTTGCCCGCTGAATTGAGTAAAATCCACGATGTCTTCTACGTATCAAAGCTTCGAAAGTATCATTCTGATCCTTTGCACATTGTAGAACCAGAATCTGTAGAACTTTGACCAAATCTATCCTATGAGGAGGAACCGGTTTAGATTCTTGCAAGAGAAGTCAAGAGGCTTTACAATAAAATTGTACCGTTAGTTAAAGTGCTCTGGAGGAGCCACACCGTTGAGGAAGCCACTTAGGAACCCGAAGAGACAATGAAACAACAATATCCCTATCTCTTCGATTCAGGTAAAAATTCGAGGACGAATTTTTCTTAAGGGGGAGAGTTGTAACTTCCAAAAATCTGGTCTTGTCAGAATTAGGTTTCGGTGATCGAAAATTCTACATTGATGAAGTCTAAATATTGTATCAGTTAGTTAATTATTGACATCAGACTCTAATTGAGATAAAATATTGTCATCGGACTCTATTGAATAATATTGAAACCTATATAGTGACTAAATTGGAGAAAATGCAAGTTGGGGAGCAAAATTGTAGTTATGGTGTTAGTTGAGGAACTAATCTTGTGATTAGCCCCTCCTTAATTAAATTTTGGCCTACGTGGGATGGTCTGAGAGCTTTTCTTCAATTGAAGGAAAGCTAAATAGCATATATGTTATACAAAACAAAAGGAAAAAAAAGAAATTAGAAAGCTTACACGAGAACTTGAAGCAAACACCTCTATCTTCATCATGTTCTTCCTTCAAGCACACACCTCCATTGGAGACAGTTTTGAGCTTCACTTTTTCTTTGTTTTATTGATATTGAATCGTTGCTATCAATCGGGTAAGCTATATTCCTCAATCGATTGTTGTATTCCATGGATATATTGAGTTTTATCTCAAGCTAGGGTTTTGACCATCCATGGATATTTCCTCGTTGTTGTTTATATTGAAATCGGATATCGATTTTGATATCGTAATATCGACCCTAAACATTTCCCTATTGATTTCCTAGCTCAAGAAGTGGAGAGAGAGGTTTCACCATCTCCATTGAAAGCTAGGAGAAACTGTATAGTCATCCGAGAGCCGTAAGAGCATCAGATTTTAAGGTGAGTGTAGTCGGAGTCTTGGGTTAGCCAAAAAGCCTTCCTGAATCTTTTATTGTTGTTTTAGACTATATCACCAATATTAACATTGAAGAAATTACATTGGATTGTTAATCAGACACCATGGTAAGTGTCGGTAAGTTTTTTATCGAGTATCGGACATAGTCATTGATATCGTCATTGTGCATTGTCATTGATATAGTCATTGTCATCAAAACATTGTATAGAAATCATTGGACATTGATATTAACATTGGACCATGAAACATTAATAATGAGATATATTTGTCATTGGTAATATTGAAATCATTGGTCATTGGAATACTCATCAATTATCGAAATGAATATGAGCATTGGAACCTTGGATTTGAATAGACATTGGATACAATTTGCATGTCATAGAATTCATGAGCTCAGTATACGGGTGGGCTACGGTCCTAAGGCTACGACCTATATTGATTGGCGAGACGAAGGGATGTGTATTGATATTGGTCATATTGGTGAGGCGGAGGGACTAGACCATTCATTGATTTGGCGAGGCATAAGAATTCGCGTATCCACTATCTTGATTGAATCCAAGTATTAATGATGAAACAATTATGTTAAACATTGTTTATTGATGCATAATATTGATATTGATAAGCATGAGAGCATGTGCATAGATACTTGTTACATTGATGCTCGTATTGTTTATGACTACCTCACTAGGCAACATATGCCTAATGTGTTGCGTCTCATGCATTTTCGGGTTGAATGATCGTGTGTTGGAGGATTGGATTGTCAAGGCAAGACAAGTCACTACAAGCCTCAAAGTAATGTGTTTTGACTTATAAATTCATGGGATGGTGGCAAAGTAGTTGAACTAGTCGTTTATGCCCATTTTGATGTGTATGTGTGATGTCTATGCTAAAGTAAGGTTAATGGCCCGAAATGGCCTTTTTGATTGGTTTAAAATGGCATAGAAATGCATACTTAGCTCAAAAAGGTAAAAACATAGTAAATGTATTCATATGGTCATAAAATTTGGCATGATAGTAGTTTATACCATTGAATTGTTGTACGTGTAGTTTCGTTGCATTTGGACATCATTCGATAGGTTAAATCGAATAAAAACTAGCAAAAATCTGTTACTACAGGTCAAGTCGTATCGATACGGGTCATGGCGTATCGATACAGTTATGCATTATTGAACCTAAGCAAAGGGGCGTAGCGAAATAGAATTTAGCCATTTCAGAACATTTTTTCACTGGAATCAAACGTTTCAATACGGGTTCATAGCGTATCAAAACGAGCCAAAGATCAAAGTCAAGGGAAGTCAACCTGTATCGATATTAGTGTGTCCGTATAGATACGGTCTAAAGAGTAAAGTCAACAGGGGTTGACCATCGTTCACCCGTTTCAAAACAGCCATAGGGTGTTTCGATACAGGGTTAGTTAAGTTAGTTAAAGGCATAATAATCAGATATCAAGTTTCACAGTTTAGTCACTGAATATTGTAAGATTAAATCAAATGAGCTAATGATCTCCAAATTGTATGAAATTTTACAGGTATGTTAATATTGTGATGAATTTTAATATGGTAAAATCAATTGCATTGAAGGATCCTTAATTTGTTGAAATTACGGATTGGTCTCTAAAACTTGTAACAATCAATATTTAGCCCTAATTGATTAATTATTGTTTTGTATGGACAAATTAGAATAAGATACATCGAGATCTTGTGTTATCACATGTCGTTGATTTAAATGTTATGATTAAACTAAAATTTTCTCGCACCGATCACTGTATTGATTGTCGGTATCACCTTCTTATTCTGTTCTCGGCCAGACCAGGAAGGGGTGTTAAATAAAAAATAGAATAAAAAACATACAACTCCACCACATAGTTAAGTCCCACTAACCAATATTTAATTCATACGAGTATCTAGCATTTTATATTCAAACACAATAATCTATACACATGTTCGTCAGATTCAACAAAAGAGTTTGACTATTACTAATTTCATATAAACATAAAAACAAATGCATACATTCAATGGCAACATCAGTAAAATAATATTACTTTCAAAAGTCTAATAAACCAGTAACATTCAACCAACACATTTACTAATCATATATCCAATAAAACAATACCATTCAATCAACAGTGATAGTCACAATTCAAGTTTTGAGTTCAATGTTCACACTTAATCTTATAAAAAGTTTGACTATTACTAATTAGGAAGGAACTTAAAGTTTTATAAATTAGGGTTCATCACATTTGTGATCTACAAAGTCGATATTTACAAAGAGTTTAGTAAAAGAAATTTAAAAACCACAAAGGTTGAAATCAAGGAAACAAAATAGGCAACCAAAACAAAATAAACCAATAAAGTATAACAAAGAAACACTTAAAAATTAATTTAGGAAAATTAACTTATCGTTAATCACAATAGACTTTCCCTTCGTTCGGAAACTTTCAACCATTTTTGTTTCAACAATAGACGATAATCTAACCATAAACACACTTTTCAGATAATCAACAAGTAATTAGAATCGTTTTTACAAAAAAAAAATTGATGATATGGCCAATTCCCCTAAACCTAATTCATCTAGGGATTTTAACAAGTTTAATCCCTTTAACTCTTGAGAAACACATCAACTGTTGTTTTATAAATTAGAGAAATATTTTTTCAAGTATTTTAATTAGTTATAAATGGGTAAATAATTATTTTTGTTATTTTAATAAAAAATAAAAACTAACGGCCACGTCACCCTTTTGTAACAGAAAGTAACGGGAGGGGCCGAAATGAAACCAAAATAAAAGTTGGGTGACCCCAATGAACTTTTTAAACGTTTCATGACCAAAATAAATGCGCCCTATAAGTTCAGTGACCATTGGTGTACTTTACCCTTAAATTTATGATAAACTACTTATTTGGTGCCTAAACTATTTCCATGTTTCTATTTTTAACCATATAACTATTTTTTTTGGCAAAATGATGCTTTATGTCACGTTTTGTTTCTATTTTGGTATTTCTTCATTAAAAAATAGCAGTAAAATTGACATGACTTTTTTATGAGGAGGAAGAAAATGAAAAAATTATTAAAAATATCACGTTACTTTTATGTTAATTTTTAACTACAGGGTAAAAAAATAAAAACAAAACGCAATGTAAAATATTATTTTGTCAAAAAATAGTTAGATAACCAAAATAGAAATACATAAACGCGTTAAAGATTCGTGAGTTTGAAATTGTGCCGTAGTTGATTAATCGGTTGGTGGAACGTTGGAGACCAGAGACGTCTACCTTCTACATGTCGTACGAGGAGTGTACAATCACCCTAGAAGATGTTGCTATGCAGCTCGGTGTCCCAATTTCAGGCAGTCCAATCTTTGGTCAGAATAATTATAGGGTTTATGATTACTGCTTCAAGTATTTGGGGAAGATACCACCGACGCATGCTGTTGATGGTAAACGTGTGAAGCAGACATGGCTGAATAGTGATTTTCAAGTGGTTGAAAATTCCACAACGGAAGAAATTGATTTGTCTGCTCGAGCCTATATATTGCTCCTTATCGATGGTATGATGATGCCAGACTAATCGAGTTCTCACGTCACATGCAGTACCTTCCATTCTTGGAGACGTCGTGGGTAGCAAGAAAATTCAGTTGGGGATCAGCAATATTAGATTTCATGTACAAGGCGGTGACACTGACAGATGTCAACAACAAATTTGTGCATGCCGATATAGGTGGGTGTGTGGTGCTAATACAATCATGGGATTGGTATAGACTTTCGTTCCTAGATCCTATTACTATCCTCCTTTTGAATTCCCACTCGCTTCAAGGTAATAATATTGATTCTTACAAATATTTTAAATGTTATTTACGAAAACTATAATCCATCTATGTATTTGTATTATGTAGACGGGGCCCAAATTTCAAGAAGAAAGCGTTGAAGGTAAAATTAATTCTCACAGTGAGAAACGTGACTGACATGCATTGCGAAGAGCAGGTAATGCAAAAATATTTTTATGCCAAAATTTTAAATTTTGATTTTATTTTGATTCAATTTTTTGGTTGTGCGTGTATTAGTGCAGTTCTGATGGATGCCATATGATGAGGATGATGATATTCGCCATGTGATTCCAAACGATGCCTACGAAGATGCCAAAAATTTGTGTTCGGTGATGCCGTTGCTAAATTTTACAATTGTCAAGATGTTTTATGGCAATCGGGTTCTTAAGTAGTTCAGATACCACCAACATGTACCAGAAGACCCGATCAATATGGATGAGTTCAAAAAGGTGGACTTACAGGGTAAGAGCGAAGAGAAATGGTCAAAGAGATATTCGTCATACATAAAATGGTGGCTTGACAAGTCAAGCAAGTTGCCGACTCATGATCTCATTCCTTATGATTTCGATTTCTTGAATTCTGAGTATCGTCATTGGTTTGTGGCAAAAGAAAAAACCGAAGTTGGCGACCAAAGCTCAACGACAAGCTTATGTTACTTTGCTTGAAATCCCAAAATACCAGGACCAGGGACATGATACGGAACCCGAAGCCTAACTTGACATGGGAGCTAGGTCGGTAGAGTCTAGAAAGGTTTAATTATTTATTTGAGTTGAGTTCACACAATTTGTTATGTTTATTAATTTTAAATATTTGTCTTTTAATAAATTTCAGACCCAATGCATGTTTTTTTACTAATAAAATCTTGAGTTTAGTTTACAAAAAAATATTATGCTTGTTTATTTTTTCACGTAACGAATTATGTAGAGTGTTGCCATCAATCGAAAATAATGAATTATTGCATTTAGAATAGTAAAAAATATTTCGAATACAAACAAGAAACTGACAACTCTTTGATGGATTACTCCCTGAAATTTAATACATATGCTTGAGTACATGTAACTTTTTATAGTATACAACAGATTCACTTAGTACCACAACTCATTGATATGACTGACTGGCCAATTGTTTTTTTGCCGATACAAGGTTGTTCGTGCAAAAAATGGGGTCAATCAATATGGAATATGGCATGCAGTACCCCGTATATGTCATTATGGACACATAGAGGTCAAACATGGAATAAAAATGGATAAAACATTATGCCCCAAAGGCCCAACGTCGACATTTGGGTTGCATCCCAAATAATGTAAGACCACGCGGTTTCTCGAAAAACTAATGGTGTAAGAAGAACTATGTAATATAAGACAATACGACAACAATTAGAGTTTCCATTATGATTTTTGGTAGCCTCATTCCAAACAATGCACAACGTAATTAATGTAGTGGCGTGAACTTTGT
Source organism: Hibiscus tridactylites (assembly GCA_958450335.1). Lineage (NCBI taxonomy): Eukaryota > Viridiplantae > Streptophyta > Magnoliopsida > Malvales > Malvaceae > Hibiscus > Hibiscus tridactylites. The sequence goes on from OY288275.1 coordinate 60,716,969, forward strand.
AAATTTGGTTCATATAAAAAAATGAAAGACAGTTCTGGTATGGTTTCGAACGAGTTGATTCAGGAGTGCTATAAATATGTTAGAAATGGAAATGACGTGCAAAACTCATCGGACAAGCACGGCAAGTTACCCATAACTCGTTGTCCAGGTCTGGCGAGTTTTGCCCGTCATTTCCACTTTCAACATATTAGTAGCATTTTTGCAGAGGTGTCTTGGTAGGGTTTTCAACGCATGTTTCGGAGCGGTTTTTTAATGTTTGACTGAATGGCGGACGTGTGGTTGTATAGATAAACACTTGTACTTGATGTTAACGTAAAAAATTCGGCCGAAAAAATATTCGAAGGTGGTGTAAAACGTGCCTAAACACGGCTATCCCCCTAAACACCCCTATGGGAGTTCTCTTGGTATGGTTTTCAACACATATTTCAAAGCGGTTTTTGAATGTTGGACTGAATGACGGACGCGTAGTCGTATAGATAAACAGTTGTACTTGATGTTAACGTAAAAAATTTGGCCGAAAAAACATTCGGAGGCAGCGTAAAATGTGCCTAAGCACGACTATCTCCCTAAACACCCATATGGGAGTTCTCTTGATAGAGTTTTCGACGTATGTTTTGGAGCGGTATTTGAATGTTGGAACGAACGAAGGATGCGTAGTCGTATATATAAACACGTTTACTTGATGTTAACGTTAAAAATTCACCTGAAAAACATCCGAAGGCGTCATAAAACGCATCTAAACACCTCTATGGGAGTTGTCTTCACACAGTAGGCAACAAGTAAAAAAATTAGTACATTATAATACGTTCAAAATTTTATAAATTTAATAAATTTGTATTATATACAGCTTTCAATGCATTAAAATAAGTATGAAGAGGTATGTGTCTTAAGATGCCTTTGTTAACATACCCCCTCCTAAACACAAAAATGGATAGATACAATGGATTCTACATAGAGTAACTCAACATGGAATATGCAATTGTCATTGATTTTGCACAGTGGGTGGTTTGGGTTGCTCTATGTAAGAAACTGGCTGGCCATTTATACCATGATCTCCCTATCATTGGTTAATGTTGTAAGGAAAACTTTGTTCGTGAAACTAGGCGCCATTAATACATAAAATGACCCCAATTTTGAATGCATTTTCAGACACATAAAGTATAAAATTTGAAGTGGCGATTTTAAACAATCGAACATCATGTTACTAATTATTTATAGTTGGGCATTCTAACATAAACTCGCTTTACATCTAAGTCGAGTTATGCCCATCGTGTCTCCATATTATACTAGTTGAGACATGACAAGCAAAACTCGTTGTATATACACGGCGAGTTAGGTCGGACTCGTCGTGCCCAGACGACGGGTTTGGCTCATCATTTTGCTGCTCAAAATTGAAATATTGTTGTAGGTTTACATTTCCAATACGACCGTAATTAATGAGGATTGCATTAAGGGAATTCGACGTATATACATGGCGAGTTCAAAAACTCATTAACTTTCAACTAGCTAATATATTTCTCATTTTCAACATGTAACGCCCCAATTTTGGGCTTAGGAGTTTTGGGTTCGGACCGGTTCGGTCGGAGTGCGGTTCGAATATATAAAGGTGAAATTAGGAAAGCCTAGTTCGGGTTGCATTAAAAATATGGAAAAATGTCTTAAAATCCTCTTTTATTATATATAAGAGAATGGTGAAACCAATTTTACAAAATAAGGTTTGGAAGTGTGACATTTTGGTTAGTGACCAAAATGTAATTTTTTAAAACTGTGAGACTGTTTTAAAAAGGATTGAAATTTTGAATCTTTAAGGAGCTATTTACCCAATGGGAGTTTCTCCAGATTTTTCTAAAGTATTAAATGATTAATTAATGGTTTTTAAATAAAAGAAAAGTGGAGGGAAGATATTTTGGCCATAACTAACTTTTCTCTCAAATCTTCCATTTTCATTTTCTCTCATCTTTTCTCTCAAACCAAACACCTTTTCTCCAGAGTTTTTCCCTCTGATTTTGTCACCTAAATAACTCATTTCAATTCTCTTTTGATTTTCAATCATCTCTTCAACAAAACCTTTGCATTTGCTAAGTGGATTTTCAAGAATTTGGTTCCAAAAAGGGAGAAAACTCAAGTTTGGAGGTAAGAATGTCCTTCTCCTCTAAACTCTCAGTTCTTTACTGAAATTCCCAAGTTCTCAATCCTTAATTTGTGTTTTATAAAAGGTTTTAAGGTTGTGTTCTTGATCTTGACTTTTAAATGCAAGATTTGGTTGATTTTTGGTTAAAATTTGTGTAATTGGGTCCCTGAATGTTCTCTGATGGTTATGATCTTTGAGTATGCTGATTGTATGATCATGTCTAGGGATAAAATGCATTTAGACAAGAGTAAAAAGAAAAAAAAAGGTCGTTAATCAAGGTTTACTTTCGGGTTGACTTTGGTTTTCCCCGTGTAAACTTCTTAATTCGGTTCAACCGTCTGGGCCGGGTTAAGGGGGTTACATTTGGTGGTATCAGAGCTGAGTTTTCGAGTAATTGGGAATGATTATGTGAATGATTAAAGTATGTATGCTATGTATGCTTGTTGAATGGAAGCATGTTGAGTGAATTGTGAATGTGATGCAATTGAGGTGTATGCTGTGGTGAAGCATGTTGTGGGTACCCATTGCCAAATCAAAGCTAATGTAATGATATTGTTTTTAAGTGAAAATGAGCTTGAATACTTGGATTGCTTACCTTGTTGAGCCTGACTTTGTTTTATTGTATTGTGATTGCATTGTTAAAGTATGGCACCTCGTAGAGAGTTGAGGAGTAATGTGCGAGCTACGGCTCAAAATGAGAATGAGAATGAAAAGAATGTTGAAAGTGCGGTGGATTTACCTCCTCCACCTGGCGGTGGTGGTGCTGGGTGTGAAGGAGCTGGAGCTGCAGCTGGTGCTGGGGTCGCTGGACCTGAGGCTGGTCAGGGGCAAGCTATTCCTGACATGACAGTGTTGATTCAAGCTATTGCTGGAGCTTTTCAAGCAGCGGTAGCTGGAGCTCAAGGAGCTGTGCATCAGGGAGATGTTGGAGTTAGACTACCCTTGGAGCGTTTGCGCAGTCTGGGAGGGACTGAGTTCAGGGGTTTGTCAGCTGAAGGTTCTGAGGCTTGGTTGGAAAGTACCAAGAGAATCTTGGGTCAGATGAGTTGCACTGATGTGCAAAAGCTGGGCTGTGTAGTATCATTGTTGCAAGATGATGCTTACACTTGGTGGACTACCTCTATCGCTGGGATGGCGGATGCTGACGTAACTTGGACGTTCTTTCAGAACGCGTTCAAGAGAAGGTATCTAGGCATGAGGTACCTAGATGAAAAGAAGAGGGAGTTCATGTCTCTTACCCAGGGGAGCATGTCTATGGCTGAGTATGAGGTCCAGTTTGTTCGACTCAGTCAGTACGCACCTGAGCTTGTTCCGGATGAGCGGGAGAGGTGTGAAAGGTTCCGTTATGGTTTAGTGACGGAAGTAAAGATGTATGTGCTGGCTACCGAGTATGATGATTTTGATGTGCTGGTTGGTCGAGCAAAGGACATTGAGATGAACTTGGGTTTATCTGCTAAAAGTGTTGGGTCAAGTGCTGGTAAGCGAGCTGCTGAATATAGTTCCGGTGGTGGACGGAACAAGAGGGGACGTGATCAGAAGTATCAGTCCTCAGCTAAGCGAGGTGGTGGTGCGCCTGCTCGGGGAGGCAATGCTAGAGTTGATCCGAGTGCATGTTGGATATGTGGTTCGTGTGGCCATATGAAGCGTGATTGTCCTCGTGCTGTGAGGGAGGTGCAAGCTCCTGTTGTGGCAGCTGGTAATGCGTGCTGGAACTGTGGATCTACGGATCACATGAGGAGGGAGTGTCCTATGTTGGCTGGTGGCCAAGTGCGTGCTCCTGTTGTTGCTGCACCACAGAGAGGTCGTGGGCGCGGCCGTGGTAACTTCCAGCAGAGAGAGGAAGGTGGTCGGGGTGTGGCTCATGTTGTGGCTATTCAGCCTGAGGGTGGCGGCCAAGCCAGGGTGTATGCTCAGCGGGAGGGAAGGAATGACGCGGATGTGATCGCAGGTACTTTTACTTTGCAATCCTTGTCATTACTTTCCTTGATTGATTCTGGATCTACGCACTCATACATATTGCGTGAGCATGCTGAATTGCTTGGTTTGCCTGTTGAGTCTTTGGATGTTGGTGTGTGTGTCACTAGTTCTTTTGGTAAGACTGTTGTGACTCGGAAGCTTTATAGAAGATGTCCTTTGGTTGTTCAAGATCATGTTTTTCCTGTTGACCTTATGGAGTTGCCTTTCTATGGTTTTGATGTAATCCTTGGTATGGATTGGCTTGCTGAGCATCGTGCTGTAGTGGATTGTGAGAATAAGCGAGTTTCGTTGAAGCTTGCGGATGATTATGAGGTGTTTGTGGTTGGTGAGAATGTGAAGTTTCTTGCCAATGTGGTGTCTACGTTGGAGGCAAGCCGGATGCTGAGGCAAGGTTGTGAAGCTTACCTAGCTTTTGTGATGAATCCTAGCTCTAAGGAGTTGCGTGTGCAAGATATCAGGATTGTGCGAGAGTTTCCTGGCGTGTTTCCTGAGGAGTTGCCTGGGTTACCTCCTAATCGCGAGGTGGAGTTTGGGATTGAGTTGTATGAGAATACAACTCCTGTGTCCATTACCCCTTATAGAATGGCACCCAAAGAGTTGAAGGAGCTGAAGACGCAATTGCAAGAGTTGCTTGATCGTGGGTTCATTCGGCCGAGTGTGTCACCTTGGGGTGCACCGGTCTTGTTTGTGAAGAAGAAGGATGGCACTATGAGAATGTGCATTGATTATCGTCAGCTGAACAAGTTGACTATCAAGAATCGGTATCCTTTGCCGAGAATTGATGATCTCTTTGATCAATTTCGGGGAGCAGCTGTGTTCTCTAAGATTGACTTGAGGTCAGGGTATTACCAGTTGAAGGTAAAGGATGTGGATGTGCCTAAGACAACTTTCAGGACAAGGTATGGGCATTATGAGTTCCTTGTGATGCATGTGGAAGAAGTGGAATTGAATCCGGATTTGACCTATGATGAGGAACCGGTGAAGGTTCTGGATTCGGATAGCAAGGTTCTTCGTGGCAAGACCATTGAGTTGGTAAAAGTGTTGTGGAAGCATCGTGGTGTTGAAGAAGCCACGTGGGAACGGAAGGATGACATGCTGAAGCAGTTTCCGTATCTCTTTCCTTCAGGTAAATTTCGAGGACGAAATTTCTTAAGGGGGGGAGAGCTGTAACGCCCCAATTTTGGGCTTAGGAGTTTTGGGTTCGGACCGGTTCGGGTTACATTAAAAATATGGAAAAATGTCTTAAAATCCTCTTTTATTATATATAAGAGAATGGTGAAACCAATTTTACAAAATAAGGTTTGGAAGTGTGACATTTTGGTTAGTGACCAAAATGTAATTTTTGAAAACTGTGAGACTATTTTAAAAAGGATTGAAACTTTGAATCTTTAAGGAGCTATTTACCCAATGGGAGTTTCTCCAGATTTTTCTAAAGTATTAAATGATTAATTAATGGTTTTTAAATAAAAGAAAAGTGGAGGGAAGATATTTTGGCCATAACTAACTTTTCTCTCAAATCTTCCATTTTCATTTTCTCTCATCTTTTCTCTCAAACCAAACACCTTTTCTCTAGAGTTTTTCCCTCTGATTTTGTCACCTAAATAACTCATTTCAATTCTCTTTTTATTTTCAATCATCTCTTCAACAAAACCTTTGCATTTGCTAAGTGGATTTTCAAGAATTTGGTTCCAAAAAGGGAGAAAACTCAAGTTTGGAGGTAAGAACATCCTTCTCCTCTAAACTCTCAGTTCTTTACTGAAATTCCCAAGTTCTCAATCCTTAATTTGTGTTTTATAAAAGGTTTTAAGGTTGTGTTCTTGATCTTGGCTTTTAAATGCAAGATTTGGTTGATTTTTGGTTAAAATTTGTGTAATTGGGTCCCTGAATGTTCTCTGATGGTTATGATCTTTGAGTATGCTGATTGTATGATCATGTCTAGGGATAAAATGCATTTAGACAAGAGTAAAAAGAAAAAAAAGGGTCGTTAATCAAGATTGACTTTCGGGTTGACTTTGGTTTTCCCCGTGTAAACTTCTTAATTCGGTTCAACCGTCTGGGCCGGGTTAAGGGGGTTACACAACAACTCTAAAACAAACCCTCAAATTTCACCAACGAACCCCAGCCTTAAATTTTCTCAATCTCATACAACAGTGATTCACAATGGCACCACCAACAATCTCAACAATCGTATACTACAATGAAAACTATGTGGGAGATAATACAGGTGAAAACTTTGAGTCTAAAATTTTTTTTCGAATGGTACCTGTCGGGCGTAACAGACCACAATAGGCTCTCAACTATAGGTTCCAAACATCCTTGTTTCCAGTGACATACGGTACAATGAGAATTGACAGTGGATACGCTATTAAAGCAATGGTCGACACGTATACGGGGTACGGAGAGGACATTTGCTACTTGTATGAAGATTTTAGTGGAGAAGTAGAAGGTGACAATGAAAACTGAGTCACGACTCAGGCGACAATATATGATTTCAACTCTTTGATGGGGATTACAATCTTGGCGTTCTTGCTTATACCTCTGTGTTTCATGATGAACTTGCACGTTCAATAGCACGAAACTCATACTCCAACTTATTCGACCTAAATGTCGAACAAGCAGCAACTCAACATTCCACCTTTAACCCATATGTTGATGGGCATCAACCGATACTTGGTGGATCAAGTTTTTTAGGGAGCGACACTCTTGCACGACACCATTCGATTTAAACGAGCCAAACTACACTTCTCCTAATTTCCCCCCCGAGTGTACAACTACAACTTTTGCACTCACCCATGCATCCATGAATGGTGATGAAGGCTACACATCCCCAGAAGAACCAATTCAAGAGCGCGGCTCCAATGGTGCTGAGGTTGGTTTGTTCATGGAGCCTGAAGATGTTTTTGCCAATTCTGCCTCTAAATCAAAAAGTGACACTGATAATGATGATGACGCCCCTAGAAACTTCAATGAAAATCAATTAGAACATATTGCAAGCAATATTTCCCTAGCATCGTACGAGCCTCCATCGCACATGCACGACATTGACTTGGCATCAATGGACATACAAGAGTTCCCTGACGTGCCTGGCGTGGGTTTTGACGGTTCTTACTTTGCAATAAAAAAGATGACTTGCGGGAAGAGATGTAGTTCAAAACGAGCGATGAAGCGAAAGTTGCCATTAAAAACTACAACATACGTTACGATGTGAACTCCAACGTAGAGTACGCGACATCAAAGAAATACATATGTCAGAATAAACAGAAATCGGCACAAGGATGCAACTAGAAGGTTCGGGTCAACAGATGAAAAGAAAAGACAACATCTGGGTGATCACAGTCTACAACAGCTCTCATACTTTTTGTGTCGTCGGTTACAAGCAGGATCATCCAAACTTGGACTATAATATCATCGCCAGGAGCATCCAAACAATTGTCCAGGCAAGCCCCAAAGTCACTATTTCTACGCTGCAGGCGCATGTTAATAAAATATATGATTACACTCCATCATACAGAAAAGACTTTGAGGGGAAAAAGGCAATCATTAATTTGCATGGGGAATGAGACGCTTCTTACAACGAGCTCCCTGCTTGGATAAACATCATGAATAAATACAACCCTAGAACCATCGCAGATTTGAAAATCGAATAATACTACAAGAACAATCGTGTGGTTCTTGATGTTTTCCAATTCAAACAATTTTTCTGGACATTTCCGCAATGTATGATTGCGTACAAGAACTGCAAGCTCGTCGTTCAAATCGATGGAACATTCTTGTATGGAAGGTACAAACAAGTTTTTCTATTAGTCATTGTTCAAGATGACAATCACAAGGCAATACCGATAACATTCACACTCGTGCCCAAAGAAGATACTGAATCTTGCATGTTTTTCCCTCAAGAAGTTGCGTCATTACATTATAAAAAAGGATCGAGTTTGCCTGATCTCAGATCAAGGAGGTGGGATCAAGTCGGTGATCCAATCTTTGGGTAGAAAGTTTCAATCTTCAAACATTGAGCACCGTTACTGAATACGCCACATTGCCGCAAACTACTATGGCCGCCATAAGAATGACGATGAACGTAGGCTCGTTATACGCATGGGTACTGTAGAACTAAGTGTTTTGATATTATATTTGAAAATTGTTTTGGACTAAATTGAAAAGAATTTAAAATATGTTTTAGTCAAAAACAACTTGAAAATATGTTTAAGGGTTTTACAAGGCTTTGGAATGATTTAAAGTACATTTAAAGTAGTCAAAATTGAGCTTTTCAAGTGCCCGCACCGATACGGTCTGGTACCGTACCAATACGCCCTAGGGTTTCAACTACAGAAATTTTCCAGTAGCCAAAACTCGTACCGATACATTTATCCATATCGATATGGTATGTTTTAAAACAGCCCAACGGCTAGTTGCGTACTGATACGGTTGCATTACGTATTGATACCCCTAACTACCTCCAACAACTATATTTCCCAACGGTCTTTTAAACTGCAAGACCGTACCGATACACTAGGTAAGCGTATCGATACACACCAACTGAAGTGTACAACGGCTACTTCCTTATCAGGACCGTATCGATACAGTTTGGAGGGTATCGATATGCCAAGCTACCGAGCTGCATTTATGGTGGGAAATAAAGGCTCCAACGGCTCTAATCCAACCCCAACGGTCCTCAACGGCTACTAACTCAATTAGGAGTATAAAAGGGACCTCCAAGCATTAAGAGATGGTTAATGCTTCAATTGTCAACAACACAATGATCAAGAATTTGTCTTAGGGATGTATTGTTTAATTTCTTGTAATAGACAAACACTAGTGAGTCAAAATTGTTATATTTGCTCAAGTGTTTTAGGATTGGGTGAGAGCTTAATTGTGTAAACAAATACCTATTAGAGGGATTTGAGTTTGCTTATTTTTATCTCTTTGTAAAGAGGGTTTGATTAAAGCTTTGGGTAGAAAGCTTGATCGGTTTTGTAAGGGTTTCCTTCTAAGCCTAGAAAAGGGGACGAATCAATAGTGGATTGATTGGAAATCCTTAGTGGGAAGCTAAGGTAGAGGATGTAGACCTTGGTTAGAAGGTTGAACCACTATAAATCATCTTGTCTTTATCTTTTTAGCTTCCACACTTCTATCACCCAAAATTCTAATTCTCTACCACTTGGCGAGCAAGAACGGTTGAAGAAATCAAGCACCATAAGACCCAACAAGTACGTTTTCAGATTTGTTGTATTTATCACAAAGAAAAATGGACCAATGCATACGAAGAAGGTTTCAGATATGGCCACATGACAACCAACTTGGTTGATGTAATCAATTCTACCTTAAAGGGGGTTCGTAATTTTCCAGTGGTCGTCATCGTGAAAGCTACGTACTTTTGTTTGGGCAAGCTGTTCGTAATATTGGGTAAAGAAGTTGTTGGTATGCTGCAAAAGGGCCTCACATTCCACCCGAGGATCTGAGACAAAATTCAAAAAATTGTTCTTAAATCGAACAAGTTGCATGTGCTGCCAATGTCGCGTAATGACGACTATTTTCGTGCCTCGGATATACCACGACCAATGCAGGGTTTTGACCAACATCGTACAAGGTGGATCTCTGAAACAGGTTATGCGACTGTGGCAAATTCAAAGCACTAAAGACTTCGTGCGAGCATACCGTCGCTGCATGCTCTGCTGCCAGGGTCGATTATAAGGAATATGAGGATCCTATATACTGGCTTCATTCAGTATTTAAGGTCTACGAAATTGAATTCCCACCAATCAACGGCGAAACTGAATGAAATGCTAAGCAGACACAGGCCACAATTTTACTTGGCCAAACTCTGCAAAGGGAAAAAGCAGGACGTCCTAGATCCACAGAGATTCAGAATGACATGGACAACATGCATCACCGTGAGCGCGAACCTACTGAACAACCTAGACCTTGCGAGAATTGTAGACTTCCAGGTCAAAGAAAGCAAAAGTGTCCATCTCGAACATAAATATGTTGTTTTATTTTTATTAAATATTCATGTTTTAACATGAAATATTAGTATAAAACTTCAGTATAATTCATTTTGATCTAACTTTTCACCATTTCATAGTTCATTTAAAGGGTTACAATTTTAAAATTAAAAAAATTCATTTCAACTTCTACATTTTCATTAAAATATTTTACAACCTATTAGTTATACTACTTGTGCATTCAAACAAAATTACAAAATGTTAGATAATTTACAACTTAATCAAACATTTTTTGTCAAGAGTAATAACCAAGCCGAACTTGATGTGTATACACGGCGAGTTCAATCATTTTAAACCCCGTCATGCATACATCCAAAATGGCCGTTATGCCAGAAGAAACTCGTCGTGTCCCTACGGCAATTTTCGTTTAGGATTAGTGTAGAGCGTTTAGGTGTTCTCTATTTATGAGCGTAAGTGCACACTCTTGTCAATTTATAGTATAAAATATATTGGCCCTATTTGGTAAATAGCAGTTTGGGAAAAAATTAGAGGTTTGAGGTATAATTAGAGGTTTGACTAGTCAAATCCGCTAATATTGATGTTTGGTAAATAGCGGATTGGAGTGAAAAGCTAATTTTGAAAAAGCTCCTAATATGAGCTTTTTGAGATTAGAGGTTTGATATTAGAGTTGTAATGACTCTTTTACCCTTAACAATTACCAAAAATCTCCAAATAACCTAAATTAAATAATAATATTTTTAATATAAATAACAACATATTAAATATTGGACTTATTTGTTGTTACTACTAATTTATATGGTGACATTTGTAAGTTAATTCTATTTTTTATTATCACGTATTTATATGTGCATATAAAAAATTTAATAATTATATAAATAATAAATTAATATATAAATCTTTCAAATATGTTTAGGAAATTTATATTAAAAAATAATTTTTACAAATCTAGTTAATATTAATTAGATACAAAATATTAATAACTGATAAATTATTCAAACAAGTATTAAATATAATCATGTCCTTATATGTCATTTTGCTTGTTTAAATAATCAAACAGCTATCAGCTATCAGTTAATTTTACCAAACACTTTTATACAATCAGCTAATACAATTCGCTAGTCAAATCAGCTAATGCAATCAGCTATCCGCTAATTGCCAAACAGGGCCATCGTCTCCCACAGAGATTGAACAGCTTGGTTTGAATTGTTGTTCCTGCACAAGAAATGTAAATGCACAAGTAAGATGGTTGTTTGAGAAGAAAAGTAAAATAAAAACACAAATAATAATAAAGGAAGTGATCAGATTGATAGAGAGGGTAGGGTTATGTTACTGCTTAGTGTGAAACTGCGTTGAATAGGTCAAGTTGTTTTGCGCTGCCACGATCTACTGCCTTGGCAGATTGAAGCGGTGGCAACTTTCACTACCACGGAAGAACTCTTCTCTTGCAACTTTTGTTGTCCTGGCAGGTGAGATGGAGAGAAGTCTCGGTTGCAAGTTTGGCAGATAATTCAAGTTCGGCGAAGCAATTCTAAAGTGATTCTAAAGTGAAATTCTAACTTATGTCTAAGCCGAATTAGTCAACACCTCGTCATGATGAGACCGTGCTTAATTATTTCGTGACTTTAACACTCTCGTGCCCGACAAATGGATTCCCTCAACTGGACTTTTGGAACTAATTGAAGGAAGTGAAGCACATGAATTAAGCAAACTAAGAGTATTTTATTGCAAAAACAAAATTGAAAACCTAAACAACCGTTCTCAGAACTAATTACAACATAACCCAAACCCAAAGGGAGAATTAGAACATGTCGACGGCAAGAAAACCTAAACTATGCCTAAGGAAAACCTATGTTGTCTTGAATTAAAATTACAATGAGTATATATAGGCATTAGCTAGGTCTAGTCCTTCTTGAAGTAGAAGTCTTCAAAGTAGCTTTCCACATTAAATGTGACTTTAAACTCTGACTTCTTTGAGTTGAATATGGACTTTATCACGTTGCCTTGTTCCGCAAGCAATCTTGAGATTTAACTTCGGCGGCTCTGCACGCTGCTACAGACGTCGGAAAATCGAGTGGACAGCACAGATAGAATCAGAATTTTCTGCTCTACAAATCGCACTCCAGTTCTCCAAGTCCATAGTCTGCTGTCTTGGGAGGCAAGGTGGGCGGTGGCAGATGTTGTCTCTTTCTAGAACTGCATCAGTACAGCTCCCTGGTTCGCTGCCTCAGCATCACATCTTCAGCTCCTCTTTCCCTCTGTCAGCCCTTAGTACCTAAAACCAAAAGTACACTAAAACAATACATTTTCTTCACCAAATAAAAGATAATCTATTAAAACATGGCAAAGTAAAGAAATACTATAAAATGAAATGCATGGTCCTAATTATGCCTAAGATGTTCTCAAAAACAACAATATTATGAGATGGAATGTGCATGAAATATAGAACTTGTGGACACTTTACACACCCCCAAACTCGAACTGTTGCTTGTCCTCAAGCAATGCAACCTAACATACTTGTCCTTATAATAACCAGAAAGAAAAACCTATTTTCAACTTAATTTCATACCTCAAGGCCGTGACACCTATATTAGATTAGTGAAGGGAACTTAGCAAGAAAATAACTCAGAATTAATTTCTAATGCCAATGCGGTGTGTGCAGGACTGTATACAGGCTGAATACGCAAAATAACTAAATAAACAAAGATGTTGTTACGATATATAAGGTTGTTGCCGAGGTTGCACAGTTAAGCACAATATTTTAATCATGGCAGTGAGGGCTTCAGCTTATCACAACTACTCTTCTAGGTCTGAAATTAAGATAGGAGCAAACTACAAAACCCCAAACCCATAGAGTAGAGTCATCCCGTGAAGACTTTCATTCACTCATGCTAATTTGTCCATCACTTCAAAGCTTTTAGATTCTTGGAATTTGATAGCAACGGAGTGTCCTCGCACATGATTCTTCCTAGAGCCTGTTGCGGACACCTCTAGGGTAAACAACAATGTTCTTTGTTTTTACTTCTGCTGTCATGGCAGTGCTGTATTTTTCTGTTTCTCTTTTCTGCCTCAGCGGCTACCTGCAATCATTGTTAGAACTTTGCAAAGAATTCTAAAAACAAGCAGGCAATGTTCATTAGATATTCTAACAAATCCAGCAAGTAACAATAGTGTTTAATAGTATTGGCAAAAAAAATTCTAAGTCATTTTTCATGCTTTTCCCACATAAAGTTCAATTTATTATTGGTGCGAAAATAAGTAATCGGCTAACTATCATAGGCAGAAGTTATATAACAAATTTTTATGTTCCGATTATTACTAAGGCAAGTACAATGCAACCTATATACTACTAAGTATGCCTAGACAAAATATGTGAGAGTTATCCCCCCAAGCCTGAGATGGCATTGCCCTCAATGCACTAAATAAAACAGAAAAATAAATACAAGTTATAAAGAAAACAAGAAAAAAGAAAATGAAGAAAAAAGAAAGAAAAAGAACTAAAAATTGGCTGAGGCGGCAAGGTGGGCGGCGGCAGCTACTCGGCAGTTTTTGTCTCTTTTTGGAACTGCATCAGTACAGCTCCCTGGTTCGCTGCCTCAGCATCACATCCTCAGCTCCTCTTTCCCTCTGTCAGCCCTTAGTACCTAAAACCAAAAGTACACTAAAACAATACATTTTCTTCACCAAATAAAAGATAATCTTTAAAAACATGGCAAAGTAAAGAAAATACTGTAGAATACAATACATGGTCTTAATTATGCCTAAGATGTACTCAAAACAACAATATTATGAGATGGAATGTGTATGAAATATAGAACTTGTGGACACTTTGCAATTAGGTTAATCTCGTGATTAATGGTTAAATTGGGAACTGGAAAAAATGGAACTCGCCATACGAGCAAGGTGAGTTTCAACAAAAAAGAATATAATTTTGAAACTCGTTGTGGTGGTGCGGCAAGTTTACTGTGAGGGTCCCACTTTTGGGAATTTAGGATTTCGGGTATCACTTTGTTCATAATAGGATCCTAAGATCCTAAAAATGACCTTACCCCTAAAGTCGAAAGTAGCATCTCAATCTGACTCGTTGTGACCATCTACGAGTGTAATTTGAAGAGAGAAAGGATCGGGAAGTTGAGTGGGAATGACAAAGGGATCCGTTGTGATTTTCACTTGACTTTTTAAATTTATTTATTCTTTTAGCTAATTGCACCATTCGTCTTCGAACTATTATTTTAATTTTAAATTAGTCTTTGGATTTTAAAATGTTCTAATATCATCCTCAACCTATAACTCGTATTTTTAAATTAGTCTTAAACTTTTGAATGTTCCATTTTCATCCCAAACTATGACCCTCATTCTAAATTCGTCCTCAAACTTTTTGAATGTTTTAGTTTCATCATCAAATTACTGTTTATACCACATCATATTATTACATAATGCACATTGTTGTTTCATGAAAACTAACAATTTTTATAATGTTTTTATTAGGCTTAATACACTTTTCCCCCGTAAACTTTACATGTTTTCCTAACTTGCCCCTCTAAAGTTCATTTTAACCACTTTTCCCCCTAACGTTTTCGATGTTACCCATATTACCCCTTACCGTTAAAAATGTCTTGACCAATCAAAACGTGTCATATCATTTTTTTTATTTTCAAATTATAAATATATATATATATTAAAATACCCAAAACACACTCATCTTTATCCCTCATCATCTTCTTCCCAGAAAGATGGTAAAAGACCCTACCTTTATCGAACTTAACCATCAAAAATTCGAATTTCCATAGTTAAAAATGTATTAGAAAATCAACAATCATCATAGTAACTTAAAAGGACAAGCATATTACCCTGAATATTAGCAAAATTGGAGTGATAATGCAGCCTGGTAGCCTCAATGGTCTTAGAAAGCTCTTGAGCATTCTCTGAGGATTTCAAGAAATGGTCATCAATCTCATTCAAAACCAGCATCAAATTTACACTAGAAACAACCTTCACCGCTTGTCCAAAATCAGCTAGAGCCGTTTTTGAATGCTCGATTTGTATCGGCTGCTTCCCTTTCACATCATCCATATGCATAGCCATTGTCATGGCCGCCACTTTCTCTGGCCTCTCAAGTGTTGGCATTTCGAGTGCCGGTTTCGTTGTGATTGTTGTTCAAATCCAATCTCAGACTCGGTATATTATCGTCGACCATAAAGAAGTAATCCCAAGCCATGCTTTAGCTTTTGGCATTGGCGGCAGATGGTGGGTCATATTGTTGTTCTATGATGTCCTTGATGTTGTTATCTCCTCCGTATGAGGCGCTTCGTTGTGATTTTTTTCAAGCACCTCATTTTCAAGATGATTTTTCTTCTCCATCGTCCTCTTTTGGCATGCTAACAGTGCGTTTGATGGGTTGGATGGGGGTAGGGGAGAAATTAGGAAGCGGGGGAGGCGAAGGAATGTTGTCCATCATAGGCGACAAAGGAGGCGGCTGAGGTTGTCCATCATAGGCGGCAAAGGAGGCGGCTGAGGTTGTCCATCAAACACCCCCATCAAAAGTTGTTAAAGAAAATTGGGGAAGAAGATGATGGGATGAAGATAGGGTGTTTTGGGTATTTTTAATATAATTATTTTATTTTAAAGTTTAAAAATAAATTTAAAAAATGATGTGGTACGTTCATATTGGTCAAGACAAATTTTTTAACGGTAGGGGGAATATGGGTAACATCAAAAACGTTAGGGGGAAAAAGTGGTCAAAATGAACTTTAGGGAGAAAGTTGGGAAATTAAGTAAAATTTAGGGGGAAGTGTATTAAGCCTTTTTATTAACATGAGATATAATTATAATATATTAAGGATTTGGGGATGAAATTAAAATGTTTTAAAAGTTTGAGGATCAGTTTAGAATGAGATTCATAGTGATTCATAGTTTGACGATGAAACTAGAATGCTCAAAAGTTTGGGGGATCAATTTAGAACAAAAGTCATAGTTTGGGGGGCGTGTGGTGCAATTATCACTTTTTTATAAGTCAAATTAAGTAATAGATGAGAATAATGCTTTTACTAAGTAAAGAGATAATTATATTTTAAGGTAAATGTCAAAATTATAACTTATAAAAAAAATAAGATAACGTGAGAAGCATTGATCACTCGACCAATTAATAGATCATATATTGATAAATTTAACTAACTAAACTAACTCATATTAATACATTTATTTACTTTCCTCAAATTGAAAATTTCGTATTAGGATTTTATGAGATTGATTTTTTTAATAGTTTAAAGGTAATTAAAAGTAGTATTTGCTTATACATATTCTTAACTTTTTTACAGAGCACACACCTTACAAACAAAGCGATTGAACATGGTCTCATATCATGAACAAAGCAATTGATTTTATGAGATTAATTGTTTTTTTTTCAATTTTATTGAATACATCAATTCGTTACTGTAAAACCAAAGAATTGATTTTGATATAACAAAGGATTTAAGGACTAAATTGAAAATAGAAAATAAATTTTTTAAGTCCTTAAACTTCCCAAAACTTTTAAGCAAAGTGGTAAGTCAAAACCAAATGGTTATACAAATTTTTCTAAGTGTTTTATAAGTCAAAACAGTGATTTTCGAGTCATCGTTTCGAAACAGCCCTTAGGCATTTCGGAACGTTTTGAAAATGTTAACATTTGTTTTGGAACGAGTCTTCCTGTTTCGATACGATGGTATCGAAACAGGACCCTATGTTTCGAAACGGATGAAGAACAACAGAACAGGTAGATTTGTTTCAATACGGTTGTATTGAAACGATCTCAAATGTTTCAAAACGAGATTTGAACTTGGATTTAAATTTTATGACCGTTGAAATTTATAACTGATTTTCACAAAACGATTAAGACGTATCGAAACGGTTTTATCACGTTACGATACGGGTTTTGACAGTTTCAAATTGTTTCGAAACGGATGTCAAGCCGTTTCGGAACGGGCTCTTAGCGTATCGAAAAATATAAAAGGGAACAACCAGCAACAACTATTGATTTTGGTTTCTTTCGAAAAATATAATTGCGAAAGTGAGATTATGGTGCGAAGATTGCATCCCAACGGCTATATTTATGATGGAAACAACCTCAACGACTAGAATTGAATGAGAAGATATAAAAGGGAGTCCAAAAACAACCAGCAACAACTATTGATCCTAAGAGAAACAATCCTACATCAAACCCAAGATCAAGTGCTTAATTTCCATTATCCTTGTAAAACCCCAATTATCTTTCTTGTAATTTCTTGTTTTTCATATTCAATTAGGTTGAGTGCTTGTAATTCGGGCAATATTTGTATTGAGAGATATATTGTATTTTCCAAATTCTTCTTTGTAAACTTGTGAGAGGGATTGGTCAATTATCTCAAAATTGACCATTTGTGTAAAGGTTTCCTCATAAGCCTAGAAAAGGGGAAGATCAACTAGTGAAGTTATTTGGAAAATCTTTAGTAGGAGCTAAGGTAGTGGATGTAGAGTTCATTTGAAACTTGAACCACTATAAGTGCCATTGTCTTCATTTTTTTATTTTATCACTTCACTACCAACCAATTTAAAAATCCAATTCACCCTCTCTTGGCATTTATCGATTCAATGATCTACTCAACAATTGGTATCAGAGCCTACCTCTTTTGAAGGATTAACAACCACAAGAGGAGATCCTAGAAGAGTGTGATCAAGTTTCTAATCAAGCTATGTGTAGAACTAATGTTTTGATATAATAATTAAAAAATGTTTTGGACTGATTTAAAAAGTATTTAAAACTATTTCCAAAGTCCAAATAACTTGAAACTATGTTTAGGGACATTTTCAAAGAGTTTTACATGTTTTCAAAGGCTAAACTTCACAAAATTGTCCAGGCATTTCGAAACACCTTAGGGCGTTTCGATACGGGGGATTCCAGTAGCAAAAATGTTTCGATACTCGTATCGAAACGGGCTTTCCCTGGATGAGGATTTTGCCCAGCGTTTCGAAATGGGCTATGCCGTTTCGATACACCTACGTGGCATGGACCACAAAGGTCATAAACCCCAACGGCTATTTCCCAACTAACATTTAAATTCAGGGCGTTTCGATACGGGTCTAGGCGTTTTGATACGTGTTCCGAAACGGCCAGGGGCGTTCCGAAACAAGTGCCTTCTCAGACTGCAACGGCTCTTTCTACTTAAAGGGTGTTTCGAAACAGGTTCGTGCGTTTCTAAATGGTGAGCTGCAAAACTGCATTTATGGTGGGAATTAAAGTCCTCAACGGCTCCAATTCAACCCCAACGGCTAGCAACGACTATAAACTCATCAAGGAGTATAAAAGGGACCTCCAAGCATCAAGTAAAGGCTAATGCTCATATTGTCAATCAACAAATGATCAAGAATTGTCTAAGAGCTTAAATTGTCATTTATTGTATAGACAAACACTAGTGAGCCAAAATTGTCAAATTTGCTCAAGTGTTTTAGGTTTTGGGTGAGTGCTAAATTGTGCAAACAAATACCTAATAGAGGGATTTAAGTTTGCTTATTGTTTCTCTTTGTAAAAGAGGGTTTCGATCAAGGCTTTGGGTAGAAAGCTTGACCGGTTGTTGAGTGTGTAAAAGTTCTATTATTTACACCCTTTTTAACCTATATTTCTGATGCATTCAAGCATCATTGCATTGCATTTAGGTTAGTTTACAGCAAAACATCACAAATATAGTAAAGACACAAATTCTATTAAAAGATGGCTGATTTTGTAGGTTGCCGCCATAGTGGACGGAGAAGGCAGGCGCAGGGCAGAGAAGCAGAAGAGCTGAACTAAACAAGCAGACGAAGAGGACGATGTTGCCATGGAGCTGCCGTGACAGTAGAGGACGACAGCAAGTTAGTGGAGAAAAAGCAAAGTGGACCTCGATAGATAGAGAAAATTCTGCTCGTCTGTCGTGTGAAAACCATATATTTTTCCAAGCCTCGGATCAAAAGATATGTCAAGCCCAAAGCTCAAGGAGAGAAAATCCCAAGAAACAAGGAGGACGACTGAAAAGTAGGATCCTTGAAGATTAAGTCTTTATTAGAATCATACTTTTAATTAAAGTTGTAATCCTTGTTAACTTAGAATACTTGAGCCCAAAGCTTATATAAGGGCATATATTTTAACCTAGGGCACATCTCAAAACCCATAGCCGATTTCCCCTTAAGCCGACAACCAAAAACCCTCCGCCATTTACCCAACGTCGATATGTTCTAAAACCCCCTAGGGCCACGGGTTGATTTGTAAAGTAGTTGCAAGGGTTGTTTTGTTTTAGGAATTTTCAGTTCAATAAAATAAACTTCAAGTTCTCTTATTTTGGTTATTAATATCTTGCAAGAGCATCGGGAGAGCATTGTGAGGTTATCTATTTACTTAGCATCGAGAGAGTTAAGTATATGAAAGAAATAAGAGCAAGTTCTCTAGTTTATAGTTGAACTATCTTGTGCCTAGGGATAGGGCAAGGTTAAGTGGCTAAAGAAGAATTCATACACATCGGTGTTAATCCTTCGATTCACGCCGGGAGGTATCATCAAAGACGTGATCATCGACAGACTTGGACCTAGGGATAGGCCAAGGCAGATCTGGGATATTTGCCAAACTTGAAGTACTGAGTTGGTGTGTTTGATGCCGCAACGATCAACGGACCGCTGCCGCGACAGGTGCTGCCGCGACAGGCGCAACGACAGAACTGGAGTTCCTAAGCATTACAATACCTGTACTACTGAGCAATTCAATACCAGCCCATTCTCTCTATCTTGATATTTCTACTCTTTTATTTACTTTTACTTTATTATTCTTGTGACAACTTTCTCAATTATTTCATTTACTTTCGTGCAGTAAATTAAGGTGAAGCTATTAACCCAATCCCTGTGGAGACGATATTCGATACTTCGTATCACTTTACTACTTGTGTCGTGTACACTTGCACTACCATGGCGATAGACTCTTTTACACGCAACAAGTTTTTGGCGTCGTTGCCGGGGATTGGCAACATAACTCTACCTTTCTTTTATTGCACTTTTTGTTTTTGTTTTTGTTTTTGTTTTTCTTTTTCTATTTTTCGTGGTGCATTCAACTCTTGCTTTTCACAAGGTTTTCTTGTTTAAGCGCAGATCGAACCGAGGTAAAGATCCCGAATATCAATTAGATCTGGAAATCGAACATTCCTTCAATCTCAAGAAACAACTTCGTCACCTTCTAGCCAGGAACAAGTACCTTGAAGAACAGGTAGAGAAGAGGGCCCACGTTGGAGACGACACGCCTGCCGGCGATGTTATACCGCCTGTCGTTAACCCTGCCGCCGACAGACGACGGTCCTGTCGTGACTACATGTTGAACGATCATGTAGAGTTGGAGACCACGCTGCCAGATATAGATGTTGACAACTTTGAGCTTAAACCTGTCATGTTTTGTATGATCAACAATGCCGGGCAGTTTAGTGGTGCTGTGGCAGAGGATGCTAGGGAGCATCTCAAAACATTCTAGGAGATCTGTGGTTCGTTTAGACTGCCATGAGTTAATCCGGAGATACTGAGGCTTCAGTTATTTCCCCATTCACTAAGGGACAGAGCTAAAACTTGGTGGAATAAACTTACGCCGGGTTTAATTAGAACTTGGGCAGATTTATCTCGTGAATTCTTATCTCGTTTTAATCCTTCACATTTATCTGAGCGATTGCGTAATGAAATTGCTACTTTTCAACAGGAAGATGACAAGCCGATGCACGAGGCCTGGGACAGATTTACTACTCTTCTACGGAACTGCCCAATGCATGGATTCCCCGTCTGGAATCAGGTAACTAAGTTTTATAAAGCTGCCAACTTACAAACTCGTATTCGAATTGATTCTGCAACAAATGGACTATTATTGGATAAAGATCCGGACGAGGCATTACAAGTTTTGAAAAATCTAGCTAAGAATGAAGAGCAGTTTCCGACAGCAAGAAGATGGGGGTAAACGGGTACTTGCTGTCAAGGATTATGAGGCCGACAACACAATGAAATCACAGGTAGCATTCCTTACTAAAGCAATGAAAAGGTTATTGAATGATGATGGACAACATGGATTTGCTGTTGAGAAGTTATGTGACATCTGTGAGGGAAATCATGGTCGGGATGAGTGCCCGATACAGTTAGAAGAGGGAAAATATGTTGGAAACTACAAGCCGAATTATAATTCCAACAATTATAATCCCAATTGGAGGAAGGATCCCAAATTTTCTTGGAGTAATCCTAATAATGCCCTGAATCCTCAAGCACACAATCAGAATCAGGGAGGACCTAGATTGCTGACGCGACAGCAACTGCCGGCGCAACTGTCGCCGCAGCAGCAACCAGCTGCCACGAGTAGTATACTGGAACAGACTCTGGCCACTTTTATGTCTCAGACAGGTACTTATATTGAGAATATGAATCAGTTTGTCAAGAAAACAGAGAATTTCATGGATAAAACAGAGATGAGGATGACAAATCATGAAGCTACTTTAAAATCTCTGGAGACACAAATGGGTCAGGTTTCCCAACATATTAAGCCAAGGCAGGCTGGAGGATTCCCTAGTAATACTGAAAATGTTAGGCAGCCCACACATGAGCAGTGTAAAGCTATTACTACTAGGAGTGGGAAGAAACTACAAGGGCCGGAAAAAGAAGCTGAAACAATAAAGGAACCTGCCTTGGATAAACCTGCCGAGGAAGCTGCCCCGACAGGTGATAAACAGACCGTTGTCGATGAGCCTGTCACGACAGCAGAAGCGACAGAGGAGAAAATTGATGAACCCAAACCTCCTCAGATTCGTATGCAGTGGGAAGGACGTATTGCTTACTATCGTCCCCCGCCACCTTTTCCTCAACGGATACAGCAAGCTAAGCAAGAATCTCAACTTAAAAAGATTTATGATATTTTTAAGCAGATTCATATTAATATTCCGCTGTTAGATGGCGTTAGGGAGATGCCCGGTTATGCCAAATTTCTCAAGGATGTTATGTCGAAGAAATCTAAACTTGGGGAGTTTGAAACGGTAAAGATGACAGAAGGTTGCATGAGTATTCTCCACCGGCAGCCACCCTAGAAAAAGAAGGATCCGGGGAGCTTCATCATACCTTGTGTAATCGGAAATAAATATATGGGTAAGGCACTTTGTGATCTTGGTGCTAGTGTTAATTTAATGTCAAAGTCTGTCTTTCAGAAATTAGGTATTGGCAAGGCGCGGCCCACGACAGTAACTCTGCAGCTGGCAGACCGCTCTTATGTTCATTCAGAGGGAAAATCGAAGATATTTTGGTAAGGGTGGATAAATTTATATTTCATGCTGACTTTCTTGTTTTCGATTGTGAGGCAGACGAAAACGCACCAGTCATCCTTGGGCGACCCTTCTTAGCCACGGGAAGATCACTAATTGATGTGGAGAAAGGAGAACTCACCATGCGAGTGAATGATCAAGAGATTAAGTTGAATGTTCTCCAAGCGATGAAACATGCTGATGTGGACGAGGAATGCAAGGCTATCACTGACGTTACCCTTGATCAACCCTGCATCAGGTCGGGCTGTCACGATATTAAATTTGGTCACTGTCGCGGCAGCCACCTACAGGACTGTCACGACAGCACCGACGACAGCAACTCCTTTGAATCCGGTACATCTGATACTGAAGATCAGGAGGAGGTAAACTGGTTAGACAATCGTCCAGGTAAGTTATTCGAACCTTTGAATTATACTTCGGATAACCATTTAATCCAAAAGCCATCTACTGTTGAACCATCTGCCTTAGAACTGAAGCCCCTGCCAGGGCAGCGAAAATATGCTTTTCTTGGTTCAAATGACACACTGCCCGTAATCATCTCTTCTAAGCTGCCGCAGGAACAGGAACTGCAGCTAATCGTCATGCTAAGGCAGCACAAAAAGGCGATTGGATGGACGATTGCTGACATTCAAGGCATTAGTCCGGCGTTATGCATGCACAAAATCCTTCTAGAGGAAGATCATAAGCCGACTATTGATGCCCAAAGGCGGCTAAACCATGCAATGAAAGAGGTCGTGCGTAAAGAGATAATCAAATGGTTAGATGCTGGTATTATTTACGCCATCTCCGACAGCAAATGGGTGAGCCCGGTGCAATGTGTTCCAAAGAAAGGAGGAATGATCGTGATAACCAACGAGAACAATGAGTTGATCCCAACCAGGACTGTGACCGGTTGGAGGGTTTGTATGGACTATCTGAAGCTTAACAAAGCTACCCGAAAAGACCATTTTCCTTTACCCTTTATTGATCAAATGCTTGATAGATTAGCGGGAAAACCTTACTATTGTTTTCTTGATGGTTACTCAGGTTACAATCAAATTGCTATCGCACTGGAGGATCAAGAAAAGGTGACTTTCACATGCCCCTACGGAACATATGCTTTTAGAAGAATGTCGTTTGGATTATGTAATGCACCCGCCACCTTCCAAAGGTGCATGATGGCAATATTCTCCGATATGGTGGAGGACTTCCTTGAGATTTTTATGGATGATTTTTCCGTCTTTGGAGACAATTTTGAGAGCTGCCTCGGCAATCTACAAAAGGTACTTGAAAGATGTAAAAAAGCAAACCTAGTTTTAAATTGGGAAAAATTCCACTTTATGGTGGATGAATGGATAGTCCTTGGCCATAAAATTAGCTGCCGTGGGATAAAAGTCGACAGGGCCAAAATAGAAGTGATCGAGAAGCTGCCGCCACCAACCACAGTCAAGGGAATTAGAAGTTTCTTAGGGCATGCTGGTTTTTATCGGAGATTCATTGCAAATTTCTCAAAAATCACCAAGCCTCTATGCCATCTTTTAGAGCAGAACCGACCCTTTGACTTTAATGAAGAATGTACTGAAGCATTCAAGGTTCTAAAGGAAAAACTGGTAACAGCCCCCATAGTACAGCCACCAGACTGGACACAGCCATTTGAGATTATGTGTGATGCTAGTGACTATGCTGTCGGGGCAGCACTTGGGCAGCGCAGAGATAAGCTATTTCATGTCATATATTATGCCAGCAAGACATTGAATGACGCCCAAGTGAACTACACCACCATAGAAAAGGAGTTGTTAGCTGTGGTGTTCTCCATCGACAAGTTTCGTTCTTACATACTTGGGACAAAGGTAATAGTGCACACAGACCATTCTGCCCTCAAGTATTTGTTCGCAAAGAAGGATGCAAAGCCTCGATTGATACGGTGGATCCTGATATTGCAAGAGTTCGACCTTGAAATCAAGGACAAAAAGGGGACAGAAAATCAGGTGGCAGACCACTTGTCAAGGTTGGAGAAGGGACAGAGTCTGCCAATAGTTGAGACAAACATACTGGAGACCTTCCCTGATGAGCAGCTCTTCGTTGCCGCAATCGCTGCCGCAATAGCCATGGCGGCAGTTAAGTCTTCTGAACTCCCCTGGTAAGCTGATTTCGTTAATTTTATAGTTAGCAGAATACTTCCTACTGATCTTAATTATCAAGCCAGGAAGAGGTTCCAAAATGATGTTAAGCATTATTATTGGGATGAACCTCTTCTTTTCAAAATGTGTGCATATCAGGTTATAAGGAGGTGTGTACCACAAGAAGAGCAAGAAGACATTCTCCATCACTGCCATGCTTCACAATATGAAGGTCACTTAGGAGGTAACAAAACTGCTGCCAAGGTGCTGCAGTCAGGATTCTGCTGGCCGACACTGTATAAAGATGCACAGGACTTCTAAAAAAACTGTGACAGGTGCCAGCGGACATGTAACATCTCGAGGAGAAACGAGATGCCACTGTAGAATATTCTAGAAGTTGAAATCTTCGACGTTTGGGGGATTGATTTTATGGGACCTTTTCCATCTTTATGTGGAAACCTATACATCCTCCTAGCAGTGGATTATGTCTCTAAATGGGTTGAAGCTATCGCCACTCAAAAGAATGATGCCAAGACAGTCCAAAAATTTCTACACAAAAACATTTTTTCTAGGTTTGGCATCCCTAAGGCGATTATCAGTGATGAAGGGAGACATTTTGACAATAGGGTTATTGTTGCCTCCTTGAAGAAATATGGTGTCAAGCATCGGATCGTGACAGCATATCACCCACAGACCAATGAACAAGTTAAGATATCCAATAGGGAAGTTAAGAACATTCTTGAAAAGATGGTTAAACCAACTAGGAAAGATTGGTCTTTACTCCTCAATGATGCATTATGGGCATACAGGACAGCTTTCAAGACTCCATTGGGCATGTCTCCATACCGATTGATTTATGGAAAAACTTGTCACCTGCCTGTCGAGATAGAGCACAAAGCATACTGGGCAATCAAGGCAGTAAATATGGACTTGGACAAGGCATGTCAGAAAAGGTTGTTAGATCTGAACGAGATTGAAGAAATAAGAACAATGGCCTACGACAATGCAATAATTTACAAGGAGAAAACTAAGAAGTGGCATGACAGGAAGTTGCTGCCACGACAGTTCTGCCTAGGGCAGCTTGCATTGTTGTTCAATTCTAGACTGAAACTCTTCCCAGGGAAGCTAAAATCTAGATGGTCTGGTCCGTTCCAAGTTGTACAAGTTTTTACCCATGGTGCCATCACAATCGGATCATTAAAAGACGGGCACCAATTCAAAGTCAACGGACAGCGCCTCAAGCATTATCAGGGGACTGAAGCCCCAGGAATACAGGAAGTGGTTACTTTAGGAGATGCCCCACAAGGCATCCCTAATTTAACCTAAGTTTTATTTTTATTTATTTTTATTATTTATTATTTACTAGTAAATTAGGTTTACTTTATTCGAATAATGTTTTTTATGTTTACTGTTTTTAGGAAATAAAGGAGACAAGAAGAATGCCCACCATTCATCCATCAGCTCAACAAAGCCCAATATTGTAGCATGTCGTTCCAGCTGCCGCTGCAGACACGGAAAAGACAGGCTGTCACCAGACTGTCACAGCAGACGCAGAAACGTGTGACAGACGCGTAACAGACGCATAAATGCGTGTCAGACGCGTTAGACACGCTAAACGTCAACAGTCACCCCGTTATTCACGCCTGCCATTACAGCTTCAACGGGCAGCGACTCTTCCTCTATAAAACCCTGTTTCATTTTCATTTCACTCACTCCTGTTTATTCTTACTTGCTCTCCCCTTTAGTTTTTCTTTGTTTTCTTTACTTTCACAAAACCCTTGCAACTAACATGTCTTTCAGATGAACTCGCCGCAGTGCTGCTTCAACCTCTTCACCGACAGCACCCACCCTGCAGTCTGTCGCAACTAAAGACCTCTGGGAAGAACGAGGCTTTATCTACACTCGAAAGGCAGAGAATATGGGGCTAAAACCGTTCATCGCAAGGGCGATAAAGGCTCTATTGTGGGAGCAATTTGCAGAGCAACCAGCAGAAATGAATGAAACGCTGGTGAGGGAATTCTATGCTTCCATTGGCAGCAGGACGGCAACAACAGTGACTGTCCGAGGGACAGAAATGGAGTTCACAGCTGAGCGCATCAACAATTTTTATGGCCTCTACTTCGGCCCCAACGACGATGCTCACCAGCAGTTCCTGGACACCCTAGACAATGCTGCCTTCGATGCTGTCATGGTAGAAGTGACAGAAGAAGGAACTGAATGGAACACGAGCAAGAAAAATCCCCATACCGTTAGAAGAAGGCAGCTGCTGCCAGAAGCGAAATTATGGAACGCTTTCATCAAGAAGCGGATTCTGCCGTCCTCCCATCATACCACAGTGGACCAGCAGAGGCTAGCCCAAATCCATTCAATCATGAACAAACGGCCCATAAATGTGGGACGCTACATGAGGGAGAGTATCTTGGACTGCACGCACAGATCAATAGCCCTCCTCTGCCTGCCCTTCCTGATTACATCCCTTTGTCGCTGCTCTGCCGTACCAGAAGCCACCACCGATCGACTAGTGAAGGGACGGGGCTGGACAGACAAGAATATTATCAGTCTCATGGAGCTGACAGTAGCAACCCCCATCTCTTCCGTCAACCCTAATGCCGCCCCAGCAGAATCATCAGAGGAGCCCAACACTGAACCTGCCGCAGCAGTTGCTCCAACAGACACATCCACTCAAATCCTTGCTGCCATTCAGAGGGTGGAAGACAGACAGCTGGGTCTGATGACATTCATCAGGGATTTTGCCAACTCCACGGTAAATTTCATTAATCATACTTTAAATTATCCTGATGTTGTCTTTCCCACCTTCCCTGCCCACTATTTCACCATCCCCACCCCTGCCCACACACCTACATCTACTGCCTCCATCCCCATCACCTGCCCCGACGGCAGACGGCAGACGGCAGCCCTCAGGCTGACACATCCGCCCGAGGGACGAAGCGACCGCCCTCGGATGACATTGATGCCTTTGTAGCTAGTTTTTCCTCTTCCTCCGTCTGGGCTGAAAGCGAGGCAGAACCCTCTATTCGGAGGAACCTGGAGAAAGAGTTCACGCATGTCAAGAGGCAGAAAACAATGGCCGACAGAAAGCTCATGCCAAAGGCCAGCAGCAGCAGCACTTGGGACAGCGGCAGCAGCTCTGACATCCAGGTCGTAGAGCAACCAGCCCAGCCTACCCCACAGCCCAGAATCCGCCGCCAAATCCGTGTCAGTAGCAGCAGTGAAGACAGTGCTTAAAATTTAAGTCTTTTATTTTTTTTATTGATGCCTGCTTTATCTATATTTTGTGATGTACTGCCTTCATTTTTATTTCTGTCATTTGCATTGAGGGCAATGCAACCCTCGAGTTTGGGGGTGGCAACCCTCCATTTTAATGGAGTCTTAGTACATCTTAATTATTTGTTGTGTCTTATTTATTCTCTCAAAAAAATCAGAAAAAACTGAAAATTTTGGCTTAGAACTGTGAATTGATCTTACCTGTCATGACAGCTCTATCGTGGCAGCATCTTTAGGACAGTTTAAGGAGAAGTTTAGAGCCTTTATATAGTTCTGAAAAACTTAAACACCATTGTGACTGTTATACTAATTAGATTTCTTTTAGCCAAACTAGAATAGGAAGCTTAGTACTTGAATAGCCCCTAGAGGTGCCTAACACTGGCTCTAGGAAAGAAGTTTAGAAAAAGAGACTCAAAAATCCTAGAGGTGCCCAAAACTGGCTCTAGGAAGCTAACTATAGGTGCCTAAAACTGGCTCTAGTAAAAACTTAGCTTGAAAATAGAAGAAAAGAAGCATGAAAATGTGTCTTCAAAAATAAACTTTGGCATAAAAATTCGAGTTAAAAAGTTGAGTATTCTAGTGAAACTAAGAGAGTCTTAGCATATAACTGCTCACAAGCATGCACATACTGCACGAGGGCTATAGAGAGATTCCGGACAGATCCTAATCTTTCCGACAGGTTGCTGCCATCACAGAGAATAAGCGACGGGTAAGGGAAAGTTCACTGTTTGAAAGCCAAAACAAAAATATTCATTTTTCTTTTAGGTCTTAATTGCTTGAGGGCAAGCAAAAACTTGAGTTTGGGGGTGTGTTGAGTGTGTAAAAGTTCTACTATTTACACCCTTTTTAACCTATATTTCTGCTGTATTCAAGCATCAATGCATTGCATTTAGGTTAGTTTACAGCAAAACATCACAAATATAGTAAAGACAAAGATTCTACTAAAAGATGGCTGATTTTGTAGGTTGCCGCCATAGTGGACGGAGAAGGCGGGCGCAGGGCAGAGAAGCAGAAGAGCTAAACTGAACAAGCAGACAAAGAGGACGATGCTGACATGGAGCTGCCGTGACAGCAGAGGACGACAGCAAGTTAGTGGAGAAAAAGCAAAGTGGACCTCGATAGATAGAGAAAATTCTTCTCGTCTGTCGTGTGAAAACCATATATTTTTCAAAACCCCGGATCAAAAGATATGTCAAGCCCAAAGCTCAAGGAGAGAAAATCCCAAGAAACAAGGAGGACGACTGAAAAGTAGGATCCTTGAAGATTAAGTCTTTATTAGAATCATACTTTTAATTAAAGTTGTAATCCTTGTTAACTTAGAATACTTGAGCCCAAAGCTTATATAAGGGCATATATTTTAACCTAGGGCACATCTCATAACCCATAGCCGATTTCCCTTTAAGCCAACAACCAAAAACCCTCTGTCGTTTACCCGTCGTCGATATGTTCTAAAACCCCCTAGGGCCATGGGTTGATTTGTAAAGTAGTTGCAAGGGTTGTTTTGTTTTAGGAATTTTCAGTTCAATAAAATAAACTTCAAGTTCTCTTATTTTGGTTATTAATATCTTGCAAGAGCATCGGGAGAGCATTGTGAGGTTATCTATTTACTTAGCATCGGGAGAGTTAAGTATATGAAAGAAATAAGAGCAAGTTCTCTAGTTTATAGTTGAACTATCTTGTGCCTAGGGATAGGGCAAGGTTAAGTGGCTAAAGAAGAATTCATACACATCGGTGTTCATCCTTCGATTCACGCCGGGAGGTATCATCAAAGACGTGATCATCGACAGAATTGGACCTAGGGATAGGCCAAGGCAGATCTGGGATTCTTCCCAAACTTGAAGTACTGAGTTGGTGTGTTTGTTGCCGCAACGATCAACGGACCGCTTCCGCGACAGGCGAAACGACAGAACTGGAGTTCCTAAGCATTACAATACCTGCACTACTGAGCAATTCAATACCAGCCCATTCTCTCTATCTTGATATTTCTACTCTTTTATTTACTTTTACTTTATTATTCTCGTGACAACTTTCTCAATTATTTCATTTACTTTCGTGCAGTAAATTAAGGTGAAGCTATTAGCCCAATCCCTGTGGAGACGATATCTGATACTTCGTATCACTTTACTACTTGCGTCGTGTACACTTGCACTACCATTGCGATAGACTCTTTTACACGCAACACCGGTGTAAAGGGTTTCCTCCTAAGCCTAGAAAAGGGGACGAATTAATAGTGGATTGATTGGAAATCCTTAGTGGGGAGCTAAGGTAGTGGATGTAGACCTTGGTTAGAAGGTTTAACCACTATAAATCTTTGTGTCACATTTCATTTTAGCTTCCCTAACCCTTCCACCCAAAAATTCACCTCTCCACCACTTGGTGAGCCTTATCGGTTGAACGAATCGAGCCCTACACAACTCAACAATTGGTATCAGAGCTTGGCTCAATCAAAGGGGATTCATATCCTATTGAGAAGATCCGGCAAGCTCAATCACTATTTCATCAACCGGTTCAATGGCGCAATCCATCGACAAACCGCCTTTCTTCGACGGAACCCACTATGCCCATTGGAAGACAAAGATGAAGTTCTTCATCAAATCTAGAGATTACAAGCTATGGGACATAGTTGAATATGATTTGTTCGTGTCTCAACGAAGCAAAGCGGAGTGGAGTGCCGACGATCGCAAGAAGATGGAGCTTAATTGCAAAGCCTTGCACGTCTTGTTTTGTGCTTTTGGCCCAACAATCTATGAGAAGATGTCTTCTTGTGAGAGTGCCAATGAGGTATGGGACAAGCTTGAAGTCACATACGAGGGGACCGATGAAGTCAAGGAGACCAAGATTGGGCTCCTAACCTTAGAGTATGATAACTTCAAAATGGATCCGGAAGAGAACATCGAGAAGATGTTTGATAGGTTCTCCACTATCACCAATGGTCTCAAAGGCTATGGAGAAGCCATCCCGGAGGAAAAGCTTGTTCGAAAGCTCATCTACTCACTTCCCGAGTCATGGGACTCAAAGAGGACCGACATCATCGAAGCCAAGAATTTGAAGACCTTGAAGCTTGATGAACTCATAGGGTCACTCCTTACTCATCAAATCATGAACAAAAATAAAGAAGATGAGAAGAAGAGGGAAGAAATTAGAGCTATGGGAGAGAAGAAAATCAAAGGGCTTGGCATCAATGCAAGTGTCATGGCTCTCAAATCCTCCACTTGTCATCATGTCTACTCAAGTGAAGAGGAGAATGA
This sequence comes from Hibiscus tridactylites, assembly GCA_958450335.1. Taxonomy (NCBI): domain Eukaryota; kingdom Viridiplantae; phylum Streptophyta; class Magnoliopsida; order Malvales; family Malvaceae; genus Hibiscus; species Hibiscus tridactylites. Next base: position 60,747,980 of record OY288275.1, read on the forward strand.
AGATGAAGAGATAGTTCATCTCTTCAAGAAGTGTACCTCGTTCATGAAGAAAGCTTTGAGAGAGCTTGAATGAGATTCCAAGAAAAATGAGAGGGCAAGCACTTCAAGCCATAAGAAGAATGCACGTCTGGCTACTTGGAGTGATGAGGACTCCACCGACGATGAACAAGCCAACCTTTGCCTTATGGCCATCGAAGAAGATTCAAGGGTAACTTCTAATTCATCTAATTCATGTTCTTATTCCTTTGATGAATTACAAGATGCCTATGATGATTTGGTTTTAGAGTTTAAAAATCACATTTTGAAAAACAATAAATTGATTTCAAAGTTAAAAATTCAAAATGATTTGATTTCTAAAACCAAACTTGAACTTGAAGCAAAACTCGAAGAGTTTGAATTAAAATGTTTTGATTTACAAAATTTGCTTCAAAAAGTTCAAGAAGAAAAAGATTTGATTTCCAAAGAGCTTGAAAAAAACAATTTTGGAAAATCAAATTTTTACGTAAGACAATCTAGTGCCCCTAGATTTGTAAAAGGAAAATGTTTTAGAAGTGTTTGGGTCCCAAAAGGACTAACCACTTCAATTAAAAAGGATGACATTGAAAAATGGATTCCAAAGGGGACTAAAATTTGTGCTACTAATGTTTATGGATCCAAAGCAATTTGGATACCAAAAATCACTTGATTGTCTTTTTCTAGGTGTGATGGAGATGATCAACAAGTCAAACTTTGAGGGGGATCTCCATGCACACTAAGGAAGAACACTTGAAGAAGGAAGGCTTCACATTCTCCCTTGAGTTCAAGTGTGGTAAAATCTAGTTGTTTTTGCATTTGTTTGTTTTATTTTTTATTTAATTCAACTAGATGATCATAAATGTTGGACTAACATTTTATTGATGCTTTAAGTAAGGGGGAGCCATTTTAAAACCATATTCTTATTTTTGTCAATTTTTACCTCTATTATTATTTTGAACTTAATGTTTTAAATTCTTTTTGATATAACAAAAAGAGGTAGAAATAGTTAGAAAAAATGAATTTTCAAATGAATAAGGGGAAGCTTTATTTGATTTCATATCTTTAATCTCTTATTCACATTTTTAAAGTTAAAGGGGGAGAGTCCCAAACAATTTTTCAAGTGAGTTTTATTATATCAAAAAGGGGGAGATTGTAGAACTAGTGTTTTGATATAATAATTGAAAAATGTTTTGGACTGATTTAAAAAGTATTTAAAACTATTTCCAATGTCCAAATAACTTGAAACTATGTTTAGGGACATTTTCAAAGAGTTTTACATGTTTTCAAAGGTCAAACTTCACAAAACTGTGCAGGCGTTTCAAAACACCTTAGGGTGTTTCGATACGGGGGATTCCAGTAGCAAAAACGTTTCGATACGAGTATCGAAACGGGCTTTCCCTGGATGAGGATTTTGCCCAGCGTTTCGTAATGGGCTATGCCGTTTCGATACGCCTACGTGGCATGGACCACAATGGTCATAAACCCCAACGGCTATTTCTCAACTAACATTTAAATGCAGGGCGTTTTGATACGGGTCTAGGCATTTCGATACATGTTCCGAAAAGGCTAGGGGCATTTCGAAACGGGTGCCTTTTAAGACTGCAACGGCTCTTTCTACTTAAAGGGTGTTTCGAAACGGGTTCGAGCGTTTCGAAACGGTGAGCTGCAGAACTGCATTTATGGTGGGAATTAAAGTCCTAAACGGCTCCAATACAACCCCAACGGCTAGCAACGGCTATAAACTCATCAAGGAGTATAAAAGGGACCTCCGAGCATCAAGTAAAGGCTAATGCTCATATTGTCAATCAACAAATGATCAAGAATTGTCTTAGAGCTTAAATTGTCATTTATTGTATAGACAAACACTAGTGAGCCAAAATTGTCAAATTTGCTCAAGTGTTTTAGGTTTTGGGTGAGTGCTAAATTGTGCAAACAAATACCTAATAGAGGGATTTAAGTTTGCTAATTGTTTTTCTTTGTAAAAGAGGGTTTCGATCAAGGCTTTGGGTAGAAAGCTTGACCGGTGTAAAGGGTTTCCTCCTAAGCCTAGAAAAGGGGACGAATCAATAGTGGATTAATTGGAAATCCTTAGTGGGGAGCTAAAGTAGTGGATGTAGACCTTGGTTAGAAGGCTGAACCACTATAAATCTTTGTGTCACATTTCATTTTAGCTTCCACAACCCTTCCACCCAAAAATCCACCTCTCCACCACTTGGTGAGCCTTATCGGTTGAACGAATCGAGCCCCACACAAAACAACAATTTGATTTCATATCTTTAATCTCTTATTCACATTTTTAAAGTTAAAGGGGGAGAATCCCAAACAATTTTTCAAGTGAGTTTTATTATATCAAAAAGGGGGAGATTGTAGAACTAATGTTTTGATATAATAATTGAAAAATGTTTTGGACTGATTTAAAAAGTATTTAAAACTATTTCCAAAGTCCAAATAACTTGAAATTATGTTTAGGGACATTTACAAAGAGTTTTACATGTTTTCAAAGGCCAAAGTTCACAAAACTGTCCAGGCGTTTCGAAACACCTTAGGGCGTTTCGATACGGGGGGTTCCAGTAGCAAGAACATTTCGATACTCCTATCGAAAAGAGCTTTCCCTGGATGAGGATTTTGCCTAGCGTTTTGAAACGGGCTATGCCGTTTCGATATGCCTACGTGGCATGGACCACAACGGTCATAAACCCCAACGGCTATTTCCCAACTAACATTTAAATGCAGGGTGTTTCGATACGGGTCTAGGCGTTTCGATACATGTTCCGAAACGGCCAGCGGGCGTTCTGAAACGGGTGCCTTGTCAAACTACAACGGCTATTGAATGATGATGGACAACATGGATTTGCTGTTGAGAAGTTATGTGACATCTGTGAGGGAAATCATGGTCGGGATGAGTGCCCGATACAGTTAGAAGAGGGAAAATATGTTGGAAACTACAAGCCGAATTATAATTCCAACAATTATAATCCCAATTGGAGGAAGGATCCCAAATTTTCTTGGAGTAATCCTAATAATGCCCTGAATCCTCAAGCACACAATCAGAATCAGAGAGGACCTAGATTGCTGACGCGACAGCAACTGCCGGCGCAACTGTCGCCGCAGCAGCAACCAGCTGCCACGAGTAGTATACTGGAACAGACTCTGGCCACTTTTATGTCTCAGACAGGTACTTATATTGAGAATATGAATCAGTTTGTCAAGAAAACAGAGAATTTCATGGATAAAACAGAGATGAGGATGACAAATCATGAAGCTACTTTAAAATCTCTGGAGACACAAATGGGTCAGGTTTCCCAACATATTAAGCCAAGGCAGGCTGGAGGATTCCCTAGTAATACTGAAAATGTTAGGCAGCCCACACATGAGCAGTGTAAAGCTATTACTACTAGGAGTGGGAAGAAACTACAAGGGCCGGAAAAAGAAGCTGAAACAATAAAGGAACCTGCCTTGGATAAACCTGCCGAGGAAGCTGCCCCGACAGGTGATAAACAGACCGTTGTCGATGAGCCTGTCACGACAGCAGAAGCGACAGAGGAGAAAATTGATGAACCCAAACCTCCTCAGATTCGTATGCAGTGGGAAGGACGTATTGCTTACTATCGTCCCCCGCCACCTTTTCCTCAACGGATACAGCAAGCTAAGCAAGAATCTCAACTTAAAAAGATTTATGATATTTTTAAGCAGATTCATATTAATATTCCGCTGTTAGATGGCGTTAGGGAGATGCCCGGTTATGCCAAATTTCTCAAGGATGTTATGTCGAAGAAATCTAAACTTGGGGAGTTTGAAACGGTAAAGATGACAGAAGGTTGCATGAGTATTCTCCACCGGCAGCCACCCTAGAAAAAGAAGGATCCGGGGAGCTTCATCATACCTTGTGTAATCGGAAATAAATATATGGGTAAGGCACTTTGTGATCTTGGTGCTAGTGTTAATTTAATGTCAAAGTCTGTCTTTCAGAAATTAGGTATTGGCAAGGCGCGGCCCACGACAGTAACTCTGCAGCTGGCAGACCGCTCTTATGTTCATTCAGAGGGAAAATCGAAGATATTTTGGTAAGGGTGGATAAATTTATATTTCATGCTGACTTTCTTGTTTTCGATTGTGAGGCAGACGAAAACGCACCAGTCATCCTTGGGCGACCCTTCTTAGCCACGGGAAGATCACTAATTGATGTGGAGAAAGGAGAACTCACCATGCGAGTGAATGATCAAGAGATTAAGTTGAATGTTCTCCAAGCGATGAAACATGCTGATGTGGACGAGGAATGCAAGGCTATCACTGACGTTACCCTTGATCAACCCTGCATCAGGTCGGGCTGTCACGATATTAAATTTGGTCACTGTCGCGGCAGCCACCTACAGGACTGTCACGACAGCACCGACGACAGCAACTCCTTTGAATCCGGTACATCTGATACTGAAGATCAGGAGGAGGTAAACTGGTTAGACAATCGTCCAGGTAAGTTATTCGAACCTTTGAATTATACTTCGGATAACCATTTAATCCAAAAGCCATCTACTGTTGAACCATCTGCCTTAGAACTGAAGCCCCTGCCAGGGCAGCGAAAATATGCTTTTCTTGGTTCAAATGACACACTGCCCGTAATCATCTCTTCTAAGCTGCCGCAGGAACAGGAACTGCAGCTAATCGTCATGCTAAGGCAGCACAAAAAGGCGATTGGATGGACGATTGCTGACATTCAAGGCATTAGTCCGGCGTTATGCATGCACAAAATCCTTCTAGAGGAAGATCATAAGCCGACTATTGATGCCCAAAGGCGGCTAAACCATGCAATGAAAGAGGTCGTGCGTAAAGAGATAATCAAATGGTTAGATGCTGGTATTATTTACGCCATCTCCGACAGCAAATGGGTGAGCCCGGTGCAATGTGTTCCAAAGAAAGGAGGAATGATCGTGATAACCAACGAGAACAATGAGTTGATCCCAACCAGGACTGTGACCGGTTGGAGGGTTTGTATGGACTATCTGAAGCTTAACAAAGCTACCCGAAAAGACCATTTTCCTTTACCCTTTATTGATCAAATGCTTGATAGATTAGCGGGAAAACCTTACTATTGTTTTCTTGATGGTTACTCAGGTTACAATCAAATTGCTATCGCACTGGAGGATCAAGAAAAGGTGACTTTCACATGCCCCTACGGAACATATGCTTTTAGAAGAATGTCGTTTGGATTATGTAATGCACCCGCCACCTTCCAAAGGTGCATGATGGCAATATTCTCCGATATGGTGGAGGACTTCCTTGAGATTTTTATGGATGATTTTTCCGTCTTTGGAGACAATTTTGAGAGCTGCCTCGGCAATCTACAAAAGGTACTTGAAAGATGTAAAAAAGCAAACCTAGTTTTAAATTGGGAAAAATTCCACTTTATGGTGGATGAATGGATAGTCCTTGGCCATAAAATTAGCTGCCGTGGGATAAAAGTCGACAGGGCCAAAATAGAAGTGATCGAGAAGCTGCCGCCACCAACCACAGTCAAGGGAATTAGAAGTTTCTTAGGGCATGCTGGTTTTTATCGGAGATTCATTGCAAATTTCTCAAAAATCACCAAGCCTCTATGCCATCTTTTAGAGCAGAACCGACCCTTTGACTTTAATGAAGAATGTACTGAAGCATTCAAGGTTCTAAAGGAAAAACTGGTAACAGCCCCCATAGTACAGCCACCAGACTGGACACAGCCATTTGAGATTATGTGTGATGCTAGTGACTATGCTGTCGGGGCAGCACTTGGGCAGCGCAGAGATAAGCTATTTCATGTCATATATTATGCCAGCAAGACATTGAATGACGCCCAAGTGAACTACACCACCATAGAAAAGGAGTTGTTAGCTGTGGTGTTCTCCATCGACAAGTTTCGTTCTTACATACTTGGGACAAAGGTAATAGTGCACACAGACCATTCTGCCCTCAAGTATTTGTTCGCAAAGAAGGATGCAAAGCCTCGATTGATACGGTGGATCCTGATATTGCAAGAGTTCGACCTTGAAATCAAGGACAAAAAGGGGACAGAAAATCAGGTGGCAGACCACTTGTCAAGGTTGGAGAAGGGACAGAGTCTGCCAATAGATGAGACAAACATACTGGAGACCTTCCCTGATGAGCAGCTCTTCGTTGCCGCAATCGCTGCCGCAATAGCCATGGCGGCAGTTAAGTCTTCTGAACTCCCCTGGTAAGCTGATTTCGTTAATTTTATAGTTAGCAGAATACTTCCTACTGATCTTAATTATCAAGCCAGGAAGAGGTTCCAAAATGATGTTAAGCATTATTATTGGGATGAACCTCTTCTTTTCAAAATGTGTGCATATCAGGTTATAAGGAGGTGTGTACCACAAGAAGAGCAAGAAGACATTCTCCATCACTGCCATGCTTCACAATATGAAGGTCACTTAGGAGGTAACAAAACTGCTGCCAAGGTGCTGCAGTCAGGATTCTGCTGGCCGACACTGTATAAAGATGCACAGGACTTCTAAAAAAACTGTGACAGGTGCCAGCGGACATGTAACATCTCGAGGAGAAACGAGATGCCACTGTAGAATATTCTAGAAGTTGAAATCTTCGACGTTTGGGGGATTGATTTTATGGGACCTTTTCCATCTTCATGTGGAAATCTATACATCCTCCTAGCAGTGGATTATGTCTCTAAATGGGTTGAAGCTATCGCCACTCAAAAGAATGATGCCAAGACAGTCCAAAAATTTCTACACAAAAACATTTTTTCTAGGTTTGGCATCCCTAAGGCGATTATCAGTGATGAAGGGAGACATTTTGACAATAGGGTTATTGTTGCCTCCTTGAAGAAATATGGTGTCAAGCATCGGATCGTGACAGCATATCACCCACAGACCAATGAACAAGTTAAGATATCCAATAGGGAAGTTAAGAACATTCTTGAAAAGATGGTTAAACCAACTAGGAAAGATTGGTCTTTACTCCTCAATGATGCATTATGGGCATACAGGACAGCTTTCAAGACTCCATTGGGCATGTCTCCATACCGATTGATTTATGGAAAAACTTGTCACCTGCCTGTCGAGATAGAGCACAAAGCATACTGGGCAATCAAGGTAGTAAATATGGACTTGGACAAGGCATGTCAGAAAAGGTTGTTAGATCTGAACGAGATTGAAGAAATAAGAACAATGGCCTACGACAATGCAATAATTTACAAGGAGAAAACTAAGAAGTGGCATGACAGGAAGTTGCTGCCACGACAGTTCTGCCTAGGGCAGCTTGCATTGTTGTTCAATTCTAGACTGAAACTCTTCCCAGGGAAGCTAAAATCTAGATGGTCTGGTCCGTTCCAAGTTGTACAAGTTTTTACCCATGGTGCCATCACAATCGGATCATTAAAAGACGGGCACCAATTCAAAGTCAACGGACAGCGCCTCAAGCATTATCAGGGGACTGAAGCCCCAGGAATACAGGAAGTGGTTACTTTAGGAGATGCCCCACAAGGCATCCCTAATTTAACCTAAGTTTTATTTTTATTTATTTTTATTATTTATTATTTACTAGTAAATTAGGTTTACTTTATTCGAATAATGTTTTTTATGTTTACTATTTTTAGGAAATAAAGGAGACAAGAAGAATGCCCACCATTCATCCATCAGCTCAACAAAGCCCAATATTGTAGCATGTCGTTCCAGCTGCCGCTGCAGACACGGAAAAGACAGGCTGTCACCAGACTGTCACAGCAGACGCAGAAACGTGTGACAGACGCGTAACAGACGCATAAATGCGTGTCAGACGCGTTAGACACGCTAAACGTCAACAGTCACCCCGTTATTCACGCCTGCCGTTACAGCTTCAACGGGCAGCGACTCTTCCTCTATAAAACCCCGTTTCATTTTCATTTCACTCACTCCTGTTTATTCTTACTTGCTCTCCCCTTTAGTTTTTCTTTGTTTTCTTTACTTTCACAAAACCCTTGCAACTAACATGTCTTTCAGATGAACTCGCCGCAGTGCTGCTTCAACCTCTTCACCGACAGCACCCACCCTGCAGTCTGTCGCAACTAAAGACCTCTGGGAAGAACGAGGCTTTATCTACACTCGAAAGGCAGAGAATATGGGGCTAAAACCGTTCATCGCAAGGGCGATAAAGGCTCTATTGTGGGAGCAATTTGCAGAGCAACCAGCAGAAATGAATGAAACGCTGGTGAGGGAATTCTATGCTTCCATTGGCAGCAGGACGGCAACAACAGTGACTGTCCGAGGGACAGAAATGGAGTTCACAGCTGAGCGCATCAACAATTTTTATGGCCTCTACTTCGGCCCCAACGATGATGCTCACCAGCAGTTCCTGGACACCCTAGACAATGCTGCCTTCGATGCTGTCATGGTAGAAGTGACAGAAGAAGGAACTGAATGGAACACGAGCAAGAAAAATCCCCATACCGTTAGAAGAAGGCAGCTGCTGCCAGAAGCGAAATTATGGAATGCTTTCATCAAGAAGCGGATTCTGCCGTCCTCCCATCATACCACAGTGGACCAGCAGAGGCTAGCCCAAATCCATTCAATCATGAACAAACGGCCCATAAATGTGGGACGCTACATGAGGGAGAGTATCTTGGACTGCACGCACAGATCAATAGCCCTCCTCTGCCTGCCCTTCCTGATTACATCCCTTTTTCGCTGCTCTGCCGTACCAGAAGCCACCACCGATCGACTAGTGAAGGGACGGGGCTGGACAGACAAGAATATTATCAGTCTCATGGAGCTGACAGTAGCAACCCCCATCTCTTCCGTCAACCCTAATGCCGCCCCAGCAGAATCATCAGAGGAGCCCAACACTGAACCTGCCGCAGCAGTTGCTCCAACAGACACATCCACTCAAATCCTTGCTGCCATTCAGAGGGTGGAAGACAGACAGCTGGGTCTGATGACATTCATCAGGGATTTTGCCAACTCCACGGTAAATTTCATTAATCATACTTTAAATTATCCTGATGTTGTCTTTCCCACCTTCCCTGCCCACTATTTCACCATCCCCACCCCTGCCCACACACCTACATCTACTGCCTCCATCCCCATCACCTGCCCCGACGGCAGACGGCAGACGGCAGCCCTCAGGCCGACACATCCGCCCGAGGGACGAAGCGACCGCCCTCGGATGACATTGATGCCTTTGTAGCTAGTTTTTCCTCTTCCTCCGTCTGGGCTGAAAGCGAGGCAGAACCCTCTATTCGGAGGAACCTGGAGAAAGAGTTCACGCATGTCAAGAGGCAGAAAACAATGGCCGACAGAAAGCTCATGCCAAAGGCCAGCAGCAGCAGCACTTGGGACAGCGGCAGCAGCTCTGACATCCAGGTCGTAGAGCAACCAGCCCAGCCTACCCCACAGCCCAGAATCCGCCGCCAAATCCGTGTCAGTAGCAGCAGTGAAGACAGTGCTTAAAATTTAAGTCTTTTATTTTTTTTATTGATGCCTGCTTTATCTATATTTTGTGATGTACTGCCTTCATTTTTATTTCTGTCATTTGCATTGAGGGCAATGCAACCCTCGAGTTTGGGGGTGGCAACCCTCCATTTTAATGGAGTCTTAGTACATCTTAATTATTTGTTGTGTCTTATTTATTCTCTCAAAAAAATCAGAAAAAACTGAAAATTTTGGCTTAGAACTGTGAATTGATCTTACCTGTCATGACAGCTCTATCGTGGCAGCATCTTTAGGACAGTTTAAGGAGAAGTTTAGAGCCTTTATATAGTTCTGAAAAACTTAAACACCATTGTGACTGTTATACTAATTAGATTTCTTTTAGCCAAACTAGAATAGGAAGCTTAGTACTTGAATAGCCCCTAGAGGTGCCTAACACTGGCTCTAGGAAAGAAGTTTAGAAAAAGAGACTCAAAAATCCTAGAGGTGCCCAAAACTGGCTCTAGGAAGCTAACTATAGGTGCCTAAAACTGGCTCTAGTAAAAACTTAGCTTGAAAATAGAAGAAAAGAAGCATGAAAATGTGTCTTCAAAAATAAACTTTGGCATAAAAATTCGAGTTAAAAAGTTGAGTATTCTAGTGAAACTAAGAGAGTCTTAGCATATAACTGCTCACAAGCATGCACATACTGCACGAGGGCTATAGAGAGATTCCGGACAGATCCTAATCTTTCCGACAGGTTGCTGCCATCACAGAGAATAAGCGACGGGTAAGGGAAAGTTCACTGTTTGAAAGCCAAAACAAAAATATTCATTTTTCTTTTAGGTCTTAATTGCTTGAGGGCAAGCAAAAACTTGAGTTTGGGGGTGTGTTGAGTGTGTAAAAGTTCTACTATTTACACCCTTTTTAACCTATATTTCTGCTGTATTCAAGCATCAATGCATTGCATTTAGGTTAGTTTACAGCAAAACATCACAAATATAGTAAAGACAAAGATTCTACTAAAAGATGGCTGATTTTGTAGGTTGCCGCCATAGTGGACGGAGAAGGCGGGCGCAGGGCAGAGAAGCAGAAGAGCTAAACTGAACAAGCAGACAAAGAGGACGATGCTGACATGGAGCTGCCGTGACAGCAGAGGACGACAGCAAGTTAGTGGAGAAAAAGCAAAGTGGACCTCGATAGATAGAGAAAATTCTTCTCGTCTGTCGTGTGAAAACCATATATTTTTCAAAACCCCGGATCAAAAGATATGTCAAGCCCAAAGCTCAAGGAGAGAAAATCCCAAGAAACAAGGAGGACGACTGAAAAGTAGGATCCTTGAAGATTAAGTCTTTATTAGAATCATACTTTTAATTAAAGTTGTAATCCTTGTTAACTTAGAATACTTGAGCCCAAAGCTTATATAAGGGCATATATTTTAACCTAGGGCACATCTCATAACCCATAGCCGATTTCCCTTTAAGCCGACAACCAAAAACCCTCTGTCGTTTACCCGTCGTCGATATGTTCTAAAACCCCCTAGGGCCATGGGTTGATTTGTAAAGTAGTTGCAAGGGTTGTTTTGTTTTAGGAATTTTCAGTTCAATAAAATAAACTTCAAGTTCTCTTATTTTGGTTATTAATATCTTGCAAGAGCATCGGGAGAGCATTGTGAGGTTATCTATTTACTTAGCATCGGGAGAGTTAAGTATATGAAAGAAATAAGAGCAAGTTCTCTAGTTTATAGTTGAACTATCTTGTGCCTAGGGATAGGGCAAGGTTAAGTGGCTAAAGAAGAATTCATACACATCGGTGTTCATCCTTCGATTCACGCCGGGAGGTATCATCAAAGACGTGATCATCGACAGAATTGGACCTAGGGATAGGCCAAGGCAGATCTGGGATTCTTCCCAAACTTGAAGTACTGAGTTGGTGTGTTTGCTGCCGCAACGATCAACGGACCGCTGCCGCGACAGGCGAAACGACAGAACTGGAGTTCCTAAGCATTACAATACCTGCACTACTGAGCAATTCAATACCAGCCCATTCTCTCTATCTTGATATTTCTACTCTTTTATTTACTTTTACTTTATTATTCTCGTGACAACTTTCTCAATTATTTCATTTACTTTCGTGCAGTAAATTAAGGTGAAGCTATTAGCCCAATCCCTGTGGAGACGATATCTGATACTTCGTATCACTTTACTACTTGCGTCGTGTACACTTGCACTACCATTGCGATAGACTCTTTTACACGCAACACCGGTGTAAAGGGTTTCCTCCTAAGCCTAGAAAAGGGGACGAATTAATAGTGGATTGATTGGAAATCCTTAGTGGGGAGCTAAGGTAGTGGATGTAGACCTTGGTTAGAAGGTTTAACCACTATAAATCTTTGTGTCACATTTCATTTTAGCTTCCCTAACCCTTCCACCCAAAAATTCACCTCTCCACCACTTGGTGAGCCTTATCGGTTGAACGAATCGAGCCCTACACAACTCAACAATTGGTATCAGAGCTTGGCTCAATCAAAGGGGATTCATATCCTATTGAGAAGATCCGGCAAGCTCAATCACTATTTCATCAACCGGTTCAATGGCGCAATCCATCGACAAACCGCCTTTCTTCGACGGAACCCACTATGCCCATTGGAAGACAAAGATGAAGTTCTTCATCAAATCTAGAGATTACAAGCTATGGGACATAGTTGAATATGATTTGTTCGTGTCTCAACGAAGCAAAGCGGAGTGGAGTGCCGACGATCGCAAGAAGATGGAGCTTAATTGCAAAGCCTTGCACGTCTTGTTTTGTGCTTTTGGCCCAACAATCTATGAGAAGATGTCTTCTTGTGAGAGTGCCAATGAGGTATGGGACAAGCTTGAAGTCACATACGAGGGGACCGATGAAGTCAAGGAGACCAAGATTGGGCTCCTAACCTTAGAGTATGATAACTTCAAAATGGATCCGGAAGAGAACATCGAGAAGATGTTTGATAGGTTCTCCACTATCACCAATGGTCTCAAAGGCTATGGAGAAGCCATCCCGGAGGAAAAGCTTGTTCGAAAGCTCATCTACTCACTTCCCGAGTCATGGGACTCAAAGAGGACCGACATCATCGAAGCCAAGAATTTGAAGACCTTGAAGCTTGATGAACTCATAGGGTCACTCCTTACTCATCAAATCATGAACAAAAATAAAGAAGATGAGAAGAAGAGGGAAGAAATTAGAGCTATGGGAGAGAAGAAAATCAAAGGGCTTGGCATCAATGCAAGTGCCATGGCTCTCAAATCCTCCACTTGTCATCATGTCTACTCAAGTGAAGAGGAGAATGAAGATGAAGAGATAGTTCATCTCTTCAAGAAGTGTACCTCGTTCATGAAGAAAGCTTTGAGAGAGCTTGAATGAGATTCCAAGAAAAATGAGAGGGCAAGCACTTCAAGCCATAAGAAGAATGCACGTCTGGCTACTTGGAGTGATGAGGACTCCACCGACGATGAACAAGCCAACCTTTGCCTTATGGCCATCGAAGAAGATTCAAGGGTAACTTCTAATTCATCTAATTCATGTTCTTATTCCTTTGATGAATTACAAGATGCCTATGATGATTTGGTTTTAGAGTTTAAAAATCACATTTTGAAAAACAATAAATTGATTTCAAAGTTAAAAATTCAAAATGATTTGATTTCTAAAACCAAACTTGAACTTGAAGCAAAACTCGAAGAGTTTGAATTAAAATGTTTTGATTTACAAAATTTGCTTCAAAAAGTTCAAGAAGAAAAAGATTTGATTTCCAAAGAGCTTGAAAAAAACAATTTTGGAAAATCAAATTTTTACGTAAGACAATCTAGTGCCCCTAGATTTGTAAAAGGAAAATGTTTTAGAAGTGTTTGGGTCCCAAAAGGACTAACCACTTCAATTAAAAAGGATGACATTGAAAAATGGATTCCAAAGGGGACTAAAATTTGTGCTACTAATGTTTATGGATCCAAAGCAATTTGGATACCAAAAATCACTTGATTGTCTTTTTCTAGGTGTGATGGAGATGATCAACAAGTCAAACTTTGAGGGGGATCTCCATGCACACTAAGGAAGAACACTTGAAGAAGGAAGGCTTCACATTCTCCCTTGAGTTCAAGTGTGGTAAAATCTAGTTGTTTTTGCATTTGTTTGTTTTATTTTTTATTTAATTCAACTAGATGATCATAAATGTTGGACTAACATTTTATTGATGCTTTAAGTAAGGGGGAGCCATTTTAAAACCATATTCTTATTTTTGTCAATTTTTACCTCTATTATTATTTTGAACTTAATGTTTTAAATTCTTTTTGATATAACAAAAAGAGGTAGAAATAGTTAGAAAAAATGAATTTTCAAATGAATAAGGGGAAGCTTTATTTGATTTCATATCTTTAATCTCTTATTCACATTTTTAAAGTTAAAGGGGGAGAGTCCCAAACAATTTTTCAAGTGAGTTTTATTATATCAAAAAGGGGGAGATTGTAGAACTAGTGTTTTGATATAATAATTGAAAAATGTTTTGGACTGATTTAAAAAGTATTTAAAACTATTTCCAATGTCCAAATAACTTGAAACTATGTTTAGGGACATTTTCAAAGAGTTTTACATGTTTTCAAAGGTCAAACTTCACAAAACTGTGCAGGCGTTTCAAAACACCTTAGGGTGTTTCGATACGGGGGATTCCAGTAGCAAAAACGTTTCGATACGAGTATCGAAACGGGCTTTCCCTGGATGAGGATTTTGCCCAGCGTTTCGTAATGGGCTATGCCGTTTCGATACGCCTACGTGGCATGGACCACAATGGTCATAAACCCCAACGGCTATTTCTCAACTAACATTTAAATGCAGGGCGTTTTGATATGGGTCTAGGCATTTCGATACATGTTCCGAAAAGGCTAGAGGCATTTCGAAACGGGTGCCTTTTAAGAGTGCAACGGCTCTTTCTACTTAAAGGGTGTTTCGAAACGGGTTCGAGCGTTTCGAAACGGTGAGCTGCAGAACTGCATTTATGGTGGGAATTAAAGTCCTAAACGGCTCCAATACAACCCCAACGGCTAGCAACGGCTATAAACTCATCAAGGAGTATAAAAGGGACCTCCGAGCATCAAGTAAAGGCTAATGCTCATATTGTCAATCAACAAATGATCAAGAATTGTCTTAGAGCTTAAATTGTCATTTATTGTATAGACAAACACTAGTGAGCCAAAATTGTCAAATTTGCTCAAGTGTTTTAGGTTTTGGGTGAGTGCTAAATTGTGCAAACAAATACCTAATAGAGGGATTTAAGTTTGCTAATTGTTTTTCTTTGTAAAAGAGGGTTTCGATCAAGGCTTTGGGTAGAAAGCTTGACCGGTGTAAAGGGTTTCCTCCTAAGCCTAGAAAAAGGGACGAATCAATAGTGGATTAATTGGAAATCCTTAGTGGGGAGCTAAAGTAGTGGATGTAGACCTTGGTTAGAAGGCTGAACCACTATAAATCTTTGTGTCACATTTCATTTTAGCTTCCACAACCCTTCCACCCAAAAATCCACCTCTCCACCACTTGGTGAGCCTTATCGGTTGAACGAATCGAGCCCCACACAAAACAACAATTTGATTTCATATCTTTAATCTCTTATTCACATTTTTAAAGTTAAAGGGGGAGAATCCCAAACAATTTTTCAAGTGAGTTTTATTATATCAAAAAGGGGGAGATTGTAGAACTAATGTTTTGATATAATAATTGAAAAATGTTTTGGACTGATTTAAAAAGTATTTAAAACTATTTCCAAAGTCCAAATAACTTGAAATTATGTTTAGGGACATTTACAAAGAGTTTTACATGTTTTCAAAGGCCAAACTTCACAAAACTGTCCAGGCGTTTCGAAACACCTTAGGGCGTTTCGATACGGGGGGTTCCAGTAGCAAGAACATTTCGATACTCCTATCGAAAAGAGCTTTCCCTGGATGAGGATTTTGCCTAGCGTTTTGAAACGGGCTATGCCGTTTCGATATGCCTACGTGGCATGGACCACAACGGTCATAAACCCCAACGGCTATTTCCCAACTAACATTTAAATGCAGGGTGTTTCGATACGGGTCTAGGCGTTTCGATACATGTTCCGAAACGGCCAGGGGCGTTCTGAAACGGGTGCCTTGTCAAACTGCAACGGCTCTTTCTACTTAAAGGGTGTTTCGAAATGGGTTCGAGCATTTCGAAACGGTGAGCTGCAGAACTGCATTTATGGTGGGAATTAAAGTCCTCAGCGGCTCCAATTCAACCCCAACGCCTAGCAACGGCTATAAACTCATCAAGGAGTATAAAAGGGGCCTCCAAGTATCAAGTAAAGGCTAATGCAAATATTGTCAATCAACAAATTATCAAGAATTGTCTTAGAGCTTAAATTGTCATTTATTGTATAGACAAACATTAGTGAGCCAAAATTGTCAAATTTGCTCAAGTGCTTTAGGTTTTGGGTGAGTGCTAAATTGAGCAAACAAATACGTAATAGAGGGATTTAAGTTTGCTTATTGTTTCTCTTTGTAAAAGAGGGTTTCGATCAAGGCTTTGGGTAGAAAGCTTGATCGGTGTAAAGGGTTTCCTTCTAAGCTTAGAAAAGGGGACGAATCAATAGTGGATTGATTGGAAATCCTTAGTGGGGAGCTAAGGTAGTGGATGTGGACCTTGGTTAGAAGGTTGAACCACTATAAAACTTTGTGTCACATTTCATTTTAGCTTCCACAACCTTTCCACCAAAAAATCCACCTCTCCACTACTTGGTGAGCCTTATCGGTTGAACGAATCGTGCCCCACACAACTCAACAATTTGATTTCATATCTTTAATTTCTTATTCACATTTTTAAAGTTAAAAGGGGAGAATCCCAAACAATTTTTCAAGTGAGTTTTATTATATCAAAAAGGGGGAGATTGTAGAACTAATGTTTTGATATAATAATTGAAAAATGTTTTGAACTGATTTAAAAAGTATTTAAAACTATTTCCAAAGTCCAAATAACTTGAAACAATGTTGAGGGACATTTTCAAAGAGTTTTACATGTTTTCAAAGGCCAAACTTCACAAAACTGTCCAGGCGTTTCGATACGGGGGATTCCAGTAGATAAAACGTTTCGATACAAGTATCGAAACGGGCTTTCCCTGGATGAGGATTTTGCCCAACATTTCAAAATGGGCTATGCCGTTTCGATACGCCTACGTGGCATGGACCACAACGGTCATAAACCCCAACGGCTATTTCCCAACTAACATTTAAATGCAGGGCGTTTCGATACGGGTCTAAGCGTTTCGATACGTGTTCCGAAACGGCCAGGGGCGTTCCAAAACGGGTGCCTTGTCAGAATGCAACGGCTCTTTCTACTTAAAGGGTGTTTCGAAACGGGTTCGAGCGTTTCGAAACGGGTTCGAGCGTTTCGAAACGGTGAGCTGCAGAACTACATTTATGGTGGGAATTAAAGTCCTCAACGGCTCCAATTCAACCTCAACGGTTAGCAACGGCTATAAACTCATCAAGAAGTATAAAAGGGACCTCCAAGCATCAAGTAAAGACTAATTCTCATACTGTTAATCAACAAATGATCAAGAATTTTCTTAGAGCTTAAATTGTCATTTATTGTATAGACAAATGCTAGTGAGCCAAAATTGTCAAATTTGCTCAAGTGTTTTAGGTTTTGGGTGAGTGCTAAATTGTGCAAACAAATACCTAATAGAGGGATTTAAGTTTGCTTATTGTTTCTCTTTGTAAAAGAGGGTTTCGATCAAGGCTTTAGGTAGAAAGCTTGATTGTTGTAAAGGGTTTCCTCCTAAGCCTAGAAAAGGGGACGGATCAATAGTGGATTGATTGGAAATCCTTAGTGGGGAGCTAAGGTAGTGGATGAAGACCTTGGTTAGAATGTTGAACCACTATAAATCTTTGTGTCACATTTCATTTTAGCTTCCACAACCCCTCCACCCAAAAATCCACCTCTCCACCACTTGGTGAGCCTTATCGGTTGAACGAATCGAGCCCCACACAACTCAACACTATGTCATCTACCTCAACCTCCAACCTTTACGAGTCTCAATCTAGCACTAAACCATCATTCTTCAATAGGGAAAACTACTCGTATTGGAAGAATAGGATGCGTCTCTTCATCAAATACAATAACTACATGGTTTGGGATGTAGTGGAAGAAGTGCTTTACATTCCGATGAGAAGAAATGATGAAGGAAGAATTGTCTCGAAGGTGAAATCGAAGATGACCGAGGAAGATAGAAGAAGGGTGCAATTCAACGATAAAGCATTGCACATCATCTTTTGTGCACTTGGTCTAGACATCTATTCTAAGGTTTCTTCAATCAAGAGTGCAAAAGAAGTTTGAGACACTCTTGAGACAACGTATGAAGGAACTAACGACGTTAAGGAGACGAAGATCGGGCTACTAAATTCTAGTTATGAAAAATTCAAGATGAATCTCGATGAGAGTGTCTCCAAGATGTTTGATCAATTTTCGATCATCTTCAATGGTCTAAAAGGATTCGGTGAAGTGATTCCCGAAGATAAGCTAGTTATGAAGCTTCTATATTCTCTCCCAAAATCTTGGGATGGTAAAAGAACGACCATCATTGAAGCTTGATGAGCTAGTTGGTTCTCTCCTTACTCATGAAATTGTGAAACAAGGAAGATGAGAGGAAAAGAAGAAAGAAGAAATGAGAATAGAGAAGCAAGAGGTAAACAAGAAAAAGAAGCTAGGAGTTGCTCTCAAAACCTCTCTATAAGAGGAGAGGTCTTCTAGTGAGGAGGAAGATTTTGAAGAGTTGGCAATGATAGCCAAACGCTTCTCACGGTTCATGAAGTTTAACTGAGGGAGGAAATTTCAAAGAAAGAGAGACTTCAAGAACAAAAGCAAAGAAGAAGAAAAGGATCCCATCATTTTCTTTGAGTGCAAGAAGTCGAGTCATATTCGTTCCAGTTGCCCTTAACTCCAGAAGAAGGGTTTTGAGAAGAAGAAGAAGCTCAAAGTCAAGATTGCTACTTGGAGTGATGAGGAGTCATCCGAAGATGAGGAACACGAAGTGGCCAACCTTTGCCTCGTGGCTCTTGAGTAGGATTCTATGGTAACCTCTAACTCATCTTGCTATGATTTTACATTTGATGAATTGCATATGCATATGATGAGTTACAAGAAGTAATATAATGAGTTGGTAGAGAAATACAAGGAGTCCATTTTGAAAAACAAAAAGGTCATTTTAGATTTGAAAGCTCAAAACGATTTACTCTCTAAAACTAACACAGATTTTGAGAAAAAGGTTTTAAGCTTGCTAGATGATTTAAAGCTCTTTGAACAAGAAAATATTGATTTGAACAACATTCTTTCTCAATGTAATGATGAACACCAAAAGTTGGTGAATGAGCTCAATGAGCTCAAAAATTCTTTCAAAAGTGTTGGTTCTTCAAAGCTTGAAAAGGGTGAATCTTCAAAAACCAACTTAACAAAAAGAAAGAATTTGAACTACAAACAAAGTGGCTTCTATAGGCATTCTAGGACTAAAAAGATTAGAAGTGTATGGGTTCCTAAGGAACATGTAAAATCTAAAAATGTTAATGCCTTGTCATCTTGGATTCCTAAGGGAACCAAGCTTTTGGGAGCTAACACTCATGGACCCAAAATGATTTAGGTGCCAAAAATTAAAGTTTAAACTCTTTGTTTGTAGGGGAGCATTGCTACAAGGCCAAAGCACAAAGTTAAAACTCGTGGTACCTTGATAGTGGATGCTCAAGACACATGACCAGAGACAAGAGTCGATTCATGGAATTAAAGCCAAAAAGTGGAGGAGTGGTAACTTTTGGTGACAACTCCAAAGGCCACATTGAAGGTATTGGCTCCATAGGTAATCACTCTTCCAAGCTTATTGAAAAAGTCTTGTATGTAAATGGTCTAAAACACAATTTATTGAGCATTAGTCAATTATGTGATAAAGGGTTTAATGTCATGTTTAATGTAAATGGGTGTAGAATAGTAGACATTAAATCTAACAAAACAATGCTCATTGGTCATCGCATAGCAATATTTACATGGTGCATCTAGATGACATTCATACATCCCATGCATGCTTAGTTGCTCAAAATGAAAATGATGCATGGTTATGGCATAGGAAACTAGGACATGCTAGCATTAATGTTCTAGAAAAAAGTAGTTTCCCTTAATCTAGTTAGAGGCCTACCTAAGCTCAAGTTCTCATTAGATAAAATTTGTGATGCATGTGCTAAAGGTAAACAACATAGAGCCTATTTCAAGTCCATTAATGATGTTTCTACAAGTAGATATTTGCAATTGATCCATATGGATCTCTATGGGCCAATTAGAACTACTAGCTTGGGTGGAAAATCATATGCATTCGTACTTGTTGATGATTACTCTAGGTATACTTGGGTTCTCTTTTTAAGCACCAAATATGAGAATTTTCTACATTTTAGTGCCTTATCTGCTCTTCCAGGGCTATTGGTATCAAAACGAGTCACCATTTTTCGATATGGGCTGCCTCTAAAGAACACATATGGACCAAGCTATTTCGAAACGCTCTCAAGGGTTTCGAAACGTTTTGGTTCTGTTAAAACTTGTATCGAAACGATCCTTCATCGTTTCGATACGGGCAAACTTTTGGGTTTCGATACAGTCAAACCTTTATCGAAATGGTCAACATGTTTCTAAATGTTCAAATGCATTTCGGTACGTCTATTTCGAAATGATTTCTCCTGTTTCGAAACGCGTATCCGAAAAATCCTAATTTAAAGGGTTTTAAATGCTAAAAGACACTTTTAATCAAACCTAAAAACTCTCAAAACCATAAAATGGTTTCATCTATAAAAGCCTCTAAATCTCTTTGTTTTTCATCAAAATTTAAGAGCTTTTACTCCTAAACATCAATATAAGCAAGCTTCATCAATTTTGTGCAATTTCATCCACAAATTCCTCCAAAATCCCATCTTTGAGGTATTTTCTATCTTTTTCTTTTTCTTTTGATTTCGTTCAAATACTATGTTAATAAACTATAGTTTTGTATGGTATACTTGTTTTACATTATGGGTTTTCAAAATCTTGTAAAAACTTTTTCAAATCTCAAAATTTTTTGTTCGAATATATTTTATTTTAATCGTATTTTACTAACATTGTTTTTCAAATTTGTTTTCATCAAAATTTTATTTTTATGTATATGCTTTCAAAATGTTTTTAAAAACCTTAATGGGATTCTTTTTGGGTCGAATTAGGATCCAATGCTTAAACTTCAATTTTATTGCTTGCTTTGTTTTTAGGTGTTTTAATGGATTTTAAGAAAAGAAAGATTGAAGGGGGTGAAGGTTCGAACCCCAGTGACAATGTTCGTCCAAACCTTACCCTCATCTATGCTAAAAGTCTTAGAAACCAAGAGCTTAGGAATCATTTTAAAATCCTTCAAGATGTCGTTGTTCGACGAGAGAGAGTTGTAGACATGGCATTCCTTGATTCCGAGTGTTTCTACTTCAAGTACCTACCTCTTTTGACATAATGGGGTTTCCTAAGCTTTATGAACATTCCCGATATTGTGTACAAAAATATGGTATTTCTTTTCTACTCCAATGCCAATCTTATTAGCAATGAAGATCGTTTCGAAGTTATAGCCATCGAGTTTTACATCTTGGGAAAGAAGTTTCGCATTGAACCATCCACCCTAGTAACTTTCTTAGTTTTGTTGATGAGGTTATTGAGGATGAAACCCACTTTGGATCTCGAATCGGATCAGTTCTCTCTTTGGATGCCCAAGACTGTTTCTTACACTTGATCATCTCTTGAATATTTCGCCTATCCTGAGGAAATTTTGCCCACATCCACCAAGTTGACACTTTTTGGCTCGAGTGTTTCCGATAAGCATAGCAACCAAACTTGGTGAAGATCATATTTGCCGAGATGGTCCATCTTGTGAGGCATCAGCTATCCGACTTCATCACCTCTTTCACCTATGGGACGTTTTGAGCTACATCTTTGTTCGCATTGGCCTTGATGACTCATACGATTTTCTAGAACAAAAAAAAAGCAAAAGCTTGGTGAGTCTTCTCTTGTAAGGTCCGAATTTCGTTACACACTTGGTGAATGGATTCGAGTTGATCGTAGAGCTCAAGCACCTCAAGTAGAGCCTCAACCACAAGTTCAACCTCCCATTGTGGCTCCTAACAATGATGCTCCCATGGCCTTCCTCACCGAGAGGTTCAACACAATGGACATAAACATGGCTTCCAAGTTTGCTGCTATCAACACTTGTTTAGCATCCTTGGAGGATCGTGTTCTTGGCATGAAGAATTGTCTTACCGCTCTTGAAACCCAACAATCATCCATGGATCTCTCTTTCACCAACTTCTATGGTGATTGGAGGCATTTTCACAATGATCAAAAAAGGACAAGGATGATTTCTTGGATGACATTGGAAGCGATGGCGATGATGAGGCACCTTAGTTTTATTGCATACCATTTATTTTTGTCATATTAGGATTCAGTTTATGCACCTATCTCTATTTGTTTGTTTAAGATCTGTGCTTTGATTTATTTTTTTTAGGATTGAGTTTGATTTATGTTTGAATTTGTTTCATGAACTAAATGCTATCAATGCAAGTATGTTGTTTGGTTTATGCTTTATGCCTCTTTTATTCTCATTTAGCCTTGATTATATTTTTGATCTAACAAAAAGGGGAAGAAGTAATTCCTAAGAGCCTATGTGTTTTTAAGTTTGTTTTTAAGTTTCAAGTGCTTTAAATTTCAACTTTTCAAAACTTTAAAATCTATCTTAAATTGAGGGGGGTTACAAGTTTTTCAAAGTCTTCAAAACACTTAAAAATTTATACTTGGTTTTGTTGTATCAAAAAGGGGGAGATTGTAAAACCAAATAATTGATTTTGATATAACAAAGGATTTAAGGACTAAATTGAAAATAGAAAATAAATTTTTAAGTCCTCAAACTTCCAAAAACTTTTAAGCAAAGTGGCCAAGTCAAAACCAAATGGTTATACAAATTTTTCTAAGTGTTTTTCAAGTCAAAATAGTGATTTTTGAGTCACTGTTTCGAAACAGCCCTTAGGCGTTTCGGAACGTTTTGAAACTGTTAACATTTGTTTCGGAACGAGTCTTCCTGTTTCGATAAAATGGTATCGAAACATGACCCTATATTTCGCAACGGATGAATAATAACGGAATGGGTAGATCCATTTTGATACGGTTGTATCGAAACGCTCTCAAACGGTTCTAAACGAGATTTGAACTTGGATTTAAATTTTATGACCGTTGAAATTTATAACTGATTTTCACAAAATGGTTAAGACGTATCGAAACAATTTAAAAACGTTTCGATACGGGTTTTGACAATTTCAAATTATTTCGAAACAGATGTCAAGCCGTTTCGTAACGGGATCTTAGCGCATTGAAACCATCGTATCCGTTTCGATATGGTCTCTTAATTACACCCCAACGGTTATTTCTTTTTTGGTCTGTTTCGAAACGGGTAGTTGTAGAGTGTATTTATGGTGGGAAGATTGCATCCCAACGGCTATATTTATGATGGCAACAACCCCAATGGCTAGAATTGAATGAGAATGTATAAAAGGGAGTCAAAAAACAACCAGCAACAACTATTGACCCTAAGAGAAATAATCCTACATCAAATCCAGGCTCAAGTGCTTAATTTCCAATATTCTTGTAAAACCCCAATTGTCTTTCTTGTAATTTCCTATTTTTCAGATTCAATTGGGTTGAGAGCTTGCAATTTGGGCAATATTTGTGTTGAGAGATATATTGTATTTTCCAAATTCTTCTTTGTAAACTTGTGAGAGGGATTGGTCAATTTTGGGTAGAAAATTGACCATTTATGTAAAGGTTTCCTTCTAAGCCTAGAAAAGATGAAGATCAACTAGTGAAGTTATTTGGAAAATCCTTAGTGGGAGGTAAGGTAGTGGATGTAGAGTTCATTTGGAACTTGGACCATTGTAAGTGCCTTTGTCTTCATTTTTTATTTTACCACTTCACTACCAACCAATTTAAAAATTCAATTCACCCCCTCTTGGCATTTATCGATTCAACGATTCACTCAACAGTTATATTTTGGGAAAAACTATTTTTTTATCACGCGAGTAGAATTTATGTATCTAACTATTTTTATTTATTTAATTAATTATATTTAATTTAATTTAATTAATTTAAGCAAGTATTATTTAGAGATATATTATGTTGAAAGTAGTTGTAAAGTTAAGTTATTTGGTTGTAATTATTAGTTAGATTGTTAGAGTTAGTTTCATTGTTAGAGTTGATTTCTTTCTAAATTGTATATAAAACACATTTTATCTCATTAATATGATATGAGAAATTATCATGTTACTCATTCAATACAAGTCAACATGGTATCATATGGGTTTCCTAGGCTTTTCACTCGACCCATTTTCTCATAGCCTTGTTTTCTAGGGTTTTCTTTCACTATTTTCTATTTTCTAAAAAATTTCTCGTTTTCCCCTAATTTTCTCTTCTCTATTTCTCGATTATGGAGACTCCAACTTTAGATTTCAATCATCCGTTGTACCTCCATCCGTCCAACACGCCAGGGACGCTGCTTGTCTCTCATCAACTCTCTGGCGTCGAAAATTACAACCTCTAAAGTTGATCGGTGCGGATTTCTCTCCTCGCAAAGAACAAGCTTGGTTTTTTCGACGATGATTGCAAACCTGACTCCCAGCTTCCGAAGCTTTGTTCTTAGTGGGATCGATGTAATGCATTGGTTCTCTCTTGGATCCTCAATACTGTGAGTCGCGACTTATTGGTCGGTATTGTTTTTGCCTCTAATGCGACGGTCATTTGGGCAGACCTGAAAGAGTGATTCGACAAGGTCGATGGCTCTAGGGTTTACTTCCTCCATTGTGAGATTGCATCCTTAACTCAAGCTGACTTGTCAATTTCTGTTTATCACACTAAACTAAAATTGCTTTGGGACGAATACGTCGTTCTTGTTCCACTTCCATCTTGTGATTGTGAACAGTCACAAGATATCCTCAAGCACTCATTGCAACAGTGCCTTTTTCTGTTCTTGATGGGCCTTAACGATACACATGCTTCTGTTCGCAGCCAGATCCTTCTAATGTAGCCTTTGCTAACAGTTAATCAGGCCTACTCTATGTTAGTTTAGGAAGAATCACAACATTCTCGTTCCATTTTTGTTGTGTCTTCTCTGGATTCTACTGTCTTTTATTCTTCTACCGGTCCTTCTTCTTCTTCCAACCGTCAGCGATTCAATGGTGCTTATTCTCATTGCAAGGTCTGTGGTCACAAGCGTGAACAATTCTATCGCTTAAACGGTTTTCCCTCTGACTTTTGGTTCACAAAGCAGAAGGAATCTCAGGCTACCATGAATGTTGTTGTTGTTTCGATTGAATCTCATGTTCCTGATGTCGTTCTGCAGTTGCTCCTTCTTCTTCTCATGTGACAGTGTTTACTCGGTCTCAATACAATCAGATCCTTGAGCTCTTGCAACAATCTACTCCTCTAGTAGTCAATATGGCATCATCTGCGAGTATTCATTCCTCATGTTTTCTTACTGCTATTTCTAATTCTTGGATTCTTAATTCGGTGCTACTGATCATGTTACTTTTGAATTTCATTGCTTGTTTAATCTTGTTCTATGTGCTTTAACTCGATTTGTCTGTCTTCCAAATGGTAAAAAAAAGCTCCAATTACTCATACTAGTTCTGTTATTCTTTCCTCTTTCCTTACAGTTCATAATGTGTTATTTGACTCTGAGTTCACTCATAATTTGTTGTCCGTTTTCTAATTTGACCTATGCTCTTCATTGTGGTCTTCTTTTTTTTTATTTTTTCATCATGCAGGGTCTCTTAAATGGGAAGATTCAGGGGGTTGATAGGGAGCATAGCGATCTGTATTTTTTTTATAATTTCCCCAGTATGTCATCTCATATTCTTTCCCTATATTTTTCTTCAAAATTTGTTTCTGTTTGTTCTGCTTCCACTGTGAAATTTACTATTTTGTGGCATGCTATATTAGGGCATGCTTCCCTTACTAAAATGAATAAAATACCTGACTTTTCTTTTGTTGCTTTTGATATGACTCATATTCATGATTGTTTTGTATTCCCTTTAGCAAAACAAACTAGGATACCTTTTCCTATTAGTGTTTCTAGGTTTGCTTCTCCTTTTCAACTTGTGCACATTGACCTTTGGGGCCCTTATAGGGTTTCTACTCACTCTGATTTTTGGTATTTTCTTACCATTGTGGATGATTATAGTAGGATGACCTGAGTTTATTTGTTGCGACTTAAATTTGATGCTCTTCTCCATTTACAATATTTTTTATAACTTGTTGAAAGCCAGTTTTCCACTTCTATTAAAACTCTTAGAAGTGATAATGGCTTGGAATTCTTCAATACATATTGTTCTGATTTATTTTTCTCTCTTAGCATTGTCCATCAGAGCAGTTGTACACATATTCCTCAGTAAAATGGTATCATTGAGAGAAAACACAAACATTTACTTAAAATTTCTAGAGCTTTACGTTATACATCTAATGTACCTATTAAATTCCGGGGTGAGTGCATTCTCACTACTTGATATCTCATAAACAGATTGCCATCTTTTGTTCTTCACTGGCACACTTTTTTTGAACACTTGTACAATAAACCACCTTTTTCGCATCTTAGGGTCCATGGTTGCTTAGTATATGCCACTAAGCCAAACTATTCTGATAAGTTTTCTTCTAAGGCCATTCCCTCTATTTTTATGGGATATTCATCCACTCAAAAGGGATAATTGTTATTCAATCTTGAATCAAAAGTTTTTTTCATTAATAGAGATGGGCATTTTCATGAGGATATTTTTCCTTTCACGATGCTTCTCTTTAATCTTCTCCTCTTTTTTCCTCCATAATCTTTGTTTCCATATTCAAATTTTTTAGTCCTCCATCCTTATGAGCAGCATTCTGCTCCTTCAATTGTCTCGGCGGATATTTCCTCACCAACCTCATCTGACTTACCAAATTCATCTATTTCACCTAATTTACCAGATTCGTCTATTTTACCAACTTTACCTGATTTACCAAATTCATCTGCTTTACCTGATTTCCCAGCCTCCTCCTCTACTTTACCAGATTTACCAGATTTTGCTCCTTCTTCCTCTTTCCCAGATGATTCTCTCTCACTTAATCGTATACCATCTACCCCTTTAAGACATTCTTCTCGTATTTCTAAGTCTCTTGCTTGGTTACAAGGTTACATATTTTCTTACTCATCCTCTTCTGCTCAAGGTCAGCTTTCTGTTTCTTCTATTCAATATCATATTGTTAATAACATTCTTATAATCATCTTCCTTCTACAACCTAATCTTTTCTTGTTTCTACTTCTTCTTTTGTTAAACCTTCCACGTATACTCAAGTTGTCAACCAACCTATCTAGGTCAAGGCTATGAAAGAGGAGATCTAAGCTTTGGAAGCCAATGGAAATTGTTTTGTTGTTCCCTTACCTTAAGGAAAGGTACACATTGGTTGTAAATGGGTCTACCAAGTCAAATTCAAGGCTGATGGCAATGTTGAAAGGCTTAAAGCTTGCTTTGTAGCTAAGGGTTATAGTCAGAAAGAAGGTCTTGATTATATGGATATCTTCTCTCCGGTAGCAAAGATGGTTATTGTTTGACTAGTCCTTGCTCTTGATGCCTCTTTCAATTGGTCACTCTTTCAAATGGATGTCTACAATGCTTTTCTTTAAGGGGATCTCTTTGAAGAGATGTACATAATGCTTTTCGAGGGATTTCGCAGCAAGAGCGAGAATATGGTTTGTAGGCTGCACAAATCACTTTATGAGCTTAAGCAATCTTCAAGGCAATGGATTGTGAAGCTTACAGAAGCTCTAATGGTAGCGGGTTATAGTCAAAGTAAATTTGATTATTCTTTGTTCTCTAAGAAACAAGAAGATAAATTAGTGATCATGTTCATTTATGTGGATGATTTGCTCATCACATGCCATGATTTGGTGTTAATTGATGAACTGAAAAATTTCTTAAATCAGCATTTTAAGATGAAGGATTTAAGAGAACTCAAGTACTTCTTAAGAATTGAGGTTCTGAGATAAAAAAAAAGTATTTTGTTGAATCAAAGAAAATATACCTTGGAACTTATAGGAAACACGGGTTTGAGTGTAGCTAAACTAGTTTCAACACCTTTAGAGCAAAATCAACATTTTACTATTGTTGAATATGATAAACAATTACAGCAGCAAGGTCAATAGTTGCATACTATTACTGATGACTTATTGGAAGATAAAGCTTAGTTTCAAATATAGGTCTAAAAGCTTCTATACTTGACAGACACAAGAACTAATATAATATTTTATGTTCAATATCTTAGTCGGTTCATACAACAACCTAAAGAAAGCCACATGAAAGTTGCTCTAAGAGTAGTGAAGTATTTGAAGAAGAATCTCGGTCAAGGGATCTTGTTGAAGAGTGAAAATAAATGTGATTTGATTGCATACTATGACTCAGATTGGGCATCTTGTCCAGTTTCGAGAAGATCAATAACTGGATTTTGTGTAAAGCTTGGTGGTTCACTTGTTTCATGGAAATTAAAAAAACAGACAATGGTAGCAAGATCTTCTGCAGAAACTGAGTACTGTAGTATGGCGGCAACAGCAGCTGAAATAATTTGGATCAAAGGTGTGTTACAAGAGCTTGTAATGAAGATTGAGTAGCCTGTAAAGTTGTACACTAATAGTAAGGCATAATTGCAAATCGCAGCTAACCCAATTTTTTACGAGAGAACAAAATATACCGAAATAGACTGTCACTTCATTAGGGAGAAGATATAAGAAGGTGTGATCAAGACAGAACATGTGAGCTCCATTGAATAGTTGGTAGATATCTTAACTAAAACTTTTGGATCAACAACACAACAATTTAGTTTCCATGTTGGGGATGAAAGATATTTTTCAGCCTCCAACTTGAGGAAATGTTGAAAGTAGTTGTAAAGTTAAGTTGTGCGGTTGTAATTATTAGTTAGATGGTTAGAGTTAGCTTCATTGTTAGAGTTAGTTTCATTCTAAATTCTATATAAACCACATTTTATCTTATTAATATGATATGAATAATTATCATGTTACTCATTCAATACAAGTCAACAAATTATTCTTATTTATTTTGTATAATATATTTTTACTTTAACATAAAATAATTAAAATATTTTATAATATGATATTTTGTATATAAATTTTAATATACAAATTACGATTAAAGTATAAATAATTCAATATTTATTATATTTTATCTATTTAATTTAATGTTTAAATTACAAAGCAAGTTTAATTCAAGATAAATATAAAATGTAATATCAATGTAATATCAATGTTAAACGAAGGAGTTTTTAGAAAGCATAGTCGGTGTCTATAAAAAAGGATTTTTTAGAAAGCATAGTCGGTGTCTATAAAAAGTAAGTTGAAAGAGATTTGTGAAAACAAGATTGTTAGATTGGATTTGAATTGAGAAGTTGAAAAGAAAATGGCAGTTTATCAAGGAGAAAGTGAAACTTGCCTTGGATAGTGTTGATGTTGAGGTTAACATTAGGGATGGTTATGGGTCGGGTTGGGTCGGATTTTTGGTTAATCTGTGTCCGATTCGAAAATTTAACACATCCATCCAAATTCGACCTCACCCGACATTTTATAACGTTTCACCTGACTCAAACTCGGCCCGAATTCTAGAGTAAAAACCCGAACCTAACTCAGCACGACCTAACATAAATAAAAAAATTATTATTCGATAAAATATAAAGTTAATTAAAAAAATACAAAGAGAAAAAGAATATTATAATAGTTATTCCATTTTTATTAGACAAAATAGGAAGATAATTATATATATATATAAAGAGGGGTATTATAGTAATTATACTTAAATATTTAGAATAAAATTAAAATATTATTTCGAGTCAGGTCGAGTAGGGTATTTTCACCTTAAACACAAACCCGAACCGACATCATCCTTATAAAATCATAGAAACGAAGGATTTCTCTTCCCGTCACTCGACTAACGCCCAAACCCAACCCAAACTTAAAATTTCCTTTAAAAAACATGACCCTATAAGATCAGGTCGGGTCGAAACCCGTTGAGTCTAGGTCAAATGGCCATCCCTAGTTAGCATGTACTGAACAAGAAAGGTGAAGATAGAAATTAAAGTAATTGTGGTGATCTCAACGAACCGCTTCAGTTTATTTGGGTGGAGAACAGTAGGCAATATGATTGTGAAAGAAGTGAATGAGAGGAGAGGGAGATATTTTCTCTGTTAATATTTGTAACTCATAGTATTGTTTGATAGAATAGAGCCAGATCTAATGTTATGATGACTATTGATGAGTTATCAGAGTAGACTCTGCTGTCAAGTAATAGACTGAGTTGATGGGTCATATAAATTTGATAATTGTCACGTTGAGGTATGCCAATTGAGTATAGAGAATAACCCAGAGAATAGGAGCTCTGGAGGTCATTGTGCTGCTCATGTTAATGAGTGGTGTAAAGAATGAGAGCTCAGAATAAGTTACAGCGGAGGCCTGTGAATTTCAAAGGCGAGTACAACACTTATCTCTTTTCATTGAGAAAGTACCATAAAGTGGCATGAAGATAGACCTTCGCTAGTTCGCTAGTTCTAGAGCAGAGATCTTTCGGCGGTGTGCTCTTAGCAAAAGATCTCAATTCTCTTGTAGAAGTTTAATATTTGTACAAATTAAATGGATGGGTTAGACTTTCAAATGCTTTAAATATTAGGTTACTTGAAGCCAAGACATATTACTCTTTTAATGAAGTAGAGGCATCAATTGGTTGGGCATGTATTTGTACTTTTACAGATCAAGTGTCATCCGAGGGAAGTTCTGCGGTACGGCGCCTAATATGTGGCTAATATACGGCGTAACCGGCTAGGGAGGTGACCGGTTAAAGATAATGTTTTCGGTAAAAGTTACCGATTATGTTGATCTGAATATCAATATATTCGGTAGCGCCGAATTTGTTGTTAAGTTGGAGCTGATGGGGACTCGGACATTTGTACTATAACAAAACCGGTAAAATTACCGGTTTTGTTGATCCGAATTTCAATATATTCGGTAGCGCCTAATTTGTTGTTTATTTCGAAAGTATCCATACTTTATAAATCATTATCGATACTTTTTGAACACCAATGTAACCGCGGTTGGAAAAAAATGTCGAAAATATCGATATTTTTTTAAGAGCGTGCGCAAAAGAATCGGTACAATAAAAAAATTCTACATAACCGGTTACATTATTAATTCATATAATCTAATCGGTAAATCTTACCGGATATATTGTTTGGTTTCGATACGTTTTTTAAGAACGTGTGCAAAAGAATCGGTACAATAGAAAATATGAAAACATAACCGATTACATTATTAATTCATATAATCAATATTGATTACAAACGATCACTGAACTTTTTTATAATTATACTAGTAACAATAGAAAATATTCAAATATTTTAAATCAAAATTTTTCTTGTAAATCGAATATTTTTAAATTAAATCGAATATTTAAAGTAGTTATTAAATATCCGATGTGATTTAAAAGAAAAAATGATTTAAAATATTCGAATATTTTAAGTTATTCGAGTTGACACGTCATATCTTAAGATAGATGCGAGCGTTCGAATGAGTCGAGTAAAAAATTTCGAGTTATTCGAGTTGACGCGTCATATTTTACAACTCAAACTTTATTTGAATTTTTTTATTCGAGTCGAGTTTTTGAGTTCCTATAAAAATTTAATTAAATAATCAAATCTTTTAAATCTTTTTTTTCTTTTAAATCGAATATTTTTAAATTAAATCGAATATTTAAAGTAGTTATTAAATATTCGATGTGATTTAAATATGGAAATATTAAATATTCTATTTTAAAAAATATTTGATTTAAAAGAAAAAATGATTTAAAATATTCAAATATTTTGAGTTATTCGAGTTGACGCGTCATATCTTAAGATAGAGGTGAGCGTTCGATCGAGTCGAGTAAAAAATCGATTTATTCGAATTACGCGTCATATTTTACAACTCAAACTTTATTTCAAATTTTTTCGATTCGAGTCGAATTTTTGAGTTCCTACAAAAATTTAATTAAATATTCAAATATTTTAAATTATTTTTTTCTTTTAAATAGAGTATTTAAAGTTGATATTAAATAATCGATGTGATTTAAATAGGAAAATATTAAATATTCTATTTAAAAGAAAAAATGATTTAAAATATTCGAATATTTCTAGTTGACGCGTCATATCTTAAGATAGAGATGAGTATTCGATCAAGTCGAGTCAAAAAATTTCGAGTTATTCGAGTTGACGCGTCATATTTTACAACTCAAACTTTATTTGAAATTTTTTCGATTCGAGTCGAGTCGAGTTTTCGAGTTCCTATACAATTTTAATTGTAATTATTTATCATGTTATCATACTTTGAAATTTTGTTTTAAGGACCAAATTGAAAGAATGCATAAATTACGAGGGCTAAATTTAGTGAATTGATTTGAATTAGGGTTAAATTGATTGAATGTATAAATATGAAGGACTAAATGTGTTATTATACCAAATTTTATAACAGTCATTTAACGGCAGTTAACGTCTAGTTACCATTTTGTTACAAAACATAAAATTTAATTGTCATTTTGTGATTTTTCAAAGTTCGGTTACTATTTTATATTTTTTACTAAAGTTCAGTGATCGTCTGTGTACTTTACCCTAAATATAAATTGTATATATATAAACATAGTTACATAAATTAACTAGGTTGGCTGTCTTATCCAAAGGCGAACTCATATGTGATCATAGGGCCCTATCCCCCTAAAATTTTGATAAATCAATGGTTAGTATTTTAAAATTTTAATTTTTTTTTAATTTGTTCCTCTAAAAATTTCAAAAACTTTTATTATGTTTTAAGATTTTTAAATATTTTTAATTAAATTCTTTATAAAATTTTAAAATTTATATTAAGTCTAAAAATTTTAAAAACTTATTTAGATCCCAATTTGTTTGAAACTTTTAAATTAAATTTGTTACAATTTTTGAAAATTTAATTTAAAACTAAAATTAAAAAAAAAATAGACACCCAAACTAAGTCAGCCAATCTCTGTCCCAGTCCCAGATCCTGCCTTAGCATCATTTTCTGTCATTTTAACGAAAGGAAGGAAACAGGAAAATCTGGGTTAACAAGAACAAGCGTAACCTTAAAATCTTCATTGTCAAGAGTTGAAAAGAAAAATAATAATAAAACAAAGCACATAAACAGCATTAAAAAATTGTGAAAGGATGGTGAGGGGTCCCACCTGCCCCTGGTATTGAAAATCCGGAAATGGTTCAGGTTCATGCACCTTCTTCCAATTCCAATTAAAGTAAATGTATTTCAGTAATAATTTTGTATTTTGATTACTTCCCAAATTTATTCTCTTTCGTTCCTCACATTATATAATAAACCATTTCATTTCTTGCTTCTTCCAACTGCACGACACCAACAGCAATCATATCATATTCAAAACCAATACAAAAGCTTACACCAATACCCTCGCTTCTTTTATCATTTCCCTTGTTTAAAGATCTTTGCTTTGCTTTGCTCTTCTTCTTTTTGGTTGTCTCCATTCCAACCAATAACCTGCAGGTTAGTGAAACTAACAGCTTTTTTAACTTAGGTTTGGATCTGTTCTTCTTTTTGTTCATTGAATATGCGTTTCATGGAGTTAAAGCTCTTGTTTTGTTCTAATGTATTATGATGCTTATTCTGGGTTTTGCTTGTTTTGGCTGAAAAGTTAATCAGAACACTGGAAATTGTATGCGTGCTATTAAGTAGATTGTATTATTTGGATAATTGCAGATATTGATATGTTAGCTGTAAAATTTCCCCCTTTGATGTTTTCCCAGAACCCTGGAGATCATTTTAAATAAAGGGTTTCAGAATTTAGGAATTGAATGAATCTTCATTTAGGCTATAGATTGTTTTTGGACTTTAAATTTACACCAAGATTCGATGTGTATGTTTTTCCGTGTCGGATATGTTACTTGTCCTTGTCCGCCGCAGGATTGATTATCAGTATTATCTAAGGTAACATTATTTCCTTTTGTAGAATGATACTATCATCTGTCTGAGTAGATTATTCATATTATCCTCTGAGTGTGCTGTTTGAAATGGTACCAAGAACTGCAACATCCGTATGATGCCCGGAAGACTTCCTATGATGGATTTTAAACAAGCTTATGATGTTGAACTTATGTGTTCTACTTCTAAAATTCGGCACCAACTGTGGCCACTAGATGAAATTGATTCCAAGAATGGAAAGTTTCCTTGCTGTCTAGTGTGGACTCCACTGCCTATTGTCTCATGGTTGGCACCCTTCATTGGACATCTTGGCATTTGCCGGGAAGATGGAGTGATTCTTGACTTTTCAGGTTCCAATTTCGTGAATGTTGATGAATTTGCTTTCGATGCAACAGCTCGATATGTTCAACTCGATAGAGAAAAGGTATAATTCCGTGCTGACACTCCGAGTTGAACCTTTTTACATCTCTACGTGCACACAAATGCATAGTTATAACACTTAGCTAGGAAGCAATAATGCATTTCTCTTTACCCTCCTATACTGTTATGTGAGTTTAATTTTTATACTAACTTCTTGTATTGTTTAACCAGTGTTGCTTTCCTCTGAACATGTCCTCTCATACATGCAAGCAAGGTTACCAGCATTCCGAGTACGGGACTGCTGTCACATGGGACGATGCATTGCAATCGAGTGTGCGTCACTTTGAGCACAAGAGCTACAACCTCTTCACGTGCAACTCTCACTCGTTCGTCGCAAACTGTCTCAACCGACTCTGCTACGGTGGATCGATGGATTGGAACATTCTAACCGTGGCTGCTCTAATTCTTTTTAAGGGCCATTGGGTCGATACCATGTCGATAATAAGATCGTTCCTCCCTTCCACGGTGGTGCTCTGCCTAGGGTTAGTATTGGTTGGCTGGCCTTTCTTGGTCGGACTGTTCTCATTCTCCCTACTCCTAATGGGTTGGTTTCTGTTGGGAACTTACTGTCTCAAAACCTTATTGGAAATCTAGAGCTCTTGTTTTCAATAAAGTTGAAAGATGCACGAATGAAAACATTTTATTGGTATGTTTACAACAAAATTGAGATCAAAACTGCAATATGTTCCTCTTATGCACATTTGATCTATGTTTTTTACTGTGTGGTCCAGCCCGTAAACAACTCTAGTGATAAGGATAAAAATCTTCTGTCTCTTTTCGGTGTCTCTACTTATGTTCTAACACTAAAAAATACAACAAAATTAAATTCTTCCTAACCCTAAATTTTAAATTTTAAACCTTAAACCTTATACCCTAAAATTACACCCTACCCTAAATTTTCCAAACCCTAACCATAACCCCTAAATTAAAACTCTAAACCTAATTTTGAGTGTGAGGCATAAATAAGGTTACTGATAAAGGTAGAGGAATTTCATCCCAGTAATAACGGGGTTGGACCAGTTGGTGAAAGGGTTGGGGGCCGAGTGAAGTTGAAGATCACACGAGATGAGAAAATTGGTTGGGACTTGGGATGTTGTCTTCATAACATGTCTTTTCAAAATTTAATCCAAATTAGTCGGGGATCAGATATCGGTACTTAAACAAAAAAAATCACATGACATGAGAGTTTGTTAGGGTTGTCACATGATACCCACGAATCTCCAGAATAATTTTGGCTTTAAAACAGTGGACCACAACTCCCCACCCCCTACATGTTCTTATCATTTAACTGGAAATCACACCTTTAATATATTATCATAAACAGACATAGATATATGTGCTTCAAGAACAATCCCGCATAGTGTTTTGTGTGTTTGTTTAGGGAAACGAGCTTTTCCTTGTTCTTGGTTAACGAGTATCATTTACTATTCTTGGTTTTATCTATTCATTTTGGAAGACATATTAACATTTGACGATGATTAAAGGGAATTAGCAAAGTAATAATAGTTTAAGACAAGACATCACTTTAAAAAGGTTTATTAAGATAAACTGGAGTGTTGGATTATTACACAATGCGAGTTATGGGGGTCGGTAGATACAAAAAAGGTTCCTTTGCCATGATTTCAAATCAACATATTCTTACCAAAACCTTCGAAGCTGTCGAATGGAGATTAGATCTTTACCAATGAAATGTAATGAAGATAGAAAAAAGTGCTTAAACTAATTAAAAATGGACCCGGTCCACCGTATTAAACTATGTCTTAGAACTTACTAAAAACATAATAATTAATGTTTTTTTTTTAGATTTATTAAGTTGATAGTCGTGTTATTGACTAGTACCCTATGGACATATAATTAGTGTATTAAATACTATACAAGTAATCAAAATCAGTTGATATTGGTGAGGTATGTGGGTACTGACTAAGCCATTTTTGTCATCTTCCCAAAAGAGCAAACCCCGATGACAATTAATAGAATCTCAAGTAAGCAAAAGACAAAGACCTTACCCAATTTAGCTATATCGTATTGACCAACTTGTATAATTTAGAAATTAGAAGTGAGCACATTTTTTTAGGGAAAGGACAAAACTCAAACTACTCACTTGGTTGGTTCAAAAGTCCAATGTCCCCAAAGGTCATATCTCTCCAACTAAAACAATAATATATAGATATGGCTGAGTTTGGGTGCGGTAGGCCTAGCGTGCGGCTAAAAATAAGTAAGTTTCGAAATTTGCTTAAGAACCTAAAATGTTAGAGTTTTTTATAATATTTTAAGTTAATTTTTTTGTAATTTTTAATAAATTTCGAAATTTGTCAAAAATCAAAAAGAATAAAACTACGGATAAGTTTTGGTTTACCAAGGTAATTGAGGTTCATGTTCTCAAAAAATCTTGTGTAACGATAATTTCATATTTGAATTTGGTTAGTTTGAATATCTGTAAAATTAAATTTTATATCTTTTATATTTTGGATTAAATACTTATGTAGTCTCTATTAATTTTAAAGCTAGTTGACTTTGCTCCTCCATTGTTTGTCTAATTTACCTCCGTCTCTGATCTTTAGTATACTCAAATTTCAAATTTAGTTCATATACATCATTTTGACATAATTTGCCCCCTTCTGATTTTATAATGTCACTAGTTCATTTAAATAGCTAACACCATTAACCATTCAAGTTAAAATGATTTTCTTAAATATATCACTTCCAACAAACATAAAAAAATATGTCCTGACATAATGATTTTGAATGGATGTTTTTAAGAAAAGAAATCCACATTAGCATTTTAATCAGAATAGTTACCAAGACTAACCATTTGGAATAACTAAAATATAGAACTAAATTATAAATTTGATCATAGTAGAGGGAGCAAAACTATAATTTGAGCTATAAATTTGTAGGTGTATATATAAACACCCATTCTGTAAGCTTTTATCATTTGGTGCTTTTCCATTCTACGAAATCAAAAGCCTCAAGTTTTCTTCTTGTTGTTGAGCAAATGGACTCAACCGAAACGCCCCCTCAGGGCCTAACCAAGGAAGAGTATTCGGAGCTGAAGCCTCTCATTCAAACATACCATAAATTCGAGCCGATACCCAACACATGCACGTCGCTCATAACGCAACGCATCGACGCCCCGCTTCAATCCGTGTGGCCATTCATCCGGAGCTTCCAAAACCCCCAGAAATACAAGCACTTCATCAAGAGCTGCAACATGAGCGGCGACGGCGGCGTCGGTAGCATTCGAGAAGTCACCGTCGTCTCGGGCCTCCCGGCGTCGACGAGCACCGAGAGGCTCGAGATTCTGGACGACGAAAAGCACATCTTGAGCTTCAGTGTGGTGGGAGGCGAGCATAGACTGAGGAACTACAGGTCTGTGACCTCGGTGAATGAGTTCCACAAGGAAGAGAGGGTTTACACCATTGTTTTAGAGTCTTATATAGTGGACATACCGGAAGGAAACACCGGGGAAGATACAAAGATGTTTGTGGATACAGTTGTGAAGTTGAATCTGCAGAAGCTTGGGGTCATTGCAATGGGCTCCCCCTCCCTTCATGGACATGATTAATTACATGTTTTGGGAAGATTCTGTTTGGAACTATGGTTTAGTCTAGATTTTGAACAAGTTGGATTTGGTTTGTTTCTTCTTTTCATTTGATTATTAGTGGGGTTTGAGTTTGACAATATGGGGATTGAGTTTGTATATCTTAGTTTCTGTTGGGTGATGAATATTTCAGCTATATTTGTCATGGGGTATTATTTTAATCTCTCTAATAATTGGTTAACAAAAACATTAGTTTTTCATTGTTAATTTGACATCTGTTGGCAAAGGTTTTGCTTCAATGCTGCTAACCACTTCACAGATTAATCCTTGAGAAGAAAGAGCGAAATTTCCTCCTTAATTAGTGGCTTTCATGTTCAAAATGCAATATCTGAGGATGGTTTTGATGAAGAAAACATACTTTTTGATTATGTATATCTATTTATCGAATTAAAATCCACTGTCGTTTTTATGCGTATAATTTGATCTTCTATTGGTAATAGTTTAGTATGGTTGGATGATAAAATAGGGTTGACCATTTCAGTTGTATCAGAGTCCTTTTTAGAAAAATAGACATCTTGCTTATGGGATATAAATCTTGAGATTAAGACAAAGCTATGAAGTTTTCTTTTGGAGAGGTTGAGATAAAAACACTATCAAGTGAAATGATTTTTCATTTTTAATTTTATTTATTGAAATTAAAAAAACATATTTAATAAATAAAAATATAAAACGCACTTTTTATTTATCTTACTATCATGATATGAGAAATAAAATAAAAAAAAGTTATATGACACCAATTCTAACCCCCAAATCTGGAGAAATTATTATATGGACCCTTCCCACCACGTCATCCATGGTCCCTGGTAATAAAAAAATTTCACGTCATTATTTTTTCCATATCATTTGTACACTAGGATTATATTTTCCAAATCATTGTGTCGTATCAAATTAAAAATAAATAAGGGTTTACTATTTTCTTTTTTTCTTCAAGAACGATAGCTTCCTCCACTAACCCTAAACACTAAACCCTGAACCATAAACTCTAAACCCTGAACCAACCCTGAAACCATAAACCATAAACCCTAAACCCTAACCATAAACCCTACATTAATTGGAGAAATTAGAGAAGATGATTTGGAAATTATAAATTTGAGTGTGTAAATGACGTGTAAAAAAATAATGACGTGGAATTTTTTTATTATTAGGGACCATGGATGACGTGGTGGGAAGGGTCCATATAATAATTTCTCCCAAATCTGTCCCTCTCTAAAACCTTAAAAAATATAAAACACACTTTTTATTTATCTTCTTATGACAACCCTCCTATAAAATTAGAACATAAATTTTAAACTCTAACACCCTAAAACTTAAACCTTAAATCATAAACTCTAGACTCTAAATTTTAACTCTAAACATCAAATTCTACACCATGCATACTAAACCCCTAAACCTTAAACACTAACTTAAAACCTAAAATTAAAAAATTCGTGTAAACTTTAGTTTACACGTGCTTGTGTATCAAAGTATTTTTCTTTATATATATATATATATATTAATGAATGTAATTCAAAACTTTTTCTAAAAGCTATGAAAATTAATTTTTATTTTTAAAAATTACAGCCATTCTCTTCATTTTTTTTATTTTTAAGAAAATAAAAAAAAACTAATCTAAATATTTTGGGTATAAAATAAAGTTAAATACATATATTTTTCCTAAAAAAAAGCAAATTGACCGAAGAACAAATTGAAAACTAATATCAACTAAATACTTCACTTGATATCAAATTCTTTAGTATTTACCACTGTATCGACAAAGTTTGATAATAATGAAATAAGTTAGAATATTGGAGGGAGGGGTTTGGACTTTGGAGACGGGATCATGGCTTTTCATAACCTCTTTCGAATCATCTTACTGTATGAGATATGATCTGAGACAAGCCATAATTTATCTACTACTTAAACTTATAGGACCTACATTGCAATTATATCAAAAAATTGAGGGTGTAGAGTCTGTGGAGTGTGGATACACTCTTTTTTAGTTTTGTTTCGGCTTTTATTAAATACTTAATAAATTATTATATTTTTAACAGATATCAAATTACTATT
The DNA here is from genome assembly GCA_958450335.1 of Hibiscus tridactylites. NCBI lineage: Eukaryota > Viridiplantae > Streptophyta > Magnoliopsida > Malvales > Malvaceae > Hibiscus > Hibiscus tridactylites. Next base: position 60,787,575 of record OY288275.1, read on the forward strand.
AAACCAAAAGTTGCTAGTAACTTGAGATTTATGACAAGGGTCTAGTCACTTTTCGATCCAGAAACTTCCATCCCATGATATGATCTTTCAAATATAAAAAAAAAAATAAGGTTTAAACCTTAAATAAGTGCCTTAACTATAATTTTTTTAGATAGGTGTTTAAACTTTATTTTGAGACAATTAGTAACTTAACATTTTTTTGTGTGATCTAAATAGGTACCTCACTATAACTGACCTTAATTTTTTATGATTATCCAATAAAAATTGTACATGTGGTAGCATTAAACATTTTTTGAATTTTATTTTTTAAAAAACAAATTAAAAACTTTAAAATATTTTAAAATTTTCAAACAATCTCAAATAGTCTCCAAATCCCTAAACCCCTCAAATCCGGCCACTCGCACTGACATTGGTCGCATTTCCAGCGTCCAAATGAAGCACCCTCCCCTTGCCAAACGACCCACACATCGTTCATCGTCTGTTATGTTGTTGTTCATCGTGAATCATTCGAATGGACCATTCGACGGTTTCGGCGTTCGCACTATGTTGGTCGATTTCCGAGGTCGAGGTGGTGAGATAAATGGTCGTGATGGTCTAACGACGAATGTGATGGGCAGCGACGTGGCAATCAACGGCGAAATCATGTCAAATCGAGATTTGGGGTGTTAGGGATTTCAAATTTTGGGTTATTTTATTTTATTAATTTTAACTTATTTTTAAATATAATTTCAGAAATTTAAGAAGATGACACATGTCAAATAACATAAGTTAAAGGTAAAAATTAACGGACAGTAACGACGAAGCACCTATTTGAGTGACGTTGAAAACGTTAGGCACCTATTTAGCTCAAAACAAAGTTTAAGCACTTAATTAGAAGAAAAAAAATATAATTTGAACACTTATTTAACTGTTAAGCCAAAAGATAAATTGAATTTAGTCGTGTCAAATAAATATATCTATATATATCAACCGCACGCTCTCATTTCTGATAGCTTGTAGCTGTAATTGGTTGTGTAAACACAAAAACCCATGGATCATGTGCCGGTTATCTTGAAAATGTTGAAGATCGTGGGTGATGGTTTAAAGAGGAGAAAGCAGGTAGGTGAATAACACATGATGTAGTGGTTCCAATGTGAAGCCTTAAGAAAGTCAAATACACCACCTTTTCCTGCATGCAAACTTTTGAGCAAACTTCAAGCAACATGTGACCATCACATTAAAAGATTTCTCAAACCCCCGTCTTACCCAATTACAACCATTCAAAGATTTCCCAAATCCCACAAACAAAGCTGTGATCAGATCAAATCCATTCACCTCTTCTTTTCCGTGACTCTATCACATTAACTTCATAAGCTAAAGTATAGAAAATGACTGTTGCTTAGCTTATATCTTTCTCTTTACTCCCATACATATATATGGTTAGGGTGAATATTCGATCGAGTAAAAAAATTATGAGTTTGTGAGTCTTATTTCATAACTTGAATTTTATTTGGATTTTTTTCGAGTTGAGTTTATGAAATTCAATTCGAGTCAAGTTGTTCGAGTTTCTGTTCAAATTTAAATGTAAACATTTATCATGTTATGATACTAATTGGTTCCAATTTAAATGGTTTTTTATAACGATATACATATGCATTTTTTCATATTATTTTTATATGTGATGTACATGCATAAATCAAAGTAGAGGGACTCAATTTAAACTTAAAATTTGATTCACTAATTAATAAAATTTTCGAGTTATTCGAAGTTCTATTTTATAACTTAAATTCTAATGTCGAGTCAAGTTTATGAATACATGATTCGAGTTAAGTTTTTTCACATTAAATCAATTAAAAAAATTCAATTTTTTCGAGTTAAATCGAGTTCTACTCCCACTTAAACGAGGAGTTAATGAAATTATGAACCAACTTATCAGACAAGTAACAAGTAACAACTTTGTACGTGGTGATCATGTGGGTGGGCTAACATGTTATTATTTGTAGGCCGGTGTAGCTGCTTATTTTGTAGTAATTGGGCCTTGGACCGTTGAAGTATTGTCGGTTGTTCACCCCAAATATATTCTCTCCCTATCCGCCTATCTCATCTAGGGTTTTATTTTTCTATATATAGTCACGGTGAGCAGACAACGCCGTATTCGGTGGTCGGCGATGGCCAAGAAGTCAGTTTAGCAGGTAGCAGGGAAACTAAGCATCCAAATGACTTTTCCGGTGGTTTTAAATTTACTCTTGTTCTTCGTCTCTGTGTGTGTGTTTTTTCTTGTTCCTCATCGTCTGAGCAGGGAAGGTTATGGTGGTAGTCTGAAAATGGTGACGAAGGGGAGAGGGCCCCAGTCCTTGTTTAGAGTCATTGTGGCAAGAATGGGGTTGAAATAAAAGGCTAGCCTAGACTTCTCCCAACATTCATTTCTTTTCCCTTTTCAGCTGCCTCTGTTTCTCCCTTGCGTTGCTGATCCATTTGAGCGTCTTTATTTATTTGCTCATTTGAACTTGTTATGTTCTGGATTTGATTATGTGGAGCAATGCTTATACAGTATACGACGGAGGGCACTGGGGCGTTACAATGTTTGTAATGGAGAAATTGTATTTTCCAGTTAAACACATGATTATGAATCTAAGCATTGGAAGATCTGGATGATAACAAATTCCTTTCGATCTTGTCATTTGATTTTATATAATTATGGTATGTGTATACCACATGTATTACAATAAAGCAGAATCACTGAGACAAAGCTTTCTGCTTCAAAGCAAGTTGCTCTAAAGATCTCAAATCTGTGTAAGCCAAAATCCAAGCTTTCTTTACTCTTCACTAAAACAGGCCATTCCTAAATGCAAATACCACCCTTGGTGTCAACAGCAAAAGGAATGCCAGGATTGAACCAAAGAAAATTTTGACAACATAACTTAAGGGGTCGTATTCAGTTTCTTCAGCATCGTCTGTTGAGGTCGATAGGGCTTTTGCTGATGGCAGAGCTTCAACTACAGCATCAGCTAGGTCGGTGATGAACAAAGAGTTGCAACCTAGAGCAGGCACACGGCCCCAATTCTCTATGCCGGATTCCAGAGCTAAATCTTTATATTCCATATCAATCTCTTCCAGTGTCTCTATGTGTTCACTCACAAAGCTGGAATTTGAGATGGAAGTGAAATTAATTTTTACTACACAATCTTGAGCATTTGAAGCAAACACCAAGAACAAAATCTTTGAACCGAGCATTGTACCTTATTGGGACAGCCAGAAGACTCTTCACTCCTTTCTGGCCAATCTCGACAAGAACTTCATCAGTGTAGGGCTTCAGCCATTGGACAGGTCCAACTCGACTCTGGAAGGATAGCATAAAGAATAAGTTTGAGCATAATAGTTAGTTACGTGTTTTCGAAGTGAAAGCAGAAACTTGGTTCTAAAATTAACCTGGTAAGCAAGGGTATGATCGTTTCCAATCCCTCTAGCTTTCAGCTCTTGCATAATTAAGTAGATGCAGTCCTCCATTTGATCTTTGTAAGGATCCCCAGCATCCTCAACATAGCTGACAGGAACCCCATGGGCACTAAAAAATATCATGACCTGAAGTTTGAAGGAATATTAGAATTGCGATGAAATCTATTGAAGGGCCATAATTCAATATTATCAAATTATAATTAATGAATTTGTGCATCAAAAAGTACACAAAGTAACCAAACGAACCTCTTCAGGCTTTGCAAATTTACCCAATTCTTTCTCAATTAAGTCAGCCATAGACCGAATGTAACCTTGTCGTTGATACCACGAAAGAATGACAGAAACAGGTAGTCTTGATAAATATCCATCTTCCCTGAAATTTAACCCACAGCCATTTATGAAGGAGAACGCTAATGCATAGTTTAGTGCAAAGAAATTATCAAAACCTACTTGAATATACGTTGAAGAACTCGGATGCTGGACCCAGTTGTGGAGATGGAGAACTGAGGATATAGTGGCAGCACAACAAGCTTTGTTATTCTGTCCTGCTTAATCTGTTCCGTAAAAAAAAGGATAAACAATATATACTCAATGTAAATTGGAGATAGATCGTTCAGTGTTAAAACAGATAGTTCCTTAAAAAATGAGAGGTTTAACTTCAAATTATATGAATTATGATGGCATAGTCATATAATGCCAAGAACTTGCATAAAAGCATGCCGCTGTATTCATATATTACTCAAACTCAAAGTGTGAGTTAAGGAAATGGGTATGTCTAAATTTTTAAAAAGTTTTTCGGCGTACTTTGGTGGATCTTTGGAGGTGTCATCCCATACAATATCAAGAGTTGCATCAGATGTGGATACTTAACGAAAAATACTAGATTTATCGCATATGAAACGATTTGATCAACTTAACAATAAACCATAAATTCACATGTTCAATAGTTCTGAAGGAATTAAAAACCATGCAACTTTGAATGACAATCAAATCCCCAAACCTGTTCAATTGCCTCCTCAGTGAATGGGAACCAATATCGCATTCCAACATATACATTGGCACGCACATTCTTAGCCTCCAAAGCCATTCTAAGAGCATCCGCCTGCAACAAATTCTTCATGCTATAAATACACTAAGAAAATGCAAACAAAAGATTCACCATAAAGCACAAATCAAAAACATGGTTCACTTCAGGACAAATATCCATAGAAAGAACAAAAGCTTCAAACTAAGAGCTTCATCTGCAACAGATCCTTCAAGCTATAAATCCACTTACCAAAAGCAAGCAACAAAAACTTACCATAAACCATGACACAATAACATCGTTCACTGTATTAAATATCCATACAAAAAAGACGACAATCGATCCAGTTCTATACAACACTAGCCTAGAAGAAGAAAGTAACATGTCAATTTCTACAACAAAGGGATTTCATTTTTACCTGTTCATCAGTTATTTTGCGTAAAGGCGAACCACCACCAATGGCAGCATACCCTTCTTTGCTCTTGGGAGCTCGGAGAACAGATATCAACTTTGCCAACGGTTGTTGAAGAAACCTCAACAGCCGAGGCAACCGAATAATATCCTACATAAACAAACATTATCACCATCAGCACACCATTGAAACTTAACTTAAAACCCCAGAAATGTTCATACAAATAGCATATAAAAGGAGCAAGAAGAGCAACATACAGGATCAGCAAACAAGTTGTACAAAAAGGGTTGAACATCATTAAGAGTCTCTGGACCTCCAAGGTTCAAAAGTAGAACCCCAAGCTTCTCCTCCGCGGCGTGTGAGTAATGAGATTCCGCAACACTTTCAGGGAAAGTGCAAACCCCCACCGCACAATTCGTTTGTGAGTTCAGATTTCTCTTCTGAACCGGTCCAATACTGAGATTTGACCCTTTGAGAACGCCATGATTTTGAGTATTCGATTCAGAGCTTGAGATCATAAGGGGCTTCGGTGAAGGTTTATCAACACCATTGAGACCCTCAGAGGCAATATATCTGCGCCGAGGAATCGACCTGGAAACAAGAAAAATAAAGAGGCGTAATTTGGGTAACATTTAGGCAAGTTATTAGGATCTAAAACTCATTCACAAAAACAAAGTATAAACCTTTGATTAAACCCCCCAAAAATACAAAGAACAAAGGGCTGACCTTGAAACTCTATAATTGCAAAGACTGGAACCAGATAAAGATGCTGCCTCCATGGATTTGATCTGAAGAATTTCAATTGAGGGTTGCAATAGAAAATTGGGAGTTAGGTGGATTGGGAGAGATTCTTGTATGGGTTAGTTGAGAAGGAAAAGGCGAAATTTTTATAATGAAAATCGGTAAGTCAAATAAAAACGGCAGTACCGAAGACCAAACGTATTGTTAAAGTCAAACCTAAATACACCGCACTGTTCAGTGTTCACTTTCATTGAAACGTTCAAAGGGAGGCTTTAAATTGGACGGAGGCTCCACCGAAGCTTCCAAGAAGGTCGGGGTACAGGCGGTTCTTCCCATTTTGGACGGTAAACTACGGTTTTTTTGTCACTCAACTTCTCTCTCGATTTTGTTTTGGTCATTTAAATTTTTTAAATTTTGATTTGTCACTCAAGTTTCAATTTTTTTTCTCACTTAATCGTGAAATATTTAACTTGTTTAAATTTTTTTAGTACTTATGCAAAAGGCCCTCGAAATTTTCCTCTCTTAGAATTTTGCTCCTTTTGATTCACCTGACATTGAAGTATTTTCTTACAAATTTAAATGAAAATTAGAGAGGTCGAGAAGGAGGAAACAAACACTATATTCAATTCCTCGATGACCAAATAGTGGAGATTTACATATCAAAATAAAATAAGGCCAAAGCTTTAATTTAGATTTTGTCGATTTCAAGAAAAATCAAACTGGAAAAATTGGAGAAAAGAAGAATGTTTTATGACCAGTTACATCACATATGATCGCTGACAACAATCCAATGATGATGGAGAAAGATGTCAGCCTTCAGGAAGAAAAAGGTTAGAATATTGAATTAATTTCATAAATAAAACTGTCCAAAATGCGACGTTTTGGTACTGTCGTTACAAAGTAACGACCGAGTGAGCAAAAAGTTAAATTTCCAAAGTTAAGTGATAATATTTAATGTTTTGAAAGTTGGGTAGTCAAAATAGAAACATAGTAAAAATTGAGTGACCATACTTAAAATTCTCAAGTATATGAAAACATAAATATTTTATGGGTAATATTCACAAGTGGTCCCTTTCGTTTAGGGTGTGTTCTATTTTGGTCACCAGAATTCAAAAAAGATTATTCTAGTCACTTACGTTTAGAATCGTTTATATTTTGGTCCATAAGTCGTTAGTCTTCGTTACTTTAAAAAATTAGTTTCTAATTTAACCCCCAAACTTTCAAATTTTTATTTTTCACCATCTTCTCCAAAAATTATAAAACTAAAACCCCAGAAAATTAAATCAATGGCTATAACCCAACACTGCAACTAATTCTCCTAAGATTAAAAGCGTCAGCTTCCATTGCAAATGGATATAACCCAACACTACAACTCATTCCCCCAAACTTTCGAATATATCACCAAGATTAAAATCTTACTACCTTTTCGATGGCTATGCTCATCTTTCCTCTGGTCTTGCTTGTGGCCTCATCAGTCACTTTGTCGGGATGGCTATTAGAATCGTTGGTGATGCTGGCGTTGGGTATTGTCATCTAATTTGCTTGGAATTATTTATTTTCTCTATTTTGCATTTCAACTCTCTAGAATTGAAATGTTGTTTACAGGAATCAAATTCATTTGCTTCATAGACTTTTTGAGTGTAACTCTCTTGTCCCGATCTGGATGAATGATCGGTCCGAGTAGGCTACACGGAGAAAACCGAAGTGAAACCCACTAAGGCTCCCCTTCGGTTAGCAACCCTAGAAAATTTCTTTAATTATTATCTTGTTTAAATGGATTAAATTAAACATATGTGAAAAGACAACAACAGAAGCAACAAGCGAGGCGATCAACCCAAACAACATACCAAAAACAGTCCATTTTAGCTTAAACTGCAGGCCGTATCGAAACGCCCAGAGGGTGTATCGATACGCCTTGACTAGGTCAACTGGCCAAAGTCAACTCGAGAAGACCGTATCGAAACGGTTGTTGACGGTATCGATACGCCCTCACCGGTCAATTTCTCGTGGTCAACGCTACAAAGACCGTTCCGGAACGCCTAGGACCGTTTCGATACTCTCAATTTCTCGTCAAAATCTCAGATTCCAGTAGCAAAATCGTATCGAAACGCCCCTTTTGCGTATCGAAACGCCTGGCCTGAAACAAGGGGCCGTATCGAAACGGGACCAACTGTTTCGATACATCTGCTACGAACAGACATGTTTTAGCTGGTTTATGGCACAAGGTTGCCCCAAACACCAACTAAAATCTCCCACAACCGAACATACATTAACTCTAGATGCTAGGCACCTTAAAACAACATGCTTAGCACTCATCATTCATATAAAATCCATTCAAAGAGAATCATCAATTCAACAAAGGATTCATACATGCCACTCAAGATAACATGCATTCAAGGGGAAAGGGTGTAAGTCCTCAAACACAAGGCATTTAAGCATCAAGTAAACATGGTCTACAATCCACGACATAAAGGCATAAACATGGCCAACATAACATCAACAATTCAACATGCTCATTCAAATACAAAACCAAACTAAGGAGTTTGACACCAACTCCAAACAAGTCTACACCCCCATCGTCTAGGCATTATTACAAACACGTAAATCATATTTGAGCTACTTGAGAACTCCAAAAGCTCCTCCCTTGCCCACTTGCCTCCCGAACTCTAACGATCTGCATGATGGAAATAAAGGAGAGCGTAAGCTAGCTAGCTTAGTGAGTGAAGCTCTAAAACTCAACAAGCATGCAGTTTTCAAAATACTTTTCATAATTGACAAATAAATCAATGGATGCAGGAATGATATCACAACAAGACTACACATGGTTTGCACATGCACAACCAACACACACGGTGGGACCACACATCACCGTTCGACTAGTAGTTTTCCAATGGGACCACTCATCACCTTACTCTACTACTAGTCACTATCGGTGGGACCACTCATCACCGTAGTTATGACAACCATCACGTGAGGCTCGACTTCAATACGACTACACAACAACAACAACGGGTGTAAAACAACTCAAGATGTACATGATACCACAACATATAGCCACTCATCAACACATACCAAAAAGGTGGGAGTAGTAACTTACACTTGGGTTTAGGTGAACCCTCTAGGTCTCACCCAAACCCCCAAGAGTCCCATTTCGAAAGCAAAACAAAGTTTGACATTTCTACTCACCGTTGCTACCCAAACGGAAGCCGAATACCAAGCTCAAGTCTCCAAGTTCTCCGGATTCGTCCCTGAGGCTTCACCAACACAATTCCTTGCTTCTAAACATTCCAACACAATCAAAACAACCATAATTCAGTCCACAATTCAATGTAGCCAACCCGGAACACAAACCAAGCACAAAACACATGATTTCAAACTAAAGGCAACCCCAAAATCCTAATTCCCGAGCAGCCCTAAAGCACATCCTAAAACCAATGATTCCAACACTTATATTACTCCCAAAAGCTTCCAAAACAACCCTTATATTATCAATCAAACATCAGCCAACAAATTCCCACATCAAACACCCCCAAAACTCAACATTTGAACTCTTTAAAACCCAATTTTGGAAAACATCATAAAACCATGTAAAATTCAAGTATGTTGGACCTTATAAGATGTTTTTAACTTATCTAACATCATTACATCAAAAACTCATCTAAAGGTTATCAAAATTTGGATTTTTATCTTCAAAACTTAAAAACTCAAATTTCATTATAATGGGTTTTATTGAAAACTAAAACCATAGGGAGGAAGAGGAAAGTGAGGATAAACTGAAAATCTAATTACCTTGTAAAAACCTTCAAGGATGAGGATAGATGATGATGGAACAGTGAAATGGATGAGGGGAGGTTTTGGGTGTCGTTCAAAAACAAGATGAGGAAAAAGAATGCTTATGGGTGTTTTATTTTATTTGCTTTATTTCTCCAAAATCATATATACCATATTGCCATTAATGAGATGGCTTAAATTCTCATCCCCTAAAACTCATAAGATTGGATTTAGAAGATAGGTCCAACATAGATTTTAAATATTTTGAAAATGGAACTTAAACCCAAAACATTATTTTAATATTATTTTCACTCGACCCCCAAACCCGGGTGTTACAACTCTCCCCCACTTAAGGAATTTCGTCCCCGAAATTACCTGACGGAAACTGCTCAAGCATATCAGCTTTCCTCTCCCACGTGGCCTCTTCTACACCTCTATGTCTCCATAACAACTTGACCTGCTCTATGGTCTTGCCACGCAACACCTTGCTATTAGAAGCAAGTATCTCAACTGGTTCTTCATTGTAAGAGCGGTCCGGATTCAAATCAATATCTTCTACGGGCATTACATGGGACGGATCCGATCTATACTTTCGGAGCATCGACACGTGAAACACATCATGAATCTTCTCTAGTTCGGTCGGGAGTCTCAATCTATATGCAACGAGACCAATCCTCTCAACTACCTCATAAGGTCTAATGAATATTGGGCTTGACTTACCCTTCCTACCAAACCTCATCAGCTTATCCAAGGTGAGACTTTCAAAAACACTTTATCACCCACGGAATACTCTACCTCTTTCCTCTTTAAGTCGGCATAGGACTTCTGTCGATCTGAAGCTGCCTTCAAACGATCACATATCAACCTTACCTTCTCGGTGGTGCCCTTAAGAAAATCATGCATCGATACAAGTTTTTGTCCGGCTTCGGCCCAACAAATCGGAGTTCTACACTTCCTACCATACAAGGCCTCATACGGAGCCATTTGAATACTCGACTGAAAACTGTTGTTATACGCAAACTCTACTAATGGTAAATGTTTCTCCCACGACACTTGAAAATCAATGATACAACATCTCAACATATCTTCCAACACCTGAATCACTCTCTCAGACTGACCATTGGACTGCGGATGATACGAAGTGCTGAAGTTCAACTAAGTACACAAGGCTCGATGCAAACACTCCCAAAATCTAGCTGTAAATCTTGGATCTCGGTCTGACACAATCGATTTCGGTACCCCATATAGTCTCACTATCTCACAGATATACAGATCGTCCAACTTATCTAAAGTATAGGTGGTATGAACTGGTATGAAGTGAGCACACTTAGTAAACCTATCCATTATCACCCACACCAAATTCTTCCTTGAAGGAGTCAACGGTAGCCCTAACACAAAGTCCATGGTAATACGTTCCCACTTCCATTCCGGAATCTTCAACGGCTGTAACAATCCTGAGGGAAACTGATGTTCGACCTTGACCATCTGACAAACCATACACCTACTTACAAACTCGGCCACGTCCTTCTTCAAACCAACCCAATAGTACTCTTCTTTTAACCCTCGATACATCTTCGTGCTACCCATATGCATAGCAAAAGAACTGTTATGAGCTTCATTCAATATCGTACGCCTCAACTCGGCATCCTCCGGAACCACTATCCTATCCTTGTAACATAGGATCCCATTCTCACCAAAACAATACTCGGTAGGCCTATCTTCGGCTATGTCTTGCACGTGAGGTGCCAAAGACTCATCTCGCAACTGTTTTTCTCGAATTAACTAAACTAATAAAGGCTTAACCTGAAGCTCGGCTATCAACCCACCATCATTGGACACGCTCAATCTCGCAAACATAGCTCGTAACCCAACGACCACTTTTCTACTCAAGGCATTGGCCACAACGTTTGCCTTACCCGGATGATACTCTATCGTGAGGTCATGATCCTTGAGAAGCTCTAACCACCTACGTTGCCTGAGGTTCAATTCCCTATGAGACATCAAATACTTCAAACTCTTATGGTCGGTATACACGGTGCACTTCTCACCATAAAGATGGTGTCTCCAAATCTTCAATGCGAACACCACTGCGGCTAGCTCTATGTCATGGGTGGGATAATTCTTCTCGTGAACTTTCAACTGTCGCGAAGCATATGCTACCACCTTACCCTCTTGCATAAGCACACAACCTAACCTTACGTAGGATGCATCACTATAAACCACAAATTCTCTTCCCGGTTCAGGCTGAATCAGGATGTGAGCTTCGGTCAAAGCTTTCTTCAATTTCTCAAACGCTTCTTGTCTTGCATCTGACCACTCATACAGAACATTCTTCTGTAGCAACTTAGTCAAATGAGCCATTATTCTAGAAAACCCCTCAACAAACCTTCTATAGTATCCCGCCAAACCTAGAAAACTGCAGATTTCTATCACTGACTTCGGTTGTTTCCAATTCACTATAGCTTCTATATTTTTGAGATCCACACTAATCCCATTAGCCGAGATCACGTGACCTAGGAAGACTACCTCTCTAATCTAAAACTCACATTTTCTTAGCTTGGCATACAACTGATTCTCTAGTAGGGCCTGAAGTACTAACCGCAAATGCTCATCATGCTCATCTTTGGTCCTAAAGTATACTAAGATGTCGTCTATGAACACTACCACAAACCTGTCTAAGAACTCATGAAACACACGGTTCATCATATCCATGAAAGTTGCCGGAGCATTAGTCAACCCAAAAGGCATCACCAAAAACTCATAATGCCCATAACATGTACGAAAGGCTGTCTTCGGTATGTCCACATCCTTTACCTTCAATTGATAGTACCCGAACCTCAAGTCAATCTTCGAAAACACAGAAGCACCTCTCAACTGGTCTAGCAAGTCATCTATCCTAGGCAAAGGGTATTTGTTCTTCACTGTCACCTTATTCAACTGCCTATAATCTATATACATCCTCATGCTACCATCTTTCTTCTTCACAAACAAGACCGGAGCACCCCACGGAGAAATACTAGGCCTAATGAAACCTCTATCAGTCAACTCCTGAAGCTGTGTCTTCAACTCTTTCAACTCTTTCGGTTCCATTATATACGGAGCAATCGACACTGGTGCAGAATCAGAATACGTCTCAATAGCAAACTCAACTGCTCTGTCTGGAGGCAAACCCGGTAACTCTTCTGGAAAAACACTCGGAAAATCACATACTGTTCTGATGTCTTGAGGTCTCACCTCACTCATATTCAGATTCATTACATAAGCCAAGTAAGTCTGACACCCCGAACTCAACAACTTCTAAGCTTCCAAAGCCGAAACCACATTGGACAAAAACCTAACGTTCTCACCAACTACCACAACCTCAAAGTCATCGGTAAGCCTTAAAGAGACTCGCTTGGTCTCGAAGTCAACCCTAGCCATATGCTCTACGAGCCAATCTATGCCCAAAATCACGTCAAAACCGTAGAAGGGTAACTCCATCATATCGACCAGAAATACGTGGCCCTGAACCATCAAGGGACACCTCCTATACACCTTCCTAACTACCACTATATCACCAAAAGAGCTGGTAACATTTACACCTATATCTAGCCATTCACATGGTAACACTAATGACCTTGCACGCTCACCCAAAATATACGAATGTGTCGGCCCCGAATCTACCAAAGAAAACAAACTCAAAGACTGTAATGAGAAATTACCTGCAATGACATCTGTGTCATTCCCAGCCTCTCGCTGAGCATACACCCCAGCCGGTCCTCCTCCCTCGGGTTGGACTGATACTACATGAGCCAAGTTCCTCTGACCCTCATTCCTTGGCTGAAAGTTTCCACGACCGTGCCCACGGCCTCTCTAATGCTCAAAAACCCTAGCTAGAGCCGGTCCGCCCCTAGCCGGGTGTGGACAGTTACGCATCATGTGGTCTCGGGATCCACAATTCCAACACGGCCCAAAGGTACCCGCACACTCGCCCTAATGGCATCTCCCACACCTATTGCACTCCGGTGTGTGCATAATAGCTCCTTGGCCTTGATGGCTCTGACCATAGTTACCACCCCTATGTCTCGAATCGGGCTGGTACCTCTTATCCCTATGCCTCTTGGCATGATCTCTATCCAAGTTCGCATGTCTCTTTCCGGAATCGGACCCACTAGCACGTGCACTAGAGCCAAAGTTATGCTCAATAGCCTTGGCCCTAGAGACCAAAACATCGAACTCAGTGTAGTTAGAGGCAAGCATGTAGGTCTTCACATCTCTAGTCAACTCATACCGAAAGTGCTCACACCGCTCCCTCTCATTAGGGACCTTCTCAGGCGCATACTGGCTCAATCTCACAAACTGGACCTCGTACTCAGTCACGGTCCTGTTACCCTAAACCAAGGCAATAAACACCCTCTTCTATTCATCCAAGTACCGAACTCCAAGATACTTCCTCTTGAAGGCATTTCTGAAGAACTCCCACGTGATATCCGCTTCGGCCATCCTCGAAGTAACATTGGTCCACCAAGTATAAGCATCCCCCTGAAGCAAGGAGACAATGCAACCCAACTTACGGGCGTCTGAACACTCTATCTGACCCAAGATACGAGTAGTACTCTCAAGCCACGCCTCTGAACCCTCGGGAGTCAACCCACGAAACTCAAGAGCTCTCAAGTTATGAAGCCTCTCTAGGGGCAATCATGTCCCCGCACCCTGAGGTGGTGTTACAGCTTGTGCACTGGCCAAAGCTGTCTAAAAAACCCCGACTATAGTCTAAATTAGATGGGTCATGTCCGCACCCGCTGGACCTTGACCCGCCTGAGCCCCAACACCTCCAACATTAGCACCGGCCTGAGGCCCATTACCATCGCCTCCGACTTGCGCACCAGCTTGAGGCACGTCACCTTTACCACCCACTCCATTTCCACCGGGAGCAGGAGAAACAGGAGGCTCACCTCCGGGTGCCTGGTCACCCACTCTAGGTCACCCCCTTGGTATCACCATAGCAAAATAGGATCTAAAACAGCAAACACGCAACAAACAAGAAAAAAATGTTAGGTTAGCAAAAGGGCAAGGACTCCGGTTCTCAAGCTCGTTAAACCAAAACAATTTTCCTTTTTGACAACAACACCTAACAATGGAGACATTTGACTAGCCCTTAACCCAACCAGAAAATCCACTGAAACATGCTTTCAAACACCGTACTAGCAAGCAAACTTCATGCAATACATGGTAAAAACACTCATCGAGGCATAGCAACACATAACAACTCAAACTTACCTCACTTACCTACCTGAGGTCTTAGAAACCTCAGGCTCTGATACCACCAAATGTAACCCCCCAGTCCCGGTCTGGATAACTGACCGGTCCGAGTAGGCTACACGAGAAAAATCGAAGTGAAACCTGCTAAGGCTCCCTTTCGGTTAGCAACCCTAGAAAATTTCTTTAATTATTATCTTGTCGAAATAGATTAAATTAAACCTATGTAAAAAGACAACAACGGAAGCAACAAGCGAGGCGATCAACCCAAACAGCATACCAAAAACAGTATATTTTAGCTTAAACTGCAGGCCGTATCGAAATGCCCAGAGGGTGTATCGATACGCCTTGACTAGGTCAACTGGCCAAAGTCAACTCAAAAAGACCGTATCGAAACGGTTGTTGACGGTATCGATACGCCCTCACCGGTCAATTTCTCGTGGTCAACGCTACGAAGACCGTTCCGGAACGCCTAGGACCGTTTCGATACTATCAATTTCTCGTCAAAATCTCAGATTTCCAGTAGCAAAATCATATCGAAACGCCCCTTTTGCGTATTGAAACGCCTGGCCTGAAACAAGGGGTCGTATCGAAACGAGACCAACCGTTTCGATACACCTGCTGCGAACAGACATGTTTTAGTTGGTTTATGGCACAAGGCTACCCCAAACACCAACTAAAACCTCTCACAACCGAACATACATTAACTCTAGATGCTAGGCACCCTAAAACAACATGCTTAGCACTCATAATTCATATAAAAGCCATTCAATGAGAAGAATCAATTCAACAAAGGATTCATACATGCCACTCAAGATAACATGCATTCATGGGGAAAAGGGTTTAAGTCCTCAAATACAAGGCATTTAAGCATCAAGTAAACATGGTCTACAATCCACGACATAAAGGCATAAACATGGCCAACATAACATCAACAATTCAACATGCTCATCCAAACACAAAACCAAACTAAGGAGTTTGACACCAACTCCAAACAAGTTTACACCCCCATCGTCTAGGCATTATTACAAACACGTAAATCATACTTGAGCTACTTGAGAACTCCAAAAGCTTCTCCCTTGCCCACTTGCCTCCCGAACTCTAACGATCTGCATGTTGGAAATAAAGGAGAGCGTAAGCTAGCTAGCTTAGTGAGTGAAGCTCTAAAACTCAGCAAGCA
Source organism: Hibiscus tridactylites (assembly GCA_958450335.1). NCBI lineage: Eukaryota > Viridiplantae > Streptophyta > Magnoliopsida > Malvales > Malvaceae > Hibiscus > Hibiscus tridactylites. Next base: position 60,803,376 of record OY288275.1, read on the forward strand.
TGCATTTTTCAAAATACTTTTTATAATTGACAAATAAATCAATAGATGCACGAATGATATCACAACAAGACTACACATGGTTTACACATGCACAACCAACACACACGGTGGGACCACACATCACCGTTCGACTAGTAGTTTTCTGATGGGACCACTCATCACCTTACTCTACTACTAGTCACTACTGGTGGGACCACTCATCACCGTAGTTATGACAACCATCACGTGAGGCTCGACTTCAACACGACTACACAACAACAACGGGTGTAAAACAACTCAAGATGCACATGATACCACAACATATAGCAACTCATCAACACATAACAAAAAAGTGGGAGCAGTAACTTACACTTGGGTTTAGGTGAACCTTCTAGGTCCCATCCAAACCCACAAGAGTCCCATTTCGAAAGCAAAACAAATTTTGACATTTCTACTCACCGTTGCTACCCAAACGGAAGCCGAATATCAAGCTCAAGTCTCCAAGTTCTCCGGATTCGTCCCTGAGGCTTCACCAACACAATTCCTTGCTTCTAAACATCCCAACACAACCAAAACAACCATAGTTCAGTCCACGATTCAATGTAGTCAACCCGAAACACAAACCAAGCACAAAACACATGATTTCAAACTAAAGGCAACCACAAAATCCTCATTCCCGAGCAGCCCTAAAACACAGCCTAAAACCAATGATTCCAACACTTATATTACTCCCAAAAGCTTCAAAAACAACCCTTATATATCAATCAAACATCAGCCAACAAATTCCCACATCAAACACCCCCAAAACTCAACATTTGAACTCTCTAAAACCTCCCTAAAACCCAATTTCGGGAAACATCATAAAACCATGTAAAATTCAAGTATGTTAGACCTTATAAGATGCTTTTAACTTATCTAACATCATTACATCAAAAAATCATCTAAAGGTTATCAAAGTTTGAATTTTTATCTTTAAAACTTAAAAACTCAAATTTCCTTGTAATGGGTTTTATTGAAAACTAAAACCATGGGGAGGAAGAGGAAAGTGATGGCAAACTGAAAATCTAATTACCTTGTAAAAACCTTCAAGGATGAGGATAGAAGAAATGATGGAACAGTGAAATAGAGGAGGGGAGGTTTTGGGTGTCGTTCAAAAACAAGATAAGGAAGAAGGCTTTTGGGTGTTTTTATTTTATTTTCTTTACTTCTCCAAAATCATATTTACCATATTTCCATTAATGAGATGGCTTAAATTCTCATCCCCTAAAACCCATGGGATTGGATTTAGAAGATAGGCCCAACATAGATTTTTAATATTTTGAAAATGAAACCGAAACCCGAAACATTATTTTAATATTATTTTCACTCGACCCCCAAACTCGAATGTTACATTGAGAAAAATAATTGTACTTAGAGAACGGTAACATATGTAATTTGAGAAAATTAGTGTTCTACCACAATTGATAAACTTTTTGGAGGGGATTTAGTTTATGATTTACCACAATTGATAATTTTTTGTGTAATAATTGTGATCATATGCTTAACTTTTAACCCACATTTTACAAATTATAATAAAACTATAGTGTTGAACCTCTTTTTGTTGAGTGGATCCAATCTTGAATTTGCTAAAATTTTACTTGGTTCACAAATTTGTTTTCAAATCATGTGAGGCGTTTGAAAGTTACTAAGATTAAAGCTTTGAAAGAGAACATTTCTTTCCGATGCTTGTTGATAAGCTGAGAAATGTTGCTGATGAATATAGAATATAGATCCGTCGTAATTAATTACAAAGCAGAGAATTTCTTGGTTTCGAGATTCATTGCAATTGTGAGAATATGTTTGTTTAATATAGTTTTTCTGTGCATTATTTGCAGAGCCAAAGCTCTTCGTTGGAATGATTCTTATCCTCATTTTTTGCCGAGGCTTTGGCTTTGTATGGACTCATCGTCGATATCATCCTCTCTTCTCGTGTTGGTCAATTCCGAGCAGAGTAGAGTGCAAAATTTTGAAACTTGGGATGTTGCTAGTTGGCATTATTTGGTTGTTTTGCATCCGATTGAGGATATATTTGAAAGTTTGGGAATGGGTTGTAGTGTTGGGTTATAGCCATTTGCAATTGAAGCTGACGCTTTTAATCTTGGGGGAATGGGTTGTAGTGTTGGGTTATAGCCATTGATTTAATTTTATGGGGTTTTAGTTTTATAATTTTTGGGGAAGATGGTGAAAAATAAAAATTTAAAAGTTTGGGGGTTAAATTAGAAACTAATTTTTTTAAGTAACGGAGACTAACGGCCAAAGGATTAAAATAAAAACGATTCTAAACGTAAGTGACCAGAATAATCTTTTTTGAATTCTGGTGATCAAAATAGAACACACCATAAACGAAAGGGACCACTAGTGAAGATTACCCATATTTTATAATTAGTTGTTTTCCACTGAGACCACTGGTCAAAATAAAAATATTAAAACAATAGTAAAGTTCAGAGACATATATATTTAAATGCCCATTTTTAAGAATATCACACAATATTCAATAATTAACAAATATAAGGAGATTGACTAAATGGAATCAAATTATTACCGAAATCATAAAAATGTTTTCACATAATTATATTAATTATGAATAGATGAAGAACAGGATAATAATATAAGTTAAATCAATACATATAAAATATAATTAAAATATATTTAAGGAAATCAATTGCATAGCATTTTAAAATATAGGGTGAGTTGAGATGAAAATAACCAAATAATTCATTGGTTTCTTTTTTTCTTGAATGTTGCAAGGGAAATTCTAAAAAAAAACTTAAAATGCAATTAAAATAAGATAAACATAATTTTTTATTAAAAATTATTATTTATATAAGATTGAGGGTAAGATTTGTGTAACTATCTAAAATTTTACTAATTGGGTAAAAATTTGTGTAGGATCACCTTATTTTAGCTGCAACGTAAGAGTGGTGCACGCCAGAATAATTCTTATAATTTGAATATGAATTTGTGTAGGATCACCTTATTTTAGCCGCACCAAAAGAGTAAATACAATTAATACTATTACACTCCACAACAAGGTGTTTATATAAGTTCAAAAACCATTTTAGTAAATACAATTAATACTTTTATGACAATTAAAAAACCAAATTGCAATTAAATTTAAATATAAATATGGAATAAGTTGAGGTTTTTCTAATATAATTAGAGTAAACAATAATGATATCGACTTAATTTATTATGATTTGAAATTATGATTTGAATCGAGAGTATAACGATCCAAAATTCGAGGTCAATATTCGTAGGCTGATTCAGAAGAAGAATGATCAAGTAGTGGGCATAATTAGGATCTTTGGGCCAAGAATTGATTTAGTTGGATGGGGATTTAGGCCCAAAGCAAGTTTAAAAGAATGGGGAGTTTTGGTGTAATTGTTAAAGTGAGAGAACTTGGTGGGAAATTTGCCCATTTGTGAAAATCATGGGTGCACAAATACTTTAATCTTCTTTCCCTTTCTAAAATTTAGAAATTAAAAAAAAAACTTTAACAACAACAAAAAGAGCTAACTTTATGAGGATCCTTAATATTCCAAGTGTCATGAAGGTGTGTTTCATCTTCATCTCTTAATTAGCTTCAAGAAAAGCTGAAGAACACCATCAATAATGAGGAACGGAAAAGGAACGGAAAGTGCATACATTTTTTCATTCTCATTCACGATTTGAACTTGTATTTAAGTTATGTCTGTTATGAGTTATTTCTTGTTTAGTTTGAATAGTAAGAGAGGTGGAAAGTGCATTCCCAAGTGAAAAGGAACAGAAAAGGTAAAGCGGTAGAAGAGTAGCAGGGGCTCCTCCATACTGGAAATAGAGGTAGTGTGTAACCAACCGATTTTTGGGTTAGTAGTTTCAATCGGGTACTCAGGTATTAATTGATTTGAATTGGGGACTCGATTGAAATAAATCAAAGTTGGAAGCTTAAATTAAGGAAATCTAGCGACTAAAATGAAATGGGAATACAGTTTAATGCTTAAAGTGTAAAGTTTTGAAGAGTTTAACGGTCCTTTGTGTAGTTTACCCATTTGTTGTTAGTGGGCACTGCTGACAAGACAGACCACGAACTATTCGAGTCCGATTCGATCAAAGCTCAATCAACACTCGACTCAAGTTCTTAATGAGTTGAGCTGAACTACTCGATACCTAGCTCAAAAAGCTTGCGAGCTACTCGAAAATATAATATATTTTTATATTTTAAAATTAAAGTGAGCACCATGGAAGCAGACGAATATGTCTCAAGAAAACTATATTTTCACACGCATCAATGAATCTGTTTCATTCGAATTGTTTTCTGGATAGAAGTAAACAATTCCAATTTTTACTCATATTTTCTATTTCAATTTTAAATTTATTTGTATTATTTTAATTTATTCGATTTAATGATAATCAATATTAATTTTACTTTCTTATTTATTTGAATTATCGTTTTTTCCCAACCGTTTATGCTTATTAGAATATGTGGAATCGTGTTGGACATTTTCAAGGCCCCGAGCAAAAACTCAAAAGTAGACTCATATAGAACGAAATCATATCTCATTATTTAAATAATTAATTTAATTTTTCATTAATATTACATAAAAACATGATTAAACTTTGTCAACCACATTATTTTTATTGTTTTGTTAAGAAAATTTGAAGGAATTGAATTGTGGGTATGACATGGAGCTTGATTTTGGATGATAAATATAAAAAATTTGAAGAATGATTTTTTATCAATAATATGATTTTCATTGCAGGTAAAAGTCATATAACTCGATTATCAAAGGCCTCGTTTAAAACCTCCTAAGCCTAAGTGGAGGAAAAGAGTATTAACAATAATATAAAAAATAACGAGACTAAGCACTCAAAAACGAACTCTAAACCGGCCTATGAGCACCCAAGACAACACTCTCAATCAACGTATATAACAAGCAGCTCACATTCAACCAACATCAAAAGCGCAACCCTACACTGTAAAGAACCCAACAAACTTTTTGCACTCCACACAGCTCACCCTTAATCACACAAGAACTTTGAAACCTGTATGGGAAAACAATCACAATCATTCAGGCAATCTGACACACACTATAACACCCGGGTTTAGGGGTCGGGTGAAAATAATATTTTAATATTATTTGGTTCGGTTTCATAATTAAAATAATCTTTTAAGTTTCGGGTTTCAAAAATAAATATTTTAAATTGGACCAAATTGAATGAATTGTAAATTGAAGAGTTCTTAAAGAATAAAAGGGATAGCCATTCATTAATGGCAAACTTGTAAATAATACAAGTTATATTTTAAATCCCCCCTTTATCCAACATTTCACTATTCACTCTCTTCTTCATCACACTTAACGTGAAATAGAGCTCTCTCCTCTTCACCACTATTCCATCAAAAAGCTCCTCCATTTCAACTCATTTTTGAAAGATAACATCGTTTTTTACTTCTCCTCAACTCCCTCTCTTCAAAAGTACCATTAGTTTTCATTTTCGTTAAAGTTTTGAAAATGGGGATTTCAAAAGATTTGATTAAAAATGATGCCTTTGTGTGGCTAAACCTAATATTTTGATTTAATATGGTTAGTTATGAGGTTTAGGAGTTAAATGGTTCAACATATGTGAATTTTTCTTGATTTTGAGCAATTTTCGAGTTTGGGTATAAATGGGGTTTTTGGAGGGTTTTGGGTGAGTTTTGGGGGTTGTTTTAGGTGGGAATTGATAGTCCAATGGTGCTACAATGGTTAGGGGTCAATTTGGGATCATTTGTGGGTGTCAAAGTTGTTGGAAACATGGATTTTGGAAGAGGTTTTGGGGATGCCCGAGTTTGGTTAAAAGTGGGATTGTTCATGGCTTGAAACATTGTAAATTGTGTTTAAATTGTGTTCCGGGTTGGTATTTTGATGATTGGGCTGATTTGAGGTTATTTGAATTGTGTTGAGGTTGTTTAGAAGTGAGAACTTGTGTTGGTGAAGCATCGAGAGGAAATCTGAAAACGTGAGGGTGGTTGCTTGCTTGGCTTGGAGCTTGGAAGCTTAGGTGAGTGGTTAAATGTTTAAAGTGGTTTTTAAATGGTTGGTTCGAGTATGTAGACTAGGTTGGGCTTGGTAGACCCACCTAGAGTTAGGATTAGGGTGGTAGCCTAATCCTAAACTTGATCTAGAGCCATTGGATGAACTTGTATTTGGATGTTTATGCCTCGTATGACTTGTGATATGATTGATTTGTGTATAATGTGATATACATATGAGATGAGGCATGATTTGTGATGCTTATGGCATGCATGGAAATGGTTCATGATTGTGATCATGGTGAGTACGTGCTAAGCACGGAATTGATTGAAATGAATAATGTGGAATGAGTTAAATGTTGGCACTAGTATGCTTGAGTACAAATTATCGATCATTAAGATGTTAGTGTGCACACATGAATCTAAATTCGCGCGTGACCTTGGTGGCGTTGAGTCACCAAGGAGGAGTACGGGTACGCCCGGAAATTGTATTTATATTAGTCGATGATGAGTGGAATCCCATTGACGGGGCGTGAGAATGAGTGGAATCCCCTCCGCGAGACCGGTGATGAGTGTAATCCCACCGTAAGGTAAAGTGGTTGTTGGGTGTGAGTTCCAACGTGTTTATCTACGTATTCGTGTCATAGCTAGGTGCCAATATTGATTGATATGCATATCAATGTGTTGTAGAATGTGATTTCTACTTGGATGTTTATATGTGTTTACATATGTATTGTGAAATGGAGCTTGTTGAGCATGGCATATAATTGAATATTGTTCATGCATATTTAACTTTTGGCTCTTGAGGATCCTTGGTAATTATGCATTTACCTTGGCTAAGATCGTGCTTGGACCCTGCATTGTCGAGGTTTGTTTTTAAAGAGCTTACCCTCACTAAGCTTATTGTTTACGCTCTCTCTTTGTTCGACAATGCAGATCCTTAGTTCGTGGGTTGCTAGGAGCAAGAAGAGGGCCTCCAAGTGTGCTTGTGGTGCTTGTTTGGTTACCAAGTATGAACTTTTAAATTAAGATGTAATGGCCAAGCAATGGGACATGTAATAGTGTTATGATGTTTTTGGATCATGTTGTTATGGTTGTTGTTTAGGAGCATGTTAGACTCCTCGTTTGTGCTTGTTAATTGGCTTTTAGGATGTATTCCATGCTTGAAACCATGTTAGTATTTTGCTACCTAGAATTGTCTAAGTGTTGGCTATGTTGAAGTCTAACACCTTTAATGATATGTATGGATGTATGTCTTTGTGATGTTGTGCCTTAGTGTTTAGCCTTGTTATAATGATGTTCAAGCATGCTTATATGTTGGTGAGCCTTAGCATTGTTATTAGTGTGTTGTTGGAGGTTTTGGTGGGGTTTAGGGGCACCCTTGTGCCTTAAAACAGCTAAAACCAGTCTGCAGACAGAGGGCGTTTTGAAACGGGCTACCCTGTTTCAATACGGTCCCTTTGCTTTTGGCCGAGCGTTTCGAAACGTGTAGGGGCTGTTTCGGTACACCTTTGCTACTAGAATTTTTAGATTTTGGCGAGATGAAGGTGTTCCGAAACGGGTCTGTGGTGTTTCGAAACGGGTCTGTGGTGTTTCGAAACGGTCAAATCTCGTTGACCACGAGAAGTTGACCAGGGAGGGTGTTTCGGAACGGTTAACCCCCGTTTCGAAACGACACCCTCGTGTAGGCTTAAAAATGTTGACCAGGTCAAGGCGTTTCGATACACCTTGAAGGTGTTTTGAAACGGCCTGTTAAATCACATAAAAATTGGTTGTTTTGCTTAGGTTGTTCGAGTTATTGCTTTGCGAATGTTTGTCTTCCGTTGCTGTGATCACATAGGAATTAAATGTGCATTTAGAGAAGATTAATTTTAAAAGAAATTTTCTGGGTCGTTAACCGAGGAGGAACCTTAATGGGTTTCACTTTAATTTTCCCCGTGTGTCCCACTCGGACCGGTCAAGCGTCCGGACCGGGACGAGGGGGGTTACACTTGTTGGTATCAGAGCCTAAGGTTACCGAGACCTTAGGCAGGTAAGTGAGGTAAGTTCGAGTTTTGAATTGATATGCACGGTGTTTGCTTGCTTTGTAAGTATAATTGCTTGTATGACAAGTATGTTGATTGTTTTGTTTAAAAGCATGTTGTATGAGAGTCTCATTGCTACTATTACATCGGAAAAGAATTTTAAGTGAGGGAAACGTACTTGAGCACTTGGAAGCCTTGCCTTGCTAACCCGATCTTGTATATTTTGTTTGTTGTGGTTGTAGTTATCGTTTGTGAGCGATGTCTAGGCCGAGGGGTAGGCCGAGAGTGGTTCGTCAGGAACCACGTGTTGCGGCTCTTGTTGAGCCGGTGATTGGTGTGGAGGCTCATATAGCAGGGCCGGTGGCCGCTGTTGCGTGTAAAATAGTCTATCGCAATTGCAGTGCAAGTGAACACGTCGCAAGTAATAAAGTGATACGAAGTATCGGATATCGTCTCCACAGGGATTGGGCTAATGACTTCACCTTGATTTACTGCACAAAGTAAAAGAATTCTTTTAGAGAGTTGTCACGAATAATAAAGTAAAACGGAAATAAAAGGATTAAAAAATCAAGATAGAGAGAATGGGCCGGTATTGAATTGCTCGGTAGTGCAGGTATTGAATTGCTTAGGATCTCCAGTCCTGTCGTCGCTCCCGTCGCCGACAGCACCTGTCGCGACGTCTGTCCGTTAGTTGTCGCGGCAGCAAATACTAACTCAGTACTTCAAGCTTGGCAAGAATCCCAGATCTGCCTTGCCCTATCCCTAGGCACAAGTCTGTCGATGAACACGTCTTTGATGATACCTCCCGGCGTGAATCGAAGGATGAACACCGATGTGTATGAATTCTTCCTTAGCCACTTAACCTCGCCTTATCCCTAAGCACGAGATGGTTCAACTATAAACTAGAGAACGCGCTTTTATCTCTTTCGTATACTTAACTCTCCCGATGCTAAGTAAATAGATAACCTTACAATGCTCTCCCGATGCTCTTGCAAGATGTTAAAACCAAGATAAAAGAACTTGAAGTTTATTTTATTGAACTTGAAAAATCCTATAACAAAGCAACCCTTGCAACTACTTTACAAAACAACCCGTGACCCTAGGGGGGATTTAGAACATGTCGGTGACGGGTGGACGGCAGGGTTTTGGTTTCGGTTGTGGGGTAGTCGGCCATGCCCTAGGTTTAATCTATGCCCTTTATATAAGCTTTGGGCTCAAGATATCTAAGGTAACAAGGATTACAACTTTAATTAAAAGTAAGACTCTAATAAAGATTAAATCTCTAAAGTATCCTACTTTCTAGCCGCCTCCTTGCTTTTAGGGATTTCCTCTCCTTTGAGCTTTGGCTTGACATATCTTTTGATCCGGGGCTTGGAAAATTATTTGGCTGCCACACGACAGACGAGCAGATTTTTCTCTATCTATCGATGTCCACTTCATTTTTTCTCTTCAATAATCTGCTGTCACCATGCTGTCGTGACGGGTCCATGACAGGTTTGTCTCCTTCAGCTGCTTGTTCAGTTCCGCCTTCCTGCTTATCTGCCCTTCGCCTGCCTTCATCGTCACCCTTGACAGTTACCTGCAAAATGCACCATCTTTTAGTAGAATCCGTGCCTTTTATATAATTGTGATATTTAACTGAAAACTATCCTAAATGCAATGCAATGATGCTTGAATGCAGCAGAAATATGGGTTAAAAGGGTGTAAATAATAGAACTTTTACACACTCAACACACCCCCAAACTCAAGTCTTTGCTTGCCCTCAAGCAATTAAACCTAAAGAAAAATGAAAATTTTTGTGTTGGCTTTCAAACAGTGAACTGTCCCTTATCCGTCGCTTATTCTCTATGGCGGCAGCAACCTGTCGGAAAGGCTAGGACCTGTCCGGAATCTCCCTATAGCTCTCGTGCAGTGTGTGCATGCTTGTGAACAGTTATATGCTAAGACTCTCTTAGTTTCACTAGAATATTCAACTCCTTAACTCGAATTTTTATGCCAAAGTTTATTTTTTTAGAAGGCACATTTTCATGCTTCTTTTTCTTCTATTTTCAAGCTAAAATTTTTCTAGAGCCAGTTTTGGGCACCTCTAGTTAGCTTCCTAGAGCCGGTTTCGGGCACCTCTAGGTTTTTTTTTTTTGATTTTCTTTTACTAAACTTTCTTTCCTAGAGCCAGTGTTAGGCACCTCTAGGGGCTATTCAAGTTCTAAGCATCCTATTCTAGTTTGGCTAAAAGAAATCTAAGCAATATAACAGTCACAAAAGTGTTTAAGTTTTCAGAACTATAGAAAGGCTCTAAACTTTTCCTTAACCTGTCCTAAAGATGCTGCCACGACAGAGCCGTCATGACAGGTAAGCTAACTTCACAGTTTTAAGCCAACAGTTTAATTTTTTGATTTTTTTTTTAAAAAGAACTTAGGCAAATAAAAAGACACAACAGTTAAACAAAAGATGTGCTAAGGATGCCATTAAATATGGAGGGTTGCCACCCCCAAACTCAAGGGTTGCATTGCCCTCAATGCAAAATAACTTAAAAACAGATAAAGAAAAACAAGAAAAAAAAGAGAGTACATCACAATTATATAAGGGCAGGCAGCAATAAGAGGAAACAAAAGAAATAAAAACTTAAATTTTATGCGTTGTCCTCGCTGCTGCTGCTGACGCGGATCTGATGGTAGCGTCTGCGTTGAGGAGGTGGCTGGGCAGGTTCCGGAGCAGGTTGATCGACAGCTTCGTCAGCCTGTTGAGGGGCAGGGTCTTCCTCCGGTTGGGGGACAGGGTCGTCAGCAGGTGGAAGGGCAGATGGCTCCACTAGCCTAACATCAGAACTGCTGCTGCTGCTGTCCCAGCTGGTGGACATGATGGCCTTGGACAGTTTTCTCTTGTCTGCCACATGCTTGATACGCTTCACCCGTGTGAAGGCGCTGTCCAAGTTCCTCCGGACAAGGGGGCTGTCGTCAGTGGCAGCTCGCTTTGTTCCTCGAGGGGAGGTGTCTGCCGGTGGGCTGCCGTCTGCCGTCGGGGAAGGTGTGGAGGAGGCAGATTCTCCATGGGGAGAGACAGGTGGTGTGGGAGTAGGGGATGGGATATTGAAATAATGGGCGGGGAAGGTAGGGAAAAAGACATCCGAAAAATTCAAAGTATTGATAATAAAGTTTACCGTGGCATTGGAGAAGTCTCGGATGAATGTCATTAAGCCCATCTGACGTTCCTCAATCCGCAGAACGGCAGCAAGGATGTGGGCGTTCTGATCTGCCGGAGCGGTGTTGGTGGCAGCTTCTGGGGCAGGCTCAGTGGCAGGCTCATCATCAGACTCAGCAGGAGGGGCGTTGGGATCGAAGGCGTTGAGGGGCGATACGACTACTAGCTCCATGAGGCTGGATATGTTGTTGTCTGTCCAGCCGCTGCCCTTCTTGATGTTGTCTGAGGCTTCCTCCGGTACGGCAGCGCAGCGGCAGAGGGCAGTTATGGTGTAGGGCAGGCAGAGCCGTGAGTCCGAGCGGAAGGCGCAATCTAGAATGCTGTCCCTCATGTACCTGCCCACATTGATGGGCCTGTTGTGCATGATAGAGTGGATGAGGGCCAGTCTCTGCCTGTTGACTGTCGTATGGTGGGACGAGGGCAGGATACGCTTTTTGATAAAAGCGTTCCATAACTTTGCCTCAGGTAGGAGCTGCCCCCTATTGACAGAATGGGGGTTCTTCTTACTCGTGCTCCACGTCGTTCCTGCTTCTGTCAACTCCCTCATGACAGCATCATGGCCGGCAGCATCGAGGGTGTCCCAAAACTGTTGATGGGCATCATCGTTGGGGCCGAAGAAGAGGCCGAAGACATGGTTGATGCTGCTGGTGGTAAAGGGTACTGTCACTCCCCTGACGGTGACAGATGTTGCCGTCTTGCTCTCGATCGCCGCATAGAACTCCCTGACTAGGGTGTCATTAAGTTCTGCCGGCTGCTCGGCGAAATCTTCCCACAGTTGGGCTGTAATGGCCTGCATGATGAACGGCCGGAGTCCAAACAGAGGGGCATCTCTGTTGTAGATGAAGCTGCGCTCTTCCCACAGTTCCTTGTTAGCGAACGGAGATGCTGCTGCGGAAGAGGAAGCGGCAGCAGCGTTCTGTCGGGTTTGTCGTGAAGACATGTTTGGTTGCAAGGGCTGAAAATGAAAGAAAAGAGATTAAACTAGAAGAGAATAGCAAGAGAGAAAATCTGAAGTGAGGAAAAATGAAAAGGAGAAGGGGTTTATATAGCTGTCGGGGGCTGCCCATTTAATGCCGCAACGGCAGGCGGGAATAACGGAGCGGCATATTGAATGTTGCGTCTGACACGTCTGACGGACATTAATGCTGCGTCTGCCGCATGATTCTTCGTCTGCTGTGCGTCTGTTGACAGCCTGTCAACTCCATCTGCGCCGGCAGCCGAAACGACAGGTTATAAATGGACTTTATTTGGGCTGATGGATGGGCGGTGGGCTTGGGCCACTTCTTTTTTTCTCACTTGCCTTCTTTATTTCCTAAAAACTGAAATTAAAAACAAAACATTATTCGAATAAAATCTAATTCCTAATAAATAATATTAATAATAATAATAATAAAAAAATAAGAGAATTAGGTTAAATTAGGGATGCCTTGTGGGGCATCACCTAAAGTAACCACTTCCTGTATTCCTGGGGCTTCAGTCCCTTGATAGTGCTTGAGGCGTTGTCCATTGACTTTGAATTGGTGCCCGTCCTTTAGTGATTGAATTGTAATGGCACCATGGGGAAAAACTTGAACTACTTGGAATGGGCCAGACCATCTAGATTTGAGCTTCCCTGGAAAGAGTTTCAATCTAGAATTGAACAACAACACAAGCTGCCCTGGGCAGAACTGTCGTGGCAGCAACTTCTTGTCATGCCACTTTTTAGTTTTTTCCTTGTAAATCCTTGCATTGTCGTAGGCCATTATCCGTATTTCATCGATCTCATTCAAATCTAACAGCCTTTTCTGGCCTGCCTTGTCCAAGTCCATGTTTACTGCCTTGATCGCCCAATATGCCTTGTGTTCTATCTCGACAGGCAGATGACAGGTTTTCCCATAAATCAGACGGTATGGAGACATGCCCAATGGAGTCTTGAAGGCTGTTCTGTATGCCCATAATGCATCATTCAGAAGCAAAGACCAATATTTCCTAGTTGGTTTAACCATTTTTTCAAGAATGTTCTTTACTTCCCTATTGGATATCTCAGCCTGTCCATTGGTCTGTGGGTGGTATGCTGTCGCGATCCTGTGCTTGACACCATATTTTCTCAAGGCGGCAGCAATTACCTTGTTGTCAAAATGTCTCCCTTCATCACTGATAATCGCCCTAGGGATGCCGAATCTAGAAAAGATGTTTTTGTGCAAAAACTTTTGGACTGTTTTGGCATCATTCTTTTGAGTTGCGATTGCTTCTACCCACTTGGAGACATAATCCACTGCTAGGAGGATATAAAGATTTCCACAAGAAGATGGAAAAGGTCCCATAAAATCAATCCCCCAAACATCGAAGATTTCGACTTCTAAAATATTCTGCAGTGGCATCTCGTTTCTCCTCGAGATGTTACCTGTCCGCTGGCACCTGTCACAGTTTTTGTAAAATTCCTGTGCGTCCTTATACAGTGTCGGCCAGTAGAACCCTGACTGCAGCACCTTGGCAGCAGTTTTATTGCCTCCTAAGTGTCCTCCATATTGTGAAGCATGACAGTGATGGAGAATGTCTTCTTGTTCTTCTTGTGGTATGCATCTCCTTATAACCTGATCTGCGCACATTTTGAAAAGAAGAGGTTCGTCCCAATAATAATGTTTAACATCATTTTGAAACCTCTTCCTGGCTTGGTAAGTAAGATCAGAAGGTAATATTCCGCTAACTATAAAATTAACGAAATCAGCATACCAGGGAAGGTTAGAAGACTTACCTGCCGCCATGGCTGTCGCGACAGCTAGTGCGGCAGCAAAGAGCTGCTCATCTGGGAAGGTCTCCAATATGTGTGTCTCATTTGGCGGTAGACTCTGTCCCGTTTCCAACCTCGACAAGTGATCTGCCACCTGATTTTCTGTCCCCTTTTTATCTTTTATCTCAAGGTCGAATTCTTGTAATAGTAATATCCATCGTATCAACCTAGGTTTTGCATCTTTTTTTGCAAATAGATACTTGAGGGCAGAGTGGTCGGTGTGTATTATAACCTTCGTTCCAAGTATGTAAGAACGAAACTTGTCGATGGAAAACACCACGGCTAACAGCTCCTTTTCCGTGGTGGTATAATTCACTTGGGCATCATTCAATGTTTTGCTGGCGTAATATATGACATGAAATAGCCTGTCCTTGCGCTGCCCAAGTGCTGCCCCGACAGCATAGTCACTAGCATCACACATAATTTCAAACGGTTGCGTCCAGTCTGGTGGCTGTACTATGGGGGCTGTCACTAACTTTTCCTTCAGAACCTTGAATGCTTCAGTACATTCTTCATTAAAGTCAAAGGGTCGGTTCTGCTCTAGGAGATGACATAGGGGTTTCGTGATTTTTGAGAAATTGGCAATAAATCTCCTATAAAAACCAGCATGCCCTAAAACACTCCTAATGCCCTTGACTGTTGTTGGCGGCGGCAGCTTCTCTATGACTTCTATTTTTGCCCTGTCGACTTCTATCCCACGGCAGCTAATCTTATGGCCTAAGACTATCCCTTCATCTACCATGAAATGACATTTTTCCCAATTAAGAACAAGATTAGCCTTTTCACATCTTTCAAGTACCTTTTGAAGGTTGCCGAGGCAGCTCTCAAAATCGTCTCCAAAGACGGAAAAATCATCCATGAAGATCTCAAGGAAGTCTTCTACCATGTCGGAGAATATTGCCATCATGCACCTTTGGAAGGTGGCAGGTGCGTTACAAAGTCCAAATGGCATCCTCCTAAATGCGTACGTATCGTAGGGGCATGTGAAAGTCATTTTCTCTTGGTCCTCCGGTGCAATAGCAATTTGATTATATCCTGAATAACCATCAAGAAAACAATAGTAAGGTTTACCCGCTAATCTATCAAGCATTTGATCAATAAAGGGTAAAAGAAAGTGGTCCTTTCGGGTAGCTTTGTTAAGCTTCCGATAGTCCATACAAACCCTCCAACCGGTCACAGTCCTGGTTGGGATTAACTCGTTGTTTTCGTTGGTTATTACAGTCATGCCTCCTTTCTTGGGAACACATTGCACCGGGCTTACCCATTTGCTGTCGGAGATGGCGTAAATAATACCAGCATCTAACCATTTAATTATTTCTTTACGCACTACCTCCTTCATTGCAAGGTTTAACCGCCTTTGGGCATCAATAGTCGGCTTATGGTCTTCCTCTAGGAGGATTTTGTGCATACAGATTGCCGGACTAATGCCCTGGATGTCTGCTATCGTCCATCCTATCGCCCTTTTATGCTGCCTCAACATGTCGATCAGCTGTCGTTCCTGTTCCTGCGGCAGCTTAGCAGAGATGATTACAGGCAGTGTGTTATCACAACCAAGATAAGCATATTTAAGCTGCCCTGGCAGGGGCTTAAGTTCTAAGACAGGTGGTTCAACAGTGGAGGGCTTTTGGATTAAATGGTTATCCGAAGTGTAATTTAAGGGTTCGAATAACTTACCTGGACGATGGTCTAACCAGTTTACCTCCTCATGACCTTCAGTATCAGATGTATCGGTTTCAGAGGGGTCACTGTCGTCTGTGCTGCCGTCGTTGCTGTCGTCGTCACTGTCGTGACAGGTTGGTAGATGGTTGTCGCAGCAGTGACCAAATTTAATATCTCGGCAGCCTGACCTGATGCAGGGGTAATCAAAGGTCACCTCGATGATGGCTTTGCATTCCTCGTCCACATCGGCATGTTTCATTGCTTGGAGAACATTCAACTTAATTTCTTGATCGTTCACGCGCATGGTGAGTTCTCCTTTTTCCACATCAATCAACGATCTTCCCGTGGCTAAGAAAGGTCGTCCTAGGATGACTGGTGCGTTCTCATCTGCCTCACAATCTAAAATAAGAAAGTCAGCAGGAAAAATAAGTTTATCCACTCTTACCAAAATATCTTCAATTTTTCCCTCGGGGTGAACGTAAGAGCGGTCGGCTAGCTGTAGGGTAACTGTCGTGGGCCGCGCCTTGCCAATACCTAGTTTCTGAAAAACAGATTTGGGCATTAGATTAACACTAGCACCAAGATCACAAAGTGCCTTACCCACAAATTTATCACCGATTACGCAAGGTATAAGGAAGCTCCCTGGATCCTTCTTTTTCTGGGGTGGTTGTCGATGAAGAATACTCATGCAAACCTCTTGCATCCTTACCGTTTCAAATTCCCCAAGTTTAGATTTTTTAGACATTACATCCTTGAGAAATTTAGCATAACCGGGCATCTCCCTAACAGCATCTAACAACGGAATATTAATATGAACCTGTTTAAAAATATCATAAATTTTTTTGAGTTGAGATTCATTCTTAGCTTGTTGTATCCGTTGAGGAAAAGGTGGTGGAGGACGATAATCAGCAATGCGTCCTTCCCACTGCATGCGAATCTGAGGACGATGATCTTCCTTTTTCTCCTCTGTCGCTTCTGCTGTCGTGACAGGATCATCGGCAGCAGTCTGTTTATTACCTGTCGGGGCAGCTTCCTCGGCAGGTTTGTTCAAAGCAGGGTCCTTTTCTGTATCAGCTTCTTTTTCCGGCCCTGGTAGCTTTTTCCCACTCCTAGTAGTAATTGCCTTACATTGCTCATGTGGGGGTGGTCTAGCATTTTCAGTATTGCTAGGGAAACCTCCATTCTGCCTTGGTTTAATATGCTGTGACACCTGACCCATTTGTGTCTCTAGAGATTTCAAGGTGGCCTCATGGTTTGTCATTCTCATCTTAGTCTCGTCCATAAAATTTTCCGTCTTTTTGACAAACTGATTAATATTTTCCATATATGTGCCAGTTTGAGACATAAAGGTAGCCAGAGTCTGCTCCAATACACTACTCGTGGCAGGTGGTGGCTGCTGTTGCTGCTGAGGCGGCAGGTTCTGCGGCAGGTTCTGCGGCTGCAGTTACTGTCGCGTCAACAATCTAGGACCCCCCTGGTTCTGATTATATGCTTGCGGATTTAGGGCATTGTTAGGATTACTCCAGGAAAATTTGGGATCCTTTCTCCAATTAGGGTTGTAATTGTTGGAATTGTAGTTTGGCTTGTAATTTCCAACATATTTCCCTTCTTCTATGTTTATAGGGCACTCATCCCTACTATGATTTCCCTCACAAGTGGCACAAATTTCCTCGACAGCAAACCCTCGTACTTCCTCTTCACTTAATAAATGTTTCATGGCTTTAGTGAGGAATGCTACCTGTGATTTCATAGTGCTGTCAGCCTCATAGTCCTTGACAGCAAGTACCCGTTTACCCCCTCTTCTAGCTGTCGGAAACTGCTCCTCATTCTTAGCTAGATTCTTCAGAACTTGTAGTGCCTCGTCCGGATCTTTATCCAATAATAGTCCATTTGCTGCAGAATCAATGCGAATGCGAGTTTGTAAGTTAGCAGCATTATAAAACTTAGTTACCTGATTCCAGACGGGGAATCCATGCATTGGGCAGTTCCGTAGAAGAGTAGTAAATCTGTCCCAGGCCTCGTGCATCGGCTCGTCATCTTCCTGTTGAAAAGTAGCAATTTCGTTACGTAATCGCTCAGATAAATGTGAAGGATTAAACCGAGATAAAAATTCACGAGTTAGATCTGCCCAAGTCATAATAGAACCCGATGTAAGTTTATTCCACCAAGTTTTAGCTTTATCCCTTAATGAATGAGGGAATAACCGAAGCCTCAGTATCTCCGGACTAACTCCTGGTAGCCTAAACGAACCACAGATCTCCTGGAACGTTTTGAGATGCTCCCTAGCATCTTCTGTCGCAGAACCACTGAACTGTCCGGCGTTGTTGATCATACTAAACATGACAGGTTTAAGCTCGAAGTTGTCAACATCAATATCCGGCAGCGTGGTCTCCAGCTCTACATGGTCATTCAGCATGTAGTCACGACATGACCGTCGTCCACCTGCCCCAGGCGGATCGCCGACAGGCGGTATGTCTCCTCCAGCAGGTTGGTTACGGGCCATCTGTTCTAGCTGTTCTTCAAGGTATTCGTTCCTGTCTAAAAGATGGCGAATTTGTTTCTTGAGATTGAATGATCGTTCGATTTCCGGATCTAACTTATACTCAGGATCTTCGCCTCTTTTCGATCTGCGCATAAACAAGAGAACCTTGTGAAAAGCAAGAGTTGAAAAAAACAAAAATAAAAATTAAAGATAAACTAAAAACGAAAAACGAAAATAAAAATAAAAATAAAAAAAAAACAAAAAGTGCAATAAAATAAAGATGTAGTTATGTTGCCAATCCCCGGCAACGGCGCCAAAAACTTGTTGCGTGTAAAATAGTCTATCGCAATTGCAGTGCAAGTGAACACGTCGCAAGTAATAAAGTGATGCGAAGTATCGGATATCGTCTCCACAGGGATTGGGATAATGACTTCACCTTGATTTACTGCACAAAGTAAAAGAATTCTTTTAGAGAGTTGTCACGAATAATAAAGTAAAACGGAAATAAAAGGATTAAAAAATCAAGATAGAGAGAATGGGCCGGTATTGAATTGCTCGGTAGTGCAGGTATTGAATTGCTTAGGATCTCCAGTCCTGTCGTCGCTCCCGTCGCCGACAGCACCTGTCGCGGCGTCTGTCCGTTAGTTGTCGCGGCAGCAAATACTAACTCAGTACTTCAAGCTTGGCAAGAATCCCAGATCTGCCTTGCCCTATCCCTAGGCACAAGTCTGTCGATGAACACGTCTTTGATGATACCTCCCGGCGTGAATCGAAGGATGAACACCGATGTGTATGAATTCTTCCTTAGCCACTTAACCTCGCCTTATCCCTAAGCACGAGATGGTTCAACTATAAACTAGAGAACGCGCTTTTATCTCTTTCGTATACTTAACTCTCCCGATGCTAAGTAAATAGATAACCTTACAATGCTCTCCCGATGCTCTTGCAAGATGTTAAAACCAAGATAAAAGAACTTGAAGTTTATTTTATTGAACTTGAAAAATCCTATAACAAAGCAACCCTTGCAACTACTTTACAAAACAACCCGTGACCCTAGGGGGGATTTAGAACATGTCGGTGACGGGTGGACGGCAGGGTTTTGGTTTCGGTTGTGGGGTAGTCGGCCATGCCCTAGGTTTAATCTATGCCCTTTATATAAGCTTTGGGCTCAAGATATCTAAGGTAACAAGGATTACAACTTTAATTAAAAGTAAGACTCTAATAAAGATTAAATCTCTAAAGTATCCTACTTTCTAGCCGCCTCCTTGCTTTTAGGGATTTCCTCTCCTTTGAGCTTTGGCTTGACATATCTTTTGATCCGGGGCTTGGAAAATTATTTGGCTGCCACACGACAGACGAGCAGATTTTTCTCTATCTATCGATGTCCACTTCATTTTTTCTCTTCAATAATCTGCTGTCACCATGCTGTCGTGACGGGTCCATGACAGGTTTGTCTCCTTCAGCTGCTTGTTCAGTTCCGCCTTCCTGCTTATCTGCCCTTCGCCTGCCTTCATCGTCACCCTTGACAGTTACCTGCAAAATGCACCATCTTTTAGTAGAATCCGTGCCTTTTATATAATTGTGATATTTAACTGAAAACTATCCTAAATGCAATGCAATGATGCTTGAATGCAGCAGAAATATGGGTTAAAAGGGTGTAAATAATAGAACTTTTACACACTCAACAGCCGCGGGAGTTGGAGCTTCTCCACCACCTTCACCACCACCACCTCCTCCGCCTGGAGCTGGGGGCGAGGATGGAGCTGAAGGAGAGGGACCTCAAGGTGGCCAAGGTCCGGCCAGAATTGATATGACTCCGCTAGTGCAAGCTATATCGGGAGCATTTCAGGCCGCAGTTGCGGGAGCTCAGGCTGCAGCTCAGCCTAGGTGTGACAATGCTAGTCTACCTTTGGAGAGGCTCCGTAGCTTGGGGGCCGAAGAGTTCAGAGGATCTACTCCGGAGAGGTCGGAGTTATGGTTGGAGAAGACAGTTCGTATCTTAGCTCAGATGGGTTGCGTGGGCGCACGTAGACTGGGTTGTGTGATTTCCTTGCTTCAGGGTGATGCCTACACCTGGTGGGTCACCATTACTACTGGGGTTCCAGAGGCAGAGATTGATTGGGATTTCTTTGAGTCCGCTTTCAGGAAGAGGTACTTGGGACCGAGGTACTTAGATGAGAAGAAGCGAGAGTTTATGGCCCTTACTCAGGGAGATGCTTCTGTGACAGACTATGAGATCCGTTTTGTTCGCTTGAGTCAGTACGCTCCAGAGTTGGTTCCTACTAATGTGGAACGTTGTAACCGTTTCCGCTATGGGTTGAGCGAAGAGGTCAAGAGGTACACGTTAGCTTCTGACTACTCAGACTTTGATGTATTGGTCGCGAGGGCCAAGGACTTAGAGCACAGTTTGGGTTCGGCCAAACGATCATGTGGATCTAGTTCTGGTAAGAGGCATAACCACTTTGACAGTAGAGATGCCAAGAGGCATAGAGGTGGCGGACATCAGTTTGACCATAGACGTGGCGGTGGCCATCATGGTAGGGGCCATCAGGGCCATAGAGGAGGAGGGCGTTTGCCCGAGTGCACACGTTGTGGGAGACATCACATTGGTGAGTGTTGGGGTAACTTTCATGCTTGTTGGAACTGTGGTTCGAGGGACCACTTTAGGAGAGATTGTCCGCATCAGGCGGCATAGGCACCGAACATTGCTCAGGCTCCGGCGAGAGCGAATGATTTTCAGAGAGGTCGTGGGCGCGGTCGTGGCTACTTCCAGCCTAGGGTTGATGCACCTAGGGTAGATGCTCAGAGGAACCTTGCTCATGTTGTGGCAGTGCAGCCAGAGGCAAGAGGACCAGCGGGAGTCTATGCTCAGAGAGAGGCCGGGAACGACACTGATGTGATAGCAGGTAATTTTGAGTTACAGTCTATGTCTTTGCTTTCTTTGCTTGATTCGGGTTCTACACATTCCTACATTTTGAGTTACCATGCACAGAAGTTAGATATACCTGTTGAGATTTTAGATGTAGGTATGCATGTGACTAGTTCTTTTGGTGAGACAGTTGTGGTTAGACGTATGTATAGGAGATGTCCACTGAAGATTCAGGGTCATGTGTTCTCTGTTGATATGATGGAACTTCCTTTCTATGGTTTTGATATTATTTTGGGTATGGACTGGTTAGTTGAGCACCGAGCTAGTGTGGATTTTGAGACGAAGAGAATTTCCTTGAAACTTTCTGATGACTAAGAGGTAGTAGTAGTAGGCGAGAACATTAAGTTCTTGTCTAATGTGGTGTCAGCTTTAGAGGCTCATAGGTTGATGGACTCCGGATGTGGGGCTTACTTAGCTTATGTTATGAATCTGAATACGAGTGAAGCTAGACCAAAAGATATCAGAACAGTTTGTGACTTTTCGGATGTGTTTCCTGAAGAGTTGTCGGGTTTGCCTCCTGATAGAGATGTTGAGTTTGTGATTGAGTCTGTTTCAGGGTCTAACCCAGTTTCGATAGCTCCGTATCGTATGGCTCCGAAAGAGTTGGAGGAATTGAAGAGTCAGTTGCAAGAATTATTAGACCGTGGTTTCATTAGGCCTAGTAGTTCTCCTTGGGGTGCTCCCATGTTGTTTGTGAAAAAGAAAGATGGTAGTATGCGCATGTGTATTGACTATAGACAGTTGAATCAGTTGACTGTGAAGAACAAGTATTTGTTGCCTCGCATAGATGATTTGTTTGACCAGTTGAGAGGTGCTTCAGTGTTCTCGAAGATAGATTTGAGATCCGGGTACTACCAGTTGAAAGTAAAGGAGTGTGATGTTCCGAAGATAGCTTTTAGGACTAGATATGGTCACTATGAGTTTCTTGTGATGCCGTTCGGGCTTACGAATGCACCTGCAGCATTCATGGACATGATGAACATAATTTTTAGAGACTATCTAGACCGTTTTGTAGTTGTTGTCATTGATGACATACTTGTGTACTCAAAGACAGAAGAAGAGCATGATGAGCACTTGAGGTTTGTTTTACAGAGATTGTTGAGCAATCAGTTGTATGCGAAGCTTAGTAAATGTGAGTTCTGGATTCGAGATGTTGTATTTCTTGGCCATGTTGTTTCGGCCGAAGGTATCCGTGTTGATCCATCGAAGATTGAGGCTATTGTTGAGTGGAAACAACCTAAGTCCGTGACCGAGATTAGGAGTTTCCTAGGATTAGCCGGTTACTATAGGAGATTTGTTGATGGTTTCTCTAGAGTAGCTGCTTCTTTGACTAAATTGTTGCAAAAAAGAGTTAAGTTTGAATG
Organism: Hibiscus tridactylites; assembly: GCA_958450335.1. Taxonomy (NCBI): domain Eukaryota; kingdom Viridiplantae; phylum Streptophyta; class Magnoliopsida; order Malvales; family Malvaceae; genus Hibiscus; species Hibiscus tridactylites. Next base: position 60,825,809 of record OY288275.1, read on the forward strand.
GTCAGATGCAAGACAGAAGGCCTTTGAGAAATTGAAAGAAGCTTTGACAAATGCTCCAGTATTAGTGCAACCTGTTTCAGGTAAGGAATTTGTGATTTATAGTGATGCTTCCTACATAGGTTTAGGATGTGTTTTGATGCAAGAAAGAAGAGTTGTTGCTTATGCTTCTAGACAGTTGAAGATTCATGAGAAGAACTATCCTACTCATGATATAGAGTTAGCCGCAGTTGTGTTTGCATTGAAAATTTGGCGTCATTATTTGTATGGTGAGAAGTGTATAGTTTACACCGATCACAGGAGCTTGAAGTACTTGATGACACAGAAAGAGTTGAACTTGAGACAAAGAAGATGACTAGAGTTGCTAAAAGATTATGATTTGACCATTGAGTACCATCCTGGTAAGGCAAATGTAGTAGCCGATGCTTTGAGTAGAAAAGTGGTCGTTGAGTTGAGAGCTATGTTTGCTAGATTGAGTGTGTCCGATGATGGTGGGTTGATCACCGAGTTGCAAGTGAAGCCTTCTTTGATTCAGTTGATTAGAGAGAAGCAGTTGCAAGATGTGACATTAGTTCCTCATGTTCAAGACATAGCCGAAGGAAGACCGACCGAGTATAGTTTCATTGGTGAGAGCTTGTTGTGCTTTAGAGATAGAATTATTGTACCAGAAGATGTTGAGTTGAGACGTCAGATTCTGAGTGAAGCACGTTCGAGTCCTTTTTCTATGCATCCGGGTAGTACCAAGATGTATCGTGATTTGAAGAATGATTACTTCTTGGTTGGTTTGAAGAAAGATGTAGCCGAGTATGTGAGCCGTTGTATGGTTTGTCAGAGAGTGAAGGCAGAACATCAGGTTCTTTCAGGTTTGTTACAGCCTTTGAAGATTCCGGAATGGAAATGTGAGAGGATCACCATGGATTTTGTGTCGGGGTTGCCTTTGTCTCCTTCGAAGAAGAATTTTGTTTGGGTGATTGTTGATAGGTTCACTAAGTGTGCTCACTTCTTAGCAGTGAACACTACAGATTCCTTAGACAAGTTGGCAAACTTGTACATCCGTGAGATTGTGAGACTTCATGGAGTTCCGAAGTCTATTGTTTCAGATAGAGATCCTAGATTTACTTCAAGGTTCTGGGTTGCTTACATAGTGCTCTAGGTAGCCGTTTGCATTTCAGTACGTCTTATCATCCGCAGTCCGATGGGCAGTCAGAGCGAGTGATACAAATTCTAGAGGATATGCTTCGTTGTTGTGTGATTGACTTCCAGGGTTCTTGGGAGAAACACTTACCGTTAATTGAGTTTGCTTACAACAACAGTTATCACTCCAGTATTCAGATGGCTCCCTATGAGGCTTTGTATGGTAGACGATGTAGGACTCCGATTTGTTGGGCTGAAACAGGTCAGAGATTGTTACCTATGCCGGATTTGCTTAAGGGGACTACCGATAAGGTGAAGTTGATTTGTGATCGTTTGAAAGCAGCTTCCGATCGTCAGAATTCTTATGCGGATTTGAAGAGAAAATAGATTGAGTTCTCTGTGGGTGAGAAAGTGTTTCTGAAAGTATCTTCGTGGAAAAAGGTAATGAGATTTGGCCGGAAGGGCAAGCTGAGTCCGAGGTTCATTGGTCTGTATGAGATAGTTGAGCGGATTAGGCCTGTAGCTTACCGTTTTAGGTTACCTTCTGAGTTAGAGAAGATCAATGATGTCTTTCATGTGTCTATGCTTAGAAGATATAGATCAGATCCTTCTCATGTTATGCCCGTAGAGGAGATAGAGCTGAATCTGGATTTGTCTTATAATGAAGAGCCTGTTGAGATACTTGCTTCTGATAGCAAGGTGTTGCGTGGTAAGACCATAGAGTTGGTCAAGGTGTTGTGGAGACATAGAGGTTTGGAAGAGGCCACGTGGGAGAGGAAAGCTGATATGGTTGAGCAGTTTCCGTATTTGTTTCCGTCAGGTAAATTTCGGGGACGAAATTCCTTAAGTGGGGGAGAGTTGTAACACCCGGGTTTAGGGGTCGGGTGAAAATAATATTTTAATATTATTTGGGTCCGGTTTTATAATTAAAATAATCTTTTAAGTTTCGGATTTCAAAAATAAGTATTTTAAATTGGACCAAATTGAATGAATTGTAAATTGAAGAGTTCTTAAAGAATAAAGGGGATAGCCATTCATTAATGGCAAACTTGTAAATAATACAAGTTCTATTTTAAATCCCCCCTTTATCCAACATTTCACTATTCACTCTCTTCTTCATCAAACTTAACGTGAAATAGAGCTCTCTCCTCTTCACCAATATTCCATCAAAAAGCTCCTCCATTTCAACTCATTTTTGAAAGGTAACATCGTTTTTTACTTCTCCTCAACTCTCTCTCTTCAAAAGTACCATTAGTTTTCATTTTCGTTAAAGTTTTGAAAATGGGGATTTCAAAATATTTGATTAAAAATGATGCCATTGTGTTGCTAAACCTAATATTTTGATTTAATATGGTTAGTTATGAGGTTTAGGAGTTAAATGGTTCAACATATGTGAATTTTTCTTGATTTTGAGCAATTCCCGAATTTGGGTATAAATGGGGTTTTTGGAGGGTTTTGGGTGAGTTTTGGGGGTTGTTATAGGTGGGGAGTGATAGTCCAATGGTGGTACTATGGTTAGGGGTCGATTTGGGATCATTTGTGGGTGTCAAAGTTGTTGGAAACATGGATTTTGGAAGAGGTTTTGGGGCTGCCCGAGTTTGGTTAAAAGTGAGATTGTTCATGGCTTGAAACATTGTAAATTGTGTTTGAATTGTGTTCCGGGTTGGTATTTTGATGATTGGGCTGATTTGAGGTTATTTGAATTGTCTTGAGGTTGTTTAGAAGCGGGAACTTGTGTTGGTGAAGCATCGAGAGGAAATCCAGAAACGTGAGGGTGGTTGCTTGCTTGGCTTGGAGCTTGGAAGCTTAGGTGAGTGGTTAAATGTTTAAAGTGGTTTTTAAATGGTTAGTTCGAGTATGTGGACTAGGTTGGGCTTGGTAGACCCACCTAGAGTTAGGATTAGGGTGGTAGCCTAATCCTAAACTTGATCTAGAGCCATTGGATGAACTTGTATTTGGATGTTTATGCCTCGTATGACTTGTGATATGATTGATTTATGTATAATGTGATATACATATGAGATAAGGCATGATTTGTGATGCTTATGGCATGCATGGAAATGGTTCATGATTGTGATCATGGTGAGTACGTGCTAAGCACGAAATTGATTGAAATGAATAATGTGGAATGAGTTAAATGTTGGCACTAGTATGCTTGAGTACAAATGATCGATCATTAGGATGTTAGTGTGCACACATGAGTCTAAATTCGCGCGTGGCCTTGGTGGCGTTGAGTCACCAAGGAGGAGTACGGGTACGCTCGGAAATTGTATTTATATTAGTCGATGATGAGTGGAATCCCATCGACGGGGCTTGAGGATGAGTGGAATCCCCTCCGCGAGACCGGTGATGAGTGTAATCCCACCGTGAGGTAAAGTGGTTGTTGGATGTGAGTTCCAACGTGTTTATCCGCGTATTCGGGTCATAGCTAGGTGCCAATATTGATTGATATGCATATCAATGTGTTGTAGAATGTGATTTCTACTTGGATGTTTATATGTTTTTACATATGTATTGTGAAATGGAGCTTGTTGAGCATGGCATATAATTGAATATTGTTCATGCATCTTTAACTTTTGGCTCTTGAGGATCCTTGGTAATTATGCATTTACCTTGGCTAAGATCGTGCTCGGACCCTGCATTGTCGAGGTTTGTTTTTAAAGAGCTTACCCTCACTAAGTGATGTGAGCACATCTTCACCAGCACATGTTGCTGATCCGGAGGTCTTACCGTTAGGACCAATTACGCGATCTAGGGCGCAACGTTTCAGGGAAGCTTTGTTCCTTATTTGTGCTAGTATTTCTGAATCATTTGATAATACTTGTGCCTTAGACGGTACGACTTTTAATGTGTTGCATGCTGATATGTGACTTATTTAGGTTATATTATTTATTACGTATGTTTAAGAATATATATAATATAGTGTTTTGGGTTAGTAAAATATAACTTATAATGTATTTCTTTTAATATGTTTATTTTTATGTGTGTGTGCAGTAATGTGTGCACGTGAATGTTTGTGCAACCAATATATAATGTGCATGTGCAACGTGTGTGAAGACTCTTGTGCATATGTGACCGAATGCATGGGAGATCAGTGTGCATGTGTGGCCGACTGCATGCAATATTTCTTCAATTCATTGTGCGGCAAATTGAAGGATAAGCACAAGGGTGGTTCTTTTCAAATTTCAAACAAAACACATTAAAAACATGTGTTTTTATTTTGGCGCACATGAATCAGATTTGTTTGGAAGTTTTTATTATTATTATTATTATTATTATTATTATTTTTAAGTTTTGAATTGGCTAGGTAACAGCCACACATATGTATTTTCGGCCAGCCTCTTATTCTATATATATGTACAAAAATAATGTAAGAAGGGTTAGACAATTAATGAATAATTTTTTTGGTGAGATTTTTCTCTCAAATTTGGTTCTTTTTAGAACTTTTTCTTTGATACTTCGGGTTCTCAATTGTTCGATAATTGAAGGGTCCAAGTCTGTATTCGAGCAAATTCAAGATAAGGTTCGGGTTCGTTCAACAGATTGTTCGAGTTTTTCCTTGGAGTTTGTTCACCTTTTCCGACTACGAAGAACAGTTTCGATTCGGGTTTGCATAACAGATTATGCAGGTTCTTTCGAGTTCATCGTGTCAAATCCCAAGAACGTTGCTACCGTTGTTGAATGTTTGAAGAGTTTCATCTTAGTCGTTCAATTTATCCTAAAAATTTCTGCAACTTTCTCCTCTCCCAATTCTGATTATATATATATATATATATATATATATATATATATACTATTTAAAATATCTAACTTCAACATCATGTTTGTTTCTATTGCAGAGAAATACTTGCTATTATCCTAGATCCGCGAATGAACGAGGAATGTTGTTTTCTTCAACAACACCCCTGTATCACTAAGCTTATTGATTACGCTCTCTCTTTGTTCGACAATGCAGATCCTTATTTCGTGGGTTGCTAGGAGCAAGAAGGAGGCCTCCAAGTGTGCTTGTGGTGCTTGTTTGGTTACCAAGTATGAACTTTTAAATTAAGATGTAATGGCCAAGCAATGGGACATGTAATAGTGTTATGATGTTTTTGGATCATGTTGTTATGGTTGTTGTTTAGGAGCATGTTAGACTCCTCGTTTGTGCTTGTTAATTGGCTTTTAGGATGTATTCCATGCTTGAAACCATGTTAGTATTTTGCTACCTAGAATTGTCTAAGTGTTGGCTATGTTGAAGTCTAACACCTTTAATGATATGTATGGATGTATGTCTTTGTGATGTTGTGCCTTAGTGTTTAGCCTTGTTATAATGATGTTCAAGCATGCTTATATGTTGGTGAGCCTTAGCATTGTTATTAGTGTGTTGTTGGAGGTTTTGGTGGGGTTTAGGGGCACCCTCGTGCCTTAAAACAGCTAAAACCAGTCTGCAGACAGAGGGCGTTTCGAACGGGCTACCCTGTTTCGATACGGTCCCTATGCTTTTGGCCGAGCGTTTCGAAACGTGTAGGGGCTGTTTCGGTACACTTTTGCTACTGGAATTTTGAGATTTTGGCGAGATGAAGGTGTTCCGAAACGGGTCTGTGGTGTTTCGAAACGGTCAAATCTCGTTGACCACGAGAAGTTGACCAGAGAGGGTGTTTCGGAACGGTTAACCCCCGTTCCTAAACGGCACCCTCGTGTAGGCTTAAAAATGTTGACCAGGTCAAGGCGTTTCGATACACCTTGAAGGTGTTTCGAAACGGCCTGTTAAATCACATAAAATGGGTTGTTTTGCTTAGGTTGTTCGAGTTATTGCTTTGCGAATGTTTGTCTTTCGTTGCTGTGATCACATAGGAATTAAATGTGCATTTAGAGAAGATTAATTTTAAAAGAAATTTTCTGGGTCGTTAACCGAGGAGGAACCTTAACGGGTTTTGCTTCGGTTTTCCCCGTGTAGCCCACTCGGACCGGTCAAGCGTCCGGACCGAGACGAGGGGGTTACACACACTCCTTCGCCAATGCATCCACAAACGTATTAACCTTCTAAAAGATTGAATGAAAGCATACACAAGGTAAAATCCGACATGCTTCACCAAATTGGTTAAAGTATCGCCATAAGTGCCAAGGCCGCTTCAAAACATGCAACACCTATGCCACATTCATACGAAAATCCGATTCAATCACAATCGATAAACTATAACACCAAGAAGATTGAACCATCATGTCAAGTGCATACGCACTAGCTCGCAATTCTAAACACTTGACAAGACCATTCTATATCTATCCACACACCTCTCACTAGCACAAAATTTTGCGCAACAACTCTTGACTCAAGGCGGAACTTCGAAACCTCCCGAAAAAATTATCAATCCCCTGACGGACCATCTCAGGGCGCGAACAAAATCAAATTTATCAGTTGCCTAAAATTTCTGAACAAACTGAACACTTACCTCCTCAATTTTTGGCTCTTGGAGTAAAACCATCTCACAAATATATTGTCTTAACGTCTTCCGAAATAATTTCATTTTTTTCCAAAAAACCTAACCCCCTTGTGTTTCGCGGCAACACACGAATCACGACTCCTAACACCCCTTTTCCTGCTCCTCTATAAGCTTTGCAATATCCTTCACAATTTTCTCTTTGTTCTCAATAGTTTGAGCCCCTGTCAATCGGCCAAGATAGACTGTTTCACATGCCTCCCTTAGGATAACTTCTTGTTGATGTAACGAATTTGGACTATGTGCTGGTCTCTTCACCTTATCCCTATTGTTACTCATCTTTTTCTTAGATTTTTTATTTTTTTTGTTTTGCAATCATTCTAATTTTTCACGTTTCTCCTTCTCAGAGTCATCAAAATTGAAGACTGTTATAGTCTCCGCAAGGACATCAAATCTGGTACCCATTGGCCCACTAACGCCCGCCTCTAAATTCTTCGAGGAACATTGCATTGGACAATCAATTAGTGCCATTTCGTTCAGCCCTAATCCATTATCCAACCCACGCACCTCCATAGGCTCTAACCTCGACATTAATTCTACCTTCCCATCCGTAGTACGAACTCTCGAGTATATTGAATCATATGTTTACTGTTAGATTGAAGAAGAAGAAAAAGAAGAAAATCTTTTTAAAAAAAGAATGACAGAAAAATAAATTTTAGGAAATAAAATTAAAATTTAAGATTTGAAAAAAAATAAGTTATAATTAAATTAATTTATTCATCTGATAAATTTAAAAATAAAATTAAAAAAATAATTAATTTTTGAAGCCCTAAGTGGGTTAAGAACCTGAGCGGTCGTTTATAGTGCTCCCTCCGTGACGCCACTGAGATTATGAGAATATGTAAACAACAGTTGCATGCAATGCATTGAGGAATTTTCAGTGAATAAGCAGTTTTCGTAATGTAGCATAAAATTACTCAGTTAGTCAGCGTAGGAAGATAAATGAGTGAGACAAGTGGTAAAAAAAATAGTGTAAACTATATAAATGGTCACCGAACTTTTAGGGTGGGTTTATTTTGATCATCGTATTTTTAAAATATTCGATAAGGTCACCTAATTTTTAATTCGATTTCAATATAGTCACCAAATTTTTAGCTTACTTTCAATATGGTCCCTCCCGTTACCTTCTGAAGTGACATTAATTTTTATTTTTCCTTAATAAAAAAATGTGCAAACTACACCAATTATCACTCAGCTTTCTTCTCACTCCTAGTTTGGCCACTAAAGTTTAAAAAGTTTCAATTTAATAACTTAACTTTCGAATTGTTCATATTTTGGCCACTCTCAAATGACATGTTTATACAAATAGAAAATTTTGATGAATCCTTAAAAAGTATTTTGGTTAATTGGTAAATTCTTATTATTTAATTCTCGATCTTATATTGTACCAATTAAATCAGATAATCGATTAACCAGTTAACAAAAAATATTTGATTCTGGAAATGCTATTTTCACTTTGTTTATTCAAATATAAAATATGTTAATATGGCAAATTTAATAATTATTCGGTTGTGATAAAAGTTTAAAAATAACTATAAAGTCAAAAATTGAAAGTCCACACCTATTAATCATACCTAGAGCCAAAAGTTTTTTTTAGAATTAGAAGAGTATCAAAATCATTAGACCATAAGATATTTTAATGCATACAATTTAGAATTATTGTATATAATAGATCATATCAGTTAATCAATTTTGCTTAAAACTGTGAACCGTAACCGAAATAATTTATTTTAAAATTTTGTACTGAAACCAGGTTCGATTAATCCTTAAAAAATTATTTTGGTTAATAGCTAAATTTATATTATTCAATTATCAATCTTATATTGTACCAATTAAATCAGATAATCGATTGACTGGTTAATTGAAATATTTGATTCTAGTAATAATTTTTTTTACTTTGCTTATTAAAATATCAAATATGTTAATATGATAAATTTAATAAGCAAAGTAAAAAAATCATTACCCAAATTTTTTTAAGGATTAATCGATTTTTTCTATTTGTATAATCATGTCATTTGAGAGTGACCAAAATATGAACAATTCAAAAGTTAAGCTATTAAATTGAAAATTGTTAAACTCTAGTGACTAAAATAGGTGTGAGAAGAAAGTTCAGTGATAATTGGTGTAGTTTACCCATTGTTTATTAAGGAAAACGAAAATTAACGTCAAATTCTAACGGGAGAAACCGCATCGAATTCAAACTAAAAAGTTAAGTGACCTTATTGAATATTTTATAAGTACAGTGACTAAAATAAATCCAATCTAAAAGTTCAATGACCATTTATATAGTTTACCCTAAAAATAAATAAAACAGAAACGAAAGAATGTTATGTGAAGACGAGCATAAAAAGAACATTAGACAGTAACTTCTTTTTGGGGAATAAGGGTGAAAATGGCCTTTGAGTGGGCTCCTCCTCACCCCAATTGTTCAACTCGTGGAGCTCTTCTGATTCAACTCACCTTGTTTTTGATGTGAGGTCGGAACCCCCAAACAAGTATTCTTCAACCACTACTTCAAGTAAACAAAAAAATGAAAGCTTTTAATTTTTGGGTTGACTCAAAACAAACCGAACCTAGGGGAATGAAAAAAAAAATTAACAGGCCGACAGTAATTGTATTGAAAATAAATTAAAATTTTAATGACTGTTCTGTAAATTTGAAAAAGCCGGTGCCCATAATATAAACATCCTAAAAGTTTAAGAGCTATCAGTATAGTTTGTCCTAAAATATTAAAAAGCATATTAACATTTAGCTTTTCGTTAACATCTAGAATTGAAAAGGAATAATCTGGAAGTGCGTATCCACGCAACATATTTCCAGACTTGGAAGGTGGAACCATAAAGGGCAATTATCAAAAACAAAAACATAAACAAAAATGATAAAGATTTTTAAAAAAGTTATTTTTAAATTATGGTTGTGGTGGCCACTATCGAGCATTATTGTGAGAACTGAGAACCCCCGAAGAATTTAAAGGGTAAAATTGACTTTACAATCTGACCAGACTTCAAAAGAAAGTAGTGTATAAATTATAGGGAAAACTACACTGATGGTCTCCAAACTATTACCGTTTTCCTATTTTAGTTTCTAAACTATGTTTTTTGGTAAAACCGTCCCTTGTGTTACATAGTTCTCCTGTTTTGGTCCCCTAACGTTAAATAGCTAACGGTTTTGTTGACGTGGCATTTTTTAAATATTTTTTAATCATTTCTCTCATCTTTAAAAAATGTCATGTCAGCAAAACCGTTAGCTATTTAACGCTAGGGACCAAAATATGAGAACTATGTAACAGAAATGACGATTTTGCCGAAAAACATAGTTTGAGGACCAAAATAGAAAAATAATAATAGTTTGGGGACCACTAGTATAGTTTTCCCTAAATTATAATCAGTAAAGTCCAATACAACATATTTGTAGAGAATGTCTTTGCTTTTATTGTTTGGCTGCAGGGAAAATTCAAGAAAATATCCTACACTAAGCATTAAGCAAGAGAAGTAGAAAAGAATCCAAAATGAAAAATTTTGTCATAATATTAATAAAAACGCAATTGATCCATAATAAGATTGAAAATAGATGAACTCAAAACATGAAACCATCAAATGCACATAACAACATAAACTACATGTCCCTCATTTTATTTATACATACATAAAATTCATTCCCTGGATCTACTACTAGTTCTAAAATTCAAAGGAATTATAATATATAAATCCAGCAGCCTCTCTACCACATGCATCATCTTCAGAACCTGAGAGCGGGGCCAAAGAGCAAAACCACAGCGGCGGCGGCTACGGCGGAGAATGAGGGAGCGACGGAGCCACTTCCTGAGGTGGGGCTTGGAGCTGGTGCATCAGCAGCTATGGCGGAACCCATGAGAGCGCAAACAGCAACGAAAACAAGCATCAGAAATACCTTGGAGACGGCCATTGGTTTCCAAAACTTGAAAATTCTTTAAGGTTTTTAAATCAAGAGAGAATATTTTGTGGGTAGTGGGAATGGGTTAGCACCGTGGCAGGTTGGGTCGATATATATATAGAGGGAAAGGTTGGGCAGGCTGGCAGCTGCCCGGATTTCCAGCGTAGCTACAGCTGGTACACTATAGTGGGGCCCTCATTCTAAAAGATATTACTTAGTGAGGCCACTCAAGAAAAAAAAAACAATGCTGGCAAACGAAGGGGAGATGGAGGGGTCAAACTTCCGAATTCATGAAAGAATTCACCTTACCAAAAAAATTTGGTAGTCAATTGATGGTTAATTCAAGGAGTCGAGCTGAAGAAAACGACAGAATTAAACTAAAATGATCGATAATGGGGCTGTGATCGAGCAGTTCAACCTTAAAAAAGAGAAGAATTTTAAGAAAAGCAATAAAAGACACACCACCAGAGAGTCACGTTGACGAGACTTTGTCAAAGGACGAAATTGAAAGTCTGATCAACCGAAGAAAATTTTTGAATCGCTTATAAGAAAGAAAATCGAGCAACTAAAAACTCCTTTAAAAAATCAGAGAAAGAAAGAGGAGGAAAAAAGAAAAATTCATTGAATTAAACATAATTAGTTACTAATAACTAGTTGGTCTAGTAACGGACGAAGCTAAGATTTAAGAGCGGCAGACAAAATATAAGATTTAAAAGGTGAGGGGTTATAATTATTTTATTTAAAAAAAGGGTTTTATTTTGATGCACAAGCTGTGTAAATTTTTTTTACACAATCCTTCTATAAAATTTAAAATCTAAATCACAAACCCTAGCAACCTAAACCCTAAGCCCTAAACCCTAAACTCTAAATTCTAACCATAAACCTTAAATTATATACCCTACATACTAAACCCCTAAACCCTAACCTAAAACCCTAAACCCTAAACCCTAAAATTAAAGGGCTTGTGTAAACTAAAGTTTACACAGCTTGTGCATCAAAGTATTTTCCTTAAAAAAAATATAAAGAGCTTAAGGCAAAATAAAAATTTTCCCCCTATCGGGGGCAACAGCCCCTCCTGGAAATAATAAACTTTCGTTTTTGGATCTAGTGTGATAAGACACTAGATTTTTTTAAGTAAAATTAGAGTTTAAATCTTGGTGTTATGAATATGGGTGAATAACACCCGACTCGAAAAAAATTGAAATTTTCGACTCGGCTCGATGCGAAAAGACTCGACTCAAAAATTTTTTAAATAAAATTTGAGTTGTAAAATGAAAATTCGAATAACTCAAAAATTTTACTAATTAGCGGATTGATTTTTAAGTTCAGGTCGAGTCCCTCAATTTTCCTTGAATATATATATATATATATATATATAAAGAAATATATGCAACACATGAAAAATATATGATGAAATATATATGCATAACTTATATAATTAGAAAAAATCGTTTAAGTTAAAATCAAATTGTACTACAACATAATAAATAATTACAATTAAATTTTATATTAACTCAAAAACTCGACTAGAATAAAAAAAATTCAAATAAAGTTTGAGTTGTAAAATATGACGCGTCAACTCGAATAACTAAAAATATTTTGACTTGATTCGAGTTAACTCGATCGAACGCTCACCCCTAGTTATAAATAAAGCAATTGGGAGGATTACCCTCATAATAGGCTTATTGATATTTGATTCGGATTATTCAACTAATAATTTAGATACACGTAGTAAAATGAAATGTGTTTTATACTTGCGCATTTATTGGCTATTCAAAAGGTTTAGAATTTTCTTTTTCTTATAAGCTAAGGAATTTATTTATATACTGCAGAATGTGTGAGCCGATTCTTGGATTTATTCCACTATGGGGATGGATAAACGTGCGGCTAAGAGAATCGTATGCAGATATTGTTAAAATTTCTTTTCCCTTTAATTTACGTAACAGAATTAGAACTAGTTGAAAATGTTCAAAATCGACCTAACTATTTTTCTATTTTTCAAAAGGGTAAACTACAACGGAGGTCACTCAATTATGGGTAAAATTACATTTAGGTCACCTAATTATTAAAAGTTACGTTTGAGTCACTTAATTATGGGTAAGGCTACATTTGGGTCACCCAATTATTAAAGGTTACATTCGGGTCACTCAATTATGGGTAAGGTTACGTTTGGGTCACCCTTCGTATTTAAAAAGTACATCAATTTAGTATTTTTTTCTTCCAAATCACTTGTATACCCTCGTTAACATTAGAGCACTTAATTTGAAGTCATTAATCAATCTAATACACACATTGATATACTTTTTTTAAATATGAAGGGGGTGACCCAAATGTAATCTTACCCATAATTGAGTGATCCAAGTGTAACATTTAATAATTGAGTGACTCAAATGTAACCTTACCCATAATTAAGTGACTTAAATGTTACTTTTAATAATTGTGTGACCCAAATATCTTTTGAAGTAAAACTGACTACAACGAATCAATTTTTTGTCAATCGTTTTGAATGAAAAACCAATAGCAAAACTAAATCTCAAGCGTGTATATGGGACCGACTACACGAGGTCAGGGACGGGATCGACAGTTTACCCGACCTGGTTTGATCGGGTCAGATTTTTAATAAAAAAGGGTTTTGGTATGGTCATGTCAAATTTTTAATAAGGGTGAAGTCAGGTCGAGTTCAAATTTAGGGTGGAAAATATTCTACCCGGTTGGATTTTGACCCGGCCCGATCGGGTCATATTTTTAATAAAACGAGTTTGAGTCAGGTCGAATTTTAATAAGGGTAGAGTCAGGTCGGGTCGGGTTCAAGTTTAGGGTGGAAAATATTCGACCCGACCCGACCCTAACTTAATTGTGTAATTTTCCCTATTTTTAGGGATATTTATAATAATACCCCATATTTATATATATTTTTATAATTAGGTCCTTAAAATTGAATTTTATTTATAGTTTAGTCCTTAAAATTATATTTTTTACAATTAAGTCCCCTAAAATTATTTTTTTACAATTAGGTCTCTAAAATTATTTTTTCTATAGGTCGGGTGGGGTGTAGTGTATGTATTTTCGGGTCGGGTCGGGTCAAATTTTTTAAGGAATGCATTCGGGTCAGGTTGGGTCCGAGTTTAAGGTATTTATTTTTCGAGTCGGGTTCGGGTGGGCCAAAAATTCGACCCGACTCGTGCCCATCCCTAGGGACGGAATCAAATCAAATATGGGAAGGAGTTAATTGTCTAAGTTTAAAATAATAGGAACTTATTAGGTATTTAATCTCAAAAATAAAGGGGACAAAGACTAATTTTAGCTTAAGTTTAAACTAATATGAACTTAAAGTGTCATTACACCAAAAATGTTGGTTCTTATTTATAACAACAATGTGATTGTGGTGATTTTAGACAGTTCACTCCTACCGATTTGAGCATAGAGTCATATTCCATGGAAGTGTGGAGAAAAGGAAAGAAAATAAGGATTGTGGTGATATGTATTGATGGGTATTTATAAGTTGGCAGGATTGTAGATTACATTGTCATGTAGATGAGATTGTTAGAATGAGATTGTTATGATGAGATTATTTTTGAAAAAAGTTTTAGGTGGAGGTACAACAATTATCCCCCTTGGTCGAGGGAATATCAAAAAGAGGCGTGAACCGAGACTTTTTATAAAAGTTTTATTTGTGACCTTTATGGTTCTCATTTTCACACTCAGTTAATTAAATGTGTTTTAAATTTTCTAATCCTTAAAGTGTCTAATGATGTCGCTTAAACTCGTTGTTGATCATTTGGGACGGAGGTACTTCAACGCTGATTAAACATATAATCTTGTCGCCTTTTTAGAAATAAAGTAAGAGGGAAGGATATCTCGACGCTCTTGTAAAACAAGTTGACATAGAGTGAAGGAAGTAGAGGCATCTTGATGCCATTTTGCATGGAGGATCTCAACGCTCTTGTAAAAGCATTGTAGAAACTCCAAAGCCGAAGCGAAGACATCTTAACACCACATTAAGATAGAGGGTCTCAATGTTCGATGCATGAATCGTCACCTGTGATGTGAAGGCACCTAACACTTGTCAATGTGGAGTAGATACGCTTACAACACTAGACATATAATGGAGAATCTCAACACTTAACATTGAAATCCATAAACAAAGAAAAGGCATCTTAAACACTGTGTTTATATAGTGAAAGATCCCGATGCTTAACATTGCAATCCTTTTTCTGCGAGGCGAAGACATTTGCAGCACTAGGAATATATTGGAGGATCTCTGATGAAGGTTTACAGTGAACATTCATTACTCACTTCGGACTGTGACTTCGGCAGAAAATTCCCATCCATGTGGGTCGAATGATCTTACTCGCATAGAGGTGGCTTTTCCTTGAAGTTCGCTCATTCTATCCTACAACGTTTTAGACCAATATTGTCCGTTGTTTATTCGGGAGTTAACTTCCTGCCCTTTGTCAGACCATACTTTACCCAATCTCAAGTAAGTCTCCCACACAATACATGCAATTGGGAGATGGCATGTTCCTTTAAGCACCAAGTTTATAGCCTCTGCAAGGTTAGTTGTCATATGACCATAACGCCGACCTTCTTCATAGGCTTGTGACCATCTTTCCTTGGGGATGTCATTTGCAAAATTAAATACATTTACACCGTGTGTGATAAGGTTTTTCGAGAAGACCGTTAAATGGGGGGCCTTATCACTATTTTCTTTTTGAAAAGGGGGTTTATTTAAAAAAGGGGGGGAATTCATGTTTTGAAAAACTTGTGAAAATTTAGAGTCGCCACCGGCCACTAAGGTAGGCCGGACACCATAAAACCAGAGATTCATTTTAAAACGGGTTCGGGAGTTGGTTACGCGTGGGGTAGGGTTAGCGCCCCCATCACGCCCGGAAATCGGTACCAAATTACTTGTTGCCTTTTGATCGATAGGAATTATTTAAAAATCGAAGTGAATTTAATAATTGTTCTTAAATGAAAATATAACTTAAATAACGCGGGCTTTATCAAATAGTGGCATTGGAATTACTTAAACATTTAATTAAAAAGGATGACGGTACACCGGACCATAGACTAAACCGACATCAAATAAGGCTGACTGCCGTGTTAGTTTAGGGTTCGGATCCCGTACGTCACCTTTATGCATGATGCGAACATATAAGAGATGATGCGTGTTGTTTTCAATTTTTATGCTTTCGCTTACCTGGAGGCGGTGAAAATTAACCTAAGTATCCGATAGACATCCATTAAGCTAGGACTGTCGTTTTCGGATACCGAAGTTAATTAATACCCCTCTCGGGTTTGGTTTTTTAGACCCGATTATCATGCTTGCATATTGGGCCGTATGATGAACAAATATATGTACATGCATGTCACTCAAAATAACACATAGGAGAGAAAGCCCAAATTAATTAACTAACTCTTGAAGCCCAAAGGCCCATTTTAAGGCATTCCTATTTTTAAAAGAACACAAAGCCCATTTAAGACTATTCATTAATTAACCTAACTAAAGAGATTAAACTAGCCCATTTTCAATGTACCGAATTAAAAGATTAACATGGCAACATATATTCGATTCGTTTTTTTATTTACCCGAGACTAATACGAACCTAGTAATCCTAAGCATTTTAGATCACATGAGAAAACCCCCCCAAAAAATATATATTCGATCCAACGATGATTAAACATGCGAGACCCACTAAACTAAAAAAACGGACAAGCATGCATATATATATATATATTCGATCCATTATGCCATTATTAACACATAATAAAAACATACAATAGCATATACGAAAGGGCATTAAAACATTAAATTATGTTGCATTCGAATGGTGACCAAAATGAAATAAATGTAAAAACAGAGGCTGAAATCAGAAAGAAAAATAAAGACTCTAAACTGTAAAGACCCTATTGAACACGGGTAAAAAGGGGAAGGACCGAACACGTAAATAACCCCTAAAGAATTCGATCTGGGGACTAAAGGACGAACCGACTCAGACTACGAGGGACCTAGGATGTAATATGACCATGCGGCGACCCTTACTGTGCTAATACCCCGACGCGGAGGGACTGGACTCGCTATTTACCCAAAAAATAAACCTAGAACGCCTATTTATATCACCTAAACTTCCCGCGGCCCTCTCTTTTGCTTAACCTAAACCCTAGCCGCCTCTAAAAAACCTAACCTTTCTCTCGACCTCGGACGCCGGCCGGTGCTAATCGCCGTCCGGCGGACCTAAAACCATGTCCGACCAAAAAAGAGACTCCTCACGAGACCCTGAAACCAGACTAAAACCAACCTACAACACAGCCCAACACTCGACTCTCGGAAACCTCCACTCCCTTTTCGGAACAAAAAAGAAAACCCAAAAAGACGCGATACACACCGGACCCGAGGGACAACGACGACGCAGAAGGGGAAGAGTCTTCTCGTTTTCTTTCCCGACCGAGTCACCCTTCGTGCCACGAATGGCTTGGTTTGTTCTCGACCGAAGAAGAAAAGGGAGAAAAGGAAGAAGGTAAAACAGAAAAGGTAAAAAAAACTATTTTAATGCTTCCCGTCTTTTTCTTTTTACATGCAATGGTGATGAGTGATATACCTGAATGGTTCTGGTTGTGGTATTGCTTTTCGTGCTTTGTTCTTGGGAGTTTCACGAATCCCTTACAATGAAGCCGTCGATTCGGTTTTATAGCCGAAAAATCGAAGCTTTTTACATTTTGGTTAATATGATGAAAATAGCTCATTGGTTCGTATTGTGTTTTGGCCGGATTCATTTTGGTTGTTGCATGCCTCGTACGTTTCTGAATTTCTGTTGAGTTTTTTGGCCATATCTGATATTTGCTTTCTTTTTGCTGCATGTGACCCGTGAGGAGAGGGGGGACCAGAGTCTCGGCCGTGGAGTGATCCAGACCGTCGGAGATGGATCTGGACGACTGGGGTAATTCGAAGGGGCTCGAGCGTGATGGACACGCGCGCGTGTGGGAGCCCGATGGACGCGCGTGGGCGCGTGGAGTTTCTGGAGGCTTCTGAACCTCGATCTTGGCCGTTGATCTTGATCTGGATCCAACGGCAGACGATGATGCGGCGCTAGGGCAACGGGTGGCTTCTCTAGGGTTTTTTGCTCCTGGTGCGACCTGGGCCGTCAGATCTGGATCCCAGATCTGACGGCTGGGCTGAGGCGGCTGCAAAATATTAGGAGGGGATTAGGGTTTCTTTCTTTTATCAGATTTAATTTTAGTATTGGGCCTAACATGGGCCGTATGTAATAATATATATATATATTTAGGTTTTTATGCAAATGGACATTATAAGACAAACATGGGCTTTATATATATATATATATAGTTTTTTTTGTGTTTTTTTCAGATTCAATTCGAAAATTATAATAATGACAATAACAATAATAAATATAGTAATAATAATGATACGGTAACAATATTAACATATGGTAATATCAACAATAGTGATAATAGTAAATAAAAAGATAACAATACTAACAATAGGTAATATTAATAATATACGGTATATAATAACACTGGTAATAATATAAATAGTCATAATAATAATATAATATATAGTGGTAATAACAGATAGTAAATAATAACATAGTAATAATAATAACATAACATATGATAGTAGGTAGTAATTAGAAGAAGATTAATAATAGAGCCCAAAACTCTAATGAATAATATGTATGTATCTATGTATTAATTAATCTAAGCCCAATATGAACAAATAAAGCCCAACATGGCTAAACAAAGCCCAATGATAGCTAAATAAGGCCCAATATGGCTAAGCATACTTAAGGGCTAATTAGCCCGGACAAAATTAGTGATTACAGTTGCCCCTCTTTGCTTGTATTTGTGAAACAAAGACAAAGCAAAGATCATAAGCACTAATTTTGTCCCACTTCCCTGTTTGAGCGGCTTGTTTCTCTGAAGTGGCAGGAACAAGGTTGGTGGCATCGGTAGGTCCTCCCTGAACGGCAAGGGACATAGTTAATTCATTCTCCCTGAGCGTCAAAGAACGAACTTCTAAAAGTATCTGGTCAACGTTGGCGTGTCCTCCCTGAGCGGTAAAGGACGTGGCTGATTCATTCTCCCTGAGTGGCAAAGAATAAACCTTCAATAGCTTAGACAACGCTGGCATGTCCTCCCTGAGCGGCAAAGGACGTAGCTGATTCATTCTCCCTGAGCGGCAAAGAATAAACCTCCAATAGCAACTGGACAACGTTGGTATGTCCTCCCTGAGCGGCAAAGGACATGGCTGATTCATTCTCCCTGAGCGGCAAAGAATAAATCTTCAATAGCTTAAACAACGCCGGTATGTCCTCCCTGAGCGGTAAAGGACGTAGCTAATTCATTCTCCCTGAGCGGCAAAGAATAAACCTCCAATAGCAACTGGACAACGTTGGTATGTCCTCCCTGAGTGGCAAAGGACGTGGTTGATTCATTCTCCCTGAGCGGCAAAGAATAAACCTTCAATAGCTTAGATAACGCTGGCATGTCCTCCCTGAGCGGCAAAGGACGTAGCTGATTCATCCTCCCTGAGCGGCAAAGAATAAACCTCCAATAGCAACTGGACAACGTTGGTATGTCCTCCCTGAGCGGCAAAGGACGTAGTTGATTCATTCTCCCTGAGCGGCAAAGAATAAACCTCCAATAGCAACTGGACAACGTTGGTATGTCCCCCCTGAGCGGCAAAGGACGTAATTGATTCATTCTCCCTAAGCGGCAAAGAATAAATCCGAAAAACTTGTTTTCTAGTGGTGGCAAAAACAATCTGAGCAGGCCTTCTGGCTCTTCTGCTCGGAAATCCTTGTTGTGGGTCTCTTTTCTTTTCTTCTTTCTTCTTTCCTTCTTTTCTTCTTCTTCTTCTTCTTCTTCTTTTTTTTCTTTTTATTTTCTCTCGTTTACTTTCTTCTTCTTCTTTTTTTCTCTTCTTATTTCCTCTCTCTCTTTTTTTTTTATTTTCTTCTCCCTCTTTCTCTCGTCTTCTCTTTTTTTTCTCTTTCTCTCTTTTTCTTTTTTCCTTTTATTCTTCTCTCTTTCTTTTTCTCTCTTTTTTGATCTCTCTTTCTCTCTCATTTCTTCTTTTTTTCTTTTCTTTTAATTTAAAAACCAGGAAACCTGATTTTTTATTATTATTTAAAAAAAAACGTCCCAAAGGGGATAAAGTTGAGAATTTAAATTTTGAGGAAAATGTCCTTTTGGAAGGACAGGATTGAGAAATCCAGTTTTAAGAAGAACATCCTTTAGAAAGGATACGATTGAGAAATCCAGTTTTAAGAAAAACATCCTTTAGGAAGGATAGGATTGAGAAATCCAGTTTTAAGGAAAACATCCTTTAGAAAGGATAGAATTGAGAAATTCAATTTTAAGAAAAAACATCCTTTAGGAAGGACAGGATTGAGAAATCCAGTTTTAAGGAAAACATCCTTTAGAAAGGATAGAATTGAGAAATTCAATTTAAAAAAAAACATCCTTTAGGAAGGATAGGATTGAGAAATCCAGTTTTAAGAAAAACATCCTTTAGAAAGGATACGATTGAGAAATCCAGTTTTAAGAAAAACATCCTTTAGGAAGGATAGGATTGAGAAATCCAGTTTTAAGGAAAACATCCTTTAGAAAGGATAGAATTGAGAAATTCAATTTTAAGAAAAAACATCCTTTAGGAAGGACAGGATTGAGAAATCCAGTTTTAAGGAAAACATCCTTTAGAAAGGATAGAATTGAGAAATTCAATTTTAAGAAAAAAACATCCTTTAGGAAGGATAGGATTGAGGAATCCAGTTTTAAGAAAAACCCTTTTTGAAAAGACAAAATTAAAATTTCAAGAAAAAATATCCTTTATGAAGGATAAAGCTGAGAAATTAAAATTCAAGAAAAACGTCCTTCAGAAAGGATAAAATTGAGAAATTCCGAGAAAAATATCCTTTAGAAAGGATAAAATTGAGAAATTTGAATTCTGGGAAAAACATCCTTTAGAAAGGATAAAAAAAATCAGGGATTAAGAATCTTGATACCAGTCAAAGGATTCTTGAGATCTATTTCTCTTCTCGTAGAGCCGTAGATCCACCCCTTTATCAATCTTCAAATACCTGTTCAAAAATAAACAAATGCTATGATGGTATGAGTTAGCATGCTCCTAATATAGGGATGTCTAACTATCAATGATGCATGAACATACTTCATGATGCAATGATGCGTATGTCATGGGAATGCAAAGATGCATGAATTTAGTTTGTCTTTATTCTTTAAGGTCGGTGGTCACCATCTTGGGACTACAACCACTCATCAATCTCGTGTCTTGACAAAACTTGTCCCCAACTTGTGTTGCTTATTCCTTGAGTCCAATGGCCTGAATCACAATTAGAATCATTAGCCCAGTACCTTCAAGCTGTATGCCATCTCTCACTGATTTGAAATCCCATGTGTAAAGCCCTAGTTGCCCCACAGACAAAGATGCCCCAATGGTACCGATGGTTTTACCTCGAGCCATGGTCAGTCCGCTTGTTCATTCCAATATAAGAGACTTATAAATTCATTATGTATATATATACATTTTAAAGAATCACGGCAAGTGATAGTTAAGAAAATCAAGTTTTGGGTCCATGAAAAAAGGTCAACCCGAGTGACATTTTCCGAATGTTGCAGGAATGCACATATGAAATCTTTTCTGGGCTATTAGGCTTCCGAGAGGAGCGACTCCCATTCCTAGTGCCTACCCGATTAAAAGTGGCTCTCTTTAGCTCACTAACTCACCATGCCCCATCCTTCCCTCTTTTCTGGTCTCAATCAGGCATTAGAAGTGTGTCAATCCTTGAAGAAAGGTTAACCCCGATAGGCGGGATGTGATCTGAAGACAAATTCATCCATCATTGTATGGTCCAAATGGTCTTTTATGGCTTGTAATGTAGGCTAAGGCTTATGGCTACGAAAGAAAGGGTAAATAGGCCCAAAGAAGTGTTTGAGGGTGGTGAAACCAAGGATCAATTCTTCCAATCTGAAGTCGCAACTATGCTCCAACGAAATGTTATCTCTTTTCTTATTCCTCTCGACTGCTCTAGACTGCCCCCTTTTTTTGGGGGTTTTCACCCCTAGAGTTCAATTCCTTTCATCAAGTGTAGTTTCAGATCCATTAGCACCTTCGCATTGTATTAGTGTAGGATTTTGATCAAAGGTGAATCAACCTTTCGAGACTCATCTAAGCAGAGATCCATTTGGATAGGGAATCCTCTTGTTCCTTTTCTTTATCCGCTTCTCTCCTTTTACAAAATTGCACTTTTCACTTTAGTGCTTTTGCTTTTGATTTCTTCAACTTTTATGTCGGTAACTTTTGACCTGATTTGAGTAGCTCTTTGAGCGCCAACTTTTCTTTCGCCGTTTCCTTTTGATGTTTTTGCTGCTCAAACTGAAAGTGTTCTCTTTTAATCCCCCTTAGTTCACAAGACATCATCCTCATAGCATAATCTGAATCCAATGTCATTTATTTGGCCATAGACTCCTATCTCATTTGCCCCTGATGTAGGGGTGATCCTTGGTTTAGGTTCGATCAGAAAAAAAAAATAAAGTTCAACAGGCTCAAACGGGGACAACAAAGGGCATATTTTTTGTTTTCTTTCTATGCGAAGGGAATTGAAGGAATGCCAAATATCCTCCCATACACGGATATCGAAATTGGTCTTCAGGTGGTAGAAGTTTTAGGGTTATCACTTCATTCAAGAACCTTAGACAACAATGCCCGAGAGGAAAATTCACTCAATGGGAGTGGCCCATTATTCCTGAACACTCATTGTCATTCCTCCCTTGGCCTAAGTAGAGCACATGGTTTCCATATTTAGTATCCTCACAACATCCGGCTTTTCGAAAAAAAAAATCTTTTTAAATTGAATTAAAGTTAATCTTACAAAAAGTATATACATGTGTAATAGGAAAACAAGAGTAAGCTTATAATAATAAACAATAAATGAAATGTTTTAAAGAATCAATGAATACCAAAATATTTTCAAAATGAAAATCTCGTTATGATAAAAAATCTACAGCTCAACTTATTTCTTTTGCATTTTTCCCAAATGCACAGGGATCAACGGATTTGAATTGCCTTTACCGGTAGCCGTTTGCTCCGGGCTAGTTGTACCATTCCCCTGGGTACAATCAGTTTTCACCAATAATGAGAATTGGATTTTTGCAAAGGATTTATTTTCCTTCGACCATTCGTAAAAATGGATTTTCGATGGACATTTGAATTATCCATTATTTTAAACTTTTATCGCGTTTAAGCACGTTGTGCTAACAACGATGTGATATCTCCAATTCATTTTTTCTTGAACTGACTTGCATTTTTCCCAAATGCACAGGGATTAACGGATTTGAAATGCCTTTACCGGTAGCCGTTTGCTCCGGGCTAGTTGTACCATTCCCCTGGGTACAATCAGTTTTCACCAATAATGAGAATTGGGTTTTTGCAAAGGATTTATTTTCCTTCGACCATTCGTAAAAATGGATTTTCGATGGACATTTGAATTATCCATTGTCTTAAACTTTACCGCGTTTAAGCACGTTGTACCAACATTTCTGTCAGACTTGCTCAAACATCGCTTCTTCTTCCATGAAGCGATGTAATGTCTCCAAAGGTCATACTAGGCTGAGCTTTGAGCAAAGGCTTCATCTTGACGGGCAGAAGATGCCCCTTGAGGTGGGTTGGACGAGGGGCCGATGACAAGAGGATTTTTAAAGATCGGGGTGGCCGAGTGGTCTCCCGGTTCTTGAGCAACACTCCTTCCTTTCAGATCGGACTTTAACAGTTTGGGTATTCCTTTCATCATATCTTGTTGGGGCTTGATGATGGTGCCCCTTAATTCTTGCTGAGTTCGTTCCATCTGACCTCTCAAATCAGCCTCTGGCTTGGCAAAGCTTTCCTCCATTTATTCATTTTAAGTATGAATGCATGTAATGTGTCGTATGTACAACAAGGATAGATGATCAAACATGTACAACTGAATGCAAAGATGTATCGGTTTGATGGACATCAATTTTATTTGTTTTATGAATGAACGAATGAATGTGTCGTATGTACCACAAGGATAGGTGATTAAAGGTAATCAAACATACATGTTCAATCGAATGCAAAGATGCATTAATCTGATGGACATTAATTTTATTTGTTTAATGAATGAATGAATGAATGAATGAATGAATGAATGAATGAATGAGTTAATGAATGAATGAATGTGTCGTGTACAACGAAGACATATGATCAATCAAAATGCATATTGAATGCAAATGTGCACTGATTTGATGGACATTAATGAACATGTCGCTCGTATAACAAGAAGCATATGGTTAAAGGTAATTGATCAAAAGGTATAATTGAATGCAAAGGTGCATTGAACATTAATTTCATGAATGTAATGTGTCACATGTACAACATATGGTTAATCAAAATGTATAATTGAATGCAATGTTTAATCAAAATGTATAATTGAATGCAAAGGTGCATTTTATGTATGCAATGTGTCATATGTACAGCGGAAGCACATGATCAACGGTAAAAAGTCAAAATGTATAATTGAAATGCAAAGATGCATTGATCATTAATTTTATTTGTTTAATGAATGAATGAATGTGTCATATGTACAATGGAAACACATGACTAAAGGTAGTCAAAAAAAAATATGCATAAATGAAATGCAAAGAGCAACATTGAGTTCGGCAAATATCCTCGTTAAACAACTCATCAATGGGAACTTTGGTCCGTTACAATGATCAGATGAAACCCACTACATGCAGTTCTTAAGCTGGCGTCTAGGCCGACGATTTTCTTCAAGACTCACTCAATCCCTTCTTCTTCCTTGGAATGATCTTTTGCTAGGAATCGGGCGTTCTCTCATATCCACGCTAACAAATACGCCAACTCTCGGTCTTGCCCCCAAGTGGTATAGGCGACGAATTATGATTAATCCACTGTCGATATTGGTACTCTTGACTTGCTCTTTGAAAGGGTCCCACTGAGCCTAACCTTCAAAGCGCATCGGGGGTGAGGTCGGAATTCCCTCTGACTTGAAGTATTTTTCCTTGTTCTAGGTTGAGACTTGATTGTCGACTCAAGGCGGCGAAGTGCCCGAGAAACTTTCGATCTTGCCCCGGAAAGCTTGGTTGCTGTTCGGTGTGGTTCTCGCAAATTTCCTTGCAAGACTCGGTATTTCCCAACTGTTATAGTCAAACCAAAGCTGCCAACCGTGGAACAAATGTAGGTTGAATTCCAAAATTCGAAGTAATGGTCACTCGCCTAGGACATCTAACAAATAAGTGAGGTGGCCTTTTCTTGTTTTTGAAAACGTTTCTTGTCTCGGAAACCCAACCATGTGGTTGCCCTCCTTGTGGCTACATTTTTGTCGAGGTCCTTCTCACTATTGTTACAGACCATATTTCCCATTAATCAAGTCTTTAATTTCAGACTATTTCCAACTCAATGTGCTCTTTATGCAATGATGAAATATGCAAAATAAGAGGGGAAGAAAAGAAAGGGTGTTAGTCACATGATAAACATGAAGCAATAGGCAACCAATGAAAATCAAGCATTAACGAAAAAGAAGCGTAGAGACAAGCAATTAGCAAGAAAAAACCTAGACACTCTAAGCTCTAAGGTTATCCGCATGGCTCTAATGGGGTAGGCTTCTTATATTCTCACTCATGAGTTCGGTTCTAGCAAAGGGTACCCAAACCTATCTCATCACCTACTAAGGCAATAAGAACCCCAATTCTGGCCCATCACAGGCTTGCGAATTGGTTTCGGTTCGGGGGAAAGCACGGCCTAATGACGTGGAGGGTTGCTCACGTGTCAAAGGCGTGGATTCCGGAAGTGAATTACCGACCCGTGGAGGGATACTCACGTGGGTATGGGCGTTTCACTCCCACTTAAGGGTAGCTCGGGTATAGAGCTTGATGATCATGATGCAACACATGTCGGTGACTCCTTCGAAATTAAATGAGAAATTAATTCGAATGCCACAAAATTTCAAAGCCCGTTCAACTTAAGTTGTATTTTCATAAAAGAACAAACTCATTAGCTTCACTTCGAATTTTAAATATTTTCTATCGATTAAATGGCAACAAGCGTTTTATTGGCTTAACTCTCATTTTTTGTTTTGTAAAAAACAAAAATTTGTCCCCAGCGGAGTCGCCAAGCTGTGATAAGGTTTTTCGAGAAGACCGTTAAATGGGGGGCCTTATCACTATTTTCTTTTTGAAAAGGGGGTTTATTTAAAAAAGGGGGGGAATTCATGTTTTGAAAAACTTGTGAAAATTTGGAGTCGCCACCGGCCACTAAGGTAGGCCGGACACCATAAAACCAGAGATTCATTTTAAAACGGGTTCGGGAGTTGGTTACGCGTGGGGTAGGGTTAGCGCCCCCATCACGCCCGGAAATCGGTACCAAATTACTTGTTGCCTTTTGATCGATAGGAATTATTTAAAAATCGAAGTGAATTTAATAATTGTTCTTAAATGAAAATATAACTTAAATAACGCGGGCTTTATCGAATAGTGGCATTGGAATTACTTAAACATTTAATTAAAAAGGATGACGGTACACCGGACCATAGACTAAACCGACATCAAATAAGGCTGACTGCCGTGTTAGTTTAGGGTTCGGATCCCGTACGTCACCTTTATGCATGATGCGAACATATAAGAGATGATGCGTGTTGTTTTCAATTTTTATGCTTTCGCTTACCTGGAGGCGGTGAAAATTAACCTAAGTATCCGATAGACATCCATTAAGCTAGGACTGTCGTTTTCGGATACCGAAGTTAATTA
The DNA here is from genome assembly GCA_958450335.1 of Hibiscus tridactylites. Lineage (NCBI taxonomy): Eukaryota > Viridiplantae > Streptophyta > Magnoliopsida > Malvales > Malvaceae > Hibiscus > Hibiscus tridactylites. The sequence continues at coordinate 60,852,151 of OY288275.1, forward strand.
ATACCCCTCTCGGGTTTGGTTTTTTAGACCCGATTATCATGCTTGCATATTGGGCCGTATGATGAACAAATATATGTACATGCATGTCACTCAAAATAACACATAGGAGAGAAAGCCCAAATTAATTAACTAACTCTTGAAGCCCAAAGGCCCATTTTAAGGCATTCCTATTTTTAAAAGAACACAAAGCCCATTTAAGACTATTCATTAATTAACCTAACTAAAGAGATTAAACTAGCCCATTTTCAATGTACCGAATTAAAAGATTAACATGGCAACATATATTCGATTCGTTTTTTTATTTACCCGAGACTAATACGAACCTAGTAATCCTAAGCATTTTAGATCACATGAGAAAACCCCCCAAAAAAATATATATTCGATCCAACGATGATTAAACATGCGAGACCCACTAAACTAAAAAAACGGACAAGCATGCATATATATATATTCGATCCATTATGCCATTATTAACACATAATAAAAACATACAATAGCATATACGAAAGGGCATTAAAACATTAAATTATGTTGCATTCGAATGGTGACCAAAATGAAATAAATGTAAAAACAGAGGCTGAAATCAGAAAGAAAAATAAAGACTCTAAACTGTAAAGACCCTATTGAACACGGGTAAAAAGGGGAAGGACCGAACACGTAAATAACCCCTAAAGAATTCGATCTGGGGACTAAAGGACGAACCGACTCAGACTACGAGGGACCTAGGATGTAATATGACCATGCGGCGACCCTTACTGTGCTAATACCCGGACGCGGAGGGACTGGACTCGCTATTTACCCAAAAAATAAACCTAGAACGCCTATTTATATCACCTAAACTTCCCGCGGCCCTCTCTTTTGCTTAACCTAAACCCTAGCCGCCTCTAAAAAACCTAACCTTTCTCTCGACCTCGGACGCCGGCCGGTGCTAATCGCCGTCCGGCGGACCTAAAACCATGTCCGACCAAAAAAGAGACTCCTCACGAGACCCTGAAACCAGACTAAAACCAACCTACAACACAGCCCAACACTCGACTCTCGGAAACCTCCACTCCCTTTTCGGAACAAAAAAGAAAACCCAAAAAGACGCGATACACACCGGACCCGAGGGACAACGACGACGCAGAAGGGGAAGAGTCTTCTCGTTTTCTTTCCCGACCGAGTCACCCTTCGTGCCACGAATGGCTTGGTTTGTTCTCGACCGAAGAAGAAAAGGGAGAAAAGGAAGAAGGTAAAACAGAAAAGGTAAAAAAAACTATTTTAATGCTTCCCGTCTTTTTCTTTTTACATGCAATGGTGATGAGTGATATACCTGAATGGTTCTGGTTGTGGTATTGCTTTTCGTGCTTTGTTCTTGGGAGTTTCACGAATCCCTTACAATGAAGCCGTCGATTCGGTTTTATAGCCGAAAAATCGAAGCTTTTTACATTTTGGTTAATATGATGAAAATAGCTCATTGGTTCGTATTGTGTTTTGGCCGGATTCATTTTGGTTGTTGCATGCCTCGTACGTTTCTGAATTTCTGTTGAGTTTTTTGGCCATATCTGATATTTGCTTTCTTTTTGCTGCATGTGACCCGTGAGGAGAGGGGGGACCAGAGTCTCGGCCGTGGAGTGATCCAGACCGTCGGAGATGGATCTGGACGACTGGGGTAATTCGAAGGGGCTCGAGCGTGATGGACACGCGCGCGTGTGGGAGCCCGATGGACGCGCGTGGGCGCGTGGAGTTTCTGGAGGCTTCTGAACCTCGATCTTGGCCGTTGATCTTGATCTGGATCCAACGGCAGACGATGATGCGGCGCTAGGGCAACGGGTGGCTTCTCTAGGGTTTTTTGCTCCTGGTGCGATCTGGGCCGTCAGATCTGGATCCCAGATCTGACGGCTGGGCTGAGGCGGCTGCAAAATATTAGGAGGGGATTAGGGTTTCTTTCTTTTATCAGATTTAATTTTAGTATTGGGCCTAACATGGGCCGTATGTAATAATATATATATATATTTAGGTTTTTATGCAAATGGACATTATAAGACAAACATGGGCTTTATATATATATATATAGTTTTTTTTGTGTTTTTTTCAGATTCAATTCGAAAATTATAATAATGACAATAACAATAATAAATATAGTAATAATAATGATACGGTAACAATATTAACATATGGTAATAGCAACAATAGTGATAATAGTAAATAAAAAGATAACAATACTAACAATAGGTAATATTAATAATATACGGTATATAATAACACTGGTAATAATATAAATAGTCATAATAATAATATAATATATAGTGGTAATAACAGATAGTAAATAATAACATAGTAATAATAATAACATAACATATGATAGTAGGTAGTAATTAGAAGAAGATTAATAATAGAGCCCAAAACTCTAATGAATAATATGTATGTATCTATGTATTAATTAATCTAAGCCCAATATGAACAAATAAAGCCCAACATGGCTAAACAAAGCCCAATGATAGCTAAATAAGGCCCAATATGGCTAAGCATACTTAAGGGCTAATTAGCCCGGACAAAATTAGTGATTACACCATGTCGCCTCAATCTTTTTATCCTCTCTTTGAATTTTGGTTGAACTAGTTCGTATCCTATTTAAAAAATAAGTTAAATAAATCAACATTATCAACTCAAAAAAATTAATTTTTTTATAAACAACAAATAATAACTTACTCGCAGCTAAATTTTTTTTCCGGATCTGATTGTTTCTGTATCGCGTCTTCGTATTTGCCGCAATATGTCGTATACAATATGATGGATATGCATGTGGAGGTTTCTATAAACTCCCACGTCTGTCAATTACCGATATGAGTAATATATGATTGTACTTCCATTTTATTAGAAATCATGCAAATCTCGTCTTTTTTTACTACATGATTGCATAGATGCTTCAAAAAGAATTCTCATCCATTCACGTCTTCCTTTTCAACTATGACAAAGGCAACTGGGAATATATTATTGTCTTCATCATGTGCAACAGCCACGAGTAATATATGATTGTACTTCTCATGCAGCCAGGTATCATCCACTTGAATCATGCGTTTGCAGAATGAGAACCATTCAATGCACACATTGAACGCCCAAAATAACTTACTAAATATTCTTTTACCAATAATTAATTCACCTTGTAAGTTGATTGCCGATTTTGTTTCGTATTCTACCACGGTTCTCGATATGAATAGTTGCATTGCTCGTAAAAGAGCTGGTAGCTCATTATACGATTTATCTCAATCACTATACAGTTGCGCCATCGCATTCTGTTGTGCCATCCACGCCTTGTAGTAAGATGGAATATAACCAAGCTGAGTTCGGATAGATGCTACTAACACTACAATCGAAATTCTTGGTTCATGTTCAACCAATGTCCTGGTGTAAGCATATATTACTTTAGAGTTTAAATTAATGTGGTCTTGTGATAAAGTCATATTGGTACATGTGTGTTGGTTAATGAACCGTGGCACCTCTCACATATCAGTCCTCTTCTTGTATGAAATTCTTACCCACCAAGGACATTTGCTCTTCCAATGACGACACCTTATACAATAGGTAATTTTATTAGACTCAACAACATAAAATGACGTATGGCATTTGATAAAGTGCTCCTGAACTACTAGCTTTGCGACTTCTTTTGTTTCGAATTCAACCTTCAGTACCAAATCTCCAAAGTTTGAAGATGATGAAGAACCAAATACGCGAGCTTGATATTTCGGATCTTGCATTGCAGTATAATCCACTTCATACATACGGGCTGCTGGAGGTTCATAGGCTAGATAAATGGGTTCCGGTTGTTGGGGCTCTGGTTCAACATAACCCCAAACTGGCTGCTCTTTTCCCAAACCGAGCTTAGCAACAACCGTCTCCCAAACATCATCTTCAACATTGATACCATTACCCTGAGATGCATATGTCATAACAGCCACAACATCATCAACATCAAGTAAGTGCACGTCGTCATCTTCCGTAATAGGCACAATATTTTCATCACCCTCACTGAAATCTTCAAGCGATTCGCCCCAACGACCAAAAATGGGTTCGGTGTCACAATGTGTTGATGATTTCATTCTCTATAAATAATCAAACAAAAACATAAGTAAACATTAAAATTTAGTTTTCTTATTAAAATTTTAAAAAAGTAGAAAACGAATTAAAATTCCAAAAATATAAAACTTATCGGATTCGACGAGAAACTGTCCGAATATATCATCGTCTGAAAAAAATCTTCAAAAACTCTCACCTAAATGTTCAACTCAAACTCTCTTAATTTTTTCTCAACCCCTACATACTCATCTTCTCTATATCCTATATATATACACAATATTAAAAAAAAACCCTAAAATTAGACCTGACTCACGAACCTGCATGCATGCATGTTAACAGTACCTCGCCATGTGGAGGTGGCGAGGTTTGACTCCTTTTTGCATGTCATTTGCCTAAAAAACCCCAAAACTAGACCCAAACTTGACTCACGTACCTGCATGCATGCATGTCGAGCAGGACCTCGTCATGTGAAGGTGGCGAGGTTTGACTGTCCTGCACCTGCCAAGCCGCGCGACGAGAAGCTTTGTCATCATGGACCTCGTCGTTTGTACCTGGCGAGGTCCAAGAACACCATATGGAGATGGCGTGGTCTTGTGGACTTTGGCCTATTCTCCAAAATAATCCTCAAGGCACCCTATTATCTTAAATAAAAACTTTAGTTGGCCTAAATGGCCAATTATGCCAAATCTTACCAACTCTTATCGGTACAGAAAGGATTGTATCGATACGGTAAGTAATTTTTAGTTTCCAGGTTTGAATGGTGTATCAGTACTGCAAGTAGCATACCATAACCTTTTTCGTGAAATTTATGCTTCGAGTCTAAAAGTTGTATCGATACGGAAAGGAGTGTATCAGTACACTTTTCTTATTTTGCATAACTCGTTTTCCAGTAGCCAAAAACTGTACAGATTCGGATATAGCCGTATCGGTACGCTTGGACCAAACTTGAAAATTTTAGTTCGAAAATACTTAGAAAATATTTTGGACACTTGACTTTTAATTTAGAAATACTAAAAGTTCGATTCCTTATCATTTTGTGAGTCTTTTAACTATTTATAAATTTATTTCATTTTATAATTAAATTTTTAAAAAAATATTATTATATCAAAATCAATTTTAATTTTACATATCTTTATCTTCAAGTTGTATGAAGCTCAAATGGTGAAGACATGTTTAGTGAATATGTATAATCTTATCTGGTAAGTAAAACTCTTACACCCAAAAATACCATCCTACCAGAGATTTCGCATAGGTTTAGAAAGTTGAGCAACAATTAAGTAAATTTTCACGTCTAACGGAGTAGTATTTTATTAAGATTATATTTAAAAATTTAGGGTCAAATAAATTATTAAAATAAAAGATATTGATTATAAATAACAATTATAAAACTAATTTGAAAGTTTCTTATTGGTTATTATATGACAATATGATAAAATTTGATTAACTGAAATATATTTTTATTTAAAAATAATGAAAATTTAGAAAAAAAATATAAAAATGATTTCAAATTAAAAAATATATTATCTTTAAAAATATATTTAAAATTATGCAGAAAACTTTCTAAAAATAATATTTTTATATGCATGAAATTCATATATATATAACGGAAATAATTTGATATAAAGTTGTGTAAATTAAAACTTACATGTTAAGGGTTTTGGGTATTAGTTTGTAAGATTTATGGTTTGGTTTAAAGTTTAAAATGCTTGGGTTTAGGGTTTTAAAATTTAAAATCTAATGTTTACAAAATCAGGTTATTTAAAAAATTAAGGGTAAAGTACACCGACGGTCACTGAACTTTGATGCAAAAAACAAAATGGTAACCAACCTTTCAAAAATCACGGAGTAGCAATTAAACTTTAGATTTTGAAACAAAACGGTAACTGGGCGTTAAACCCCGTTAACCCCTAACGGAAATCTGACTGGGTATGCCACATCCGCACCCAGTTTTCTACATCCCCATAGTCCACTCTCCAAGTCAACTCTTTCCTCAACCCCGTCAACGTACACCGCCTCCTCGTTGCCAACTTCCAAAACTACGTCAAAGGCTCCAGTTCTGCGACCACCTCCATGAACTCTTCAGCCACGGCATCTTCGGCGTCGACGACGATCTCTGGACGATGGTGGTATGTATTCAGTGGACAATAATAATACATGCTTGCTTGGTATGTATTCGGTGGACAATGATTGGAGGCCCTGTTTGGATCATTGGATCTATCTGTTTAGATTACGATGATAAAATAACGTACGCCGCATTCACACGACGCCGACTCGTGTTATATTTCTCTGACTTATAAAATTCCAACAAATTCCATCCCCTGCCACCTTTCTACACCGTGTCTCTCCATTTTCGAATTCCAAACCGAAGAAGAAGAAGAAGATGAGCATGGAGGAGAGTTTAATACCCAGATCAGAGAAGGAGGAGAAAAGTGAGCGGTGGTTACTAACATGGGCCGGTTTTGTTGAAGAAACAAAAAGGGTGGGTTACCTTGCCGGGCCGATGGTGGCTGTGACCTTCTTCTCGAGTCTGGATCATTTGGTTCGGATTCTTCCTCATTCTTGGAGTTTGAAGAATTAAGGTGTCTACGAGGAACAACTACTTCAACAGGTAAATCACCAGAACCCCTCGTTTCAAGTTTCTGGAAGAATTCAGGATTCAGCTCTTTGTCTGTTAACACAGGTGCTTTCTTCTTTAAAATTACAACTGCTTTATCAGGAATGTTTCCACCTTTGCCTTTGGAAACGGAATCTAAAGTAGGGGAAAGACTGTTAGATGAATCCGTTCCTGATGGATCTGATTTTTTATCACAAGCATTTGGATTTTTCAAGACATTCTTTTGTGATGGTTCAGCTGATTGAGTATCGTCACGACGTCACCATCTGCAGCAGTAATAGAAATAAATTTATCCAATAAGAGAAATCGATTAAACATAATAAGGACAACCCGGAAAGCTTAGAAACACATGAGTAACATACTTACCACGAGACTTCTGGTCATTTGCAGCTCCATCATCCCCTTTCCCTGCAATCTTCTTCCATAATTGCAATGCTTCGGTCATGGCATCTCTCACAGGTTTCATCTGTTTGACCAATAATTAAACACTATTCAACACGATAAGAATTCCATAAGGCAGTCTTGTGTAACACCATACATATACCATTAGAAGTGATGGCAGTGAAGGACAAACACTTAGGACCACAATGCAAGATGTACATCGGTTAGTGAGGGATCGGACAAACACTAACCTTCCTGTATCATAATGTGCCAACTGAAATGCAAAACCATTTCAGAGAGCATGAATTCATCTAGTCTAAACTCACGTTATCTATTAATAGCTTATAAATATGGCATTGAGTGTGTGTTAACATTATATGAAAGAGAAATGAAACCAGAAAGCTACCCTGTCAAAGCGGCAACCCTCAAGTACAGTAATCGTCAAAGATGCTCTATCTGCAATCAAATTACTTGAATGTAGTGCCAACTGCCAAGGCACTTAAAGTATCAGCAGCTGCCTTCCGCGTTGGCTGTCGACGCCGAAGATGCCGTGGCCGAGGAGTTCATGGAGGTGGTCGCAGAACTGGGAGCCTTTGACGTAGTTTTGGAAGTTGGCAACGAGGAGGCGGTGTACGTTGACGGGGTTGGCAGTGCAAACGCCGTGGGAGAGGTTGAGGAAGGAGTTGACTTGGAGAGTGGACTATGGGGATGTAGAAAACTGGGTGGGGACGTGGCATACCCAGTCAAATTTCCGTTAGGGGTTAACGGGGTTTAACGCCCCAGTTACCGTTTTGTTTCAAAATCTAAAGTTTAATTGCTACTTCGTGATTTTTGAAAGGTTGGTTACCATTTTGTTTTTTGCATCAAAGTTCAGTGACCATCGGTGTACTTTACCCAAAAATTAATTATGAGTATCTTATTTCTTACCCACAATCAAAATCAAGTTTTTTTGTTCAATAGTAACTTGCATTAATTAAACCATAAGAGGCATAAGCCTTAACAGACAAACCAAAAAAGATAAAAACAACCATCCTAAAAAAGGAAAGAAACCTGCTGTAAGAGCAGTTAACAACTTCCTTCCTTCTACACCCTATAAGGGAAACATTAGGCACACATGCCACAACCATAAGAAAAAAGGCATCCGACAGAAATAAAGAATAGGAATAACATCGCTACTCAAGTGACCAGAAACAACGTCGATCAGGGACAAAAGCCCAACTAGAAACTGTAAAAACCAACGCAACCAGCTTGCACCACATGGTTTGTGTTGAGTGTGTAAAAGTTCTATTATTTACACCCTTTTTAACCCATATTTCTGCTGCATTCAAGCATTATTCATTGCATTTAGGTTAGTTTATAGCAAAACATCACAAATATATTAAAAGGCACAAATTCTACTAAAAATGGTTGTTTTTGCATGTTGTCACCGTAGCAGACTGTGAGGGCAGGCGCTGGGCAGAGAAGCAGAAGAGCTGAACTGGACAATCAGACAAAAAAACCGATGCTGCAACGGTGCTGTCGTGACAGCAGAGGACGACAGCAGTTTTTGTGGAGAAAAAGCAAAGTGGACCTCGACAGATAGAAAATTCAGCCCGTCTGTCGTGTGAAAACCCTATATTTTTCCAAGCCCCAGATCAAAAGATATGTCAAGCCCAAAGTTCAAGGCGGGAAAATTCCAAGCAAGAAGATGACGGCTGGAAAGTAGATTCCTTGAAGATTTAGTCTTTATTAGAATCATACTTTCAATTAAAGTTTTATTCTTGCTAATTTAGATAACTTTAGCCCAAAGCTTATAAAAGTGCATGTATTTTAACCTAGAGAAAAGATAACCGAGGACCGATTACCCTAGCCTCCTTCCCAAATTCTGTCGTTTTCCTGCCCTCGACATGTTCTAAATTCCCCTAGGTCCACGGGTTGATTTGTAAAGTAGTAGCAAGGGTTGTTTTGTTTTAGGTATTTTTAGTTCAATAAAATAAACTTCAAGTTCTCTTATTTTGGTTATTAATATCTTGCAAGAGCATCGGGAGAGCATTGTGAGGTTATCTATTTACTTAGCATCGGGAGAGTTAAGTATACGAAAGAAATAAGAGCAAGTTCTCTAGTTTATAGTTGAACTATCTCGGGCCTAAGGATAGGACGAGGTTAAGTGGCTAAAGAAGAATTCATACACATCGGTGTTCATCCTTCGATTCACGCCGGGAGGTATCATCAAAGACGTGATCATCGACAGACTTGGACCTAGGGATAGGCCAAGGCAAATATGTGATTCTTGCCAAACTTGAAAGTACTGAGTTGAGTGTTTGCTGCCGCAACAATCAACGGACTGCTGCCGCGACGGGAAGCAACGACAAAATTGGATTTCCTAAACTCTGCAATACCTGCACTACTGAGCAATTCAATACCAGCCCATTCTCTCTATCTTGATTTCTCTACTTTTATTTTCCAGTATTCTTTATTATTTTCGTGACAACATCTTAATCTATTCTTTTCCCCTTGTGCAGATAGCGAAGGAAAGGGTTAGCCCAGTCCCTGTAGAGACGATATCTGATACTCTAGTATCACTTTATTACTTGCGACATGTACACTTGCACTCAATTGCGATAGACTATTTTACACGCAACAAGTTTTTGGCGCCGTTGCCGGGGACTGGTAACACACTCTTACCCTAGCTTCTGCACTTTTCTTTTATTTTTATTTTTATTTTATTTATTTTTTTAACAAAAACTCAAGTGAATTACAGGTTTAAGGAGCATCAACATGCCAGGAAAAACCAGTCGTCCTTATTTTTCGGTGAATATATGGACAACCAACGAGGGAACCAATAAGAACAAGATATGCTGCCACAACAGCAACAGGGACAACAAATACCGATGCCGCAGCAGCAAAACTTTTTATGGTACGATCAAAACCCACAAAAATTTTTATACCATAACAGTTTTGCTGCAAAACCCGACCTGCCCTGGCAATGTCATTATCCTCAAAAGCAGTCAAAATCCTTAGAAGACACACTGCAAGCCTTCATGGCACTCACTCAAGAATTGTCAGCCTCTATGGACGCAAGTATCGCCAAGATGGATGAAATCTTAAGCAGACCGTCCCTCATTCATGCCACAGATGGACCTGAAATCATGAGGCAATGTGACGAGGATGCCTATGTGAAGGAATACCCAACATATGATGAGTCTGAGCAACAACCTGCCATGGCAATGACCGAGGAGCCGGAACGGAGCAACACCGCAACAACGCTGAGTGAAATTCAAGAGAATATCATGGCAGCAACCACATCCGAGGAAAACTCTCAACCCACTACCTCGGTTATGCCCGACCAAGATTGCACACATTCATCTCTGTCATGGCACTCGCACGACCACCTAGAAGAGCTACCCAATGACAGTTCTTCACAAATGGAATACGAGCAGGTAATAAACGAACCTTTTGAATTCTTTGAAAACTCACCGATTCCATTGCAGATATTAGAGGAACCAATACCGGTGGACTCAGAATTATCAAAGTCTCTACTAATGGAGATCTACGAGTGGTCAACAGAATTTGATATAGAGAGTGATGGCACTTACCAATGTCCCATTGACCTGCAAAGTAACCTGATAAAGAACTGTCAAAATAACTGCCTTTCGTCGCAGCAGGCACGACAGCAAGGGATACATTCAACCACAACAACATTCAACGAAAACAAGGTAAGTTTATGGTCGAATGTCAATTTGATTTTTTCTAATCATATATTCATGCCCTCGGAAACATTACCAAGAAGGGAGGACTTCATGGACTACAAAGGGAAGAGAAAGAAATGAGCCCCCACCATGAGAATAATCACCAGATGGAGGGTACAGATAGACTTCAAGAAGTACCGGAAACGACCCCTCAAGCATCAATAGAACAGGGAGTATTTTGTGCCCATTCCAAGTCGTACAAGTCTTTCCCCATGATGCCATCACAATCCGATCATTAAAAGACGGGCACCAATTCAAAGTCAATGGACAACGCCTCAAGCATTATTAGGGGACTGAAGCCCCAGGAATGTAGGAAGTGGTTACCTTAGGAGATGCCCCACCGAGCATCCCTAATTTAACCTAAATTTTATTTTTATTTTTATTATTTATTAGGAAATAATGTTTATTTTATTCGAATAATATTTTTTCGTATTGTTTTTAGGAAATAAAGGAGCCAAGAAGAACAAGAGAAGTGAACTCAACCCACCACCCATCCATCAGCCCAACAAAGCCCAATATTGAAGCCTGTCGTTACGGCTGCCATGACAGACGCGGAAAAGACAAGCTGTCACCATGCTGTCACGACAGACGCGGAAACGTGTGTCAGACGCATCAGACACGCTAAAGCTTAACATCCGCCCAATTATTCACGCATGTCGTTACAGCTTCAACGGGCAGCAATTCCTTTTCTATAAAACCTAGTTTCATTTTCATTTTCACTCACTTATGCTTTTCTTACTTGCTCTCCATCTTTAGTTTCCATTTGTTTTCAATTACTTTTCACAACCCTTGCACTAACATGTCTTCCAGAAAAACCCGCCGCAATGCTGCCTCTACTTCCTCACCGGCAGCAACTCCCCCACAGTCCTTTGCAACAAGAGATCTGTGGGAAGAACGAGGCTTCATTTATACTCCAAAGGCAAAGAATCTGGGCCTCAAGCCTTTCATCGCTAAGAAGATTAGAGCTCTATTATGGCAATCATTTGCGGAGCAACCAGAGGAATTGAACGAGACGCTGGTGAGAGAATTTTATGTTGCCATCAGCAGCAAAACATCGACAACAGTAAGTGTTAGAGGGACAGAAGTACCGTTCACAGCCCAGCACATCAACTCTTTATATGGTATCTGCATAGGCCCCAATGATGATGCACATCAGCAGTTCCTCGACACCTTGGATGGTGTTGTCCATGACGATGTCATGGCAGAACTGACGGAAGAGGGGACCGAATGGAATACCAGCCAGAAAAATCCACACACGGTGAAGAGGGGGCAGCTGCTGCTGGAGGCAAAACTATGGAATGCCTTCATCAAAAAGAGGATTATATCGTCGTCACACCATACAACCGTTGACCAGAAAAGGTTAGCCTTAATACACTTTATTTTAAATGAGCGGCCCATTAATGAGGGTAGTTATATGCGAGAGAGTATTTTGGAAAGTGCACATCGATCGTCGGGCCTCCTTTTCCTCCCCTGCCTCATCACGTCCCTCTGCCGCAGTCATAATGTGCCGAAAGCCGACACCGATTTCATAGTGAAAGGACGGGGTTAGACAGAAAAGAATATCATCAGCCTCATGGAGCTGACAATGGCAACCCCTCTCTCATCTTTTAACCCCACTGTCGCCCCAGCTGAATCATCAGAGCAGCCAAATCCTGAACCTGCCGCCGCAGCAGCTGCTCCGACAGACCCCTCCAATCAGATCCTAGCTGCGATTCAAAGGATGGAGGACAGACAGTTGGGCCTCATGACATTCATCAAGGACTTTGCCGCATCCACGGTAAATTTTATTCAAACTACTTTAAATTTCCCTGATGTTGTTTTCCCCACCTTCCCTGCCCACTACTTCACTGTCCCCACCCCTGTCCACACACCTACACATGCTGCAACCCCACAAACACCATCTGCCGCCTCCATACCATCACCTGCCCGACGGCAGCCGGCAACACACATGCCGAAACATCCGCTCGAGGAACAAAGCGACCAGTGCCCTCGGATGACCTTGCTGCCTTTGTTGCTGGGTTCTCTTCCTCCTCTGTCTGGGCAGACAGTGACGATGAACCCTCTATTCAGAGGAACCTGTCGAAGGAATTTACACCGGTAAAGTGGCAGAAAAGAATGGCAGATAAGAAAACTTTGCCAAAGGCCAGCAGCAGCAGCAGTGACAGCAGCGGCAGCAGCTCTGATATTCAGGTTGTACAGCAACCACCCCAGCCCGCCCCGCGAACCAGAACCCGCCGCCAGATCCGCCTCAGTAGCAGCAGTGAAGACAGTGATTAAAATTTAAGTTTCTTATCTTCTTATAATTGTCTGCCATATATATTTTGTGATGTACTGCCTTCATATGTTTTCATTTTTATTTTGTCATTTGCATTGAGGGCAATGCAACCCTCGAGTTTGGGGGTGGCAACCCTCCATATTAATGGAGTACATCTTAGTTAAATTTTGTGTCTTTTACTTAGTATATTTCTCTAAAAAAGATGAAAATATTGAAAATTTTGGCTTAAAACTATGAACTGAACTTGCCTGTCGTGACAGTTCTGTCGTGGCAGTAACTTTAGGATAGTTTAAGGAGAAGTTTAGAGTCTTTCTATAGTTCTGAAAACTTAAACACCATTGTGACTATTATACTGCTTAGACTTCTGTTAGCCAAACTATAATAGGAAGCTTAGCACTTGAATAGCCCCTAGAGGTGCCTAACACTGGCTCTAGGAAAGAAGTTTAGAAAAAGAGACTCAACAGCCCTAGAGGTGCCCGAAACTAGCTCTAGAAAGTTAACTAGATGTGCCTAAAACTTGCTCTAGTAAAACTTTAGCTTGAAAAATAGAGAAATCGAGTCAAAACAAAAAAAAAATCAAAGAAGCATGAAAATGTGCCTTCAAAAAGATAAACTTTGGCATAAAAATTCGAGTTAAGAGTTGAATATTCTAGTGAAACTAAGAGAGTCTTGGCATATAACTGTTCACAAGAATGCACACATTGTACGAGGACTATAGTGAGATTCTGGACAGATCCAAAATTATCCGACAGGTTGCTGCCGTCACAGGGAACAAACGACGGGTAAGGGAAAGTTCACTGTTTGAAAGCCAAAACAAAAATATTTCATTTTTCTTTTAGGCCTTAGTTGCTTGAGGGCAAGCAAAAACTTGAGTTTGGGGGTGTGTTGAGTGTGTAAAAGTTCTATTATTTACACCCTTTTAACCCATATTTCTGCTACATTCAAGCATTATTCATTGTATTTAGGTTAGTTTATAGCAAAACATCACAAATATATTAAAAGGCACAAATTCTACTAAAAATGGTTGTTTTTGCAGGTTGCCGCCGTAGCAGACGGTGAGGGCAGGCGCTGGGCAGAGAAGCAGAAGAGTTGAACTGGACAAGCAGACAAAGAGGATGATGTTGCCACGGTGCTGTCGTGACAGCAGATGACGACATCAGTTTTTGTGGAGAAAAAACAAAGTGGACCTCGACAGATAGAGAAAATTCAGCCCGTCTGTCGTGTGAAAACCCTATATTTTTCCAAGCCCTAGAACAAAAGATATGTTAAACCCAAAGTTCAAGGGAACAAAAATAGTTCGCCACCACCATATGTTGTTGACAGTCCATTGTCAATACCGGAGAGCTCTATCCAGAGACATGCTTCCTACCAATAGTGGTAAGTCCTTATCACGGCAAGCAGCAACAGACAACATCAGATAGTTTAACGGCTCGGGTTGGTCCAAACACCAAGATAAAAACTTAAAACCAGCCGCTCCTCCCAAAGAAGAGCCATACAAGGCCAGAGCCCGAAGAGCTGAAAAAGACCACCTGAATCCCATCTATACCTGATAGCACACACTTTCTAGGAAATACCAGATCTCCAAAGACCAACTTTATCCCCAGATCCATAAGTCACGGAATAATATGTCTTAAAAAAGAAAACTTCGGGCCAAAAACCATGATATCTGGATAAATTTTGCTGTAAAAGGTAAAGGCTATCATTGGGAAAGGACAACTCAACAGTGTCGGGTCCTATCAAAATGGTCAAAGACCATTTTGCCTTTGTCAGCACCTTCCCCTCCCCGTCAGGTTTCTTCGCCAGTGGACCTTCTAGCCGATTGTCGGCGAGCCGATGAGCTCTGAAGCGAGAGTCATCCCAGACCGAAAAAGTTGAAGAAACATTGAGACCCCACAAACAACGGAGATAACAACATCAGAAACCGATTGCTGCTCTCATCACCCTTCGTTTTCCTGGTTCGGGTCAGATGGATAAGCCCCTAAGCGAAAGTGAGGTGACCAGCGAGGAGGAATCTGAAGAACTCAGCACGAAAGAACTGAGTGCGGTGAAGAACAAGGGTGCGAAAAGGTTCCGGCAAGGGCCAGAAGCTGAGGACTTGACCGTCTCTGTCGAAAATCAGGGAAAACCGGGCCGTCGTCGTCAAGAAACAGAAGCGAACTGCGCACCAAACCAGGACCGTCGTACGGTGGTGAGAGGATCAAGACAAGGCCGCTCCAAGCCTCCGGCGAAGACAAGAAACCCACTACCACACCTCTATCGTTCCAAACCAGTCAATGAGGAAAAACGCCTCAGGAAACCACGAACGTAGGGGAATGAATCGGAGTCGTCACCGTCGCAGGAGAAAACCACCGGCGTGAGCAAAGCCACCCGCCACTCCTCCGATCAACTGCCGGACCGAGTAAAACAAAGCCCTAAATTGAGCCTAGGGTTTTCTTCGGGAGGGAATTTAGGAGACGCGATATCTTTACAATCAAAATCAGGTTTACAATTGAGTGAATAACCATTTGTGATATGATCAATGTCTTAGGTTTGAAATGATCAACTTTGACTTAAAAGCCCGAGATAGGAAGTTATATGAAATCTGTGGTACAAATAGCCATGTCAAGTTTAATCTAATCTTAAAGGTGATATATTCAAATTTGATTTAACTTAATTTGTTAATGAAAAGTTAATAATTTAAATTTGAATAAACCTGAAGTAAAATAATTAACTCAATTTGTTTTGAACAAACAATTTTATTTCAATTTAATTTAAGTATAATTTTATCAAAATATAATAAAGTAAAAATAATACTTATAACCTAAATTATTAAAATAATACTTATAACCTTAAACCTAAATTAGTAATGTTGAATGGTTAAGATAGAATATTTCGTAGAATGTTTTTGAGGTCGGTTGATTTATCTTCACATACCAGTTTCAATGGGGTTACATATAACAAGTTTTGCCAAACTTTTCAATCGTTCAACTACCATTTCTTGCGTCTACACAATAATATTCAACATCACAAAGGAGATAAACTAAACTACATGGTATATTGTATCATGAAGAAAATGTTTGACCAATTACTTTTTATCGTCTTCTACATACTTCAATACATACATGCAACATCCATCTTTGAATTTAATGTAAAATAAATTAATTTATTATAAAAAAACATATCACAAACATAAGAAATAAATTTTTATTATAATTTAAAATTACGTACGAATTTAGCTTAATATCTTTAAATAATATACCCAAATGAGTATGACACTCATACATATATAGAGCTTTAATCAACCGTTATAATAAATAACAAAAAAATTAAAAATGATACTAGTTCTATTAAGTCTCATAAATGAAAAAAGAACTCACTAGATCGCGTGCAATGCTTTTACGTTCTTCATTGAAACTAAGAGAGTCTAAAACATAATTATGTCGCTCTACAACACAATAATCAATAAAAACCAATTTCTGCCATTTTCATCATGTAAATGCGCATATACCTAGAAGTGGCAATCATGTCGTTCGGATCGAGTTCGGGTTGGACCGACTCTGATTCTGATTTATTTTGGGTCTATATTATTTTGGTCGGGTCGGGTTAATATAAGTTTGGTTGATTTTCGGTTCAGGTCAATATCGGATCGGTTGACTTTTCAGGTCAGTTAAATATTGAATTGGTTGACTTTTCGAGTCATGTCAATATCAGATCGGTTACTTTTCGGGTCAGGTCAATATCGAATCGGTCGGCTTTTAATTTGAACCAATATATGAAGATAATCTTTTAAAGGAGAAAAAATGATATTAAACTATTACTAAAAGTAGTTGTTAATTAGTAATATAATAGAAAATGAGAATAAAACATACATATTTGAGGAAATTAAATTCAGGTTGCTTTCGGTTCGAGTTGATATTCGATTTTGGATGCTTTCGGTTCAAGTTTTTCGGTTTTAGTTATTTTCGGTTCGAATTAATTTTGGTTTAACTAAATTTGGTCGATTTTGGTTCAGTTTAGTTTTGGTTCGAATCTAGGTCAAGTTTAGACCATCATGTCCGGGTCTATATCGGGTCTCGGGTCAAGTTTACCAAGTCTACATATACGTACTAAATCATGTGAGTTAAAATTATTATCAACAACATATAAGCAAACAACAAATTATAAATATACATGTTCAATATTACTATTATCAGCATGTATAAAGTTCTCACTGAGTATACGCGTGAATCTCGTGGGGGTCATGAGAGATAAGGGTGTTGTTTTGGATGAATCGAGCTTTGATTCAATCGTGATTTAGAAAATTTAATACTTTATTTGGTTTGTGATGCATCATCGCCTGCCTTGAGAGATAAGGGTGTTGTTTTGAGAGATATATCGATGAATTGTGTATGTTGTGGAGAGGGTGAAGACGAGTTAGATCACATATTATTTCCTTATAAATTTATGGAGGAGATTTGGACTTTACTTTCCAATGGTGGAGGTGTTGTTTGTACGTCCGCAAACAGTCCGTGAGTTTATTATCCAATGTTATTTTGGCGCCTTTTTCGAAATACTCAAACAATGTTAGATTGTGGGTTGTGCTTCAGTATTGTGGTCTATGTGATTTGTGTAAAACGAGATTATGTTTAATGGGAAGCGATTGACCGTTGGAGAAATTAATCTTTTTCTAATAAAACTTTGGGTGTTATATTGGTTGAAGACGACAAAGGATGAGCTTTGTATTTCTGAAGCGGAGTGGTGGACATGCCCGAAGAATTGATTGCCTCATGTTGGGGCTGATTCGGTACGACAGGGAGTAGTTTGGGTGTCTTCGTTGGCAAGAGTGGTTAAATTTAATGTGAATAGGTATGTGAGGGGCAAGCTAGGGCCTCCGGGGTGTGGTGGAGTGTTACGAGATGCAGGGAGCTTATATTAGCTTTGATCTTAGGACCGTTAGGGGTGATGGACTCAAAAACATGTATAAAGTTCTCAACCCATTGAGAATGAAATTTTAAAATGTCAGTTTTTTTTCTCGTCTTTTCAGTATGTGATAAATATTCGATAATGATACTCTGAGACAAACATTAAAAAAATGTTATAAAATCATAAACTAAAAATAATGTGTTCGTTAACCTATGAATTATTTTTTACCCAAAAGGACAAAGTTAAATATAATTCTTTGGCATAGTCTCTTGTCTCAAGTGTAAATCGTACACATAGAAATCGATAAACTGGCAAATAATTAAAAACAACATAAACACTTATATTAACAATAGAACAAAACAAATATTGACTGAGTAGAGAAATTATATATCTTAATCTATAATACCCAATTAAATAATCATTTTATGGAAAATAGTACAAGCATTGACAACTTCGGAAGAAAAAATTAGCGCTGTAAAAAACGTTAGATGTATTCTTTCAAGTAGTAACAATCAGACAAATTGTCAGTTCTTTAGGCGCTAGGTACTTCAAATATTTTTTATACGTATCAATTATTATAACAGTTTTTTTTTATTTTTATAGCATATCATCTGCCTCATATTTATCTTACAAAAAAACATATAACTTAATAATAATAATAATAATAAACATAAATATTATAAAAAAAATTGTTCATGGTCGAAACCTTTCTTGTTTTACATTTAATTTTAGCTTGTGTGAATAAATCTGTAATCTTTGTTTAATCTCAAAATTATAAAGCTTGGTTTACTTCCCAACCTAGACAATCAAAAGTAATTGATTCAATATTCAACTCCAACGAAATATTTGTACAATATTAATTACAAACTTTTACTCTAATACAAAAAAATATTGTTTTCATGATGTTATTATTTCATTTTTTAGAACTTAACTTTTGATGTTTCTCCATTATCAAAATATAGTGGATTTTGTTGTTTCTATACATCACATAGATAAAATTAATTTTAAGCAAAGAGATAATAAAAAATTAGAAAATAAAATATAATCAATAAAGAACGATTTATACATATCATTCTATTACAAGTTCAACTTCTATTTTTTAATATCATATTTTTTGACTTCAAATCATTAATAATATTAGAATATGTAATCAGACACCTAACACTCTTTTTATGTTGAAAGTCTTTACTCTTTAATGAAAACTCATGATTGTTTGACATTTTAAGCACTATTTTTTAATTATTAAAGTTTCCTTCAACATGAACAATTGACTAGAAATTTGTTGGTCACTAGAAATTTGTTGGTGACCAAATTAAAAGTTAATAACCTCATTAGGAACTTTTAGGGGACCATAAGTGTCAATCTTGATGTTGTCTTCGGAATTAACTTCAAGTTTTTTTAGCAATAGGTTCTAATGAATGAGAAGAACAATCAAAATAAAAATTTATAAACAGAAACAAACACGATTTTTTTTAATATGACTCAGTTTCTTCCTTCAAAGATGCAGTATTTAATCTTTCTTCTTTATGTGATTTATTTTTTAAACCCTCCTCTTTTAATGGGCAGTTATGTAAACCAATCTCTTCTGATCTATTATATAAAGCATCCCCTTCAATGATCGACTATGTAAACTTTTTTTATTCACAAAATCATC
Organism: Hibiscus tridactylites; assembly: GCA_958450335.1. NCBI lineage: Eukaryota > Viridiplantae > Streptophyta > Magnoliopsida > Malvales > Malvaceae > Hibiscus > Hibiscus tridactylites. The sequence goes on from OY288275.1 coordinate 60,871,740, forward strand.
ATATAAACTTTCGGCGTGTGATTTACTATATAAACATTCATCCTTAAATGATTCACTATTAATATCTTTCCTTTTAATGAAGCATTATTTTTTATTACACCTTTAACATTATTCGGTGTCAATAATTTTTCTAATTGACTGCGCATATTAACAAATAATAATTGTCTTTTCAATATTTTGTACGAATGAAAGATTATATACAAATTGTGATCATTATGATAAGGATTTCTTATATTTTCCTCATATACAACTTAATATGTAAACAAAAAATAAATAATAATCTTATATAAAGTATACCGACAAAAAATTTAACATTATTATAAAAATTTTGGTTAATTATAATGAATGTACCTCATTGCTTGTCTTCTCTAAATTTATGTTGAGATAACACTATACTCCATCATCTTAACTTGTTTTTGAAGAAGTTAAGTTTAAATTCATCGACTAATTTAAAAGATAAAATTTAACTTTGTGTGCATTTAAAGATAAATCTAACTTATAGCAGAAAAGGGGGGGGGGGGGGGGGGTCGATAGATTATACTACGTGGTTTTGAAAGTTTCATACGGTTAACTATAAATTATAAAATTTTAATCTACTAATGTTTATAGTTATTAGGGGTGTTCATTGTCGGATATCGGATCGGATCCGATCCGGTTTTTTCGGATATCCGGGTTTTCGGATCGACAATATAGTCATCCGTATCCGATCCGGAAAAAATCGGATATTCGGTTTTTCGGATAGCGGATAACCGGATCGGATATTCGGATATCCGATTATCCGAACATATAATTTGATTCAACTATTTTTTCGAATTTAAAGGTCGTATTTATGAAAATTTCGGAATTTCGAATATAACAAACAACAAATTGCTAAATATAACAAGATTCACATCTATGAAATATTCGATTTTTTAAATTTTCGGACATAACAAGCATCAAATTGTTAAATATAACAAGATTAATATTTAAAAAATATTAGATTTTCGGATTTTCGGGTTTTCGGATAATCCGAAACTTGTAATATTGTGATCCGTATCCGATCCGGAAAATCTATAATCGGATCGGATATCCGATCCGAAAATAAAAATCAGATCGGATATCCGAATTTTCGGATCGGATCAACGGATAATCGGATCGGATCGGTCGGATCGGATATTTTTGAACACCCCTAATTATTACTCATGTGTTTTAAAATTTTAATGTGTTTTAAAAATTTTCATATGATTAATTATAAAGTATTAATCTACTAATGTTTATATCTATTATATACACACTAACATATTATAGCTATTACTAATCTACAATTTTAAACATACATACATATTACACCTATTACTAATATATACAAAACATATTGAAACTAAACAAAATTGAAATTTGGAGAATTTAGTATTAGTGTTTGGAAATTTTGAATTAAGGTTTTTGGATTTCGGGAATTTTGTAATTAGGGTTCTTAATTTGGGATATTCTAGAATTGGGTTTCTGATTTGTTAAATTTTAGAATTAGGGTTTTGGGATTTGTGAAATTTTGTAATTAAGGTTCCTAATTTGGGAAATTCTAGAAATGTGTTCCTAATTTGCTAAATTTTAGTAGGGTTTATGGATTTGGAAAATTTTGTAATTAGGGTTCTTTATTTGGAAAATACTAGAATTGGGTTCCTAATGTGCTAAATTAGATCTTTATGGATATGAATTTGGGGAATATTGGAATTAGAGTTCTAAAATTAGGAAAATTTTAAATTAGGGTTACGAAATTGATGAAATTTAAAAATTAGGTTTGTAGATATAAGATTAGGGTTTGAGAGGAATCTATCGATTGGTATTTAGGGTCGACGATATTAGGGGTTTGGTTGGTCGGGGGAATGTCGAGGATGACAATGACGGCGTGAAACAATTAGTGACGACGAGGAGTGGCCCACCAAGCTCAACGGTAGATTACTTACCTTTTCGCAACTAGAATCAAGGAAGGCAGAGCACGACAGAACGACAACGTGACCTAGAATGAATGGCACATGGTTGGAATGTCGAGGACGACGGTGACAGTGTAAAACAATCAGTGACAGTGAGGATTGGTAGATTAAAAAACCAAAAAGCTTCCTTACCTTTTTGCAACTATAATCAAGGAAGGAGGAGCACGACAGAACGACAACGTGACCTGGAATGAACAGCGTGGCCTGAAATGTCAAGGATGATACTGACAGTGTGAAACGGTCATAAACGACAAGAATTGGCCGACCAAGCTCGATGGTAGATTGAAAAAACAAAAAGCTTTCTTACCTTTTCGCGGCTAGAATCAAGGAAGGAGTATCATGACAGAACGACAATGTGACTTGAACTGAACCACGTGTGGCTAAAATCAAGAAAAAAGACGTGATTAAGGTTGCAGATACTACAAAATTAGTGTTTGGTTAAGTTAAACAAAGCCAATAAAGGGTTACCGTGCAAGCTTGCTGGCAGAGAAGGGTCAACGAAAATGGCAACAACGGTGACAACTAAAAGAAAAAATAAAGTTTGGAATTGAGGCTAGAGTTTGTGGATGATGGAAGATTTGATTCTAACATTTTAATTAAAAATACTATAAAACAAATATAAATGATTTATTAAATCAAAATTCTAATTTTATTTTGAAATTATTTTAATTACATTTTCAATCTTTGATATTTTTAATAATAATTTAAGAGTTGTTAAAAATTTAATGTTATGCAATGATATATTGCATTAGTAGTAATATAATAATGTGTTGTCTATTCTAAAATTTTCTTTAAATATGTCTAACAAAGAAGCTGAATTACAAACGTAAACGGCATGCGACTTTTATTAGATATCTTGAGGCATTTAATTTCTCAGATTGCAGTAATTTTTCAAGAACAAATGTAATAATCTGAAACGTAAAGACAAAAAATTAATTATGATTTGTCCACGTTAAGATATTTTTTGAATACAAATTAAAGAATAAATGTGATAAAATTTTCATTTAACTTATTTTTATTTAAGGTTATACAAGCACATCATACATGATTTACATTGGTCAAGACCATATTATCATATATTTGACAAATAAAAATCTAAGGCGTGGTTGAATAAATTGTTACTATCAGGTATAAGGTAGTATTCTAGTCTAATTTTAAATTTAAATAAATTCAGATACACATAATTTGTTTTCGGAAAATTTTACGACGTGCGACGAACATCGATGAACACCACTAATGATGAACACCGATGAACATCATTAAATTAATTAATAAAGATTTGAAATTTCAAGGACCCATCATACAATTAATAATTATTTTAAAAAATTCAATTAAATTATTTTTATATATATTAAAATTTTATTTTTTTATAAGAGTAAACTATATATTTAGTACCTCACTTATTTCCGTATTTCTATTAAATCCTCATTATTTAAATATTATTTCAATTTGATCCTATTCTTTATAAAAAATAATTTAACTCACAACCTAAAACCTTAAACTATTAAACCTTAAACCCGTAAACTCTTAAACATATACCCTAAACCATATACCATTAAAAATAATTTTATCATCATCGATTCAATTCAATTCAATGAACCGTTCAATTCAAAAAACTTCCTTAACGAAAACATCAAATGCTTCGCTCTCGGGGTGGTCGAAAGGATCTAAGCATTCCCTAAACAATGTATATACCCAACAGTTAATATTGCAAAACAATAATGTTCTGATAAAATAACAAAAACTGAGAAATGAAAGAGCAAAAACTTTACAACAGTAAACACATTCATGAATGTCAAACACAATCAATGTATAAAATGATTGAAAATTAGAAGAAAAAATAATTCTTGAATTATATAAAAGGAAAAGAGAAGAGAGAAAATTATCTCTCGATGATCTCCGACCGGCTGTAATTGGACAAAATCTGGAGGAAATATTAATTTTGATATATATATATATATATATATATAATAATTTAATTAAAATTTTTAAGAGAATTCAACGATTCATTGAATTGAATTGAATCGATGATTGTGAAATTATTTTTAATGGTATATGGTTTAGGGTATATGTTTAAGAGTTTAAGGGTTTAAGTTTTAATAGTTTAGGGTTAATTTTTTTATAAAGAATAGGATCAAATTAAAATAATATTTAAATAATGAGGGTTCAATAGAAATACGGAAATAAGTGAGGTACTAAATATATATTTTACCCTTATTAAAAAATAAAATTTTAATAATATAAAAAATAATTTAATTGAATTTTTTAAAATAATTATTAATTGTATGATGGGTCCTTGAAATTTTAAATCTTTATTAATTAATTTAATGGTGTTCATCAGTGTTCATTATTAGTAGTGTTCATCGATGTTCGTCGCACGTGGTAGACTATTCTTTGTTTTCCGAATTTTATTCACTTAGGAATGATAACTTCATCCATTTCTACTATACACTTGAAATAATTAATTAACTATGATACTCAAAGATTTAGCATTAATTAAATAAGATCTTGAGGGATATGACTTTAAAAATGTTTTAAAAAATTAAGCATTAATTAAATAATGAGCCTCGAATAAGGTTAGAGGTTCAAATCATCATGTGATTAATGGAAAAAGTTGAATTTGAAGAGTCACTTTCGTACTAAACATCTGTAAAACTCGATAAGAATTAGTCTGCTAATAAGTCAGATATTAGTGGTTAAACTAAAAAGTTAAATAAAGACATTAAATAATAAATTTACATTATTTAGAGATTATATTTTATTATTTGTATATTTTATGGTAATAGTAACCGATAAAGGAGATTAGCTGTGTAAGACGTATCTCTTCCATCCTAGACTTGTGAGAGAAAAGAGCCCAAAAATGGACAAACTGAATATTTCCAGGCTTTTCTTGATACTGGTTTTATTATATTTGAGTGGCAGAGGAAATGCAAATGTTAATTTCAAAGAAACTCCTGTAGATGTTGATGGGAAATTAAAGCAGCTTAACAAGCCTGCAGTGAAGACCATACAGGTATTTAGTTTCCTAAAAAAAACCCAGAAATATTAGAGATTACATGAATCCATTTTGAATGTTGAAATGGCTATGACAGAGTGAAGATGGAGATGTTATCGATTGTGTTGATATCCACAAACAACCCGCTTTCGATCACCCTGCATTAAAGAATCACGTTATACAGGTGAAATTTTCTATAATTATTGCTCCATTTCCTTCTCGTTTGTGCTAGTTGTAGTTGCGAACTTAATGAATGCTATTCAACGTGCAGATGAGACCCAGTTTTGATTTAAAGAAAGAGAAATCAAGCACGGAAAATGAGTCGTCAAAGCTTGTGGTGTCTCAAACATGGCAAAGAAGTGGAAGCTGTCCAGAAGGAAGCGTTCCGATTCGAAGAATTCAAAGACAGGACCTGCTGAGAGCGAATTCCGTGGACCGATTCGGAAGAAAACCTCAAGAAATTGTGTATAAATTGAACTCAACAAATCAGAAAGATGGTCACTTTCCATATATTAACAACACTGAACTTAATCTTCCTACAATTGTCAACCGATCCGTAAGCATATTCAAAGCTAGATTGTACATATTTTTTTTCTTCTTTCAATGGCTTGACTTTGTAGCTTCTGTGAAACAGGGTGCAACTCTGGTTACAGTGGGATTCAACTACATAGGAGCAAAAGGAGATATCAATGTTTGGAATCCAAATGTTGAATCTGGTGATGAATTCACCACCGCTCAAATCTGGGTCAAAGGTGGCCCTGGTGATGATTTCGAAAGCCTGGAATCTGGATGGACGGTTTGTTTTACTTCATCCCGGTTTCATTTCGCAGTTATATCTCCAACAATTTTAACGTCGAAAACTTTGAATGTCTTGTCAGGTAAACCCACAACTATATGGTGACAAAAGGACCAGATTCTTTGCACACTGGACTGTAAGTAAATAAAAGTTTTTCATAAATATCTGCAATTAGTTATATCATTAAAACCAATTTTGTTATTGGCAGAAAGATTCATACAAGACAACGGGTTGCTTTGACCTAACATGCAGTGGCTTCGTTCAAACAAGCTCCCAGGTCGCCCTTGGAGCAGCCATTGAGCCTGTGTCCAGTGAGTTTGGTGGACAGTATTATATCACTGTTGGCATATACATGGTAAGTGGTAACATTGATGGTTTTAGTAGGTCCAAACTAATAACACCGATTGATTTATCGGATTGGTTGATTTTCAGGATCCGAAAACAAGCAATTGGTGGCTAAAATTTGGTGCTGATACAGCTATAGGGTATTGGCCAGCGTCAAGCCTACTGTTTTACTTGAATCACAGTTCAACATTGGTGGAATGGGGTGGACAGGTTTATAGCCCGAACGTGATGAAAACGCCTCATACAAAGACCGGCATGGGAAGTGGACAGTTTGCTTCGGGTTTATATGGGAATGCATGTTTCATACAGAATGCTGCGATCGTGGATTATTCATGGGCTCTCAAGTATCCTCAGTGGGTCGGCACTTGGGCCGATAATTATTACTGCTACTCTGCTTATAATTACCAACAAAGTTATGGAACTTTACCAGTTTTTTACTTTGGGGGACCTGGTCAGAATCCTAATTGCCCCTGACTTCTCCCGTTTTCTTTTGTACAAAAATATAGTACTAATAAAATTAAGTGCGCTGGTTTTTCCCGTTTGACATATCACAATTGCATGAATTTGTTGACGTTTCACATTCATAGGAAACGTCAGGAATTCATAGAATAAATAGCAACTTTCTTCGAAAGCAACAAAAATCGGAAGATAAATGGGTTATTATTGAATTTCACTTCTTTCTATTTTTTACCAAACATCAAGAATAATCATAAACTTCAATACATTCACAGGCCCGAAAACGGGACCGTCTTTGTTACACACTATACAACTTCGGTTCTCGGAAATCCTTAATTATTCATAGGAAACATATTTGATGACTTTTTGTTGGGGGAGTATATCCAGGATGTATGTCCCTTTATGATCGTTGCATATAAATCCAAATTTACGACCAAAACTAGATCATTAATACGTTGGATAATGAAAAATGAGGAAAAAGGAAATTACTTCTTGAAGCTACTGAAAATATCATCTTCAACAGTTGCTTGGGAGGATGAGAACCCGGTTTTACCGAGACCAGAACCGGTGCCCATTGCTCTCCCCATATAGAATGAAGTTGGAGGTCCTTTCTCTCTTTTATCTGCATCGCTCAATCCACCGAGGACGCCAACATCTACCAGTGAAACCTTTTTGGCTGCAAGGTTTTCACATGACGGTGGAACAGTAAAAAAGATGCAAAATATACACGCTTGTAAACAAAGAGTAGGGGGATATATAATGAGGGATACTTACGAGCAGATATATTAAGATCGATTATTCCACGGCTCAGAGAATCTGCCCAAATGCCAGACTTCACCTGGAACGTATCCTTCTTTTGAGGAGATTTGGATTCTTGTGAGGGTTTTGTGTTCATGTTGTTGAGATTTCCATCATTAACCAAATTTTGTGCTGGTTCTTTTGAAGCTGAATCAGAATGAGAAGTGAATGAACCAAAAATGTCTGATGATCCATCATTAATTGGATTTTGTTCTGGTTCTTTTGATGCTGAATCAGAATGGTAAGTGAATGAACCAAAAAAGTCTGATGATCCATTAAAATTGTTCAGCAGAACAGTAGCAAATGGATCAACAATGCTAGCGTTTGCTGGCTCAGACTTTGGTGCCATGGTGTCCGGTTGGACAACTGGATCAGTGGCCGCAAACAGGTCAACGGTTGGAGAGGCTGCAGGAGTAATGGCAGGCTGGGAAGCAAATAGATCAACCTGTTTCTGCTCATATGAGAAAGGGGAAGCTGATTTCAGCTCTTCATAATCAAAGGATATGCCCTAATATCCAACTAAAAAATCAGATAGTATATATGTTACTACAACAAGCTGCTTGAATGTGAACTGACCATAAGAGATCGCTGGGCTCATATATTTAACAGGTCATCCAACATTTCAAGGTAAAGAACATTATATTGTAGATAAGCAAGTTATATTTATCTGTTTAAATGACAATATACCACTATTTTCTTGCAGGTCAGTCAGTTCATTTGGAATAGCAACTTAATTGTTAAGTTTCCAAAATTGAAGTCTTGAAGATGAAAGAAAAAGTCTAACCTGTGCCTGAGGACTTGCTTCAGTTGGAGCTGACACAAAAGTTGCATCAGTAAATAGATCAACTTCAGCAGAATTAGTAATCATAGCAGTCTTTTCCATAGGAACAGACGCCGGTCCATCGAAGATGTCGTCAATCAAACTTTTTCCAAACAGATCCACTTGGTTAGAACTTCCAGCCGCTGGTTCTGCCAAAAGAAAAGCCAACAGTGCATTGGTAAAAAAGATCCAATCTATAATCTATAACGGAAGAGGAAGGAGCACAGAACACTTTTTCAACCAACCCTCAGCCTGTTAAAGGATGAACTAGCAGAAACAACATTTGTACCATAATGTTAAAGGGAAAGCCTCAAAAGGAGTCTAAACTTAAGAAACAAGATTTCTATCTTACTAGAATTCGAAGTTCCCCTGGGATCAAAATCATCATCATCATAATCACCATCATGACTATTTGTAGAGGAGCTTGTGCTTTGACTGTATTTATTGGAATCACTCAACTTTGGAGAGAGTTCATTCTTCGGATCCTTGCTACAAAACAGCATTACAAATCAGATTTCTTTTAATAAAAAGGTGTGAAACAGTGAGGTGAAAAAGTTGGAAATGTTGAATATGTGTATATGTAAGGTTGTGAAAACACATGAATATGTTTAAGCATGTGAAGATGTCATTGGTCATACTTCATGTGTTAGCGGGCGTGTGAACAAGATCCCCATGTTATTATTATAGAGCTTGAACTTCCATAATGGAGATAACTATGAATAGTAGAAAAGGATTCATCATCTAAAATAAATGGATTCACAACAACAATATGATTCCTAGAAACAAACATGGTAGTGCAATATACCAATAAGGCAATAACTAGAGTTCACAAACAATGAAAATGTGCACGCCCAGGAAATTTTCTCCAACTTAATATTGTAATCGCTAGCTATACTCCACACAATCTATTGATGAATTAGCAATTAATAATTAACAGCTTAAAACATAAACCTGCCATGGCGTCTAGACTCCTTTGAGGAATTTGCTTGGCTCTCACTTGCAGTCCCTCGGCGTGACTTAACATAGGTATCTGTATCAACCTTTTTTTCTCCATATTGGTCCCTCTCTTTATAACTGTCTATGCAGCTTTCACTTTCTCTTCTGCCACTTAGACCTCCATACCTATCCCCACCACCTTGGAAGCCTCCACTATTGTATGTCGATGCACTAGACTTAAAAGTTATGCCAGTAGATGACAGGCCAACGTACCTAGAAATAGAAATGGACACACAGTTTAATCAATAAAAACATACAAGTAAGCATACGATTTCACTTGGCTAAAATTGTAAAGGGAAAAATCTTGGATTTTGCTGTTTTATCTAGATAAGACCCTATATTTTCTATACATGTGAATAAGCCCTTAACCTTCGATTTTATCCAAATAAACTCTTACCATGAACTTGTTGTCTCAATTAAGCCCCTAACCTTTAATTTATACCTAACCCACCATTGATATAAATCAAATACGAGCTTGTTTACGTGCAAATCAAAAGCTAAGGGATCAATTGGGTAGAATAAAAGTATAGGGACTTATTTAAGAAAAGTGAAATGGAGTAGGGGATGCATTAGTATTATAGCCATTTCAATTCCTGAAAATAAACCTACTTGTCACGATTTGCAGCAGCTTTATTTCTAGTTTCTTCTATTTTTTCTTTATTATTCAAAAGGCTCACGATGGTTTCAGCTTTCTTTCGGACATTGATTCCCATATCTTTCCCATTTGGCTCAACATATTCAAAACTTGTGAGGGACTGCAAAATGCAAAACAAGTAGGGGATATTACAGGCAGTTCAACTTTACTCCATAAACTCTGCGATGACAACTATCAAAAGATATATGGGTTCAGGCCTTACAGAGATCCGGCGAGTATGTCTTATTATGTCATCGACTGCACGTTCAGAGCCATGAGAAATCAAGTACTCAATAACAGACAATGCCTGGTAGAGTAGTTTTAGATGTTCAGAATGGTGCAAGAGATTTGGAAATACATTTAAAGTGTATACTGCATTAGATGACTAGTCAATCGTATTATGGAAGAAGACACATACCTTGTAGACATAGCGCCAGTCTTTTCCAGTCTCACCCAACCTTGACCAAAGAACATTCATAACGATCTGGCATTCAGAGCTGAAAGATATGATAGCCCATTCAATTAGCATACAGCATGAGCAAATTTTCAAACACCAAAACCAAAGAAAGGGCATAAAACAGAATGAAAGGGAAATAAGTGCAGAAGATGATAACTACAATTTCTTTGTGGCCTGTGCTATTTCTGCCAATGCAGTTCCATGAGGACCCCATGGTTCATTATCTGTTGCATCCAACACCTGCATATATTTTCCATGAATTAACCATATTCATATAAAAAAAGTTTACATGAAGTTCAAATGAAATGAAGTATACATTATTACCAGAAATACTGAAAGCATTGTTAACATATTATAATACATTTTTATCATAACCCACTTTTGGTTTTAAACCGGTAATTCAATTGCAAAAATTTAAAAGTAAGACAAAATGACCACATTTCACCATAATTGCCGCAAGCAACAGCAGAAGAAAATCACAAATAATTGAGGATCTCAGTGAACATCATACACAAATAATTTCCATAATAAAAAGCAAAGTTGACAGATTCATAACATTTGCTAGCTATGGCCTATGAGTAGAATGACAATTCATTTTGCACCACTAATCACAACTAAATCGAATGATTTTCAATTTTCAACACCAAAATATCAAGTAAAGATATTAACACAAGTATGATATCAAAAACATATATAGTAGCAAGAATATGCAACTTCAACCTGAACATTCGATCATCTGAGAAACTCGTGTTTAAAGATATTCTATTTTTCTTACAAACATTTCTGATTCACACTCAATTTGTTCCAAATCTACGAAGGACTCTTCCGTGTACAACAAATCATAACCTAGCTGTTTTCCTTTTAAAAGAAATTAAACGAATCTAACAACGACTTAACAATTATCAAATCTTAAGCACATTCCTCCAATCAAATACATTAAATTGCATTAAATCTCACCTTCTGCTCAATCTCCGGAACCTTCAATACTTTTAGGTTGACCTCCCTCTTTCTGAAATTAATAAATAAATAAATCAAGTAATCTTTGATGATAAAACAAATTGTGATTCGAAATTAGGAACAGATGAGTTTAGAGCTTACATTTCGCGAACAGTCTGATCGAAGACCTTCATGAAATCCATCGCGGATCTAACCTTTTAAAAAATATAATAGTAAAAACAAAGGTAGAAGAAAATGTAAGATCGACTCAACAAGACGACGCAGATCTGGTAAATTTATTCAGCTGTTAGTTGGTGACTTCTGGTGTCATGAAATAACAAACAACAGCGGCATCCCTTGCCTAACTTCGAACTTTGTTTTTCCGTTTGCTTTCGTTCCCTAAATCACCTTTGGTTTGTTCGGTATGATAGGAAATTCAAATCATATAAAAACTGAATCATGTAAAATAAAATCTCAACTGAGTTGGAAACAAATACTATAATCCGGTGCAAACTTTTTTGGATAATTAAGCCTTAAGCCAATGCGAAATGAGTTCAACCCAAAAAGTATCCGTTTTCCTTTAGCTTGATCTCGTCAATAGAAAAGAGCCCAAAAGATGCACACCCTTCATTGGTGGCCCAAATTAACCATCCAAGTCCTCATCCCTTTCTTTCCACTTTAATTTTTCTATTTTGTCGGTTTATACCTTTCTTATTTCATTCAAAGCTTTCTCGGTGAATAACTACACTCAATCTTTTTTTTTTCTCCCGCGTACATCACATATATTTTTTCCAATTTTATTTTTTATCACTATAATCACACCGTAAATTTTTCAAACGGAAAAAATGGAATTTGAATCACAACTCATAATTTTAATTTTAGTTGTAGTCAATTCATATGATTATTAAAATTAAAACATTAAATCAAAACTCTAGCCCTACATTTTACCTTTTAAATTTAAACTCTAAATCATAAATCTAACAAAATCTTGTAAACTAAAATTTACATAGGTTATGATATTTTTTTTCTTATTTCAAATATATAAATAAATAAGTTTGGGGAAGATTTTTTTTATTTTTTTGAAGTATAATTTTTAATTTTGATTTAAATAAAAATGGATGCATTGAATGGATAGTTGAAACACAGAAAGACGAAGGGGAACAATTGTTTGCCTGTGAGCGTGAAAAAGACTTCAGTCCCCCGCAAGAACTACTTGTCCCTCAGCCTCTTGAGGCTAAACTCTAATTTTGTTATTCCTGTTCAACACTCAAACAACATTTTGGACCTCTTTTTTAGATAAGCTTTTACATCTCTTAAAATCAACAAAAAAAATCACAAATTGTTCAACTGTAAATGTTTTACAAAATGGTCCTCTAGTCTTTTACATATCGACAATTAGTTAGAAAGGGAATTCAATTGTTTGAAACTCAAACATGTGAACATGGATAGACTTGTTTGAGGATTGGGAGGAGCTCTTGCCTCCTACGCAAGGATTTTTTTTTGTCCTTTATTCATATATATATATATATATATATATATTAAAAATAAAATAATTAAAAATTTATTTCTCCACTTTTAAATATTTATGTTTTATCCCCTCAACTTCTAATTCTAACTCCGTTCTTACATAGGAATGATTTACATATTGTCTTCTATGTTTATCGATTTTTGCCTTAATTTCGGCTACTTCTTCAAAATTATGATTTAGTCTCTAAAAACGTAATGCACTTTGCCAAAAAAAATACTATATTCAAAGATGGAAATATAAGGCGCAAAACAATAATGCACGGCCATCATGCTTACTTTTTAACAACTTAAAATCTTTTATTTATTTTTTAATCCCAAAAAAATTTAAAAAAAAAATTGATAAATCAAAAGATGAGTCTACTACACTTAAAGAACACCGTTGAACACTACTAATGCTGAATATCGTTAAATACCATTAAATTGATTAAAAAAATAAAAATCTCAAGTAATCAACATATAATTATAATTTTTTTAAAATAAAATTTTAATTAAATTATTTTCCTTATATAATATGTTTTTTAATTTTTTTAAAAAAATTAATCAAATATCAACCCTAAATTAAAAAAATCCTAAATATTTTTTTCTTTTACCATTCAAGTTGTCGCCGCCGTTAGCCACTTTCTGCCAATGAGATAGTCGTCGTCGTGCCTCATTCTCCGTGTGATCGTCGTTCAAGCCCGACCGTCGTTCGCGAAGCCAATCCAGTAAAGTAAGGTTTCTATATTTTTATTTTTATTCGAACTTGGGCGGCCGTCAAGTCGTCCCCGGCAATGGTCGCGGCGACCGACATCCAATTCTGGCATCCCCTAATTCCCAAACCCTAACCCTAATTTTCAAATTGGACCAAATGTAAAACCCTAATTCCTAAATTGAGTACCATAATTCTCAAATTAGAACTCTAATTTCTAATTTAGAACCATAATTCTCAAATCCAAATCTGAATTCCCAAACTAAAACCCTCATTCCGTACTAGTATGTTGTTTCACGCGTATTGGTACACGATTAATTGAGTAATGATACTAGATGTGTATTGGTACAAAAATTTCTCACTGAAAATTATTTCCAAAGGGCATATTAGTACTCTAAGGTATCGTACCGGTACGATGTATTTAAATTTTGTAATAAGTTCGATTTACTTTTCAAATTTGAAATTTTAAAAAGTACTACATTTACGTAGATTTGAATCGGTAATGACCCATAAATAAATATATAATCTTGTATTCATCAAATTGATTCCTTCATGAGTGTAATTTATTATGAATTTTAATGAAAAATTATATATTTTATAACCTTGTTCATGATACCACAATTAATATAAATTAAAAAAAAAACTTTGAAAATTTTGATATTATGCAAATCAAACAATGATTCACAAGAGTTTATAAAAAATATTTTCACAGCAATAAGTTAACTTGATAAGTAGGTAGAAGTGACCATTGGAACTATTTATCAATTGATGTAATATATTTTTCTATTAGTTTAATGTGTGCAATTCTATTAGATAGAAAGACGGTCAATTTGTATTTTATCAACATTAAATCTAGTACGTCCATCAAATAATTAAATAGATAAAATGATTTATTTTGTAATTGAGATAAATAATTTAATTACCTTAAATTAAGTTACATTATTTGATTTAGTTTGGTCCATAAAATTGTATCTCTTTAATGGAGAATGAATGGGTGATCCCCTCCCGTGAATTTGCTTTTGTACCGATCTGGTGGCTTTTTTTAATTAAGTATATAGTTTTTTTTAAAATAAATATGGGCATCGTTAAAAACCCCCTTCCTTGTGAAGAGTTTATCCGTTCAAAGCTCGAAAGGAGCCAGCACAGACTTATGCCTATCTATGAGACATAATTGAAACCAAATAACATAACAGCGTTGTTTACAAGATAGATTTCCAATCATCCAATGCCAGATTTGGCGAATTGATCTGCCTCCAAATTGCAGACCCAACTCACCCATCTCACTAAGATCCTTTTGCTTCTTATGACACTAGTTACGTCATGCACTTATTTGGTGAAAATCGATGGAGGCTCTTCCTTGCCATGCAGCCAATCGATGATCTTCTTGCAGTCCGTTTCGACTATTAGCCTGTGAATACTTGCCCATTCTGATGCCACAAACCATTTCAACCCAGCAATAAGAGCGATCAGCTCCACTATGACCAGAGGACCACTATCGCAGCAATCAGAGAACTGAAAATGACTTTTCCCATTTTATTTCGTAGAAGGCCCCCAATGCCTCCCTTCGCCAAGGAACTTAACAGTGCCCCGTCAACATTCAACTTCAAGAAGCCGCGAGGAGGTGGAAACCAATTCGCCCCAGTCGTCGTTTCTTTCTTTGCTTACACAGCGAGATAGCCAAACTCGGATCTGCAACCAAGCTTTCGAAGGAAACTGAGGAACCTGGAAATTTAGCCTTCAGCCAAAAGGCGAGTCTGACTTTGACCGAGAACAACACCTTAACCCAATCCACTATCGAGCCCTTGAAAACTCTCTCATTCCTGTGTAACCAGATTGTCCAGATTATAGCAAAGGGAATGTAAGAAAACCACAGTTTACCTTTGTTTGGAACGATGCCATTCCAAGCTTCTATGAAACTCATGGGATTCAAGGGGAAAACTGCGACAACATCTATTAGGCAACAAAAACACATCCAAACTCTCCAAAAACTTTGACATTCAAAGAAAAAATGAAACACGGTCTCGAGGTGATTATTACATAAAGGACACATCAGATTCTCAATAGTCGACACCCCCTCTTTGCTAATTCATTTTTAATCGGGACGTGACCCCACACTACCACTCATACAAGAAATTCAACCTTCGGAGGAGCAAAACCAAGCCAAACGGCTTCCTTCCACAGCGAATTGCAAGGAAGAGACTTATCTAACAAGATTCTTAGTGATTTGACCGAGAAAGCACCATCGCATGAACCCATCCATCTCACCCAATCATGATTCAAGTTTGTAGACCTGAAACTATCTAGAACTTCCATGAGGGAATTCCATTGTGCCAGTTCCCAATCCAACAAAGGTCTTCGAAGAATTATATCTCAAGTCCACCTTCCACAATTTTTAGTACCATAATTTGCAATGATAGCTAATTTATTCAAAGCTAGAGCATAAATGCGCGAATAAACCTCTCTTAGGCTCCTATTACCTATCCACAAATCGTTCCAAAAAGAAAATATTATGCTCGTCCCCTACTTGCAATGTAAGATTCGAACGAAAGAGTTGCCCCATATTATCGTCCCTGCATAAATTCTTTGATATCCCATCCCAAATCCATGAAACATGCCTGGTGGAAGATGGGGGAGAAAGAAGTCCAGTGGAGTTACCCGGAACCAGGGCCGAAATAATTTTTCTCCAAAAGCTAACAGGTTCGTTTCCAAAACGCCAAACTCATTTATTAAGAAGGGCGCGATTCAAGAGCTCAAGGTTTGGAACTCCTAACCACCATTTTGTTTAGGGGAACATACACTTGCCCAATTAATCCAGTGGATACCTGATTTCTTCTCATTTCTCCCCCCAAAAGAATGACGACATCAAACTATTTAAACGAGTAGCCACGACATCCGACATCTTAAATAAGGAGAGGAAATAGACTAGAAGACTGGAAAGGATCGATTTTATCAACGTAAGGCGGCCACCGATAGAGAGGAACTTCAGCTTCCAACCTTCAAGTCTCGAAGAGAACTTTTTTAGCACAGGTTCCCAAAGTGCAGGGGAGTTTCTACACGCACCAAGCGGTAAACCTAAGTACACTATCGGGAACTTACCCACCGAGCAGCCCACCGATTCGGCCTATATATTCAGGGAGCGCTCAGGAACATTGATGCCATATATCATACTCTTCTTCAAATTAAGCTTCACACCCAAGGCTAACTCGAAAACACGTAATATTCTTTTAACATTTCTGACTTGGCATTCAGTCCCTCCACAGAAAATAAGGAGGTCATCGGCGAACTAAAAGTGAGTGATATTGAAAGATGCGCCTCTACAACCCACCTTAAAACCAGTGAACAATCCCAAATGGGCGGCCTTTCTCAGCATTTGGTTAAGTGCCTCTCTCACCATATTGAAAAGGAGAGGTGGGAGGGAGCACCCTTGGCGTAAACCTCTTGATGTAGAGAAAGCAATTGTGGGAGAACCATTTACGAGAACTGATATTGAAGTAGTAGTTAATTAGCTATGCATTTACGGATCCACTTGCACTATCTCTCCCCAAACCCAAGCTTCACAAGTACTCGTAAGAGGAAATCCCAACTCATCGTATCATAAGCTTTCTGGAAATCAATTTTGAAAGCAACGCCACTAACACCACTCTTCTTCAAAAAATCTAAAGCCTCGTTAGCAATTAAGTAGTAGTCCATGATATGTATTCCCGGGATAAAAGCGAATTGCGCTTCGCCCATGACATGATCAATCACTCCGCGCAATCTCCTAGCTAGTACCTTTGAAAGAATCTTGTACATGCCTCCAACTAAGCTAATTGGCCTGAAATCATCGAGGGAAGACGTGTTTTTTACCATAGGAATCAAGGTAAGAAATGAGTGATTTATACCAGGCTCCCATTCTTTTCCAGTGTAGAAATCCTCGAAAAAACTGATAATGTCGCCCTTCAAAATATGCCAATATTTCTTGAAAAAGCTCAGGTTAAAACCATCTGGGCTCGGAGCCCGATTACCATCCGTTGAAGACAAAGCTAACCAGATTTCCTCTTCAGAGAAACAGCTTTGCAAAGATTTTGATTGTTTAGAGCTTAACTTAGTGAAACCCAGCTTCAAATCCGCCATATCCAGTGCATTATTGTGATTATAGGCATGCCTAAAGTGGTTAAAAACTACCTTTTTGATTTTGATGGGATCAGTAACATTCTCACCATCAATACGCAAACATTTAATGAAGTTTGCGCTATGTCTTCCTGAAGCTGTAAGGTGGAAGAACCTCGTGTTTCTGTCCCCCTTTGCAAACCATCGGACCCTGTATTTTTATTATCATTCACTTTCTTCCTTCTTGTGTAGAGATCATAAATCACCTATCTTCTTACTTATAGTACTTATCAAGTCAATGCTACCCGAACCATTTTGCACCTGCATTTCCAAAGCTGAAATCTCCTTTTCCAGTGCTTTTATATTACAGCCCACTACCCGAGCCGATTTCTTCGACCACTCTTTCAAGGCATTCTTGTACCCAATTAAAAGACCACCAATTCTCACCCTCAGATCTTTCTTCTTCATATTTTGTATCACCTTAAGAGTAGTATTATCGAAACCCTCCTCTTCAAACCAAAAGTTGAAACATATAAAGGGTTTCAGACCCTAATTTGTACTATCAAATGTAGAAATATGGGATTATGATCCGAGAGGGACCTCTCCGATAGCTTCTGGTATAAGCTTGGGAGAGCCATAATAAAGTATGTCGACAGTAAAAACCGACCGAGTCTCACGAAAGTGGGTGGTTCTCTGTTGTTACCCCAAGTGTACTTCCCGCCAATGAGATGGGTGTCGATGAGGCCTGCATCAAACACGAAGGATTTAAATAACAAAATCAAAGAATGATTTAAAGAGAAGCCCAATTTCTCATCGGGGTCTAGGATCAAGTTGAAATCCCCCTAAACACCAAGGGATTTGCCACTGATGTACGAAAGCCAAGAGATCAGCCAAGAAAGTTGATTTTTCCGCGTCTATAGCCGGACCATAAACGTTGAGGAAACTACACCTCAAATCGCGAACCTTTATTACTCCAATAAGGGCAAAGAATCTAGGGAAAAGAAAGACTTATGCAACATGAAAGAAATCCGAATCACATAAGCATAAGAGATCGCCAACCAAACCTACGGCAAGAGAAAAGGCGAAATCCATATTATTTGCATTCCATATTTTCCTTATAAGTACCTCGTTCAGAACTTCCAGCTTTATCTTCTGGTTAAAAACCATCTTAGGCTTTGAATTCTGAAAAACTTCTCTAATAGCCCACAATTTCTCTCTTATTCTAATTCCTCTTATATTCAAAGATACGATACCAAAATCCATAGAAAAAATAACAATGGCCCAAGACAAGAGCTTCAGCAGCCCCTCCTAATTTCCCTTTATAATTCACAAACCTTTTTTATTACTTCATCTCTGCCCCCTTTGAAAGATATCTCCAGATATTATTACTAATCTTCCAGACCGACTCAGCTTCCAGCCCAATGACAGAGTCCGACCCCTCACGGCTCACCTTCTGCTTGAAAACATTGAATCTCCAGAAGACCCATCTAACGTATCGCGAACAAAGCCTCTAAGCCTTCTTCTTGAACTTTCTTGCATTAAATCGTTCGAGGGAATTAGATTGGGCAAAACTATTGAATTTTCAGTGAAAGACAAAAGAGGTTGAGGAGGAAACGCCCATCAGCTCTTGTTGAATTTCCTCGAAGCTGTCGGGTACCACCTCAATTGATCCTGACGAAGAATTTTTCATAAGAGCCAATTGGGACAAAATAGGGCTACTGGAATTGTGAGAGATCTTGTTTCAGTTCAAATTTGGTCGAGAGCAAGAAATAACTCAGCCTTCCACATCACCTTCCAAAATATGACCATTGTTGATGTCTACAATAGGCCCGAAAACCAAAGAAGGGGAGGCCCATTTACAATATTATGATCTATTTGGCCTGCTTATATTAACCCAAAAGATCCAAACTCACCAGCCGCCAAGTTGACCCTTGCAATCGATGTTTCAATAATATCCTCTGCCACATTAAAGTCATGAGGAATATTTGTGGGGCCTGAAGTGTTGGGAACAGTTTCCTTATTAACGTCAACCTCGGGAAGATCCCCATGCTCCTGAGTTCGAGGGGAAACGTTTGAGCTCCCATTCCACATCCCTGAACCAGAGATAGGGAGAGAACCAGAGATTGATTGCACTCCGCCACCTGGGAAATTTTTTTCTCTTCTTCATCAGAATCCGACCATACGTCTACATACCTAACCGTCAGTTCTTTAAGGTTTAGATTACCCAAATCATCTTTTAACGGACCGATTCTAATTTGAATGCGATAATGAATACCCATCGACGATATAATAATCGAATCTGGAATGGTCGCAATACTGGCAACCCTTAAAATGATCCTAGCAACATCAAGACGCTCCCTCTTCACCGTACCTTCCTCAATGCCGGAATTGGATGTCAGAATTAGATGTCAGCCGCTGCACACGGGCAGTCGCGACCACTGCCGGTAAAGGCGACGACTGCTGATGAGGCGGCACCCTCCGGTGACGGCTTGGATGGCCGCCCAATTTTGAATAAAAATAAAAATATAGAAACCTTACCTTACCGGATTGGCTGAGCGAAGGGTTGGGAATGAAGGCCGAGCCTGAACGACGGTCATGTAAGGACGGAGGCACGCCGACGACTATCTCACTGGCGGAAGATGGCTAACAGCGGCGGCAACTTGAATTGCAAAGGAAAAAATATCTAGGGTTTTTTAATTTAGGGGTTTGTATTTGATCCAATTATTTTTTAAAAAAAGATTAAAAAATTATATATATATATATAATAATAATAATTTAATTAAAATTTCATTTTAAATAATTTATTATTATATGTTGAGTACTTGAGATTTTTAATATTTACTAATCCATATAATAGTGTTCAGCGTTAGTGGTGTTTAACAGTATTCATCGAGCGTTGTAAAATTTACGTAGATTTAAATCGGTAATAACCCATAAATAAATATATAATCTTTTATTCATCAAATTGATTCCTTCACAAGTATAATTTATTATGAATTTTAATGAAAATTTATATATTTTATAACCTTGTTCATGATACCACAATTAATATAAGGTTAAACTATCTGTTTGATCACCAAACTATTGTGAAAGTTTTAAAATGACGACCATAGAAAAAAACGCGCCATTTCACTACCCAAACTATTAAAATGGGATCATTTTGACCACCAGCCGTTAATGGGCTAACGGAAGGTGACGTGGCAGTTAAAAAATTAAAGGTATAATCACACATTTGGTCCTTATTATTTACACATTCTTTCAATTTAGTCCCTCTGAAGAAAAATCACCCAAATCCTACATAAAAAGACTCTCCCATTCATCTTCTTCCCCACAACACCCAAAGCTTCATTTCTTTCCCGTCCGGCTCCCCACAACACCTAGATAAAAAAAACAACAGCAGATTCTCTCCTCTTCTTCGCATCTAATCGGGATCAATTTTGGTCTCTAATAGCGTTTTCTGCCCCTTTTTTGTTTCTTTTGAAGTTTTTTTTCTTGTTTTTCTTTTTTCTAGATTTTCTTTCGGCCGTTGTTGAAAATTATCAATCGGGTTGCGCCGACAGTTTTTTCTTTGTACATAAAAAAACAATGGAGATGGCCGATGACAGTGATTTCGTTGAGAAAGATCCTTCGGGTCGGTATGTTCGGGTATGTTTTCTGGCTCCGAATTCTGCTTGGTTTATATATTTTGTTCATTTTCTCTTTGTTGGGGTTACTTAGTATCTGCTTGGTTGCCAAGAAATTTGGAGTAAAATGCGAGACTTTAATATAATAATCAAATACTGCTTTTTGTTTAGCAATTTGTCAAATTTCATTCCCAGGTAAAATATTGTCATCAATTTCTTCGCAAGCGAACAACGTCAAGTTTGAGTAATGGAATCAATTGTTTAGAATTTTTATTTACATTTTGTTATAGCTTAGTTTCTACTGAACTAATAATGTGAATATTTCATCTTTGACTAGTTTTATACCTCTTATAAGCAAGAAAAACTTGCTCTTTGTTGCAGAATAGGGATAATTGCTTATTGTACTTCTATTTAAATGAGCAATATTAAACTTGATACATATGTATGATCAACCAAAACGCCAATTTTATCCTAGATATGCTGATTTTTTTTTCTTGAATAGTTTGTTTCATTAGAACTTAAATTACTTTGTTTTTTTATCTAGGTGTTGTGGGGAGCCGGACGGGAAAGAAATGAAGCTTTGGGTGTTGTGGGGAAGAAGATGAATGGGAGAGCCTTTTTATGTAGGATTTGGGTGATTTTTCTTCAGAGGGACTAAATTGAAAGAATGTGTAAATAATAAGGACCAAATGTGTGATTATACCTTTAATTTTTTAACTGCCACGTCACCTTCCTTTAGCCCATTAACGGCAGGTGGCCAAAATGATCCCATTTTAATAGTTTGGGTAGTGAAATGGCGCGTTTTTTTCTATGATGGTCATTTTAAAACTTTCACAATAGTTTGGTGGTCAAACAGATAGTTTACCCTTAATATAAATTAAAAAAACTTTAAAAAATTTGATATTATTCAAATCAAACAATAATTCACAAGAGTTTATAAAAAATAATTTACACAGCAATAAGTTAACTTGATAAGAAGGTGGAAGTGACCATTGGAACTATTTATCAATTGATGTGATATATTTTTCTATTAGTTTAATGTGTGCAATTCTATTAGGTAGAAAGATGGTCAATTTGAATTTTATCAACATTAAATCTAGTACGTCCATCAAATAATTAAATAGATAAAATGATTTAATTTGTATTTAAGATAAATAATTTAATTACCTTAAATTAAGTTACATTATTTGATTTAGTTTGGTCCATAAAATTTTATCTTTTTAATGGAGAATGAATGGGTGATTCCCTCTTGTTAATTTGCTTTTGTACTGATATGGTGGTTTTTTTATTAAGTATATAGTTTTTTATGCTACTAAGACAAATGTTAAAATTTAAATTTATACAACATAAAATAATATATTATGCTGCATTGATACTGATGTGAATACAATAACAAGATGAAAAATAATAATTTTTATAATTACAAGATACATAAAAGTAGGATAAATATAAAATAAATTTAAAATTTAAAAAAATGTAAAAATTAAGACATCATAAAAATCATGTGAGCATGACACTATATATTTATATACTTATAATTAAATCACGTGAGTAAGAGAGAGTTGAAAAAAATCAAAAAAAAGTGAGAGAATAGGAAAAAAAACAATAAGGGAAAGAAATATTTACGGAACTTAAGTCATATTCAATATGTTTTAGATACAAAATATATCAGGTATACTATACGACTTTAAATTAATGCATACGTATTTTATTAGTTATATGAGTCTTATTGATCATTCAATTAATTTATAGATATCTACTTTTCTTTTTATTCTTTCTTCTCTCCTCTTACGTCTTTGTCATTGTGGAACAGTGGAAGTTCCTAGCCTCTTTTTGTAGGTCTCTGATCGGTTTTCAACCTAAATGAGGAGCTTTTTCCAGATAAATAATTTTCTTGGACCCTCGTCATCCTTTTATAAGTTTACTTGATTTGTTGAGATTTCTGATCCAACGTTAGAAAGATGTTGAAATTATATTTTTTTTCTTTTAATTTGGTGTTTAAATTTTGTTCCGAATCAAATTAATTTTTAACGTTTCATTATGTTATTCAAATAAAATATTTTTACCAACGATTATCACAAAAATTTTGTCATCAAACTAGAACATGACACGTGATTTTTTTCTACTTTTTAAATTACTTCAAAAAACCTGAATTTCTTTAAAATTTTCAAAGTTTTAATTTTTTTCCCGATCAAACCCTTAAATCACATTTTTCTCATTGTTCGGCACCCCACGAGTTGGTAGTTCACCGTTCACCGCTCATGCGACATATACCTCATTGTTCAACGGGCCTGTTTTTGGTTGCGTTTGGCAACCAAAAATTACTTTTTTAAGTGCTTTTAGTTAAAACAGACTGTTTTTTGTTGCTTTTAAAATTAGCTTTTCCACCCAAACCAAGAAGCTGGATTTTATAGCTTCTTGGGTGGAAAAGCTAGTTTGAAAATAAAATTACTTTTTTACCTTTATTATTTAATTATAATTTATTGTTAAAATAATGTTTATGCATACATAATTGTAAAATAATATATATTTTATAATATTTATATTGAAAATAAAATTGTTTTATTTGTACTTTATTTTATATTTATTATTAATGTGTAAGTAGTATGCCCGTATATAATCTAGAATGTAGTTTATATTTTCAAATTAAATTTTATAAAAAAATATTTTTTTATTATAATTGAAATGATTTATTTCATAAATCATAACATTAATTAATTTGAACAATCACCCAAATTTAATTTTATTTTTCAATATCATGTCTAAAATAGACATTTTATCTCCTCAAAATCACTTTTTGACATCAATGACAAACACTAACCAGCTTTTCAAAACTACTTTTCAACAGCTAGTTTGAAAATTACTTTTTTCACCGTACTTTTTAAAAGCAACCACAAACTAAGCCAACACCTCCCATCATCTACCTGTCGGTCGGAACCCAATCAACATATTTTTCTTCATTGTTGAGTGTTCGTCTACGGTGCAATTGACAGTTCATTTGTCAATTTTTGACGACATAATGGTGTTTTCAAGTGTGAGAGTCTGACGAAGACAATGATAGCTGCTGGTGGTTGAATCGATGGTCAAAGGAAAAAAATTTAGGGTTAGAGTTAGAATTATAGTTTTTTAAAAAGAAATCAAAGATTTTTGAGTTTTTTTAAAAAAATTAAAAAAAATTCTTGATTTTTTAAAATAAAAATTAAAGAAATTAACAAAAAAATAGGGTAATGTAATGTGTTGATGGGATAACGAAAATTTTTAACCGTCGTGACGAAAAACATCTTATATAAATAACGAAATAAACGTTAGACATTAACTTGACTCGGAACAAAGTTTAGGCACTAGCTGAAATAAGAAAAAGTAAAATACTTAAATCATCACTCAATTTTGCTCTATGACTTATTTTGGTCATTGAACTTTCAAAACGATCAATTTATTCGCTAAATTTTATTTTCTGACCTATTTTTATCGCTTCAAATTATTTTAATAATATTTTAGTATGAGCTGACATATTTTATTATTAAATAAAAAATAATTTAAAATAAAAATAAATTATATTTTATTAATTATTAAATACAAAAATTACAAAAGTAAAACCTTAACATCCCTAAACTCATTTTCTCTTCTTCTTTAATAAAACATTTTTCTCAATCCTAACGAGCCGTTGCCGTCGTCTTTTCCCCTGTTTGTCCGACGTTTTATTTCACTCGTCGTCACTGTCAAACGACACCTACTTTCCTCCTATTTTTTCGATTGATTTTTTTCAAAACCGAAATGATTTTTTCCAAAATCGGGTTCAAAGGCACAAAATCATCTCAAAAATAGTTGGTTCAACTTAGGGGTGTGCAAAAAAATCCGATCCGAGTAACCTGATCCGTTTGTCCGATGATCCGATCCGAAAATATGGATATCCGATCCGTTTTTAAATTTTCGGATAATTCGGATCGGATATCCGATAAAAATTTCGGATAATCGGATCGGATACAGATCGGCCTAAAAATGTTTTCGGATTATCCGAAAACCCGATTAAAATTTAAATTTTTTTTTGGCCCTAGCCGGCTAGCCCAACTGCCCAAGACCCAATTTTATCAAATTGAAAGCCAATTCAATTAAAATTAAAATTCACCTCTGTCGAAAATTTCCCCTAATTCCCAAATTAAACTTTCAAATCTCCACGTCGTAACTGCTCGCCACCGTTGCTCCCGCCTCACTCCTCCGGTGACCGGCGGCTGGTCATCTTCTCTCACGTGCCACGAGTCACGATTGTCTCCTCCCACACTCTCGATCAATGACGGGTCGAAACCCTCCTCAAGGACCTGAACCTCCATCTCAATCCAGGGTAAGATTTCTATTTTTCAATTTTTGTTTTTCATTGTCTATATCTGTATAAGGTCCTTCCATGGTGGGGTCTCTATTTTTTTTTCAAATTTTAGATAGCAGTGCAACAAATTTTCTTAAAGCAATTATCTCCTCCTTAAAGCCAAAATTTTTCTTAGGGCTTTTCCGACTGCCTCCTCTATTGCAACAAATGAACAACAATTTATATACCCCAAAGGCCTTAGATTGAATATCATTCACAAGCAATACACATTAACAAATGTTGCCCTTTTTTTTTAGAAAATGTTTTTAGGATGGTGTGAGGTAAGTTCGAAGGGGGCTAAGGGAGGTTAATTTTAACGTTTCAATTGCAAATCTCACTCAAATATATAATAGAAATAGTCATACTCCAAGTTAAGAATAAGGATCAAGAAGAGTCTGATTCAATTACAAATTTTAAAGCTAATGAGACAAAAGTCACAATAACAGCAAAATGAAGCTAAACCATACGATATCTAGTATCTACTTGACAGTCTATGCTAAAAACAACAATACCAAACAATTATAAAGATAAATAAACATACCTTTAAAACCTTTTGCTTTCCCTTTTTCTTGCTCTACAGACTTCGAATGTGCTTTTTGATTCATTTTTTATGTTGGATTTTACGTGTGTATATATATAATTTTTTTTATGAATATTAGATCCTAGTTCATGCTAATTTAGTTTGCTATTTGAGTTTTGGACTTCGAATGTTCTTTCTCTACAAACCTAGTTCATGTTGGATTATAATTGCCTTTTTTTTTAATTCTTTACATTACCATTATTAAATACTTACTACTTATATAAACTACAAATCTAATGAATATAAAACATGAGAGCGTAGTGAAACTAAATTAATGATGACTAAGGTTTATGCTTAATTTGTACTGGGGAGAATATAAATATAAACTACAAATCTATTTAAACCCCTCTTTACATTACACTAAATTAATCAGTTGGATTATAATTGATCGATGTAGTAGTAAAATTGCTTTTCTTATTGGTTACCTAGCCCTGCTCGTGAAGTTTGTTAATAATGACTAAGGTTTATGCTTAATTTGTACTTTTGCATATATGTGATACTAGTTCTTTTAGCTTAGTGAATGTGAACTCGGTTATTAAACATGAGAATTATTATTTGATGTCTTGTTATTATTTGGTTGCAGAATATTCCATCATCTTTTGATGAGAATGAAGATGGTGACTCTATATTTACTGATTCGATGAGGGACGAATTTGATGAGGAGGAAAGGCAACCAGCAAAAAAAAAAGAAAAATGAAAAAAAAGGTTCAACAACAAGTGATACTACTTTAGGGAAGAGGAAGAAAACATCCAAGTGGTGGGCTCATTTTTCGGTTGACGAGGAAGATGCCTCTTATGCTTCTTGTAAGTATTGCCAACACCGTATTGGTTGTTCAACTAAAAATGGCACGACTCCATTAGCAAATCACATTAATAGGTGCAAAAAGTATCCCCCAAATTTGGATAAGAAGCAAAAGTTGATCAATTTTGAAACTAAAACACTAGTAAATGAAGATGGAACTACTGAAACCGTTAATGTTCCAAAATTGTGGGAATTTGATAATGATTTGTGTAGGGAGAAGCTTGCTAAAATGCTTGTTGTGGATGAATTGCCTTTTGCTTTTGTTGAACGTGAAGGCTTTGTTGACTTTTGTAAGGCTTTAAATCCTCTTTTTAGGCTTCCTTCCCGTACTACTGTCACTAGAGATTGTTATGCTCTCTTTATTGAACAAAGAAATAAGCTGAAAGTTTCTTTTAAGAACTTGCATTCTAGGGTTTGTTTAACCACCGACACTTGGACATCAGGTCAAAATTTAAGTTACATGTGTTTGACTACCCATTTTATTGATGATGATTGGAATTTACATAAGAGGATAATTAATTTTTGTCCTATTGCTGGTCATTCCGGACAACTTATTGGTAGAGCAGTTGAGAAATGTTTGATTGAATGGGGTTTGAAAAACATTATGACTGTGACTGTAGACAATGCTAGCTCAAATGATTTAGCAATTGATTACTTAAGGAGAAGACTTAACATTTGGGAGTCTAGTTTGTTGGAGGGTAAATATTTACATATGAGATGTGCGTCTCATATTTTGAATTTGATTGTAAGAGAGGGTTTGAAAGAACTTGATTTGTCAATTATGAAAGTTCGAGCTCTTGTGAGATATGTTAGGTCTTCTCCTGCGAGGCTTCAAAAGTTTAAAACTTGCATAGAAGAAGAAAAGGAAGACAGTAAAAGTCTTGTTACTTTAGATGTTGAAACAAGATGGAATTCAACCTTTTTAATGCTTGAATCTGCTATCAAGTTTAAAAAGGCATTTGCTAGTTTATACATGAAAGATTCTTCTTGTTTCAAGGAACTTAGAAAGTTTGGTGGTGGTCCCATGGAAGATGATTGGAAAAGGGTGGGCAGTTTTTTACCTTTCTTGAGTGTTTTTTATGATGCAACATTGAGGTTATCTGGTTCTCACTATGTGACTTGCAACTCTTATGCGCATGAAATTTATGGAACTAGATTAATGATTTCGAACAACATGGGTGATGATGATGACGGTGTTAGGAAAATGGCAGCTCAAATGATGTCTAAGTATGACAAATATTATGGGAACATTGATAATATCAATGTTTTGGTATTTGTGGCTGTAATTCTTGACCCTAAGCACAAGTTGAGTTATGTTGAGTGGATTGTGCGGGATGCTTATGATGAAACCAAAGCTAATCTTTTATGCCTCAAGATTAAGATGGTTTTACAATCTTTGTTTGACTTTTATGCTTCTTCAATGCCTCAATCAAAGACAAATGATACATCTTCTTCTACTTCTTCTACTATCTCCCCTTTCACTCAAAGTGGGACTCAAAGTGTGGGTAAGGTTGATCTTCAACAACTCATGACTTCAAAATATCAAAGAGATACGGGTTGTTCACTAATTACTGCCAGCAAAAGTGAGTTGGAAAAGTATTTAGAAGATGCTTGTGAGTAGGGGTGTGCAAAAAAATCCGATCCGAGTAACCTGATCCGTTTGTCCGATGATCCGATCCGAAAATATGGATATCCGATCCGTTTTTAAATTTTCGGATAATTCGGATCGGATATCCGATAAAAATTTCGGATAATCGGATCGGATACGGATCGGCCTAAAAATGTTTTCGGATTATCCGAAAACCCGATTAAAATTTAAATTTTTTTTTGGCCCTAGCCGGCTAGCCCAACTGCCCAAGACCCAATTTTATCAAATTGAAAGCCAATTCAATTAAAATTAAAATTCACCTCTGTCGAAAATTTCCCCTAATTCCCAAATTAAACTTTCAAATCTCCACGTCGTAACTGCTCGCCACCGTTGCTCACGCCTCACTCCTCCGGTGACCGGCGGCTGGTCATCTTCTCTCACGTGCCACGAGTCACGATTGTCTCCTCCCACACTCTCGATCAATGACGGGTCGAAACCCTCCTCAAGGACCTGAACCTCCATCTCAATCCAGGGTAAGATTTCTATTTTTCAATTTTTGTTTTTCATTGTCTATATCTGTATAAGGTCCTTCCATGGTGGGGTCTCTATTTTTTTTTCAAATTTTAGATAGCAGTGCAACAAATTTTCTTAAAGCAATTATCTCCTCCTTAAAGCCAAAATTTTTCTTAGGGCTTTTCCGACTGCCTCCTCTATTGCAACAAATGAACAACAATTTATATACCCCAAAGGCCTTAGATTGAATATCATTCACAAGCAATACACATTAACAAATGTTGCCCTTTTTTTTTAGAAAATGTTTTTAGGATGGTGTGAGGTAAGTTCGAAGGGGGCTAAGGGAGGTTAATTTTAACGTTTCAATTGCAAATCTCACTCAAATATATAATAGAAATAGTCATACTCCAAGTTAAGAATAAGGATCAAGAAGAGTCTGATTCAATTACAAATTTTAAAGCTAATGAGACAAAAGTCACAATAACAGCAAAATGAAGCTAAACCATACGATATCTAGTATCTACTTGACAGTCTATGCTAAAAACAACAATACCAAACAATTATAAAGATAAATAAACATACCTTTAAAACCTTTTGCTTTCCCTTTTTCTTGCTCTACAGACTTCGAATGTGCTTTTTGATTCATTTTTTATGTTGGATTTTACGTGTGTATATATATAATTTTTTTATGAATATTAGATCCTAGTTCATGCTAATTTAGTTTGCTATTTGAGTTTTGGACTTCGAATGTTCTTTCTCTACAAACCTAGTTCATGTTGGATTATAATTGCCTTTTTTTTAATTCTTTACATTACCATTATTAAATACTTACTACTTATATAAACTACAAATCTAATGAATATAAAACATGAGAGCGTAGTGAAACTAAATTAATGATGACTAAGGTTTATGCTTAATTTGTACTGGGGAGAATATAAATATAAACTACAAATCTATTTAAACCCCTCTTTACATTACACTAAATTAATCAGTTGGATTATAATTGATCGATGTAGTAGTAAAATTGCTTTTCTTATTGGTTACCTAGCCCTGCTCGTGAAGTTTGTTAATAATGACTAAGGTTTATGCTTAATTTGTACTTTTGCATATATGTGATACTAGTTCTTTTAGCTTAGTGAATGTGAACTCGGTTATTAAACATGAGAATTATTATTTGATGTCTTGTTATTATTTGGTTGCAGAATATTCCATCATCTTTTGATGAGAATGAAGATGGTGACTCTATATTTACTGATTCGATGAGGGACGAATTTGATGAGGAGGAAAGGCAACCAGCAAAAAAAAAAAGAAAAATGAAAAAAAAGGTTCAACAACAAGTGATACTACTTTAGGGAAGAGGAAGAAAACATCCAAGTGGTGGGCTCATTTTTCGGTTGACGAGGAAGATGCCTCTTATGCTTCTTGTAAGTATTGCCAACACCGTATTGGTTGTTCAACTAAAAATGGCACGACTCCATTAGCAAATCACATTAATAGGTGCAAAAAGTATCCCCCAAATTTGGATAAGAAGCAAAAGTTGATCAATTTTGAAACTAAAACACTAGTAAATGAAGATGGAACTACTGAAACCGTTAATGTTCCAAAATTGTGGGAATTTGATAATGATTTGTGTAGGGAGAAGCTTGCTAAAATGCTTGTTGTGGATGAATTGCCTTTTGCTTTTGTTGAACGTGAAGGCTTTGTTGACTTTTGTAAGGCTTTAAATCCTCTTTTTAGGCTTCCTTCCCGTACTACTGTCACTAGAGATTGTTATGCTCTCTTTATTGAACAAAGAAATAAGCTGAAAGTTTCTTTTAAGAACTTGCATTCTAGGGTTTGTTTAACCACCGACACTTGGACATCAGGTCAAAATTTAAGTTACATGTGTTTGACTGCCCATTTTATTGATGATGATTGGAATTTACATAAGAGGATAATTAATTTTTGTCCTATTGCTGGTCATTCCGGACAACTTATTGGTAGAGCAGTTGAGAAATGTTTGATTGAATGGGGTTTGAAAAACATTATGACTGTGACTGTAGACAATGCTAGCTCAAATGATTTAGCAATTGATTACTTAAGGAGAAGACTTAACATTTGGGAGTCTAGTTTGTTGGAGGGTAAATATTTACATATGAGATGTGCGTCTCATATTTTGAATTTGATTGTAAGAGAGGGTTTGAAAGAACTTGATTTGTCAATTATGAAAGTTCGAGCTCTTGTGAGATATGTTAGGTCTTCTCCTGCGAGGCTTCAAAAGTTTAAAACTTGCATAGAAGAAGAAAAGGAAGACAGTAAAAGTCTTGTTACTTTAGATGTTGAAACAAGATGGAATTCAACCTTTTTAATGCTTGAATCTGCTATCAAGTTTAAAAAGGCATTTGCTAGTTTATACATGAAAGATTCTTCTTGTTTCAAGGAACTTAGAAAGTTTGGTGGTGGTCCCATGGAAGATGATTGGAAAAGGGTGGGCAGTTTTTTACCTTTCTTGAGTGTTTTTTATGATGCAACATTGAGGTTATCTGGTTCTCACTATGTGACTTGCAACTCTTATGCGCATGAAATTTATGGAACTAGATTAATGATTTCGAACAACATGGGTGATGATGATGACGGTGTTAGGAAAATGGCAGCTCAAATGATGTCTAAGTATGACAAATATTATGGGAACATTGATAATATCAATGTTTTGGTATTTGTGGCTGTAATTCTTGACCCTAAGCACAAGTTGAGTTATGTTGAGTGGATTGTGCGGGATGCTTATGATGAAACCAAAGCTAATCTTTTATGCCTCAAGATTAAGATGGTTTTACAATCTTTGTTTGACTTTTATGCTTCTTCAATGCCTCAATCAAAGACAAATGATACATCTTCTTCTACTTCTTCTACTATCTCCCCTTTCACTCAAAGTGAGACTCAAAGTGTGGGTAAGGTTGATCTTCAACAACTCATGACTTCAAAATATCAAAGAGATACGGGTTGTTCACTAATTACTGCCAGCAAAAGTGAGTTGGAAAAGTATTTAGAAGATGCTTGTGAGTCTCATGTTCCGAACTTTGAAATCTTACAATGGTGGAAAGATCAACAAAAAAAATATCCAATTCTTCATAAGATGGCTAAAGATGTGCTTGCCATACCCATTTCGACTGTAGCTTCTGAGTCGGCTTTTAGCACCGGAGGTCGTGTCCTTGATTCTTTCCGTACTTCATTGACTCCGAAAATGGTTGAAGCACTTGTTTGCACTCAAGATTGGTTACGCACCTCTCGATCACCTCTTATAATTGAAGAAAATTTGCTTGCCTTGGAAAAATTGGAGGAAGGTTAGTTAGTTTACTTTTATTGTTTATTCGATATTTAAATATAAATGCATATTTTAACCTTATTTTTATTTTATTTCATATGTTGTAGGCATGAAGGGTCTAACTTTGGAGCAACCGGACATCATAATTGATGAAACAAATAATAGTTTGGATGATTTCTAATTTTACTGTGTTTGTTGACTTGTTGGGATTCTTGTAGTATTTTATTTTGAACCTTTAAGCATTGAACTTTATTTTGATTTTTGAGTACCTAATGATCTATGGTTGAAGAACTTTAATGACTTGTTGGGATTCATGTAGTGTTGAATTGTGTTTGATGATTATAATATTATTGTAATATGTTTGCTCACTAGTCACTGTGTCAACTTGTCAACAAAAGTGGCTTGTTCGATCAAAGTTAGGTTTGGTAGTTCTGCTGTGCCACATCCAAATTCAAAGTTAATTTGTGGCAGCCGGCAGGTTTTAATTTAAGATGTTATTATGTTGTAATTCAAAAAAGTCAAGTCTGTCATAGTGGCATTAATATGAAATTTTTTAAGCAATTTATTTCTTTTAATTTTAATTATATATATATATATATTATAGTACTGTGTGTGCATTGTGTAATATTAAAGTATGTAATGTTTAGTCTAAAAATATGTGTAAAATTATAAATTTTAAATCTGAAACTAACTTTCTATACCCTAAAACTAAGGAGTTTGTGAAAACTTTCAGTTTCCACCGCCTGTGTATAGAATATTTATCCATTTTCAAATCCTCAAAGACTATTTCACCTTTATTTCTAATTATTAAATATTTTGTATCCAGAAAAAAATGTAATGGTGGGATTTATTCTTTTAATTAAGGGTAAACTACATAAATAGTTTTTCGAGTATACTCCAATTATCTTTTATGTCTCTCAACTATTAAAATTTACAAATTAGATTATCGACTTAAAAAAAGTAACAAATTGGTCTAACATAGTTAAAAATATAACGGCTGATGACGTGGCGGTTAATATAAATTGAAATATTACATAATTAGCTCTTAAGTTCTACACTTATTTTAATTTAACCTTAATTCTAAAATAATAACCCACATAATTTTAATAATTTACCAATTTAGTCCATATCTTTTTTTACAAATAGAGTTCCTTTCTTCCCTTTTTGGTGTCAAATTGAAATCTCATTTCCCTTCCATATCTCATTTCCCTTTACTCATTTCACGACCATCTCCTCTCCCCTTTCACTTCCCCTCGCTCTATTTCCTTCTTAGTGAAGCATTTTGTCAACACATTTTACATTTTCGTTACTTTTCTACTCCGACACCTTCAATACAACGTCACTCTCTCCAAATCCAGCCCTCTGATATATAAAAGAATACACCCAAAATCTCATTTCTCTCGATTCGTTGAAGCACTGCTATTTTGAAAGGGGAAAAAAAGAGAAAATGGGTAGTTTATGAGAGTCATGGTGTTTTTGCAAAGGAGTAAGAAAATGAAGAAGAATGAGGGCACTATTTTCTCAAGTAAAGCTCCAGCAATGGCCAGAATTATTGACGCCTCAATGGCCAGAATTACCGGCGACTCTGGTGATGAAATCCCAATTACCGAATTTTTTTATTTACAGGAACTTTCTATTAACGACTCACGTTAACCTCTTCTATAGCTGCTGCCGAAATCTCTAAAATCTGGCTCTAAAATGGCGTTGTTGCTACTCTCGTTCCTCACACATTAAAGAAACGTGGGTCCAAAATTGATAATTGTAGAATTGATTTCCAAGCCGAAAAATGGGAAAAAAATATTTTAATTTGACACAAAAATGGAAGAAAATAATCTCTTTATTGATAAATTATTAAAATTATGTTAATTAATTTTTAAAATTAAGGCTAAATTAAAATATGTGTAAAATTTGAAAGTTAATTATGTAACTGCCATATCATTGGTGAGACTATTTATATCATCGGTCGTTATATTTTAACATTAATAATCAGAGCATAATCGGGGACTATTTATATAGTTTACTCTTTAATTAATAGGTGTATAAGCAGATTAAGATTACTAAAAGCAGATAAGAACCAGTTTTAATGAATTCGGAGGGGTGAGTGACAGAAATGGAATAATCATCACTCGATAAAACTTAGGAACATGATTAAATTCTTTTAAACTATACAAGGTGGTGGATCAAATCAACTCCATATTTAAAGACTTTCAGATTCGAATCCAAAGACTTTGAAATCACTTTCTACCTCTAAACCATATCAAACAACAGACTGGAAGAAAAACATATATTACATTGATTAACCACAACAAAGGAAATTACAGAGACAATCAAGAAATTTTACGATTTCTTAATAAACAAACAAACCCGTTCTTCTTCGGCACCTCTCATAATTAATTACTTGTCTTTACATAAAGTGTCTGCATTCCTTTACCGGAAACAAAATTAAAACGAACACAGTCGCAGTCGCACCACAAAATAGAGACTTCGCCCATCTCTCTTCCCCGTCTTCTATTTACAGTGCAAATGATCGAAATTCAGAAAAACATTTCATATTCACAAAGTCAGAAGCTTCGATTTTTATATAAAAAAGAATTCCCGAAATAAATCAAAACAGAAAGCTGAGTTCCCCTCACTTTACCAACTCGGATACCCAATCGAGATCAGGATCCAACCCTGTGGATTTAAGTCCATCAAGCGAATTTTCCTTGCTCAGTTTTGCGTACATCCTAGCCCTCAAATCTCTTCCAGACTCCACTCTCTCCATTGCGGGTTCCTCCTCAAAAGCGTTACGTTCCCAGCCTAAACCAGAACGGGTCGGAGTAGACGGAGACCTGCAAAATCCAGGACGGAGCGTCGACCCCCTAGGGGAACCGTAGCACGATCCCATTTGCAGGCCCAAAGAACAAGCGCCGCTGGGTTTAGCCTTACCAAGCTGCATGCTACCCATTGAAGCAGCGAGTTCGCTCACCGCGTAAAATGAGCCACTTGGCGACATGGGGGGTGAATCGGAGGGAGGGGACAACGGAGGTGATGCCAAAATGGAAGTGGGTGAAGTGGCGAAGTCTAAACGGTGGCGTACAGGCGAACCAACGTAATCCAACTCACCCGAACTCGACCCATTCCCTCTCGGACTCTGCTGGGGCAAGAGTCGTAGCTGCTCCGGCGTGTGAGCGAAAAAACAAACCCTTCTTCTACAACAGGTACCGTCTTTGCACGGCTGAGTACGGTAACGAGCCGGGTGGAGCCAACACTCGAAAACGCCATGAGCGAACTCACACGAATCGCCTTTCTTGCAGATACCCTTGCGAAAATCGGGGCAGGCCGTTCCAGAGTAATGGAACTTTCTCGGGTCTCTCCTACGGGCCTTCTCGCCCGGGTGGGCGTACGGACACTCGGTCCAGTCATGCGACCTTCCACGAGCACACCTCCTCACCTTGAATTCGTACATCCGGAAATGGTCGCACGAAAATGCATCGATGGGAAAATCCGAGTCCTCACTAAGCGAGTCGGACTCGAAGTCGTTTGACGGGAGGTAACGGTGGAGGGCGGAGAGATAGTCGACGGGGCAAGGACTGGACGGCGCATTGCAGTTATAGTTAACGGAGGAAAAGCTAGACTTGGGATCGTTGAATGGTTCCCATGCGGGGATTTCGACGGTGGGATTTGGTCGGGCTGGCTCTCCGATCATCATTTTTGGACATCGTTCATTGATTCTACGGAGAGGAACGGTTCTCTTCATTATAAACTGCATTCTTAACCCGTAGTTGTTCGAGTTAACCATGGTTAAGTTAAAAATCTTCCGCCTACACCTCGATTAAAAAAGAGAGACGGTAGATGTGACAGTGTGACAATTCTCACAGGCATCTCATAGCCGTTGATTTCAATTCATTAGGTATAGTCTTTACTGTTGGCATCAGTGGGTCCCAGAGAATTAGAGATTTGTGCTTATCTCTTTGTAATTGGCTGTGAGAGAAAGACATCACGGCCCTGTCATCTTATAATTTTCCTTCCTGTGAATCGAAAACTGGTTGCTAGGGGACACTGGGGATATTTTTTAGAGGACTTGTCGCTTATCGCGAAACAAACGAAATAAAATATCGTGAGTTTAGGTGATCCTTAACGGTAGTTAAAGGAAGTTTTTTTCTTCAATCTAACAATTATTAAATATTATTTAGTGTCAAACTATTCTTTTCATTATAAAATTATATTACTTAAAGTAAATATTATTTTCCAATAAAAATGAAATTACTAGACAATCTCGAGAATTGGATATAAGAATACGAAATTTTAGCGAGAAATCCGTTTAGGTGGGTCACGGTGTGTAACGACAAGTGGACGGAGCGCAGACATTGGCAGCCACGATCAAGTGGGGTGAGGAGTCGGGATCGTGCATTGCAGCCGCGTGTAATTAATTCTCTGCAAACCTAAGAACTACTTGGCAGTTAAGAACCCGCCAAACATAGCGGCAGTGACACGGATAAGCATAACTCCCTGCGTAGTTTTGCAACTTTTAAAATCTTTACTCTATTGTGCGCATGGGTTGTACATATTTCTCAAGGCAGAGCACTAAATTAATGGTGAAGTTAATGCTCTAGCTTAATCTGGCTTTAACCTATTTAATGCCATTTAACATTTTAACCATTAGCTTTAATGAATCAATGAAGGTTTGAAAAAAAATAATATTAAAAATTATAAGAGATAAAGATTGTCCAAAAAATCAAATTCAAAATAATACTACTTGAAAATTTGAACAATTTATTCATTATAAAAACAATAAACATCACTTATATTTAATGTACAATATATAAAAATTTACTAGGATTAGATTGCAAATTGATAAAATGTGCCCATAAGATGAAATATACGGCTGAGATTAAAGCGGAAAGTACACGTAGGAGCACTAAAATCCAAAATCTCCTCGATCTATGGAAACAGACGGCTGTGATGGCGCCACGTTCGGATCAGGTCTCACAAACGGACAAAAAACTGAGCACATGATCCGTACGAATAAAATAACCCATCTGACAGAAGTTGGTCCTATGACGGATCACGTGACATGAACCACCACCACCGGTCAAAGAATATGAGTACACGTGGTTGGTGGCACAGTGAGCTGGCGGCTGTAAAGCTTTAGTCGTGTGACTGACGGCCGCTCGTTAAGATGCGTACGCGTGGCATCCGATATGGATTATTGCTTCGGCTTTTGATATCTCGAGATCGCCATGATCTTCAATTCGCACTTTTAAACATTCCATGCTTTTTTGTATTTAGATGATTTTAATATTTTAATTATGATTAAGGTTTAGATTTTTATTGATTAATTTTTAATTTTTGATCAGCAGGAAAATATAATTTTATTAAGGAAAATTATAGAATCTGAAATATGGTCATAAAAATATTTTAAATTTAATTGTTAAAAATATTTTGATTTAATTAGTATTATTATTGTTATAATAATTTAAGTATTATGTATTTGGATGTATTTAAGGATTTATTGTCCTATAACCTATATTGAGATTAAAAATTTATAAATGTTTTTAAAGTTTATTATTATTGTTGTAATAATTCAATTAGTATTGACGTATCAATTGATCTTGTAATTTTTTATAGTTTATAAATAAGATAAAAAAAATTCAACCTATACTTATAAATTATGATATTTGGAAAAAGTAAGAATTAATTTAAACTTATATGTACCTGATTATTGACTCTACATGTTTAAAAGCCTCACAGATACCAATTGGATAATAAATGGAATGATAATTGATACTAATTTAAAGCTTTAAATTAAATTAGTTTAAACATTATATTTACAATAGTATTAAGTTTTATATAAATAGTTTCACTGATTAATTAATATCAATTGAATAAATTTTTTTTGAAATGGTATGGTTATAATAGCGAGTAATCATAAACGAAAAAATATTATCACATGTCTCGTTAAAATTTTTTTATAAATATAATTGGATGGAAAAAATACAAGTAATAACACAAAAGTCTAAATACCACTAAACCTGCATGCAATAACCCTTTGAGTTTGACAGCATATGGAAGAAAGTGCAGATCAAAATCCGAAGGGCTTAGTAATTTAGTTAGAAAATCAGGAAGGCGATTACCGTGGCGTGGAATATGGTGAAACCGAAGTCTCTAAATCACGAATGTATAAGAGAATAGAAAACAAACCACGGCCGTCTCTGTTGTCCTTAAGGAGACGGAAAGCATCATGACAATCCACCTCCACCTCAATTTGCCAAAACTCTCTCCCAACCACTACACATAACAACATAAACACCCCATAATAACTATTTCTAAGTATTATTATAATGATAATTTTACTGTTTTATAACTTTATAGACAATAAAAACTATTAATTTAATAATATAGTGGTCAATAATCTTGAATATGTACCATAGGATGGATATGAACTATATCAAAAAAAATATTTTTAATGATCGACATTTTTTTCTTGAATTTAACGGTTTTCGACTTAATTTTTTTATGTTGAGATTTGAATTCGGGTCGATTTGGGGTGAAATTATCTGACTCGATAATATATATATGAATAATTGTTATAATACCTCTCTTCTTTATATTTTTTTCATTTATTTCCATATGTCACTTAATAAAAATAATTTTTTATCTGTGTCAGAACAATTTAGGTCATAGTCTAATTTTATCTCAATATTTGAGTCGAATTTAGATCGGATAATACATAATCAATTATAAGATTAAATTCAGATAAAGGATGTCAATTTTCATGTCGGATTATAACTAAATCCATGCCATCCCAATCTATTTTCTCCATGTAATCGAAACCAAACTTTGAGTGGTTTAATATTTTTAAGTTATTTATAGTTTTAAAATTTTTGCAATTAAGTCACAATCCTTTCCAAAAAAAAAGTAGTTTATTAATTCTAAGACCCTTTATGTTAAAATTAATGAAATTCTGCCATGACTCTTATTTTTTCTGGTTTAGTCACTTTTTAGACCCTTCAATTTAGAAATTAGTGAAAATAAACATTAATTTTTTTAATTTTTATGATTTAATTACTTTTTAAGACTTTATTTATTTCAAAGTTATTTAACTTACCCCTCATAGTTCA
Organism: Hibiscus tridactylites; assembly: GCA_958450335.1. Taxonomy (NCBI): domain Eukaryota; kingdom Viridiplantae; phylum Streptophyta; class Magnoliopsida; order Malvales; family Malvaceae; genus Hibiscus; species Hibiscus tridactylites. The sequence continues at coordinate 60,911,117 of OY288275.1, forward strand.
ATACTGACTCTCCCCTGATATTATAATATATGATAACTAATAGGAAAATTCTACAACGGGCGACGAACATTGATGAGCACCACTAACGATGAACATCGATAAACACCATTATTTTTTTTAATTTAAAAAATCTAAAGAACTAAAATTATAATTAAAATTATCTCTTAAAAAATAAAAATCAAATTTAATAGTTACTTTATAATATTTTTTAATAGGTTAGAATCAAATATACTCAATTCTCCTAAACCCTAACAAAATCAATCTCTTAAAAAAATAGAAATTAGTTTATAATTTTTTAATAGATTAGAATCAAATATATCCAATTCTCCTAAACCTAAACTCTAACAAATATACCCTAACAAATAAACTTTAAAAATATTTATAAATTTTTTATCTGAATACGACGGATTCTGACTTGATTTTTTATGTTGGGATTTGAATTCGGGTCGGGTTTTGGGTGAAAATATTTGACTCGATAATATATATGAATAATTGTTATAATACCTCACTTCTTTATATTTTTCCAAATATTTCCATATTTTACTTAATAAAATTAAATTTTTATTGTGTCAGATCAATTTAGGTCATAGTCTATTTTTATCTCAATATTTGAGTCGGGTTTTGATCGGATGGTACATTATCAATTATAAGATTAAATTCAGGTAAAGGATGTCAATTTTCAAGTCAGATTATAACTCAATCCATGTCATCCTAATCTATTTCCTCTCCCATGTCTTAGGGTTCAGTCCTCCATGTAATAGAAAACCAACTTTGAATGGTTTAATCATTTTTAGGTTATTTATAATTTTAAAATTTTTGCAATTAAGTCATAGTCCCTTCCAAAAAAAAAATAGTTTATTAATTCTAAGACCCTTTAAGTTAAAATTAACGAAATTATGTCATGACTCCTCATTTTTTCTGGTTTAATCACTTTTTAAAACCCTTTAATTTTAAAATTAGTGAAATTAACATTAATTCCCTTAATTTTTATAATTTAATTACTTTTTAAGACTCTATTTATTTTAAAGTTATTTAACTTGCCTCTGATGGTTTAATACTGACTTTCCCCTGATCCTATAATATATAATAATTAATATTGCCAAATCTATGGATTGATTTAGAAGGCGAAGGGTGAGAGAAGAACTTTTGTGACGGGGAAGCATCTTATGATCTTATCTAACCCGTCACTGCATTTTGGATTACGCTGAATTGGAATTGAAAACTCTAGTCGCTTTGAAGTTTGAATCATAAAAAAAATACTTAAAAAAGTTGTAGCAAAACATTTATTTTAGTACCCACTTGGATTTGATCCATTTCTTTTTCTTTTCAACTTGTTTTCATATTAAAATATTAAAAGAAAATCATTGTTTTTTATTATATTGTCTTGTATATGTCTTTTTGATTGAGTTGATTTTACAAATTAATTAAATATTAATTCCATTAAAAAATTGACATTTTAAAACATAAATTATCACCAGATATTTATGGTTTTTATTTTACCAAAATAAAATAAAAGGACGAGTTTACAACGGACGACGTACACCTCTAAACACAACTAACGCAATGCACCGCTGAACACTACAAACTTTTTTTAACGACTCTTAAATAATAATTAAAATATGAAATACTCGACATATAATTAATAATTATTCAAAATAAAATTGGATTTTAGATTAAATTATCTCTCATATTTTTCTTATATACTATTTTTTTAATTCTTATTTAAAAATAATAGAATCATCTTCTTCACCATACTCAAACAAACAAACCCTAGATATTGCTTTTGCTTCCTTTGGAATTATCGATTTTTCACAATCGCCTTAGTTTTAGGATTTATTGACTTAGTTTATGGTGTATGGTTTAGGGGTTTAAAATTTAAGGATAGTGGTTAAAATTTAAGATTTGGGTTATAATTTAGGGTTTATAGGTTAAAACCTAAACACTCACCATATTACCCTAAAAACTAAATCTCTAACCTCACAACCCTAAATTCTAACCATCATCCCTAAAATATAAATTCATATACCTAAACTCCTAAACCCTAAAACCAGGACGTTTGGGTTATAATTTAGTTTCCACCACCATTGTATTGAATATAAATCTTTAATTTAATAGTATAAACAATTCAAGTTCACAAAATTAAATGAGTATTCAATCTTTTATTTGAACAATAAACAAAATTGAGGGCAGAAAAGATAAATAAAATTGTCTAAGCTTTAAACAATTGAAGTTGGAAATTGAAATAGAGATAAAATCAGTTTTGGAAATAGTAACTGTGAAGATTGGTTGGTTGCCTTCGTTTCTTTTATCATTGCACCATTTTCTTTTAAAAACGAGTACTTTTGTTTCAGTTGGAAATTAATTAAAGCAATATAAAAATATCTAGGGTTTGTTTGTCTAGGGTTTGAGTATGGTGGAGAAGATGATCCTATTATTTTAAAATAAGGATTATAAATAGTATAAAAGAAAAATATGAGATGTAATTTAATCTAAATTTTAATTTTATTTTAAATAATTATTAATTACATGCCGAGTTTTTAAAATTTTTAACTATTGTTTAAGAGTCATTAAAAATTAATGTTGTACAATGATGTATTGCGTTATTGACGTGCAGCGCGGTGCTCGTCGTCCGTTATAGACTTTTCCAAAAATAAAATCACTTAAACCACTATTTTTCCACATAGTGGAAAATAACACTAAAAACTATTCTCTTTTTGTCTTCGACGAGACCATTAACTTAAAAACATATTTATTATTTACGATTTTCACCATTGTTTTTAAGGTCATGCTTGGCATGAAAGATATGAATGATGAAAAATTAGTAAATTAATCGGTTAAAATATTATCGTCTAATTTATTAATTTTTCATCTTTCATACCAAACAAAGCCTAAAATGTCACACGATCTAGTATCAATTACCCATTAACAAAATCATTTCAAACAAATGAGATTGGATTTCAGTATTTTCCTTGGGAACGTAATAACATTTTATTTAATAAAAAATAAATAAATTCACAAATATTCTAGAAAACCAATTAAGCCCATATGAAAAAGTTTTACTCAATTTAACCATGAAAATTTAAATTGCACACAATTTAGCCCCTCTATTATGTTGATCGTCAGTGCCCTCTAACAGTCAAAGATGAAAGGACACATGACATATTCTTGAAGTGTCACGTCATTAAATCGTAAAAAATAATAAAAAATTTTAAAAATTATATTTTTTTATAAAATTGCAAAAACTAAATTAAATAATTTAATTTTCTTATTTTCCTTTAATATTGTTTTAAAAAAATATAAAATAATAAATTTTCTAAAAATACTCAAAGTTTCATTTCTTTCAAAAAGCACATTCCATCTTCAACCATTATCGCTGATTTAAATTTTCATTTCTTTAGAAAAAAAACTCCAAAAATTTCTAAAACAACGATCAAGCATTGACGCCGATTCAACCATTGGTCACTTCTCATCGCAGGTAAATGTCTCCCAACTTCGTGTCCTATTATTGTCACCAGAGCCCATTGTCGCCCTTGTACCCATTCTCACTGTTCGACACTCTTTGCATCACCCAACGCGTTTTCTCTCGATATTTTCTCTCACCAACATCGTCGTCTGCCACAACATCAACCGCTTCCACTATTGATTAAACTGATTTAGGGATCTAGGAATGTAAGGGTTTTAGATTAGGGATTTGAATTTTTTTGGCATTTTAGAAAATTTTAAAATTTTGGGGTTTATAATTAAAAATATATATATATTTAAAAATTATATAATTTTTAAATATTATTTTATTATAAATATTTTTATATAATTATTACAACATTTTTTATATTTTTCAATTTTAGTAAAAACTATTTTTATAATTTTATACATAATTTTAATTTTTTACAAATTTAAATATATTTTAGATTTTCTTGAGTTTCTTTCAAATATCATTTATATTTATTAATTTTAAATATTTTTTTATATAATTTTAAATATTTTTACATATTTAAATGGCTTTTACGGTTTTTATGACTTGACACGGTTAGAGTGTGCAACATGTCGCCATCTTAATAATTATTTTTGAGTTAACGATCAACTATAATGATCAACATTATAGAAGAGCTAAATTGATCACAATTTAAATTTTGAAGTCATGGTTGATTGTAATTTAAATTATAAGGACTCAATTAGGTGAAAAATTTCATAAAGGCTCACTTGATTTTTTCAATTTTTCGTTGAGTGCCAATTTGACATTTAAGTTAATAATATTTAAACTTTCATGTTTATTTGGTAGGATTATTTTATTTGAACGAAGGTTAAAAGTAAGTTTTTTTATACATAAATATAGCATATATTTAACTCAAATGATAAGATTATATAATAATATTTCAATCATAATTCCAAAATGTGGGTATTAAGTAGATAGCCATTTCATTAAAAGTCAAGGGTTAGGTTGTCTCTATAACATAATAATTACTTTATAACAATTGTGGCTTATGTTCTAATCTATATTTGTTTAGTGAGAATTTTATTTAATTTTTTCAGACAATATTAAATATCGATTACATTTAAAGTTATATAAAATAAACTTTCGAATGAGAGATGATTTTTTAATATTATTTTTCTATCAACATAGTTTACTCTAGAGTCTTATTTAAAAGACATTATTCTCTTTATGATTCCATCTAACCTGATTGTCGTAGACGATTATCGAAAATTTCTTGAAATTGTTCGCAAATGATAACTTTTATAGGACCGGGTTTTCCTTAATTCTGCCCCGCACATGACCCCAAAGTGCAACATAAAACTAAATTTACAATAAAAATAATTAAGGAAATATTAAAAGCATTATTTAATTTCATTAACGCCTTTATAAAATTTTATGTTATATTGCTAAAATACGGAAAATTGAAACAATAACAGTATAAAATAAATACTTAATTTATAAATAATATAAGTGAATCTATCGAGTGACCTTAATAAAAAAAGAGATGTTATTATTAGGTGATTCGAATTTAAACAGTTTGTCTGCACAATAAATAATTACACTAATAAAATATGTTATCTTATAATCACACCAATCAGTTTAAAATATAATGATTATAATAATATAAGTGTCCTATATATGTACATTGTTGGTTCATCTAAAAAGAAAAGAAAATTTGTTGGCATTGAGCAAAGAACTGTGGGTTCTCGGCAACTAGGAAAACGAAAACATGGGCCGGAAACCGTAGCCGCACTGTAGTTAAGGCTTAAAAGTAAGTTCCACTTGTGAGTTGTGTGGGTAGTTTAGACTGAATAGAGGAAAAAAATCATCTGATAAAAAAGAGAGAATTGTAAATTTCATCTATCTTATTTTAGTTGTTTAAGTTTAAAATTCAATTGGATTATTAAATTTTTGATTTGTTCTAATTTTGGTCACTTAGACGTTAAATCAAACATGAAAAAGTGACATAATATTCATATGTGCTGACTTGAATTACTTTTTGCCGACATTACAACCACATATCATCCAAAATTATTTCTCTCTTGTTGCCTTTTATTTTATCTTCTTCTACCAAAGATAGAAAGTTTTATAATTTCACTCCTCTATCTCGCCGGCACTAAAATAACTATTTTCTGACGTCTTCTCTGACTACTCAAAACACCAAAAAACTCATCTCATTATCTCATACCTCTTTATTAGTTTAGATTTTTCCATAATCACTTTAAAACACATAAAAGTCAACTCAAAACCTAAAAGGTACAAAATCTCAAACAACCCCGATCTACATTATCCATCATTCTATCAACATCAAATTAAGATAAATTGCTCGCTTCATCCTTCTCCGTCTCCCCACCATTAGAATTTGGAAAAAGATGCTCCATCGTTGAGAAATCAAAAGAAATATGAAACCAATGAGTTTTTCACAAAAATTAAAGAAAAGTTGTAGGGTCATTTCATAATTTTTTTTTAAAAAATGTACAATAATAATGCCATTAAGTATTTACCGACAAAGTGATCAAAATAAGAACAAATTAAAAGTTTAGCGATTAAGTCAATTTTTTTAAATTTGAATGGCCAAAACAGGAATCAGAAGAAAGTTGAGTAGTGAACATTGTAATTTAGCAAAAAATAGAACTAAAGTAATGTTTTTTTTGTTAGTATGTATTTTTAGCATTTTTAACCTGGTTTATTTAATTTAACACTTAATAAAAGATAAAAATATCTTATTTGTAGTTCGTGTAAATTAAGAGAGCGTTCGATGAACAACTCATGATTTGTTCATATAATGTTTGTTTATTAAGTTAAATAAACGAATATGATAAAAAAATTTATGTTCCATTAATGAACGAACATGAATAGATGTATATTGGACTCATTTATGTTCACGAACATATAAATGGGTTAACTCTAATGTTAAACGAACAAATTAACAAACATGTTCACGAGTGAGTCTGTATATAACTTTAAAATTTTAAACAAATACAAACTGAACATAAAAACCTTAAAATTAAAAAAAAACGTGAACAAAGTAAGATATTTTAAGAAAAAAACATTTTTTTCGTCAAAGACCATTCCTTAGATTGTGTTATTTTTATTTTTTTTAAAATATTATCTTAAAATCATGTGGGTTATGTAGCTGAGCCCAACAAAAAAAGTCTCCAAAAAAATCAAGAAACCATAAGCAATCATATCAAAACAGAGGTCGAGAAACAGGGCAAACGAATTAACATAGCATCACGTAATATTTTCCTCGGTTAACCGTTGCACCCTAAAACAAGAAGCAAAGCAAACTAGCAAACCACATCCACACAACTCAAAGTTGTTTATATGTTAGTGTGATTATAAAGTATTATTTATTTATTTATTTATTTAGTTTTTTAATAACATATATTGTGAACACATAATGTTCGAATCCGAGTCACAGATAAAATACATCACCTTTTACCATTGGGACCTCTCTCTCTCTCTCTCTCTCTCTATCTATCTATCTATATATATATATAATGTAAGAATTTTTAAGTTTTACACGATTTTTGAATCGTTTGATAGGTGAAACGGATGATTGAGATTAACAATTGATTATGTAAAAATTATCACTTGAAAAAAAAGTAAGGATTTAATCTCAGCCATGAGCAGAGCCACACTCACATTTAGGATGTATGTTGACACCTAAATTTTTTGAAAATTATATTTTATATAAATATTTAAAACATATGTATTTGACTCCTCTTTATAAATAAAATGACACTCATTTACAAATAATTAATTCTTTTTAAATATCGTTAAAAAAGTGACACCCCTTAGATAAATTAATTGCTCTGCCCTTGATCTCAATCATCCATTTTCTCCATATAAAAATGTGTAAAACTATAAATTTTACATTATGTGTAAGTGAATCTTAACCTCTCTCACACACACACACATATATATATATATAACTACTTAAAAATGCGATCAGTTTTAATGTTACGAATTTATCAAAGACTATTTCAATTAAATACATAACTTCTTAAAAACGCCACTTCTTTTTATGCAGTTTTATTACCAATAATTAATTATATTTCTTATTTCTTTGCCAATAATCGTTATTTATAATAATTAGTTGGGTAACTTGGTTTTATATTAATTTTTGGCATACATCACCAATAAATGTTGGATATAATGACAAGACACATTATATTCTTAAGGAGAAAACTAAAATTTAAATTTAAAAAATAATATTGTTAAGAGAGAGCCATATATCTCGAACATAAATAATAAAATGACTTGTATTATACCCAAAAATTTATTTTTGGCACACATCATGTTCAAACAGACGGGGTCAAGTCTAGTGATTTTTAATATTGGTGAATTGTGATTTGTTTTCATCGGTTTGAGTATGGGACTTTTTTTCTCAATGATTTGTAAATTATACTATAAAGAAAGAAAATAAAATCTAAATACAATCAGAATTTAAAGATTATAGTTGTGTTTGAAAATTAACAGATAGTTGATAACATATAGCGGATTATATTAGCTGATAATAGATAGCGGATTATATAAAAATGTTTGATAAAATTAACTGGTAGCTAATAGTTGTTTGATTATTTGAACATGAAAAATAACATACAAGGACATAATTATATTTGTTGATTCTCAAAATGGACAGGGGTCAGAGATGGTGGTCGAGATGGTCATTTCGGGTCAAAGTTTTCATATTGCTCTTGTTTTGTGGGCAAGAATGGAAGATCCTACCATTTCCTTGTTGCATGTCTCGTTTTATACTACTCGAACATGTGTCATGATCGGGTTTTCGTGGCGCGTTGCTTGGACTAACTATGACTTGACATCCTAGGCCCCCTTCGTCATCCGTAACGGGCATGCGTGTAGCCACATGGTCACCGGATGAGACGTGATGTTGCTCGTAATCTTGTATGTTCGCCACAGATAGCGAAGGGTATCGCACAGTACGCAAGTGATCCCATGCGTTGTGGTCCTCGTGCGTTTGTTACGTTCATCGCCGGACGTCCCTTGTGTTATGTTATTCGCAGTCTTACTCTTTCTAGTCTCGACACGAGGCGATAAGTGTTTATAGGTACTAACAATTTCCCCCTAGGCGAGGGGAGGTTATAAAGTGACATTGGCGAGCCTGAAGAGTGTAGAGAGAGCTTGTTTGGCAGGGGCTTCTGTGGTGAAAGACTTTCAAATTTGGACGACATACCGCTTCTATAAAAGTTACGAAAGTTATATGAAGCGTCACATAATGAATTTTCATAATAAATCATCCATTTTTCTTTGAGGATAAATCGTTGCATGTGAAATGTCACCTAAGAAATCTTTCTATTAACAAAGCGTGTCAAAGAAGACATCGTCTTTGACTATAAATAAGCCATGTCGGTATTTGTTGGGTTTTGTTTTGTTTGTCTTGCTGGCTGCTTTTGAGTCGTCAAGGAGGAGGAGGAAGAAGGATAATATAATTGTTTTTTGCGTTAATAACTAGTTCATATGTTGTGGTAAGTGATGAATATCCTTGCACCACTGATCCAGATGAGTTGTTGAAGGTACTAGAATGTTGGGGCCTTTTTGCTGTTAATCATTTTTGCTATCAGTTTAGTGTGCCAAAGGGGATATTTCGTATGAGTGCATGCTCTGATGGGGGGATGTCGTGGTGCATGATTCATATTTGTTAGGATATTTGTTTTGATATAATAATTGACAAATAGCTTTAGACTAAATTAAACAGATTTCAAAAATGTTTTTAAGTCCAAACAACTTGAAATTATGTTTGAGGAAGTTTCAAAGGTTTTAATTTTTTTAAAATGTTTTAAAGTAGCCAAAATCAAGTTTCCAGCTTGACTGTACCAAAATGGCTTACCCCGTTTTGAAACACCTTAGGGTTTCAGCTACATTTCTTTTGAAACTTCTAAAACCCGTTTCGATATAAGGCTTATTTGTTTCGATGCAGATATAGGTTGTTTCGAAACACCCCTGTACGTTTCGATACGCATACGTAGCAAAGATCCCAACGGCTAAAGTCCCTAACGGCTATTTCCCAATGGATATTTGAATTACAAGCTATTTCAATACGACACTAGATGTTTTGATGCGGGTGTTTCGATGCTGCCCAACGTGTTTCGATATGACTTACTGCATTAGACTCTAACGGCTAGTTCTGAAGAAGGGCGTTCCGATACGACTTCGAGCGTATCGAAACAAACATCACCAGAACTGCATTTATTGCAGGAAATAAAGGCTCCAACAGCTCCAATTCAATCCCAACGGTCTCCAACTATGCCTATTGGAAAGGCTCAATTGAAGAGGATTAACATCCTATTGAGATGATCCGGGAAGCACGATACATTAATTCAATGAATTGGTTAAATAACGCAATCCATCGACAAGCCACCTTTCTTTGACGGGACCAACTATTCCTATTGGAAGACAAGAATGCTGTTCTTCATCAAGGCTAAAGATTACAAGCTTTGAGACATAGTTGAGGATAGTCCATTCATGCTATAACGAAGCAAGCTGGAATGGAAAGGGGATGATCGCAAGAAGATGCAGCTAAATTGCAAGGCTTTTCACATTCCTTTTTGTGCATTTAGCCCCAACATCTATAAGAAGATGTCTTCTTGTGAGGATGCCAAGAAGATATGGGACAAGCTTGAAGTCACATACGAAGAAACCAACGAAGTAAAGGAGACCAAGATCGGTCTTCTCAACATCAACTATAAGAACTTCAAGATGGAACAAGATGAAGACATCACAAAGATGTTCGATAAATTCTCCACCATCACAAATGAACTCAAAGGCTATGTAGAAATCATTCCGGAAGACAAGCTTGTCCGAAAGCTTCTCTATTCTCTTCACGAGTCATGGAACTCAAAGAAGACCACCATCATTGAAGCCAAGAATCTCAAGACTTTAAAGCTAGATGAACTCTTAGGGTCTCTTCTCACTCCTGAAATCATGAAGAAAGGAAAAATGAGGAGAAGAAAAAGGAAGATATAAAGAAGATGGGGAAGAAGAAAATCATGGAGCTAGGAATTAACACGAATGTTGTTGCTCTCAATTCTTCCGCATGCCCACATGTAGATTTAAGTGAGGAAGAAAGTGAAGAAGAAGGGATGACCTATCTCTTCGAGAAGTTTACCCGATTTGTGAAGAACAAAATGAAAGAATCCAAGCATAAATCGAGGAAGAAGAAGAGGGCAAGATCTTCAAGCCATAAGAAGAAGGCTTATGTGGCTACTTGGAGTGATGATGACTCCACTGACAATGAACAAGCCAACCTTTGCCTTATGGCCATCCAAGAAGATTCAAGGGTAACTTTTAATTCATCTACTTCAACTTCTTATTCTTTTGACGAATTACAAGATGCCTACGATGATTTGGTTTTAGAGTTTAAAAATCACATTTTGAAAAATAAGAAATTGGTTTCAAACTTGAAAATTCAAAATAATTTGATTTCTAAAACCAAAGTTGAACTTGAAGCAAAACTCAATGAGTTTGAGCAAAAATGTGTGGATTTACAAAATTTGCTTCATAAAGTTCAAGAAGAAAAAGATTTAATTTCCAAAGAGCTTGAACAGAAAACCAATTTTAAAAAATCAAACTTTTATCAAAGACAATCTAGTGCCCATAGATTTTTAAATAGTAAATGTTTTAGAAGTATTTGGGTCCCAAAAGGACTAATTACTTCAACTAAAAAGAATGAAATTGAAAATGGATTCCTAAGGGAACTAAATTATATGCTACTATCACTTATGGATCCATAGAAATTTGGATACAAAAAATTACTTGATTGTCTTGTTTTAGGTGTGATGGAGATTGATCAGTAAAGTACAACATTGAGGGGGAGCTCTATACAGACAAAGAAGATCACTTGAAGAAGGAAGACTTCACATCCCACCTTTGGTTCAAGTGTGGTGAAAATTAGTTGAATTTTTTTATTTCAATTTGTTTTATTTATTTTAATTTAACTAGTTTATCATAATTGTTGGACTAACCATTGTATGATGCTTTGAGTAAGGGGAGCCTATTTTAACAAAAACAATATTTTTGTCATTTTTAACTCTCTATTGTTATGGACTTAAAAGTTCTCAAACTTTGTTTGAACCATTTTTATATAACACAAAGGGGAGAATATTTTGAAAATTTGAATTTTCAATTGAATAAAAGGATCTTTAATTGCTTACTAATATTTAGTCTCTTATTCAAAACTTATTATTCAAAGGGGAGAATCTTAAACACAATTTTTCAAGTTGGTTTTATTATATCTAAAAGGGGGAGATTTTTAGGATATTTATTTTGATATAATAATTGAAAAATAGCTTTAGACTAAATTGAAAAGATTTCAAAAATGTTTTAAGTCCAAACAACTTGAAATTATGTTTGAGGAAGTTTCAAAAGTTTTAAAAGGTTTTAAAGTAGCCAAACCCAAGTTTCCAACTTGACTGTACCGAAACGGCTCACCCCGTTTCGAAACGCCTTAAGGTTTCAACTACAATTTTTTTGAAACTACCAAAACTCGTTTCGATACATGGCTTACCCGTTTTGATGCAGGTAGGGGTTGTTTTGAAACGCCCATGTGCGTTTCGATACGCCTACATGGCAAACATCCCAACGGCTAAAATCCCCAACGAATATTTGAATTACAGGTTGTTTCGATACTACACTAGACGTTTCGATACGAGCATTTCGATATAGCCCAACATGTTTTGATATGACTGTTGCGACTAATTTTTTTTCCTCGGTGTCACTTAGAAGAACCGGGTTTTAATGGTTTTTTTGAAAAATTAGTCGGATTATAAAAAAATGAGGAGTCACCACCGGCCATTTAAAAATGGTAGACCGGACACCGAAAACTAAACCAGAGATTTTTTCTAAAGAGGGTTCGGGAGTCGGTTACACGCGGGGAAGGATGAGCACCCCCGTCGTGCCCGAAAATCGGTACCAAAAAACATTACCGCTTAGTTCATATTAAATTTTGCGAATTAAAGTGACAAATTGTATCGAAATTTGGTTATACGAGCGAGTAAATTTTAAAGGTCTTAATATTCGAGAAGAAACGTCCGAACCACCACCACTACGACTGGTACTAGCCTCGTTCGTTCCCGAATAAAAAGACGCTCGCATTGCAATTTAAAAATTTGAGATGCAACTTACAAGGATATGAGAATAAATAAATCAGACAAGGAGACAATAAGTGATTTACAAAAAATAAATAGAGCATAATCAAATAACATGGCATTCTAAGTAATTGCAAATAAGTCTACATAATATCTCGAACCAAGCAAAAACGATATAGAAAAACTATATAAAATCATGCATAGCATACGATTTTTAAAATTAAGCTATACGTGACATTTCTCTAAATAAGCAACTATCTTAACAAGTCTAAACTAAAAAATTTAATACCAAAACATGGATATGAAACCATCAAATTAAAATGCTTAAAAAGAAAAAAAACAAGACTGAAAAGGGGGTTAAAATAGACTCAAAACGGGTTCTGGGGACCAATAATGGAAATAAACCAAAAAAGAACAAAGCTGGATCGTCCAATCAGGGGCAAAAATTAAAACTTGCAACAAGTTGAAAGGGTCGAAATGGTTATTAAACCATCCTCAGTTGATCAAAACAAATTAAGGGACGAAATTGAACGAGCCGTAAAAGGACAAGGACTGCGGGCAAGATTAAAAAACACGGAAACCCTTCATCGCGTAATTACGACGACACGGAGGGGTTTAAAAATGAATTACACCAATTATAAAACATCAATTAAATATAAAAACAAGGTTTAAAAATCATTTTATCCCTTTACTTATTTTGCTAACCCTAAAGAGAGATGTTCTCTCCCTCTCCATCCTCTGTTGAAAATCCGGCGCCGCAACCCACTCCGGTCGCCGTTGCCGGCGCCAAAGTCTTTTAAAAAAACTTTTTTTTGAAACCCCTTTTTGTTTGAAACCCCAAAACCAGATCCCAAAACACTTTAAAAAAACAAATCTCAAAAGAAAACTCCTTCCCCCTTTTAAAAAAATCAAACCAGAACCCTAAAACCTTCCCAACCGAGGCCCGGACGGCTCACCCGTCGAACTTCCCGACGGAAGTCAAGGGTTTATCGCCGCCACGACTCGAAAGCCAGAGGAGATGGAGCTCTCGGAAGGTAAAAAAAAACTTTCCCTTCTTGTTTTTTTGTTTTTGAATCTTTGCATGCAATGATTGAAAAGAAAATAAAAACCGAGATGAATACCTCTGAAATTTTTTGTGTTATTGATTTACTGGAATCCCCAATCGGAGGGGTTTTTTCTTACAATATATGCTCACTGATTTTTCTCTCTATTGCTCTCTCTCCCCTTTTTGGCTTCGATTTCCTATATAACCGAAGGTTACATGCAAGTCTAAAAAAAGAAAATAATCTCTCTGCCTTGCTTTAATTTCTTCTGATCTGCTTTTGTTGTCCGTATTGTTTTTTGCTATATTTTGGGTATCTGACGATCTACCTTTTTTCTGTGGATGTTGCCGGTTTACTCAATCGGGGGAGGCACGACGTGCTCGGGTCAGGAGCAGCAGAAGCGACAGAGGGGTCAGACGATGGGTCACAAGCGTCTTCATCGTCCTTCATTTGGGACCGTTAGATCGACTCGATCTAACGGTCGACGTTGTGCGGCGCTGGGAAAAGGGATGACCCTCTCTAGGGTTTTTCTCTGCGGACAGATCTGATGCGTTGGTCCTTTGCGTGATCCGACGGTGGGGAAGGATGCGGCGCTAGGGCAAGGAGAGACCCTCTCTAGGGTTTCGCTGGTCTGGAGCGATCTGGGCCCTTGGATCTTCGCGTGATCCGACGGCTGAGATCGTGCGGCGCGAAAGGCTTCAAGAGCTTGCTAGGGTTTCTCCATACCCGGGTTGATCTGGATCGTCAGATCTTGATAGATCTGACGGCTGTGGATGAGGGCGGCGACTGCATAAGAAACAAATATGTTAGGGTTTTTTCTTGATCATTAGGGCTTGTATTATTTTGGGCCTACGGGCCGCTGTAAATGGACTTTCCTTTAATGGACTTATTATTATTTTCTTTCAATAAAACCGGGCCTTCATTTACTTATGTTTTATATTTATTTATTTATTTGTTATGATAATAATACTAATAATAATATTAATAGGTATAATAGTAATATGATATAATATGTACAATAATACATAAATAATAATAACAGCTCGCAGAAAACATTTTAATAATAATAATAATAATATAATAATAATAACAATGCACAATAATAATATCAATAGCACATACAATAGTAGGTAATATTAGCTCTCACACAATAATAATAATAAGTATAAGATAATAATAGTAATAATAATTATGATAATGATAATGGATAATAAGTAATAATAATATATAACACTATATTATATTAATTATATTAATAACTCTAATAGTAATAATATATATACATATACTGTTTTTTTCTTTCTTTTTCTTTCTTATTTTTAATCATGTGATATACATATATAATTAATCAAAAGTATTAAAGCCCATTATTAAGAAAAAGAAAATGGGTTAACGCCCCGGACAAAATAGGTGATTACAGCTGCCCCCCTTTGCTTATACTTGTGGAACAAGAATAAAGCAAAGGCCATAAGCACCAATTTTGTCCGACTTCCCTGTTTGTATCGGTCCGTTTCTCGAAGCAACCACACAATCTCAAGCGATTCCTCTTCCCAAAGCCTTTCGATCGTGGATTCTCCCCTAGATGCCCCGAATAGAGAGACAAAGAGTTTTTTTTTTCAGTTTTTTTTTTTGCAGATTTCCATTCTTCAAGTGCCCGAACGGATATGCGGGTTCTATTCTCCAAGTGCCTAAATAGATGAGCAGATTCCAAATATCTTTGGCTTCTCTTTTCCGTAAGAACAAGCTAGTCATCCAAACAACTTTGCCTTCCCTTCACGGTCTAAAAGCAAGTTGTCCATTTCGTGGTAAAAAACCAAGCTGAAACTCCTAACATTTTTGCCTCCCCTTCGTGGTCAAAAGGCGAACTTGGGCGTCCAAGTGGATTTGCTTTCCCTTCACGGTCGTAAAGCAAACTGATCATAACTATATCTGTCCAACTTCCCTATTGGACGATTTACTCTCCTGGAGCTGCAACGCGCTACACCGAGTAATTTCCTCTTTGGAGCCTTAAGAATATGAGTTCTCTCTCTATAGAACTCATTTCCTTGGCGTGTTCTTCGAGTGGCAGTTCTTTCTACATAGAACTCTCGTCCTCGTATTTCTGAAATCAAGGATATCCAAGTCTTTTCTGTAGGACCCTCCGCTTTCGAGATCTTGAAGCCTTAGGATTCTGAGTTTTTTCTCCACTAAACTCCTCTTCCTTAGCGTACTCTTCGAGTAGTAGTTCTTTCTCTATTGAACTCATCTCTGAAATCAAGGATCTGCAAGTCCCCTCTCCGTAGGACCCTCCACTTTTGAGATCCTGAAGCCTTAGGATTCTGAGTTCTTTCTCTACAGGACTCCTCTTCCTTAGCATTCTCTTCGAGTAGTCGTTCCTTCTCTATTGAACTCCTCTCTGAAATCAATGATTTACTAGTCCCCTCTCCATAGGACCCTCCGCTTTCGAGATCCTGAAGTCGTAAGTTCCTCCTATATAGAGCTTGTTTGGACCCTTTCTCTGTAGGATCCTTTATCTTGAAATCTTTCGGCAAGCTTGAAAGCTTTTATCTGAAATCCTTGAGTGGCGAATATGAAGACTTTGCCTGACATTCTGGAGCGGCGGCTTGAAAGGCTTCGCCTGAAATCCTTTTAGTTCTCGCTTTATCATTTTCTCTTCGTCCCGAGAGGTATCTTTTGGAAGGATAAAATTGAATTTTAAGAAAACCACCTGGAAGATTAAAACCGGGGGTTGGAGGGATTTTATAAATCTGAATTACGCAAGTCGAAGGACTCTTAATTCTTGTGAGATCCGCTTCTCCTCTCGTGAAGCTGTAGATCTATTCTTTTACCACTCTTCAAATATCTGTTTAGAGAAAACAAAATGCTATAATATGATTTAGCATGCTTCTAGCATGGGTGACATCTAGCTATCGATGATGCATGAGCATATTTCAAGATGCAATGATGCATGTATTTACGAGAATGCAAAGATGCATGTGTTTACGAGAATGCAAAGATGCATGGATTTAGTTTATCTTCGTTTTTTAGGGTTAGTGGTCGTTGTCTTGGGACTACAACCATCCATTAGTCTTGTGTCTCGACAAAACTGGCCCCCAAACTTGTCACTCATTTTTCGTTCAAGTATTCAAGTCAAGTGACTTTGGTCGTATTTAGAAACTTCATCTACACTTTTTCTAGCCTTGTGCTATCTTTCATCCATTCTGATTCAAACTCTTATGTACAAAACCCTTGTTACCCCACGGATAATGATGCCCCTCTCGAGTACTACTGGACCCTTCTTCTTCTTCTTCTCATCCACTTCTGGAATTGTTTGCCTCAAAGTGCCACTCGGGTTTTCACTTTGAACCCTTCTTTTTTGTTCTTTTCTTTCTTGTTTTTCTTTTTTCTTTCTTTTTTCTGTTTTTTTTCTTTTTTTCTTTTTTTCCTTTTTCTTTTTTCTTTCTTTTCTTTCTTTCCTTTTTTTCTTTCTTTCTTCTATTTTTTTCTATTTTTTTTCTATTTTTTCTTTTTTCCTTTTTTACTGACTTTTGATTGCCTGAATAGATAGACAGATTTCCATTCTCCAAGTACCCGAACGGATGGACGGGTTCTATTCTCCAAATGCTCGAATAGATGAGCAGATTTCCATTCTCCAAGTGCCTGAATGGATAGGCGGATTCTCTTCTCCAAATGCTCGAATAGATGAGCAGATTTCCATTCTCCAAGTGCCTGAACGGATAGGCGGATTCTATTCTCCAAATGCCCGAATAGATGAGCAGATTGTATGCATCAAATACCCGAATAGGTGGGTAGGGTTCCATTCTTCATGTACTTGAACGGATAGACGTGTTCTATTCTCCAAATGCTCGAATAGATGAGCAGATTTCCATTCTCCAAGTGCCTGAACGGATAGGCGGGTTCTATTCTCCAAATGCCCGAATAGATGAGCAGATTGTCATATATCTTTGTCTCGAGCTTTGACTATCTCTCTCCTTTGCTCTAAAGTTCTTGGGCTTTTGAGTTTCTGTCTCCTTTGCCCTGAGTTCTGAGTATTTGCCTCCTTTGCTCTAAAATCTTTTTGGCTTTGAGTTTCTGCCTCCTTCGCCATGAGTTTGTGATCTAAAGCGTTCCTCTTGAGTTTCGCCTCAATCCCCAAAGTGTCTTTTGGGTTTTCACCGCGTCTTCTCTTTCCTTCGTCCTCTTTCTTCTTTTTCTCTTTTTGGGCACTCCTTGAAGTCAACTTCTACCTTTGACTATTATCGTCAATTTTTCCACATCTTTAGGATGTCCACTTGTCTTCTCATTTTCTATACAACCCTGTCCATATTTTCCTTTATTGAACCTCTCTTTTTTGCTTCTTCTTGAAGGGAGGACTTACACTGATTAGAATCCCATTGACCCTACCTACTTTAGGCTTATGTACCTTCTGACCTACCTCTGGTTAATGTCGACTACTTTAAATGGCGTCTTTTGTCCAAAGATGCCACCAATTTTTGACCCTTGTTCCTCTAAAATTCGTGGTCAAGAGCGCCTCTTCTGAATTTCGCTCATTTTCCCCAAAGTGCCTTTGGGGTCCTCGTCTCGGCTTCTCTTCTTTTTCTCTTATACCTTCATTCTTTTCTTAGGCATATCTCCGTTGCCTTTTATCGAGTTGATTACTGTCTCATCTCAGTGCGTGCCCTCAACGCGGCGCACGTGGTCATTCTCAAGACATCCTCTTCGGCAAGATGCTTAGGCTCCGAGGGTAACTTCTGTTCCCCGATTCTCGATGTCAAAATTTTTACCCTCATGTTCTATTTCAACCCTTCTTAGCGAAGGTCGACTTCGTAGCTCAACATTTCACCGAAGACGGTCCTGATATTTCAATTGGTGGTATTCGTCGTCTAGTAGCAATGTTTGAACCTCCAAGGGTGCCCCTCTGGATACTCATGGCTTTACCTCGGGCCATGGTCAGTCCGCTTGTTCATTCCCATGTAGAAGACTTATGCAAGTGATATTTCAAAGAATCATGTAAAGTGAAAATCAAGTTTGGGGTCTTTGAAAAAGGTTGACCCGAGAAATTTTCCGAATGTTGCAAGGATGCACATATGAAATCTTTTCTGGGCTATTAGGCTTCCAAGAGGAGCGACTCCCATACTTAGTTTCTACCCAATTTAAAGGTGGCTCTCTTTACCTCACTAACTCACCATGCCCCATCCTTCCCTCTTTTCTGATCTCAATCAGGCATTAGAAGTGTGGCAATCCTTGAAGAAAGGTTAACCCCAATAGGCGGAATGTGATCTGAAGACAAATTCATCCTTCCACATATGGTCCAAATGGTCTTTTATGGCTTGTAATGTAGGCTAAGGCTCACGGTTATGAAAGAAAGGGTAAATAGGCCCAAACAAGTGTTTAAGGGTGGTGAAACCAAGGATCAATTCTTTCAATCTAAAGTCTCAATTATGCTTCGATGAAATGCTATTTCCTCTCTTACTTCTTTGGATCGCTCTAGACTGCCCCTTCTTGTTGGGGTTTTCACCCTAGAGTTCATTTCCTTTCATCAAGCGTAGTTTTGGATCAATTTGCACTTTCGCATTGTATTAGTGCAGACTCTTGCTCAAAGGTGAACAATTTTTCGAGGCTCATCTAAGCAGAGATTTATTTGGATAGGGGATCCTCTTGTCCCTTTTCTTTATTCGCTTCTCTCTTTTTTCAAAATTGCACTTTTCACTTTAGTGCCTTTGCTTTTGATTTCTTCAACTTTTATGTCGGTAGCTTTTGACTTGATCTCTTTGAGAACCGACTTTTCTTTCGCTGTTTTTGATGCTCAAACTGAAAGTGTATCCATTGAATCTGTTCTCTTTTAATGCCCCTTAGTTCACAAGACATCATTCTCATAGCATAATCAGGGTCCACTGTCATTTACTTGTCCATAGACTTCTATCCTTTTCTGCCCCCAGTGTAGGGGTGATCCTTGGTTTGGGTTCGATCAAAAGAAAAAGTTTATCAGGCTCAAACAGGGACAACAATGAGTATTTTTTTATTTTATTTTCTATGTCAATGGAATTGAAGGAATGGCAAATGTCCTCCCATACACGGATATCAAAATTGGTCTTCATGTGGTCGAAGTTTTAGGGTTATCACTTCATTCAAAGACCTTGAACACCAATGCCCGAGAGGGAAAATTCACTCAATGGGAGTGGCCCATTATTCCTGAACACTCATTTGTCATTCCTCCCTTGGCCTGAGTAGAACATATGGTGCTTTCATTCGTATCATTCCCACAACATTTGGTTTTTTAGAAAAAAATTCTTTTTTTTTAATTGAATTAAAGCTAATCTCAAAAAGTATACACGTGTGTAATTGGAAAACAAGAGTAAGCTTATGAAATGTTTAAAGAATTAAGGAATACCAAAATATTTTCTAAATAACAAAATGAAACTTTCGTTATGATGAAAAAAAATAATTTACAGCTTATTTATTTCTTTTGCATTTTTCCCAAATGCACAGGGATCAACGGATTTGACTTGCCTTTACCGGTAGCCGTTTGCTCCGGGCTAGTTGTACCATTCCCCTGGGTACAATCAGTTTTCACCAATAATGAGGATTGGATTTTTGCAAAGGATTTATCTCCCTTCGACCATTCATAAAAATGAATTTTTCGATGGACATTTGAATTATCCATTGTCTTAAACTTCACCGTATTTAAGCACGTTGTGCCAACATCCCTATCGGACTTGCCCAAACATCGCTTCTTCTTTCATGAAGCGATGTAATGTCTCCAATTCACTTTTCTTGAATCGAGACTTGCATTTTTCCCAAATGCACAAGGATTAACGGATTTGAGTTGCCTTTACCGGTAGCCGTTTGCTCCGGGCTAGTTGTACCATTCCCCTGGGTACAATCCGTTTTCACCAATCATGGAAATTGGATTTTTGTAAAGGATTTACTCTCCTCCTATACGATATCATCTCCCTTTTGATTCTGAATCAAATGTTCTCGAAGCTGTTCGAGCTTATCAATCCTAACCACTAGGTCGTTCATGCTTCTGAAGCTGTACTGGTTAGAAACTGTTCTTTTGTCCATTTTTTCTCTCTTTCCTCTCTCCGTTTCTCTGACGTGAACGTTTTCCCCTAATTAGCAATGATGCGATGAAAGACCTTAAGAAATTTAATGTCCAATGATGGATATATTATGGACTCGAATCAACGAATGCATGATCATGAGATGGGTGCATGTCTGGCAATTTTAATACTGCTCTAAAATGATAGATGGAACAAATGCTACAAATGTTACAGATGTATGCAAATCAAAGGTGTTGGTCATATAGGTGATTCCCCTTAGGTCAACTTTCATTTGAACGTAAATGAGGCTCCTTGGTACAAGATAGTCATAGCAAAAGTCCTACGGGTACTCTTCTTGCCCCCTAATCATGTTCAAAAAATGAAAACTTCGGCTAAAATTGTTGGGGCCGGATTTGCTTTCTCTTCTAGCAATTCAAGACCCTCTAAAAACTGCTGGTACCGAGTCCCGGAAAACAAGCTATTTCCTCGAAGCTGAATCCATCTCTTGACCTAATCCATGCCCTTTTCGGTTGCCATGCTCTTTTCAGTCGCCTCTTTGCACTCTGTCGGGTAGTTTCATGATTTTGGATGTTCGGAGTAGATCCGATCTTGATTCACTTCCTCGGAATGGAGAAGGGTTGTGCCTTCTTCGATGGTGAGTATTAGATCTGACACTGTGTGTTTGCTTGGTAAGCTGCTCCCTTAACCTTTCTAATTCAACTTTGACCGTTGTCGGACTTGCTAATTGACAACATCTTTTCTATCAACCTCCCGTCCAAAATGATAGCCCTAAAATGGGTAAAACCACCTTGACTCAACACCTTTGTGTTATGTAATGCATGTAAGAATAAATGCAAGAGGTCACAAAAGATCGTTAGTGTCGGATAAATACAATTAACATGATAAAAGAAATAAGGCAAGCATGAAAGCAAGCAACGCTATTTATCCCGTCTAACGAACCTAGGCTATCCGCATGGCTCTAAAAGAGGTGGGCTTTCTAGTTCTCTACATGCAGTTTTGGTTCTAGGAGGTACTCGAACTGTCCTCGCTGTCCCCTACTAAGGGTAGCAAGGCCCCCGGTCATCACCCATTATAGGCTCCTCTCAACCGAGTTCAATTCGAGGGGACCCTTTCGCTATATCCGCACGGAGAAACGATATTCTCACGAAGATATAAGGTACTCGAGCCCCGAAGGTACTTGCTAGGCCCACACGGAGGAACAATATCCACACAAAAGCACTAGCGTTTCCCCCCCACTTAAACGAACGGGTTTAAATGCCAATTTTAAATGCGTTTAAAATAAACTCGCACTTATAAACAAATATCGATCGATTCGGTCACTTTAATTCACAACTTCTAATATTGATTGAGCGGTAAAGTTTTTTTCTTTTTGGCTTGACTCTCTTTTTTGTTTTTGAAAACAAAATTTTTTTAATCCCCAGCAGAGTCGCCATCTGTTGCGACTAAAAAAAATTTTCCTCGGTGTCACTTAGAAGAACCGGGTTTTAATGGTTTTTTTTGAAAAATTATTCGGATTATAAAAAAATGAGGAGTCGCCACCCGCCATTTAAAAATGGTAGACCGGACACCGAAAACTAAACCAGAGATTTTTTCTAAAAAGGGTTCGGGAGTCGGTTGCACGCGGGGAAGGATGAGCACCCCCGTCGTGCCCGAAAATCGGTACCAAAAACATTACCGCTTAGTTAATATTAAATTTTGCGAATTAAAGTGACAAATCATATCGAAATTTGGTTATACGAGCGAGTAAATTTTAAAGGTCTTAATATTCGAGAAGGAACGTCCGAACCACCACCACTACGACTGGTACTAGCCTCGTTCGTTCCCGAATAAAAAGACGCTCGCATTGCAATTTAAAAATTCGAGATGCAACTTACAAGGATATGAGAATAAATAAATCAGACAAGGAGACAATAAGTGATTTACAAAAAATAAATAGAGCATAATCAAATAAAATGGCATTATAAGTAATTGCAAATAAGTCTACATAATATCTCGAACCAAGCAAAAACGATATAGAAAAATTATATAAAATCATGCATAGCATACGATTTTTAAAATTAAGCTATACGTGACATTTCTCTAAATAAGCAACTATCTTAACAAGTCCAAACTAAAAAATTTAATACCAAAACATGGATATGAAACCATCAAATTAAAATGCTTAAAATGAAAAAAAAAGACTGAAAAGGGGGTTAAAATAGACTCAAAACGGGTTCTGGGGACCAATAATGGAAATAAACCAAAAAAGAACAAAGCTGGATCGTCCAATCAGGGGCAAAAATTAAAACTTGCAACAAGTTGAAAGGGTCGAAATGGTTATTAAACCATCCTCAGTTGATCAAAACAAATTAAGGGACGAAATTGAACGAGCCGTAAAAGGACAGGGACTGCGGGCAGGATTAAAAAACACGGAAACCCTGCCTCGCGTAATTACGACGACACAGAGGGGTTTAAAAATGAATTACACCAATTTTAAAACATCAATTAAATATAAAAACAAGGTTTAAAAATCATTTTATCCCTTTACTCATTTTGCTAACCCTAAAGAGAGATGTTCTCTCCCTCTCCATCCTCTGTTGAAAATCCAGCGCCGCAACTCACTCCGGTCGCCGTTGCCGGCGCCAGAGTCTTTTAAAAAAACCTTTTTTTTGAAACCCCTTTTTGTTTGAAACCCCAAAACCAGATCCCAAAACACTTTGAAAAAAAAAACAAATCTCAAAAGAAAACCCCCTCCCCCTTTTAAAAAATAATCAAACCGGAACCCTAAAACCTTCCCAACCGAGGCCCGGACGGCTCACCCGTTGAACTTCCCGATGGAAGTCAAGGGTTTATCGCCGCCACGACTCGAAAGCCAGAGGAGATGGAGCTCTCGGAAGGTAAAAAAAACTTTCCCTTCTTGTTTTTTTGTTTTTGAATCTTTGCATGCAATGATTGAAAAGAAAATAAAAACCGAGAGGAATACCTCTGAAATTTTCTGTGTTATTGATTTACTGGAATCCCCAATCGGAGGGGTTTTTTCTTACAATATATGCTCACTGATTTTTCTCTCTATTGCTCTCTCTCCCCTTTTTTGGCTTCGGTTTTCTATATAACCGAAGGTTACATGCAAGTCTAAAAAAAGAAAATAATCTCTCTGCCTTGCTTTTAATTCTTCTGATCTGCTTTTGTTGTCCGTATTGTTTTTTGCTATATTTTGAGTATCTAACGGTCTACCTTTTTTCTGTGGATGTTGCCGGCTTACTCAATCGGGGGAGGCACGGCCTGCTCGGGTCAGGAGCAACAGAAGCGGCAGAGGGGTCATACGAGGGGTCACGGGCGTCTTCATTGTCCTTCATTTGGGACCGTTAGATCGACTCGATCTAACGGTCGACGTTGTGTGGCGCTGGGAAAAGGGATGACCCTCTCTAGGGTTTTTCTCTGCGGACAGATCTGATCCGTTGGTCCTTTGCGTGATCCGACGGTGGGGAAGGATGCGGCGCTAGGGCAAGGAGAGACCTTCTCTAGGGTTTCGCTGGTCTGGAGCGATCTGGGCACTTGGATCTTCGCGTGATCCGACGGCTGAGATCGTGCGGCGCGAAAGGCTTCAAGAGCTTGCTAGGGTTTCTCCATACCCGGGTTGATCTGGACCGTCAAATCTTGATAGATCTGACGGTTGTGGATGAGGGCGGCGGCTGCATAAGAAACAAATATGTTAGGGTTTTTTCTTGATCATTAGGGCTTGTATTATTTTGGGCCTACGGGCCGCTGTAAATGGACTTTCCTTTAATGGACTTATTATTATTTTCTTTCAATAAAACCGGGTCTTCATTTACTTATGTTTTATATTTATTTATTTATTTGTTATGATAATAATACTACTAATAATATTAATAGGTATAATAGTAATATGATATAATATGTACAATAATACATAAATAATAATAACAACTCGCAGAAAACATTTTAATAATAATAATAATATAATAATAATAACAATGCACAATAATAATATCAATAGCACATACAATAGTAGGTAATATTAGCACTCACACAATAATAATAATAAGTATAAGATAATAATAGTAATAATAATTATGATAATGATAATGGATAATAAGTAATAATAATAGATAACACTATATTATATTAATTATATTAATAACTCTAATAGTAATAATATATATATATATATATATATATACATATACTGTTTTTTTCTTTCTTTTTCTTTCTTATTTTTAATCATGTGATATACATATATAATTAATCAAAAGTATTAAAGCCCATTATTAAGAAAAAGAAAATGGGTTAACGCCCCGGACAAAATAGGTGATTACAATGACATACTACATTAGACTCCAACGGCTAGTTCTGAAGAAGGGTGTTTCAATACGGCTCCAAGCGTATTGAAACGATCATCACCAGAACTGTATTTATTGCGGGAAATAAAGGCTCCAACAGCTCCAATTCAATCCCAATGGTCTCCAACGGCTACAAACTCAATTGAGAGTATAAAAGAGACCTTCAAGCATCTATAGAAGACTAATGCTTCAATTGTCAACAACATTATGATACAAAATTTTCTTAGAGCTTAATTTCTATTCCTTGTATAGACAAACACTTGTGAGCTCAAATTTTCAATGTATGCTCAAGTGTTCTAGGATTTGGGTGAGTGTTTTAGTGTACAATCATCAACCTTTGTAGAGGGATTTTGTTTGCTTAGAATTCTCTTGTTTAAAGAGTGTGCCCAAAGCTCGGGTTGTGAGCTTTGGTTGCTAGACTTGGTGAGTGAGTCTAGGTTGTAAATGGTTGCCACCTTAACCTAGAAAAGGGGAAGAATTCTTATTGAATTGGTGAAATTCTTGGTGGGTAGCTAAGATAGTGGATGTAGGCTTTGGTTAGAAAGCTGAACCACTCTAAATCGTGTATCAATTTTGTCTATCTTTTGCTTCCACCACTAACACCCAAAATTACATCTTCTCCACAACTTGGCAAGCAACGGTTGAGTGATCATCGAGCCCAACACTCTTTTCACTTTTGAGTCCATGTTTCATTTACCGTTGTATCCCTTGTTTGTAAATTGGTTTTATGTAGCACCAGGCTAGTTGAGTGAGACTAGTTGATGGATTTTAATGATGTATTTCTTGAATTGCAATATTCATGGAGATGAGCCTTCTATTAATGTGTTTTGTTATTTCTATAATGTAGTGGTCAGCTATAACATGACATGCTGAAACGTTCTACCCTCATCGGGTCCTTCAAGACAAACATGAATTGGTTTTGGCGTGGGATGCATCTTGACGGGCGTTACTAAGGCGTGATTCTGTTCGGACTAGTCACTGGCTTGTTGATGACGGCATTTTGGACATCACAATGAATAAGGACCATAATCCTAAAAATTAGGGGATTGGTAAGTTGGTTACTAAACCTTATCCCACTGATTCAAATAATCAATCGTCCTCTATTCCCACCAATTCCTCTCCCAAGAATGTAGCGTGCGAAAGAAGTTTGGTCACAATTAAAGGGAAAGGAAAAGTTTCTGGCACGTTGGGCCCATTTAAAGATTGTCCAATTAGACCAGTTCGGAGAATTTTGACGTGGTTATGGGTGGTGAGGGGGATTCGCCACTGAAGCAATCAGAGGGGTATAAACTCCCTTGTGCTCATTATTCTACCTCAGAAGTTTCTTCTGGTACATAGGATTCGAATGGGAATACTATGACTATTTCGGCAGGCTTAAAGAACCAGGTTGGTCAGTTCCAATAAATATGGTGAGTTGGAGCGTTCATAGATTATGACAGCCTCAGACCTTTCATCGTCTCCAGTATGTTCTAAGGGACCCGTGCCTAGCGGTAGTTTTTTTTATTAAAACTAAACTATCTGAGAAATGTATGGCTGCTGTTAGAAGGAAATATGGTTTTGAGAATGCTATAGATGTTGGTTCCGTTGGTCGGAGTGGAGGTTTATCTATCGGTTGGAAGAATAATATTACAGTTGTTCTTTAATCGTTCTCTGCTCGACATGTTGGTGTTATTATAGAAGATGACTTAGATGGTCAATGTTGGCGTTGTACAAGGTTCTATGGGGGCCTGGAAGATGACTTAGGTGGTTATATATTGGTGTTATTCTCCACATAAGGTAACATTTCTACTAATGGGATTTTAAAGGGCATTTCTCACTGTATTACACCTGATATGAATAATATGTTTGACAAAGAATTTACTAAGGAAGAGAAATATAATGCCCTAAATGACATGCATCCCCTAAAGGCTTCAGGTGCAAACGGGTTTGGAGTTGTGTTTTATCAAAGATTTTGGTACATTGTTGCGGCGAAGGTGTCGCAATATTACATGGAGTTGATTCATGGTCTCCGGCCAATGCCGACAGTCAATGACACTCATATAGTTTTAATTGTAAAGAAGATTAATCCCTCCCAAATGGTTCACTTTCGACCTATAAGCCTTTGCAATATTATTTATAAGATTGCTTCAAATGCTCTGGTAAATAGATTTTAGAATTGAATACCTGTGTGCATTGATGAAGCACAGAGTGCGTTTGTGCCAGGAAGACTAATCACATATGATATCTTGGCTGCCTATGAGATCCTAAAAACTTTCAAAAATAGAAGAACTGGTCGTGTAGAGTCATTTTACTTGAAGCTAGACACGAGCAAGGCGTACGATAAAGTGGAATGAGACTTTCTAGTTGTCATGCTACGAAAAATGGGTTTCTCTGAAAATTCGATCTCGACTCTGATGAGTTGTGTTACGTTGGTCTCTTATAATGTTATTATGAATGGACATGTTAGTGAGAGCTTTGTTCCTCCAAGAAGGATTAGACAAGGTATCCCCTTAGTCCGTATCTTTTCTTTATTTGTAGTGAAGTTCTTTCCTTTCTACTTTAGTTGGGTGCAGCCTCGGGAAGGATAAGAGAGGCAAAGATAGCTTGAGGTGCTTTAATTGTCACTCATATGTTTTTTTTGCGGATGACTGTCTTGTCTTTGGTGAGGCTATGACAATATGGGCTAATTTTATTCAAGAAGTGTTATTTGATTATGTTGCTTGTTCTGGGTAGATGGTTAATTTTGACAAGTTTGGGATTTTCTTTAGTGCCAATGTGATTGAAAGTAATAAAAAAAAGGTTTTTCGTGTGTTGGGGGTCTAGAGTACTGATTTCCCATAACGGTATTTAGGTCTTCCAGTAGTAGTGGGTCAAAACAAGAACAAGACCTTTACGAATCTTCGAGACATATTTAACTAGAGAAGCCAAAGTTGGAACACCAAAATCTTTCTATGGGGGTAGAGAGGTATTTATTAAATATGTTCTATAGTCCTTACCAATGTATTCTATGTCATGCTTCTTGTTGCCATGCTCCTTTTGTAAGCAACTAGAAATTATCATGGCCCGTTTTTTGTGGCAAAGTTCAACGCGAAAAAAGGAATTCATTGGTGCACCTGAGCGGAGTTATGCCAATTGAAAGAGAATGGACGGATGGGGTTTAGAGATATAGGCAAGTTCAACATAGCCCTGTTAGCAAAACAAGGCTGGCGAATACTTTGATCAGCAGACTCATTGGTTACTAGGCTATATCGTGCTAAGTACTATCATATTGGCTCTTTCTTTACAACTAATTTGGTTTGTGAAGGGCTCCTCCTCTCGGGGTTATCTTGGAGAATTGGATCAGGCACGTCTATGTCTGTCTGAAATTATTATTGGTTGCCTATTTTACCTCGTCACCACCTCCACACACCACCAATTCTAAGATTATCAATGGTTTTCAGTTCTAGAATTTGTTTGAAGTAGATGATGCTAAAGCTATTAATTCTATTCCGATCCCTACTTTTGAACAACATGATATGATGGTGTGGAAGGTGAACCAACAAGAGAGTATATATGTTAGACTTATTTTGATTTTGATATAACTAAAAGAATTAACTTGCAAAAATTTGTAAACTCTATATTCGATTCAGATTTGTCAAATATAATATTTTTAACTTGAACAATTTTTTCCAAAAGGTTTAACTTATTACCTATATGGTTTTCTCTTTGAAAAAGTTAACAAAAGTCAAAATAGTACATTTTTAAGTAGAGGTTTCAAAACCATCTAGGTGGTTTCAATACCATTTTGGCAGTATGGAAACCTGTTTTTGACTCGAAACCTGGGCTTGTAACGGCTAGTTTTTCAGTGTAAATTTCTCCTAGGTTTTGAAACCTCTTCAATGGTTTCGAAACCACTGTGCATGTGAGCATTTAATGCTCAATTTTAATGGCTTCCAACAGCTCCAAAGTCCCGCCAACGGCTCCCAACGGTAGAAAAGATCAAGAGCACATAAAAGAGGTCTAATGTAACACCCGTGTTTTGGGGCTAGGAGTTAGTCGGGTTGTAGTCCGAGTCAATAAAATTAAATAAAAAAAATCAATTCAATCTAAATAAAGGATCCAATTGGGCTTTAGTGAAAAGGGGAGGGACTAAAGGGGTAATTTTACCCAAATGTTTTTAAAAGCAAGACAACTTTTCAAAAGTTGTCATCTTCTCTTCCCCTCCCCCATTTTCCAACGTGAAACCTCTTTCCCCATCTTCAAAACTCTCCCAAAACACTAGTTACTATTCCATTTGATTTCAACTTCAATTCAAGGTATTTTTGAAAGGTAAACGTGTTTTCTTACTCTCCTCTTTATTCCCTATCTACCTATGGTCTTAGATTTTTAAAGTTATGGAGTTTTGAAAATTAGGGTTTGTTTTAAAGTTTGGGTTTTTAAAAGGTTTTTCATCTTGTTTTGATAAATTGAGTTGGGACTTTGTTTAATCATGTCAAAATGCACATTATATGTTAATTTGGTTGAATTTGGATGAAAATCCGAAGTGGGTTCTTAGACCCATTTTTGGGTGGTCAAAAACTCCATTTTTGGTAGGTTTTAGGTTGAAAACAAAGGGCTGATGGTTTAGGTATGTTAGGAGGGTGATTTGGGACATTTTAGATGTCATTTGGGTGTTTGAAAATGGAATCTGCTGGGTAAAATAGGAGTACGAAAATGGGAATTTTGGTGATTTTTTGGGTTGGAAATTGTTGGAGCTTGGCTTGCACCTATGGGTTGATGTTGTGGCTGAATTTAGCAAATATTTGTGAGTATAAAATGTGTTGGAAACTTGAGTTTTGGTCAAGGTTTATGGGCTGCTCGAATTTAATAAAGTTGGGGTTTGATCATGACTTGAAATGTTGAGTTTCATGTTTAAATTGTATTCCGGGTTGGCCACTTTGATGTTTGAGTTGATTTGAGGTTGTTTTGCTTGTGTTGAGGTGTTTAGAAACGAGGTTTTGGGTCGGTGAAGCCTTGGGAGCAAATCTGGAAATTGAAGACCATGGTTGCTTAGTACTTGAGCTTGGTTGTGGAGGTGAGTGGTTAATGTTTTTAAATTGGTTTTTAAGTGGTTGGTTCAAGCATGTGGACTAGGTTGGGCTTGGTAGACCCACCTAGAGTTAGGATTAGGGTGGTAGCCTAATCCTAAGCTTTAGTTAAAGACCTTGGATGTACTCTTTAATTATTGTTATGCCTCGTGATGATTAAGTATAATGTGATACACATGTATGTGGAAGTATGACTTAATGTATTGATTATATGTATGTTGATGACGAATATAATGTGGATATATGATGTGATAATTGTTTGGATGATATACATGTGATGTTGGTTTGTGAAATTAGGTTATGAGGTAGTTGCATGATTTTGGAGAATCATGGTGAGTACGTGCTAGGCACGGAATTTATATTAAAGTTGATATTGTAAACGGTTGTGGAATTTGATTTATATTGGCACTAGTATGCTTGGGTACAATGATCGATCATTAGGATGAGTGTGCACACAAATTGAGTCAAAACGTACGTGGCCTTGGTGGCGTTGAGGCACCAAGGAGGAGTACGGTGAGGTAATATTCCATCGGAAATTTATATATATTCTACGTGATGATGAGTGGAATCCCATCCGTAGGACGTGTGGTGATGAGTGGAATCCCGCCCATGCAAGGACCGGTGATGAGTGTAATCCCACCGAGGTAATATTGTTGTTGGAAATGCGTTCCAACGGGTTATCCACGTATTCGAGTCATAGCTAGGTGCCAATATGAGGTTGTATGTGTGTACCAATATGAGATTATGTATATATGCTTATATGTTACGAAATGTGATGCCCTTTGTGTATTGATGTATAATGTGATTAATGCATTGAGTTATGTATCGTAGCAATTTGAGTTTACGAGATGTTGAGCATGACATAATGTTGAATATATGTTCATGCATCATGTTCATTTTGGCTTTTGCGGATCGGAGGTAAGATCATGCATCTCATTATGGAAATTGCTCGTGCTTGGACCCTGCATTGTCGAATGTTTGTTTTATGAGCTTACCCTCACTAAGATTTTATGCTTACGCTCTCTTTTGTTCGACAATGCAGATCAGTAGCTTATGGGTGGCAAGGGCAAGGAAAGGTCTCCAAGTGTTGCTTTTGGTGAGCTCAATGTATGAATTTCAAGTGATAGAATGTAATAGTTAAGCAATGGGATAGGTATTGTTGTTTGAGTTTTGATGTATGTTGATATTGGTTTGGTTCTTGGATGCTTTGTTTGATCTGTACATATCGCTTATGTTACAAGTCTTGAATGTCTACATGTTTTGGTTGCTAAGGCATGAAATCTTAAGTGCTTGTATGTCCATAAATGCATGAAATTCCCTTTTGTATGAATGCTATGTGTGAATGCCTTGCTATTTGTTGATTGCTTCCTTTGGCTTTAGTATGATTGCTTAAATGTTGGTATGTGCCTAGGAGAGTCCAAAAATGCATCTAGAGTCGTGTTTGGGGTCGTCAAGTTGGCAATTGTGGAATTGCAGTGCAAGGCGTATCGATACGCCTTAGGGCCGTATCGATACGGTCTTGCCCAAATGCCACAGTTTTTGCCTGGCGTACCGATACCCTCCAAAGTTACTGGAATTTGGAGAAGTTGGAACGAGTAGTGCGTACCGATACGGGGTTCCCTAGTATCGATACGGGTCTACTTCGTTGACCAAGAAGGTTTGACCGAGAAGGATGTATCGATACGCTCAATGACTGTATCGATACGATGTTTTCGGAGTTGACTCTTGGGGTTGACCTGTTCAGGGCGTATCGATACCCCTAGTTAGGGTAATGATACTGTCTTCCATGTAAGCTCATAAATCGACTGTTATGCTTGGCCTTGGTTCGAATGTGTTTTCCTTCGTTTGTATTCCGCTGTCATGATCACTTAGGATATAACGCACCTCTAGTCAGGATTAAAATGAAAAGAAGAAAAAATGTAGGGTTGCTAACCGAAGGGAACCTTAACAGGTTTCACTCGGTTTTCCCCATGTGGCCCACTCGGACCGGTCATCCGGGCAGACCGGGACGAGGGGGTTACATTTGTTGGTATCAGAGCCTAAGGTTCCCGAGACCTTGGGCAGGTAAGTGAGGTAAGTTTAAGTTTTGAATTGATATGCACGGTGTTTGCTTGCTCTGTAAGTATGACTGCTTGTATGACAAATATGTTGATTGTTTGTTTAAAAGCATGTTGTTCGTTATCCGTCTATGCTGTGATGAATGATTGTTTGATTGAGAATGTATGTTGTTTGATCGTACGCATATGTTTGCTTGTTTAACAAGTAAGCCTTGTTATATGCTTGGTTGAGCATGTATGTGTGTTGATTTGTTTGAAACGTGTTTAGTAGAGTCCCATTGCTACTATTACATCGAAAAAGAGATTTTTAAGTGAGGGAATCATACTTGAGCCACTTGGACCCTTTCCCTTGCTAACCCAATTTGTATGTTAATTTACTGTTGATGTTGTTGTTGATTTATTGCTTTTCGGTAAGTAGAAGTTGTAGTTTCTAAAAGGGTGGACGATATTGAGGGAGTCCATCACCTTAGTTAGGGAGGTATGGTTGTACCGGAATTAAGGTACAATTTGTCCGTTTGAGACGGTGTGTATGTGGGTTGATTCTGTGGATGAGAGACGATGTGATCAACTCTGGCATTAATTGGTAAGAAGAAGTGAAGGCATACGAGTGGGAGTCAGAGTGGTGTCGATGTTTTAACAGGTAAGCCCTTGGTACAGTATTAAGTTGTTTCCTCCAGTTGATTCCAATTCCGTATCTCTGTACATTGTTAGCAAGCATGCACGTCTGAGTATGCTCGGTGAAGTGTTAGAGGTGGGTACGAGTACCTTAGTTCTTTTAGCAAGATCAAGGTAGGGGTCTTGTGTGAGTAATCTAAAATTCAAAAGTGTTAGTTGGTGACCGTTGGGGTTCGGCCTATAATTTTAATGCAAGACAGCCGGTCAGTGTCCGTGAGTTGGAGCTAGTTTGTGTGATTGAGTTAGTGTACGTTGAGTTGTCTTCCAGCGAGCGGAAGAGATGAAGTCACTTCCGATATAGTTGAGCCGAGAAGA
Organism: Hibiscus tridactylites; assembly: GCA_958450335.1. NCBI lineage: Eukaryota > Viridiplantae > Streptophyta > Magnoliopsida > Malvales > Malvaceae > Hibiscus > Hibiscus tridactylites. The sequence goes on from OY288275.1 coordinate 60,944,217, forward strand.
GAGTCTTGAGCTTTGACTCCAGGTTGTTTGTTAGGGGTAGAACAAGTCCAGCATGACTGTTTGTGTGTGATCATAATTGAATCTTGAAGTTACGAGATTCTCAAGGAATAGTTTAGAAGAGTCATATTTTGTTGAAGAACCAGTCTGAAAACAAGAGGACCGAAGACTAATAGCTGTGTACTTGTGAAGTTGCAATTTGCGCGAATTTGTCATTTTGTGTGAGCATAAAAGAAATTAGATATATTTGTTGAGACCTTAGATGTAGGGACACATGTGACTAGCCTTTTGGGAGATAGTAGTGATCGGAAAGATGTACAGAAGATGTTTGTTGGTGGTCTAGAGTTACTAGTTTCTAGTAGATGTGAAGTGATTGTCTTTCTACGATTTTGATGTACCTTTTTGACATGGTTTGGCTTGTAGAGCACAAAGTTAGGATATACATTAAGACGAAGAGAGAGTTGACTTGAAGTTGCAGATTTTGGTGAGACTGTAGTAGTAGGTGAGGATGCGAACTTCTTTTGAATGATTGATCCAGCTTTAGAGGTCAAGGATTGGTTGAGTTTAGTCAAAAGGTTTACTTAGCATTTGTGATGGATTTGATTTTGAATGAAGATTAAACCACAAAATGTTAGGATAGTTTGTGTTTTCTTTTCCTAGAAGTGTTTGGAAGAATTGTCGGGTTACCTCTTGTTAGAGGAGAATAGTTTGTTATTGAGACCGTTTTCGAGGTTGCTTCTGTTTTGTTTGCTCTGTAACTTATGAATCCCGGAAGAATTGAGAATGTTGAAGAATTAACTTCGAGACTTGTTAGACCTTAGATTCATTAGGCCTAGTGCATCATCTCAGAGTTCTACAGTGTAATTTCTGAAGAAGAAAGAAGACAATACGAGAATGTGTTTAGATTTAGACAGTTGAAACAAGTGGCAGTGAATAATTAGCATCCGTTTCCGAGTGTTAGTGAATTGTTGATCAGTTGGTGGGTGCTTCAGTCTTTTTGAAGATTAATTTGAGATCCGTTTACTACCAGTTGAAAGTGAGAAAAGTTGAAGTACCAAAGACAGCCTTCGGGCAAGATGTGATCACTTCGAGTTTTGAGTATGCCACTTTGTTTGACTAGTGTATTAGTTACCTTCATAGAGATGTTGAACATAATATTTTCCTAAGTTCCTCGATCAGTGTAGTAGTCCTCATAGTTGACACATGAGTGTATTCAAGTACCAAAGAAGACCATGACAAGCTTTAGAGTTAGTATTGTAGATTCTATTAGAGGATCAGTTGTATGCCAAGTTGAGCCAACGCGAACTCCGAGTTAATGAAGATGTCTTCCTAGGACATGTAGATCAGCCGAGTGTGTTACAGTAAATCCCAAGTAGACAAAAGAAGATATGAGGTGGAAGAAATTGAAGACTGTGACAGATATCTATAGTTCCTAGGTCTAGCATTGTTCCTTTCAGAGAATTGTAAATAGTCTTTTGAAGATAGTTGCTCCATTGATAGATTGCTATAAAAGAATATTCAGTTGTGTGGTTAGATGCGAGACAATGAACCCGTGAGAAACCGAAAGAGACTTTGAAGAGAGCTTCGACCTTGAATCAGCTTATATCAGAGAAAGAGTTTGCGAACCATAGTGATGTGTTACGTGTAGAGTTAGGTTGTGTGCTTATGCAAGACAACAGATTATGGCTTGTGCGTCAAGATAGTTGAAAGACTGTGAGAAGAGTTATCTGATATGAGACATAGAATTAATTACAGTCGTATTTGCTTTGAAGACTTAGAGACAAAGCTTGTATAGTAAGAAATGCGCAGTGTATATGTACGCATCATCATAACTTGAAATATTTGAAGACTTGGGAAGGGTTGAAACTCGAACCGCATAAAGTGTTAGAAATGCTTGAAGACTGTAATATCGAGATTGAGTACCATTCGAAGAGAGTCAACGTAGTAACCGATGTTCTGAGTTATATTTGTTGTTAGATTAGTAGTTGAGTTGCGAGTTGTAATTGCCAGATTCAGTTTACCAAATGATATTAATCTTGTGACCGAGTTACATGTTAAACCTACTTTGAGTCAGAATGTTTGAAGAGAAACAGTTGCAAGGCAGATTCTTGGCACCTCACGTGCGAGGCATAGTAGAAGAAAGACCTTCAGAATACAATTTCAGAGATGATAGAGTTTTTCATTTCAGAGACAGAATAGTTGCACCGATTGACATAGTGTTTTGAGACGTATTGTTTTGGCCGAAGCACACGGTAGTTCATTTGTATTGCACCTGAGTAGTACAAAGACGTATTGTGGGTTGAAGATGAGTGCTTCTGGATTGAGTGAATGAATAATGTGGTTCTGGTTTGAGTTTTGATGTATATTGATATTGGTTTGGTTCTTGGATGCTTTGCTTGATCTTTACATATCGCTTATGTTACAAGCCTTGAATGTCTACATGTTTTGGTTGCTAAGGCATGAAATCTTAAGTGCTTGTATATCCATAAATGCATGAAATTCCCTTTTGTATGAATGCTATGTATGAATTCCTTGCTATTTGTTGATTGCTTCCTTTGGCTTTAGTATGATTGCTTAAATGTTGGTATGTGCCTAGGAGAGTCCAAAAATGCATCTAGAGTCGTGTTTGGGGTCGTCAAGTTGGCAATTGGGGAATTGCAGTGCAGGGCGTATCGATACGCCTCAGGGCCGTATCGATACGGCCTTGCCCAAATGCCACAGTTTTTGCCTGGCGTACCGATACCCTAAGGGTATCGATACCCTCCAAAGTTATTGGAATTTGGAGAAGTTGGAACGAGTAGTGTGTACCGATACGAGGTTCCGAGTATCGATACGAGTCTACTCCGTTGACCAAGAAGGTTTGACCGAGAAGGATGTATCGATACACTCAATGGCTGTATCGATACGGTCTTCCCGGAGTTGACTCTTGGGGTTGACCTTGTCAGGGCGTATCGATACCCCTAGTTAGGGTAGCGATACAATCTGCCCTGTAAGCTCATAAATCGACTGATATGCTTGGCCGTGGTTCGAATGTGTTTTCCTTCGTTTGTATTCCGCTGTCATGATCACTTAGGATATAACACACCTCTAGTCAGGATTAAAATGAAAAGAAGAAAAAAATGTAGGGTTGCTAACCGAAGGGAACCTTAACGGGTTTCACTCGGTTTTCCCTGTGTGGCCCACTCAGACCGGTCATCCGGCCAGACCGGGACGAGGGGGTTACATCTAAAAACAGTACTGAAGGAACAAGAAAGTCTCTACAAACATTCAAGCTTTCAAGAATCCATTTTGTTCTTAATTTTCGATCTTTCTTATAAAACAGTAGAGTGTTCTTCATTGTAATTCTTTTGCTAGTTTTCTTTGGGTGCGTGAGAGAGCTTAAACTTTGCAAACACATTCCTAGTGAGGATTTCCTAGTTTGCTTATTTGTATTTGCTTTGGGGAAATGATTCAATAGACTTTGGGGTATAAGTCTATTGAATTGTGTAAGGTTACTCCTTATCCTTAAAGAAAAGAAAAAATAGTGGATTTGTGGAAAATTCTTAGTGTGGTCACTAAGGTAGTGGATGTAGACTCCAATTAAGGGAGTTGGACCACTCTAAATCTCCTTGTAATTTCTACCTTTGCAATTACTATCCATCTGTCCACCGTTCCTTCAAAAATCCAATTCACCCTCTTGGTTTTATTCGATCGATTGCCACTCTCTCTTCAATTGGTATCAGAGCTTGGCTCATTGGAAGGTCTTACAACCTCTTGAGAATATCCAAGAAGTGTGCAATCATCTAGAAGGTCATCCATGGCTTCCACCTCCACCATTGAAGCTTGGGGCGATTCTCAACCCACCAACAAGCCTCCCTTCTTCAATAGAGTTAATTATGCTTATTGGAAGAACCACATAAAGCTATTCATTCAAGCTTTTGATCTTGAAGCTTGGAAGATCATCATGAGTGGTTACACTGCAACAACCAGTAGTATGGAGACATGGAGCAATGAAGAAAACAAGAGATTCTCCACAAATGCTAAGGCAATGCATCTTATATTTTGTGCCCTTGGTCGAGATGAGTATAGAAGGGTGTCATCATGTTCCAATGCTAAAGATATTTGGGACAAACTTGAAGTTAGACATGAATGAACCAATCAAGTGAAGGAGGCCAAAATTGGGATTCTCAATCTTAATTATGAAAACTTCAAGATGGACCCTGAAGAAGACATCAAAACTATGTCCGATCGATTCTCTATAATTGTTAATGGATTGAAGGGCTATGGAGAAGTGATCTCGGAAGATAAACTTGTGAGAAAGATGATCTACTCTCTTCCCGATTCATGGGATTCAAAGAAAACGGCTATAATAGAAGCAAAGGACCTCAAGACTCTCAAGTTGGATGAGCTCATTGGTTCCTTGCTTACACATGAGATGATGTCAAAGGGTAAGGAAGAAAAGAAGAAGGAAGTAGAAAAGAAGAAATTTGGTGTTGCTCTCAAAGCATCAAAAGAAGATAATGATTCTATTGGAGAAGATGAAGATAAAGAGATGACTATGTTTTCCAAGAGATTCAAAAGATTTATGAGGTCCAACAAAGGAAGAAGAGGGCTTCAAGAATGAAAACAAAGAGAAAGATCCATTTATTTTCTATGAGTGCAAAAAGCTGGGACATATCAAGTTCGATTGTCCCCAATTGAAGAAAAAGAGCTACGAGAAAAAGAAGCACAAGGCTCATGTAGCTACATGGAGCGATGATGAATCATCCGACGAGGACGAGAATAAAGTAGCCAACTTGTGTCTCATGGCTATCGATGTCGACTCTATGGTAACCTCTAATTCATCTTTTTCAATTGATTATACTTTTGATGAATTGCAAGAGGCTTATGATGAATTAGCATTGGAATTTGAAGAGTCAATTTTGAAAAATATAAAAATCATTTTAAAACTGAAAAATGAAAATGACTCTCTTTCCAAATCTAATAAGGAATTTGAAAGTAAAGTTGAGGAAATGCAAGTTAGAATAAAATAATTTGAAAAGAAAAATCAAGACTTGCACGACTTACTTTCAAAGGTCCATGATAATCATCAAAAAGAACTTGATGATCTTAAAGCTTCTTTCAACAAAGTTGGGACAAAACAAATTGAAAAAGGTGAAAATTCAAAATCCAACTATGTTAGAAAGAACTTTAATGGATATAGATATAGTGATCCCCAAAGATCATATAATAGAAAGACAATTAAAAGCATTTGGGTTCCAAAAGAACTCATTGCTAACAAAAAATATGATCTATTGTCTAAATGGATACCAAAAGAGACTAAAATTGTAGGAACTAACTCTCATGGACCCAAATGAGTTTGGGTACCAAAACATGCATAGTTCATTGTTGTAGGTGTGTTGGAGCAATGGTGAGCTAAATGAAAAAAATTTGGAAAGCTCTAGACACACTAGAAGAAAGGACACTTGAAGAGGATATGGCATAATCAACATATCTTGGTTCAATTGGTAACATTTTATTTGACATGCAATATTTATTCATTTTTGTTGATTATATGTGTTTATGTGTTTTAAAGCATGTTTAAATGTCCCCATATGTTGTTTAAATGCTTTTAGTAAGGGGGGGGCGGGGTTATGTGTTGCATGGATTGCTTAATTGTGGCCCTATGTGCTTTTGTATGTCTTTTGGCCTTAAATTTTAGCAATATTGTTTCTAGTCATTGTTTTCCTTGACTTGTGTGCTTATATGCTTATCTTGATTTAAAATTATTTGATGATTCATGTTTGAGTGATCTTAGTTAGGTTAGTCACTCCTAGCTTTATATGAACTTTTTAGGATCCAACCTTTAGCCTTAGATAATGTTTGTCTAAATGCCATACTTCTTTGAACTTATTTCAAAATTCCTTAAATACATATAATTGTCATAAGCTTTAAGAATGCATATTCGGATCCTATAGAGGCATAAAATGCCTATTTTGCTGTTTCAGGGCCATAGGTATCGAAACCACTTACAATGGTTTCGAAACCTTTTTGAAAGTGTTGAAAAATATAAAATCTGGGCTAGGAGGTTTCGAAACCACAAAGCTGGTCTCGAAACCAGTCGGACAGTTTCAACAGCTGGGCGCGTTTTTAACCAAAATTCCCAATTTTTATTACACCCAAACCCTTATTCTGTGCTCTTCTAAACGAAAAACCCTTCAAACCCTCTAAAAAATCCTTCACTCAAACTCGCTTTTGCTTCAAGTTTCAACAAGAATTCATCATCTTTTCTTCTTCAACATCTTTGGCTCTTGATTGTGGTCTTCATTCAATCTTTTGGTGAGTTTTCAAAACTTAATTTTTTATTCGAATTTTCATTGATTATTTGGCATAATAAGATGTTTTTCATGCTTTCAAATCATATAAATCATGTTAGTTTTATAATTTTCCTTCTTTCAAGCATGATTCTTAACAAAACTCATTGTGTTTCACAATTTTTCTTCATGACTGTGGGTATTTCGAAAATCTTTTAACTTTAGAGAATTTGTGCATTGAAATATTGAATTGAGTTGAAGTTTATATACTATATCTTATTTAAATTTGCAGGAGGTTACCCAATCTATCTCAAGCCTTTTTCAAATTTTTATCAAACCCTTGCCCACCAAGTGTTTGTTAAAATTCTCCAACCATCTTTTTTAAGCTAATTTTTTTTATCATGCCTCATAGAACCAATTCTTCTAGAGCCAAACGTCCTCGTATTGAAAGAGGTCAAGGATCGTGTTCTAATCAACCTCATCTTCAAAACCCAAACTTCTTAAATCTTTATTTTGAAGATAATGAAAAACTTTACCATTTTCATCAAATTTATGAAGCCAAAGAAATTAGAGCTGAGCGAACCATTGATTTAAAATTTTTAACCTCCGAACTCTATGGGTTTGATTTCTTTTCTTTATTTATCGAATGGGGTTGGATGAATTTTCTTACTATTAAACCTCGTGTTTTTCATAACCTCGTCAAAACCTTTTATGCAAATGCTACTCTTGTTCACGATCCTAATGATAACACCAAGGTTGTTGAAATTGATTCATTCCTTATGGGCACCCATTTTACTCTTTGTACGGCAAGTATTATCGATCTTTTAAGTGTTCCCAATAGTGGTGTTTCTAATGAATCCGAAGCCGTTCCTATTCAAGATTTTGATGATCATAGTCCTACCCATCTCCATATCTACGATAGACTTCTTCACCTTTTCACCACTTGGTTCTTCCGTCCTTCCGGTGGAAAATACACGCGCATACGCCGTATCAACTATTGGTGGCTTCACCAACTTTGCACCCGTAACCATCCCAATATTACCAAAATCATATTTTTTTCTCTTGTCAATATAATTAAAAACCCTCATAGCTTCTCTCTCAATTATGGATGTGTTCTAAGTCACATCTCTGAGAAGCTAAATATCGACACCTCCCTTGATCCACCCATCCGTCTAAAGAGCAAGATTGATGAAACAACAAAAAAACTGGTTAAAGGTTTATTGATGATGAATGAGTTCACAAAAACGATGAAGACGAAGCCCACGTTGGTCCAATAAATGTTTTTTCACCGGATGCTCCACCTCCCATGACCATCGAGTCCATGTATGCAGCAATGGTTACTTGATTCGACAACATCGATGCCCATCTTCGTAGTTCTCATGAGTTGCTTCGAAGCCTAGATGGTCGTGTGGCTTGTTAGAGCGTGACATGCATGATATTCGTGGTCATCTTTTTCCACCTACATCACCTCATAATGCGCCGGATGCTTAGGAGCTTATGCATTCTTCTATGACTTTATGATATAGTATTTTGGACTTATTTTGATTTAGTTCCTTGGATTATGTTTTTAGGCTTTTTATGCACCTTGTTGGATATTTTTTTATGCCTATGATTCCATGTTGGATTATTGCTAGCTGAAATATTTGGATCTCTTATGATGGATTGTTTTTGATGTTTTAAGAAATTATGGCTTATCGTTATTAATATTTTTTTAGATATATATATATATATATATATATATATATTGTTGATCTAATGTTGTTTACTCATTTTGTAGCCTTTTATTTGCCCTTTTTGCTATAACAAAAATGGGAGAAAATGAGATAAAAATTCTTTTTGCCAACTAAACTAAAAATGTCTTCAAAACTTAAATTTTAAAGATTCACAAATACATTTTTCTTAGGGGGAGTTTAGATGGGAGATTAAAAGATTTGACATTTTTTTTTTACAAATTTTTATCAAGTGTTTTGTTATATCAAAAAGGGAGAGATTGTTAGACTTATTTTGATTTTTATATAACTAAAAGGATTAACTTGAAAAAAATTTGTAAATTCTATATTCGATTCAAATTTGTCAAATATAATATTTTTAACTTGAACATTTTTTTCCAAAAGGTTTAACATAATACCTATATGATTTTCTCTTTGAAAAAGTCAACAAAAGTCAAAATAGTGCATTTTTAAGTAGAGGTTTTGAAACCATCTAGGTGGTTTCGATACCATTTTGGCAGTAATGCATGTAAACATGTTTTTGTCTACAGGTTTCGAAACCTCCTTAGTGGTTTCGAAACCAGAGCTTGTAACAACTAGTTTTTCAGTTTAAATTTCTCACAGGTTTCGAAACCTCGTCAATGGTTTCGAAACCATTGTACAGGTGAGCATTTAATGCTCGATTTTAATGGCTTCTAACGACTCCAAAGTCCCCCCAACGGCTAGAAAAGATCAAGAGCACATAAAAGAGGTCTAAAAATAGTATTGAAGAAACAAGAAAGTCTCTACAAGCATTCAAGCTTTCAAGAGTCCATTTTGTGCTTAATTTTCAATCTTTCTTGTAAAACACTAGAGTGTTCTTCATTGTAATTCTTTTGCTAGTGTTTCTTTGGGTGTGTGAGAGAGCTTAGACTTTGCAAACACATTCCTAGTGAGGATTTCCTAGTTTGCTTATTTGTATTTGTTTTGGGGAAAGAATTCAATAGACTTTGGGGTATAAGTCTATTGAATTGTGTAAGGTTACTCCTTATCCTTAAAGGAAAAACAATTTAGTGGATTTGTGGAAAATCCTTAGTGTGGTCACTAAGGTAGTGGATGTAGACTCCAATTAAGGGAGTTGAACCACTCTAAATCTCCTTGCAATTACTGTCCACCGTTTCTTCAAAAATCCAATTCACCCCTCTTGGTTTTATTTGATTGATTGCCACTCTCTCTTCAATATAGTTCAAAGTGGCCATCGAAATTTGCTTGATGCCTCTACTTTCTCTAATGTAGACATGCAAGTTTTTAACCGTTTTTATAATCTTAATTGTCCTTCTAAAATTCGTATTATGGTTTGACAGTTGTAGTCACCTAATTTTATCCAATTCCCATTTTCACAACACACGTAACACGAAAAATTCAACTGTAAAACAAGTGATTTCTTTGAGCTTGTGGAGGATCTTTCATCGCCAAATGATAGAGCTGGCACCACCATTGGAGCTGGTGCAATAACGGCGACACACTGTCAACGTGCAATGGCTAGCGTTCAACAATGACAGCAGCAGCGGTGACATCGTGTGGATCGCGGTTCAACTCGTACCCCACATAGACATGCTCGCGTTGTGATCCCACTATTTGCAATTTCCTCACTCTAATCCCTCTTTACTTTTAATTATTATTTCATGCACTTTAATTCATTTTTTGCTTTGTTCATATTTATCTTGTTCTTTAATTTATTCATCTTTATGCACTTTAACTTGATAGAATTAGGGTAAATAAATTTCTTAATTGTAACACCCGGGTTTAGGGTCGGGTGAAAATAATATTTTAATATTATTTCAGGTTCGGTTTTATAATTAAAATAATCTTTTGGGCCTCGGGTTTCAAAAACAAACATTTTGTGTTGGACTAAATTGAAATGAAATTCAATTTGGATAGATTTTAAGGAAAATGGAAAATGGCTATTCATTAATGGCATTTTCGTAATAAGATGGAAGTCAATTTAAAAAGCCCCTTTTTGTGAAAAGATCCATTTTTATCATCTTTCACTATTCATCTTCTTCAACCAACGTTAAAGAGAGCTCTCACCCTCCTTCCACTATTCCATCACATTGCTTCTTCATTTCAACTCGGTTTTGAAAGGTAATATCATTTTTGACTTGTCCTCAACTTCCTCTCTTCAAAAGTACAAATAGTTTTTATTTTCATCAAGGATTTGGAAATTGAGTTTTTAGAGGTTTTGATTAAAAATGGTAGCTTTGTGGTGTGAAACTTAAAATTTCGATTTAATGTTATTAGTTATGAAGTCTATGAGTCAAATGGTTCAACATATATAAATTTTACATGGTTTTGAGCTCATTCCTGGATTTGGGTTTAATGGGGGGTTTTGAAGGGTTTTAGAGTGGTTTTGGGGGTTGTTTTAGGTTGGAATTTGAGGTTTAATGTTAGTAATATGGTTGGGGGTTGTTTTGGAATCAATTGGGGGTATTAAAAGTGTTGGAAACATGGTTTTGATTGAGGTTTATGGGCTGCACGAGTTTGGTAAATTTTGGGTTTGTTCACGGTTTGAAATGTTGAGTTTGATGTTTGAATTGTATTCTGGGTTAGCTACTTTGATGCTTGGGCTGATTGGAAGTTGTTTGGTTTGTGTTGAGGTTGTTTAGAGGCAAGAACTTGTGTTGGTGAAGCATCGAGAGTGAATCCGGAAGCTTGAAGGTGGTTGCTTGCTTGGTAATTGAGCTTGGAAGTAAAGGTGAGTGGTTAATGTTTTCTAAGTGTTTTCTTAGTGTTTGGTTCGAGCTTGTGGACTAGGTCGGGCTTGGTGGCCTAATCCTAAGCTTAAACTAGAGACATTGGTTGAACTTTTAATTGATGTTTATGCCTCGTGATGTTTATGATATGATGATTTATGTATAATGTGTTATACATGTGTGATGAGGCATGGTTGTGATGCATTGTGATATGCATGTGGATTGTTCATGATTGTGATCATGGTGAGTACGTGCTAAGCACATAATTGGTTGTAATTGATAATGTGGATTGAGTTAAATGGTTGCACTAGTATGCTTGGGTAAAAATGATCGATCATTAGGATGTTAGTGTGCACACATGAGTCAAATTCGCGCGTGGCCTTGGTGGCGTTGAGTCACCAAGGAGGAGTACGGGTTCGCCCGGAAATTGTTATATATATTAGACGATGATGAGTGAAATCCCATCGACGGGGCGTGAGGATGAGTGGAATCCCCTCCGCGAGACCGGTGAGAAGTGTAATCCCACCATGAGGTAAAGTGGTTGTTGGATGTGAGTTCCAACGTGTTTATCTACATATTCTAGTCATAGCTAAGTGCCAATATAAATTGATATGTGTATCAATGTGATGTGGAAATGTGTTTCCTATTTGGATGATTATATGTGCTTACATATGTTGTGGAAATGAGCTTCTTGAGCATGACATATTATTGGATATTTGTTCATGCATCATTGACATTTTGGCTCTTGAGGATCGAATGTATGATCATGCATTTACCTTGGTTGAGTTCGTGCTTGGACCCTGCATTGTCGAGGTTTATTTTTAAGGAGCTTACCCTCACTAAGCTTTATTGATTTTCTCTCTTTGTTCGAGAATGTAGATCAATAGCTCGTGGGTTGCTAAGTGCAAGAAGGGGGCCTCCAAGTGTGCTTCGTGGTGTTTGTTTAGCTATCAAGTATGAACATTTTAATTATCACGTATTGGTCAAGCAATGGGACATGTGATTGTGGTGTGACGTCTTTTGAAGTACGATGATGTTGATGTTTAGGAGCATGTTAGACTCATTTTATATGTTTGTTAATTTGGTTTTTGGATGAATGCCTTGCTTGAAAACCATGTTGGTTTTGCCTATCTTAATTATCTAAGTGTTAGCCTTGTTGAAGCTTATTGCCCTTTTGTGTGAATGCCATGTATGGATGGCTCATCTTATGCCTTGTGTGACATAGGATCCATGCCTCTAGAATATGCTTGTAAGAGATGTGTGCTTCTTGGAGTTGTTTAGGACTTTTGGGGTTGATTGGGGATGTTTAAAGTTGGCTTTGGGAAATTGCAGACAACCTGTGTTTCGAAACGGGCTGAGCTGTTTCGAAACGGGTATGGCTTCAGGGACCCCGTATCGGAACGAGTTCCGATACGGTTTGGCCACTGTGAACCCCTGTTTCGAAGCAGGTTTCAGAATACTTTGGCTACTGGAAATCTGAAAAATTGTCGAGATGTTGGGGTTTCGAAATGGGTCTAGGTGTTTCGAAACGGTCAGTATCTCGTTGACCACGAGAAGTTGACCGTTGAGGGTGTTTCGAAATGATTGACCTCCGTTCCGATACGGCCCTCTCGTGTGGACTTGGAGCTGTTGACCAAGTCAAGGTGTTTCGATACACCTTAAGGGTGTTTCGAAACGGCCTGCCTAATAATTTGAAATTGGACTATTTACTTTCTGTTTTGTGTCCAGTTGCATGTCTTTCTCGATTTATTCTGCTGTCGTGATCACATAGGATTTAAATGTGTCTTTAGAGAAGATTAAATTAAAAGGAATTTTAGGGTCGCTAACCGAAGTGGAATCTTTAGCGGGTTTCGCTTCGATTTTCCCCGTGTGACCCACTCGGACCTGTTAAGCGTCTGGACCAGAACGAGAGGGTTACACTTGTTGGTATCAGAGCCTAAGGTTTCCGAGACCTTGGGCAGGTAAGTGAGGTAAGTTTAAGTTTTGTATTGATATGCACGGTGTTTGCTTGCCTTGTTAGCATGATTGCTTGTGTGACAAGTATGCTGGTTGTTTTGTTTAAAAACATGCTGTGTAAGAGTCTCATTTCTACTATTACATCGGAAAAGAATTTTTTAAAGTGAGGGAAACATACTTGAGCACTTGGAAGCCTTGCCTTGCTAACCCAACTTTGTATTTTTGTTGTGGTTGTAGTTATTGTTCGTGAGCGATGTCTAGGCCGAGAGGTAGGCCGAGGGTGGTTCGTCAGGAACCACATGTTGTGGCTCCTGTTGAGCCGGTGGTTGGAGTGGAGGCTCATATAGAAGGTCCTGCTGCTGCTGGAGTTGGAGCTCCTCCACCACCTTCACCACCACCACCTTATCCGCCTGGAGTTGGAGGCGAGGATGGAGCTGAAGGAGATGGACCTTAGGGTGGCCAAGGTCCGGCCGGAATTGATATGACTCTGCTAGTACAAGCTATAACGGGAGCATTTCAGGCCGCAGTTGCGGGAGCTCAGGCTGCAGCTCAGCCTAGGGGTGACGATGCTAGTCTACCTTTGGAGAGGCTCCGTAGCTTAGGGGTTGAGGAGTTCAGAGGATCTACACCGGAGAGGTCTGAGTTATGGTTAGAGAAGACCGTATGCATCTTAGCTTAGATGGGTTATGTGGGTGCGCGTATTTTGGGCTGTGTGATCTCTTTGCGTCAGAGTGATGCCTACACCTGGTTGGTCACCATTACTACCAGAGTTCTAGAGGTAGAGGTTGATTGGGATTTCTTTGAGTCCGCTTTCAGAAAGAGATATTTGGGACCAAGGTATCTTGATGAGAAGAAGCGAGAGTTTATGGCCCTTACTCAGGGAGATACTTCTGTGACTGACTATGAGATCCGTTTCGTTCGTTTGAGTTAGTACGCTCCAGAGTTGGTTCCTACTGAAGTGGAACGTTGTAACTATTTCCGCTATGGGTTGAATGAAGATATCAAGAGGTACACTTTAGCTTCTGACTACTCAGATTTTGATGTCTTGGTCGCGAGGGCCAAGGACTTGGAGCACAGTTTGGGTTTGACCAAATGATCTAGTGGTTCCAGTTCTGGTAAGAGGCATAACAACTTTGACATTAGAGATGCCAAGAGGCACATAGGTGGCGGACAGCAGTTTGACCATAGACGTGGCGGTGACCACCATGGTAGAGGCCACCAGGGCCATAGAGGTGGAGGGCGTTTGCCCGAGTGTCCGCGTTGTGGGAGACAACACACTAGTGAATGTTGGGGGTAACTACCATGCTTGTTGGAACTGTGGTTCGAGGGACCACTTTAGGAGGGAGTGTCCCCATCAGGCGGCACAGGCACCGAACATTGCTAAGGCTCCCGCGAGAGCGAATGATTACCAGAGAAGTTGTGGGCTTGGTCGTGGCTACTTCCAACCTAGGGCTGATACACCTAGGGTAGATGCTCAGAGGAACCTTTGTCACGTTGTGGCAGTGCAGCCAGAGGCAGGAGGACCAACGAGAGTTTATGCTCAAAGAGAGGCCGGGAACGACACTAATGTGATAGCAGGTAATTTTGAGTTACAATCTATGTCTTTGCTTTCTTTGGTTGATTCGGGTTCTACACATTCCTACATTTTGAGTGAGCATGCACGGAAGTTAGACATACCTGTTGAGATCTTAGATGTAGGTATGCATGTGACTAGTTCTTTTGGTGAGACGGTTGTGGTTAGACGTATGTATAGGAGATGTCCACTGACGATTCAGGGTCATATGTTTTTTGTTGATATGATGGAGCTTCCTTTTTATGGATTTGATATTATTCTGGGTATGGACTGGTTAATTGAACACCAGGCTAGTGTGGGTTTTGAGACGAAGAGGATTTCCTTGAAACTGTCTAATGACTATGAGGTAGTAGTAGTAGGTGAGAACATTAAGTTCTTGTCTAATGTTGTGTCAGCATTAAAGGCTCATAGGTTGATGGATTCCGGATGTGGGGCTTACTTAGCTTATGTTATGAATCTGAATATGAGTGAGGCTAGACCGAAATTTATTAGAACATATTGTGATTTTCCGGATGTGTTTCCTGAAGAGTTGCCGGGTTTGCCTCCTGACAGAGATGTTGAATTTGTGATTGAGACTGTTTCAGGGTCTACTCCAGTTTTGATAGCTCCATATCGTATGGCTCCGAAAGAGTTGAAAGAATTGAAGAGTCAGTTGTAAGAGTTATTAGATCGTGGTTTCATTAGGCCTAGTAGTTCTCATTGGGGTACTCCTGTGTTGTTTGTGAAAAAGAAGGATGGTAGTATGCATAGGTGCATTGACTACAGGCAGTTGAATCAGTTGACTGTGAAGAACAAGTATACGTTGCCTCGTATAGATGATTTGTTTGATCAGCTGAGAGGTGCTTCAGTGTTTTTGAAGATAGATTTGAGATCAGGGTACTATCAGTTCAAAGTGAAAGAGTGCGATGTTCGAAGACATCTTTTAGTACTAGATATGGTCACTATGAGTTCATTGTGATGCCGTTTGGGCTCACGAATGCACCTACAACATTCATGGATATGATGAACAAAATTTTTAGAGACTATCTAGACCGTTTCGTAGTTGTTTTCATTGATGATATTCTTGTGTACTCGAAGACAAAATAAGAGCATGATGAGCACTTGAGATTTGTTTTGCAGAGATTGTTGAGCAATCAGTTGTATGCGAAGCTTAGCAAATGTGAGTTCTGGATTCGAAGGTAGTATTTCTTGGCCATGTTGTTTCGGCCGAAGGTATCCATGTTGATCCATCAAAGATTGAGACTATTGTTGAGTGGAAACAACCTAAGTCTGTGACTGAGATTAGGAGTTTCCTAGAATTAGCCGGTTACTATAGGAGATTTGTTGATGGGTTCTCTAGGGTAGCTGCTCCTTTGACTAAATTGTTGCGAAAAGGAGTTAAGTTTGAGTGGTCAGATGCAAGACAGAAGGCCTTTGAGAAATTGAAAGAAGCTTTGACAAATGCTCCAGTGTTAGTGAAACCTGTTTCAGGTAAAGAATTTGTGATTTACGGTGATGCTTCCTACAGAGGGTTAGGTTGTGTTTTGATGCAAGAAAGAAGGGTTGTTGCCTATGCTTCTAGACAGTTGAAGGTTCACGAGAAGAATTATCCTACTCATGATATAGAGTTAGCCGTAGTTGTCTTTGCATTGAAGATTTGGCGCTATTACTTGTATGGTGAGAAGTGTATAGTGTACATCGATCATAAGAGTTTGAAGTACTTGATGACACAGAGAGAGTTGAACTTGAGACAAAGAAGATGGCTTGAGTTGTTAAAAGATTATGATTTGACCATTGAGTACCATCCGGGTACGGCAAATGTAGTAGCCGATGCTTTGGGTAGAAAAGTTGCCGTTGAGTTGAGAGCTATGTTTGCTAGATTGAGTGTATCCGATGATGGTGGTTTGATCACCGAGTTGCAAGTGAAGCCTTCTTTGATTCAGATGATTAGAGAGAAATAGTTGCAAGATGTGTCTTTAGTTCCTCATGTTTAGGACATAGCCGAAGGAAGACCGACCGAGTATAGTTTCAGTGGTGATAACTTGTTGTGCTTTAGAGATAGAGTTGTTGTACCAGAAGATGATGAGTTGAGGCGTCAGATTCTGAGTGAAGCACATTCGAGTCCTTTTTCTATGCATCCGGGTAGTACCAAGATGTACCGCGACTTGAAGAATGACTACTTCTGGGTTGGTTTGAAGAAGGATGTAGCCGAGTATGTGATCCGTTTTATGGTTTGTCAGAGAGTGAAGGCAGAACATCAGGTTCCTTCAGGGTTGTTACAGCCTTTGAAGATTCTGGAATGGAAATGGGAGAGGATCACCATGGACTTTGTGTCAGGGTTACCGTTGTCTCCTTCGAAGAAGAATTTTGTATGGGTGATTGTCGATAGGTTCACTAAGTGTGCTCATTTCTTAGCAGTGAACACTACAGATTCTTTAGACAAGTTGGAAAACTTGTACATCCGTGAGATTGTGAGGCTTCATGGAGTTCCGAAGTCTATTGTTTCAGATAGAGATCCTAGATTTACTTCGAGGTTCTAGGTTGCTTGCATAGTGCTCTAGGTAGCCGGTTGCATTTTAGTACTTCTTATCATCCGTAGTCCGATGGACAATCAGAGCGAGTGATACAAATTCTAGAGGATATGCTTCGTTGTTGTGTGATTGACTTCCAGGGTTCTTGGGAGAAGCACTTGCCTCTGGTTGAGTTTGCTTACAACAATAGTTATTAGTCTAGTATTCAGATGGCCCCCTATGAGGCTTTGTATGGTAGACGATGTAGGACTCCGATCTGTTGGGCTGAAACATGTCAGAGATTGTTGCCTATGCCGGATTTGCTTAAGGGGACTACCGAGAAAGTAAAGTTGATTTGTGACCGTTTGAAAGCAACTTCCGATCGTCAGAAGTCTTATGTAGATTTGAAGAGGAAAGAAATTGGGTTCTCCGTGGATGAGAAAGTGTTTTTGAAAGTATCTCCGTGGAAGAAGGTGATGAGATTTGGCCGAAAAGGCAAGTTGAGTCCGAGGTTCATTGGTCCGTATGAGATAGTTGAGCGGATTGGACCTGTAGCTTACCGTTTGAAATTACCTTCTCAGTTAGAGAAGATCCATGATGTTTTTCATGTGTCGATGCTTAGGAGATATAGATCAGATCCTTCTCATGTTATGCCTGTTGAGGAGATAAAGTTGAATCCGGATCTGTCTTATAATGAAGAGCCTGTAGAGATACTTGCTTCTGATAGCAAGGTGTTGCGTGGCAAGACCATAGAGTTGGTCAAGGTGTTGTAGAGACATAAAGGTGTGGAAGAGGCCACGTGGGAGAGGAAGGCTGATATGGTTGAGCAGTTTCCGTACTTGTTTCCGTCAGGTAATTTCGGGGACGAAATTCCTTAAGTGGGGGAGAGTTGTAACACCCGGGTTTAGAGGTCAGGTGAAAATAATATTTTAATATTATTTCGGGTTTGGTTTTATAATTAAAATAATCTTTTGGGCCTCGGGTTTCAAAAACAAACATTTTGTGTTGGACTAAATTGAAAAGAAATTTAATTTGGATAGATTTTAAGGAAAATGGAAAATGGCCATTCATTATTGGCATTTTCGTAATAAGGTGGAAGTCAATTTAAAAAGCCCCTTTTTGTTAAAAGACTCATTTTTATCATCTTTCATTATTCATCTTCTTCAACCAACGTTAAAGAGAGCTCTCACCCTCCTTCCACTATTCCATCACATTGCTTCTTCATTTCAACTCGGTTTTGAAAGGTAATATCATTTTGACTTGTCCTCAACTTCCTCGCTTCAAAAGTACAAATAGTTTTTATTTTCATCAAGGTATTGGAAATTGAGTTTTTAGAGGTTTTGATTAAAAATGGTAGCTTTATGGTGTTAAACTTAAACTTTCGATTTAATGTTGTTAGTTATGAAGTCTATGAGTTAAATGGTTCAACATATATAAATTTTACATGGTTTTGAGCTCATTCCCAGATTTGGGTTTAATGGGGGGTTTTCGAATGGTTTTAGAGTTGTTTTTGGGGTTGTTTTAGGTTGGAATTTGAGGGTTAATGTTAGTACTATGGTTGGGGGTTGTTTTGGAATCAATTGGGGGTATTAAAAGTGTTGGAAACATGGGTTTTGATTGAGGTTTATGGGCTGTACGAGTTTGGTAAATTTGGGGTTGGTTGAGTTTGATGTTTGAATTGTATTCCGGGTTAGCTACTTTGATGCTTGGGCTGATTGGAAGTTGTTTGGTTTGTGTTGAGGTTGTTTAGAGGAAAGAACTTGTGTTGGTGAAACATCGGGAGTGAATCTGGAAGCTTGAAGGTGGTTGCTTGCTTGTCAATTGAGCTTGGAAGTAAAGGTGAGTGGTTAATGTTTTCTAAGTGTTTGGTTCGAGCATGTGGACTAGGTCGGGCTTGGTAGACCCACCTAGAGTTAGGATTAGGGTGGTGGCCTAATCCTAAGCTTAAACTAGAGACATTGGTTGAACTTTTAATTGATGTTTATGCCTCATGATGTTTATGATATGATGATTTATGTATAATGTGTTATACATGTGTGATGAGGCATGGTTGTGATGCATTGTGATATGCA
This sequence comes from Hibiscus tridactylites, assembly GCA_958450335.1. Taxonomy (NCBI): domain Eukaryota; kingdom Viridiplantae; phylum Streptophyta; class Magnoliopsida; order Malvales; family Malvaceae; genus Hibiscus; species Hibiscus tridactylites. The sequence goes on from OY288275.1 coordinate 60,963,017, forward strand.
TGTGGATTGTTCATGATTGTGATCATGGTGAGTACGTGCTAAGCACGGAATTGGTTGTAATTGATACTGTGGATTGAGTTAAATGTTGGCACCAGTATGCTTGGGTACAAATGATCGATCATTAGGATGTTAGTGTGCACACATGAGTCAAATTCGCGCGTGGCCTTGGTGGAGTTGAGTCACCAAGGAGGAGTACGGGTTCGCCCAGAAATTGTTATATATATTAGTCGATGATGAGTGGAATCCCATCGACGGGGCATGAGGATGAGTGGAATCCCCTCCGCGAGACCGGTGATGAGTGTAATCCCACTGTGAGATAAAGTGGTTGTTGGATGTGAGTTCCAACGTGTTCATCCACGTATTCGAGTCATAGCTAAGTGCCAATATAAATTGATATGTGTATCAATGTGATGTGGAAATGTGTTTCTTATTTGGATGATTATATGTGCTTAGATATGTTGTGGAAATGAGCTTGTTGAGCATGACATATTATTGGATATTTGTTCATGCATCATTGACATTTTGGCTCTTGAGGATCGAAGGTATGATCATGCATTTACCTTGGTTGAGTTCGTGCTTGGACCCTGCATTGTCGAGGTTTATTTTTAAGGAGCTTACCCTCGCTAAGCTTTATTGCTTTTCTCTCTTTGTTCGAGAATGCAGATCAGTAGCTCGTGGGTTGCTAAGTGCAAGAAGGGGGCTTCCAAGTGTGCTTCGTGGTGTTTGTTTAGCTATCAAGTATGAACATTTTAATTATGATGTATTGGTCAAGCAATGGGACATGTGATTGTGGTGTGACGTCTTTTGAAGTACGATGATGTTGATGTTTATGAGCATGTTAGACTCCTTTTATATGTTTGTTAATTTGGTTTTTGGATGAATACCTTGCTTGTAAACCATGTTGGTTTTGCCTATCTTAATTATCTAAGTGTTGGCCTTGTTGAAGCTTATTGCCCTTTTGTGTGAATGCCATGTATGGATGCCTCATCTTATGCCTTGTGTGACATAGGATCCATGCCTTTAGAATATGCTTGTAAGAGATGTGTGCTTCTTGGAGTTGTTTAGGACTTTTGGGGTTGATTGGGGATGTTTAAAGTTGGCTTTGGGAAATTGCAGACAACCAGTGTTTCGAAACGGGCTGAGCTGTTTCGAAACAGGCATGGCTTCAGGGACCCCGTATCGGAACGAGTTCCGATACGGTTTGGCCACTGTGAACCCCTGTTTCGAAGCAGGTTTTGGAACACTTTGGCCACTGGAAATCTGAAAAATTGTCGAGATGTTGGGGTTTCGAAACGGGTCTAAGTGTTTCGGAACGGTCAGTATCTCGTTGACCACGAGAAGTTGACCGTTGAGGGTGTTTCGGAACGATTGACCTCCGTTCCGATACGGCCCTCTCGTGTGGACTTGGAGCTGTTGACCAGGTCAAGGTGTTTCGATACACCTTAAGGGTGTTTCGAAACGGCCTGCCTAATAATTTGAAATTAGACTGTTTACTTTCTGTTTTGTGTCCGGTTGCACGTCTTTCTCGATTTATTCCGCTGTCGTGATCACATAGGATTTAAATGTGTCTTTAGAGAAGATTAAATTAAAATGAATTTTAGGGTCGCTAACCGAGGTGGAATCTTTAGCGGGTTTCGCTTCGGTTTTCCCCGTGTGACCCACTCGGACCGGTTAAGCGTTTGGACCAGGACAAGGGGGTTACACTTGTTGGTATCAGAGCCTAAGGTTTCAGAGACCTTGGGCAGGTAAGTGAGGTAAGTTTAAGTTTTGTATTGATATGCACGGTGTTTGCTTGCCTTGTTAGCATGATTGCTTGTGTGACAAGTATGTTGGTTGTTTTGTTTAAAAGCATGTTGTGTAAGAGTCCCATTTCTACTATTACATCGGAAATTTTTTTGTTAAAGTGAGGGAAACATACTTGAGCACTTGGAAGCCTTGCCTTGCTAACCCAACTTTGTATTTTTGTTGTGGTTGTAGTTATTGTTCGTGAGCGATGTCTAGGCCGAGAGGTAGGCCGAGGGTGGTTCGTCAGAAACCACATGTTACGGCTCCTGTTGAGCCGGTGGTTGGAGTGGAGGCTCATATAGAAGGGCCTGCTGCTGCTGGATTTGGAGCTCCTCCACCACCTTCACCACCACCACCTTCTCCGCCTGGAGTTGGAGGCGAGGATGGAGCTGAAGGAGATGGACCTTAGGGTGGCCAAGGTCCGGCCGAAATTGATATGACTCTGCTAGTACAAGCTATAACGGGAGCATTTCAGGCCGCAGTTGCGGGAGCTCAGGCTGCAGCTCAGCCTAGGTGTGACGATGCTAGTCTACCTTTGGAGAGGCTTCGTAGCTTAGGGGCTGAGGAGTTCAGAGGATCTACACCGGAGAGGTCTGAGTTATGGTTAGAGAAGACCGTTTGCATCTTAGCTCAGATGGGTTATGTGGGTGCGCGTATGTTGGGCTGTGTGATCTCTTTGCTTCAGAGTGATGCCTACACCTGGTGGGTCACCATTACTACCAGAGTTCTAGAGGTAGAGGTTGATTGGGATTTCTTTGAGTCCGCTTTCAGAAAGAGATATTTGGGACCGAGGTATCTTGATGAGAAGAAGTGAGAGTTTATGGCACTTACTGAGGGAGATACTTCTGTGACTGACTATGAGATCCGTTTCGTTCGTTCGAGTCAGTACGCTCCAGAGTTGGTTCCTACTGAAGTGGAACGTTGTAACCGTTTCCGCTATGGGTTGAATTAGGAGATCAAGAGGTACACTTTAGCTTCTGACTACTCAGATTTTGATGTCTTGGTCGCGAGGGCCAAGGACCTGGAGCACAGTTTGGGTTTGACCAAACGATCTGGTGGTTCCAGTTCTGGTAAGAGGCATAACAACTTTGACATTAGAGATGCCAAGAGGCACATAGGTGGCGGACAACAGTTTGACCATAGATGTGGCGGTGGCCACCATGGTAGAGGCCACCAGGGCCATAAAGGTGGAGGGCGTTTGCCCGAGTGTCCGCGTTGTGGGAGACAACACACTAGTGAATGTTGGGGTAACTACCATGCTTGTTGGAACTGTGGTTCGAGGGACCACTTCAGGAGGGAGTGTCCGCATCAGGCGGCACAGGCACCGAACATTGCTAAGGCACCGATCTATATCTCCTAAGCATAGACACATGAAAGACATCATGGATCTTCTCTAACTCAGAAGGTAACCTCAAACGATAGGCTACAGGCCCAATCCGCTTAACTATCTCATACGGACCAATGAACCTCGGACTCAACTTGCCCTTCCGGCCAAATCTCATTACCTTCTTCCACGGAGATAACTTCAGAAACACTTTCTCACCCACTGAGTACTTAATCTCTTTCCTCTTCAAATTTGCATAAGACTTCTGGCGATCGGAAGCTGCTTTCAAACGGTCACAAATCAACTTCACTTTTTCGGTAGTTCCCTTAAGCAAGTCTAGCATAGGTAACAATCTCTGACCTGTCTCAGCCCAACAAATCAGAGTCCTACATCGTCTACCTTACAAAGACTCATAAGGTGCCATCTGAATGCTAGACTGATAACTGTTGTTGTAAGCAAACTCAACCAACGGTAAGTGTTTCTCCCAAGAACCCTGAAAATCAATCACACAACAACGAAACATATCCTCAAGAATCTGTATCACTCGCTCTGACTGCCCATCGGACTGCGGATGATAAGATGTGCTGAAATGCAACCGGCTACCTAAGGCACTATGCAAGCAACCCCAGAATCTCGAAGTAAATATAGGATCCCTGTCTGAAATAATAGACTTCGGAACTCCATGAAATCTCACAATCTCACGGATGTACAAGTTTGCCAACTTGTCTAAGGAATCCGTAGTGTTCACTGCTAAGAAGTGAGCACACTTAGTGAACCTATCAACAATCAACCAAACGGAGTTCTTCTTCGAAGGAGACAAAGGCAACCCTGACACAAAATCCATGGTGATCCTCTCCCATTTCCATTCTGGAATCTTCAAAGGCTGTAGCAAACCTGAAGGAACCTGATGTTCTGCCTTCACTCTCTGACAAACCATACAACGGCTCACATACTCGGCTACATCTCTCTTCAAACCAACCCAGAAGTAGTCATTCTTCAAATCTCGATACATTTTGGTACTACCCGGATGCATAGAAAAGGGACTCGAATGTGCTTCACTCAAAATCTAACGTCTCAACTCAACATCTTCTGGTACAATAATTCTATCTCTAAAGCATAACAAGCTCTCACCACTGAAACTATACTCAGTCGGTCTTCCTTCGGCTATGTCCTGAACATGAGGAACCAAGCTCGCATCTTGCAACTGCTTCTCTCTAATCAACTGAATCAAAGAAGGCTTCACTTGCAACTCGGTGATCAAACCACCATCATCAGACACACTCAATCTAGCAAACATAGCTCTCAACTGAACGACCACTTTTCTACTCAAAGCATCGGCTACTACATTTGCTTTACCCGGATGGTACTCGATGGTCAAATCATAATCTTTTAGCAACTCTAACCATCTTCTCTGTCTCAAGTTCAACTCTTTCTGTGTCATCAAGTACTTCAAGCTCTTGTGATCGGTGTAAACAATACACTTCTCACCATACAAGTAATGATGCCAAATCTTCAATGCAAACACAACTGCAGCTAGCTCTATATCATGAGTAGGATAGTTCTTCTCATGAATCTTTAACTGTCTAGAAGCATAAGCAACAACTCTCCTATCTTGCATCAAAACACATCCTAAGCCTACGTAGGAAGCATCACTGTAAATCACAAACTCCTTACCTGAAACAGGTTGCACTAACACTGGAGCATTCGTCAAAGCTTCTTTCAATTTCTCAAAGGCCTTCTGTCTTGCATCTGACCATTCAAACTTGACTCCCTTTTGCAACAATTTAGTCAAAGGAGCAGCTACTCTAGAGAAACCATCAACAAATCTCCTATAGTAACCGGCTAATCCTAGGAAACTCCTAATCTCGGTCACAGACTTAGGTTGTTTCCACTCAACAATAGCCTCAATCTTCGATGGATCAACTCGGATGCCTTCGGCCGAAACAACATGGCCAAGAAATACAACCTCTCGAATCTAGAACTCACATTTACTAAGCTTCACATACAACTGGTTGCTCAACAATCTCTGTAGAACAAGTCTCAAGTGCTCATCATGCTCTTCTTCTGTCTTCGAGTACACAAGTATGTCATCAATGAAGACAACTACAAAACGGTCTAGATAGTCTCTGAAAATTCTGTTCATCATGTCCATGAATGCTGCTGGTGCATTCGTGAGCCCAAATGGCATCACAAGAAACTCATAGTGACCATATCTAGTCCTAAAAGCTGTCTTCGGAACATCACACTCTTTCACCTTCAACTGATAGTACCCGGATCTCAAATCTATCTTCGAGAACACTGAAGCATCTCTCAACTGATCGAACAAATCATCTATACGAGGCAACGGATACTTGTTCTTCACAGTCAACTGATTCAACTGCCTATAGTCAATACACATGCGCATGCTACCATCTTTCTTTTTCACAAACAACACTGGAGCACCCCACGGAGAACTACTAGGCCTAATGAATCCACGGTCTAATAATTCTTGCAACTGACTCTTCAATTCTTTCAACTCTTTCGGAGCCATACGATACGGAGCTATCGAAACTGGATTAGACCTTGAAACTGTCTCAATCACAAACTCAACATCTCTGTCAGGAGGTAAACCCGGCAACTCTTCAGGAAACACATCTGGGAAGTCACACACTGTTCTGATATCTTTCGGTCTAGCTTCACTCATATCCGGATTCATAACATAAGCTAAATAAGCCCCACATCCAGAGTCCATCAACCTATGAGTCTCTAAAGCTGACACCACATTGGACAAGAACTTAATGTTCTCGCCTACTACTACTACCTCGTAGTCATCAAAAAGCATCAAAGAAATTCTCTTTGTCTCAAAATCCACAGTAGCCCGATGCTCAACCAACCAGTCCATACCCAAAATAATATCAAAGCCATAGAAAGGAAGTTCCATCATATCAACTGAGAACACATGACCCTGAATCTTCAGTGGACACCTCCTATACATACGTCTAACCATAACTGTCTCACCAAAAGAACTAGTAACATGCATACCTACATCTAAGATCTCAACAGGGATATCTAACTTCTGTGCATGCTCACTCAAAATGTAGGAATGCGTAGAACCCGAATCAACCAAAGAAAGCAAAGACATAGATTGTAACTCGAAATTACCTGCTATCACATCGGTGTCGTTCCCGGCCTCTCTCTGAGCATAAACTCTCGCTGGTCCTCCCGCCTCTGGCTGCACAGCCACAACATGAGCAAGATTCCTCTAAGCATCTACCCTAGGTGCATCAGCCCTAGGCTGGAAGTAGCCACGACCGCGCCCACGGCCTCTCTGAAAGTCATTCGCTCTCGCATGAGCCTAAGCAATGTTCGGTGCCTGAGCCGCATGGTGCGGACAATCCCTCCTAAAGTGCTCCCTCGAACCACAGTTCCAACAAGCATGGAAGTTACCCCAACACTCACCAGTGTGCTGTCTCCCACAACGGGTAGACTCGGGCAAACGCCCTCCTCCTCTATGGCCCTGATGGCCCCTACCATGGTGGCCACCGCCACGTCTATGATCGAACTGATGTCCGCCACCTCTGTGCCTCTTGGCGTCTCTACCATCAAAGTGGTTATGCCTCTTGCCAGAACTAGAACCACCGGATCGTTTGGCCGAACCCAAACTATGCTCCAAATCTTTGGCCCTCGCGACCAATACATCAAAGTCTGAGTAGTCAGAAGCTAATGTGTACCTCTTGACTTCTTCATTCAATCCGTAGCGGAATCGGTTACAGTGTTCCACTTCAGTAGGAACCAACTCTGGGGCATACTGACTCAAGCGAACAAAGCGGATCTCATAGTCAGTCACAGAAGCCTCTCCTTGAGTGAGAGCCATGAACTCGCGCTTCTTCTCATCTAGGCACCTCGGTCCCAAGTACCTCTTCCTGAAAGCGGACTCAAAGAAATCCCAATCTATCTCTGCCTCTGGAACCCCAGTAGTAATGGTGACCCACCAGGTATAGGCATCACCCTGAAGCAGCGAGATCACACAACCCAGTCTACGTGCGCCCGCACAACCCATCTGAGCCAAGATACGAACTGTCTTCTCCAACCATAACTCCGATCTCTTAGGAGTAGATCCCCTAAACTCCTCGGCCCCAAGCTACGGAGCCTCTCCAAAGGTAGACTAGCATCGTCACACCTAGGCTGAGCTGCAGCCTGAGCTCCCGCAACTGCGGCCTGAAATGCTCCCGCTATTGCTTGCACTAGCGGAGTCATGTCAATTCTAGCTGGACCTTGGCCTCCTTGGCCACCTTGAGGTCCATTTCCTCCGGCTCCATCCTCACCCCCAACTCCAAGTGGAAGAGGTGGTGGTGGTGGAGGTGGTGGTGGAGTGCCAACTCCTGCGGCCACCGGCCCTTCTATGTGAGCCCCCACACCAATTGCCGGCTCAACAGGAGCCGCAACCCGTGGTTCCTGACGAACCACCCTCGGTCTAGACATCGCTCTCACAGATATCGACTACAACCACAACAACAAAACATACAAGTTGGGTTAGCAAGGCCAGGCTTCCAAGTGTTCAAGTACGTTCCCTCACTTAAAAATCATTTTTCCAATGTAATAGTAGCTCTGGGACTCACACACACATACTTTTGAATAAACAGTCAATCATACTTGTCAAACAAGCAATCATTCTTTCAAGGCAAGCAAACACCGTGCATATCGATCAAAAACTTGAACTTACCTCACTTACCTGCCCAAGGTCTCGGTAACCTTAGGCTCTGATACCAACAAGTGTAACCCCCTCGTCCCGGTCTGGTCGGATGACCGATCCGAGTGGGCCACACGGGGAAAACCGAAGCGAAACCCGTTAAGGCTTCCCCTCGGTTAACGACCCAAAAAAATTCCTTTTTATTTTATCTTGTCTATAGGTATAATTTAATCCTATGTGAAGCACATCAGCGGAAAATTACAAACAATGCAACATACTCCGACCAACCAAAACATTAAACAGCCTATTTAAGTCCTTTACAGTAGGCCGTTTCGTAACGCCCTTAGGGTGTTCCGAAACGCCTTGACTTAGTCAACATGCCAAGGTCAACCACAGGGTGATCGTTTCGAAACGGGGATGACCCGTATCGAAACGACCCTGACGGTCAATTTCTCGTGGTCAACGATATTTGACCGTTTCGAAACATCAAAGACCCGTTTTGGAACGCCTTTATCTCGCCAATTTCTCAAAATTCCAGTAGCAAAAATGTTCCAGAACGACCCCCATCCGTTTCAAAAGGGCAGGCCAATTGCAAAGGGACCGTATCGGAACAGGGTGACCCGTTCCGAAACGCCCCTTGTCTGCAGGTTCGTTTTGCCTGTTTTAAGGCACAAAGGTGCCCCAAAACACCACCAAAACACACTTCAACCTTGAAACACATAACCCTAAGGCAACCCAACAATAATAGCATGCTTTTACAAGATAGGGACGAGTCTAAACACTAAGGTAAGACTTCACAAATCATGCATTCATACAACATCATTCAAACCTAAAGGTAACCTCTAAGGCATATAGCTAACATTCAAAATGAGCAATTTAGGCATGAGTTACAATTCAATATGGCAACACAAACCATACAAAAGCAAGGTATCAAGGAGTCTAAACAAGCTCCTAAACAACTAGCAACAATCCATCAAAACAACACATGTCCCATTGCTCAAACTATTACATGTCCAACATTAAAAACTCATACTTGAAGCACTCAAGGCTAACAACCACACTTGGAGGCCCTCCACTTGCTCGAGCAACCCACGAACTAAGGATCTGCAATGTTGAACAAAGAGAGCGTAAGCAATGATGCTTAGTGAGGGTAAGCTCTAAAAACAAACCTCAACATTGCAGGGTCCGAGCACGATCTAGCCAAGGTAAAACACGAATATACCAAGGATCCACAAAGCCACAAGGTAAAGATGCATGAGCAATAGACAATATAAATGCCATGATCATAAGCTCAATTCCACAATACATGTATTCACATTCAAGTATCCCATTAAAGATCATAGACCTCAACACATTGATATACTCATCAAACAACATTGGCACCTAGCTATGACCGAACACGCGGATAGGCATGTTGGAACTCACATCCAACAACCACATTACCTCACGGTGGGATTTCACTCATCACCGGTCTCGTGGAGGGGATTCCACTCATCCTCACGCCCCGTCGATGGGATTCCACTCATCACCGACTATATTTAAATACAATTTCCAGGCAAACTCGTACTCCTCTTTGGTGACTCAACGCCACCAAGGCCACGCGCGACTTTTGACTCATGTGTACACACTAACATCCTAATGATCGATCATTTGTATTCAAGTATACTAGTGCCAACATTTACTCATTTCACATTACTCATTTCAATCAATTCCGTGCTTAGTACGTACTCACCAACAACCATCATCATGCATGTCTCAAGCATCACAAGTCATATATCATCTCACATGTGTAATACAATATACATGAGCACACATATCACATTTCATACGAGACATACACAACCCCATAAATGAGTTCATCCAAAGGCTCTAGATCAAGCTTAGGATTAGGCTACCACCCTAATCCTAACTCTAGGTGGGCTACCAATCCCAACCTAGTCCATATACTCGAACCAACTATTTTAAAACCATTTAAAACAATTGACCACTCACCTAAGCTTCCAAGCTCCAAGACCAAGCAAGCAACCGTCTTCAATTTCCCGGATTCACTTCTGATGCTTCACCGATGTCCAAACTCGATTCTAATCAAACCCAAACACAAACAAAACGTCCACCATCAATAATTCATCGTTGGAATTAACCCGGAATGCAATTCAACCACAAACTACAACATTGCAAGCATGAACAATTTCCATTTTTCACCAATTCGGATGGCCCCAAGGCCATGTCCAAAAACCATGTTTTCAACTTCCATTACACCCACCAATGATCCCAATTCAACCCCTATCCATAATACTATCAAAAGCCTATCAAAATCCACCTAAAACATCCCCCAAATTTCACCCAAAACCCTCCAAAAACCCCAAGTTTACCCAAATCCGAAAATTGCTCAAAAACATTCAAAATTCACATATGTAGTGTCATTTGGCTCCTATATTCCATAACTAACCATAACAAATCGAAATATTAAGTTTAGCTACACAAAGGCACCATTTTTAATCAAATCCTTTGAAAACCCCATTTTCAAAACTTCAATGAAAATGAAAATAAATGGTACTTTTAAAGAGAGGGAGTTGAGGAGAAGTCAAAAACGTTATTACCTCTCAAAACGGAGTTGAAATGAGGGAGATTTTGAATGAAATAGTAGATTAGGGAGGGAGAGCTCTTCCAACGTTGAAGAAGAAGAAAATGAATAGTGAATGGGTGTTTTATTTGAAATAAAGGGATTTAATTTGGAAAGATGGGTAAATTACAATAAGGCCATTAATGAATGGTTATTCTCTTGTTTTTAAAATAGCTCTTCCATTTTGAAACTAAATCAATTTGGTCCCATTTTAAAATGTTTATTTTGAAACCCAAAATTTTAATAGGATCACTTCAAATACAAACCCGAGCCCAAATAATATTAAAATATTATTTTTACCTAACCTCTAAACCCGGGTGTTACAATGATGTCAAAAAATTTCTAGCTTTACCACAACTATTAGCCAAATCACACAAAGTTAAATTAAGACTATGACAACCGCAAAGAGTGTAAGAAGCTCAAGGATTTATATCTAACAATTTTTTTTGTACTCCTTGATATTTTTCTTTCATATTTGACTCATTGTCATACCCTTGTCCTCTCATGTTATCTATGTCAAGACCAAGATTCCTTAATTCAGTTTATAAAATTTCAAAAAGTCCTTGACTCGTGGTAACTTTCACATTAAAAAATTTAAAAAGGACTCCTCAACAATAATAAGACTCGAAAAAATATCAACATATCTAATTATAAGAGACATTTGTTCTTGGAGTCTCACAGTAAGAGTACAATCAAATATGACTGAAAAATATTTTACTTGTTTTATTTTCTTAATGATTTCAGACTTATTGCAAAACCCAGCAAAAATATTAATTCATTCTGAATTCTAGGACCAAGATAATGAAAATGAAGTTCATCATTTATAATATATTGTACATGCTCTTGAACAATCAGATCAAATTCACATAACATTTCTATTAAGTCCAAAAAAATTATTACTATTTCTATATAATGTATCATTAGTACCACGAAATGCTAAGTTATGTTTTGCAAGAAATTTCACCACTGAAATTATTTTAAACAATACATTTTTTCAATGGTCCTTCTCTTTTTCAAGTTATTTTTGCGTCACCTTATCAATAGTTTCATTCTTTTGAAATCTAAGACGCAAATCATACCAAGTTGTCATATCTTAAAATGTTCCATACTAAACTCATGTTCTTCGAGCCTTGTACTAACATGTGTCTAGTCATTATAACCTTTATTAGCTAATTGACCCTTTTTAAGTTTTTTTAAATATTTTACAACAAAAATAAAAAATTCGATCCAATTCTTTAGAATAAATCAACCACTCTCTATCACATTTTCCCCCATTTGATAATACTCTCGTATATAATGTTGAAGAAAATCGCTTTAACAACCTATTTTTAGGACCTTTCTCTATAGACAAATCTCTTTTGGGACCCTTAGCTACTAAAAGATCAATCATATTATCATTAACATTATCCCAAATTCTAGGATCAAATATATCTGATAAATTTTTAGTGTCAATATTAATATTATTTTCAACATTTAAAGTATCACTATCAACATTCTAATTAGTGTGATTATCACTAATAGGATTAGAATTGTCATTTTGAATTAACACATCATTTTCACTTAAATGTTTATCTTTATCTACATGCATATTTTCATTCAAATCAACACAATTATCATCATTATAACTCAAATTAACACAATCATTATTTAAAATAATTTTATCATCAACAACATTATTAATTCCAACGGAAGTATGTGATTTATTCACAAAGAACTTATTAAGAGCTCCTATTTGAGATTGATTTAACTCTTCTCGTCTCTAACTCTTCTCGTCTCTTTTTTTCCTTACATTTTTCATATTCGAAATCATATTTTCTAATTACAGGACCCATGATAAAATTCTCAAAAAAAAGAGATCAAGTGATAAGCTAAAATTTAAAAGGATAGAAAGAACCTGGAAATTGATAAGAATCAAATTTTAGAACAATCGAATTACAGGTCTTCAACAGGATTACCGAATTGGAGAAGAAATAACCTTCAAATTCTTAAAATCTTGAAAAGAAGTAGTAGAAATTTTCTTTTTGGGTTTTTAGAAGATGAATAAGATTGAAAAAAAATTAAAAGTAAAACAAGTATAAATAAGATATTTTTTTACCGTCACTCACCATAAATGTTGTTGAATTTTCTAGGTAAAAAATAATTGCAATTAATTTATTGAGATAATAAATAAAAGAATTAAAAAAATTTATTCTATTTTATCAAGAGAATTGATAGCAGATTTTTTTAAAGAAAAAAATATTTTTATTAATAATTTTTTTAAAATGTGGGGCTCTAAAATTTTGGGGGCCATATGACATCACATTTTACACTTGTAAATGGACGGCTTGGGTGGAATGTTCCAATTTGCGTTGTTCATTTTCTTTTATTTTTCCAGATAGTTCATTATTTTGGACATTGTTCTTTATTTTAACTTTCAATAAATTTTCACCTCGGCTTATTGTTAAAAAAACTCCTTCATATCTTATCCATCATGAAACCACCATTTTGGGACTAATCAAGAGCTGATTCACATATCATCCGTGTCATATTTTTAAAAAAATAATTTAATAAAATATTATTAATAAAGTGATAAAAATTATATATATATATTAGTCTTGTGTTCATTTTTAAGTAATAGTTTTAAATTATTATATATAAAAGAAACGTGAAAAGATAAAATATGTAACCCCTAAATCCAACCCGGAAGAATTGGGTCGAATATAAGGAGTCAAGCTCAAAGCTTGTCCCTCACGCAAGTAACCTGGATCAAAACTTAAATTCCAAAATAGATAATACTAATATCGCATAATACATATTGATAAAATATTCCTGAAAACATTAAACATTTGAAATGTACATGCATGATAAAACATAATAACCCAAATCAAAACATCCGAAATTTGAAATTATTTACAATCTGATAAAACATATAATATAAATAGGTCCAAGTGTCATACTGATAATAATAAAAAATTAAAAATGAAAAACGAGGTCCTCCAAGTATCGTAGCCTAGACCTGAGTATCTGAAATAGAAACTAAGGGGGAGTCAGCGAAAACGCTCAGTGTGTCTCTACAGTGCAAACAGAACTAACATAATCATCATATCAACAGAGTCAATCAGAAATTATCAGAATTTAATTTTCCACTAAGAAACAATTCAATCGCATCAATAAGTATGAATGAATATGCAACACAATATGACATACACCCAACTATATCATCATCCGAAGAGTAAGGTTCCCCAGAACCACTCTCTACCTCATCACCATCCGAAGTAGAATCCAGCCCGTAGGGCAAAATCACTGATCCGACGTAGACATCAACCCGAAGGATGAAGCTATTGAACTTTCCCGTACAGAATCTCAACCATAATGAGATGACATAAAATCTGAGTTCTGAATCTTAATGCATTGTTTATAAACAGAAATGCATAATGTCACATCCCAAAAACCGATCTAGTCAGAATTAGGTTCCGGTGACCGAATATTTTATATCGATTGAATAATTTATTCGATTTTATTTGAACAAATAAATGTTTTTCAGATTAATTTATGATAGTTTATTATTATTATTAAAAAAATGGCAATGGGACCCACGGCCAATTCCTTCAAATTGAAGGAACTTGCCGTGGTATTCCCACATCAAGGGACATACGGCACACCCATAAAATTGGTGGCAAAGCCATGATTCCACGTGGCCAAGCCTAAGGGCATTATACCCCAAATTTTGGCCAACATTCCACCTACGTGGAGAATGGAAATGGAAATGAAGGCCGGTTCTTGTAGTATAAATAGCTTGGGAGTGTTGCGCAAGAGAGCAAGGAAAAGGAAAGTAAGAATGAAAATGTGAGGGGTTCGAATAAATGAAAAGAAAGAATATATATGGGAAGATTATGCGCAAATGTGGAAGAAAATAAGGAGTTAGTGAAGAAACGATAAATTAGGTGGTTCAATATTAGATTGGTGGTCCGATATTCTTGATATAGTAATATCGAATCTCTGCCGACGTCGGAGTAAGTTCAAATCCTTGATTGGTCTAAGTTTCAATATCAAATTTGATTAATATTTTTATTCGATATTGTCTTGTCGGTCCTAACCGATTTCCTATTTAACCTAGTCCAAGAAGTCGATAAAGGACGGCCGTCAATCAAGGGTAAAGGTGATGTTATACGAGAACCCTAATATCGAGGTGAGTGTAGATGCATTTGTCTCGGGTGACACGATGTCATTCCGATCTTTGTTTCTATGTTCTGATATGTGAGTGTAGTAGCCTCTCGAGATTGGCAAGGGCCTACTCGAATTTGTTGTTATAAATGTCAATACTAACCTTTGAATTAGAGGTTTTCATCATTGATCATATGTTGGTAAGTGTATGGTAAGCATTTCATTGATTCCATGATTTTTAAGCATGTTAATTATGAAATTCATTGCAAGCATTTACATGTGATAAGTATGATATGCATAATTGAAATTGTTATTGTTACGAATTATGAAATATGAACTTTGGATTCGAAGTATTGGATACAATTGGCATGCCATAGAAGTCATAGCTTATTCAACTTGCAGTCAATTAGGCTATATGATCTTTGCTTGCGGCATCTCATGAGCTCATTGGTACGGGTATTGGGCTTCGACCATTGGTGCGACGGAGGGATGTGTTGTGTATTAGTCAATTGGTGCGGCGGAGGGATTATGACACGACCATTATTGTTGGTGATGTGGTGGAATTCGTGTATTCAAATACTGTTGAATCAGTCCAAGAGAAAATATTGATTATTGATATTGTTTTTGTTATGATTGGATAACATGCCTTTCATTTAAAATCTGTATATATTATGTGAAATGTGCCATTGAAGTATGCCGCATTTCATAACATGCTCATTCATTGTTATTGGCTACCTCACTTAGACTATATAAGTCTAACGCATTTATTTGCATAACATTTCAGGCTAACAAAGTGTTCGGTCCGAGATCGGAGCAGTCAAAGGATCGACAAGTCAGCGCATGCTAAGAGTAATGTGTTTTGTCTTTATGAACTCTTAGTATGGTGGCAAAATAGTTAAAGTAATTATACTAGTCTTGTGGCCCTACTATTGTGTAAATGTTTCTTATGTTTTATATAAGATTTTAAAGCTATATGACTTTTGAGTTAGTAATAAAAATTGACATATTTGGCACTAAAATATTGATTAAAAGTTTAAATTTTATGTCTCCGATTTCCGTTATATTCTTCGGTAGCGCTCTCCGACCCAGTTCTCTACCAGGCCGGGAAGGGGGTGTTACAATTGTGGTATAAGAGCTAGAGTTTAGTCGGTTCTGGACTAAATATATGCTCGTCTGTATTGTTTATTGTGTTATTTTATCACCTATGAGTTATATTGTTGTATTGTGACTTGCCGACTAACCTGATCTCTTTATGTTTAGATGTCTAAATTTATTCAGGCTCGTATAGATGAGCGTATTCTTGTCGGAGAAAATTCGAAGACGAATTTTCTTTAAAGGAGAAAGAGTTGTCACATCCCAAAAACCGGTCTAGTCAAAATTAGGTTCCGATGACCGAATATTTTATATCGATTGAATAATTTATTCGATTTTATTTGAATCAATAAATGTTTTTTGGATTAATTTATAATAGTTTATTATTATTATTAAAAAAATGGCAATGGGACCCACGGCCAATTCCTTCAAATTGAAGGAACTTGCCGTGGTATTCCCACATCAAGGGACATACGGCACACCCATAAAATTGGTGGCAAAACCATGATTCCACGTGGCCAAGCCTAAGGGCATTATACCCCAAATTTTGGCCAACACTCCACCTACGTGGAGAATGGAAATGGAAATGAAGGCCGGTTCTTGTAGTATAAATAGCTTGGGAGTGTTGCGCAAGAGAGCAAGGAAAAGGAAAGGAAAGAATGAAAATGTGAGGGGTTCGAATAAATTAAAAAAAGAATATATATATATGTGGGAAGATTATGCGCAAATGTGGAAGAAAATAAGGAGTTTGTGAAGAAACGATAAATTAGGTGGTTCAATATTAGATTGGTGGTCCAATATTCTCGATATAGTAATATCGAATCTCTGCCGACGTCGGGGTAAGTTCAAATCCTTGGTTGGTCTAAGTTTCGGTATCGAATTTGATTAATATTTTTATTCGATACTGTCTTGTTGGTCCTAACAGATTTCCTATTTAACCTAGTCCAAGAAGTCGATAAAGGACGACCGTCAATCAAGGGTAAAGGTGATGTTATACGAGAACCTTAATATTGAGGTGAGTGTAGATGCATTTGTCTCTGGTGACACGGTGTCATTCCGATCTTTGTTTCTATGTTCTGGTATGTGAGTGTAGTAGCGTCTCGAGTTTGGCAAAGGCCTACTCGAATTTGTTGTTATAAATGTCAATACTAACCTTTGAGTTAGAAGTATTCATCATTGATCATATGTTGGTAAGTGTATGGTAAGCATTTCATTGATTCTATGATTTTTAAGCATATTAATTATGAATTTCATTGCAAGCATTTACATGTGATAATTATGATACGCATAATTGAAATTGTTATTGTTACGAATTATGAAATATGAACCTTGAATTCGAAGTATTGGATACAATTGGCATGCCATAAAATTTATGAGCTCATTGGTGCGACGGAGGGATGTGTTGTGTATTGGTCAATTGGTGCGGCGGAGGGATTATGACACGACCATTATTGTTGGTGATGCGGAATTCGTGTATCCAAATACTGTTGAATCGGTCCAAAAGAAAATATTGATTATTGATATTGCTTTTGTTATGATTGGATAACATGCCTTTCATTTATAATATGTATATATGTTATGTGAAATGTGCCATTGAAGTATGTCGCATTGCATAACATGTTCATTCGTTGTTATTGGCTACCTCACTTAGACTATATAAGTCTAACGCATTCATTGCATAACATTTCAGGCTAACAAAGTGTTTGGTCTGAGTTCGGAGCACTCAAAGGATCGGCAAGTCAGCACATGCTAAAAGTAATGTGTTTTATCTTTATGAACTCCTAGTATGGTGGCAAAGTAGTTAAAGTAATTATACTAGTCTTATGGCCCTATTATTGTGTAAATGTTTCCTATGTTTTATATAACGTTTTAAAGCTATATGACTTTTGAGTTAGTAATAAAAATTGACATATTTGACACTAAAATATTGATTAAAAGTTTAAAATTTATGTCTCCGATATCCGTTATGTTTTTCGGTAGCGCTCTCCGACCCGGTTCTCTACCAGTCCGGGAAGAGGGTGTTACACACAATCACATCATCTGATATACAATAATCTGAATCTGAATGTATATACATATATTGCATAACGTAACAGAATGCTGAACAAGTCAAACATCACAGATCAACATAATATTATCATCATACATCATCAGACCACATCATGTATACATTTAAGCAAATCAACACATTTACATACAGAGCACTGTCATCAAACAGCACAGAAGAGAACACACCTCAAGTAGCTAACACTCAACGTCGACGGTGACGTCTCCCACGCACAGCTCTATCTCTAGGTCGGTCAGAGTCAGCTCCTATAACAATTAAATACACCATCAAATATACTACTACTATGCCAAGACACTGATAATATAAATATCAAATATATTAATAATTAAACTCACGAGCGGATCCCGATGTCTGAGCAACAGGAGGTCGTCCAGGTGGAGGAGGAGGAAGGATCTCAGTATCTAAGTCAATGTCGTCTGTAAATACGAATAATACCAATTAATTTCCTGATATTTAAATCTTTAAAACTAAGTATACTCGAATAAAAGTGGTCAAAACGGTCCTTCGGGTTCGAATTTGGGGAAACGGGCAGCGGAAACGAAATCAAGACGTCGAAAAACATAAAATACCTATTTTTTGAAAAGGTCAACAGGTCAACGGTTAATGGGTCAATGGGTCAACGGATCAATGCTGACGTCAGCTGACTGTTTATAAGATGAATCGGTTCGGTTCTGTCAACCCAGTTTAGCCTTTTAGACCGGTTCCGACCCAAAAATCCCCAATTTCCTACCAATTTGAAAATTAGGGTTTCACCTAATCAGATTTCGTCGCCGAAAACGCCCACCGATGTCCCTTATGTACTGATTCCGACCAAACTAACCTAACCAACACAAACCAAACAACCATCGGCTTACCCACACGTCAAACTCGAACGGAAACGGAACACGACGATGTTGAGGCGAAAAGTCGAAGGGTTTTACACCGATTTCCGGTAAAAGACAACGACGTTGGAGCGACAGAGGGGCAGGTTTTGATTGGAAATGCGAGGGGAGTTAAACGGTGGTTACGGATCGATGAACGGCCGGCGGTAGCTCCTTCGTCGAAGCTTGATCGGATAAGGAAATGAAAAATGTTGGTGGTTTTTTTCTTTACTGTGCTGAAACACGAAAAAATGGGAGAAAGGGGTAACCAAATCGTCACAAACAATTGAAAGGGAACCAGATTTTTCCTTTAATTTCTTTTTGGGTAAATTAAACAATAAGGGCTCCTAGAATAGCCTGCTTCACACTATTGTCCCCTTAGATTAAGATTCTTATAAGTGGGTCTATTAATTTAAAATTTCCCAAATTTTAGGTTTAATTTAGGGTTTATTAATTTAATAAAATTGGGGTGTTACAACTCTCCACCCGTAATAAAAGAAATTTCGGCCTCGAAATTTACTTGGAGCAAAAAGATGCGGATACTGAGCTCAGATGACAGTCTTGGGTTCCCACTTAGCCTCATCATGACTACGACCACGCCACAAGACTTTGACCATCTTAATGGTCTTTCTTTGAGAACTTTTTTATCCTGGGCAAGAATCTCAATAGGCTCCTCCTCGAAACGCAAATCAGGACGGACCTCAATATCATCAACATGCATAACATGTGACAGATCAGGATGATAATGTCGCAACACTGAAATATGGAAAACATCGTGAATACATTGAAGCTCTGGTGGTAGCTCTAGCTGATTGGCAACTGGTCCGACTCGACGAATAATCAGATAAGGGCCAATGTAACGAGGACTCAACTTGCCCTTTCGACCAAACCGAAGTACCTTCCTCCAAGGAGATACTTTTAAGAAAACCTCATCACCCACCTCAAACTCAAGATCACGACGTCTCAAATCGGCGCAAGACTTTTGTCTCTCAAAAGCAGCCTTAAGCCGATCCCGAATCAATCTGAAAGTCTGCTCAGTCTCGTGCACAATCTTCGGTCCCAACAATCTATGCTCATTCAACTCAGTCCAACCAATAGGTGAATGACACCTACGCCCATACAGAGCCTCATACGGTGCCATCTTAAATACTGGCCTGATAACTGTTATTATAAGCAAACTCTGCAAGCGGCAGGAAATCCTCCCAACTGCCTCTGAAATCAAGAATACATCCTCTCAACATATCCTCAAGAATCTGAATCACACCCTCATACTGACCATCTGTCTGCGGATGATAAGATGTATTGAGGTTCAATCGAGTACCCAAAGAAAAATGAAGAGACCCCCAGAATCTTGTAGTGAACCTCGGATCTCTGTTAGAAATAATAGATAACGGTACCCCGTGAAGTCGAACGATCTTAGAAATATAAAGTCGAGCTAACTTACTCAAAGAATAGTCAACTCGAACATGAATGAAATACACGGACTTCGTTAGACGATCAACAATAACCCAGTTGGAATCCTTCTTCGATGGTCAAAGGAAGTTTTCTAACAAAGTCCATAGTCACACGCTCCCACTTCCACTGAGGAATCTCAATATGTTGTAGTAACCCAGACGAACGTTGATGCTCTACTTTGACTTTCTGACAAGTTAAGCACTTCGATACAAATCCAACGATGTCCCGCGTGAGACCTTTCCACCAGTACCTCTCACGAAGATTCTTATACATCTTGTCACCACCAGGATGCATAGAATAAGGACTATCATGGGCCTCACGGAGAATAACCTATTTTAACCCAGACTTTCTCAGAATATAATACCAGCCACAGAAACATAATACCTCATCCTAATCAATAGAGAAATCCCGAGATGTACCCTCATGTACCTCTCTGATACGATGGATCAAAAACGGATCACTAGGCTGCTCAGCTCGAATATCAGAAATCAATGTAGGAATAACTCGAAGTTCTGCCAACAGATTGCCATCATCGTACAAACTCATCCGAGCAAACAAAGCTCTCAAATCTGAAATGGCGTTACGACTCAATGCATCAGCAACGACATTAGCTTTACCCGGATGATACTCAATCTCACAATCATAATCCTTGTGAAGCTCTAACCAGCGACGTTGTCTCAGATTAAGCTCTTTCTGAGTGAGGAGGTATTTCAAACTCTTATGGTCTGTATAAATATAACATTTCTCTCCGTAGAGATAGTGTCTTCAGATCTTAAGTGCAAAAATAACAACAACAAGCTCTAGATCATGGGTAAGATAGTTACACTCATGCGGTTTCAACTGTCGAGATGCATAAGCCACTACCTTCTCATCCTGCATTAGAACACACCTCAATCTGGTGTACGAAGCATCACTGAAAATTGTATAAGCCTTATCAGGCTCAGGCTGAATCAAAACTGGTGCTTCAGTCAACACAGACTTAAGCTTCTCGAAACTAGACTACTAAGCCTTAATCCAAACAAAGGGAACATCCTTCCTCAGAAGCTTAGTCAACGGAGCTTCAATAGAAGAGAAACCCTCAACGAATCTCCGATAGTAACCAGCTAAGCCCAAGAAGCTTCGAACTTCAGGAACATTCTTGGGCTACTTCCAACTCATAATAGCCTCAACCTTCATTGGATCAACCTGAATACCCTGAACTGAAACTATATGACCCAGAAACATAACCTCAGAAAGCCAGAACTCACACTTACTAAATTTTGTATACAGTTGTTTCTCTCGCCGAATTTGTAATACAGTCCGAAGATGTTCCTCATACTCTGCCTCAGATCTATGATATACTAGTATATCTGTTGAGTGTGTAAAATTTCTATTATTTACACCCTTTTTAAGCCATATTTCTGCTGCATTCAAGCATCATTGCATTGCGTTTAGGTTAGTTTTCAGTAAAACATCACAAATATGTAAACGGCACGGATTCTACTAAAAGATGGCTGATTTTGCAGGTAGCTGCCATAGTTGACGAAGATGGCAGGCGCAGGGCAGAGAAGCAGGAAAGCTGAACTGGACAAGCAGACGAAGAGGATGAACCTGCCACGGATCTGTCGTGACAGCAAGGTGACAGCAGCCTAATGAAGAGGAAAAGTAAAGTTGACCTCGATAGATAGAGAAAAATCTGCTTGTCTGTCGTGTGAAAACCAAATATTTTTCCAAGCCCCGGATCAAAAGATATGACAAGCCAAAGCTCAAGGAGAGGAAATCCCTAGAAACAAGGATGGCGGCTGCAAAGTAGGAACTTTAGAGATTAAGTCTTTATTAGAATCTTACTTTTAATTAAAGTTGTAATCCTTGTCAACTTAGAATACTTGAGCCCAAAGCTTATATAAGGGCATAGATTTTGACCTAGAGGGATATCATAGATCATACCCCATAACCGATAACCAAAACCCCCCTGTCGTTTACCCGTCACCGACATGTTCTAAATTCCCCCTAGGGCCACGGGTTGTTTTGTAAAGTAGTTGCAAGGGTTGTTTTGTTTTAGGATTTTCCAAGTTCAATAAAATAAACTTCAAGTTCTCTTATTTTGGTTTTAATATCTTGCAAGAGCATCGGGAGAGCATTGTGAGGTTATCTATTTACTTAGCATCGGGAGAGTTACGTATACGAAAGAAATAAGAGCGAGTTCTCTAGTTTATAGTTGAACTATCTCGTACCTAGGGATAGGGCGAGGTTAAGTGGCTAAGGAAGAATTCATACACATCGGTGTTCATCCTTCGATTCACGCCGGGAGGTATCATCAAGACGTGATCATCGACAGACTTGGACCTAGGGATAGGCCAAGGCAGATCTGGGATTCTTGCCAAACTTGAAGTACGGAGTTGGTGTGTTAGCTGCCGCGACAGCCAACGGACAGCCGTCGCGACAGGTGCTGCCGCGACGGGCGTGACGACAGAACTGGAGTTCCTAAGCAATTCAATACCTGCACTACTGAGCAATTCAATACCAGCCCATTCTCTCTATCTTGATATTTCTACTCTTTTTATTTACGTTTACTTCATTATTCTCGTGACAACTCTTAATTATTTCTTTACTTTCGTGCAGTGAAATAAGGTGAAGTCATTAGCCCAATCGCTGTGGAGACGATATTCGATACTTCGTATCACTTTACTACTTGCGTCGTGTACACTTGCACTACAATTGTGATAGACTCTTTTACACGCAACAAGTTTTTGGCACCGTTGCCGGGGATTGGCAACATAACTACACCTTTCTTTTATTGCACTTTTCGTTTTTGATTTTGTTTTTGTTTTATTTTTCGTTAGTACTTTCAACTCTTGCTTTTCACGAGGTTTTCTTGTTTATGCGCAGATCTAAAAGAGGTGAAGATTCTGAGTTTAAACTAGATCCAGAAATCGAACGTTCCTTCAGTCTCAAGAAACAACTTCGCCGACTTTTAGACAGAAACGAATACCTCGAGGAACAGTTAGAGAAGATGGGCCATAACCAACCTGCCGGCGGTCACATACCACCTATTGGCGATAACCACCCGCCTGTCGGTGACCCGCCCGTAGCAGATGGACGACGGTCATGTCGTGACTACATGCTGAACGATCATGTAGAGCTGGAGACCACGCTGCCGGATATTGATGTTGACAACTTCGAACTTAAACCTGTCATGTTTAGTATGATCAACAATGCCGGGCAGTTTAGTGGTGCTGTGACAGAAGATGCTAGGGAGCATCTCAAGACGTTCCAGGAGATCTGTGGTTCGTTTAGACTACCAGGAGTTAGTCCGGAGATACTGAGGCTTCGGTTATTTCCCCATTCATTGAGGGACAGAGCTAAAACTTGGTGGAATAAACTTATGCCGGGTTCAATTAGAACTTGGGCAGATTTATCTCATGAATTCTTATCTCGTTTTAATCCTTCGCATTTATCTGAGCGATTACGTAACGAAATTGCTACTTTTCAACAGGAAGACGACGAGCCGATGCACGAGGCCTGGGACAGATTTACTACTCTTCTACGGAACTGTCCAATGCATGGATTTCCCGTCTGGAATCAGGTAACTAAGTTCTATAATGCTGCTAACTTACAAACTCGCATTCGAATTGATTCTGCAGCAAACGGATTATTATTGGATAAAGATCCAGACGAGGCATTGCAAGTTTTGAAAAATCTGGCCAAGAATGAGGAGCAGTTTCCGACAACTAGAAGAGAGGGTAAACGGGTACTTGCTGTCAAGGATTATGAAACCGACAGCACTATGAAATCACATGTAGCATTCCTTACTAAAGCAATGAAAAGGTTATTGAATGAAGATGAATTACAAGGATTTGCTGTTGAGGAAGTTTGTACTATCTGTGAGGGAAATCATAGTCGGGATGAGTGCCCAATACAAATAGAAGAGGGAAAATATGTTGGAAATTACAAGCCAAATTATAATTCCAATAATTACAATCCTAATTGGAGGAAGGATCCCAAATTTTCCTGGAGTAATCCTAACAATGCCCTGAATCCACAAGCACATAATCAGAATCAGGGAGGTCCTAGATTGCTGACGCGACAGCAACTGCCGCAGAACCTGCCGCAGCACCTGCCGCCGCAGCAGCAACAGCAGCCACCACCTGCCACGAGCAGTATATTGGAACAGACACTGGCCACTTTTATGTCTCAGACCGGTACGTATATGGAGAATATGAATCAGTTTGTCAAGAAAACAGAAACTTTTATGGATAAAACCGAGATGAGGATGACAAATCATGAAGCTACCTTGAAATCTCTAGAGACACAAATGGGTCAGGTCTCTCAACATATTAAGCCGAGGCAGAATGGAGGATTCCCTAGCAATACAGAAAATGCTAGACCACCCACACATGAGCAATGTAAGGCCATTACTACTAGAAGTGGGAAGAAACTACCAGGGCCGGAAAAAGAAGCTGAAACAGAAAAAGAACCTGCCTTGGATAAACCTGCCGAGGAAGCTGCCCCGACAGGTGATAAACAGACTGCTGCCGATGAGCCTGTCACGACAGCAGAAGCGACAGAGGAGAAAAAAGATGATTACCGTCCTCAGATTCGCATGCAGTGGGAAGGACGTATTGCTGATTATCGTCCTCCACCACCTTTTCCTCAACGGATACAGCAAGCTAAGCATGAATCTCAACTTAAAAAGATTTATGATATTTTTAAACAGGTTCATATTAATATTCCGTTGTTAGATGCTGTTAGGGAGATGCCCGGTTATGCTAAATTTCTCAAGGATGTTATGTCGAAAAAATCTAAACCTGGGGAATTTGAAACGGTAAAGATGACAGAAGGTTGCGTGAGTATTCTTCATAGGCAGCCGCCCTAGAAAAAGAAGGATCCGGGGAGCTTCATCATACCTTGTGTAATCGGCGACAAATTTGTGGGTAAGGCACTTTGTGATCTTGGTGCTAGTGTTAATTTAATGCCAAAGTCTGTTTTTCAGAAATTAGGTATTGGAAAGGCGCGGCCCACGGCAGTGACCCTGCAGCTGGCCGACCGCTCTAACGTTCATCCCGAAGGAAAAATTGAAGATATTCTGGTAAGAGTGGATAAGCTTATTTTTCCTGCTGACTTTCTTATCTTAGATTGTGAGGCAGACGAAAACGCACCAGTCAT
Source organism: Hibiscus tridactylites (assembly GCA_958450335.1). NCBI lineage: Eukaryota > Viridiplantae > Streptophyta > Magnoliopsida > Malvales > Malvaceae > Hibiscus > Hibiscus tridactylites. The sequence continues at coordinate 60,988,181 of OY288275.1, forward strand.
CCTTGGGCGACCCTTCTTAGCCACGGGAAGATCATTGATTGATGTGGAGAAAAGAGAACTCACCATGCGCGTGAACGATCAAGATATTAAGTTGAATGTTCTCCAAGCAATGAAACATGCTGATATGGACGAGGAATGCAAGGCCATCATTGAGGTAACTCTTGATCACCCCTGCATCAGGTCGGGCTGCCGTGATATAAAATTTGGTCACTGCCGCGACAGCCACCTACAGGCCTGTCACGACAGCAACGATGACAGCACCGACGACAGCGACTCCTCTGAATCCGATACATCTGATACTGAAGGTCAGGAGGAGGTAAACTGGTTAGGCCATCGTCCAGGTAAGTTATTTGAACCTTTGAATTACACTTCGGATAACCATTTAATCCAAAAGCCATCTACTGTTGAACAGGAACGACAACTAAACCATGCACAAAATCGACATGCTAAGGCAGCACAAAAAGGCGATTGGATGGACGATAGCAGACATTCAAGGCATTAGTCCGGCGTTATGCATGCACAAAATCCTTCTAGAGGAAGAACATAAGCCGACTATAGATGCCCAAAGGCGGCTAAACCATGCGATGAAGGAGGTAGTGCGTAAAGAGATAATTAAATGGTTAGATGCTGGTATTATTTACGCCATCTCCGACAGCAAATGGGTGAGCCCGGTGCAATGTGTTCCCAAGAAATGAGGAATGACCGTGATAACTAACGAGAACAATGAGTTAATCCCAACAAGGACTGTGACCGGTTGGAGGGTTTGTATGGACTATCGGAAGCTTAATAAAGCTACCCGAAAAGACCATTTTCCTTTACCCTTTATTGATCAAATGCTTGATAGATTAGCGGGTAAACCTTACTATTGTTTTCTTGATGGTTATTCAGGTTACAATCAAATTGCTATTGCACCGGAGGATCAAGAAAATACGACTTTTACATGCCCCTATGGAACATACGCATTTAGGAGGATGCCGTTTGGCCTCTGTAACGCACCTGCCACCTTCCAAAGGTGCATGATGGCCATATTCTCCGACATGGTAGAGGACTTCCTTGAGATTTTCATGGATGATTTTTCCGTCTTTGGAGACGATTTTGAGAGCTGCCTCGGCAATCTTCAAAAGGTACTTGAAAGATGTGAAAAGGCTAATCTTGTTCTAAATTGGGAAAAATGCCACTTTATGGTAGACGAAGGGATAGTCCTTGGCCATAAGATTAGCTGCCGTGGGATAGAAGTCGACAGGGCTAAAATAGAAGTCATAGAGAAGCTGCCGCCGCCGACCATAGTCAAGGGCATTAGAAGTTTTTTAGGGCATGCTGGTTTTTATCGGAGATTCATTGCAAATTTTTCAAAAATCACCAAGCCCCTATGTCATCTCTTAGAGCAGAACCGACCCTTTGACCTTAATGAAGAATGTACTGAAGCATTCAAGGTTCTGAAGGAAAAACTGGTGACAGCCCCCATAGTACAGCCACCAGACTGGACACAGCCCTTTGAGATTATGTGTGATGCTAGTGACTATGTTGTCGGGGCAGCACTTGGGCAGCGCAAAGACAAGTTGTTTCATGTCATATACTATGCCAGCAAAACATTAAATGACGCCCAAGTGAACTACACCACCACAGAAAAGGAGCTGTTAGCTGTGGTGTTCTCCATCGACAAGTTTCGTTCCTACATACTCGGGACGAAGGTAATAATACACACCGACCATTCTGCCCTAAAGTATTTGTTCGCAAAAAAGGATGCAAAACCTAGATTGATACGGTGGATCTTACTATTACAAGAGTTCGACCTTGAGATCAAGGACAAAAAAGGGACAGAAAATCAGGTGGCAGATCACTTGTCAAGGTTGGAGAAGGGACAGAGTCTACCAATAGATGAGACACACATACTCGAGACCTTCCCTGATAAGCAGCTCTTTCCTGCCGTAATCGCTGTCGCGACAGCCATGGCGGCAGGTAAGTCTTCTGACCTTCCCTGATATGCTGATTTCGTTAATTTTATAGTTAGCGGAATATTACCTTCTGATCTTAATTATCAAGCCAGGAAGAGGTTCCAAAATGATGTTAAGCATTATTATTGGGACGAACCTCTTCTTTTCAAAATATGCGCAGATCAGGTTATAAGGAGGTGTGTACCACAAGAGGAACAAGAAGACATTCTCCATCACTGTCATGCTTCACAATATGGAGGTCACTTAGGAGGCAATAAAACGGCTGCCAAGGTGCTGCAGTCAGGGTTCTATTGGCCGACACTGTATAAAGATGCACAGGACTTTTACAAGAACTGTGACAGGTGCCAGCGGACAGGTAACATCTCAAGGAGAAACGAGATGCCACTGCAGAACATTCTAGAAGTCGAGATCTTTGATGTTTGGGGGTTTGATTTTATGGGACCTTTTCCATCTTCATGTGGAAATCTTTACATCCTCCTAGCAGTGGATTATGTCTCCAAGTGGGTAGAAGCAATCGCAACTCAAAAGAATGATGCCAAGACGGTCCAAAAGTTTTTACACAAAAACATTTTTTCTAGATTTGGCATCCCTAAGGCGATTATCAGTGATGAAGGGAGACATTTTGATAATAAGGTAATTGCTGCCGCCTTGAAGAAATATGGTGTCAAGCACAGGATCGCGACAGCATACCACCCACAGACCAAAGGACAGGCTGAGATATCCAATAGGGAAGTGAAGAACATTCTTGAAAAGATGGTTAAACCAACTAGGAAAGATTGGTCTTTACTTTTGAATGATGCATTATGGGCATATAGGACAGCTTTTAAAACTCCATTAGGCATGTCTCCATACCGTTTGATTTATGGAAAAACCTGTCACTTGCCTATCGAGATCGAGCACAAAGCATATTGGGCAATCAAGGCAGTGAATATGGACATGGACAAGGCAGGCCAGAAAAGGCTATTAGATCTGAACGAGATTGAGGAATTACGGACAATGGCCTACGACAATGCACGAATTTACAAGGAAAATACTAAGAAGTGGCATGACAAGAAACTGCTGCCACGACAGTTCTGCCCAGGGCAGCTTGTGTTGTTGTTCAATTCTAGGTTGAAACTCTTCTCAGGGAAGTTAAAATCTAGATGGTCTGGCCCGTTCCAAGTGGTACAAGTTTTTCCCCATGGTGTCATCACAATACGATCGTTAGAAGACGAGCACCAATTCAAAGTCAATGGACAGCGCCTTAATCATTATCGAGGGACTGAAGCCCCAGGAATACAGGAAGTGGTTACTTTAGGAGATGACCCACAAGGCATCCCTAATTTAACCTAATTTTTTTTATTTTTACTATTTATTTTTATTATTTATTAGTTATTAGGAAATTAGGTTATTTTATTCGAATAATGTTTTTATATTTTCTATTTTTAGGAAATAAAGGAGTCAAGAAGAAAAGGAGAAGTGACCCAAGCCCACCATCCATCCACCAGCCCACCAGAGCCCATTTATTGAAGCCTGTCGTTTCGGCTGCCGCCGCAGACGGATAAGACAGGCTGTCAACAGACTGACACGGCAGACGCAGAAGCGTGTGACAGACGCGTAACAGACGCATAAATTCGTCGCCCCGTTAATCACGCCTGACGTTACAGCATTAAACGGGCAGACCCTCGACCGCTATAAAACCCCGTTTTCATTTTCACTTTTTCTCACTTCTGCTTATTCTCCCTTGTTTTCTCCTCTAGTTTTTATTTCTTTTTCTCTATTTCACAACCCTTGCAACTAACATGTCGTCTAGACAGACCCGCCGTAGTGCTGCCTCAGCCTCTTCTTCAGCAGCAGCGACGCCCTTCGCCACAAAGGAGTTATGGGAGGAAAGGGGTTTCGTTTACATCAGAAAAGCACCCAACATGGGACTTCGACCTTTCATCACAAAGGCAATCACAGCTCAACTATGGGAGCAATTCGCCGAACAACCGGCAGAACTAAACGACACATTAGTCCGGGAGTTCTATGCTGCCATAGACAGCAGAACGACAACATCTGTCACCATTCGAGGAGTAAAAGTGCCCTTCACAGCCGACAGCATCAACCACATGTTTGGCCTCTACTTTGGCCCCGATGATGATGCCCACTAGAAATTCCTCGACACACTCGATGCTGCCGCCTATGGTGCTGTCATGGCGGAAGTGACAGAGGAGGGCACAACATGGACAACCAGCAAAAAGAACCCCCACTCTGTAAAAAGGGGGCAGCTCCTCCCTGAAGCCAAACTCTGGAACGCTTTCATCAAAAAGCGTATCATGCCTTCTTCCCACCACACGACAGTGAACCAGCAGCGGCTTGCCCTCATTCACTCAATCATGCACGACAGGCCTATCAATGTGGGCCGCTATATGAGGGACAGCATCCTAGACTGCACATTCCGCTCCGACTCCCGCCTCTGCCTGCCGTTCACAATAACCTCCTTATGCCGCTGTGCTGCTGTCCCCGAGGAACCCTCCGACAAACTCATCAAGGGCAGAGGCTGGACAGACAACAACATCAACAGCCTCATGGAGCTGGTAGTGGCTACACCTATCTCTTCCTTCAACCCAGCCGGCTCCCCAGCAGAATCATCAGAGGAACCTGCCCCTGAACCTACTGCCGCCACCGCTCCGACAGACCAGTCTGCCCACATCCTTGCTGTGCTACAACGGGTAGAGGAGAGACAAATGGGATTGATGACCTTCATCCGGGATTTCACCAATTCGACGGTAAACTTCATTACCCACACTTTAACTTATCCCGATGTTCATTTCCCTACTTTCCCTGGCCATTATTTCCACATCCCCTCCCCTGTCCACACGCCCACACCACCTGCCTCCCCACATTCCCACTCTACTGCCTCCACCCCATCACCTGCCCCGACGGCAGCAGGAAGTCCACCGACCGACACCTCTGCCAGAGGAACAAAGAGACCTGCCTCCGATGACAGCCCTCTGATCAGGAGGAATTTGGAGAGAGAATTTACGCCTGTCAAGAGGCAGAAGCACGTGGCAGACAGGAGGCTGATGCCCAAGGCTAGCACCACCACCAGTAGCACCTGGGACAGTGGCAGCAGTTCCGACATCTATCTCGTGGAGCAACCTGCCCCGGAACCTGCCCAGCCTCCTCCCCAACTCAGACGCCGCCGTCAGATCCGTGTCAGCAGCAGCAGCGAGGACAGCGACTGAAAATTTAAGTTTTTATTTTCCTCTTATTGCTGCCTGCTTTTATCTTTTGTGATGTACTTGTCTTCATGTTTTTGTTTTTTCTGTCATTTTGCATTGAGGGCAATGCAACCCTCGAGTTTGGGGGTGGCAACCCTCCATCATTAATGGAGTCTTAAGTACATCTTTTTATTAATTGTTGTGTCTTCTTTTTAAATAAGTTCTCTTAAAAAAAATCAGAAAATTTAAAACGGTTGGCTTAAAACTGTGAAGTTAACTTACCTGTCATGACAGCTCTGTCGTGGCAGCATCTTTAGGACAGTTTAAGGAGAAGTTTAGAGCCTTTCTATAGTTCTGAAAAACTTAAACACCATTGTGACTGTTATATTGTTTAGATTTCTTTTAGCCAAACTAGAATAGGAAGCTTAGAACTTGAATAGCCCCTAGAGGTGCCTAACACTGGCTCTAGGAAAGAAGTTTAGCAAAAGAAACTCAAAAACCTAGAGGTGCCCGAAACCGGCTCTAGGAAGCTAACTAGAGGTGCCCAAAACTGGCTCTAGAAAAACTTAGCTTGAAAATAGAAAGAAAAAGAAGCATGAAAATGTGTCTTCAAGAAAATAAACTTTGGCATAAAAACTCGAGTTAAAAAAGTTGAATATTCTAGTGAAACTAAGAGAGTCTTAGCATATAACTGTTCACAAGCATGCACACACTGCACGAGAACTATAAGGAGATTCCGGACAGATCCTAACCTTTCCGACAGGTTGCTGCCGCCATAGAGAATGAGCGACGGGTAAGGGACAGTTCACTGTTTGACAGCCAACACAAAAATATTTATTTTTCTTTTAGGTTTAATTGCTTGAGGGCAAGCAAAAACTTGAGTTTGGGGGTGTGTTGAGTGTGTAAAAGTTCTATTATTTACACCCTTTTTAAGCCATATTTCTGCTGCATTCAAGCATCATTGCATTGCATTTAGGTTAGTTTTCAGTAAAACATCACAAATATGTAAACGGCACGGATTCTACTAAAAGATGGTTGATTTTGCAGGTAGCTGCCATAGTTGACGAAGACGGCAGGCGCAGGGCAGAGAAGCAGGAAAGCTGAACTGGACAAGCAGACGAAGAGGATGAACCTGCCACGGATCTGTCGTGACAGCAAGGTGACAGCAGCCTAATGAAGAGGAAAAGTAAAGTGGACCTCGATAGATAGAGAAAAATCTGCTCGTCTGTCGTGTGAAAACCAAATATTTTTCCAAGCCCCGGATCAAAAGATATGACAAGCCAAAGCTCAAGGAGAGGAAATCCCTAGAAACAAGGATGGCGGCTGCAAAGTAGGAACTTTAGAGATTAAGTCTTTATTAGAATCTTACTTTTAATTAAAGTTGTAATCCTTGTCAACTTAGAATACTTGAGCCCAAAGCTTATATAAGGGCATAGATTTTAACCTAGAGGGATATCATAGATCATACCCCATAACCGATAACCAAAACCCCCCTGTCATTTACCCGTCACCGACATGTTCTAAATTCCCCCTAGGGCCACGGGTTGTTTTGTAAAGTAGTTGCAAGGGTTGTTTTGTTTTAGGATTTTCCAAGTTCAATAAAATAAACTTCAAGTTCTCTTATTTTGGTTTTAATATCTTGCAAGAGCATCGGGAGAGCATTGTGAGGTTATCTATTTACTTAGCATCGGGAGAGTTAAGTATACGAAAGAAATAAGAGCGAGTTCTCTAGTTTATAGTTGAACTATCTCGTACCTAGGGATAGGGCGAGGTTAAGTGGCTAAGGAAGAATTCATACACATCGGTGTTCATCCTTCGATTCACGCCGGGAGGTATCATCAAGACGTGATCATCGACAGACTTGGACCTAGGGATAGGCCAAGGCAGATCTGGGATTCTTACCAAACTTGAAGTACAGAGTTGGTGTGTTAGCTGCCGCGACAGCCAACGGACAGCCGCCGCGACAGGTGCTGCCGCGACGGGCGCGACGACAGAACTGGAGTTCCTAAGCAATTCAATACCTGCACTACTGAGCAATTCAATACCAGCCCATTCTCTCTATCTTGATATTTCTACTTTTTTTGTTTACGTTTACTTCATTATTCTCGTGACAACTCTTAATTATTTCTTTACTTTCGTGCAGTGAAATAAGGTGAAGTCATTAGCCCAATCCCTGTGGAGACGATATCCGATACTTCGTATCACTTTACTACTTGCGTCGTGTACACTTGCACTACAATTGCGATAGACTCTTTTACACGCAACAATATCATCAATAAATACCACAACAAACTGGTCAGGATAGGGTTGAAACACCCTATTCATCATATCCATAAAAGCGAAAGGGGCGTTAGTCAACCCAAAAGGCATCACAAGGAACTCATAATGACCATACCATATCTGGAAAGTTGTTTTGAACACATCACAATCCTTAACCTTGAGTTGGTAATAACCAGATCTCAGGTCTATCTTAGAGAATATCGTAGCTCCCTAGAACTGGTCAAACAGATCATCAATACGAGGAATGAGATATTTGTTCTTGATCGTCAGCTTGTTCAGCTTCTGATAATCTATACAGTGTCGAAGTGTCCCATCCTTCTTCTTAACAAACAAAACAGGAGCTCCCCAAGGAGAAACACTAGGTCAAATGAAACCTCGATCCAACAGTTCTTGCAACTGAATCTTGAACTCTTTAAGTTCTTTCGGTGCCATCCGATAAGGTGTAACACCCGGGTTTGGGGGTCAGGTGAAATTAAAATATTAAAATATTATTTTTGGGCCTTCTATTTTCAAAACAAATAAAATGAATATGTTGGGCTTGTTTAGAATTAAACCCAATGGCCATGGATTTTTGTACTATTGTAATAATCCATGTTCATTAAGGGTAAATGAGTCATTTGACACTTTTTCAAATAAAACAAAAACATACAACACTCCTTATGTCTTCATTTTCTTCCTCCAAAGCAAAAACCAACGAGATCTTAGCCTCCCCTCCTCTTGCCATTGTTCCATCTCCTCCTCTCACCATTCAAGTGCATTTTTGAAAGGTAATTACGTTTTTGAGTTATCCTCAACTTTCTCTTTCTCTACGTGTTTTTAGTTTTCAATGAAACCCATTATTTTGTGTTTTGAGTTTTCGAGTTCAAAGAATAAAAACCCAAACTTTATTGACTTTTTATCAAGCTTTTGATCCTTTGAAGTTAGATAAGTGTTTAGTAATCCAAATGGTCCAACATATCTAGATTTTGAATGGTTTTAAACCAATTTTCGGATTTGGGTTTAAGTGGGGTTTTAGAGTGCTTTAAAATGGGTATTTGGGGCTGTTTTGGTTAAGAAATTGAGGGTTGATGATTGTATGATGTTTAGCGGTTATTTTGGAAGTTTTTGAGAATGGAAAAGGGGTTGGGATCAATGGTTATTAGTTGTGCAAATGGGCTGCTCGAAAATATATGTCTAAGGGTGTTCTTAGTTGGCTAAATGCTTGTTTTGTACTCTGAGGTTGCTACAGTGATTTGTGGGCTGATTTGTGTTTATTTTTTAGCTTTGATTGACTAGCATCGGGATTTGGTGTTAGAGTTTGTTAAGCTTGGAGTAGTCGGTGAGTGGTTCTTCGATTTTAAATTGGTTTTCAAATGTTGGTCTGAGCATGTGGACTTAGGTCGGGCTTGGTAAACCCTCCTAGAGTTGGGATTAGATTGGTAGTCTAAGCTCAAGCTTTAGTTTAGAAGACTTTGGTTGAACTTCCAAATGTTGTGTTATGCCTCACGTATTAAATGTGAATGATGTTGTTATGCATTTGGTGCATATGTGTTGTGATGAGGCATGATGATTCATTTATGCATTGTGATATGCATGTGTTTGATGAAATGTGGGTGCATGATGGTAAATCATGGTGAGTACGTGCTAAACACGAAAATTGGTAAGAATGTTCTGAGGTTGAGCTATGAAATGAGTTAGTATTGGCTCTAGTATGCTTGGGTACAAACATTAGGATGTTAGTGTGCACACGAGTGTCGAAATGCGCGTGTGGTCTTGGTGATGGTAGTCATCAAGATGGAGTACAGGTACACCCGAAAATCTTCATTTATATTTTAGTCGGTGATGAGTGGAATCCCATCGACGGGGCATGAGGATGAGTGGAATCCCCTTCGTGTGAAACGATGATGAGTGTAATCCCACCGTGAGGTAATATAAAGGTTGAGTTGTTGGATGTGAGTTCCAACGGTTGTTATTCGCGTATTCGGGTCATAGCTAGGTGCCAATACGTTTTGTTGAATGTGTTTCATATGGTTGTATTTATGGACATGTTGAGCATGGCATGATATTTGATGTTATGTTCATGCATTATATATATTTGACTCTTGTGGCTTCGAAGGTAAGAAAACATGCATTCTTCCTTGGTTATGTTGCTCGTGCTTGGACCCTGCATTGTCGAGGTTTGTTTTATGAGCTTACCCTCACTAAGCTTTATGCTTACGCTCTCTTTTGTTCGACAATGCAGATCCTTAGTTCGTGGGTTGCTTGTGCAAGGAGAAAGGCCTCCAAGTGTGTTATCTTAACCTTCAAGTATGAACTTTTAAGTTAAAAGATGTAATAGATGAGCAATGGAGATTTGTGTATGTTGCTTGTGTTAAAGAGCTTGTTTAGACTTCTCTAGTATGTTGGTGTTGGTTGCGGTTTGTTCATGCCACGTATGTTGGCCTTGTGCCCTTGTCTTTAAGCTTTTGTGTATGTTTATTTCTAAGGCATGAAACCTTGTTATGCAATGTATGTCTCTTTTGGTGAATGCTTGATTCCTTAAATGCATGGCCTTTTCATGTATGTTGTGTGTTGATCACGCTTGCAATAGGGTGTATGCCTCTAGAGTTTATGCATGCATGTTTGGAGGTCCTAGTTGGTGTCTTTGAGGCAGCCTTGTGCCTTAACCAACTAAAACCAGTGAGATTGAGTCGGGGTTATCGATATGGTTGGACCCATATCGATACGACCTTCTTGTTTCAAGCCAAGCGTTTCGATACTCGGGAAGGCGTACCGATACCAATTTTGCTACTGGAAATCTGAGATTTTGACGAGAATTTGAGGGTATCGAAACGAGCTTAGGTGTATCGAAACGGTCTCCGTAGCGTTGACCAAGAGAAGTTGACCGTTGAGGGCGTATCGGTATGGTCAACCAGTGTACCGATACGGTCTCCTTGAGTTGACTTTGGTTTGTTGACCTAGTCAAGGCGTATAGATACCCTCTTTGAGTGTATCGATACGGTCTGCAGTATAAGCTAAAATGGGCTGTTTTTAAATTGTTATTTGGTTGTTCGCCTCGCTTGTTTCTTCTGTTGTCGTTGTTTCACATAGGATGTATTACGGCCTTTAGACAAGATAATAATGTAAAAGAAAGTTTTCTAGGGTCGTTAACCGAAGTGGAGCCTTAACGGGTTTCGCCTCGGTTTTCCCCGTGTGACCCACTAGGACCGGTCAGCCGCCCAGGCCGGGGCGAGGGGGTTACATAAGGTGCCATAGACACAGGAGTTATACCCAGATAAACCTCGATGCCAAACTCAACCTCATCCCGTTTCGGCGGTACCCCAGGTAATTCTTTTATAAAAACATCTGGAAAGTCTTTCACAACTCGAATCTTATCTAATCTGGAATTAGACTGTCTCGGATCAAGGATATAGGCAAGACAAGCAATAGAACCTTTCCTGATCATTTTCTCAGCTTCGAGAGTTGAAACTTATTAGATAGAAACCCTCTACGCTCACCAACCAGAATCACCTCACAATCATCAGAAGTTCTCGGTGTAGCCCTTTTCTTTTCACAATCTAAGGTAACACGGTGTGTAGACCACCAATCCATACCCAGAATAAGATCAAACTCCCCAAAGGACAACTCCATCAAATCAGCACGAAAGATCTCCCCTTGAATCTCAAAAGGACAATTCTTATATAGTTTAGTAACCTCAACTAGATTACCCACTAGACTGTGTACAGTAACAAAACTAACAACATCCTCAACAGAAATCTCAAGACCCCCAAACACAGAACTCGTAACATATGAATAAGTCGAACCATTATCTAGTAAAGCAAAATACAGAATAGAATGGATAGAGAATGCGCCGGCAATAACATCTGGCTCATCACGGTCCTCGTGCCTCCTAGTAGAATAAACTAACTCCGGTTGTCTGGCCCCTGATCCTACTGATCCTCTACTCGGAGCTGGTCTACCTCTACTAGCAGAGCCTGAAGTAACAAATCTGACCTGACCTCTTCCCCTGGCGGGAGTCTGTACTGATGCCTAAGACTGAGTAGTAGTAAAAGTTGAGGGAGGTGGAACCGGACAATCTCTGAAACGATGCTCAAATGAACTACATCTGAAACAAGCTCCAGTCTGCCTCCTACACTCGCTCGAATGCAATTTCTTACAAAAAGGACATTGTGGCACCCCTCGAGTACCTGTTGTACCACTAGCACCGACAGTCGGAACAGAAGAAGTCACTGGTCTAGCTCTCGAATAACTCTGATAGTATGACTCATCTCTGGCCCTCTTCTTAGACTGATTCCCCTGACTATGCTGAACTGGCACTAACACTGGTCTCTTCCCTCTATCAGATCCATGCAACTCAAGCTGTCTCAACTATGCCTCATTACGTTCAGCCACCCTAGCTCGTCGAGTAATGTCTTTGTATTCCTGGTCCATATGTAAAGCAACACCGGCCTTTATCGTAGGACGCAATCCCTTCAGAAACCAATCACACTTGTCTTTTTTTGTGGTCACTAAATCTGGGATGTACTGAATCAATCTCATAAACTCGATCTCATAGTCATTAACAGTCATATTGTTCTGTCTCAGATTCATGAAATCATCTCTACACTTAGCTATATAATCAGCTCCGACATATCGATCACGGAAAGTCTGTCTGAAATGATCCCAAGTAACAGTACTAGCTGGAGTAACAAGCTCCCCAGCCTCCCACCAATTCTGGGCTTCACCCTGCAGTAGTGAAATGGAAGCCCTGAGTTTCCGGTCGGTAGGATAATACATCTCAACAAATAATCGTTGAAACTTCTTCAGTCAGTACTCTGCATCTGCCGGGTCTGTACCCGTCTTTCCATCGAACATAGTCATCCCGGCAGCAAGAAACTCTGTGGATATGGGTCTCCGAACACTTTCAGACTGACGAAGGTATCTCAATAACTCTTTCTGAACAATCACAACATCTATGCCCACTGTCTCACTATCCCCTGAATCACGATGACCACTACTCTGAGCAGGCTGAACATGTGGGTCTCCTCCACCAGTCTGATGAGCTCCAGTCTGTTGAGCTCCTGTCTACTGAGCTCTTTTCTGGTCCACATGTTGTTCCTCCACATTCGCAACTTGGACTTCATCCTGATTTTGTATCGAACCCTCAGGAGGTGGAATGTCACTATCTATAGTCACGTTACGACCTCGTCCTTAGCCACGACCTCGATCGGCCGCTACTCTAGAACTTCTTCGAGGTGGCATAATAGTATATCTACAGAAGACAGAATCCTAAGATTAGATTCGGTACTTGGAGACCATATTCAAAACAAGTATAAATATATTCATAACAGATCATAAGTTTATCTGAATTCCCGTTTTACCCGAAAACATTTGATAAGGCATACAAAAATTTATTTTCAATTTAAAATTGATTTATATCACCCAGGCTGAGTGTTGAACCTGACTCTGATACCACTAAATGTAACCCCCTAAACCTGACCCGGAAGAACTAGGTTGAATATAAGGAGTCAAGCTCAAAGCTTGTCCCTCACGCAAGTAACCAGGCTCAAAACTTAAATTCCAAAATAGATAATACTAATATCGCATAATACATATTTATAAAATATTCCTGAAAACATTAAACATTTAAAATGTACATGCATGATAAAACGTAATAACCCAAAACAAAACATCCGAAATCTGAAATATTTACAATCTGATAAAATATATAATATAAATAGGTCCAAGTATCATACTGATAATAATAAATAAATAAGATTGGAAAATGAGGTCCTCCAAGTACCGTAGCCTAGACCTGAGTATCTGAAATAGAAACTAAGGGGGAGTCAGCGAAAGCGCTCAGTGTGTTTCTACAGTGCAAACAGGAATAACATAATCATCATATCAACAGAGTCAATCAGAAATTATCAGAATTCAATTTTCCACCAAGAAACAATTCAATTGCATCAAAAAGTATGAATGAATATGCAACACAGTATGACATGCACCCAACTACATCATCATCCGAAAAGTAAGGTTCCCCAGAACCACTCTCCACCTCGTCACCATCCGAAGTGGAATCCAGCCCGTAGGGCGAAACCATTGATCCGAAGTAGACATCAACTCGAAGGATGAAGCTACTGAACTTCCCCGTACAGAATCCCAACCATAATGAGATGACATAAAATTCGAGTTCTGAATCTGAATGCATTGTTTATCAACAGAAATGCATAACCACATAATCCGATATACAATAATCTGAATCTGAATGTATATACAAATATTGCATAACGTAACAGAATGCTGAACAAGTCAAACATCACAGATCAACATAATATTATCATCATACATCATCAGACCACGTCATGTATACATTTCAGCAAATCAACACATTTACATACAGAGCATTGTAATCAGACAGCATAGAAGAGAACACACCTCAAGTAGCTAACACTCAACGTTGACGGTGACGTTTCCCACGCTTAGCTCTATCTCTAGGTCGGTCAGAGTCAGCTCCTATAACAATTAAATACACCATCAAAGATACTACTACTATGCCAAGACACTGATAGTATAAATATCGAATATATTAATAATTAAACTCATGATCGGATCGCAATGTCTGAGCAACATGAGGTTGTCCAGGTGGAGGAGGAGGAAGGATCTCAGTATCCGAGTAAATATCGTCTGCAAATACGAATAATACCAATTAATTTCCTGATATTCAAATATTTAAAAACTAAGTATACTTAAATAAAAGTGGTCAAAACGGTCCTTTGGGTTCGAATTTGGGGAAACGGAACCAAGACGTTGAAAAACATAAAATAGCCATTTTTTGAAAAAGTCAACGGTCAACGGGACAATGGTCAACGGTCAACGGGTCAATGCTGACGTCATTGCTGACGTCAACCGGCTGTTTATAAGACGAACTGTTTATAAGACCGGTTTTGACCAGTTCAAACCCCCAAATTCCCAATTTCCTACCGATTTGAAAATAGGGTTTCCCCTAATCGGATTTCATCGTCGGAAATGCCCGCCGGTGACCCTTATGTACCGATTCCGACCAAACTAACCTAACCCACACAAACCAAATAACCATCGGCTTACCCATACGTCAAACTCGAACGGAAACTGAACACGACGACGGTGAGGCAGAAAGTCGAAGGGTTTTACACCGATTTTCGGTAAAAGACAACGGTGCTAGAGCGACGGAGGGGCGGGTTTTTATCGAAAATGTGAGGAGAGTTAAACGGTGGTTACGGATTGATGAACGGTCTGCGGTAGCTCCCTCGTCGGAGCTTGATCGAAAAATGAAATGAAAAAGGTTAGTGGTTTTTTCCTTTACTGTGCTGAAACACGAAAAAATGGGAGAAAGGGGTAACCGAATCATCACAAACAATTGAAAGGGAACCAAATTTTTCCTTTAATTTTTTTGCATAAATTACACAATAAGGGCTCCTAAAATAGCCCGCTTCACACTATTGTCCCCTTAGATTAAGATTCTTACAAGTGGGTCACTAAAATTAATTTAAAATTTCTCAAATTTTAGGTTTAATTTAGGTTTTATTAATTTAATAAAATCGGGGTGTTACAAAATAAATATTTTTTGTTTAACCAGTATTCAACTCATTGCCTGATTAATTCGGATTGAGTATTGTAGAGGCCTATTATGGGGGTGACCCTCCTTATCCAATTGCTTCATTCACAACTCTAAAATTCGAACTTTTAGCCTTACAAAAAAGGATCTAATGTTTTATCACACTAAACCAACTAGTTGTTGGTGATAAAATAAACATTCTTTTAACAATATCAGTTACTTTTAAAAAGGTATTTTTTGATTGAATGGGTGAGAGACATAATATGTGTGATGGTGGGAAAATTTTGATTTGATTCAAAAAATTATTTTTATTTTGAGTTGTTTAAGTCAATTAAATTAGTTATGAGTTCAAGATAAAGTTTGAGTTTTCAAAGAAAAAATAAAAAAAAAAATAAAAATGATGTCATTTTAGTTTTTAGCTAAGTAATTTGATGTTTTTGTGATTTAGTTCATAATTTTCTCATTTCTTCAATTCAGCCTTTTGAGAATATTTTTTCCTTTTGTAATTTAGTCCTTTAGTTTTGTGTTTTATTCAATTTGGCCTCTAGTTGCAACTCTATGCAAATTCTTTCTTTCTATCAATTTCTTAACCCATTTACACTCTCATCAATACTTTGTTCTCAAAATCTCTCATTTAAGAACAAAAAAAAAACAAAATAATAAATATATTATATAATTTTAGATGGTATTTGATGTATTAAAAAACATTCTTTTTTGGTATAATTCATGTGAATTTTATGTCCATATTCGGGATTCGTGTCCCTCCCTCCCAATAAGGTTGTCTCCAAGATTCGAACTTGGGTTCTCTCCTTTGGAGTGCAATATGTCTTGTCATTGCACCCAACGCTTGTTGGTATTAAATAACATTACAAATCTTATTTACACATGCAAAAAAGAATATTAGAAATATGCATGTATATTGTATATGATTAGAGAGAATCGTTTAAATTAAAACGAATCAATAACATGATATTATACATAATTATATTTAAATTTTAACATAAACTCAAACAAATATATTCTATTCTACTTGAAAAAAAAATTAAATGAAATTGGAATGATAGAATGATACTCGTAAGTTTAACTAACTCGAATCTTTCCACTCAACTTGATTAAATACTCATCCTAAATAAATAGGCTTGTATAAAAATCCCATTTATTCTCGCTCTTTCAAAGACTACGACTATAATATTTTATTTTATTTTCTATCGTTTCTTTTTTATTTACCCTAGTTATCATATTTTTAATAAATTTATAAATAATTAATCATTGATTTATTTTATATAAATATTAAATAGTATTATAAATATAATTTTGTCAATTAATTATATTATATACTTTTTAAAACTAACATCTTTAAACTTAAAAAGTAATTTCTCTAAAATAACTATTTTTAGAGGCAAAAACTAACGGTTTTTCGTTAAAAGCTATCACTTATTTTAGAAATAAATTTTAATACTATATAAAATTTTAAATTGTATTGACTAAACGTATGATGTTAGAAATTAGCAAATATACTATAAACAATGCCAGAGAAATTGAGCTGAGATTGCTTGTGACCCAAACCAAGTCCATTATTTTTAAAATAAAAGATAATTAATTGATATTTTAGCACTTTCATCTATACTTATGTATATTTAATGGTTTATTTAAATATTAATTAAAATAATTATTGTCAAAAAATTAATTAAGAATAGTTGAGGTGGATTAATTCTAGTTGTGGAGGGAAAAAACTCTACCGCCAATATATTCAATAATAAACGTTACGTTAAAAACGTATAGATTAATATTTGATACATCAATTAGGTGACCTCAATATTGTCAGCAAATGAAATATCTTGAGACCACGTTCGACCATGTCCAGCACAGCTTAATTTTCAAGTAACCTGATTGTATATATCTCCGGTTGTCACAAGTCTTCAGTATAGATACTTAAGTATCAATATCGATATTCCATACATTAAATACAAAAATAGACGTTGTGAAACTCAATGTGTATGGATACTTATAAAGAAGTATCGATATCGGTACTTAGTAGCCGGTATTGACACTAAAAAGATATTCGATGATTTAAAAATCAATTCATAAAGATATTCGATAATTTGAAAATCAATTCATAAAGATATTCGATGTTTTGAGAAATTATCAGCAACCAATAGAGAATGACGGCCTAGCTTCGAAAGGAGAGGAAAGGTGAGTCTGAAGAAAATACTAGTATGAAAACCCCTAGCTTCGAAACTCTTCCTTCTTCCTCAATATTCTGCAAAAAAAAAACTATCTCTAATTGAAGCATCAAAAAACACTCGGAGTGTCAAATTTGACGCATCTATATGGTGGAACTAGAAATGGGTATTAGGTGGTGAGTGGGTGATGGACACTTCGTTGGGGTGTTAAATAATCTATGGATAATTTAGAGACTAATCTAAAAATTATATTTCGTAATTCATAGACTGGTGTAATAATATAAAATCGATTTATACGAGTGTAATAATTTATTGATAATGAGCAATTGTTGTACAACCAACCTATATCGGTGTAAATATGTTTGAGAGATTAGAAATATTTTACACCGGTGTAATTGTATTTTAAAAAGTAAAAAAATGTACTCTTGTGAAATTAAGTATTGATAAGTGAAAATTGTGTTGTGCAAATAAAAATGTGTTCTATATTTCAAAGCCAACTTGGGATTTTAGGATTTTTTAAAAGTTTTACTATTGTTTTAGGTTTCAAGTACTCAAAATTGATTACAACTTATCAAAAACAAAAATAAAAATTTAAGAGGAGTCTAAGTTTTAAAATGGTTTCAACCAAAAGTGTTTTTCCAAATGAGGAGGGTTATACGATTAGAAAAATATTTTTGGAAGTAAATGTGTTTATTTGAGAATTAAAAAGTATTTCTACTAAAATAAACAAATAAAAAATTCACTTAGAAGACCCTAATATGAGCTTCAATTTTCCTCATGTTTCTCCGGAACTCAATCTTAAGACGTCGGCGGCACTATATGACGACTCCAGTGGCCAGCCGTCGGGAGGGGTGGTTGACGTCCCCGTACCGGCAACGCTGGAGAGGTCGGGGTCTCCTGTTGCTATGGAGGCCCAACCAGTATTGAAGAAATCACGGGAGGAGGATGGTTTGAATAATTCACTCGACGTCGACATGGTGAATGGTGGGGCTGAGCCTGCTGCGATGGAAGGTCTAGGGGCTGATCGTGGCGGTGCTGCTAGTGATAGGAAATCGTATGCGTCCATGATGGCTGAATCATCGACATGAGGGTGTGGTGCAATCGTAGATGGTTCCGATGAGGGTATTGAAGTGCTGGATACGGATTTTGTGGTTGATCGTAGTGGCCTCTTTCATAGAATTTCGTTTTCGGAAAGAGTACATTCGCGAATTGATGAAAGTATGCAAAGAGCTATTATAGTTCGACCTCTTGGGAGAACGATTGGTTTCAAGACATTGGTAAATCGGGTTCATGCTCTATGGAAGACGGAGAAGAATTTTCAGGTTATAGATTTGGACAACAACTATTTCCTGATTAAATTTGAATCCGTTGATGACTATACTAAAGTGCTTACGGGTGGTCCTTGGACTTTGTTCGGATGTTACTTAACAGTGCAACCCTGGTCTAGGAGTTTTTTGACAGCGGAAAAACATCCTTCTCAGGTGGTTGTGTGGATCCGCCTGCCGGGTCTCCCATACCGTTATTACTCGAAGGCTTTACTCCGAAGGATTGCTGATGTTATTGGACGTGTTATCAAGATTGATTATAGTACGTCGTTGGGTGAACGGGGTCGTTTCACAAGACTTGTTGTGGTTGTGGATCTTAACAAACCTTTGCTATCGTGTATTAGTATCGATGGATTTGTCCAAAAACTTGAGTATGAGGGACTCCAACTAGTTTGTTTCAAATGCGGTAGGTATGGTCATTCCGTGGAGTTGTGCGCGAATGGGGATAATGTTTGTGAGGAGGGAGCGGAGCCGCAACCGGATAATAACACACCGGAGGTGACATCTACTATTGAGATATATAAGGAGGATTTATTTGGCCCTTGGATGGTGGTTGAGACTTGAGAGGCATCGTCGTCGGCCATCTCAGATGAATGGAAAAAGAGATGATGGCGCCCATGTTGATCGAGGTGGTTCTCGATTTGGTGTGTTGCAAGGCCTACGTGAGGTTGATGGCGTTGTGGCAGAGAGTATCGCTAAGTCAGATATAGAGTAGAGTACTCAAAGGAGGAATATGGACGTGCATGGCACTAACCGTACGCCCTCAAGCTTAGCAACTGCTGCCAGGACGCCAAATACCATTGACGTTGCTAGGGCCAGGTCGGGCAAGAATGCTGCTCGTGATGTTGGAAATAAAGCCCCGGTAAGTGTTGGAGGATCGGGATTAAGCTTTGATGGTGTAGGGTGTGGTGTAGGTAATCTTGACAAGGGAAAGGGAGTTGTTACGGATGTGGTGTTTGCTGGGGATTCAGAGAGGATGCGATCGTTGGGGCTACAGAGTGACGCTGGGCAGGGTTCGTCGGATACTGTGGGGGCTTAGACGGTGGTTGTGGTTCTGTCAGTGGTGGGTGTTGATACGCGAGTTGTTTTGTATACGCTTGGGATTGCTTCGGGTTCTCACAGGGCTATCTCCATTAAAGAGGGGCATAATGATTTTAAATTAACGACAATGTTACGTAACGGATTAAGCTCGGGTAAGGGTGGGAATGTCCTAATAGCGTTGCAGCAGAAAAGTCTAAAGGTATCGAAGAAAACAAAGACACGAGTGCTCCCACGTCCTGTGTTAACAGAATGGGTTATTTCGCTCTCATCTAAGCTTGACAAGCTGCAGGACACCAGGCAAAAGCAAGCAAAGGTTGCTGACGAGGATGCGCGTGATCAAGAGGGGCATTTCAATATGGAGGCGAGCGCGGGAAATGGCATGGATGTAGGGAAGGAGAATCTTCCCCCCTCTTAGTAAGGTTATTTTCTCTTGGTTTTGTTTGATAATGAATATTATGTTTTGGAATACCCAGGGCGCGGGGAGCGCGAAGTTCTGGCGTCACTTTAGGAATTTTGCACGGTCTACTAATCCGCAGATGGTTGCTTTGTTTGAACTGCATGTGAGTCATGGTGAAGCTGATAGAGTAATTCAGAGGTTTGGGTTTCCGAACTCGTTTCGTGTTGAGGCGCGAGGTTTTAGTGGTGGTGTTTGGCTTTTGTGGCGAGATGGTTTGGATGTAGTTATTCTCTCTGTGTCTAACCAATTTGTGCATGGGAGGGCTCGTGAGGTTAGTTCTGATAATTGGATCTTTTTTACTGTTGTGTATGCTAGTCCCAATGCTTGTGTCCGAAGACATTTGTGAGATAAGTTACTCTGTCTTAATCTTGGGAATGAGGTACTGTGGGTTTTAGGTAGTGATTTTAATGCGATTCTTCGTAAGGAGGAGTGGTTTGGTGGTTCGAGTGATGTTTTGGGGACTAGCTCCCTTTTTCAGGAGTTCATTACTAGTGCTGAGCTGACGGAAATCGATTATAAAGGGGATGAGTTTACCTGGTGTTGGGGTAACCTATATTAGTAGCTGGATCGATGTTTGGACAATAATGCTTGGCTTGTGGAATATCCGTTGACTATTGTTGTACATTTGGATCGTGTTGGTAGTGATCATTGTCCCCTCCTTGTTAAATCGTGTAGTACTAAGGTTTCTAATGAGGCGCGTCATTTCCGGTTTTTGGCAGCTTGGCAGGATCACCTCGATTTTCATAACCTTCTTGCGTCTATTTGGGATGATTCGTCCTCAGTGGTGGACAACGCTCAGCGTTTTCAGGAGGTGGTTAAACAGTGGAATGTTGACGAGTTTGGACATATTGGGCGGAAGAAAAAAAGGATTTTAGCGAGGCTTCGGGGGATTGATAAGGCTTTGCGGCGATCACTGTTGGATTTCTTGATTGATTTGATGAGCAAATTGTGGGCTGATTTAGATATCATCCTTGAGCAAGAAGAGTCTATGTGGTTTCAAAAATCACGTAGTCAATGGATTCTGTTTGGCGATAAGAATACTCGGTACTTTCATACATCTAAAATGGCGTGTCGAAGAGCTAATATGATTGTAGCCCTCAAGTCGAGTAATAGGAATTGGATTACGGATCAGGGGGTTTTACGGGTGCAGGCAATCGACTTTTACAAGTCTTTGTTTACAGCTTATCCCAGTTGTGCTGGTCAGTATCACATTCGCTGGTTGTTTCCCAGGATGAGGGACGATGTGTTTCGGTCTTTAAATGCTCCACATGCGGATGTTGAGATCAAGACAACTATTTTTTATATGGATCCGTGGAAAGCCCCGGGCATTGATGGGTTGCATGCGGCTTTCTATCAGCGTAATTGGGATATTGTGGGGCATAGTGTGTGTCAATGTATAAGGGGTATTTTTGCAGGAGAACTGTTTTCGACGGCGATTAATAGAACGATTATGGTTTTTACTTCCAAAGGTCACTTCTCCTGAGACGATGAACTAGTTCCTGCCTATAAGCCTCTGTACTATTCTCTATAAAGTTGTTACTAAGGTGGTGGTTAATCGAATAAAGCCCTTCCTCTCAGATTGGATTTCAGAGAGCCAAACTAGCTTTGTCCCAGGGTGAGCTATTTCTGATAATATCATCATTTCCCAAGAGATTGTTCATTCTATGAATCGGAAGGAAAGAAAACGTTGGTGGATGGCGTTGAAGATTGATTTAGAGAAAGCTTATGATAGATTGGAGTTGGCTTTTATTGATGACACTCTTCGTGATATTGATTTTCCTTCTGGTATCCGTGAGCTTATTTTGCAGTGTGTTTCTAGTGTCTCAACTCAGATTAGTTGGAATGGTTCCTTGACAGATTCCTTCATTCCCTCTCGAGGTATCCGACAAGGTGACCCCATCTCGCCTTACTTATTCGTGCTCTGTATGGAAAGGCTTAGCCAGACGATCAATCAGAAAGTGGCGTTGGGTCAGTGGAAAGGTTTTTGCACATCTAGGCGCAGTCCGGTTATGTCCCACTTGATGTTTGCGGATGATATGGTTCTCTTTGTAGAGGCCTCTATGGAACAGTTGGATGTGATTCGTGAGGTCCTGGTAGATATTTTCAAGGTTTCGGGTCTAAAGGTGAATGTGCAGAAGTCAAATATCTTCTTTTCTAAGAATGTGCCTAGTGAGATGCGTAGTTCGTTGAGCACTGTTGTGTGTTTTTCCGAAGTGGCGGATCTTGGGCGTTATCTAGGCATTCCCATGCTACACCGAAAAATCTCTAAATCGACTTACGCTTATTTAGTTTAGAAGGTGCGTGATCGGCTTTCAGGTTGGAAAGATAAATATTTGACATTTGCGGGTCGGGTTACTCTTGCGAAGGCAGTGTTATTTGCTATTCCATATTATGTCATGCAATCGACCAGATTACCTATAGGTGTGTGCGATGAAATTGAACGCTTGATACGCAATTTTGTTTGGGGGCATTGTGATGGTAAAAATAGGGTTCATTTGGTGAATTTGGAGGAGTTATGCAAGCCCTTAGACTTATGTGGTTTGGGTTTCAAAAGTCTATAAGTGCAGAATGATGCTTTTTTAATGAAGATCGCGTTTAATTTAATTGATAAACGGGGGCAGCTTTGAGTGCGATTTCTACGCGCAAAGTATAAGTGTAAAGAGCTTATGCCGGTGCCTATCCTTCGGAGTAATTGTTCTCATTTGTGGCGTGGTTTATCGGCGGTTTGGCAAGACGTTTGTGCTGGTATTGTTTGGAGAGTTGGTAATGGGGAATGTATTGATTTTTGGCACGATGATTGGGTGAGAGATGTCGGACCCCTTGAGATGGTTGTTACTAATCTGGAGCAGCTTCCTAACCGTTTTACTCCTTTAAAGGAGATGAGTACGTGTGATGGTCGGTGGGACATGGGCCGGTTTCAGCATGCCTTGTCTGCGGCTGTGGTTGACCGTATTGCGGCTGTTAAAGCACCAGGAGGTAGTGCTGCTGCTGATTCACCTGGGTGGCGGTGGAATGACAACTTGCCATTCACGGTGAAGTCGGCATACAACATGAAAGAGTCGCAAGGTGTAGCTTCTGGGAATGGTATTTGGCAGACGTTGCAGCGATTTCAAGGTCCTCAACGTATCAAGCTCTTTTTGTGGTTGGTTTGCAAGGGTAGGATTTTGACAAATAGCGAGCGCGCTAGAAGACATATGGCGGAGTCGGCACCGTGCTTGGTGTGTGGGGTAAGTGAAGAGGACATTGATCATATATTTCGCCATTGCTCAACGGCAAAATCAGTTTGGTTGAAGTTGGTACCGCCTGCGCATCAACTAAGTTTTTTTAGCTGCTCGACGGCTGAATGGATTGCCACAAATCTGCAGCATGCGGGCGCTGCATGGGGTAGGGAAGAACATTGGGATATTATGTTTGGATCGGTACTTTGGCAGTTGTGGTTAGCTAGGAATAGTTTGGCCTTCACAGATATGGCGAGGGGGGGATAAAGTGTTGGCGCGCAGCAAGCGTCAAGTGCAGGAGGCGATTCGGGCTTTGTCGACTCGTCGGGCATTGCCGAGACAAGGTGAGATGGTCCGATAGCATCATCGGCAATGGTTTTCACCAACGACTAACACATGGAAAATAAATGTGGATGGTGCTTGTGATAAAATGTTGGGATTGGCGTCTTGTGGAGGTGTTATCCGGGACTCTGCAGGTAAGTGGGGTGGTGGTGATATACGGGTGCTGTGTAAGAAAACAACATTCCTCGTTCATTCGTGGATCTAGGATAATAGCAAGTATTTCTCTGCAATAGAAACAAACATGATGTTGAAGTTAGATATTTTAAATAGTAAAAAAAATATAAAAAAATTAGAATTGGGAGAGAAGAAAGTTGCAGAAATTTTTAGGATAAATTGAACGACGAAGATGAAATTCTTCAAGCATTCAACAACTGTAGCAACGTTCTTGGGATTTGACACGATGAACTCGAAAGAACCTGCATAATCTGTTATACAAACCCGAATCGAAACTGTTCTTCGTAGTCGAAAAAGGTGAACAAACTCCAAGGAAGAACTCGAACAATCTGTTGAACAAACCCGAACCTTATCTTGAATTTGCTCGAATATGGACTTGGACCCTTCAATTATCGAACAATTGAGAACCCGAAGTATCAAAGAAAAAGTTCTAAAAAGAACCAAATTTGTGAGAAAAATCTCACAAAACAATTATTCATTAAAGTGTGTAACTTTTGTATAATGCCATTCGGCTATTATTTATAATGCAATGAAAAGAAAAAAAAGTGTCGGTTATTTCCATGTGTGGATGACATTCATTTATTGGAATTTAAAATTTATGTGCTTGCTTCTCATGATGGCAGAATCAATATTGGCCACATGATGTAAGGCTTGGCGGCATGTGTATTTTCAGCACATGCAAAATGTGTCTTTCTTGATTTTGAAATTCAAAGATGAGAACCAAATAATCTTATCCACTCTTTCTCTGCCGCACATGGGTAAAACACATGGTGAAATCACGTGGAGAATTGGTGAAGAGAAACAATTTGCACCGGCTGCATGATTTTTAGTCTACGTGCATGAATTGGCTTATTCTTAAAGCTTGAATATACGTATAAGTGGGCTGCACACATATATAACAAAACATTATTCCAAACATATATAGAAACAAACATTATTCCAAACATATATATTATCATATTATATACATATTTAAATATACCTAATACATAATATAATCTAAACATGTCACATATCAATATGCAACACATTAAAAGGCTTACTATCTAAGGCAAAAACATTATCAAATGATTCTGAAATGTTAACACAAGTAAGAAAAAAAGCTTTCCTGAAACGTTTAGCCCTAGATTGTGTGATTGGTCCTAACGGTAAGACCTTCGGATCAACAACATGTGTTGGTGAAGGTGTGCTCACATCATCCCCCTTTCTTGAAATGGATTTGTCCTCAAATCTGTAAAATCACCATAAGGGGTTAAATCAGAAACATTAAATGTGGCACTTACATTGTATTCTCCGGGTAGATCTAACTTGTAGGCGTTGTCATTCGCTTTTTCCAACACCTGAAAAGGACCATCTCCTCGCGGTAACAGCTTGGACCGCCTTTGGGCTGGAAATCTTTCCTTTCGGAAATGAACCCAAACCCAGTCTCCAACTTCGAAGGTGACTCGCTTTCTTCCCTTGTTTGCTTGCTTTTCGTACTGTTGAGTCTTTCGTTCTAGGTTCTCCTTAACCTGTTGATGCAACTTCTTCACATAATCAGCTTTGCTTTGACCATCTCTGTTCGTCACCTGTTCCTGTGGCAAAGGCAACAAATCTAGAGGCGTAATAGGGTTAAAACCATAAACAACCTCAAATGGTGACATTTTAGTAGCAGAATGTACAACATGATTATAAGCAAACTCAACATGTGGCAAACAATCTTCCCAAGTCCTAATATTCTTTTTAATGATAGAACGAAGTAAAGTAGATAAAACCCTGTTAACAACCTCAGTTTGTCCATCAGTCTGGGGATGGCAAGTAGTAGAAAACATGAGTTTCGTACCTAATTTGCTCCAAAGAGACCTCCAGAAGTGACTCAAAAACTTCACATCCCTGTCAAAAACAATCGACCTAGGAATACCATGTAAACGTACAACATCCCTAAAGAATAAGATAGCCACATTAACAACATCATCAGTCTTATGGCATGCAATGAAATGTGCCATCTTAGAGAACCTATCAACCACAACAAATACATTATCTCTACCATTTCTAGTTCGAGGCAATCCCAAAACAAAATCCATCGAAATATCAGTCCAAGGGGAATCAGGAATAGGTAAAGGTAAGTACATACCATGTGGTGAAACCTTCGATTTCGCTTTTCTACAAGTCACACAACGTTCACAATACCTTTCAACATCTCTACGCATCTTCGGCCAAAACAAATGTTCTTTCAAGGTATGTAACGTCTTGGTGACTCCAAAATGACCCATCAATCCACCTTCGTGCGCCTCACGGATCAGAATATCGCGCATCGAACCCTGTGGAATGCAAATCCCGTTTTCCTTGAAAAGATAGCCATCATGCATGTAAAACTTTCCATCTGCACCTTTCGAACAAGCATTAAACTTATCTCTAAAATCAGGATCATCAGGGTATAAATCACGAATATATGCAAAACCAATCAGATGTGAATCAAGATAACTCAAAAGTGCATACCTACATGATAATGCATCAGCAACGACATTTTCTTTCCCTTTCTTGTAACGAATGACATAAGGAAAAGATTCTAAGAATTCAACCCACTTAGCATGTCGTTTATTCAATTTATGCTGACCTGTGATGTAACATAAAGCCTCGTGGTGGGTGTGGATCACAAACTCCTTAGGCAACAAATAATGATGTCATGTCTCCAATGCCCGAATCAGTGCATACATCTCTTTATCATAAACCGGATAGTTCAATTTAGCACCACTCAATTTCTCGCTAAAGTAAGCAACGTGCCTCTTTTCCTGCATCAAAACAGCACTTATACCAATTCCAGAAGCATCACATTCAATTTCAAACATTTTATCAAAATCAAGTAATGCTAACACAGGTGCTCTAGTCAAACAATCTTTAATTTTCAAAAAGGCATCTTCTTGTTCCTTACCCCAAAAGAAGCTAGAATTCTTCTTAATTATACCAGTTAAGGGAGCGGTAATGGAACTGAAATTAGGAACAAACCATTGATAAAAACTCGCTAAACCATGAAACGATCTAACCTGAGTAATCGATGTCGGTCGTGGCCATTCCTGAATTGCCTTTATCTTCTCAGGATCAACTTCAACTCCCTAAGAACTAACAATGTAACCAAGAAATGTGAGTTTGTCAGTACAAAATACACACTTCTCCATGTTACCAAACAATCTTTCTTCTCACAAAACCTGCAGAACAACTCGCAAATGTCCTACGTGATCCTGTAAAGACTTGCTATAGATCAAGATATCATCAAAGTATACAACACAGAATTTACCAATGAAAGATCGCAGAACATGATTCATCAAACGCATAAAAATACTAGGTGAATTAGTTAAACCAAAAGGCATTACTAACCATTCGTACAAACCTAGCTTTGTCTTGAAGGTTGTTTTCCACTCATCGCCTTCTCGCATGCAAATCTGATGATAACCGCTCCTTAAGTCAATTTTGGAGAAGATGACAGCTCCGCAAAGCTCGTCCAACATGTCATCAAGTCTTGGAATGGGATGACGATACTTAATTGTGATCTGGTTCATAGCTCGACAATCTATGCACATCCTCCAAGAACCATCTTTCTTCGGCACTACTAGCACCGGAACAGCACACGGACTCAAGCTCTCTCGAATGTAACCCTTGTCCATCAACTCAGTAATTTGCCTTTGAAGCTCTTTCGTCTCTTCAGGGTTGGTTCGATAAGCTGGCTGGTTCGGAATAGTAGCACCTGGAATGAAATCAATCTGGTGCTCAATGCCACGAAGAGGTGGTAATCCCTTCGATGTTTCAGCTAGAAACACATCCTCAAACTCCTACAAAAGTGTCAAAATCGGTAAAGGTAGATCAGTAGGAAAATCTGTCAATAAACAATAATCTTTAAACATCAAAATAAGAACAGATTGTTGAGAGGAAAGAAATTTCTTGATTTCGCTACTGCTCGCATACACGGACATCTTCTTCTTCTCTTTTGCAGTCTCTTTACTCTTTTTCAAGCTTTCCTAATCTTCAAACACTTGACTCGGTGTCAAAGGAGCCAAAGTGATCTTCTTACCTGCATGCATAAAAGAGTAACGGTTTGTATAACCATCATGCATTACCTTCTTGTCATATTGCCAAGGGCGTCCCAAAAGAAGGTGAGTAGCATCCATCGTCACAACATCACAAAGGACCTCGTTCTTGTAGTTTCCAATTGAAAATGGTACAATAGCCTGTCTAGTCACTTTAAGCTCGCCATCATCATTCAACCATTGTAACTTATATGGATGAGGATGCTTTGTCATTTTCAGACCTAACCTGTCAACCATCACTGAACTGGCAACATTAGTACAACTACCGTTATCAATAATCACAACACATACCTTGTCTTGCACCTTGCATCGTGTGTGAAAGATATTCTCACGTTGTAGATCATCTGGTACCTGTTGCACATTTAGACTTCTTTTAATAACCAAAAGTTCCATTACCTTACCAGATTCAGGAACCTCTAGGTCGGTCTTGTCTTCCTCTTTAGTAGGGAGATCATGCACTTCCCCCTCGGAATCTGACTCAATCTCACCATCATCTCGCATCAACATAACCCTCCGGTTAGGACATTGACTAGCAACATGTCCTCTTCCAAGGCACTTGAAACACTGGATATCTCGCGATCGTTCTTTGACCACCACTTGTTGTTTGCCACGCCCATTATCAGCAACGGGAGGTTTTGGTGTGCTGGATTCGCCTTGCTCTCGAATCCGAAGTGGCGTTTGCGGTGCTTGTTTCCAGAAATTGTTAGGAGTATATAACGGATTTGAAAAATATTTAAAGGAAGGGTTACCTCGATTTGAAGACTTCATACGCTGCTGTCGTTCAATCTTTATTGCCATCTGCACTATATCATCAACCTCGACATAATGTTGTAACTCAACAGCGTTGGCAATCTCGGTGTTCAACCCTGCTAGAAAACGTGCCATGGTAGCTTCTCGATCTTCCTCGATATTTGCACGCATCATAGCCATTTCCATATCCTTGAAATAATCCTCAATGCTCCTATTTCCCTGTTTCAAATTTTGCAACTTTTGAAACAAATCACGATGATAGTTAATAGGAACAAACCTTTTACGCATTAGTCGCTTCATCTCGATCCATGTTGCAACTGGATCATCACCGGTACGTCTACGACTAAGGAGTAACTGGTCCTACCATATCAAGGCATAATCAACAAACTTTGTTACTGTTAATCGAACCTTCTTATGTTTCGAGTAATTATAACACTCAAAAATGTGCTCAACTTTGCTTTCCCAAGCCAAGTATGCATCAGGATCTGAGCGTCCCTGAAAAGAAGGAATAGCAACCTTAATGTTAGTCAAATTATCGTCTACATGTTGTATACGTCCTTGTCTAGGAATATGCTGCCTCGGTGACTGTTCGTCTTCATTTTCGTTCAACACATCATTAACAGAGTTGGATCCTCCATCAAACATATCCATTCTCGACTGTAATGGCTCTAAGGCGGTAGCAACTACTCGTTGCATCATTCTCTCTAAGGCTTGCATTTGAGGAATCAGTGGATCCTGTTCAACCGTGTGATCATCGGAACCCTGCCATAATTAACAACAAAAACACACAAACAAACTGGTTAAAGGTTAGAAAAAAAAGTAGTCTTCACCAATCACACAACAAAAATCCTCACTAGTCACTCCAAAGAATTTGCACTCAAGAAAATAAGGAATTAACACTCAGCACTCGTGTTTCACTCGGGAGAATACTCGAATGGCTCTTTTTGTCTCCCCTTCTGTTCTCGCACGCTCTGTTTGCCTTTTCCCTCAATCTGTCGTACTTAGTTCTTTAAAGGAACTGATTCCGATGTTCAGATTCTGCAAGTGTTGTCAAATTGAAAGAAAACAACGGGTGACGGGTGAATATTGTTAGAACAAAGATAAGGGTTAGGAGAAAAAAATAAAAAAAATGAAAGTTGAGAAATGGGCTGAAAGAAAGAAAAAAGATAACAATTGAAATGAAAGAAAAGATGCTAAAAGAACAAGAATTTAGCATCTTACGCAGTAGAAATGCTTACCACCATCCTATCTCCGGAACAAACAAGAAAAGTTGATTTCGGGTGATTACAAAGCATTTCAAGGTAAGATAGACACATCCTTCATCATTTCACGTCCAAACAGCACATATTAACACAAAATACCCCAAATATTCGAAACTGGTTTTTTGAATATCTTTTTTCAATTTTTCCGAATTTTTTTTTACTTTGACTTTTTTGTTAAACTTTAAATTTTGACTTTTTTCAGAATTTTTTTTCCGATTTTTTTTTAATTTTTTGTATATATATTTTTTTTGATGTCTCGTAGTGCACAAAGTGCTAAAATCCGACCAAAGCTCTAATACCATATGATATAGGGGTGTTGTTGAAGAAAACAACATTCCTCGTTCATTCGTGGATCTAGGATAATAGCAAGTATTTCTCTGCAATAGAAACAAACATGATGTTGAAGTTAGATATTTTAAATAGTAAAAAATATATAAAAAAAATAAGAATTGGGAGAGAAGAAAGTTGCAGAATTTTTAGGATAAATTGAACGACGAAGATGAAATTCTTCAAGCATTCAACAACGGTAGCAACGTTCTTGGGATTTGACACGATGAACTCGAAAGAACCTGCATAATCTGTTATGCAAACCCGAATCGAAACTGTTCTTTGTAGTCGAAAAAGGTGAACAAACTCCAAGGAAGAACTCGAACAATCTGTTGAACGAACCCAAACCTTATCTTGAATTTGCTCGAATATGGACTTGGACCCTTCAATTATCGAACAATTGAGAACCCGAAGTATCAAAGAGAAAGTTCTAAAAAGAACCAAATTTGAGAGAAAAATCTCACAAAACAATTATTCATTAAAGTGTGTAACTTTTGTACAATGCCATTCGGCTATTATTTATAATACAATGAAAAGAAAAAAAAGTGATGGTTATTTCCATGTGTGGATGACATTCATTTATTGGAATTTAAAATTTATGTGCTTGCTTCTCATGATGGCAGAATCAATATTGGCCACATGATGTAAGGCTTGGCGGCATGTGTATTTTCAGCATATACAAAATGTGTCTTTCTTGATTTTAAAATTCAAAGATGAGAACCAAATGATCTTATCCACTCTTTCTTTGCCGCACATGGGTAAAACACATGGTGAAATCACGTGGAGAATTGGTGAAGAGAAACAATTTGCACCGGCTGCATGATTTTTAGTCCACGTGCATGAATTGGCTTATTCTTAAAGCTTGAATATACGTATAAGTGGGCTGCACACATATATAACAAAACATTATTCCAAACATATATAGAAACAAACATTATTCCAAACATATATATTATCATATTATATACATATTTAAATATACATAATACATAATATAATCTAAACATGTCACATATCAATATGCAACACATTAAAAGGCTTACTATCTAAGGCACAAACATTATCAAATGATTCTGAAATGTTAGCACAAGTAAGGAAAAAAACTTCCCTGAAACGTTTAGCCCTAGATCGTGTGATTGGTCCTAACGGTAAGACCTTCGGATCAACAACATGTGTTGGTGAAGGTGTGCTCACATCAGGTGGTTTTTAGAAATTCATAGGGCGATGTAGTTCTTTTGAAGACAAGCTTTGGGCGGTTCATGAGGGGTTGATCTACGCTTTGTATCGAAATATTGACGTTGTAACCGTGGAAACTGATTGCTTTGAGGTGATTCGCATGCTGCAGAAAGGTGGTGGTAAGGTTGTTCAGTCTTCTTTGTTGAGTGCTATACGTGGTTTGATATCGAGATTCAGTATTTGCGAATTTCATCATGTCATTAGAGAGGCGAACCGGGTTGCGGATGTTCTTGCTAAGTTGGGACCTTGGCAAGGTTATGAGGCGACATATTATTGTTATCCGCCTGATGCGGTGCTGGATTTTTGCATAATGAGTTGCCTAGATCATGCTAGTCTTATTTATTTCTTTTGTCGGATGTTTTTGTAATACTATGGTGGGTACTCTTTTCCTCCATTTAGGTTAGGGGGTTTTTAACGAGGCCCGCTAGAGTATCCCTTCCATTAATAAAAAAAAACTATTTCTACTTGTAACACCCGGGTTTGGGGGTCAGGAGAAATAAATAAATAAAATAATATCTCGATTTTGTTTTGCAAAATTAAATTTAAAGTGTTGGACCAAATTTTTGATATTTAAACCCAATAGCCATTTTAATGGCATTTTTGTAAATAGTTGGACTTCCAAATTAAAAATCCTCATTTTGCTAACCAAGGTGGGACCTTAACGGGTTTCGCGTCGGTTTTCCCCGTGTAGCCTACTCGGACCGGTCAAACGTCCGGACCGTGACGAGGGGGTTACACTGCTGTTTTTAATTCAAATTTAATTTAATTGTAATTAATTTAAAATTTTAAATAAAAATTTTGGTCAATTTTTTTTACATGAGTGTCATTCGTCAATGTATTTAATGAAATTTTTTTAACGAAACTAACAAATATACTTAAAATAGTTATAGAATGATATGTTAGATATTAGCTTTTTGATAAAAAAAAAAATAAGGGTAAAGTACATAAATAGTGCCCAAACTTTTAGGGCGCTTGCATTTTGGTCACCGAACTTTTAAAACTTGTAATATAGTTACTCAAATTTTAGTTCGTTTTTATTAAGGTTACTTTCGTTAACTGTCAGTAGAGAATGTTGACGTTGCACGTTAAACTCATTTTCTTCCAAAAAAACTTAAATTTCTCAGATTAGAAACCGGTTGATGTCGTTCTTCCTTTTGCCGTCATTTTTGTAGCCGTTCGATGAAGGCTATAAAGCACGAGTAAGGTTTCTTAAGGTCGTCCTACATACCTGATACGTCCCCAAGACGAGTATAGCTTGGGTAGATGTTGAGGTACGACTGAAATTAATTGGGTACGTCATGGAGATTGCAAGGATGTATTGGGGACGACTTTTGAGCTTCACACAAGTACCCAATGTCATTTTTTAGCTTCATGTGCACACATAATGTCATTTTTTAGCTTCATGCATGTATCGGAGATATTGGTGGAGATGCAATTGATTCTTTGGGAGTTGTGGGATATTTAGAGTTTCTTGAACTATCACTTGATAAATTTAATTTAGAGA
Organism: Hibiscus tridactylites; assembly: GCA_958450335.1. NCBI lineage: Eukaryota > Viridiplantae > Streptophyta > Magnoliopsida > Malvales > Malvaceae > Hibiscus > Hibiscus tridactylites. The sequence continues at coordinate 61,021,036 of OY288275.1, forward strand.
GCAAGTTGATCTCGTAGGATGTTAACAACAATTGATTTTCATTGTTTAGTGTCGTTCTAGACTTAGGTTATTGTTTGAGATTTTACACTTTAATATTGTGATTTTTTATGAATTTTATTTTCTTATTTATTATGAATTTTTATGTTTTTAAAATTTATTTTATACTTGTCGTACTCATACTTTGTAATTTTAAAATTTGATGTTTCTTGTCTTCATGTGTGTGTATATATATATATATCAGTGCAACATAGGGCGAAAGACATAGACTAAATTGTGGGAAAGGATTTTGCAATCCCCAAGCGTGATAATCACTTCCTTTAGTCATCATTTTTTGTCGTCTTTGAATAATTTCTCCGAATGAAAATGATCATTTAATCTCAAACATAAAAAATACGAGAAACATAAAAAAGAAAGTGATTATCATGCTTGTGATTGTGAAATCCCTTCCCATGATATGGCTTGTGTCCTTCACTGAACGACGATAAAAAATAATAGCCAAAGGAAGAACTATATAATTAATTTTAAATTTGAGAATTTTAGGGGTTTGGGGGATGATGAAGAATTCAACGTGCACATCTCCATTTATCTAACGTCAATTAACAGAAGTAACCATAATGAAAGTAAACTAAAAGTGTAATGACTCTATTGCATGTTTTAAAAATTCAGTTACCAAAATGAAAGAGTCTTAAAATTCGGGGACTTTTCATGTAGTTTACCCAAAAATAATTTAGGTTGCGAGTGATGACATTTGATTATTTCAATACCTTGCTTGCAGTTATAATGCAAGATATTCAGCCACGAGTACATTAGATGCGCGCGTGAACTTATGCGTTGATTTTATCGACAACTGCCCCATAACAGTTTGAGGCTACAGCTACAATACCGGCATATTTTTACGGCAATTTTGGGTGAAAAACCCCTTTTAAAATATTATTTTTAATAATGGCTCCCAAAAACATTTATTTGGCAAAATGACCCCCTTTCTTGCCAGGTCGGCAGACCTCGCGTTTTGTAGAACGCGAGGTACGATATCGCGTTGTACAGGAAGCGAGGTCTGTCGACGTGGCGTTCCAGTCCGTTTTAACGGTTTACAGAACGCGAGGTCTCCGAGAAATTGAAAAGGCGGCTGGAATATATCGGACGGACCTCGCGTTCTGTAGGACGCGAGGTCTGCCCAATTCCAGCCTAAACCGCAAGCAAAAACATGCTTAAGTAGGCCTGTTCGAACCCAATTTCGAGCGTGTAAATGGTATATTTTTAGCGATCATCGAGTTTGGAGTCGTAGTACTGAAAATTGTCTATCGTATGACACGAACATGATTAATTTTCGTCCATTCTACAATGGTTTAAAATGGCTTCGAAAACCCTATGCTAGCATACTTTTTTCGATTGAAGTTGTATTTCAACTAATGTCGATTTTCTGTTTTTTAATCCTATTAAATTTATTAAAAACAAAAATTAAATAAATATTATAAAGTTTAATTATAATATGCAAACAAAATTATAATTCATAAATAAAATTAGAATATGACATTATAAAATTTTAAAGTGTTTTACATAAATATTAAAAACATAAATAGAAAACAACAAAAAAAAAACTAAAAATGCCTATGTCCACCGGTTCCGCAGTCGGGTGGATGACGCTCACGATCCGGATACCTCCTCTGTCCATCGTGTGGTGGTCCCTGGTCCCTATCATCCTGACCATCGTGCGCGATCTGCGGATCTGTGCTGGGCCTAGGCGGGGAGTAAAACAAACTACCCACCGGCGTATTCTCCACCATATGAAACTCATACTGAGGTGGATAATCGATAAGTAGAAGGTCAGTCGTGGGCGTCTGGGGGCGATAGGCATCAGTGGAGCCGAACTGGGGTGGAGGCATCGTCTGCTGGAAAGTCGATGGACCGCTATGCAATGGTGGTGCTGAAGATGATCCCCCTGGAGTGTCATATCGTGGTCTGGAACAGCGCTGCGTCGACTGCCTCTGGGTCTGCCTCTGGGTCTGGGACTGGCTCTGGGTCTGGCTCGCTCGCCCGCTCCCACGTGGGCGGTTTTGGGGTCGCTGGGGAAGCCCGGCTTGCAGCTCCTCCGAAGTAAGGATATGTCGCATCCCATTGTCCCTATACCACTGGCCATAATTGAAAGTGACCGAAGGACCCCCTTCTATAATTGGTTGGAGAAAATGTGGACGTCTGTGAAATCGTTGACCCCAAAGCGCTATCCAGACAGCGTGGTGCTCGGCCCAGTCAGTCTCCGTCTTCCCCTGACGCGTAAGATGGTGGAACTCGTCCATATTTTGCGGAGGGCGTGGAACATCTTGGACGTACCCGAACTGTCGGAGTACTCGATCCGCAGAATGCCACACGCAAACTTCGTAGTTCAGCAGCGGAACTACGGAAATCCAGAGGTCTCGCTGTCGCTGTTGCACAATATCTGCTGGAGTAATGCTGCGAATCTCCTCTGAATCGTAGGGCGTCCACACGAACTAAAAAGAATGAAAAAAGTTAGTAAAATTTCTATATAAAATATTATTGGAAAAAATAGTATGGAAAAAACCAAAATAATTGTTGAATTACATCGTCCTCCGTCAAGCCATCGAATCTATATCTGTATGCTTTCTGGGAGTCCGGTAGGCCGACGTGGGATAGGTTGGCGGTCCACCTTTAAATAATGAAAAAGATCGTTAAATAAAATAATTTAATAAAAAAATATAGTAGATTATGTAGTACCTCCGTAAAAGCGGAAATGACAGAGGACTGGGAATCCGAAGCTGTGGTGCCAAAGTAGGGATCCGAAGCCAAACCCAAGCCTGCAGGAATAAACAGCATCCTCCCATCGATGCTTTGGAGGCGTCAACGTTTCTGCAGAGGTCTCTGATAAGAAACGCCAAGACAGCTGACCCCCAAAATTTTTGTCCAGACTCGGCTAAATCTGTGAGATGATGAAGCCACATAACGTGCACTTTGTTGCGAGTTTTGTCGGGCATTAATATCCCGCCAATAATGCGCAAGATGTGGGCTCGCGCATACCGCTGTGAAAATATAAATTAATAAAGGCATCATAATTAAAAAAATTGTAAGTTCATCCTAAATAATAAAATTGTAAGTATCCTAAATATTTAATGTAGGCAACCTAAATATTTAATAAAGTATCCTAAATAATTATTGAATTCATCCTAAAAATTTATCCTACATATTTATAATTAATCCTAAATATTTACTAAAAAGATCCTAAATATTGTCCCTATTCATCATAAAAAATTCCCTAAACGCTAATGTGCAAATAAATAATTTTAATTTAATAATAAATTTAATAAAAGCATATTAAATTTAATAAAAAAAATACCTCAAGTGTAACAGCATCTGCATCGGGGGGAGGGGTTCCAAAGTTTTCCTCCAAGTACGTTAGAGAAATTTTTCCTCCGTCCCACGCTCTATCAGGGGGCATCACCCCAATTTGTTCAGCAAATAGGAGTGGCCAATGTCCCATCGCCACACCAGTAATAACGCTGCCATCTATAGGCAACCCGAGAATGTAGGCAATATCCTGCAACGTAATTGTTGCCTCGCCAAATGGAAGATGGAATGTGTGCGTCTCGGGTCTCCACCGTTCTATCAGCGCGCTGATCAACGACGGTCTAACCTTCACCCCCCCTATATAGCGACCTATGTGCCCAAAACCAGCCCGCTCAAGCAATAGCCTAACAGCAGGAATGGGTGCGACGGTGATACGGTGAATGTAACATTGTAAGTTACGTTCGTATCCCTGAAAAAAATAAAATAAAATAGTTAGTAAAAATAAAAGAATAAAATTTAATTAAGTAAATTTTTTTAGAAATTAATAGGGAAAAAAATAATACCTCTGGATTGCTGCGCCAATATTCACTGCAGTGACTCGCTCGGTTGCGTAGCAAGGGCTCCATGTGATCAAACGATATATAAAAATTGCACTCAAATTTTTGTGAAACTTCTATAGAAATCGCGTTCTGTGGAGGTTTTTAGGAAAAAAACCTCCAATTTATAGAGGACCTCGCGGCGCTTGGGAAGCGAGGTTAATGAACCTCGCGTTCTATAGAACGCGATATTCATACCTCGCGTCCTATAGAACGCGAGGTTCACTGAAAAGGCGCGTCAGTGATCAGACGCGTGAACTGAACGGTCAGAAAGGAACCTCGCGTTCTATATAACGCGAGATTCTAAAGACATCGCGTTCTACAGAACGCGATGTCGTGGGGTTTTTTAAATTTGAGTTTTTAAAGCGGGAAACTCATTTAATATACAATAATAACAAAATTTACAATAACAATAAAAATTAAAATTAAAATAATAATAAACACTATTTTTTTTGCCTAACAGTAAACTCTAAATATAGATTCGAATGTTCATTAATTTACTTACTGTCAAACAAACTACTAAATACTAATCACATATTCGAATCATACCCACCTTTATACTCTAAAACTAAATAAAATTTATATATTCGAATTGTACTAACGAATAAAATCACTTACATTAAGGCGGCGATAATTACACGCGTGTCCTTCATCTAACCTCAACAAACCCGCCATTATCAACAATTAGATCGCGATATTTTGCAAAAATGAACATCGGGCTGTCAAAAATTTTGAGAGAATTTTCGGGTGAAATTTCTCTCAATCCCAACGGCGTTATATTTTCAGTAGTAACTAAAAATAACGACATAGCGCAATATTTTGGAAGTTAAATTAAAACAAAACTTCCAAAATATGCGCTATGTTGCCATTAGTAGCTTCAAGTGAAAACTGCGTACGTGAATACAGAAAAAAAAAATATCTCGGTGCTCCTTGCCACTCCAAGAGTTTGCTATTTATAGAGGGTTTAGGGTTGACGTGGCAACCTCGCGTTCTGTAGGACGCGAGGTCACTCATACATCGCGTTTTACAGAACGCGAGGTCTATGTGTATATATATATATGCAGGGAGATGGATTTTTGTAAGCAGTTAAGTTTATTTGAATATGAGTACGTGTAATGCTGAGTTTTTTTCCGTTGCAATTTTTATGTCCGAAATATTGTTCCTTTATGATAGTTGGAGTTCACTTAAAGATTTGTGTTCATCGGGGGTACATACCTTAATATTTACCGACATATCGCAATATTTTGGAGGTTGTATGCTGCAGTAGTGGCTTCAATGGCTGCTTCTGTAGCCGCCGTCGAGAGGATCCCCGGCTACAGTTTTGAAAAGAAAGGACTTTTACGAAGCGGGGCGGATTCAGATCGACATTTTCAAATGCGGCGGGTGCCGATTACATTTGTTAATGTGAATCAAAGTTGCTACCATTTACTCATTTCAGATGTGGCGTGGCAGTCAACATTTACATCTGGATTTCGCTCTCTGCTTCTTTTAGTCGGGACCTCCGATCAAATTTGCCCGCCGGAGCTACTGAATTTATTGTTTCGAATTTTATAGATAATTTATGTAGTTGTCTCAATTTACTTATTAAAGAATACATGTTGAAAGTTTTGTAAAATGAAATTCGACTTAAATTTATTTATGTGGTGTTTTTCCTTTCCTATAAATACCCACGAATTCCACCATCATTTACTCATTCCAAATTCTCTCTAAACACCCAATCCTTGCTCAGCTTATGGCAAAATTTAAGGCAACATTTTATTTTCTCGATACTTATTTTGAGTCAACAATCACCGGGAAAATGTCACTGAAAGATTTAATACAGTTGACAACAATCGAGGTTAGTAAACACACCGACAAACAAATTGCGGCCATGGAATGTCGAATCCCATCACCGTCAGCTAATGAAACGCACTACGTTATGAAGCTTACGAACGAAACAGACGTTCGTAACATGTATGACCGGCTCAATGCCGTCGGAGCTAGAGACGTCGATTTCAATGTTAAGTTTGTCAACGCCGGCGAAGGTAGTACGTCTGCACCCGTAGAACCTGCTCCGAACACTGAACACGCACCGTCTTCACCGGATGTTGATGCGGCTGTGGAGGAGCTGCAACTTTTTATGTACAGGCGTAGACAAAGAAAACAACAGATGATCGAAGAACTAAACCTAAGTTCAGACGTGTCCACTGACTACGATGATTCAGATTAACCATTAACTTATGAAATGATCTTCCAATTATGTTATATGACGTCTTATTTCATCCTTTATGAATGTTAAACGGACTTCAAATAATGTAAAATTACTAGTACTAAATTACATTATAGGCACCAGTATCAATTACAATACTACAATTGTCTAAAATTCTCGAACATGTTCTCAATTACAGAAACAAACAAATAATGAATAGTACGCTTATTATAACTTCTGACGGAATGTCTGAAACAAAGTAACACTGAAGTGACCTCGCGTTGTATAAAACGCGATATCTATAGTACATCGCGTTCTATAGAACGCGAGGTATTAATATCGCGTTCTATAGAACGCGATGTACGGATATCGCGTTCTATAGAACGCGAGGTACTGGTGTTCCCTGCCTCCCATCAAATCTATCCCTTACTTGTCGAAAGTAAGGGGACTGCCTCCCAGGCACACACACGCCATTCCTGCCTCCCATCAAATCTATCCCTTACCTGCTTATCAGTTTTAGGTAATGGACAAGCAAAGTCTTTCAAATTTTGCCTATATATGAACCCTAACCATAAAACGAAAATATAAGTTTCAATTGGCAATCAATTCCTAAAATTTTCTAAGTATTAAAATTTCAAAAGTCTTTCAAAATATTCAAATGGCCGGACGAGGCGTTACTACGAAAGTTTACTACGATGGCCAGATATTCGAGGGTACTGAACAGGGGGTCCTTTTTTACTGCGAAGATCCGGTAACGATAAAGCTTCCGAGGAGATTATCGTTCAAGAAGTTGGTCAAGGAACTAGAGGCAAAAGTTCCTCATTTCAATAATTATCGTTTGTCCGACGTGAAGTATCGGCTGCCAATATCTATAGACCCTTTACGGTACATTGTATGCCAAGTGACGGCAAATGCTGATGTGCAAATGATGATGGAAGCCCACTTCGAGTATTCAATCGGGGGGGCCCTCGAGCTGTATGTATCGTTCTCCGAGTCTCATCCAGTTGTCGACATACCAAGTTGGGGCCGGGCGAATTTCGACTTCGATCCGAATGCCAACGTTGATAGCCCGACCGCAGGTCTACGACGTGATTTTGGCCTACTCTGTCGAGACAACGAAGTTGGTGCATCGTCATCTGCTCCTCCAAGGCAATCCTGCGTAGCTAGTCTCGGGTTCGACCTCAACCAACCCCCAAACGATGAATTCGATGCACCGAAAAATGCATCGTACAGTCCATACAATCCATACAATCCTTATAGTTTTGGGGGGGAAGGAACGTCGGCTCCTTACGTTACGCACGACCATGAAGCATCATATGGCCGGCACTCAATGTATGTCTCTGGCACCGACTACGGTCAACCATCTATGGGGAGACATTCTTCTTTTGGGGGTGAGGGAGCGTCGTCTTCTTACGCTATGCACGACCATGATTCATCATATGGACGACACTCAACGTATGTCCCTAGCACGGAGTACGTTCAACCATCAATGGGAATACATTCTTCTTATGGTGATCTTGATTTTGGTCTTGGAAATGAGGTTCCTGAGCGATCTCGTGAGAGGTCTCCCGCTCCTCGACCCCAACCGTCGCCTCAAAGGGTAGTGATTCCAGAAGCTCTACTATTCCAGCTCCCGGAGGATGCTGCTGACGAAGAACCGATTAGAGAACCCGGGCCAGACGGAGACGAGCTGGGGCCATTCTATCCGGAACCAGAAGACTTGACAGAGTTACCAGAAGACCCAGAAGACACTGCCGTTCCACCACCAGATTTGGACGAAGAACCGACTGCCACCAACTTTCCTGTACACGCAAGACCAATTTCTATGTTCCAGCCACCATCCCACTTCACAACGGTTGATATGGATGCAATGGACGTCCCTGATTTTCCCCATGACGACACAATAGATGGCCGACTCCACCGTTCTGATGGTGAACTAAGAATTGGTATGGCGTTCGCGAACAAGGAAATTGCGGTGGCGGCAGTTAAGCAGTACAACCTTCGTCATAATGTTGAGACGACGGTGAAGAAAACCCAAGCAAAATACTACAAGGCTCAGTGCGTCCAAAAGGATCAAGGCTGTAAATGGAAAATTCGTATATCAGACTTGAAGAGGGCAGGCAACCGTTGGAAAATAACAAAACTTGAGGGGCCCCATACATGCACCGTTGGTAGCCTCAACCAGGATCACAAGAACCTGGATGCAAAGTACCTCGCCGACATCTTTTCCACAATGGTGAAAACAAATCCCACTGTGTCGGTCCCCACATGTCAGGCTGCAGCTCTAGCTGTCACCGGCTTCCGTCCAGGTTATTCGAAAGCATGGTATGCAAGGAAAAAGGCCAAAGAGGGATTGTATGGCCGATGGGAGGAATCTTACATAGAGTTGCGCCCGTGGCTTAATCTCCTGCAGAAACACATCCCCAGAATGGTTGTCAAACTTGATACGGTTCTGGCATACGAAAATGATCGTGTCGTCCGAGGTGTTTGTCAATTCCACCGGTTATTTTGGACTTTCCCCCAGTGCATCCACGCATTCAAGCACTGCAAACCGATGGTCCAAATCGACGGCACATGGTTGTACGGAAAATATACACAGATCCTACTTCTAGCTATAGCACAGGACGACAATCGCAAATGCGTTCCTGTTGCATTCGCAATCGTCCCGAAGGAGGATTTGGAGTCTTGGACGTTCTTCCTTACGAACCTACGAAAATATGTCCTTGATCCTATAATACGAAGAAGAAGTGATGAAGGGGTGTGTGTTATTTCTGACAGAGGCACAGCGCTGTTGTGGGCAATACAAAATTTGGGTGATTATTGGAAGCCTCCATACATTCACCACCGTTTTTGCTTGCGGCACATAGCCGCAAACTACCTGCTGAAATACAAGAATCGTGATGAACGTCAAATGGTGCTCGATATGGGTACGTCATTTATGACATTTTCATTTACTATATTACTTGTTACTCGCTTCAATTTACGACCTTTTTTCATGTGTTTTTCGACCATAACTATTCAATTGTCATCTCGTAGGCAACTCGCACTACAAACAAGAGGTGGCTGAAATGCTCGAGGAACTGAGAGCGAGAAACAAAGAGGGAGCTGAATACCTTGAAAAAATCCCAAAAGAAAAATGGCTTCGATCGTATGACGAAGGTAAACGTTATGGTCACATGACAACGAACTTGGCTGAGGCAGTGAACTCATCACTGAAGGGAGTTCGGCAGTTGCCTATCACTTCCATTGTCAAGGCGACCTATTATCGTTTAGCTACCCTTTTTGCAACCTTGGGCAAGCAAGCAACTGAGTACATGGCCGGTGGACACAAAGTTCATCCAGATTTCCGCGACAGACTGCATATTCAAGTGGCCCAATCAAGACAGGTGCAAGCAACCCTCTTCTCGCGACAAGGACACTTGTTTCGTGTTGCGGAATTTTCCAGGCGGTTAGAAGGCATTCAGCACAACGCTTACGTTGTAGATCTGAGGGCAAAAACCTACGAGTGCGGAATATTCCAAACTTTCAAATACCCGTGCGCACACGCCATTGCTGCTTGCACTAACCAACGAATAGAATACATTCGTATGGTTGATCCGATATACTTACTCAAAACGGTGCTTAAAGTTTACGAAAAAGAGTTTCCTCCAATCGGAAATGAGGTTGATCCAAATGCTGTGGACACTGAACTGATCATACGCCCAGATCCAGCACTACTACGAGCCAAAGGACGTCCACCTTCTACAAGAATATATTGTGCCGAGGATTTGGTCGAACATCGAGAGAAAACCGGACAAAAGAAGCATTGTTCTATATGTCGAAATACTGGGCACACAGCTCCTAAGTGTCCTAATCGCTCAGCCCCTCGTATTAATTAATTATTTTTAATTTGTATATGCGAGTTCGCACATGACAATCTAATCAATAAAGTCAGTTTACTTCTATTTATACGTATGAAATTCCGCTCGAACATGCCTATCGACATTAACGATGTTGGTATCATACGATGTTAGCATAGGATTTTCGAAGCCATTTTAAACCATTGTAGAATGGACGGAAATTAACGATGTTGGTATCATACGATAGAAAATTTTCAGTACTACGACCCCAAACTCGATGATCGCTAAAAATATACCATTTACACGCTCGAAATTGGGTTCGAACAGGCCTACTTAAGCATGTTTTTGCTTGCGGTTTAGGCTGGAATTGGGCAGACCTCGCGTCCTACAGAACGTGAGGTCCGTCCGATATATTCCAGCCGCCTTTTCAATTTCTCGGAGACCTCGCGTTCTACAGAACGCGAGGTACTGTTAAACCGTTAAAACGGACTGGAACGCCACGTCGACAGACCTCGCTTCCTGTACAACGCGATATCGTACCTCGCGTTCTACAAAACGCGAGGTCTGCCGACCTGGCAAGAAAGGGGGTCATTTTGCCAAATAAATGTTTTTGGGAGCCATTATTTAAAATAATATTTTAAAAGGGGTTTTTCACCCAAAATTGCCTATTTTTACTATTAGAGAATGAAGCATCACAATTCACTTTGAGGAAATTTGGAGGAGGTGGAGACCATCTGCTCTCCATTCATGCCTAACTCGTACTGGTTATGGTAGCAATCTGCTGCCGTTGGAACTCCGTAAATTCCCTCAGCAATCCTAATCAAAATTACCATAAACACATGTGAAAAATAAATTGACTCGATTTGATCCTACTCTTGGATAAATTACAATATATATCTTTGTTTAAATATTGGGTCAAAATACTAACAATATAAAAGAATTAGAATTATGGTTTTCCTTGATATTCTAAATATCCATGTTCAGATCTTGTTGATATAATTTCCCTCCTATAGTTTATAATAAAAAAGTTCCAGCAAAATAAATAAGTTCTATGGACAAATACTATGGGCATTTGCTGCAATATAGACCGAAGAAGTTGGTAGAAATTTGTAGAGAAACACTGAAACAAGTGCTGCAACATATCCATATATGTCGGGTCAGAGGGACGAAATGAAAGCCTTTTTAAAATCCCAACATGGTCAACAATATGTCATTCCTAAGGTTATTAATAAAAATTCAAATCCATATATCGTATTGAAAAAATCGAATTAAACAACATGTAACCGATTCAAAAAAAATTAAGTAAAAAATAATACGGTTAAAATTAGTTGTTATACGGGAGGGCTACGGTTACGAGTTTCTAGTAAAACGGTAGCTGAAAAAATCGGAATTTTTTTTAAAAATAATGTTAATAATTATTTACTAAGTTACAAATTACATTGAGTTACTGACTTCTTTTATTATACTATTTGTGTTTATGATTTGCCTGATATTATAAACATTGAATACTTTATTTGAATTTTTGTGGGTTGATAATTTTTAGGCTATTAAAATCATTAGTAATAAATAATTATATTATTTATATTATTAGATGTAAAACAATTCATGATAAATCGAATAACTATACTGAATAAATTAATTAATCATTTAGACGATAATTAATTTAAACGAGACAATTATAATTCATCAAAATATCAAACCAAAACATTAAATAACTAAATTGATAAGTTATTTTTGTACAATCAACCGCCCGTGAACACCCTAATGATTCCCCTGCAACCTCTTTTAACTTAATCACTAAGGATATAGGATACTTGCTTGGTTGGCATTACGGTAACATGCCTTTCTTCTCTCTTTTTTTCCCACCCTCTTGCCTTTGAGAAAAAGATAAATCAATGTGGAACTGGAATGGGCTTGTGGTTCAAGCCGCTATTGTAAAAAATTTAGAATTTATGGTTTTCTTAATTTTCTGTATGATGGAATAGAAATAATTATATTCTTAAGATAAATGTTGAGATTTGAATCCATACAAGATGTGATGAGATAAATATCTTTAATCACTCAGTCAATTTATTGATCTCTTAATTTTCTTTTATCTACAAAATTAGACAATTAACATTTTTTTTCTAAAATCAAAACGGATTGACTAATTTGACCTTGTAGAATACAGATTTGAATTTATGTGTAGCGGATATTTGGGGCATTCAATTAAAATGGGCCTAATACAATCAAGTGAGCTTTGAACAAAAAAAAATACAATCAAGTGAGCAACCAACTAAACTATTTTCCAAAGCAAAAAGCGACGAACGTCCCGTCCCACGTGAGTTGTCCCTATGAGGGGATGCCGAGCACGTGGATACTCAACCATTCACGTTAACCTATAATCGTTGCATTTTATAGGTTAATTAATCGAATCGTTAAGGTTAAATGATTTTAGTTAACCGAACTGCTAAAAATAATGGTTAATGGTTACGATTACGAATTTTGGCAAATGGTTAACCTATAGGTTAACTGTTTTTAAATTAATTATACATATATAAATCGGTGAAAGCCTTGAGTGATTTGATCATAGAGTTAACTTGTGTAGCTTGTGGTACTAACTCATTGAAGTTTCATTTACCTTGTTTCTTTATGTTAGTTAAACATTTGTCTTTAGAACTTTGATGGTGTATTTCTATATCCCTGAACTTTGATGATATATTACTATGTGTTGAACATTGTTGAAAATTGAAACTAAATACGAAGTTTTTGTGTTGTGTTGGAACTTTGTAGTATGTATGTACTTTTTTAAATTAAGTATGAAGTTAGTGTTTAGAATCATTCTATTTAAGTTTTTTTCTGACCATTTTTATATAATATTTATCGAAGAGATAGCTTCATTATTATAAAAAAAAAAACATGTAAAAAAAATCTAATATGTTATTGGTTAACCTATTACCGAACCGTCGGTTAATTGTTTCTTAATAGTTAATCATTAACGGTTAACCGTTTTTAACGGTTAGATTACGGTTAACAAAATTTAATAATCGTTACAACGGTTAACCGGTCGTTTAAGTTAAACGATACGATTAACCTACCATGAACACCCTTAATATATATATATTGAAATAATATTTGATAAGTATAAATTTATGATTAAAATAAAAAATAAAAAATAAAGTTTTAAGCGAAAAAATAGAAGTGCATAACGTTAATCATAAATTTACATTCATTTTAAAAAATTTATACCGGTAACTTAATACACTAGTAATATTGTATTATGAGTCGGTCCAAGTATCCCATAAAAAGGACAATGGGAATGCATTGACCGTCACTCGTATTGTTGTATTGATATTTTGGAATCGTATACTTTGTTAACTTTATTTTAAATTTCATATAATATAACATTTAAGATATTCATATAATATGAAAGGAGACCATGCCCTATTTAATATTTAGGAAGACTACTCAACAAAGTTCTCACATGGGGTGGCTGACACCACCAACCCCCGCCCTATCACGTGAAACTTGGACCCAACAACACAGGCAAAACCCTTATTTTTTTCAATTTTTTTTAAAAAATATAATTACTGAAATTGAAAATAAAAAATAAAGCAATAACGGGGTGTTCCAAGTGGTAAGTAGCTTGATATTGCTTAAGCAAGTATTAAATTCGATGTCTTGTGTATGCAAGAAATCTCCGCTGAAAGACTCACCCATCAAAATTAAGTGTGCGACACGAGTCGATTCAAATTAACTAGACAAAAACCTCAAACCTCAAACCTCAAACTTGAAAGACAAAAAAAAACTAAAGTAAGTGAGCGAGCGAGGAAAAAAGAGAAAAGTCTGGTAAATGGAGCCCTTAAGTGTGAGCAGAATTCGACTCGAATCGAAAAAATTGATATTTTTTAATTTCGAGTTTTTTAAGTTGAGTTGTTCGAGTCAACTCGAAAAAAATTCGAGTTCAAGTAGAGTTGAAATTTGCCTAATTTGAAAAATCGAAAAACCAATTTTACAATTTTGCAATTTAGTTTTTGATTTCATTTTTCTTCAAATCCTCCTTCATTTTAAGTTTAGTTTTGACCAAATTTGAACCACATATTCCTAAACCAACGTAGAATATTTAGTCATCTTCAATTTATATTTTTGAAAATAAATTTCATATTTTTTTTTCAATTCAGCCCCTTAACTTTGTATGATTTTCTCATTTCTTCAATCCCTCATTCGTTTTAAGTTAAATTTTGACCAAATTTAAACCCCGTGCTCCTAAACCACCGTAGAATACATATTTAGGTTCAATTCATATTTTTAAATTAAATTTTTAACTTTTGCATTTTAGCCTCTCAACTTTGAATGATTTCTCATTTCTTCAATTTCTCTTTCGTTTAAGTTTATTTTTGACCGAAATTAAATCACATGAATCACTAACAGTATAATATATATATATATAACTTCAATTCATATTTTTAACAAATGTATTCTTTTCTTCAATTTAGTTCTTTAACTTTACATTTTATTCAATTTGATCATTCAACTAAATTTTTTTGTATTTTTTTTCTTCACGACAATTCATTGACTCGTTTATACTCCCTTCAATACTATATCCCCAAAACTTCCTTATTTAAAAATAATATTATAAATATATTTTAGAAGTTTAGATGATATTTTTATTAAATAATATTACAAATCTTACTTATACATGTGAAAAATAATATAAAGATTTATAAAAATAATATTATAAATCAAATTGTACTATAACATGATAAATAATTACAATTAAATTTATATAGGAACTCGAAAACTTGACTCGAATCGAAAAAATTTCAAATTAAGTTCAAGTTGTAAAATATGATGCGTCAACTCGAATAAGTCAAAAAAATTTGACTCGATCGAACGTTCACCCCTACTCCACGCCAAGCAACGCCCTCCGCCTTCTCAGCCTTTTCTTTCAATTCCTGCCAAAGAATTATATATAAAATTTCATGCTATTATAACTTCATTCCAAGCTTCAATTTAATATCTAAGTTTTATTTTGTCTGATTAGATATAATTTAGTTTTAATGTTCAACGTAGTATCTAAAGTTTTTTAGTTCTACTTAGAACCTAAAATTAGTTTTGGTTTAAATTAATGCCTAAATTTTATTGTTTGATCCAAATTAGTACTTCTTATAAATGATTTATTTAAATTAGGAAGCGAAATTTAGATATCAATTTGAATGAAAAAGTCTAATTCATGTGCCTAATTAGAAAAAAATGCGTACCAAATTAGACCTTACAGCCAAATTCAAATGTTTGATTGGACAAAAAAACTTAAATCCCAAATAAAACTTTAAAATAAATTTAAGTAACAAAAATATATATTTATATTAACATTTACATTTACCATATTCGTAATATATAAATTTATATACAATTAATAAATTATATTCTGATATGTATCCATATATGGGTGAAAAAAACTCGACTATACTAAAAAAATTAATTTTTTTTACTTGATGCGAAAAAATCGACTCGTAATTTTATAAATTTAACTTGAAAAAATTTTAAATAAATTTTGAGTTATAAAATGAGAATTTAAATAACTAAGATTTTTTAGTAGTTAGTGGAACAATTTTCAAAATTGATCGAATTACTCAACTTTGTCTGATTTATATATATCACATATAAAAATATATGAAGAAATGTATATATATAAATAATATATATATGGCTATTAAAAATTATTTAAATTTAAACCAATTAACATCATAATGATATAAATATTTACAATTAAATTTAATTAAAAACTCTAACAACTAAACTTGACTAAAACAATTTTAAATTATAAAATAAAAACCGTCGCAAGTCGCAACCTAGATTAACTCTTAACTTTTTTGACTCTTAGTCGACGGAATGCTCACTTCAATTTCCAATATCCATATATCTTATTTATTCGCACTTTAAGATAAACTCACGTAAAAATTCACGTAATTCGATAGGCCCCACTGTTACTATCAGCACTTCACTTTTCTATCTGCCACGTGGTAACTTCCCAAGAGTCTTAGCTGCTGCATTGCAACTTGAAAGTAAGTTGAGTTTATGAATTCAACTTCAAGTTACAAAAAAATAAAATGTTAGAATTTTTATAGATTCTATATATTTTTAAATTCTAGAACTTATATTGTTTATTTTAATTTGATTACTCGGTTACTATTCAAAAAATTAATTATTTATGTTTGAATTCAAATTGTAAATTTTAATAATAATTAACAAAATTATAAATTAGATTAAGCCTATAAATTAGGGAGTCAATAATATAATGTTTAAACTAGAGGTGTGTATAATTAACCAAAACCATTAATTGTTAACCGGTATAACCGGTACATTTTATAGGTTAATTAATCAAATTGTTAAGATTAAAAAAATTTGTTAACCGAATCGCTAAAAATAATGGTTAATGGTTACGGTTATGATTACACATTTTAACAAATGATGTAGGTTTATAAGTATCAAATGACAATTTTTTTGCTCCCAAGTTGATACTTGAACTAGAAACATTCTTTCAAGTTGGTACCAAAACTTACACTTTCTATCAATTTGGTCCTAATTCAAAACAATTCAATAAATTTAACTCTTTATATTTAAATTTTTTATCAATTTACTATTTGTTCTTATCCTAACTTGCTTATTCTTATCCCAAAAATAAGTATATTACTTCCATGGTATAACAATAATTTATTGTTGTATTACAAGAGAATGTTGTTATCCAACTGTTGTTTTGATATGATGGACTCGTTTGGTTTGACAATATCACAAAAATGACTAAATTGATGGAATTTTTAAATATGTAGTTTTAAATTTATTGAATTGGTTCGAATCATGACCAAATTGATAGAATGCACAACTTGGAAGAATGTGCCTAGTTCAGGTATCAACTTGAGAGCAAAAATTCTTTAGGTACCAACTTGAGAGAAATGAAATAATTCATATACCAAATGTATATTTAAGCCAATAGAAAATATCATAAAAAGTAGGAGGTGAGCAAACATTGATTCAACTTGGAAAATCGAGTTTTTCAATTTCAAGTTATTTGAGATTGTGAAAATTTTGAGTTAAATTCGAGTTCAATTTTACTAATTTAAAAATCGTATTTTATTGTTTAGTGATTTAATTCTAATTTTATTATTTATTTATTTACTCTTTTATTTTAAGTCTGTTTTGATCAAATTTGAATCACATATTTCTAAACTATTATAAAATACTTATTTAGCTTCAATTCCTATTTTCGAAAATAAATTTACTATTTTTTTTAATTTAGTCCTTCAACTTTGTATGATTTCTTCATTTCTTCAATTTAGTTGTTTAACTTTACATTTTATTCAATTTGATACTTCAAATGTTTTTTAAAAAAAATCTCTATTCTCATCAATCTCTTAACTCCTTAGTGCTCTCATCAATATTTTGTCCTAAAAATTTATTCATTATAAATCTATTTTATAATTTTATATGATATTTGTTTCATTACATAATATTACAAATCTTACTTATACATGTGAGAAAATATGAAGAAATATATGTGCATGTATTACATGATCAGAGAAAGCATTTGAAATAGAAATTAATATGTACTATAAAATTATAAATAATTATATTTAAATTTGTACGGAAACTCGACAACTCGATTAGAATCAATTCGATTTTCGTAAAATCAACTCGAATAAGAAAAAAAATCAATTAAATTTCTAGTCATAAAACATGATCGTCAGTCATCAACTCGAAATTTATTAACTCAACTTAATCGAATGTTCACCTCTAATTAAAGTGTTTATAATTACCAAATAACAACTTTTTTGTTGAATAATTATTATCAAGATTATACTCAAAATGATAATTGATCGAAAATAATTTTGATTTATATAATATACAGAAAAATATTAGGAAATAATTATATTATTTGAGAAGTATGCCAAATTTTCTCATTGACCAGAAATTATATCATAAGCCCGGCTCGCCACGTCATCCATAGTCCTAACAAATAAAAAATATTCATTTTATTAAAAAAAATTCATGTCATCTTTTTATCAAGTGAATCATCACTCATATTTAATGTAAATTAAAAAAACACTTTTTACCGAGTGAAGATTCACTAGTAAAAAGATGACATGAAAAAAAAATTAATAAAATGGATAATTTTTATTAGTTGGGACCATGAATGACATGACAAGCGGGACCTATAATTTAATTTCTTCTCATTGACATTTGACTAAATAATTTTTTTATTTTTAAGTATTTCTTATTTTTGGTCAAAAGAGTTTTTAATAAAATCGTTAGTTGGCGTTAATGCTTGTTGTTGACGGTTTACATCTTATTTGATGATATTAATTTAATAAAATTATATTATATTATAAAAACAGTTTTCCCACACTAAGAATCGAACAAAAATGTCACGTCAACAACAAATGCTGATTGTTAATGAACAAAATTTATTATTGTGTTTGTAAAATGAAACATTAAGAACTTAAATATTTGAGGAAAATAAGTTAAAAAGATTATTCATTCAAACATTAAAAAATTAAAATACCTTAAAAATAAGAGATATGATGAATATTCAATCTAATATTAAGTAGAATTTTTTCAGCATTCTAATTTAATTATAAAATAACATCTTCGTCCAATTTTAAATTTAAATAAATCTACACACTTACAAACTATGCCGTTGAAGTCCAAATCATTTACTAAATACATGTCATCCTTTACCAATTACGGCTGAAACCACTAAATGAATTTATTATGGAGTTGGCAATGCCAGGTCCATCTGTAAGGCGGGGGGAAAAGTTTGATGAATCCTGACCGTCCAATTCATGAAGCGGAGCTGTAATTATATGTGCTTATTAGTTATTAGTGGGTACAGTTTTTGGTTATAGAAAATTAGGGAATTTCAGAGAGGAAGTAATTAAAATAAAAAAGCGCAAATTCCAAGGTTTAAAAAATTAAAGCAGAGGATTAAGCCTCAGCGACAAACCTGGTAGATCGGTTGAGCACAATAAATATCTATCATATTCATCCTCTACCCCTAATCATTGATCAATTAATTTTTAAGGTAAAGTACACAGACGATCACTAAACTATACCTGAAAAAATAAAATAGTAACCAACCTTTCAAAAATCACAAAATGGCAATTAAACTTTATGTTTTATAACAAAACGGTAATTAGACGTTAAATTCCGTTAAGTTTCTGTTAAAACTTTGGTATAATAACACATTTAGTCCTTCATATTTATACAATCAATAAATTTAGTCCTAATTCGAAATAATTTACTAAATTTAGCCCTCGTTATTTATGCATTCTTTCAATTTAGCCCTTAAAGTAAAATTTCAAAGTATGGTAACATGATAAATAATTACAATTAAATTTTATAGGAACTCGAAAACTCGACTCGAATCGAAAAAATTTCAAATAAAGTTTGAGTTGTAAAATATGACGTGTCAACTTGAATAACTCGAAATTTTTTTACACGACTCGATCGAACGCTCACCTCTATCTTAAGATATGACATGTAAACTCGAATAACTCGAAATATTCGAATATTTTAAATTATTTTTTTCTTTTAAATCGAATATTTTTAAAATAGAGCATTTAATGTTTCATATTTAAATCACATTGAATATTTAATAACTACTTTAAATATTCAATTTAATTTAAAAACATTCAATTTAAAAGAAAAAAATTGATTTAAAATATTCGAATAATTAATTAAATTTTTATAGGAACTCGAAAACTCGACTTGACTCGATTCGAATCGAAAAAATTTCAAATAAGGTTTGAGTTGTAAAATATGACGCGTCAACTCGAATAACTCGAAATTTTTTTGACTCAACTCGATCGAACACTCACTTCTATCTTAAGATATGACGCATCAACTCGAATAACTCGAAATATTAGAATATTTTAAATCATTTTTTCTTTTAAATTGAATATTTTTTAAAATAGAATATTTAATATTTTCATATTTAAATCACATCGAATATTTAATAACTTCTTTAAATATTCGATTTAAAAAACAATAGATTTAAAATATTCGAATATTTAATAACTACATTAAATATTTTTCTTTTAAATATTCCAATATTTAATAACTACTTTAAATATTCGAATATTTTAAATTAATTTTTTCTTTTAAATCGAATATTTTTAAATTAAATCAATATTTAAAGTATTTATTAAATATTTAATGTGATTTAAAAGAAAAAAATGATTTAAAATATTCAAATATTCGAGTTGACGCGTCATATCTTAAGATAGAGGTGAGCGTTCGATCGAGTTGAGTACAAAATTTTCGAGTTATTCGAGTTGAAGCATCATATTTTACAACTCAAACTTTATTTGAAATTTTTTTATTCGAATCGAATCAAGTCGAGTCGAGTTTTCGAGTTCCTATAAAAATTTAATTAAATATTCGAATATTTTAAATCAATTTTTTCTTTTCAATCGAATATTTTTAAATTAAATCAAATATTTAAAGTAGTTATTAAATATTCGATGTGATTTAAATATGAAAATATTAAATATTATATTTTAAAAAATATTCGATTAAAAGAAAAAATGATTTAAAATATAAGAATATTTCGAGTTATTCAAGTTGACACGTCATATCTTAAGATAGAGGTGGGCGTTTGATCAAGTCGAGTAAAAAAATTTCGAGTTATTCGAGTTGACGCGTCATATTTTACAACTCAAACTTTATTTGATTTTTTTCGATTCGAGCCAAGTCGAGTCGAGTTTTCGAGTTCCTATAAGAATTTAATTGTAATTATTTATCATGTACCATACTTTGAAATTTTGCTTTAATGACCAATTTGAAAGAATGCTTAAATAAAAAGGGTTAAATTTAGTGAATTGTTTCAAATTAGGACTAAATTAATTGACTGTATAAAGTTGAAGGACTAAATATGTTATTATACCAAAGTTTTAACAGAAACTTAACGGAATTTAACGTCTAGTTACTATTTTGTTATAAAACATAAAGTTTAATTGTCATTTTGTGATTTTTGAAATGTTGGTTACCATTTTGTTTTTTTGAGTATAGTTTAGTGACCGTCTGTGTACTTTACCCTAATTTTTAACTAATCATCTTCAGTAAATATTTGTTAATTATTAAACGCTTTTTATTCAATTACCTCATCGTCAGTCGGTAACTCCATAATCCATTTATAAACAATCAAGTCATGATTGTGTGCGTTACTTGGCAATTTTAAATTAATGTCTTTTCTATTATTTAATTAAAAGAATGTCCACCATCTAGGATTATTTGAAAACTTACTCTCAAATTGCTTAGGTAAGTCGAACTTATTTTTTATAGGACGCGAGACTAAAACTCAATTTTAATAGAACGTGAGCTTTATGTTGAATAAATTAGTAATAAAATATTATTTACCATATTTTTATCATAAAACTCGTTTTTTATAAGACTCAAATTTTACTTTACGTAAATTGACATTAGATTATTTTTTAAATAATCCTATATAGAGTCATTTTTCTAACTAATTAAATAAAAAAGGTATATTTATTAAAATTACCGCGTTACTCGGTATGATCATTGCTCTACTCTTGAGTGATCATCACCATCAACTTTACGTCCACGTGCGCTTTAGATTTTTATTAACTAAATAACAAACCAGCAATCAAATTCATTTATTAATCATGTGGGTCATTGCGTCTATGATCTATCCTTTCATGTCTGCAACTAGAAACATTTGGTGAGTCTAAGTTCTAACGTGTAACTGGGTTATGGTATGATTATGATGCAACATCAACTAAAATATTGTAAAACACAAAATCTAAAATTATAGTTGGTTTTAGATTTTTGGTGGCCTAAAATGAATTTAAAAAAGTCTTAAATTAGATATTTAATTTGCGGTTGTGGTTGTATTTACGGTTATGTTATATTTATCCTGGTTGTGGACATTACACATGTTATTTCGACTACTGCAAGTATCGCAATTGTGAAAATTTTTAATAACATACGCTATTGTGGACATAACAGTTGCAGGTATCGCGGTTTCAGATGGTGTTGCTACCGCCATATAACGATCGTTGTTGCGGTTGCATATCATTATTTAAATTCATCTCTAATATTGAGTAATGAAAAAAATTAAGAATATGTCCTTAATAACAAATACTATTGAAAAATTGAGCTCCTAATAATATATGTATATATATATATAATGAATTTTAAGAGTATGTCCATAATAAGAAATGTGGAAAATAATCACCCCTAATGATAAGTATTGGAAAAAAAAATCAATTTTAAAAGTAGACTCATAATAATAAATATTAGATAAAACTAGCCCCTCATTAACAAGTATTAAAAAATTAGAGCCCTAATAACAATTATTATAAAAAAATAAACCCTTAACAACAAATATAATTTAAAAAAAAATTACAAACATGTAACTTCTCTAAGCGGTGAGCCCTGAGCGAGCGCTCTTATTGTCCTGGCTCAGGGCCATGAATGTCTAAAATGTTACCCATCAATCTAAAATGTTATATTTTTTATAACATTTTAGGTTGGTGGTTAAGTATTGAAACTTGACTCCAAATATCGATATTTGTTATTTCTGACAACATTTTAGGTTGATGTTAAGTATCGAAACTTGTATATGAGTATCGATACTTGTCGTGAGACCACCAACCTAAAATATTATAAAAAAATATAATATTTTATGTTGATGAGTAATATTTCAGATTATATATTTTTTAACATTTCGATTGATACCGTATCATAGTTATAGCATAACTTTGTTGTACGTTAGACTCCAGAAATATTTTAACCATTCAACATAGAATAACAAGAGTAACCCATGTTTTGAAATTTTTAGCTAATTTCGGGGAAATATGCTTAATTATGAAATTACCATTTACTTGGATTTTTTTTCAATAAATAAAAAAATTAGGAAGAAAAACTATTATATATATATATATTAAAATTTCAATTTACTAATTTAATGAGGCTCGTGGGGTAACACCCCTTTCACTTAATTTTTTTCTTCAATTTATTGAACAATTTCTAAATCAGTTTGGCGTTAAAATCATAAATGCAAACACAGAAATCTACTAGGCTTCCGTGCACTTGGTTTAAAACAAGTAAATCCCTACAAAACTTTTGACACATACCTGCACCACTTTCTATGTTTTTTTAATTATTCACATGACTTTTTTTATATTAATTTCAATAGTATCTGGTGATATTGAGGTTGTGAGGAGTTTAAGATTTTATGTTTAAGTTTTATTCTACACAATATATGTTGGGATATTCCTTGTTCAATCAAACTTAATTTAATCAATTCGATTAAAATTTAATTTGGTTAATTGACCGGTCATGAAAGTGTTTAGTTGGTGGGCGATTAATAATTTTTTAAATTTTAAATTGACCGGTCATCAAAGTGTTCATTGTTAGACCATCGATTATTTTAGTTTAAAATCAGTTAATTAATCAAAATTTTAATATATAAATAATATATTTTAAATTTTAAGCTCAAATTCACAATATTTAAAACTCAACATTAAGTCAACACAAAAGGGAAAAAATAAAGGCTAGGAAAAAATCATTTTAAATTTATTGATACTTGAATTGCTATTTTCAATCAAAATAAAAAAAATATTAAAACTTTTTGATTAATTGAAAAATCAATCAAATTAACCAAATTTAGTTCTATTAGGTTAAGGAAAAAACTTGCTCGATTGACAGTTGAAAGTCTAAAAGCTCAAACACCTTACTACATGTAGTTAGGGGTAGTATTTAGTGTTCGGTTAAATTAAATTAACCGATTCAACTGAATTTTTTTTCATATTAATTGATCGAGTAATTATTTTTGGTTTAGTCAATTAACGTTTAAGAGTTTTTCAAATTTAAGTTATCAATTAATTCAAGTTAAAACCGATTAATAAATTGAATTAACCAAACTAATTAAAAATATTTAATATATTATATATATTCCTTCGTCCAATATGCTCAGACCTGTTAAGGACCCCACTTTTTTTAACCCAAGTAATACTAAACCTATTACGAGGAAAAAATAGGATAAATTTTGGTTAATTTAAAAACAAGACGAAATAACTGAAATTTATTTGATTCGATTAATCAGTTAAAAGTTTTAAGTTTGATTAACGAAGAAAATAATTGATTAATTTGATTAGGCTAATTCTATTCTATCTAAAGGAAATGACAGAACAAAGTATGCGCAGATTCACAAAAATCTTGTAGATAGGAACTAAAAAAAAATATCAAAATAATTCTGACGGTTTAATAATCTTCTCACTTCCATTCGGAATCAGCCAATTGAATATCCCTAATTGTAGCTTTTTATTCTAATTTTTATTATGGCTTTATACACACTAAATTTATTTTAGGATAAACCATGTCATGTACCACCAAACTACTGGGGTGACCCGATTTTATCATCAACCTTTCAATTGGTCTAAATTTATCACTAAAATTTATTTTTTAACTTGTTTACACCACCACGTCGTTAACTCTTTAACGGTGTGATGACTTGGATGCTAGACCAAAACGATATTATTTTGGTGCCTCTATTTTTAGTACTAAATTGCCCAAAAATGTGTCGTTTTGCTAGAAAAAAAATATAATTTTTTTTACACTATGGGGTTTAAACTTAGAACCTTTGAAATCAAAGGTAATCTCTTAACCACTAAGCTAATTTAACATTTTTGTTTTGTTTCTAGCACAAATAATATATATTTCAAACTTCAATTGAGATATATTACTCTATATAAATAATATTAATATACATATAATAGTATAATATTATATATAATTAATAAATAAAAAATTGATATAATCAATAATATTAAATATATAAACAAATAATATATTATTAAAAAACTAAAAAATCAATTTAAAAAAATAAAAATTAAAAAAAATAAAAATTTTCAAAAATTCAAAATTTAAGGCCATATTGAACCAATAATAATAATAATAATAAGATAAAGGTAGTTTTTAGATTTTACTTTGTCTTAATGTTATGTATTCTAAAAAGAGAGTAAAAAGAGGTGAAAAAGAATCCAAAAATAAACAGGGTAGTCAAAATCCTCCATTTTAGCTGTCGGCTTGTCCCCTTCAAACGCAAATAAAACCTCTCCTCTCTCACTCTCTCCTTTCATCTTCCCCATAACCACTCTCTAATCTAAATTTAACTTATGGAAGCCTCTGAATTCTTTCAACCCCCCGCCGACCATTTCATCGTCGACGACCTCCTCGATTTTCCCAACGACGATGCCCTTATTAACGACGCCTCTAATTTCAACTCCTCCCTCGCCGCCCATTCCACCGATTCCTCAACCGTTACCGCCCTCGACAGCTGCAATTCCTCTACGTTTTCTGGCCCCGAACTCAATTTCGCGGCTGATATTGGTTGCCGAAGCTTCGCTGATGGTCAGTTCGCTGGTGACCTTTGTGTGCCGGTAACAAACATTTGCTTCATAATTTTCTCTGTAACCAAACAAATGA
Source organism: Hibiscus tridactylites (assembly GCA_958450335.1). Lineage (NCBI taxonomy): Eukaryota > Viridiplantae > Streptophyta > Magnoliopsida > Malvales > Malvaceae > Hibiscus > Hibiscus tridactylites. The sequence goes on from OY288275.1 coordinate 61,046,442, forward strand.
TAAAGATTCTTTATCAGAATACTTGGATTTTTCAAACTGCTGATAATTGTTGTTTTTATCTTCGTTGCTCAGTACGACGATTTAGCTGAGCTGGAATGGCTGTCGAATTTCGCTGAGGAATCGTTTTCGAGTGAGGACCTGCAAAAGCTCCAGCTCATATCCGGATTGAAAACCCGATCCAACGTATCGTCGGATACATGTGGCTTCCGACCCCAACTTCCCAACGTCGTCGACAGCCGTGACAACAACCCAGTTTTCTATCCGGACATGACGGTGCCGGCCAAGGCAAGAAGCAAACGCTCCCGTTCAGCGCCATGCAATTGGGCGTCCCGCCTCCTTGTCCTCAGCCCGACAACTTCGTCTTCCGAACCGGATATCGTGGTCCCGGTCCAATCGCCTCCCCAAAACCATCCCGGTAAAAAGCCCGTCAAAACGGCGTCGTCGAAGAATAAAGACGCCGGCGAAGCGAGTTCGGAGGGGCGGAAGTGCATGCATTGTGCTACGGATAAGACGCCGCAGTGGCGGAGTGGACCGATGGGCCCCAAAACACTATGCAACGCTTGTGGTGTGAGGTATAAATCGGGGCGACTTGTGCCGGAGTACCGACCCGCAGCCAGCCCGACATTTGTGCTGACTAAGCATTCAAATTCTCACCGAAAGGTCCTTGAGCTTAGGCGACAGAAAGAAATGGCAAGAGGCGAACACCAGCATCAAAACATGGTATTTGATGTATCCAAGGGTGATGATTACTTGATCCACCAACCCGTGGGTCATGATTTCAGGCAGCTGATCTAGTGGAAGCTAGAGTAGGGAAACTTTAATGAGAGCGACTTAATTTAGCTACTGAACAATTCCGGACTAATTTTCTTTTTGGTTAGACCATTTAATGTTCCTTAGTTGTTTTTCTTTAATTCAGGTAAATTAGTAAAAAAATTTGATTTTCATTACAATTGAACTTCCTAAGCTTGCTTGATAAGGTAGAGTTCGGGATTGATTTTGAAATCTAACATCAATTATAACTAGAATGATGTATTTTAAAGATTTGGATTTTGGCATATATATATATATATATTCTATTAATCATTGCTATAAATATTGAGAAGATTTATGGGTGAATAAATAATGTGGGTTGAATATATGGGCTTCCGTTCCATACATAGTGATTAAGTTTTTCCATGTTCATTTGTAAAGAAGGTTGCCCACATTTCTTCTCTTCTCAATGTCCATACTCTTCCTTGCCCTCGCATATGAGAGATAAAAATTTTCTGGTTTTTTTTATGATTCAATAATAAAAAATTAAATTTTAAATTTTAAATTTTAAATTCTACATTTTAATCTTAAAAATAAACCCTACCTTATATTCTTTAAACCCTAATCCTAATATAAATCTTAAACTTAATTTTTAGTATGAGGACATAAATAGGAGCACTGAAAAGGGACATAAAATTTCTATTCAACATATGAGAATTATGAACCAAGTTTTGAAAAATAAGCAAAATCGAGTGTCGAGACATTATGTTCGGAATGCAGAGTTGTAAAAAATAAATTACAAATATTTAGCCTCTTTGTAATGTATCCATCTTTTTTCAAACTCAATAGCTTACTTCAAGCCTAAGGGGCTGAAAATAACTAGAGCTGCCAAGCTAAGCCACATGTGTAGTATCAAATTATGCCAGCATGAAGTTCAAAGTAAAATAACACAAATATGATATAAATACATAAAATGAATTATTGATGTTTTAGACACAAAAAGACACTGCACGACATGAAACACGAATTGCCAAGCCCAAATTGCAAAGACATTCCATTGATTGATTGATATTTTATCAAGTTTGAACATGCAGGGAGACACTTGATTGTTTTTATGAACACGTCTATATGCAGAAATAATTATATGTGTATATATACATAATAAAAAGGAAAAGAAAGTACAAGGGAGAGGTCCTTGAGAGAGAGATACTCCACATGCTAATGTTTTGTTAGTTGAGGGTGGAGACCAAGGGCACCATAGCCAAGGTAACTTTTGAAGAAATAGATACCGTTCTGTTATCCATTTTCATATCCATATAAATTATCATACCTCTCTCCTTACAAATAATACTAATCAAAACACCATGCTTTTCTTGACAATGAAATGATGAATATGGAAGTAGGATCCTTCAAGTATATAAGAGGTTGGTGACATGTTATAGGTTTTGCCTACTTGTGAAAATGAACAAACAATTAAAATTCAAAGCCAGAACGGGAAGACTTGCCGTTCAAGGTGGGATCGAAGAGCATATCTCCAAGTTAAAAAAGGGAAACATGAAATGAAATAATGCACATCAGCTACTTAGTGTAATCATTAATTTTATTCGGGATGTTAACCCGTTTTTATATTACACTAATAAAATGCTTTGTTTATATTCTTTACCCATTTCAATAAGTATTATTTATTTAAACTCAAATATTGCACATAGTACTATTACAATTAGCTTTAAAGTTTGGTCTTGTTATGCTACTGTCATGCTTGGGTCACCGTTATTATCATAGTCATATTCACTATTCTAAAACATTTATTAAAGGCCAAATTTATTTACACTTGTCACAGACCGACTTCCCACAACCGAGCAAGCCGCACCTATAGGGGCTTGCCTTAGCACACCACGTCCTTCACCCGACCGAGGGACCCGAGTAGATGCCAACACCACACACCAAGGGGCCATGCACAATACCCCACGTGGTGTCTGCAACCGATAGAGCCGAGCCGGAGCACTTCTCGTGCACCATGGGGCCAAGTCAAGCACCTCATGTGCTGCCCACGAGAGTAGAACCCGAGGGGGCACGCTGCACGCACCCAATGGGGCCTTGCTGAGCACCCACCATGCTGCCCAAACCATGGAGTCTGAGTCTGCACCCGACGTGCACACCAAGGAGGCCGAGTCTGCACCTGATGTGCACACCGAGGGGCCTAGGGAAAGCCCATCCGAGTTGCCCACACCCCTAGGGCCCGATTTAGCACCAAGCATGCTAAAGAGGGGGTTTGGACACAAGAATCGGGCCATTCCAAGCCCAATCCTCCCAAGAGACCAAGACCCTTGTCGTGTTGTCATCTTTTGACCAACACACAAGGAAAGCTACCCACCATGGAGACAACTTCGGGAAAGTCTTCCTTGCCAACAAATATATGATGTCATAACTTTGTATCTTAGGAAACTTGTTATTATATGATAGTGTTGCCATGTTTAGGAGATGGGATTCATCCATAGCCCTTGGATCGAATCACCCTTAGCCGTTAGATCGAGGGAGCCAAGGCTAAAAATAGAGCCTTCCTCCACCCTTTGTAAATCATTCCACGCATTCCACATTCCACATTCTTTGAGTATTGAGTAAATGTTTAGAGATTTTCTCTTCACTTTGTCTTTGCCTAGCTTTCTTACCTTGCCAAGCCATCATCATCACTTTTCCCACAAAGCTTCCGCCGCATCAAGTTCTAAGAGCTCTAGCTTAGATATTCGAAGGCTGACTTAGTCCTCGACTTAAGATCAACGACTAAGGCCGTACGGGCTAGCGAGTCGAGACCTAGCCCCGTGACAAGTGGTATCAGAGCGAGTTCCGCATCCTAACCGAGTAAAGAGGTGTCACAAGGAAGAAAGATCGTTGCGACAAATATGAGTGTTGTAACCCCCTAAACCCGACCTAGAAGAAATGGGTCGAATCTAGGAAGTAGCGATTGAAAACTTGTCCCTCAAGGTACAATTTAGGTTAAAATATTTTGTAATTCAAAAGAATCGATTAAATAAGTAAAACTCAACAAATATTCTAATTAAAATAAAACTCAATCTTTTGAACGATGTTTCGGTAATTAATTAAAAATCCGAAAGTAACTTCATAGATGCATGCATTTAATAAAACCCAAATTAAAAACAGTTCCAAAGTCCATATTACACAAATATCCCAAAATATATTAAAATAATAATTCTGAGGTAACTGAAAGATTCGTACTGAATAATAATTTATCTGAATAAACAAGAGATGCTCCAAGTACCGAGTCGCCTAATAAGTCTGAGATATCTGAAAAGTAAAAACTAAGGGGTGTAAGCTAAAGAGCTTAGTGTGTCTCTAAAGTGCAACCGAAAACAAAACAAAACAGTATTTTATTTCCTGATAAAGACTTTTCTGAAAACACAACAAAACCGAATCATGATGATATGATGTCTGATGCACATGAATCATAGTACCCATCTCCGATACACCGAAAAGTAAGGTTCCCCAGAACCTACTTTCTCCATCATCACCATCCGAAGTGGAACTCAGCCCGAAGGGTGGAACCACTGATCCGAAGCGGAATTCAACCCCAAAGGGTAAAACCACTAATCCGAAGTGGAATTCAGCCCGAAGGTTGAAACCACTGAACTTCCCCGAACAAATTCCAAACCATATACCCACAATGATATGATGCAGATTTTAAAATCCGAGTCTGATCCGAAACTTGAATTATGAAAATTCAAGTTGCACAATACTATAAATCCGATGTTTTACAGTTCTGAAAATCTGATATTTCACTTAAATCACAGTATGACATGTTATGCATGATGACTGAAAACATTCACCCAATCACAACAGAGTATGCACACAAAATGTACAAAACATTTACTTATATTAATACCAGAAAAACATATAAAATTTATAGCACAGAAAGAAACACTCAAGTTTATAAATCAGGAAAAGACACACCTTAAGCAACAGAAGCTCTAATGCCGAGAAAAGCGCGTCTTACGCTCAGATCTAGCTGAATCAGGACCTACGAGGTATGAATACTATATTAGTATTTATTACTAACACTAAGCCACCGACTAAAACACTGAAAACCAAACTGAAGATATACTCACGTGAAGATCTCGAAGAACGTGCACAATCGGTCTGAACAACTGAAGGTAACCCAACGGTCCCAAAATCGGCACCTGAACACGAGAATATTTCGAATCAGATTCTGAAATCATCACTTACTATATTCCAATAAAAATACTTAAAATGAGCAAAACTGAGCTTTCGGAAACTAATAAGGCAAAACGGGCAGCAGATACAGACTCAGGACGTCGAGAAAGGTCAAGAGGAACGTTGTCCAAAAAAAAGTCAACTCTTAGTCAACTCTAGTTAAAATCAACTGTCAAAGGTCAACTCTCAATGTTGACTTGACTGGTCAAAGTCCCATTCAGTCAAATAGTCAAAGGTCAACTTAGACGGTCAACGGTCAAACAGGTCGGTCAAAGACGATTGGTCAAAAACGGTCAAACAGGTCAAAAGGGTAAAACGGTCTGGTCAAAATGGGTACAAGAGTCAACGGTCGGGTTGGTCAACGGTCCAAAGCCGGTTCAGTTCAAGATAGGCAGTTCACTTAATTAGATTGGATTCACAACAAAACTTAACCTTAACACAGTTTGATAGGCCAACCCACAATCATACACACACAAGCCCAACACAAGCCACACATACAACCCACATGAACCACCCAAAGCCCAACACCCATATCCAAACACATCAAGCCCAACAACACACTTTACCACAACCAAGCTAGGGTTTCCAGAACCTTTGATGGCGGCAGCAAGCTTACCGAACAGCGGCGGCGAAAGAATTAACCGGCGACGACAAGGAACCAGGCCACCCAGTTGTGGCTTACCAACAACCACGACGGAGGAGAACAGCAACACAAACAGAGAACCCGATGGTTCTTCGCGGTTTCCGAGCAAACAAAGGATGGCGAAAGAGACTAGAGGAAAAAGGGTTTACGCCGGACGGATATGCAAACTCAACGGTGCGCGAGACGGATGTTAGACAGAGGCTGAACGGAACCGGGAAAACGAACTATTTCCTTTCAACATAGCAAACAACAAACAAAGCGCAGAGGAGCGGCGGAGCACAACGGCGCAAGGGGAACTTGAACGATTCCTTACCGTTTCCATACTAACAGTGACCGATGGGTGTGATTCAATGGTCGGATTTTGGTCGCACAACGCTGGTGGACGGCAGCAATGGTCCTATCGAAGTTCCACCGGCAAGCAGGGGAAAAACCGAACGGTTTAAATGTCATTTTCTCACAAACAACGGCCGTCAAGAACCATCCAACGGTAGGGGTTTGCTCGCGAAGGGAAGACGAGCAAGATGATGGTGATGACACGCGAAACGGACGATGGCATGGTGGTCACCGGAGCTTCGTCGGAGAACCAGGGGTTAAGAGGAGAGGGATATCGAGAGAGAATGGGAGAGCGGCTACTGGTTTCTAAAACCAGATAACATGGGTTAAATACCCAATTTAATGGGTAAAAAACGAAGTAAAACCCCAAGATAACCTAGGGTTTACAAAGTGGCTACATAACTTTGTTCTTTACTCAAAAAGGTCACCGAAATTCAAAAATTGAACTACAATTTCTGAGTCTAATCAATTTACTCCTTTAATTAAATTAGGGTTTTTGGTTTATAAATTCCCAAATTCTAGGGTTCCGAATGGGGATTTCAAAATTAGGGATTTTTCAAATTAGGGAAATTTTGGGGTGTTACAACTCTCCCTCCCTTAAAAGAAATTTCGTCCTCGAAATTTCAAGACTTAACAACAGATCTCATAACCAACCGAAACACATATACTTTCCAATTTCAAATTCATGATCTATCATAACCGAAAATACTGAAATATAGAACTTATAATAGAACTGAAACATATTAAAATGTTCCTTCCATGTCATCATATATCATCATATCCAACACGAGCTTCGGTTGGATGTACTGAACCTGGACGTTTAATCTCGAATCTAGCTGATCCACCACTCTGAGCGTGTCTACCTCTACTAGCGGACCAAAAGCAACTGACCTAAACTGCCCTCTACCTCGGTGAGGTGTCTGAACTGATGCATGACTCTGAATCTGAACGGATGCATGACTCTGAATCTGAACGGATGCATGACTCTGAATCTGAACGGATGAACCAGTAGCTGAACGTGGACAATTCTTTAAGTAGTGATCCTGAGAACCACATCTGAAACACGTTCTATTCATCAATCTGCACTCTCTATTATGCTTTTTATTGCAAAAGCCATATACAGAAATAGGCCGACGAACTTTTGAACTACCCTAGCTGCCAGACGGAACTGTCAATACTACAGGTCTTACATTCTGATAACTCTGAGGAACAAACTCATCCCTAAGTCTCTTTCCAAACGAGCTGACAAAACTTGGTTGTACAAATGTGTCCGGTTCTTCCCAACTTGATCAAATTCTAAAGATCTTTTTTTTTTCATTTGTGAAATTTATCCTCTCAAAAGTTTTAGCTCGATCAACCATGTCGCTGAATACTTTATCTGATGTGTTGCAACATCTCTTTGAATCGATAGATGAAGTTCCTTAAAAAAAGTCATACTTATCTTTCTCAGTCACAACTAACTCAGGAGCATACTTGACCAACCTCCGAAATTTTATCTCATAATCATTTACTGACTTGTTATTCTGTTTCAAATTCATAAAGTAATCTTAACACTTCACTATATCGACCAGTGTTCTAAAAAAAATGAGTTATCACTTCCGATCTGATATCCTCCTAACGAATGGTTCTCATCAACATGTAACATATTCTGAATTTCTGCTTGCCCAACAGAAGGCGGGTGATCACTACTAGAAACAGCTATACGGCCTCGGTTACGACCTTGAATAAACGATAGATTAAGACTCCTACATGGTAGCATAATGAACTATATACCAGAAGCTACTAACCTAGAGTCAAAATCGGTACTAGAGTCTCATATTTAAAACACTTTGAAAACGTTGAACACAAAATCACAGAATACCATAATATATTTTTCAGAAAATCTCCATTTATCCCAAATTATTTTCGATGCATGCAAAAGTAAAAAACATTTGAAAACAACTTTTGTGAGCCCCACAGTCCGCGGGTTGAACCTGAGCTCTGATACCACTAAATATAACCCCCTAAACCCGACCTAGAAGAAATGGGTCGAATCTAGGAAGTAGCGATTGAAAACTTGTCCCTCAAGGTACAATTTAGGTTAAAATATTTTGTAATTCAAAAGAATCGATTAAATAAGTAAAACTCAACAAATATTCTAATTAAAATAAAACTCAATCTTTTGAACGATGTTTCGGTAATTAATTAAAAATATAAAAGTAACTTCATAGATGCATGCATTTAATAAAACCCAAATTAAAAACAGTTCCAATGTCCATATTACACAAATATCCCAAAATATATTAAAATAATAATTCTGAGGTAACTGAAAGATTCGTACTGAATAATAATTTATCTGAATAAACAAGAGATGCTCCAAGTACCGAGTCGCCTAATAAGTCAGAGATATCTGAAAAGTAAAAACTAAGAGGTGTAAGCTAAAGAGCTTAGTGTGTCTCTAAAGTGCAACCGAAAAACAAAACAAAACAAAACAATATTTTATTTTAATAAAGACTTTTCTGAAAACACAACAAAACCGAATCATGATGATATGATACTGATGCACATGAATCATAGTACCCATCTCCGATACACCGAAAAGTAAGGTTCCCCAGAACCTACTTTCTCCATCATCACCATCCGAAGTGGAACTCAGCCCGAAGGGTGGAACCACTGATCCGAAGCGGAATTCAACCCTAAAGGGTGAAACCACTAATCCGAAGCGGAATTCAGCCCGAAGGTTGAAACCACTGAACTTCCCCGAACAAATTCCAAACCATATACCCACAATGATATGATGCAGATTTTAAAATCCGAGTCTGATCCGAAACTTGAATTATGAAAATTCAAATTGCACAATACTATAAATCTGATGTTTTACAGTTCTGAAAATCTGATATTTCACTTAAATCACAGTATGACATGTTATGCATGATGTCTGAAAACATTCACCCAATCACAACAGAGTATGCACACAAAATGTACAAAACATTTACTTATATTAATACCAGAAAAGCATATAAAATTTATAGCACAGAAAGAAACACTCAAGTTTATAAATCAGGAAGAGACACACCTTAAGCAACAGAAGCTCTAATGCCGAGAAAAGCGCGTCTTACGCTCAGATCTAGCTGAATCAGGACCTACGAGGTATGAATACTATATTAGTATTTATTACTAACACTAAGCCACCGACTAAAACACTGAAAACCAAACTGAAGATATACTCACGTGAAGATCTCGAAGAACGTGCACAATCGGTCTGAACAACTGAAGGTAACCCAACGGTCCCAAAATCGGCACCTGAACACGAGAATATTTCGAATCAGATTCTGAAATCATCACTTACTATATTCCAATAACAATACTTAAAATGAGCAAAACTGAGCTTTCAGAAACTAATTAGGCAAAACGGGCAGCGGATACAAACTCAAGACATCGAGAAAGGTCAAGAGGAACGTTGTCCAAAAAAAAGTCAACTCTTAGTCAACTCTAGTCAAAGTCAACTGTCAATGGTCAACTCTCAATGTTGACTTGACTGGTCAAAGTCCCATTCAGTAAAATAGTCAAAGGTCAACTTAGACGGTCAACGGTCAAACAGGTCAGTCAAAGACGACTGGTCAAAAACGGTCAAACAGGTCAAAGGGGTAAAACGGTATGGTCAAAATGGGTCCAAGAGTCAACGGTCGGGTTGGTCAACGGTCCAAAGCCGGTTTAGTTCAAGATAGGCGGTTCACTTAATCAGATTGGATTCACAACAAAACTTAACCTTAACACAGTTTGATAGGCCAACCCACAATCATACACACACAAGCCCAACACAAGCCACACATACAACCCACATGAACCACCCAAAGCCCAACACCCATATCCAAACACATCAAGCCCAACAACACACTTTACCACAACCAAGCTAGGGTTTCCAAAACCTTTGATGGCGACAGCAAGCTTACCGAACAGCGGCGACGAAATAATTAACCGGCGACGACAAGGGACCAGGCCACCCGGTTGTGGCTTACCAACAACCACGACGGAGGAGAACATCAGCACAAACAGAGAACCCGATGGTTCTTCGCGGTTTCCGAGCAAACAAAGGATGGCGAAAGAGACTAGAGGAAAAAGGGTTTACGCCGGACGGATATGCAAACTCAACGGCGCGCGAGACGGATGTTAGACAGAGGCTGAACGGAGCCGGGAAAACGAACTGTTTCCTTTCAACATAGCAAACAACAAACAAAGCGCAGAGGAGCGGCGGAGCACAACGGCGCAAGGGGAACTTGAACGATTCCTTGCCGTTTCCACACTAACAGTGACCGATGGGTGTGATCCAATGGTCGGATTTTGGTCGCACAACGCTGGTGGACGGCAGCAATGGTCCTATCGAAGTTCCACCGGCAAGCAGGGGAAAAACCGAACGGTTTAAATGTCATTTTCTCACAAACGACGGCCGTCAAGAACCATCCAATGGTAGGGGTTTGCTCGCGAAGGGAAGACGAGCAAGATGATGGTAATGACACGCGAAACGGACGATGGCATGGTGGTCACCGGAGCTTCGTCGGAGAACCAGGGGTTAAGAGGAGAGGGATATCGAGAGAGAAGGGGAGAGCGGCTACTGGTTTCTAAAACCAGATAACATGGGTTAAATACCCAATTTAATGGGTAAAAAACGAAGTAAAACCCCAAGATAACCTAGGGTTTACAAAGTGGCCACATAACTTTGTTCTTTACTCAAAAAGGTCACCGAAATTCAAAAATTGAACTACAATTTCTGAGTCTAATCAATTTACTCCTTTAATTAAATTAGGGTTTTTGGTTTATAAATTCCCAAATTCTAGGGTTCCGAATGGGGATTTCAAAATTAGGGATTTTTCAAATTAGGGAAATTTTGGGGTGTTACAAGTGTGGAATCACCAAGCGTCTCGTTTGAAATTGAGGTGAGCAAATCACAATTTTGTGATCTTCTTAGCAATAAACCGTGGTTTTGTTATCTTTGCAAAGACAACCATAATGCCAAAGGCTGCCCAAGGGAGAGGCCGCCAAAGTGTTGGATTTGTAGAGATCCACATCGAACGAGCGTATGCCCAAAGAGGAGCAGCTTTGCCGCTCACAAGAGGAGAGGTGGGGAACGGTTAGAGTGCTTCTGATGCAATGGGCCGCACAAGTCTTACAATTGCCCACACCGAACCAAGTAGTCTAAGGTACAGGACGAGCCCGACAAGACCGAAGCTTTGAAGCTTGATTCGAGCTGCAAAGAGCTACCAATGGGTCTGGTAGATACGTTCGAGGAGCAAGGCTTGCCCGATGAGACCGAGGACATAAAGCTTGTTTCCCCGTTCGATGAACCATCAGTGAGTATGGTGGATGAAACATCAAACTTCGGGAGTGAAGTGTTGATGTGCGAGAGATTGCCAAGGGGCAATGAGTCCACAAGGCCGTGGGAGAAGTCCGGTTCCGTGGAGTGTTCGAGTGAGCAAATCCTACCACCTCAAGCCAAGAGTGCCCGCAAAGAGGAGGAGCGCGACTTTGTGAAAATTGTGTTTCCCGACATCGAGTTAAAAGCACTAGTGGATTCAAGTGCATCTTCGTTGATAGTGTCCAATCAGATTGTAGATTGGTTAGACCTTCAAGTTGAGAAGGTAAGTGGAGAATTCGAAACCATCAATTCTTACAAAGGACCGATTGAAGGAATTACATGGGACGTGAACGTTCAAATTCGATATTGGTGTGGAACAACCAATTTCAAGGTAATATATCATCATTTCTTGAAGAATATGAAGTTATTATTGGGTTATCTTGTCTCGAGCAAATTAATGCACTTGCCTTCCCAAAAGCCGACGTAGAGTGTGTTGCAGATCCACACTGACAAGGCGTTGAGTCAATGAGCTAGGATGAGAGAGACAAGGCCAAGGCGTCACCAAACATTCGCGAAGGAATGTGTGAGATCGAGACAACCAATGATGACGAGACCATGGGAGAGTCCATGGGAGTCCTCGAGGTAATAGAACAAGTCCTTGAAGAGTGCGAGGACGTAGAGGCATTCGAAGTTCATACATTCGCAAATGCCAACACCATCGAAGGAATTCTCTTAGAGAAGGGAGTTCCGATTGCTCGAGAGAGTCGAGTGCTCAACGAGTCCAAGAGGAGGCACTCGGATCTTGAGAAAGAAGTGATTGCCGTAGTGCACTCCCTACACACATAGAGACATCGTTTACTTGGGTTAAGGTTTGCTGTCTTTACCGAGAATACTTTGAATAATTATTTTCTAACCCAAGGAAAGTTGTCTCATAAGCAGGTCTGTTGGCAAAGAATTCTTACAAAATTCGACTTCACTTGGAAGTGCAACCCAAGGTCGTCGAATGACGTAGCCAATGCCCTAAGCCGAGGGTACGATGTGGAGCGTGCTAAGAACCAACCAAGGAGTAAGGTGGTTCGTGAGTTTGAGCCACATTCGAGTGTTGTGCCACCATCTAAAGGCTAACATCGAATAACATCCTTTGAGTTTGGTGAAGAGGATCAAGCCAAAGTGAATGAGCGAGACACCATACAAGCCGATGGAGAGGGGCTAGCACTTTTCTACAAAGAGTTGCAAGCCGAGTTTGCCGAGTGGTCAAAGTTCATGGACGAGTGGTATGATCATATGGAACCGAGCCAAAGCACCGTGATGGAAGGAGTAAGCCGAAAGTCTCCAACCATTACGCAAGCCGAGGTGGACGAGCGAGAGACGGTGTTGCTAGACTACACCAAGTCGGTTGAGTCCTACAATGAGGCATTTCCCATCGAGGAGTTACCGATGCAAGTGAAGCATCCAATTGCTTTCAAGAGTAGAAAGCCGAGTGAGTTCGAGGAAGTGATGCCAAAGAGCATTAACGAGGGGCCAATCCATGCCAACAACACTTGCCTTGGGTATCGACAAGGCATAGTGGATCGAGCCGACAAGGACCTTGCGTTCGAGGTAAGTGATTATTTATATGAAGAATCAAGTCTAACCCATGGTCATTTGGTTGTTTGTAGGATGCCTACAAGATTGAATGAGGAGCCAAATCGAGTCATGGGGCGAGCAGGCAAGAATGCCTATCGATGGGAGAAGCTATTGAAGCCGAGGGAACACATCACCTCAACCATCCTAGTCAAGCCGTGCGACAAGGATAACGAGGGATCGAGTGACAAGGTGGATGGAACAAGTCGAGAGCCCAGAACCATCTACCAAGCCAAAGGACAAGTGCTAGAGAGCACCGAAGTGGGGCTATTTCACGACCTCGCCATCATCAGTTGCCTTGAGTATCGACAAGGCGTAGTGAAGCCACCCGACGAGGACATTGTGTTCGAAGTAAGCGAGCCAAATTCTTATGATTTGGGTCTAACTTGCTCTGTTTCCATCCACAGGTTGCAATGCGAGATGAAGCAAGGAGCCGAGTCGAGCCGTGGAGCAAGTAGGCGAGAAGGCCTACGAGATCGAGTAACCATCAAGAGAGCAAGTAGACCCTGCCATCATCCCTAAGTCGTTAGACAAAGATGCCGATGGCTGAGAATGGAGCAAGCCGATCCAAGCACAAAGCAAGGCGAACGTCTCCTTTGACGAGGAGGCACCACTCTGCGAGACGGATCGAGAGCCAAGACACGAAGGCCTCTCACTTTGCACGAGAGTTCCCTTAGCCGAACGAGAACTTGACGAGGAGCCGAGGCCGTTCGAGGACGAGACGACCGAGACTCATCATCACCTATCGACGAGGGCGTCAATAGATTCAGTGGGGGAGAATGACACAGACCGACTTCCCACAATCGAGAAAGCCGCACCCATAGAGGCTTGCCTTAGCACACCACGTCCTTCACCCGACCGAGGGACCCGAATAGATGCCAACACCACACACTAAGGGGCCATGCACAACACCACACGTGGTGTACGCAACCGAGAGAGCCGAGCCGGAGCACTTCCCGCGCACCATGGGGCCAAGTCAAGCACCCCTTGTGCTGTCCACGAGAGTAGGACCCTAGGGGGCACGTTGCACGCACCCAAGGGGGCCTTACCGAGAACCCACCATGCTGCCCAAACCATGGAGCCCAAGTCTGCACCCGACGTGCACACCAAGGAGGTCGAGTCTGTACCCGATGTGCACACCAAGGGGCCTAGGGGAAGCCCACCCGAGTTGCCCACACCCCTAGGGCCCGATTTAGCACCAAGCATGCTAAAGAGGGGGTTTTGGACACAAGAATCAGGCCATGCCAAGCCCAATCTGCCCAAGAGACCAAGACCCTCGTTGAGTTGTCATCTTTTGACCAACACACAAGGAAAGCTATCCACCATGGAGCCAACTTGGGGAAAGTCTTCCTTGCCAACAAATATATGATGTCATATCTTTGTATTTTAGGCAACTTGTTATTATATGATAGTGTTGCCATGTTTAGGAGATGAGATTCATCCATAACCCTTGGATCGAATCACCCTTATCCGTTAGATCGAGGGAGCCAAGGCTATAAATAGAGCCTTCCTCAACCCTTTGTAAATCATTCCACGCAGTCCACATTCCACATTCTTTGAGTATTGAGTAAGATTTTAGAGATTTTCTCTTCACTTTATCTTTGCCTAACTTTCTTGCCTTGCCAAGCCATCATCACTTTTCCCACAAAGCTTCTGCCACGTCAAGTTCTAAGCGCTCTAGCTTAGATATTCGAAGCCTGACTTAGTCATCGACTTAAGATCGACGACTAAGGCCGCACGTGCTAGTGAGTCGAGACCTAGCCTCGTGACGCACTTGTTTATATATACTAATAACCCAATTAAATAAAAAAAACAACAGCCCATTTATATATTTTTATTAAACAGTCTACTTACAAAACGCAAAAAATACAAGGTCCAAATCAGCCCGAACCCTAATTATTTTATCCTTTTGCGCAACCAAATCTAGGCCGTTAGATCTGGTCGCTGATCTAACGGTCTAGATCACCACAAGAGTGACAATTCCGCTCCTGCGCGCCCACGAACGATGGATCCAGATCACATTGGATGACTCAGATTGTCTCTACCGCGCGTGCAGACCATGCACGCCTCTTCAGATTCTTCACGCACGGCTCTCTGGTTTCCATACGCGCGTGTGCACGCCTCTTCATCTTCCAGCTTTGCTTCCACGCGCGTCTGTGGCTCTTCCGATTCGCCTCCACTCTGGCAGGGAGGACCAACATCCTGATGGCACCTCACCATTGCTTGTCCGCTTCAATAATCACATCAGAGACTCGCTCCTCAAGTTGTGCCTCTCTCTCTACTCCCTCATCGTCTTCGTCGTACATCCACGCATGCAAAGAGAGGGAAAACGATAAAAAAACAAACAAAATGAAAACGAAAAATATCAAAGCAGTCGCCAACCAAGAAAAATATCAGAGGCCACAACCAAGTCAGAGCCTACTAGGGACGGAACTGTTTATGTTGTGGGAGGGGCTCCCCCCCCCCCCCAAATTTAACCCACTTTTAATTTATATTATAAAAAAATTACATGTATATTAAATAGGTTTGCCCCCATATTGGAAATACAATGCATTGCCCCTCACTGACCCTACGGTCCCACCACTGCAACATATATATAAAAAATTAATTAATTTAATAAACCTAAAAAGTTTCCTGCAGTTAAAGTAAAGGGAAATTAATTATTTAATAAAATAATATTTTGAAGTCAATTGTTTAAAAGGTAAAGCTAACTTTTCAACTTACATTTGTTTTTGTCTGTTTGCAAATTTAAATTGTCTATTCATATTCATTTACAGTCTTCGTTTTCAAATAGGAAAAAATCAATCTTATTTTTCTGAATTTCTCAAATCTAACAGACTATCATAATTCCAGTCATTTCCTCCTCCTCCAGTTAAGTATTTTTTTATATTATTACTCATATAATTAAACATAGTATATGTGTTTATAATCATAGTAATGTTTTAATTTTTAGAATGTGATACAAGTCATTGTTTTTATAACTTATTTCTTGTTTATCGATCATTGCAACATTCTTACTTAGTAGCTACTATTATTTTTACTCAAGAAAATTAGAAAAGTATACTAATATAGTAATATTATTTGAATTGCTTTAGGTTTTTTTTTCTCCCAATATAGAGCAATGTTTATTGATGAAAAAAATAATATGATTAGTTATATGATGAAAATGGAGGCAAACATTGTTATCCATTATAATTTTTAATTTGAATAATTTCGATTGCTTATATAGTTATATATACAAGCAAATAGGAATTTCATTCATTATAATTTTATATATTTTTACAAATTCTTATTTAAAATCTTAATTTTATAGTTAAAAATAATAAATGTACTTTACAAAATTCTATTTGATTTCACATGTAAAATCCTTTCATGACACGTGTTTATTCTATTCGTGTGAAGTGTTTTTTAACTTTTTTTCATAAATATGTCTTTTGAATTTGTAAGGTTTCATGTTATTCTTGTGATTATCAATTTTTATCTATAGTGGGTATTATCATTTTGCCAGTATAATTTTGCTAAATTATTTATTCTTATCTAATGTTGTAGATTAGTGTAGTCTCTGAAGTTATTGGAACAATTAGAGCATTTAGGGAAATCTCACACCGAAAGAACCATGATATTGTAGATTTTGAATTTCAGTTCAAAAAAAGTATGTTTTTAATAATATTCTACAATTGCAATTGATATATATTATAGATTGGTTGATATTTTGTGATTAATGTATATTATAGATTAGTTGATATTTTTTAATGATTGATATATATTTTATAGTTAGTTTTTATATAATCACATGTTATGTGTAATTTGCGAAAAACCAGTGAGTCTGGGTGGTGTCTCCCAAGAGACCTGGGTGGTAGTCTATTTATTTATGTGATTTTTATATACTTTTTAAAATTATTATTACTATAGTGATTTTTGATAGGGTATAGTTTAACTAATTGAATAGTGATGAATTTTATAGAAAAAATTGAATTATATACTTAGATTTTTTGTTTCATATTAATATTAATAATTATTATAGAAATGTATGTGTATTTTTTATAGATGAAAAAATTATCTACAATTGATGCTTTTTTCAAGAGGAAGAATGTAGAAACATCATGTTCAACTGAGCAGTTAAATACATGTACAAATCTCAATCCTTTGAGTTCAGATGACAATCTTACTAAAGCTAGGAAAATTGATGTAAGTGAAGGTTTTGATATCAGTTTATTGGAGCGTGATCTAGGATTACGAAAACAAATATGGCAGTATCCTGTTAACATGCAAAATGAGATTCAACGAGCTTATATTAAAGTTGGTCCATATCAAGCCGTTCTTACAGAGTATCCAAGGTCTGAGAAAGTTCCTCGAAGAAGCTTTTAAGCATCATGGTTTAAGCAATTTCTATCATGGTTAGAATATTCTCTTAATAAAGATGCAGCATTTTGCCTCCTATGTTTTTTTTTCACAAAGAAAATGGTCCTTCTGGTTCAAATGCTTTTACTATTGATGGATTTTGAAATTGGAAGAAGGTAAGAGATGGCAAGAATTGTTCATTTTAGCACATATCGGGAAGGATCACAATTCTCCTCATCGAAATGCTGAAAAAGCATGTGCGGACCTGATTAATCAGTCTTCACATATTCAAAAAAAAATTGAACAATTTTCATCTCAAGAAGCTATGAAGAATAAAGTTTGATTGAAAGCTTCAATTGATGCAGTTATGTGGCTTGCATTTAAAAGATGTGCTTTTAGAGGTAATGATGAAAGTAAAAAATCACAAAGGCCGGGGGATTTTCTCCAATTGCTTCGTTTGATATCATCTTACAATGATGGGGTAGCAACGACTGTAGAGAAAGCTCCAAAAATGATATATACACTTCACCACAAATACAAAAAGAAATCTTGTATGTCCTCTCAAACAAAGTAAACAATTTCATTCGTGAAGAAATTTACGATTCAAAGTTTTGTATAATAGTTGATGAAGCTCGAGATCAGGCGAAGAGAGAGTAGATGTCTATTGTGTTGAGATATGTTGATAAGAATGGGTATGTGAAAGAACGATTTTTTGGGCTTGTTCTTGTTAAAGACACAATTGCATCTACATTAAAGGATGCGGTATTTTTTCCCTTTTACAATATAATTTGGATGTTCATAACATTCGGGGACAAGGCTATAATGGTGCAAGTAATATGAAAGGTGAGTGGAATGGCTTAAAGACTTTGGTTCTAAATGTATGTCCATATGCTTATTATGTTCATTGTATGGCACACCGTCTACAATAAACATTAGTTACTACTTCAAAAGAAGTTAAATGTATTCACCGTTTCTTATTCCATTGTCAATATAGTTGGTGCCTCATGCAAGCGTACTGAAATTGGTTGCTCTTGCAGGTAGCTGCTGTAGCAGATGAAGGGCAATGGAGAAGCAGACACTATGCAGTAGAGAAGCAGAGCTGGAAATGGATGTGCAGACGAGGAGGACGATGCTGCCATGGCCGCTGCCGTGGCAGCCAAGGACGACAGCAGTGGTGAAGAGAAGAAGCAAAGTGGACCTCGACAGAAAGAGAAAATTAAGCTGGTCTGTCGTGGAGCACCCTTATAATTTTCCAAGCCCCAAATCAGAATGAAGGCCAAGCCCAAAGTTCAAGGAAAAAACTTCAAGCAAGAAGGAAGGACGAATTAAAGATATACGCTCTGAAGATTTAGTCTTTAATAGAGTTGTACTTTAGTTTAAACTTGTATTCTTGCCTTATTAGAAAACTTGAACCCAAGGCCTATATAAAGGCATGTAATTCGACCTAGGGAAGGAGATCTTACTCTCTAGCCTTCTTCCTAAAACCCTAGTCGTTTTCCCCTTCTCATCATGTTCTAAACTTCCCCTAGAGCTACGAGTTGATTTGTAAAGTAGTTGCAAGGATTGCATTTGTTTTAGGGATTTTTCTGTTCAATAAAATAGACTTCAAGTTTTCTTATTCTGGTTTTCAACATCTTGCAAGAGTATCAGGAGAGCATTGTGAGATTATACATTTACTTAATATCGAGAGAGTTAAGTATACGAAAGGAATAAGTACGGGTTCTCCAGTTTATGGTTGAACTATCTCGGACCTAGGGATAGGACGAGGTTAAGTGGCTAAGGAAGAATTCAACAACATCGGTGTTCATCCTACGATTCACGCCGGGAGGTATCATCAAGACGTGTTCATCGATATACTTGGACCTAGGGATGGGCCAAGGCACTGCATGGATTCTTGCCAAGCTTGAAGTACAGAGTTGTGTGATCGCTGCCGCGACTACAACAGACTGCTGCCGCGACAGGTGCTGCCGCGACAGGCACAACGACAGAACATATATTCCTAGACTTTGCAACACCTACACTACTGAGCAATTCAATACCAGCCCATTCTCTCTATTCTGAATCCTTTACTCTTTTGTTATCAGTATTCTTTAAATTCTCGTGACAAACATTTAAACTATTTCTTTTTCCTCTCATGCAGTAATTCCAGGTTAAAGCTACTGACCCAGTCCCTATGGAGACGATATCCGATACTTACGTATCACTTTACTACTTGCGTCGTGTACACTTGCACTACATTGCGATAGACATTTTTACACGCTGAACTATCCTCAGACCAATGGACAGGCTGAACTATCCAACATAGAGGTTAAGAACATTCTTGAAAAGATGGTTAAGCCAACTAGGAAGGACTGGTCTCTACACCTCCATGATGCATTATGAGCCTACAGAAAAACGTTCAAAACTCCATTGGGAATGTCACCTTACCGGCTGATTTATGGGAAAACATGCCATTTACCTGTCGAGATTGAGCACAGAGCATACTAGGCCATCTAGGCTGTGAATATGGAATTGGAAAAAGTAGTACATAAAAGGCTACTTGATCTAAATGAAATTGAAGAAATTCGAACAATGGCCTATGACAACGCAAGAATCTATAAGGACAAGACAAAGAAGTGGCATGACAAGAAGTTGCTGCCACGACAGTTCTGCCCAGGGCAGCTTGTGTTGTTATTCAACTCTAGGTTGAAACTCTTCCCAGGGAAGTTGAAATCTAGATGGTCTGGCCCATTCCAAGTGGTGCAGGTTTTTCCCCATGGTGCCATCACAATCAGATCTTGAAAAGATGGGCACCAATTCAAAGTCAATGAACAAAGATTGAAGCATTATTAGGGGACTGAAGCCCCAAGAATGCAAGAAGTGGTTACTTTAGGAGATGCCCCTCCTGGCATCCATAATTTAACCTAATTTTCATTATTATTATTATTATTATTATTATTATTATTATTATTATTATTATTATTATTATTATATATTAGGTAAATAGAATTATTTTATTTTTAGGAACTAAAGTTTTTATTTTTAGGAAATAAAGGAGACAAGGAGAAGAGGAGAAGTGAATTCAGCTCACCATCTTTCCATCAGCCCAAAAAGCCCAACTTTGGAGCCTGTCGTTACAACTGCTGCGACAGACGCGGAAATCCAGCCTGTCAACACGCTGTCGCGGCAGACACGAAAATGCGTAACAGACGCGCGGCAAACACGGAAACGCGTAACAGACGCGTAGCAAACACGGAAACGCGTGACAGACGCGTCAGAAACCGCATAACAGCTGGCCCCGTTATTCGAGCCTGCCGTTACAGCTCCAATGGGCAGCAAACTCCCCCTCTATATAAACCCCATTTTACTATTCATTTTCACCCACTTTTACTCTCTCTACTTGTTTTCTCTAGAATTTTACTTGCTTTCATTTTTTCCACATTCCTTGCAAATATGAGTACTAGAAATACCCGCCGAAGCTGTGCCTCAGGATCTGCCCCAGGAGCATCCACTCCAAGTTCCTTCCAGATCCGTGATATGTGGGAGGAGAGAGGTTTCATGTACACTTCCAGATCGGGGAACTTGGGGCTGCAGCCGTTCATAGCCCGAAAAATCAGAGCCCTGCAGTGGCAGATATTCACAGAGCAGCCAGAGGAAATGAACGTGACTCTCGTCTGGGACTTTTATGCTGCCATCGGCAGCAGGGACGCAACAACAGTTATAGTCCGAGGGAAAGAGGTACCATTCGAGCCCGAATACATCAATACAGTGGCGAAAGATAATGGGGGCATGTGGGTGCCATGCCCCCCCCCCAAAATTTGAAAAAATATAATTTAAACCCTTAGAATTTTTAAAAATTTTAATTTAGCCCCACAAAATTTTTAAAAATTCAGATTAAACTTCAAAATTTTTGAACTTTTTTAATTAAATCCCCAAAATTTTGGAAAAAAAAGTAAATTGATCTCTTCAAAATTTTTGAAAATTTTAATTTTAATTTGTATTTTTTAAAATTTTAAGTTGGCCCCCTCAAACTCTACCACCAAGTTCCGCCACTGCATCAATACACTCTACGGGTTCTATGTGAGAAGAAAAGAAGATGGCCACCAAAGATTTCTAGAGAGTTTAGAGCCTGCCGACTACGATGTTGTGATGGCAGAACTCACAGATGAAGGTACCGAGTGGAACACCAATCCGAAGCATCCGAGAACATTAAAGAGAATGCAAGTCACCCTGGAGGCAAAGCTTTGGAATGCTTTTATCAAGAAACGGATTATGCCCTCCTCTCACAACACAACAGTCGACCAACCAAGGTTAGCCCTCATCCATTCCATATTACATGAGAGGCCAATTAACGTTGGCATATATGTTCGAGATGGCATATTGGATTGCGCACACCGGCCGTTCGGACCACTCTTCTACCCATATCTCATCACTGCCCTTTGTCGCGGCCACAACGTACCGGAGGCTGCCGAGGGTTTAATAGTTCGAGGAAAAGGCTGGTCCGACCGGAACATACTCAGCTTGATGGAACTCAAAGCTGCCATGCCCCTGTCATCTTTTGATCCTACTGCCACGGCAGCTGAGCCAACAGAGCCCACCGACACCGAGCCTGCTGCCACAGAACCCAGGCAGCCTACCGTAGCAGCTCCTCCAACTGACACCTCCTCACAAATCCTTGCTGCCATACAAAAAATGGAGGAACGACGGCTCGGCCTCATGAGTTTCATCCGATACTTCACCACCACCACGGTACATTTCATCCACACTTCTCATAATTTCCCCGGTGCTCTGTTCCCTACTTTCCTCAATCATTATTTTGCTGCCCCCACCCCTGCCCATACCCCTACCCCTGCTGCCACACCAAAAACGCCATCTGCTGCGTCTACTCCAACCCCTGCCACAACAGCTGCAAGCGGCAGCCGCACAGCCGACACATCTGCCTGGGGAACCAAGAGAAAAGAGCCTGAAGACGACCTCGATAGGTATATTGTTGGTTTCTCTTCCTCTGAAATTTGGGCGGCATCCGACAACGAGCCCTCTGTCAAGAGGAACTTGTCCAAGGCATTCACCCTAGAGAAACGACAGAAAACATGAGCAGATTAAGAAAAATCTGACAGCGAGAGCGGCAGCAGCAGCGAGAGCGGCAGCAGCCCCGAGGTTCAGGTAGTGGAGAAACCACCTCATATCTCCCCTACCCGTATTCAACCTCCACGGGAGGCCAAAACCAAGAATACTTCTGCCTCTCCCATCCGTATGTCAGCACCAGCCAAGAAAGTCACTGCCCATTGGCAGATTCAACTCATCAGCAGCAGCAGCAGCGGCGACGACAACGCCTGAAATTTTAAGTTTCTTATCTTATATTGATGTCTGCCTTTTTATATTTTATGATGTAGTTTTTCTTTTTCTTTTTCTTATCTGTCATTTGCATTGAGGGCAATGCAACCCTCGAGTTTGGGGGTGGCATCCCTCTATTAATGGAGTCTTTTAAGTTTAAAAAATTGTGTCTTCTACTTAGTTTATTTTTGCCTAAAAATTGATGAAAATTTGGCTTAAGTCTTTGAACTAAACTTACCTGCCGTGACATCCTCTGTCGTGGCAGTGCCTTTATGATAGTTTTAGGAGCAATTTAGAGCCTTACTATAGTTCTAAATTTTAAACACCATTTGTGACTTTTATACTGCCTAGAACTCTACTAGTAAACTAGAATAGAAAGCTTAACACTTGAGTTGCCCCTAGAGGTGCCTAACACTGGCTCTAGGAAAAGAAGTTAAGAAAAGTAGACTCAATACACCTAGAGGTGCTCGAAACCGGCTCTAGGAAGTTAGCTAGAGGTGCCCGAAACCGGCTCTAGTCAAACTTAAGCTTGAGAAAATAAAATCGAGACTGAATAAAAACTAAAGGAGCCTAAGAATTGCCTCCAAAAAGATGAAAATTGGCATAAAAATTCAAGTTAGAGGCTTAACTATTCTAGTAAACTAAGGGAGTCTTGGCATATAATTGTTCACAAGCATGCACACACTACACGAGAATTATAGCAAGGTTCCAGATGAATCCTGAATTATCCAACAAGGTGTTGCTCACAATAGGGAATGAAAGGTAGGTAAGGAAAAGTTCATTGTTTTAAGCCAAACAAAAATTTTGTTTTTCTTTTTTAGGTCTGAATTGCTTGAGAGCAAGCAAAAACTTGAGTTTGAGGGTGTGTTGAGTGTGTAAAAGTTCTATAATTTACCCACTATTTAACCCATATTTCTGCTGCATTCAAGCATAATTCATTGCATTTTGGTTAGATTTCATTTATACATCACTAATATATTAAATGGCACAGTTTCTACTGAAAATGGTTGCTTTTGCATGTAGCTGCTGTAGCAGATGGAGGGCAATGGAGAAGCAGACACTATGCAGTAGAGAAGCAGAGCTGGAACTGGACGTGCAAACGAGGAGGACGATGCAAAGTTTTGTATAATAGTTGATGAAGCTCGAGATCAGGCGAAGAGAGAGCAGATGTCTATTGTGTTGAGATATGTTGATAAGAATGGGTATGTGAAAGAACGATTTTTTGGGCTTGTTCTTGTTAAAGACACAATTGCATCTACATTAAAGGATGCGGTGTTTTTTTCCCTTTTGCAATATAATTTGGATGTTCATAACATTCGGGGACAAGGCTATAATGGTGCAAGTAATATGAGAGGTGAGTGGAATGGCGTAAAGACTTTGGTTCTAAATGTATGTCCATATGCTTATTATGTTCATTGTATGGCACACCGTCTACAATAAACATTAGTTACTACTTCAAAAGAAGTTATATGTATTCACCGTTTCTTATTCCATTGTCAATATAGTTGGTGCCTCATGCAAGCGTACCGATCAACTAAAAGCTGCTCATGCTGCAAATGTTCCTTATTTAGTTGGTATTGATGAGCTTCAAAGTGGAAAAAGACTTAATCAAATTGGCACTTTGCAAAGACCAGAGGATATGTTGAGTGTGTAAAAGTTCTATAATTTACCCCCTATTTAACCCATATTTCTGCTGCATTCAAGCATAATTCATTGCATTTAGGTTATATTTCATTTATACATCACAAATATATTAAATGTCACAGTTTCTACTGAAATTGGTTGCTTTTGCAGGTAGCTGCTGTAGTAGATGGAGGGCAATGGAGAAGCAGACACTATGCAGTAGAGAAGCAGAGATGGAACTGGATGTGCAGACGAGGAGGATGATGTAGCCATGGTCGCTGTCGTGACAGCCAAGGACGACAGCAGTGGTGAAAAGAAGAAGCAAAGTGGACCTCGACGGAAAGATAAAATTAAGCCGGTCTGTCGTGGAGCACCCTTATAATTTTCCAAGCCCCAGATAAGAATGAAGGTCAAGCCTAAAGTTCAAGGAAGAAACTTCAAGCAAGAAGGAAAGACGAATTAAAGATATACGCTCTGAAGATTTAGTCTTTAATAGAGTTGTACTTTAGTTTAAACTTGTATTCTTGCCTTATTAGAAAACTTGAACCCAAGGCCTATATAAAGGCATGTAATTCGACCTAGGGAAGGAGATCTTACTCTCTAGCCTTCTTCCTAAAACCCTAGTCGTTTTCCCTTTCTCATCATGTTCTAAACTTCCCCTAGGGCTACGAGTTGATTTGTAAAGTAGTTGCAAGGATTGCATTTGTTTTAGGGATTTTTCTGTTCAATAAAATAGACTTCAAGTTTGCTTATTCTAGTTTTCAACATCTTGCAAGAGTATCGGGAGAGTATTGTGAGATTATACATTTACTTAATATCGGGAGAGTTAAGTATATGAAAGGAATAAGTACGTGTTCTCCAATTTATGGTTGAACTATCTCGGACCTAGGGATAGGACAAGGTTAAGTGGCTAAGGAAGAATTCAACAACATCGGTGTTCATCCTTCGATTCACGCCGGGAGGTATCATCAAGACGTGTTCATCGATAGACTTGGACCTAGGGATAGGCCAAGGCACAGTAGGGATTCTTTCCAAGCTTGAAGTACAGAGTTGTGTGATCCCTGCCGCGACTACAACAAACTGCTGCCGCAACAGGCGCAACGACAGAACAAATATTCCTAGACTTTGCAACACCTACACTACTGAGCAATTCAATACCAGCCCATTCTCTCTATTCTGAATCCTTTACTCTTTTATTATCAGTATTCTTTATATTCTCGTGACAAACATTTAAACTATTTCTTTTTCCTCTCGTGCAATAATTCCAGGTTAAAGCTATTGGCCCAGTCCATGTGGAGACGATATCCGATACTTATGTATCACTTTACTACTTGCGTCGTGTACACTTGCACTACATTGCGATAGACAGTTTTACACGCAACAGGATACTCGATGGAGCTCACATTTGAAATATGTTTCTAGCTTAATCAACATGTTTAGTGTAACATGTGAAGTTTTGTTGAACATTATTGATGATGGAACTACTTCAGCTCAACGTGCAAAAGCAGATGTGGCATATGAAGCTCTAACTTCTTTTGAGTTTGTTCTTATCTTACATCTGATGAGAAAAGTTCTTGAAATTTCCGATATGCTATGCCAGACTTTGCAACAACAATCTCAAGACATTTTCAATGCAATGCATCTTGTTTCATCTACTAAGTCATTACTTCGAAAATTAAAGGATGAAGGATGGAATAGCCTAATTGTTAAGGTGAGATCCTTTTGTGACTCGATTAACATACCTATTCCAGATTTGAAAGCTCATTATGTTGCAAGAAAAGGAAGGGCACGCCATCAACAAGATGACATTACATTGGAGCATCATTATAAAATTGATATTTTTAATACAGTGATTGATACTCAATTGCAAGAATTGAATGATAAATTTAGCGATTATACAATAAAATTTCTTATTCTTAGTTCAACATTAGATCCAAAGGAAATGCACGCTTCATTTAGAGTTGATGAAATTTGTCAATTGATTCACAAATTCTATCCTTCGAACTTTGCTGAACATGAGATGATGCAATTAAGGATGCAACTTGAGCATTTCGATCATGTGCGACAACTTCCAGAATTCAAAAGTTTAGAAACTATTTTTGATTTATGTCAATGGTTGGTGAAAACAAGAAAGTCCGAGATTTATCCTCTTGTATACAGAGTGGTGACTCTCATTCTTACACTTCCAGTTTCTACATCAACTACAGAACGATCATTTTCGACGATGATTATCATTAAAAACAAGCTTCACAACAAGATTGAAGATGAATTCTTATCTAATTGTTTGTTGCTTTATATCGAAAAAGAAATTGCTGAAACATTTGTTGTAGATTCGATTATAAATGACTTTTGTGATATGAAGGAGCGACGTGTTCTATTTTGTTAGACTGAATATTGACATGTTTTGAAACTATTTCAATAATAAATATTATTTTGTTTCGTTTGATTCTGTAGCTAATTATACTTTGCCCCCCACCCCCCGAGCTATGATCCTGGCTCCGTCCTTGGAGCCAACAATGACAGAGCTACACATGAATCCGGCCAAAAAGGACGGATACGAGCCAATAGGAGATTTTATCTTTTCTTTTCTTCATTTGTAAAAATGGAAATTCAGCTAAAAGAACCGAAAGAAAGCCTTATTGTAAACATTTTGGACATTGAAAAAGCAATAGAAACAGAGAATGAAAAGCCTTTTGGAGGCAATCTCTTTTCTTCGTTTTCACTTTCATAGCGTATACATAATATAAACTAGGGTTTTTAGATTTTACCTTTGCCGTTTCGTCTCCCGGATGTCAAATGCTCTCCTTCGTCGTTGACAAACCTTTCGGCCCCTTTCGAGGTCGTGTATGGTGATGCGGTGGAGGAACAATCAAAAGGAAGGGGTTCACGATTCTTAAAGAAAAAAGATTTTAGGTTTTCTGTTTTTTTTTTCGAAATAAAAGAGGGATGTCGTTATTGTCAAAGGTTTATGTTCTGGTCTTGTTTTAAACGTTAGAAGGGGGAGTTTTTTTGGGTTGTTTGGGGTTCGTCGGCCGCCGATTAGCAGGGGCCGACGTGACGGCGCGCGTCTGAGTCGAGAGAACGAGAGAGGGTTTGAGAGCTTTAGGGTTTCGTTTTAGCCAAAAAGAGGTAAAAATGGTTTAAACACCCCCATTTTATACCGTTTTAACGTTTTAAAATTGGTTTAATTTTCTCATAAATATTTCTGTGTCCCCCTATTTGCGCCCGTAAGGGTTTCTGCGTTTTAAGATTCCCCTGGGTCCTCAAAGCTTTTCCACAGTTTTTTATCTGGTACGTATTTTGGTTCAAATCTCTATTTTTGATTAATTTGGCTCTCAAATTTTGTTTCCTTTGTGTTTTGGTCCTCTTTCCAGTGTTGGTTTCCCCTGTTTTATGCATTGTATTTTACAGCCTTTATTTTATTGTTGTCCTTGTTTTAATATAATAGATCTTTAGATTTGTGGTTGATAAATATGTGATATGTGGTTATTACATAATATATGTTTTTATGTGCTTATATGTAATGTGTAATATACAATATATGTGTATATTATGTAACTGTTTTTATATATTATATAGTATAATATAATGTTTTGTTTATATAGTATTATGTGTATATAAGTATAATATATAGTTTATATAAGTACATATCAAATGCTTTTTTACACGTAGGTATATGTATTACATATTTTATATATGTTATATATTATATAGTTTTCAATGTTATATATATAACCGTCGAAATCCTCTTTTATAATTCTCACACACACATATATATATATGATATAAGGTGTATGATTGTTAGTTACATAATTATCAGACCTTGGTTACTCATTTACTTCCTGCCTCTATTTTATGTTGATGTTTTGATGCCATATTGCTTTGCATCCGGAATATAATTTGTATGATGTGGTCTTTTATTCAGGAATGAACAGGGCCAAAAATATTTGTAGTGGTGGTGGTTTAGCGTTTATTCTCGAATAATAGGGCCTTTAAAATATACTCACCTATATAACCAAATTTTAGTTTAATTTGTCACTTCAATTCGCAAAATCTAATATTAACAAAGCAGTTATTAATTTATTACTAATTTTGGGCGTTGTGAAATGCTAACCCTTCCCCATACCTAACCGAGTCCCAACCCCGTTCAAATCCCTGATTTCATTTCAGTGTCCGGTCTACCATTTTAAATGATCAAATAGTGACTCCAAGTTTTCTTATTTTAAAATTTAATTTTTAAAAAAATTAAAACCCTGTTCGTCCCAATGATACCGGAAGAATAATGGCAAAAAAACGTCGTTACACTTAGACAAGATGCTAAGCATTGGAAACACAAACTTTAAGGCACCCATGGGTGTTTCTACAGGTCGAAATTCATCAAAATCCACCACTTCAAGCCAAGCCCAAAGATAAGTGAATGGTAATGCAATTTATTCTTTAAAGTAACAAGGTCAAAGCGTTGCAGCACATATAAACTGTCAGAGAATCCATGGAATAAGCTCCAAATCTAAATAAAACATTTGTATAATTCTGAGAATCAGGGAAAACGGAAATTGAATTCAACTAATAATGAAAACGCATACTTGTCAACTAAACTATATCTCTCTCAATGGACACACAAAAGAAAGAAAGCAGCAACCCTCAATCCAACATGCGTTACTTCCTTCAAAATTTGATATGTTATCGAGGCACACTGAGACCTAGTTCTGTTCAAAATGAGAGCGGAAAAACCTTAGAAATTAGCATTAGCAAGAGCCACATTAAAGAAACTAAAACATGTTTCTTTTAAGTAAATGAATCACTGATAAAACTAGTTCTTATACAACAATCACTTGCAAGAACAATGAACACTTGAATATTGGCCTTTGATGCCAGGCCAGATTTCAATCTAAAGTTTTAAATAAAAAGACAAAAGGCACAATCTTTGCATTTCATTAAAATACAGACCACTGAACAGCGGAAAACAAACAATTTTGAACAATTCTAATGGCCTTATATTCCCTACAAAAGATGATCTCCTGCAACTAAAATTTAAAAGATCAAATTCTTCTCTGCAACCAAAACTATATCTCACAAATTACAATGTACATCCAATTATTCATTTCAATAGGAGAACCTATGGAGCCTTGCCTTTGCAGCTCCATTAATACCAATTGACAATAAGGATAAAAAGCAAATCATACTTCATGGATAAGCATAGAAGCTTTAAATCATGTTGAAAAGAAAAGAAAAACCAAATGCTACCGAAGCTGAAGTAAATCAAAAGAGAGAGCTACGGGCATATCATTTACATGGTATCCATATATTCTAGTGGGGAACAATATACGCAGAGAGTAACTAAGTAAACAATGAACATAACTAGACTCTGCATGTCCGATCATATTAATGCAGCCTAATATAACAGAATCTTCAACTTAGACTAACAAAAGAAGAAATATCAATCATTTTCAGTTGGTAAAACTGTACACAACCTTCTCAAACCATGTGCAAGCTCTCCAACTCAGGTAGTGTCTTTGTTTGTATCTACCCCTGTTCCAACACACCCAACTTAGCAAATCATCATACATGCACAGTTAGTCTCACTCACTTGTTCCTACAATTTAATCTCCACTATGTTGTCTGTAACTTTTCTTTTATTCTTTTGATTGAGACATTGTTCTTTTTCTAATCTCTGTCAGAACCACTCCATTTTACACTTAAAATGAGATGAGAAGCCTAGTTAGACAATATTGGATGCAGACCTTGAATTCAAGCCATTGAGAAATGCAAAATTTCATTTCTACTATTATCACATACACATATTGCTTAATTCATAAGACCCCTTTCTATATTTCAGTTTCTCTTGGTTTTATTTAAGAAAGCTAAACCTTATAAATTAAGAACTATAATAATTACACACACATAAACCTAACCAACAAGCAACATAAACAAACAACGTTTTTTAGTTACTTAATTATAGAGTTGGAAAATAAAAGTTGATTAGGGAAACAAAATTACAAACATTTTGGATATTATCAAACTCCTGGATTTGCACTGCAAAGCATACCCTGAGACAACGACCTCGAGCTCATTGAATCGGTTCCTAGACACGAGGTGAGCCGAGCTGAAGACACCGCTGAGTGGAGAGGCAGCAGAGATTGAAGACAACCCAATTGAGAAACAGACCTGAAAAGTTAAAAAGCGCATAAAATTTGGTGAGTTTGAAGGAAACCCATTTTTTTAATAAAATAAAATGAAGTTACAAGAGTTACACATGTGGCTTTTAAAGGGCTTGCCTTGAAAATGTGGGAGACGAAGGGCGAAGTGAGAGGAAAGGAGAGGCGGGACTGGGTTTAAGGGTTGGCTTGTTTATGGTGGATTTGAGGATAGAGAAGGTTGGTTTTGAGACAGATCTAAAGCGCGACGCCATTGTTGAAAGACGAAGCAAGAGTCGAAATGTTAGGGCGAGGATTTTGATGGGAGACCAATAGGGTTTTTGTGGGGGTTTTTAGATTTTTTTAGGGTAAACTACAACAGTGACCACCGAACTAATTGTGTATACTTATTTTGACCATCGAATTATTGAACTCGTCAACCATACCATCAAACTTATTCAATTGACCTATTTTGACCACTGTCATTAAAAAACTAAAAGAGGAGTGACATAACAATTAACGGAAATTTATAAAATTATACATTTAGTCCCTATTATTTATTTATTAAATTAATTTGATCTTAATTTCATTCTAATTAAATAAAATCAATCAACCAATCAAATGATAACACATGTAAGATGGTGCTAGGTGAATTTAACCTGGAACTAATGGGTTTTAAAACCACACATTTACCATTGCACCAAGCCTCTCTCAATGACATAAATCGCATCATTTTATATACATATGTTATAATGCAGTAAATGTTAGGGGAAAAAGAAGTAAAAATGGTTGAAAGGGAATTCGAACCTAGATCACCTGGAATGTGTATAATCACACAAACATTCGATTTTTTTAACCATCAAATTATGGACCATCAAACTACAACAGTGACCACCGAACTAATTGTGGATATTTATTTTGACAATCAAATTATTGAACTCGTCAATCAGTGTATCAAACTTATTCAATTGAACTATTTTGACCACCGCCATTAAAAAACTAACAGAAGAGTAACGTGGCAGTTAACGAAAATTTATAAAATTACACATTTAGTACCTATTATTTACTTATTAAATCAATTATCAATTTGATCTTAAATGATTCCCAAACTATGTTTTTCGGCAAAACCAATCCCTTATGTTACATAGTTCTCCTATATTTTAATCCACCGACGTTGACACGTGACATTACCCTATTAGTTGAAGCCACATTTGGTGTTGCTAGGATTCAAACCCAAGACCTACAATACACAAGCCATGCGCGTGAACCACTTGTGCTAGGTTGATTACTTGATTCAAATCTACTAACAATTATATATATAAGTTATACATATTAACCCAAAAAAACCTTAAAAACACAAATTGGAGCCACCAAGATTTGAACCTAGGCAACCAACATGCAAAACCAACGTGCAAACCAACCGTTCTAAGCTAATTATTTGATTTAAATCTTCTAACATTTATAGTTAAACTATACAAAATAGAAACAACACATGGTTAATGAATATAAAAGGTGGAGAGTAATTCGAACACACTACCTTATTGATAAAATTTTAAATATTTAACCATCAAGTTAACTAATAAATTGTGCTATTTTTAACTTAAATATATTTAAATAAATTATGTTTAAAATTTCAAAAATTCAAACTAGATTTTTTTACTATGTTCGATAATAAAAAACTAATTAAATATTTATTTATTTTATAAAAAAAATTAAAAATATTTAAGTTAAAAATAACACAATTTATTAGTTTAACTTGGTGGTTAAATATTTAAAATTTTATCAATAAGATATTGTGTTTGAATTACTCTCCAGCTTTTATATTAATTAACCATGTGTTGTTTCTAATTTGTATATGTTAAATATAAATGTTCCAAGATTTAAATCAAATAATTAGCTTAGAACAGCTGGTTTGCACGTTGGCCTTGTATGTCGGTTACCTGGGTTTGAATCCTGGGGGCCCCAATTTGTGTTTTTAAGGTTTTTTTGGGTTAATATGTATAACTTATATATAATTGTTAGTAGATTTAAATCAAGTAATTAGCTTAGCACAAGTGGTTCACATGCATGGCTTGGGTGTTAGAGGTCTTGGGTTTAAATCCCAATAGTACTAAATGTGGCTTTAAGACTTTTTGGGGGTTTTTTCAACTAATAGGGTAATGCCACGTGGCACCACATGATTGGGTGAATAAAAGTTAAATAAAAATAATATAGAAGGAGAAAGAAATGATTAAAAATATTTAAAAAATGTCACGTCAACAAAACGTTAGTTATTTAACGTCAGGGACTAAAACATGAGAACTATGTAACAGAAGAGACGATTTTGCCGAAAAACATAATTTGAGGACCAAAATAGGAAAACGATAATAGTTTAGGGACCACCGTGTAGTTTTTCTTTAAATAAAATCAATCAACCAATCAAATAATAACACGTGTAGGATGGTGCTAGGTAAATCAAACTTGGAACTAATGGGTTTTAAAACCACACATTTACCATTGCACCAGACATAAATCGCACCATTATATATACATATGTCATAATGCAGTAAATGTTAGGGAAAAGATAAGTAAAAATGGTTGAAAGGGGATTCGAACCTAGATCACTTGGGATGTGTATAATCACACAAACATTCAATTTAATTTAAATCCAAAAACTATTAATATTCGATTTAAAAGAAAAGAAATTCGATTTAAAATATTTGAATATTTTTTCTTTTTTATATTTAAATATTAAATATTTTTTTTAAAAAATATTTTGTTTAAAATAAAAAGAAATTTATTTAAAAAATATTTTGTTTAAAATAAAAAGAAATTCGATTTAAAAAAGATTCGAACGTTTTAATTCAAATTTAAAATACTTTAAATATTTATTTAATTTAAAATACTTTAAATATTTATTTAATTAAATCAAAATAAAAAAATATTTTGAAAATTTTAAATCGAATTTCATTTCTTTTAAATCAAATATTTTTAATTTTCAGATTTAAATATTAAATTGATTTAATTTACTGGGATTCGAACCCAAGACCACAAGTCATGCGCGTGAACGACTTGTGCTAGGCTGATTACTTAATTCAAATCTACTAACAATTATATATAAGCTATACATATTAACCCAAAAAACCCTTAAAACATAAATTGGGGCTGCCAAGATTCGAACCCAGGCAACCAACACATAAGGCCAATGTGCAAACAAGTTGTTCTAAGCTAATTATTTGATTTAAATATTCTAACATTTATATTTAACATATACAAATTAGAAACAACACATGGTTAATGAATATAAAAGGTGGAGAGTAATTCGAACACAATATCTTATTGATAAAACTTTAAATATTTAACGACCAAGTTAAACTAATAAATTATGCTATTTTTAACTTAAATATATTTAACTAAATTATGTTCAAAATTTTAAAAAATCAAACTAGATTTTTTTTTTACTTTGTTCGATAATAAAAAATTAATTAAATATTTATTTATTTTATAAAAATAAAAAATTCCTAAAAATATTTAAGTTAAAAATAGCACAAGTTATTAGTTTAACTTGGTAGTTAAATATTTAAAATTTTATCAATAAGATATTGTGTTTGAATTATTCTCCACCTTTTATATTCATTAATCATGTGTTGTTTCTAATTTGTATAGGTTAAATATAAATGTTAGAAGATTTAAATCAAATAATTAGCTTAGAACAGCTGATTTGCATAGTGGCCTTGTATGTTGGTTGCCTGGGTTTGAATCATGGCGGCCCCAATTTGTGTTTTTAAGGTTTTTTTTTGGGTTAATATGTATAGCTTATATATAATTGTTAGTAGATTTGAATTAAGTAATCGGCTTAGCACAAGTGGTTTGCATGCATGGCTTGTGTGTTGGTAGTCTTGGGTTTGAATCTCAGCAACACCAAATGTGTCTTTAAGGTTTTTGGGTTTTTTTCAAACAATAGGGTAATGCCATATGGCACCATATGATTGAGTAAATAAAGTTAAATAAAAATAATATAGGAGGAGAAAAAATTGATTAAAAATATTAAAAAATGTCACGTCAACAAACATAAGCTATAGTCACATTGTCCATTGATATTGCGAAAACCTAATAAAAAGACACAAATACAAATATAGTAAGTTAATAATACTTCATATAATATTTAAAATAAAGGTATGTAAACATATGACTTAAAATCACTTTGAATGGCTTGCAAAGAGTGGTGGTGAGGCATTTCGCGCCGTGGTGGCTCCGCCGATGGTGGCTTGGACGTCGCCTACTCTTGGGTGTTTTAAATTGAATTGTGATGGGACACGTCGACCATAAGATGGTCGGGCTTCATGTGATGGTGCTATTCGAAACAATAGATGTAAGTGGATTGTGGGATTTGCGAAATTTATAGGGGTTTGTAGTATCATAGAGTCGGAGTTGTGGGGGTGTATGTTGGGCTACTTTGTGCATGGGAGTTGCGAATCAACGATCTTATTATGAAAATAGATTGTTCAGATGTGATTCGGATCATGCAGGGTGAGTCGCGGTCCCAAGGGGATCCTGGAATTGTTCAGCATATTCCGGCGTTGTGTGCACGGAATTGGCATGTTTCTTTTCAACATGCTCGACGCGAGGATAATAGAGTGGCGGATAGAATGGCTAAGTTGTTTATGGATTGTGAGAAAGGGGTCATGGTGGCCGGAGTTTCAATGAATAATGGTAGTTTGTGTGTGATAGGTGGTTAGAGATTTGTTGTTTGAAGAAGATGAAGAAAATATTTTCCAGAGAGAACAATGTGTTTCTCTGTATTTTCTTATTATTCTTAATTATTAAATGTATACAAAGTAAGCCTTTAAATAGGCAGATATAGAGTTCTAATATAACTAAAACTATACTTTTATCTCTAATTTAAATAATATTTGTCCCTAATTTAAATAAGACTTCTAGTAAATCTAAACTACTGACTTGGGAATAAATTCTAATTATAGATTAAATAAAACTCTACCAATTTCTCGGATAACTTACACTCTCCCTCAAACTCTAACACTTCTCGGATAACTTACATGGATTATGACTTGTTAATTCATGTTTATCTTGTACCTCCGATATGAGTGTCTATGTTATTATAGTTTATGTAAATGTTACCTGAAGTACTTTTTTTTTTCATTTAGGCTAGGGAAATTTTTAATGATGCCGACGGTAACATTATCCCTTTTTAGGGATGGCAAAAATACCCGGCCCCGACCCGACCTGAGGTGCCTCGACCCGACCCGACCGGGTATTTTTTTTTCTAAAATTTCGAGGATCGGGGCGGGGCAGGAAAAGCATGAAGTCGGGGCGGGGCGGGTTCGGGTATTTGCTAGAAATTCCCCGCCCCGCCCCGCCCCGCCCCGGTATATTTTTATATTTATATATATATTTTTATTATATTTATAAAAAAATATCATTATTAAACACTTTTATGTGTTTTAAGCTATTTTTTGTTTTTGTTTTGGTTCGTACATTTTGTAAAATTTTGTTAGATGTTGTTCAAGTTTTAATATATTCGATTCTAACGGTCAATGATTCAAGTTTATTCTTTTAAATATGTAGTATAACACGTGGATAATTTAAAATTGGTTTTATTTTATTTTTTTATATAAGTTTGAAGTCCCTTGAAACCATAATTTGTGATTGTGGTGGAAGATTGGTCGAATCTAACATTTACTGTCGACGAAGATTAATTTTTTTTTAATTTTTCGGGGCGGGTAAATTAATATTTTAATTCGGGGCGGAGCGAGGTCGGGTATAATATTTTATAGGTCGGGGCGGGTTCGGGGTGGCCAAAAACCCACCCCGCCCCACCCCGTTGCCATCCCTATCCCTTTTTATCAAAAAAGAACATATAATTTAAAAGATGAAACAACTGATTTTATTCTCAATATCACACTTCTTTAAACATTTGAATATACAATCTTTTCAAGGAGGAGGTATATGAACAAAGTTTAATATCAGCTTTTGAAATTTCCAATCACGACCAACAAAATATTCAATATTTTGAAGATTTGAACCAAAAATATTTTACCATAATCTTTAACAACTCTTTAAATTCTCTCTTCTCAATCTCACAAGTTTTGAAAACATCAATTCTTAAAATATGGGGAGACACTTTTCAATTGTGAGATTCTTCGCTTCAATATCAAGTTGAAACTTTTTTTCTTCAACAACTGAAAAAGCTTTTTCATACATGACAATGTAATAAGCTACGTCTTCTCTAAACTTCAAAACATAAAACTTACAATCATGCAAAACACCAACAAATGAAGAATTTGGTGATTCGCCACTTGAATCAAGTTAATTAAAGTTTGTTGTCGTAACTTTATCACTTTTGGGGGACATTTGTCCAAATAATGTTTATAATGTTCAGTACATAATTCCTTGCAATGTAAACATCTTACTTTCCACTAATTGTCTACTTTTTTATATAATTTTTAGGTCTTTTTAAATTTCAAATTGTCTTGCTATCTTAGAAAGGCCACTTGAAAGTACATCAAAATTACTTCCTGAGTGATTCCTTGAGTGTTATTTGAAAAACACTATTCTTTACTTAATTTTTCTACCTCGTCATCTATCTCGTCACTATTTTTCTCTACCTCGTCATCAATATTCATATAGAATTTTTTAACCACAAGGTTTCGAGAAGAAAAAAACAGAGACACTATAAGCATATGTGAATATTTAAAATTATGGTTGAGAAACAACATTTTTTTTCCTATTAAAGCATACTAAAACAAAAAATAATAACATTAAAACATCTCAATCTTGACCAAATATTCTATATTACTTTTACCCATAAAAGAAAAAAAAGGGAAAACTACACCGGTGGTCCCCAAACTATTATCGTTTTTCTATTTTGGTCTTAAAATTATTTTTTTCGGTAAAATCGTCCCTTCTGTTATATAGTTCTCCTGTTTTGGTCCCCGACGTTAAATAGCTAACGGTTTTGTTGACGTAGCATTTTAAAATATTTTTTTAATCATTTCTCTTTTCTCGTATATTATTTTTATTAATAAGGTATTGTGTTCGAATTACTCTCCACCTTGCTGGATCCTCGTTAAATAGTTAAAAATAGCACAATTTATTAGTTAACTTGGTGGTTAAATATTTACAATTTTATCAATAAGGTATTGTGTTCGAATTACTCTACACCTTTTATATTCATTAACTATGTGTTGTTTCTAATTTGTATATGTTAAATATAAATGTTAGAAAATTTAAATCAAATAATTAGCTTAGAACAACTAGTTTGCACGTTGGCCTTGTATGTTGGTTGCATGGGTTCAAATATTGGGCCCCAATTTGTGTTTTTAAAGTTTTTTTAGGTTAATATGTGTAAAACCTATGTTTGATTTTGATATAATTAAATCCTTAAGGATTATTTTGTAAAACTTAAAATTAGTTTTTAAGTCCCTTAATAAGTTTTTAAAACACCAACACTTTGAAATTGATTTATAAAACTCAAACTCAAAATATTTTCTAAGTGTTCCAAGGCAAAACCATCCAAAAACGTTCGGGCGTATCGATACAGCACTCAGCGTATCGATACCATTTTACCAAACTTGGTCACTGTCGGAACCTGTATCGATACCCCAAACCTTCGTATCGATACAGCCCTGTGTTAAAATTCAAAGAGTTTGAATACGGTACCGATACGGCTAACCCTCGTATCGATACGGGCTTTGTAATTTTTTTAATATAAGTCGGTTTAAAAAATATGACCGTTGGTGTTAGTTGGTTGGTAACCAAACTTTAAAAGTTCGTTGACCCGTATCGATACGCCAAACCCGCATACCGATACGGTTGTGGACAGTGAGTTCAGTTCAGAAAACAGTATCGATACGGCCCTTGCCGTTTCGATACCCCGTACCGATACGCTTACGTGCGTAGCGATACCCCTGTATTAAATGCACACAACGGCTCTTTCTTTTCTGAGACAGGTACCGATACCCCTTCCCACGTACCGATATCGGTAGCTGCAGAAGTGCATTTATGGTGGTAAGAGAGGGTTCCAACGGATCCATTTATGTTCCCAACCACCCAAACGGCTAGAAATCAATGAGAAGGTATAAAAGAGACATCCAAAAGCTACAACAACAACTATTGAACTTCAAGCAAACACTTATTCATCAAATCCAAGCAATTGTGCCAAATTTCATATTTGTCTAGAAATCCCAATTTGTGTTCTTCATTCATACTTTGTAAAATTGGGTTGAGTGCTTGTATTGGGGCTATCATTTGTATTGAGAGATACCTTATTAGCCTTCAAATTCCTTTGTTCATTTGTGTGAGGGTTGGGTTGATTTTTGGGTAGAAAAATCAACCGAAATTGTAAAGGGTTGCCTCCTTGTCCTAGAAAAGGGGAAGATCAATTTAGTGAAATTGTTGCAAATCCTTAGTGAGGCTAAGGTAGTGGATGTAGAGTTCATTTGGAACTTGAACCACTCTAAATTTCTTGTCCATCAATTTTTAATTTGCCAATTTCCACCACAAACCTTTAAATTTCCAATTCACCCCCTCTTGGTAAATATCGATCTTTCGATCCACTCAACAATTGGTATCAGAGCTTAACTCTTTGAGGATTAACAACCACAAGAGGAGATCATTGGAAGAGTGTGATCATCAACATATCAAGAGATGGCTTCAACCTCCGGTTCCGGCATGTATGAGTCACAATCAACCACAAAGCCTCCTTTCTTCAATGGTGACAATTATTCTTTTTGGAAGAATAAAATGCGTCTATTCATCAAGTCTAGTGACTATCTTGTATGGGATGTCATTGAAGACGGGCCATACATTCCATGGAAGCAAGACGGTGAAGGCAAGATGGTGTTGAAGAAGAAAGCCGAAATGAGTGAAGAGGAGAGGAAAAAGATTCAAGTCAATGATAAAGCTCTCCACATGTTATTTTGTGCTTTCGATTCGGACATCTACTCAAAGGTCTCATCAATTGAAAGTGCCAAGGAAGTGTGGGACACTCTTGAGACCACCTATGAAGGCACCAATGATGTTAAAGAAACTAAGATTGGAATTCTCAATCTTAGTTATGAAAATTTCAAGATGGACCCCGATGAGACGGTGTCAAAGATGTTTGATCGATTCTCCACGATTGTCAATGGTCTAAAGGGCTATGGAGAGATCATACCGGAAGACAAGCTTGTCCGGAAGCTACTCTATTCACTTCCCGAATCTTGGGATGGGAAGAGAACCGCTATCATCGAAGCAAAGAACTTGAAGACATTAAAGCTTGATGAGCTTGTGGGTTCTCTCCTTACTCATGAGATCATGAAACAAGGAAGGGAAGATGAGAAGAAGAAAGAAGAGAAAAGAGTAGAGAAGCTTGAGGTTGAGAAGAAGAAGAAGATGGGAATAGCTCTCAAGGCTAAAGCTTCACAACTTGATGAGAGCTCATCTAGTGATGAGGATGAACTCGAAGAATTGGCTATGATAGCCAAACGGTTCTCACGTTTCATGAGGTCCAACCGGGGAAGAAAAATCCAAAGAAAGATGGACTTCAAAGGGAAGAACAAAGAAGAAGGAAAGGATCCCATCATTTGCTATGAGTGCAAACAACCCGGCCACATCCGTTCGGAGTGCCCTCAACTCAAGAAGAAGGGCTTTGAGAAGAAGAAGAGACTCAAAGCCAAGCTTGCTACTTGGAGTGATGAGGAGTCATCGGAGGATGACGAACACGAAGTGGCTAATCTTTGTCTCATGGCACTTGAGGAAGATTCCTCCTTGGTAACCTCTAACTCATCTACTTTAGATTTTTCATATGAAGAGTTAAATGATGCATATGATGAGTTACAAGAGGTATATGATGAATTAGTTGAGAAGTTTAAAGAGTCGGTCATTAAAAACAAGAAAATCATTTTAGAACTAAATGAGAAAAATGACTCACTCACTCAAGCTAATTCTAAATTTGAGAAAAAGATTTTAGGATTAAAAGATGAACTTAAATTCTTTCAAGATGAAAATGTTGATCTTAATAATCTTTTATCTCAATGTAATAGTGAACACCAAAAGGTGTTGGGTGAGCTAAATGAGCTCAAAAAGTCTTTAAAAATGTTGGTAGTGTCAAGCATGAAGTAGGAGAATCCTCTAGAACACACCAACCTAAGAAAAAGACTAACTACTACAAACAAGGTAGCTACCCTAGACATAGTAGAGCTAAAAGAATTAGAAGTGTATGGGTTCCTAAGGAACTTGTAAAATCTAATAATATTATTGCTATGTTATCTTGGATTCCTAAGGGAACCAAGGTTTTGGGAGCTAACACTCATGGACCCAAAATGATTTGGGTACCAAAAACCAAAGTTTAATATCTTTGTTTGTAGGGGGAGCATTGCTACAAGGCCAAGGCACAAAGTCAAAACTCATGGTACCTTGATAGTGGATGCTCGAGACACATGACCGGAGACAAGAGTCGATTCATGGATCTAAAGCCAAAAAGTGGAGGAGTAGTAACATTTGGTGACAACTCCAAAGGCCACATTAAAGGTATTGGCTCCATAGGTAATCACTCTACCATTCTTATTGAAAATGTCTTATATGTCGATGGTCTTAAACACAATTTATTGAGCATAAGTCAATTGTGTGATAAAGGATTTAATGTTTTATTTGATAAAAATGGATGCAAAATTGTAGACATTAAATCTAATAATATTATGCTCATAGGTCATCGCATAGGAAACATATACATGGTGCATTTAGATGACATACATACATCTCATGCATGCTTGGTTGCTCAAAATGAAAATGATGCTTGGTTGTGGCATAGGAAGCTAGGACATGCTAGCATAAGTGTTTTAGAAAAACTAGTCTCTCTAAATCTAGTTAGAGGTTTGCCCAAAATAAAATTTTCAAATGATAAAATTTGTGATGCATGCTCAAAGGGTAAACAACATAAGTCTTCCTTTAAATCCATTAATGATGTTTCTACTAGTAGATGCTTACAATTAATTCACATGGATTTATTTGGGCCAATTAGGACTATGAGCTTGGGTGGTAAATCTTATGCATTTGTG
Source organism: Hibiscus tridactylites (assembly GCA_958450335.1). NCBI lineage: Eukaryota > Viridiplantae > Streptophyta > Magnoliopsida > Malvales > Malvaceae > Hibiscus > Hibiscus tridactylites. Next base: position 61,087,797 of record OY288275.1, read on the forward strand.
CTAGTTGATGATTTTTCTAGATTTACTTGGGTTCTCTTTTTAAGTACTAAAGATGAGGATTTGGAAAAATTCATCACATTTTCAAAATTAACCCAAAATAATCTTGAACTTAGAATTTCACACATTAGAAGTGATTATGGAACCGAGTTTCAAAATTTAGGGTTTGAAGAATTTTTGAATGAAAATGGTATTAGCCATAATTTTTCGGCTCCTCGAACTCCTCAACAAAATGGGGTAGTTGAGAGGAAAAATAGAACTTTACAAGAAATGGCTAGAACTATGCTTTGTGAAAATAAATTACCTAAATATTTTTGGGCGGAAGCCACAAACACCGCTTGTTATATTGTAAATCGAGTAATGATTAGGCCAATTTTAAAGAAAACACCTTATGAGATTTTAAAATCTAAAAAGCCTAACATTAGCTATTTTCACCCTTTTGGGTGTAAGTGTTTTGTTTTAAATAATGGAAAAGATAACTTAGGTAAATTTGATGCAAAAAGTGATGAAGCCATTTTTATAGGTTACTCTTTAACCTCTAAAGCCTATCGAGTATTTAACAAAAGAACTTTAGTAGTAGAAGAATCTATTCATGTTGTATTCGATGATAACCTCCTTCCTAGGAAGGATTCTTGTGATGATGATGATGTAGGGATCATAAATGCCTTTGATGGAGGTCAAACTTCAAAGGAGGATGAGATTCCAACAAAGGAAGAGGACTCACAAGATCCACCTCTTGAAGGACTTGGCCATTGAGGAAAAGGAAGTGAGCTACCCAAGGGAGTTGAACTATGTCAAAGATGGTGAAATCTTGGGTGATCCATCCAAGGGGGTAACCACTCATTCTTCTCTTAGATTAATGAACCATGTTGCATTTATCTCATGCATAGAGCCTAAAAATATAAAAGAAGCATTGAAAGATGACTTTTGGATTATGGCTATGCAAGAAGAGTTAAATCAATTTGAGAGAAGTAATGTATGGACATTAGTTGATAGGCCTAGTAATCAATCTACAATAGGAACTAAATGGGTCTTTAGGAATAAACTAGATGAGAGTGGTAACATTGTGAGAAATAAAGCTAGACTTGTAGCACAAGGTTACACTCAAGAAGAGGGAATAGATTTTGATGAAACCTATGCACCCGTAGCTAGAATGGAAGCCATTAGGATGTTGCTTGCATATGCATGTTATCATAATTTCAAGCTTTTTCAAATGGATGTTAAAAGCGCATTTTTAAATGGTTTTATAAATGAAGAAGTGTATGTGGAACAACCACCGGGTTTTTAAGATTCAAAATTTCCAAATCATGTTTTCAAACTTACCAAAGCTCTTTATGGTTTAAAACAAGCTCCTAGAGCTTGGTATGAAAGGCTTTCAAATTTTTTGATTGAAAAAGGATTTGAAAAAGGTAAGGTGGACACTACACTTTTCATAAAAATGTATAAAAATGACATCTTAGTAGTTCAAATTTATGTTGATGATATTATTTTTGGTTCTACTAATGAATGTCATTGTCAAGAGTTTGCTAAGTTAATGCAAGGTGAATTTGAGATGAGCATGATGGGGGAGCTCTCATTCTTTTTGGGACTCCAAATCAAGCAAAAGAAGGATGGCACCTTCATCAACCAAGCAAAATATATAAAGGATATGCTCAAAAAGTTTGGCTTGGAGAATGCAAAGCCTCAAGCCACTCCTATGAGCTCATCTACAAAGCTTGACAAAGATGAAGGAGGTAAGTGTGTTGACTCTAAGCTTTATCGTTCCATGATTGGATCTTTGCTTTACCTTACCGCAAGTAGACCGGATATCTTGTTTAGTGTTTGCTTGTGTGCTAGGTTTCAAGCTAGTCCTAGAGAGTCTCACCTTATAGCCGTTAAGAGAATCTTTAGATACCTTAGAGACACTCCTTGTTTAGGCCTTTGGTATCCTAGAGACTCTACCTTCAACCTTCATGCTTACTCGGATGCGGATTATGGGGGTTGCAAAATTGATAGGAAAAGTACTTCGGGAACTTGCCAATTCTTAGGTAGTATGCTCATATCTTGGTTCTCTAAGAAACAAAATAGTGTAGCCTTATCTACCACCGAAGCCGAGTACATATCCTTAGGGAGTTGTTGTGCTCAAGTCCTTTGGATGAAGCAACAACTCTTAGATTATGGAATTAAAGTTGAAACCATACCCCTAAAATGTGACAACACTAGTGCTATTTGTTTAACAAAAAATCCCATCCAACACTCTAGAACCAAACATATAGAAATAAGGCATCATTTCATTAGAGATCATGTCCTTAAGGAAGATGTGGTTATAGAGTATGTAGACACCTTGAATCAATTAGCGGACATATTTACAAAACCCTTAGACAAAGAGCGTTTTTGGTCCCTTAGGAGAGAGTTAGGTCTAGCTAGCCTATCTTGACCTTTTAGGACCTCTTTTGTGTTTAAATATGCTTGATTTTGTGAAATGCCATGTTTGTATGCTTAGACTCCCAATTTCTTCCATGCCTATAGTTAGGGGGAGTATGTTTCTATTGAAATATGCTTAGAACTGCTCATACATCATTTGCATACTCATAGGAGTTGTTAGGTTCGAGCTTTTGGTTGTTCTTTGAACCAAATAGGTAATTATGAGCATACAGTATCGATACTATGGTACGCGTATCAATACATGTTCTTCATTTCGTTTCCCAGAATTTTCTTCGCTTCACGCGTATCGATACGATTCATCCCGTATCGATACAGGTCGTTTCGATACGACTGTTCAAATGGTAATATTTGTGAAATGACATCTTTATCCCCGTATCGATACCCTAAAGGGCGTATCGATACTCGACTGCGCTGATGGCTTTAATTAGCTTTTAATGAGTTTAACTTTTACCCAAATTTAAACTTTTCAAAACCTAATTAACCCTAGCCGTTTTTGCCTATAAAAAGGCACTTCCTCCTTCATATTTTTCACATCTCAACTCAAATCTAAAAGAGTTTTCAAATCAAGCAAGGCTTTGTGCTCTCTTTCTCATCTTTGTGCAAGTTCTCTTCAACTCTTCAAGTTTCTATCAAGGTAATCACCTTCTTCCTTTTTAATTTTCTCTATTTTAATTTTTTTTAACTTTGCTTTTGTTCAAAAAAAAATTTAGTTTTTCTTCTAAAATTTTTCTTTTCAAAAATTCTCAAGAAAATTTTCTTTTATTTTTTTACCTTGATTTTTACTCAAATTGAAGAATCTCCCTTGCTTAATTTCTCTCTTAGATCATGGCACCAAAAGAGCCATCGAGGAAGCGACAAAGGTCTAATCAAGCCGGTGAATCCTCCAACCTTGGAGCGATTGCTCGTCCTAACTACTCGACTATCTATGAGCAATCCTTTGAAGGCAATTCGGGTCTCAATCACTTTCGTCAATATGAGAATTACAAGATCCGTGCCGAAAGGGTAATATCCATCCCTTTTCTCAATTCGGAGCGTTTCAAGTTTGAATACCTCCCCTTGCTTCATCGTTGGAATTTCATTCATTTTCTCTCTATTCCCGGTATTTTCTATCGTCTTTTGGTTTTGATTTTCTATGCTAATGCAAGATGTGTTAGTCGAAATGGGGAAGTTGTTGCAATTAACTCCTATCTTATGGGAAAGAAAATAACCCTTGATGTCGAGTCTATTTGTGAGGTTTTTAAGTTGGATGATGAAGGCCTCGATGATGAGCACCGTGGGGGGTGTTGAGTGTGTAAAAGTTCTATTATTTACACCCTTTTTAACCCATATTTCTGCTGCATTCAAGCATCATTGCATTGCATTTAGGTTAGTTTTCAATAAAACATCACAATTATATAAAAGGCACGGATTCTACTAAAAGATGGTGTATTTTGCAGGTAGCTGCCATGGTTGACGATGAAGGCAGGCGCAGGGCAGATAAGCAGGAAAGCTGAACTGGACAAGCAGCTGAAGAAGACGAACCTATCATGGACCTGTCGTGACAGCATGGTGACAGCAGATTTACGAAGAAGAAAAGTGAAGTGGACCTCGATAGATAGAGAAAAATCTGTTCGTCTGTCGTGTGGAAGCCGAATATTTTTCCAAGCCCCGGATCAAAAGATATGTCAAGCCAAAGCTCAAAGGAGAGGAAATCCCTAAAAGCAAGGATGCGGCTGGGAAGTAGGAGTCTTTAGAGATTTAGTCTTTATTAGAATCTTACTTTTAATTAAAGTTGTAATCCTTGTTACCTTAGATAACTTGAGCCCAAAGCTTATATAAAGGGCATAGATTAAACCTAGGGCATAACCGATTACCCCATAACTGAAACCAAACCCCTGCCGTCCACCCGTCACCGACATGTTCTAAATTCCACCTAGGGCTACGGGTTGTCTTGTAAAGTAGTTGCAAGGGTTGCTTTGTTTTAGGATTTTTTCAAGTTCAATAAAATAAACTTCAAGTTCTTTTATCTTGGTGTTAATATCTTGCAAGAGCATCGGGAGAGCATTGTGAGGTTATCTATTTACTTAGCATCGGGAGAGTTAAGTATACGAAAGAGATAAAAGCGCGTTCTCTAGTTTATAGTTGAACCATCTCGTGCTTAGGGATAAGGCGAGGTTAAGTGGCTAAGGAAGAATTCATACACATCAGTGTTCATCCTTCGATTCACGCCGGGAGGTATCGTCAAAGACGTGTTCATCGACAGACTTGTGCCTAGGGATAGGGCAAGGCAGATCTGGGATTCTTGCCAAGCTTGAAGTACTGAGTTAGTGTCTGCTGCCGCAACAACTAACGGACAGACGCCGCGACAGGTGCTGTCGGCGACGGGAGCGACGACAGAACTGGAGATCCTGAGCAATTCAATACCTGCACTACCGAGCAATTCAATACCAGCCCATTCTCTCTATCTTGATAATTCAATCCTTTTATTTACGTTTTTACTTTATTATTCGTGACAACTTTCTAAAATATTTCCTTTACTTCGTGCAGTAAATCAAGGTGAAGTCATTAGCCCAATCCCTGTGGAGATGATATCCGATACTTCGTATCACTTTACTACTTGCGTCGTGTACACTTGCACTACAATTGCGATAGTCTATTTTACACGCAACAAGTTTTTGGCGCCGTTGCCGGGGATTGGCAACATAACTACATCTTTCTTTTATTGCACTTTTTGTTTTTGTTTTTATTTTTTGTTTTTATTTTTAATTTTTCTTTAATTTTTATTTTGTTTTCAACTCTTGCTTTTCACGAGGTTCTTTTGTTTATGCGCAGCTCGAAAAGGGGCGAAGATCCTGAGTATAAGTTAGATCCGGAAATCGAACGATCATTCAATCTCAAGAAACAGATTCGCCACCTTTTAGACAGGAACGAATACCTTGAAGAACAGCTAGAGCAGATGGCCCGTAACCAGCCTGCTGGAGGAGACATACCGCCTGTCGGCGACCCGCCGAGGGCAGATGGACGACGGTCATGTCGTGACTACATGCTGAACGATCACGTAGAGCTGGAGACCACGCTGCCGGATATTGATGTTGACAACTTCGAGCTTAAGCCTGTCATGTTTAGTATGATCAACAACGCCGGGCAGTTTAGTGGCTCTGCAACAGAAGACGCTAGAGAGCATCTCAAAACGTTCCAGGAGATTTGTGGTTCGTTTAGGCTACCAGGAGTTAGTCCGGAGATACTGAGGCTTCGGTTATTCCCCCATTCATTGAGGGACATAGCTAAAACTTGGTGGAATAAACTTACACCGGGTTCTATTATGACTTGGGCAGATCTAACTCGTGAATTTTTATCTCGTTTTAATCCTTCACATTTATCTGAGCGATTACGTAACGAAATTGCTACTTTTCAATAGGAAGATGACGAGCCGATGCACGAGGCCTGGGACAGATTTACTACTCTTCTTCGGAATTGCCCAATGCATGGATTCCCCGTCTGGAATCAGGTAACTAAGTTTTATAATGCTGCTAACTTACAAACTCGTATTCGCATTGATTCTGCAGCAAATGGACTATTATTGGATAAAGATCCGGACGAGGCGTTGCAAGTTCTGAAAAATCTAGCCAAGAATGAGGAGCAGTTCCCGACAGTTAGAAGAGGGAGTAAACGGGTACTTGCTGTCAAGGACTATGAGGCCGACAGCACTATGAAATCTCAGGTAGCATTCCTTACTAAAGCAATGAAACACTTATTGAGTGAAGAGGAAGTACGAGGGTTTGCTGTCGAGGAAATTTGTGCTACTTGTGAAGGAAATCATAGTAGTGAAGAGTGCCCTATAAATATAGAAGAGGGCAAATATGTTGGAAATTACAAGCCGAACTACAATTCCAACAACTACAACCCTAATTGGAGGAAGGATCCCAAATTTTCCTGGAGTAATCCTAACAATGCCCTGAATCCGCAAGCATATAATCAGAATCAGGGGGGTCCTAGATTGTTGACGCGACAGCAACTGCAGCCGCAGAACCTGCCGCAGAACCTGCCGCCTCAGCAACAACAGCAGCCACCACCTGCCACGAGTAGTGTATTGGAGCAGACTCTGGCCACCTTTATGTCTCAGACTGGCACATATATGGATAATATTAATCAGTTTGTCAAGAAGACAGAAAATTTTATGGATGAAACTAAGATGAGAATGACAAACCATGAGGCCACCTTGAAATCTCTAGAGACACAAATGGGTCAGGTGTCGCAGCATATTAAACCGAGGCAGAATGGAGGTTTTCCTAGCAATACTGAAAATGCTAGACCACCCCCACATGAGCAATGTAAGGCAATTACTACTAGGAGTGGGAAAAAGCTACCAGGGCCGGAAAAAGAAGTTGAAACAGAACAGGACCCTGCTTTGAATAAACCTGCCGAGGAAGCTGCCCCGACAGGTGACAAACAGACTGCTGCCGATGAGCCTGTCACGACAGCAGAAGCGACAGAGGAGAAAAAGGAAGATTATCGTCCTCAGATTCGTATGCAGTGGGAAGGACGCATTGCTGATTATCGTCCCCCACCACCCTTCCCTCAACGGATACAACAAGCTAAGCATGAATCTCAACTCAAAAAAATTTATGATATTTTTAAACAGGTTCATATTAACATTCCGTTGTTAGATGATGTTAGGGAAATGCCCGGTTATGCTAAATTTCTCAAGGATGTCATGTCTAAAAAATCTAAACTTGGGGAATTTGAAACGGTAAGGATGCAAGAAGGTTGCATGAGTATTCTTCATCGGCAACCACCCAGAAAAAGAAGGATCCGGGGAGCTTCCTCATACCTTGCGTAATCGGCGATAAATTTGTGGGTAAGGCACTTTGTGATCTTGGTGCTAGTGTTAATCTAATGCCAAAATCTGTTTTTCAGAAACTAGGTATTGGCAAGGCGCGGCCCACGACAGTTACCCTACAGCTAGCCGACCGCTCTTACGTTCACCCCGAGGGAAAAATTGAAGATATTTTGGTAAGAGTGGATAAACTCATTTTTCCTGCTGACTTTCTTATTTTAGATTGTGAGGCAGATGAGAACGCACCAGTCATCCTAGGGCGACCCTTCTTAGCCACGGGAAGATCATTGATTGATGTGGAGAAAGGAGAACTCACCATGCGCGTGAACGATCAAGAAATTAAGTTGAATGTTCTCCAAGCAATGAAACATGCCGATGTGGACGAGGAATGCAAGGCCATCATTGAGGTGACCTTTGATCAACCCTGCATCAGGTCGGGCTGCCGAGATATAAAATTTGGTCACTGCTGCGACAGCCATCTACAAGCCTATCAGTGACGACGACAACACCGACGACAGCACCTACGACAGTGACCCCTCTGAATCCGATACACCTGACACTGAAGGTCATGAGGAGGTAAACTGGTTAGACCATCGCCCAGGTAAGTTATTCGAACCTTTAAATTACACTTCGGATAACCATTTAATCCAAAAGCCCTCTACTGTTGAACCACCTGTATTAGAACTTAAGCCCCTGCCAGGGCAGCTTAAATATGCTTATCTTGGTTGTGATGACACACTGTCTGTAATCATCTCTGCTAAGCTGCCGCAGGAACAGGAACGACAGCTGATCGACATGTTGAGGCAGCATAAAAGGGCGATAGGATGGACGATAGCAGACATCCAGGGCATTAGTCCGGCAATCTGTATGCACAAAATCCTCCTAGAGGAAGATCATAAGCCGACTATTGATGCCCAAAGGCGGTTAAACCTTGCAATGAAGGAGGTAGTGCGTAAAGAAATAATTAAATGGTTAGATGCTGGTATTATTTACGCCATCTTCGACAGCAAATGGGTAAGCCCGGTGCAATGTGGTCCCAAGAAAGGAGGCATGACCGTGATAACCAACGAAAACAACGAGTTAATCCCAACCAGGACTGTGACCGGTTGGAGGGTTTGTATGGACTATCGGAAGCTTAACAAAGCTACCCGAAAGGACCACTTTCCTTTACCCTTTATTGATCAAATGCTTGATAGATTAGCGGGTAAACCTTACTATTGTTTTCTTGATGGTTATTCAGGATATAATCAAATTGCTATTGCACCGGAGGACCAAGAGAAAACGACTTTCACATGCCCCTACGGTACGTACGCATTTAGGAGGATGCCATTTGGACTCTGTAACGCACCTGCCACCTTCCAAAGGTGCATGATGGCTATATTCTCGGACATGGTTGAGGACTTCCTAGAAATTTTTATGGATGATTTTTCTGTCTTTGGAGACGATTTTGAGAGTTGTCTAGGCAATTTACAAAAGGTGCTCGAAAGATGCGAAAAAGCTAACTTGGTTTTAAATTGGGAAAAATGCCACTTTATGGTGGATGAAGGGATAGTCTTAGGCCATAAGATTAGCTGCCGTGGGATAGAAGTCGACAGGGCAAAAATAGAGGTCATAGAGAAGCTGCCGCCGCCAACAACAGTCAAGGGCATTAGGAGTTTTTTAGGGCATGCTGGTTTTTATAGGAGATTTATTGCCAATTTCTCAAAAATCACGAAACCCCTATGTCATCTCTTAGCGCAGAACCGACCCTTTGACTTTAATGAAGAATGTACTGAAGCATTCAAGGTTCTGAAGGAAAAACTAGTGACAGCCCCCATAGTACAGCCACCAGACTGGACGCAACCGTTTGAAATTATGTGTGATGCTAGTGACTATGCTGTCGGGGCAGCACTTGGGCAGCGCAAGGACGGGCTATTTCATGTCATATATTATGCCAGCAAAACATTGAATGATGCCCAAGTGAATTATACCACCACAGAAAAGGAGCTGTTAGCTGTGGTGTTCTCCATCGACAAGTTTCGTTCTTACATACTTGGAACGAAGGTTATAATACACACCGACCACTCTGCCCTCAAGTATTTATTTGCAAAAAAGGATGCAAAACCTAGGTTGATACGATGGATCTTACTATTACAAGAGTTCGACCTTGAGATAAAAGATAAAAAGGGGACAGAAAATCAGGTGGCAGATCACTTGTTGAGGTTGGAGACGGGACAGAGTCTACCGCCAGATGAGACACACATACTAGAGACCTTCCCAGATGAGCAGCTCTTTGCTGCCGCACTAGCTGTCGCGACAGCCATGGCAGCAGGTAAGTCTTCTAACCTTCCTTGGTATGCTGATTTCGTTAATTTTATAGTTAGCAGAATATTACCTTCTGATCTTACTTACCAAGCCAGGAAGAGGTTTCAAAATGATGTTAAACATTATTATTGGGACGAACCTCTTCTTTTCAAAATGTGCGCAGATCAAGTTATAAGGAGATGTATACCACAAGAAGAACAAGAAGACATTCTCCATCACTGTCATGCTTCACAATATGGAGGACACTTAGGAGGCAATAAAACTGCTGCCAAGGTGCTGCAGTCAGGGTTCTACTGGCCGACACTGTATAAGGACGCACAAGAATTTTACAAAAACTGTGACAGGTGCCAGCGGACAGGTAACATCTCGAGGAGAAACGAGATGCCACTGCAGAATATTTTAGAAGTTGAAATCTTCGACGTTTGGGGGATTGATTTTATGGGACCTTTTCCATCTTCATGTGGAAATCTTTACATCCTCCTAGCAGTGGATTATGTCTCCAAGTGGGTAGAAGCAATCGCAACTCAAAAGAATGATGCCAAAACGGTCCAAAAGTTTTTGCACAAAAACATATTTTCTAGATTTGGCATCCCTAGGGCGATTATCAGTGATGAAGGGAGACATTTTGACAACAGGGTAATTGCTGCCGCCTTGAGAAAATATGGTGTCAAGCACAGGATCGCGACAGCATACCACCCACAGACCAATGGACAGGCTGAGATATCCAATAGGGAAGTGAAGAACATTCTTGAAAAAATGGTCAAACCAACTAGGAAAGATTGGTCTTTGCTTCTGAATGATGCATTATGGGCATACAGGACAGCTTTCAAGACTCCATTGGGCATGTCTCCATACCGATTGATTTATGGGAAAACCTGTCATCTGCCTGTCGAGATAGAACACAAGGCATATTGGGCAATCAAGGCAGTAAACATGGACTTAGACAAGGCAGGCCAGAAAAGGCTGTTAGATTTGAATGAGATCGATGAAATACGGACAATGGCCTACGACAATGCAAGGATTTACAAGGAAAAGACTAAGAGGTGGCATGACAAGAAATTGCTGCCACGACAGTTCTGCCCAGGGCAGCTTGTGTTGTTGTTTAATTCTAGGTTAAAACTCTTTCCAGGGAAGCTCAAATCTAGATGGTCTGGCCCATTCCTAGTAATTCAAGTTTTTCCCCATGGTGCTATTACAATTCAATCACTAAAGGACGGGCACCAATTCAAAGTCAATGGACAACGCCTCAAGCACTATCAAGGGACTGAAGCCCCAAGAATACAGGAAGTGGTTACTTTAGGTGATGCCCCACAAGGCATCCCTAATTTAACCTAATTTTTTATTTTTATTTTTATTTTTATTATTAATATTATTTATTAGGAATTAGATTTATTTTATTCGAATAATGTTTTGTTTTTAATTTCTGTTTTTAGGAAATAAAGGAGGCAAGTGAGAAAAAAGAAGTGGCCCAAGCCCACCGCCCATCCACCAGCCCAATAAAGCCCATTTATGATAACCTGTCGTTTCGGCTGCCGGCGCAGACGGATGTGACAGGCTGTCAACAGACGCACAGCAGACGCAGAAGCGTGCGGCAGACGCACAGCAGATGCATTAATGCCCGTCAGACGCGTCAGACACGCTACATTCAATCTGCCGCTCCGTTCTTCCCGCCTGCCGTTGCGGCATTAAATGGGCAGCTCCCCAACAGCTATATAAACCCCTTCCCGTTTCCATTTTTCATCACTTCTGATTTTTTTCTCTTGTTATTCTCCTCTAGTTTTATCCATTTTCTATTCTCTTTCAGCCCTTGCAACCAAAATGTCTTCACGCCAAACCCGTCAGAATGCTGCTGCCGCCTCTTCTTCAGCAGCAGCATCCCCGTTCGCTAAAAAGGAACTATGGGAGGAGCGAAGCTTCATCTATAACAGAGATGCCCCCCATATGGGACTCCGGCCGTTCATTATGAAGGCCATAACAGCACAACTTTGGGAGGACTTTGCCGAGCAGCCGGCAGAACTTAATGACACTCTGGTCAGGGAATTTTATGCGGCGATCGAGAGCAAGACGGCGACATCTGTCACCGTCCGAGGAGTGACAGTTCCTTTCACCGCCAGCAGCATCAACCATGTATTCGGCCTCTTCTTTGGCCCCAATGATGATGCTCATCAACAATTTTGGGACACCCTCGACGCTGCCGGACATGATGCTGTCATGAGGGAGCTGACAGAAGCGGGAACGACATGGAGCACAAGTAAGAAGAACCCCCACTCTGTCAATAGGGGGCAGCTACTCCCTGAGGCAAAACTATGGAACGCTTTTATCAAAAAGCGTATCCTGCCCTCGTCCCACCATACGACAGTCAACAGACAGCGGTTGGCCCTCATCCACTCTATCATGCATGACAGGCCCATCAATGTGGGCAGGTACATGCGGGACAGCATTCTCGACTGTGCCTTCCGATCAGACTCACGACTTTGCCTGCCCTTCACCATCACTGCCCTCTACCGCTGCGCTGCCGTACCGGAGGATCCTTCAGACAAAATCAAGAAGGGCAGCGGCTGGACAGACAGCAACATCTCCAGCCTCATGGAGATCATCGTCGTATCGCCCCTCAACGCCTTCGATCCAAATGCCCCTCCTGCTGAGTCTGATGATGAGCCTGCCACCGAACCTGCCCCAGAAGCTGCCACCAACACCGCTCCGGCAGATCAGAACGCCCACATCCTTGCGGCCATCTTGAGGATAGAGGAGCGCCAGATGGGTTTGATGACTTTCATCCGTGACTTCTCCAATGCAACGGTAAATTTCATTACCAATACTTTGAATTTTCCGGATGTCATTTTTCCCACCTTCCCAGCCCATTATTTCAATATCCCCTCCCCCACTCCCACACCACCTGTCTCTCCCCACGGAGAATCTGCCTCCTCCACACCTTCCCCGACGGCAGCCAGCAGCCCACCGGCAGACACCTCTCCTCGAGGAACCAAGCGAGCTGCCACTGATGACAGCCCTCTTGTCCGGAGGAATTTGGACAGCGCCTTCACGCGGGTAAAACGTATTAAGCATGTGGCCGACAAGAGAAGGCTGTCCAAAGCCATCATGACCAGCAGCTGGGACAGCAGCAGCAGTTCCGATGTCAGGCTAGTGGCGCCACCTGCCCATCAACCTGCTGACGACCCTGTCACCCAACCGGAGGAAGACCCTGCCCCTCAACAGGCTGATGAACCTGTTGATCAACCTGCTCCGGAACCTGCCCAGCCACCTCCACAACGCAGACGCCGCCATCAGATCCGCGTCAGCAGCAGCAGCGAGGATAGCAAATTTAAGTTTTTATTTCTTTTTCTCCTCTTATTGCTGCCTGCCCTTATATATTTGTGATGTACTTTTATTTATTTTGTTTTTCTTTATTTGTTTTTATGTCATTTTGCATTGAGGGCAATGCAACCCTCGAGTTTGGGGGTGGCAACCCTCCATATTTAATGGAGTCTTTAGCACATCTTTTGATTAGTTGTTGTGTCTTTTTATTTACTTATTTTTTCTTTAAAAAAAATCAGAAAATTAAAACTGTTGGCTTAAAACTATGAAGTTAACTTACCTGTCATGACGGCTCTGTCGTGGCAGCATCTTTAGGACAGGTTAAGGAAAAGTTTAGAGCCTTTCTATAGTTCTGAAAACTTAAACACTTTTGTGACTGTTATATTGCTTAGATTTCTTTTAGCCAAACTAGAATAGGAAGCTTAGAACTTGGATAGCCCCTAGAGGTGCCTAACACTGGCTCTAGGAAAAGAAGTTTAGCAAAAGAAAATCAAAAACCTAGAGGTGCCCGAAACCGGCTCTAGGAAGCTAACTAGAGGTGCCCAAAACTGGCTCTAGAAAATTTTAGCTTGAAAATAGAAGAAAAAGAAGCATGAAAATGTGCCTTCTAAAAAAGAATAAACTTTGGCATAAAGATTTGAGTTAAAGAGTTGAATATTCTAGTGAAACTAAGAGAGTCTTAGCATATAACTGTTCACAAGCATGCACACACTGCACGAGAGCTATAGGGAGATTCCGGACAGATCCTAATCTTTCCGACAGGATGCTGCTGCCATAGAGAATGAGCGACAGGTGAAGGGACAGTTCACTGTTTGAAGGCCAACACAAAAATTTTCATTTTTCTTTTAAGTCTTGATTGCTTGAGGACAAGCAAAAACTTGAGTTTGGGGGTGTGTTGAGTGTGTAAAAGTTCTATTATTTACACCCTTTTTAACCCATATTTCTGCTGCATTCAAGCATCATTGCATTGCATTCAGGTTAGTTTTCAATAAAACATCACAATTATATAAAAGGCACGGATTCTACTAAAAGATGGTGTATTTTGCAGGTAGCTGCCATGGTTGACGATGAAGGCAGGCGCAGGGCAGATAAGCAGGAAAGCTGAACTGGACAAGCAGCTGAAGAAGACGAACTTGTCGTGACAGCATGGTGACAGCAGATTTACGAAGAGGAAAAGTGAAGTGGACCTCGATAGATAGAGAAAAATCTGTTCGTCTGTCGTGTGGAAGCCGAATATTTTTCCAAGCCCCGGATCAAAAGATATGTCAAGCCAAAGCTCAAAGGAGAGGAAATCCCTAAAAGCAAGGATGCGGCTGGGAAGTAGGAGTCTTTAGAGATTTAGTCTTTATTAGAATCTTACTTTTAATTAAAGTTGTAATCCTTGTTACCTTAGATAACTTGAGCCCAAAGCTTATATAAAGGGCATAGATTAAACCTAGGGCATAACCGATTACCCCATAACCGAAACCAAACCCCTGCCGTCCACCCGTCACCGACATGTTCTAAATTCCACCTAGGGCTACGGGTTGTCTTGTAAAGTAGTTGCAAGGGTTGCTTTGTTTTAGGATTTTTTCAAGTTCAATAAAATAAACTTCAAGTTCTTTTATCTTGGTGTTAATATCTTGCAAGAGCATCGGGAGAGCATTGTGAGGTTATCTATTTACTTAGCATCGGGAGAGTTAAGTATACGAAAGAGATAAAAGCGCGTTCTCTAGTTTATAGTTGAACCATCTCGTGCTTAGGGATAAGGCGAGGTTAAGTGGCTAAGGAAGAATTCATACACATCGGTGTTCATCCTTCGATTCACGCCGGGAGGTATCGTCAAAGACGTGTTCATCGACAGACTTGTGCCTAGGGATAGGGCAAGGCAGATCTGGGATTCTTGCCAAGCTTGAAGTACTGAGTTAGTGTCTGCTGCCGCAACAACTAACGGACAGACGCCGCGACAGGTGCTGTCGGCGACGGGAGCGACGACAGAACTGGAGATCCTGAGCAATTCAATACCTGCACTACCGAGCAATTCAATACCAGCCCATTCTCTCTATCTTGATAATTCAATCCTTTTATTTACGTTTTTACTTTATTATTCGTGACAACTTTCTAAAATATTTCCTTTACTTCGTGCAGTAAATCAAGGTGAAGTCATTAGCCCAATCCCTGTGGAGACGATATCCGATACTTCGTATCACTTTACTACTTACGTCGTGTACACTTGCACTACAATTGCGATAGTCTATTTTACACGCAACAGGGGGCATGTTCTTAGTGGATCCGTCACCGCCCTTAATGCTCACGACCGGATTCTACATTTGATGGTATCGTGGTGGTTTCGTCCTTCCGGAGGAAAATATTCCACCATCCGTCAAGTGGATGATTTTTGGATTCGGTGCTTCCGTGAAGCCAAGCGACCAAATTTAGCTCGACTTATGTTTGCGGAGATAGTCTACCTCGTTCAAAATCGTCACACTCCTCATGTCACCTCCTTCACATACGGTACGACTTTGAGCTATTTCTTTGTTAAAAAGGAAATTGATTGCTCATATGACATTGCAACTCCTCTCACCGATCCTATTGATGAGCACTCCCTTGCTCGGGCAAAATTCTCTTATATTAATGGTGAATGGATACGCCTTGCCGAGTTACCACCGGAAGTCGCCGCAATGCATGAAGCGGCTCAGGCTCCTCAAGCTCCTCAAGTCCAACAACTCAATATGGATGCTCTCATGACCTATCTCAATGAGCAATTCACCGGGTTGCGTACGGACATGAATACTCGTCTCACATCCATGGAAACTACCTTTGATACGAGGATGACGGGTTTTGAGAATCGCCTCACATCTCTTGAAAGTGTGCATAATTCCTTGAATATTTCCATTGTCGCTTTCCATGATGAGTGGCGTAATAGTATGCGCACTAATGAGCCTTTGGGAGATGATGATGAAGAGGATGAAGACGACGAAGACGATGCTTAGACGTTTTCTCTTGTTTGTCATGCATATCTTTTAGGATTTTATATTATTAAGCACCTATGCTTTATGTTTTTAGGATTAAGTTTGTTTAGGATTAAAACCTATGCTTTGATTTCTATTTTGTCTTTGTTTGGATTTTAAGTACGTTGCTTTAATGAATAATATCTATGTTGCTTATTATACCTTGATTTCTTTATGCACTTCATTGTCTCATCTTTTTTGATCTAACAAAAAGGGGGAGAAGAAACTAGCTCACACTTTAAAATATTTTGACTTAAATTCAAAGGTTACCAAGCTTATTTTAAGGGGGAGTTCTTTATAAAGTTTTTTTTTTTCCAAAATTTTAAGTTTTAGTTTTGTTATATCAAAAAGGGGGAGATTGTAAAACCTATGTTTGATTTTGATATAATTAAATCCTTAAGGATTATTTTGTAAAACTTAAAATTAGTTTTTAAGTCCCTTAATAAGTTTTTAAAACACCAACACTTTGAAACTGATTTATAAAACTCAAACTCAAAATATTTTCTAAGTGTTCCAAGGCAAAACCATCCAAAAACGTCCAGGCGTATCGATACAGCACTCAGCGTATCGATACCATTTTACCAAACTTGGTCACTGTCGGAACCTGTATCGATACCCCAAACCCTCGTATCGATACAGCCCTGTGTTAAAATTCAAAGAGTTTGAATACGGTACCGATACGGCTAACCCTCGTATCGATACGGGCTTTGTAATTTTTTTAATATAAGTCGGTTTAAAAAATATGACCGTTGGTTGGTAACCAAACTTTAAAAGTTCGTTGACCCGTATCGATACGCCAAACTCGCGTACCGATACGGTTGTGGACAGTGAGTTCAGTTCAGAAAATAGTATCGATACGGCCCTTGCCGTTTCGATACCCCGTACCGATACGCTTACGTGCGTATCGATACCCCTGTATTAAATGCACACAACGACTCTTTCTTTTCTGAGACAGGTACCGATACCCCTTCCCGCGTACCGATATCGGTAGCTGCAGAAGTGCATTTATGGTGGTAAGAGAGGGTTCCAACGGCTCCATTTATGTTCCCAACCACCCAAACGGCTAGAAATCAATGAGAAGGTATAAAAGAGACATCCAAAAGCTACAACAACAACTATTGAACTTCAAGCAAACACTTATTCATCAAATACAAGCAATTGTGCCAAATTTCATATTTGTCTAGAAATCTCAATTTGTGTTCTTCATTCATACTTTGTAAAATTGGGTTGAGTGCTTGTATTGGGGCTATCATTTGTATTGAGAGATACCTTATTAGCCTTCAAATTCTTTTGTTCATTTGTGTGAGGGTTGGGTTGATTTTTGGGTAGAAAAATCAACCGAAATTGTAAAGGGTTGCCTCCTTGTCCTAGAAAAGGGGAAGATCAATTTAGTGAAATTGTTGCAAATCCTTAGTGAGGCTAAGGTAGTGGATGTAGAGTTCATTTGGAACTTGAACCACTCTAAATTTCTTGTCCATCAATTTTTAATTTGCCAATTTCCACCACAAACCTTTAAATTTCCAATTAACCCCCCTCTTGGTAAATATTGATCTTTCGATCCACTCAACAATATGTATAACTTATATATATTTGTTAGTAGATTTGAGTTAAGTAATTAGTCTAGCACAAGTGGTTCACAAGAGTGCATGGCTTGTTTGTTGAAGGTCTTGGGTTCAAATCCCAATAGCACCAAATGTGTCTTTTAAAGGGTTTTTTTTTGTTCAACCAATAGGGTAATGCCACGTGGCACCACATGATTGGGTGGATAAAGTTAAATAAAAATAACATAGGAGGAAAGAGAAATGATTAAAA
This sequence comes from Hibiscus tridactylites, assembly GCA_958450335.1. NCBI lineage: Eukaryota > Viridiplantae > Streptophyta > Magnoliopsida > Malvales > Malvaceae > Hibiscus > Hibiscus tridactylites. The sequence goes on from OY288275.1 coordinate 61,105,455, forward strand.
AAATATTAAAAAATATTTTAAAAATGTCACGTCAGTAAAATCGTTAGCTATTTAACGTCGGGGGACCAAAACAGAAGAACTATGTAACAGAAGGGACGGTTTTGCCGAAAAAATAATTTTGGGACCAAAATAAAAAAACGATAATAATTTAGGACCACCGGTATAGTTTTCCCAAGAAAAAAAAAGCATACTAAGACAGAAATACCCAAATGCAAAATGGCACCAAAATTCATATAAACAAACTCAAATATGATGTAATGGGGTTAAAGTTGTTTAATTCACATGTAAGAACTAAACGGACATAAAAAAGAAACATACAAATATGTCTTATTGCCTTCCTTCTACGTCAATACAGGACAAAAATAACAAAAATAATCAAACAAATCTTTATTCCAATAAATTCAACTAAAAGAACTATTAAATTAAATTAAAGGAACAAAAAAAAAACATAAGACAACAGCTATGAAGAGGCAACACATATTAACAATATTATATTTCTCAATTACCAAATAAACTGGTTAAAATCTCAATTTCTGAGAACTTCAAAGTGCAAACTACAACTATTGCATCAAGACATAAAAATCCCATAATCAAACAACTCATAGTCATTACAATAAACTCATATAATGAAATAAAAAGATTAAATTAAATAAATAAAACATTAAACTAAAAAAATAACAAACATCATACAAAATAAAAAATTACGAGGACTGGAGAGATAAATAAATGCACATGATATGATTGTCTAATTAGAGATAAAGTTGAGATTCAAGTTCATGTGAACGATTTTTTGCCATGAATGGTTGTGAATGTGGATTCTAAGAAGTGAAATCTGGCTATATGAGATTTTGAAAGAGAAATAACAAATGAGTGATAGTGTGGAACTTTCTATGTGAAAACTAAAATGTGAGGAGGTAGAGAATTGATTGGGTAGGGTTTGATTTTTGAATTTTGGGTGTTGTAAACTATTAATTAGTAATTTAGCACTTTTTCTTGTAGTTTATTTGCCTCTTTCGGTTTTTTACTAACAGTCTACAAGACTCTAAAATATAACCATTTTAATTAAATATAATTTTTTTAAGATAGTCACCAAAAATTATATTAATTAACGAGTTCCTCGCGAGCTTGTCGAGTCGAGTTGAGCCTTACTCAACTCAAATTGTTAAGATTTCAAATCGAATTTGAATTTGAGTCGAAATAATTCGAGTCAAGTATTTACCGAATTTTAACCAAGTCGAGCTCAAACTACTCGTGAACTACTCAACTCAATTAACACCCCTAGTACTATGTATATAATTTACTAATAAAAACGAAACCCACAATCTGAGTTAGTTCCATTCCTCATTTAACATCATCATGCATAGGAATGTTATATGGGTATAATTTTACGATTTCGCACCGTACACGCTTCAGTGAGGCGGATATAAATATAAATTTAGCTGATAGTAAATAAGTGTGGATGTCGAAAGTTATATACGTCATAAATAGTGGATAGGTAATGAGTTTGAGCAAGTTCTTATATAGGGTGAGTTTAAAAGTTTTGAGGGCCACCGCTTTAATATATACTCCACTTTCCATCAAATTATTTTTATATAAATATATATATATATATATATATATATATATATATATATATATATATATATATATATATAAAGAATATGTATAGCTGGGTGATGGAATGCAACTGGCTGCTTGGCCCACACCATGATTAAACTTGTATAACAGTTTGAAGTAATTTTTTTTGTAATAATTCATAATGATTTATAACGTAATGAATATTACACCTAGAGGTAGCAATCGGGTCATTCGGTTCGGGTTCGGGTCTAATTTGGGTTTGTGTTGAGTCGGATTCAGTTCGGGTATTGGATCGGGTTAAAATCGGATCGGTTGTTTTTGGGTCGAGTCAATATCGGATCGGTCGCTTTCGGTTCGGGTCAAAATCGGGTCGTTCGGGTCGCGTTCGGGTCGCTTTCGGGTCGGGTCGATTTCGGGTCGGGTCAACATTTAAATTTTTGGGTCAATTCGATTTGAGTTGGGTTAAAGGTTTGAGGTTTAGCATTTATGGTTTAGTTTAGAGTTATTGATGTATGAGATTAATTCTGATTCAACTTGTTAATCTATGCATTTGAATTTGATTAAATATTTAAATCAAAGCTTCATGTATCCATATCAAATTTTTATGTATAATTATATTAAATCAAATTTTATTATATGTAATAATAACAATAATAATAATAATAATAATAATAATAATAATAATTTCTGAAATGAATTAATTTATTAAACTTAGGATCTAATTGAGCTAACTAAAATCTAAAAGCATAAATCACGGACATAATTAAAATAATTCTAAAACTAAATGTGAAATTTCAATTAAATTAATCTAAATTAAAAGTCAAAGTTTTTTATTTTTTTAATTTAATTTTTGATTCTGTATAGTAGTACTTGATTACTACGTCAACTTCTTGAACTATTAGTATATTGTATTTGTTTATTTTAACTTAAATATTATATTGTTTAATTTTCTTGTTTCACTAGTAAACAAATTAACTTCTTGTTATTATTTATGCAGCTATGGAAGATGAAGAGTTTGTCGGCTCTTCTGTGGATTTGAATGAAAAAAAGTCTAACCGTTGATGCATGTGTTATTTGTGTCTACTCAATGTAATTGGGTTTCATATGTAGGAATAGTTGAGTTTAGATATTTAACTTTATTTGCGGCTAAATGTCACTTTTGAACGAGAACTTTTTATTTAAGACTTGTGCCTTATGTTAGTTGTATTTTTCAAACTCTTTATCATTTTACGGAACATATATGGGTAAGAATACTTGTAATCTAATAGGATCATGTTGATCAAACCATTTGAGTCATGTTTGTTTTGTGTGTGTGGAACTAGTTTTTTCAATGCATGGACTAGTGATGCAATTAAAGGTTGCCCCTATGAATTGGTCTATTATGTATCCATTCCTTTTAATGCAATCTTTTGACATTTTTTTCTTTGTAAATGTAAGATTAAATATTGGGAGAAAAAATAGTACATTGAAACTCTAAATTTAAAAATTAGTTTATTTAATTAATATTGAAACGTAAAATAACATAAAATGTTATTATACCACAACTTTGACAAGAGGAACAATCTCTTCCATGATATAGTATAAAAAGATAATAAAACATACTTCATTTTATTATTTATTATATTGTTAAAAATAGATATTCGGGTTAAAATCGGGTCAAAATCGGGTCAATATTCGGTTCAGCTTCCGGTTCATGTAGCATTCGGTTCGGGTCAAATCTGTTCGGGTCCATTCGGTTCGGGTCCATTTCGGTTCGGGTCCATTTCAGTTCAACAAAAAATTTCGGTTCGGTTCAGTTCGGTTTATTTCGAGTTTCGGGTCAACTTCGGATCATCATGTTCGGGTCAAAATCAGATTTCGGTTCGGGTTTCGGGTCTCGGGTCAAGTTTGCCAGGTCTAATTACACCGTTTGAAGCAATTAAATACAAAGAACCGTTAGATTTTTAATTAGTATTATAGGGCTATAATCAAGATTTTAATAAAAAAATTAAATACACCTATAAATAATTTTTATATTGTTATTAGGGCCTCTAGGAATTAGGGGTGTTTTTGACACTAAATTTTTTTTAATACTTATAATTATAGATTTACTCTTAAAATTTAATTTTTAATACTTGTTATTAAGGGTCTAATTTTTTCAATATTTATTATCAGGTGTCCAATTATTTTTTCAATATTTGTTATTATGGACATACTATTAAAATTCGTTTTTCTTTTCAATATTTGTTATTAGGGCCCAATTATTTTACAATACTTGTTATTATGGACATGCTCTAAAATTTTGTTTAGTTTTCAATACTTGTTACTAGGGACTTGGATTTCAATAACGTCTGCAACCGCAACAACAGTCGTTATATAGCGGCAATGACATCGTCCAAAACTGTGATATCCGCAACCGTTATGTCCATAATGGCATATATTCTTAAAAAATCATAATCGCGATACTCGCATTGATTATAATAACATTCGTTATGTCCGCAATCACGATAAATACAAAGCAATCAGAACCATAATTTAAATATCTTATTAGAGGCCAATTTTTTTGTCGCCTTAGAACAACCAAAATCCTCAGAAATGGGCCTAGGTTTGAGACCTTTTTCGCCTCATATCTACCTGTCCCGCATACGCCATATGAATAGGGTTATTTTAATGAAAATGAAATATACTTTTATTTATATTATATATATTAGGTGACGTTGGGTGGATGAATATGTTTGTTGAAATATGTTTCTATTCATTTAGAAGAACTTTGGATTGATTAATGGAGTTAAAAACAAGTTTATAAAATTTGTCCAAAATTTTATACGTATGTAGTGAGTTCAAAAAATCACCAAAAATTTTATATAAATATTTAAAAAGTAATTCATACACCATTATAATCATAAGTAAGTCTAGTTTCGTTTAGAACAACGAAGATCTATTTTGATATGCGTTTTCAAATATAAGAATTTTTAAGTGATCGAGGGTCAAAAAACAGAATAGCATACTACTCTTAATACTAGTTCGACAATGACTTTAAAAATTCGTCATAAATTATACAAGCCAAATTAGAAGTATCATCTTATATCGTTAGAAAGAAGTTTGAGTCTAATTTCTTTTGGAGTAAACAAAACGAAGTTTCAAGTGGGTACAAGCTGGGTGGTGGGTACCAACTAGTACTGGGTGCGGGATGTATTTGAGAATGTACATGCGTGAGTGGGTGTGGATTTAAAAATTGTACCCGCTTTGAGTGGTGGTGAATAGGTGATGGATATGAAAATTTTAAGTGGGTATGAGTATGGCATGGGGTATTCGTACTTGCCCGCCCCGTTTGCCATCCCTAGTAAAAACTCATGGGTACAAGGCACCTATCAACAAACCTTCTTAAAGACTGTACGTATGGGTGCTTATTGAGTTGAGCAGCTCACAAACAACTTGAGCTCGACTCGGCCAAGACTCGGTTAACACTTGATTCGAAATTAAGCTCGACTCGAGATCTTAGCGAGTCAAGTAGAGCAAGACCCAACTCGACTCGATAAGTTCGTGAACAACTCGTTATTTTTTTTATAAATTCTTTTATGATTTTTTGATGGCTACATTAAAAAATTATGTTCCAAGAAATTTAAATACTAGTTGAAAACTTTAGAAAAGTTCAGTGAATTGCTAGGTAATTTACTCATTAAATTTTAGTTTCAAATTTCCAAAATATTTTGTATTTCTGAAAATTAAAAAAGTTAATTTGTATCAAAAATAAATTAAATTATAATAATGAGTCTTTTTTTTTGTTAAAGTCTTTTCCTTTCCTTTTTAGTATTATTTTACGTATAAAAGTAGAAAATGGAAAAAGTCTTCAATCTCCACTTCTCATATAAAAAAAATACGATTAAAAGTTAAAACCTGAAATTCCTAAGGCATTATCTGATTTGTTATTTATCGAAAATTGTTGAAAAATTAAAAAAAGTCTCACACTTGAATATCGACTTCATCTCTAACTCGATCATGACAGGTTTGTTTATTTATCTCCTTAGACCTCACGTTTTTTCTTCGAAATTTCTATGTTTATGTTAAGCTCTAATAGTATCACTAGATTTACTTATTTTAAAAAAATAAGGTAAAAATTTTAGCGAGCTAAACGAGCAACGAGATTTTTTAACGAGCAATGAGTCGAGCAAAATGTTATCGAACAACGAGTCGAGTCGAACAACAAATTTTTTTAACAAACACAATTAAGCACTACTCAACTTACGACCGACTCGCTGGATAACACCACTAACTGCACGCATGATACGTTGTTATTTCAATTCTAAAGTTTGGGTTCATGTTTCCTTTGCATTGACAAAGTAATATTCAAATCTCATACCTTATTTAAAATAAGGTCTCATCATAAAAGATCAATTGATTTTGATTCTAACTTGTTACTGCTCATTGAAACACTTCATGTGTGGAAGACGGCATACTCCTTGATAAGGGTGAACATTCGAGTGATTTGAGTAAAATAAATTGAGCTAATCGAGTTTATGAGTCATATCTTACAATTTAATTTATTTAAAAAAACGGTTCGAGTCGTATTTATGAAATTTGAGTTAAATTTTCGAGTTTCTGTACAAATTTAATTGTAATTATTTAGAGTAATTAACATATTATATTACTGGACTTAACATTTACTTTCATTCACGTCACAAACCTTTAATTTAATCAAACTATATCATTCAACTTTTATTATTATTAAATTAAGTCACTTATACTAACATTGTTAAATAATTCTAACCAAAAACCTAAAATAAACATTTTTATATAACACATTTTTCACATGTTATTATTGAATAATGTTTAATCGATAACTTTAATAATTTTTTCTATAAGAATTTTTTGAAACATTTTATTAAAATAAATTCATAAGAAAAATAACTAAATTTCTTATAAGTTCTAACAAAAAATATTTTTTTTTGAATATGCTGGTGTGATGCAAAAGTAGCATCTGTTCAAACTTTCTTAATTTTTTTTTTAAAAAAGGCACATACAATATGGCAACACTGGTGCTCAAACTCGAGTCACCAAGATGATGAACATCATCCTTTGCCAATGGGACACAAGTGGTTGAACAACAAAAAAAAAAATTAAATTACCAATTAAACATTATTTATTGAAGATATGTGAATATACATATATCAAATAGAGTTGAGAGACTTGACTCGAACTTGAACATCAATCCACTAATTACTAAAGATTTTGAGTTATTCAAATTCTGATTTTATAATTCAAACTTTATTCGAAAATTTTTCGAGTCGAGTTTATAAAATTATGATCTGAGTAAAAAAAATCACTTTTTTGTAATGAGTAAAATTTGCTCACCCCTATTTATAATTCTCTTCTCCAAAGCATCCATCTCAGATCGGATGTGGTGCAGTGTATTTATACGAACACACATCCCAAATGAATTTTTTTCCCGAGTATTTTGTGGCTTTTCTTTCTTCTTCCACACCCATTGGAACTTTGATTCAATCTCACATCTGGTCAATGCAGCTCTAAGTAGTTGAACAGCATCAGGGGTTAATGCCTGATATAAACAGTTTCATCTCATTTGAATTTGCCCCAAGTTTCCGTTTCTTACAACAGCACTCAAACAATGCCAAGTTTTGATGAAGCTGCTAAATTTGGCATTTCAGTTGCAAATCAAGATATTAGTCTAAAACAAGTAGCACCATTACTCTCATGTCTCATTCCATTTCATTTTTATTTGTAATACTCACATTGAAACATCGATATTAGGATATATCCCTCAAAAAACCCTTTGAATACATAAAAAGAATCGAAACATATTCTTATTATTTCCATTAAGTTTGAAAAACATAAAGAATGTCTTGCTCTATCATTGTGAATGGGATTTAAATCAAGTTATTCCTAGAAATACAACAATACAGTCCGACACTAGGTTTCTTACCCTTTCCTTCTCTTGGGGCTTAAAACCAAGTCATCTTCGTCTTCATCAACATCGTTGTTGATTCGTTTCTTAGCTTTTACATCTCCATTCTTTGAACTCTCGGGTTTGCTACTTGGTTTTGAAGGTTTAATCGGAGTGCCGGCCCGAAGTTGCTTTTGCCTTCTCTGCTTCTTTTCGTAAGCTTTTCTGGCTTTTTCAGGGGACAACAAACCATGTTCCATCATCCTGCAAATTGAACCATATTATTCACAAGTAGGAAATATAAAAATATCCTCCAGCATGTTCATATAAAGTTATTTTAAAGGAAGTGCCCGTTTTTTTAATACTCATGAATGCTTCATCCAACATTTTGTTTTACCAGAAACCAATGCAACTTTTTCTTCATGTTATGTCACCAAAGGATATTTTTATTAGCATAGATTGAATCTTTCTCTGAGATATGACTGTTAGCACTGATTCTACTATGTCGGACCCGAAACCTAATCAATCTCTCTACACTACTAAGACCTAATATAATGAAGATGATTGACAGATGTAAGAAAAAAGAACCCTATGGAAGAAAAATGGATAAGGTAAGCAAAATGAATTATGCTATTGCATATATCAAAGTGCAATAACAAAATGGATAAGGAAGATTGAATTTGAACGGCTTCAGACTCGGCCATTTTAGCATCGGTTCTTCTTTCTCAAAAGCGAAGAGAAGAATGCAGCAGCAAGGCTTAAGACTACTCATTGTATTCCCGAGTACCGCAGCTATTAGCTCTGTGTATATGTAGGAAGATAATAACGACCTTTTCGGTGCTAGGCTAGCACCACTACCTCACCATCTACCTGATTCTTCATCCCTATCCGAAAAATGCCAACCATTTGTGTTTGCCATCTAAATGAACAGCAAAGTCTATATACATATTTTTCTGATTAACCTGCATAGTTTCTGTTTTACATCTAAGGTACCCTTAAAGTTTCTATTTCCTCTAACACAATCGGACAAACATTAGTTAAGCACATATATATTAGTAGTTCTTCATGTTATTTTGAGATCCCTATTGTAGGGTAGAAAAAGCTGAAATGTGAGCTCCCTTTTCTTTGACAGAACTATGCACTTAAAGAGATGTGCAAGTTCACTTATGCAGATAAACTTACAGTTTCCATTCAGGGAGGAAAGCTTATTTCGTAGGAGAACACTCTGGGGAGACTAAACCCTTAGAATAAGAATGGTGAATGCCCTGCACAGTCCTTACTGGTGCTATCAGGCCTCGGAGAAGAGATAGGGAAATGCCGGTATAAGCGATGGTCGCAGAATACGGGACAGAAAAAGGTTGGTTTGAATAGACTTTTCTTCAACTAGGCGAAATCTTCTTAACCAAACAACTATGAAGCATCGATTAAAAGAATTGACCTTTCATTATCAGAAGATAAAGAGTATGATTGAGACAGCCGGCATGATCCTAACTCCACAAGGAATCGAGAAGATACCTTAGGCATTGAACTGAGCCACATGCAAGTGGTTCATTGATTCATTTTCTTGAGCTTTGTATAAAGTTATATGCATATGCAAGAAGTATTGTTACAAGGAGGAAGCCTCACCAGAATTCTGCCATTTCACTTGTTGGTATTTGCTTTGACAAAGACTCGTAAAATATTCGTAACGGTTCTCTCTGCCCAAAAACAACAATATTAGAGACAAGTTTCTGGGAAAATGCAGAGATTTGAGAATACGTGAAGATTAAAGAAAACCTCTTCAGGAGGATCATGTTTCTGGCCAGGCAAAGTATAAACCTTCTTCTCCCTAACTTTAGGTTTTGTAGTTGCAGTGGTTTTTGATGAACTCGAACTTGTTTTCGATTTTACCTTCAAAATCAATTAAGAAACAAACGAATTAGGGAGAAAATATACAAAACACCCAAATCTACTAATTCATAAAAGATTAATTAAATTGATTGACCAATCAATCCATCATTAGATTTACTACAGATAAGCAAATCAAACTTAGAAACTAACGATTCAAAGTAACAAATAAACGAAACCCAGATCATCGAATTGAGAAACAATCAGCAAAAACCAACAAATCTAAAAAAAAGAAGTTCAACAAGGAAATTCGAGCTGGGTACCTCTGTTTTTGTTAGGATAGATTTTTGCTTAGCATCAACAGGCTGTTTGCTGGAGCTTTCAATCTTCTTCTTGTTGATAGCAGCATCAAATTTTGCCTTTGAAGAACCATCTTGGCCACTGTTCTTCGCCTTAACAAAATTGGCTTTGGTCTGTGTGGCCATTATTATATTTTTTTTGTTTTCTTTTCAGATTAAATTATTTGTTGATCTGATCTGATCAAATCTCTTCTCGTTCTCTTGTGCTAGCCTTCATTGAAGAATCCGTTTCATGTGTTTTTCGCCTGTTAAATTATTAAATGGATGAACTGCAAAAAAAAAAAGGTCAGGTTGATATGAAGATTTTAAAGTTTAAACTTTTTATGGTTATTGTCGTTTAACGACTTTTTCCCTACTGAAATACAAGGCTGAAGTAGATCAAGTGGAATTACTTTACTGCCCTTGTGGTTTTATGCACCAAATGCATTGGGTGTTGAGGGATAAAATCGTCAGTTCAGAATATCATGTGAAAGAGAAGAAAAGTATCTTTAACGTTTTTTTCCCTTACAATTAACAAGTTCTGTGCATTTATGTATTTATCTTTTGTAGAGTGTAAGCGAGCCGAGTTAAGTTTGAGTAGTGTTAAACTCGACTTAATTTGTTAAAATTTTAAATTGAGTTTGAACTTGAGTATTTTTTTAACAAGTCTAAATAATTTAAGTTTGGCTAGGCTCGTTAAAAACTCGAGTCAAGTTCGAGCTTGAGTCGAGTTTAATCGAGTCGAGTGTTGATCGAGTCAGACTCGAGTAGCCCGCGATCTTTCTCATCCATTTAAAGCCCTATTAGGAAGAAAAAATTGATACACAAGTTGTGTAACAAGCTTGTTAAATTTAGGGTTTAGGGTGTTTGTTTAAAGTTTAGAGATTTATGTTGTTGGATTTATATTTTAGGGTTAGGTCTTATGTTTAAGATTTATGTTTTAAGTTTAGGAATTTATATTTTAAATTTTAAAATTTAATATATTATATTTTCGAATAGCTCGTGAGCTTTTTGAGTCAAATATCGAGCAATTCTACTCAACTTGTTAAAAACTCGAGCCGAATTCGAACTCGAATTGAGTGTTGACCAAGCTTTGATCAATTTAACCTCGAGTAGCTCGTGATTTGTCTTGTTATATTTATCATCAGCCTAATCCTTTGCGCTAACTTTCGTGTAACGGACTGTTTAAGACACGTTTGGTTGGGACACGTGGTGGGAAACTGTGCGTTTCGCTGAAAATTTCTTAGACGTTGTCAAAAACTTCATTTACAAATGCATGGGATTTGATTTGCATTTTCAAGAATTTCGTCTTACTATATAAATTATAGAATAATTGAAATTTAATATAATATTTCCTGTTTTTATGTATCAACCTAGTAGGTTTAAAGAAAATTGTCAATTATCATCTAATACTGTCTTTAACTTGATGACAAATAAAACAATTCATTATCCTTCTTAAAATACAGTAACATTTTACCACCAATTTATCTAATGAGAAAAAAAGACATTAGATACTTCAAACCAAATCAAGAGCTAAAATGAATGAAACAATTGGATTAAAAAGAATTACCACATAATAAAACTCCACAATATCCAATGTATACCGAAACTTATACCCAAAAATATAGCATTTTCATAGAATAACCTTTGAAATATGAACATCTATAAAAAGATTGATAGCTTGTAAACTGCTTTTTGTAATTAGTGAACTTGTTTCCTCATCTTGTCGGAGTCAACATATTTTACCAGTATGGTGTGTTACTATTCCCGCAATAATTGAAATTGGTCCTACCAGAACTAATGTAATTTATGTATATTTCTCAAAATGCTAATTCTGGTATTTCTTTGTCAAACAATTTTTAAAAGCTTTCGGTTTACACACTCACTTCTCAAGGTTGTGGATTCAGTACTCATTAATTAGGAGCAAATTTACCCTCCCCTCCCCCTAGGTAGAAACTGTTCAAAAAAGAAATTCTGGCATTTCAATGCAACACAATCTCATAAATCAAATTTATGATGCTTAAGGAAGGTCTAATATCAGGACACAATGTTGCTGGGCACAGGCATTGGGCCTTCGGATCAAAACGTTTAAACAAAAACAGCTTCTAATGCCTTGAACATCTTTGTAATGCTGCAATCGGAGCATGTTCCCATGCATAGGCATCAAAAGATATGACAAAAAAGTGATTTTGTCTATGGCATGCCAGGGGATACTATCGGGTCCTCTGCCAAAAATGTTTCCAGAAAAGAGTGGACCTCGGGATCAAAAATGAAAAACAAAACCCCTCCTATTGCCTTAATGACCTTTTTGTAATTCTAAAATCGACAAGAGTTCGATAAGAGACAAGCAGCAGTGATTTTATCTATGACGTCCAAACTCCAAGGAGGGGTTACTATTGGGTCATTTCCTGACAATGTTGCTGGGACAGACTTTGACTTAGAATAAAAAATGAAAATCAATAAGCCTTCTATTGCCCCCATTACCTTTTTCTAAATGCTAAGATCAGACGAGACGACAAGTAGCGATTATATCTAAACTCTATTTCTTAATAATGCATGAATGATGATAACCAAGAGAGGGTAAAACTCAGTTCAAAGCTTCTTGATTTAGAGTTAAAACCACTGCACTATTACGTTGGACTTCCACAGTACCTAGGTCGAATCGAAGGCAAGCATTGCTACCTGTTATTCGACCCACCTTGCCAGCTTCACCTATACAGTTTGGCCATGGCTCTTTCATTCACTCTACCTGTAACAACAAAATAAAATGAGTACAAGCATTTTGACACCGACATAAAAAGACATGGGCAAGAAACTGGAAAACAATCTCATCGAAAACATAGAACATAGTTGAACAATTCTTTAACAACCATATTTAAACTGAGGTAATGAACAGGCCAGAAAGATCAACAAAAAGTAATTGCTTTTCAAGTTTCAATGAAACAAAAAGTAATGACCAGGAAGAGGCAGTTATTCATAACTAGAAAAGACAAATTGGTGTAATTACCTCAATCATCTAAGGTATAAACCTCCGAGATACACCAATATCTTCGTATCACTTCAATATTAGCAGTGAATGCAATTGATCAATTAAACTCTTCTAAAATCCACTGGCAAATGAGAAACAAATGTATAAAGTCAAGCAAATAAAACTAAACCTAAATGTATGGTTATATAAGCGATGATAATTGACAGAATCCCCAAAAACATACAAGATAATACAAGTACCTGAAACTCTACATTACAGTACCTTTTCAGATTCTGGTGGACGCGGGCACCTAGATTCAAATCGATCCAGGTAAACATTCAGGGCTTTGATCCAAATTTACGAAGTAATGAGAAAAGAAAGCAATGCATCCTGAATTAAATGAGATACAAGGTCAAAACAACCATATTACACAAATGAAACTTCATCACCTACTAACAGAAGAATGGAGAAAACACTTTACACATCATCCATCGAACAATTAAACATGAAACTGGCTTAATCATTGTCCCCATGCATGCAGAAAAAAAACAGGCTTTGATGGACCACACTCCAGCACAGTCCCACATATTTGATCTCTCATGGTCACCTCATCGAAAGCATAGATACAATCTGCCATCTCTCAACAAGATCTTGAGCTATCCAAAGCCCAAACTTCATGATACTTGAAACACGAGCTCTGGGCTCCCTAAAATCCAAACCGAAATCACAACCGGAGCTTAGCTATACACATAGAGCATATCCTTTCAATTCCTAGAGAGTAGAAATTCAGTAAAACTAATTTATAATAAAACAAATGGTTTTCTAAAGATGCCTTCCGATACCAATCACTTGGCTGAAGATATTCTATGAAATGATGGCATCCAGCTGCTTGAAGCACCAGTCTTGTTCCCAAGTCCACGGACATTATTTGTAGCTTCAGTTGGCCCCTCTTCTTTGGGTAAACTCTTTTTCAAGGCACCAGGAAGAGCAAATGAAGTGGATGTCATTACCTTACTGCTCCCCATCTGAAACAACAGCGATTGTTTTAAATTCCCTGAATAATGGTGAAGTTACATCATGCTAAAATTAGTAAAAAGAAATGGTGAGGACCAATATTTAAAGCATGCCACATTAATTCCAATTCACCTTTTTCTATATTTAAACAGGCAGTTTATAAGCATACATTAACATGATATGACACGCTTCATCAAGCAACTTACATGTTTGTCATTCATATTTTGACTAACCGATGGTCTAAACTGCATACGAACATCTGGACGACCAAGGTTACTTGGTCCTTTGTGCTCCATAACTTCACCTGAATAAGAAGCATCCTTGATTCCTGTAATTCAAAAACAAGATGGAAACAACTAAAATGACCAAACTGAAAATATTCTGCAGCATGTAACTAACTAGAGTAGAAACTATGAAAAATGGAAAAACAGCAGAAATGCTCACGCTCTATAAGATGGAAACAACTAAAATTACCAAACTGAAAATATAGTTGAAAAATTATGAGCAAATTCTTGGAGCACTTACCTTTAAGCTTATCCATAGTCATTGCTTGGCTGTTTCTTGTTCCAGAAAAAGGCTGCAAACCCTGGGAAAAAATCAGGTGAATCAAGCATAACCACATAAGACTGAGTAAAGAAACTGACCAGAAAATGAGCAGCCTCCAAGCTGATTCATGCAACTATAAACAAATTACTCTTGATATATTTCTGGTTAAAAATGTCATGGAATACTTGGGCCCAAAAAAAACATGAGATGTTAGTCTTTTAATTGACGGAACAAAGGGAAAATAATAATAATAATTACAAAAATGAATTAATAAATACTAACAGATGATTGAGGATGTGTCTTTGTCCTTTGACTCTGCTGGTACTTTAGAATTGTCCAGTCAAATATGAAATCAAACTCATAACCTGCCACATAGAATACAAGGAAGTTGGAAACCAGAAAATGCAAATATCAATTTGATGTTGCCATCACTTCCAGAAAGGACTATATAATATACTTGGTTTAGAAATTTAGGTTCATCAAATATTATTAGTTGTCAACATAGCAACCCAACCATGCAGCAACTTAAATAGAAGAAAATGAGGAAAATGGTGAACTTAAGTAGTTGATTACCTTCTCGGCTAAACAAATCCCGAAACAGACGCTTCAAGAATCCATAATCAGGCCTCTGATCAAATGTTAAAGAGTGGCAATAATGAAAGTACGATGCAAACTCCACAGGGTGGGACTTGCACAAGACCTTTTGAACATGAAACAAATATTAGATAAGCATGGAATGATGCTCAAACCATTTTTTATTGAACATGAACTGATGCTCAAACCACTTCTCTTTCATGCAAGGGATATATCTAAGAATGAAATACCTCTATTGGGGTTGATAACTTCTTCTCACATATTTTGTCGTACTTCTGCTTCTTTGTAGCAGCCTTTAGACCTTGCCAAGGAAGGCTAAATGCAGAACTTAACTAAATCAGACTTGTATAGTTAGAAGTGCAGTTCTACATAACATTTGAATATAGAACTCATCACGGTGAATTAGGTACAGATTAAAGCAAAACCACAGCTCTTGCAAGTGCAACTACAACCCCTAATATACTTGAGTCACAGAAGAGGAATTACAGTTGAATTGGGGCATACCTTCCTCTCAAGAAATACAGAAGAACATATCCAAGTGATTCCAAATCATCCCGACGGCTTTGCTCTGTGGATATTAAAGAGAAAATCAAGACACCTTCAGAGCTATGCTGCATATTAAAAAGATTAGGAAAAAGAACAAAGAAGCAACTATTCTTACCAATTCCAAGATGAGTATTACAACTAGCATAACGTGCAGTTCCTGTTAAATTTTTATTCTCCCTATAAGAGTTATAAAAGAAATATGAGTACTTAGCCAGGGACAAATAAAGAAAAGCAAAATCACTAGTAAATGGATCAAGAAAAGAACATTTTTAAAACTGAAATTCTTTACAGGCTCAAACATAGAAATTAAAATGGATCAGAAACAGAGCATCATCAAGTAAAGTTGTCTAATCATGTTAAAACGGAAAGCTAACCGGATATTAAACAAGAACTTGCTAATTGGATTACTACCTGTAAGGAATATGTCGGTTTGTGTTGGGATCACGATATCTTTTGGCAAGACCAAAGTCAATGATGTAGACCTGATGGGGGGGGGGGGGGGGAGTTACAGAAAATAAATAAAGCAGAAATAAGAGAAGTCTCATTTATGCAAACCAAGTATTGAAGAAATACCTGATTTGCTTTCCTGCCAAGACCCATGAGGAAATTATCTGGTTTGATGTCTCTATGAAGAAACCCCTTAGCATGCATAAATTCTATTCTGGTAATCTACAACTCATCAAAAGGAAGAAAAAATTCACACAAAACGTTAAGCAAATAACAACTCAAAAGAAACTCTCCCATATGAACAATGCCACCAAATTTGCAAAATTATCTTGCCAACTCTTATTTGCAAATTCTTTATCTGATTACCATTTGATCAGCCAACATTAAGACTGTTTTCAACGAAAACTTTCTCCCACAGTAGACAAACAAGTCTTCTAGGCTCGGTCCCAGCAAATCAAGAACAAGCGCATTATCTTCTCCATTTACTCCGCACCATTTTATATGAGCAATGCCACCTAAATATGAATAAATTTGCGCAAATACCAATTGCATTAATATAGCTGAAAAAAGTTTCTATGCAGAAGTTTGCATTCTCATCCAACTTTTTTTACTTACTTCCTCCTTGAAGAATATTATACAACTTGGCTTCATATAGCAATTGAGGATGTTTTGTCTGCCTGTTTTCCTGACACCAACACGAAAGATAAATTTCATTAGGTTATATCGATTCAATTTTACTCTCTCCCGAAAGTAGTTTTTTCATCAACATGATAAAACCTTCAAGCTGTTATTCAAGTATAAAATCAAGCTGCATGATCAATTTTACAAATTTATCCAAATACTTCACTGATTTCAATTTCACCACACATATTAGCCAATTTAAAAAAAATAACAAAAATCATATAAATTTTGTGCAACAGAATTCAGCATCCTACTCAAACCTCAATATCACATCTGAAAGTTTTCTTTTAAAACATTCATAGTAAAGGAAATAAACAAAACCAGAACATGCTAACAAGTTTCTAAGTGAAGACTTACAATCTTTACCGCGACAGTTTCACCCGTGTCAATATGAGTAGCTGGAACAAATCAGAACCAAACGGAAAACATAAACATATATTAAATTGATTAATTGAGATGGATTGGCATAATCAAAAGGGGAAATAGAGCTAGGAGAAGAAGATACCGAGATAGATTTCACCAAACGATCCACTTCCGATTTTGCGACCTAGCTTGTACTTCTCTCCGACGATCCTCTCCATATATCAGCTGG
Source organism: Hibiscus tridactylites (assembly GCA_958450335.1). Classification (NCBI taxonomy): domain Eukaryota; kingdom Viridiplantae; phylum Streptophyta; class Magnoliopsida; order Malvales; family Malvaceae; genus Hibiscus; species Hibiscus tridactylites. Next base: position 61,122,467 of record OY288275.1, read on the forward strand.
GGTTCTTTCTTTCTTGATTTTTTTCCGATAATCAGTCGATTTATTGTTGAATTTGTTAAAGAGAGAGAAAACTAGGGCAAGCAATTGAGAAATTGATAAAGCGAAAGGAAGACTGTAGGGAAGGAGGAAAAATGGCAACTTTTTCTTGAGATGGGTGTTTTGGGGATTTGGAAGTATTTTCAACGTAGATGACGAGAGTGCAAAGGAGGTCCGTAACGGGAAAATGGATTAGGGAGCGTTCTGAAATTTTGAAGAATGTGAGGGATGCAAAAAGAAACAATAGATTGGCCAATGCGAATTATGCAAATTGCCTAATAATAGGGAAGAATTTGTAATTTAGAGAAGCTACGGGGTTGCCGTTTCAAATTTAATCTTCCCTTTTAAAAAAATGTACACGTGCAACGTACGTGTCAAATAAAATTAGCAGTCTATTTAAAATGATTTATCTGTGTCTTTTTTTTTTGTTGAACATCAAATGATTAATCTGTGTAAAATTAGTATGTTTTTATACATGTACATTAATATCTTAACAATCAAATAATTGGATTTAATAATATTGTTATAGTACATCATAGGAGATTTAAATTTAAATTATTTTATCTGCAAGGTGTGTGTGCTTTGTTAAATGGTTAAAATTATATATAAACAGATGTTATTTTATAATTATATTAAGATTATTCAAAAAAAAATATTGTTAAACGCATTATTTAACTAAAAGTTTAAATCAATCTAGTATATTTACGTGTAGAAAATTAATATGTCTACGCATTTATAATATTGATGAACAGAGTTGTGAAACAAAATTAGAGGGTTAAATTACTTTTATAAATTTAATTAATTAAATCTGTTAATGTGGTTGTTTAATAAACAGATGGCTGTAATTGTTGGATTGAGATAAATCTTCTACATCTGAAAAAGTTACTAAGAGTAGTTTTTTGAGTTTAGAGATGGTATATAATAGTTGCGATGAATCTTTTGTTTTTAACAATTATAGGAGCAAGTATATTTTGTCGGTCAATTAAGTTGTTCGTCTTTATCCTTATGTCATGGATTCTAGAGCAACTAGGAGCACTCCTATTATTTCCCCTAAAGTTCCCACCTCCTCTTCCCTCTAGGTAAGATTATAATTAGAATTACGATTTGTCCATATATATATATATAGAAAGAGATGATTCTCCAAACAATCTAAATTTGAATAACTCATGCATAAAAAATATATTCTCATATATAATTTAAATAATCGATTTCCTTCAGATGGATGATATTAATACATATGCTTCAAATATCATCTAATATAATTCTATCCTTGTGTCATTTCGCTTGTTCAAATAAGCAAACAACTATCAATTAGTTTTATCAAACACTTTTATACAATCAATTAATTAAACTATGCAATATGTTATCAGTTAATATAATCTATTATCAACTATCGGCTATCAAATAGTTGTCAAATAGAACTAATATAGTCAACATTCTTTAGAGCAAAAGTAATTAAAGCTCTTAGTTGACATCGTCTCCTCTCTCCTAGGTTGTGGGTTCGAAAAACAGTTGGAGTAATTTTTCCCTCTCTTCTCTTAAGTAGAAATTATTTAAATCGAATTAATATATAATATACGTGAAGATTGTTTTAAAAAAAGTATAATATATGTAAATATTAAAAGAAAGATTTTTATTCATTTTAAATTTCGGTCAAATTAGAATCACTTTTATCTTTAAGCCAATAGTCAAGCCAACTATAAAAAATACACATATTAAGATTTAGTAATTGATCGAAAAGGTTAAGAATATTCATGTTGTCTCATCTTAAATGAATTCAAGTTACAACATTTACCTTTAAAATATAATTATCTATCAACAGGGCTGGTCCAAGTGATAAGTAACTTAGTATCGCTTAAACATGTTTTGAGTTTGAGGCCTTTTGTACGCAGAAAATTTACATTGGGAGACTCATTCACTAAAACCAAGTGTGCAGCGCGAGTTGATTCAGATTAATCAAAACAAAATTTTGTAAAATCGAAAAAACAATAAAAAAATATAATTATCTCTCTACTTAATAAGAAAACATAAATCATATCATATTTTTATTTTCCCATTATTCACAACCTTTAGAACACCTCATGTGTTTATGAATACATACTTGAGAATGAAAGGTTTCCGCGACTCTAAAAATTGAGCTTTCATCTCAAGTATTTCAACAAGCTCGTTAAGAGATCTTGGTGGCTTTAGCACGAATCGAAAAAATTAGGCCCCTAATTATGTATTTAAATTATAGTTGTGGTCGTGTTTTCGGTCGTATTATATTTTATCGCGATTGTAAACATAATGGATGCTAGTGCGGTCATTGTGAGTATCGTAGTTGTGAATTTTTTAATAACATATGCTATTGTGGATATAACGATTGAGAATATTGCGGTTTTAAGACTATGTCGCTACCTCTATATAATGGTCGTTGTTACGTTTGTGAATTGTTATTTAAATCATTGTCCCTAACAACGAGTGTTGAAAAAATAAATTTTAAGAGTGGCTCCATAATAACTATTGAAAAAAAATTTGCGCCTCTAATAACAAATATTAAAAAAAGTTTCTTTTGTAATATGCATGTCTGTCTTACGGTCCGTGTTTGGGGTGCGAGGCTGCCCCTCCCAATAATGCCGTCTCCAATGTTCGAACTCGCATCCTCTCCTTGGAAGTGCAATGTGCCTTACCAATATTTGTTATCATGGGTCTACTATTAACAAAAGTAAATTTTAATACTAGACCCATAATAACAAATATTGGAAAAATAGACCATGATAAAAAGTATTGAAAAAAAAATAGGCTCTTAATAAGAAAAAAATATTAGAAAAAAATTGAATTTTAAGAGTAGTCTCATAATAACGAAGGTTGAAAAAAATTGGAACTCTAATAACAAGTATTAAAAAAATAGGCTCTTAATAGCAAGTATTAGAAAAAAAATTAAATTTTAAAAGTATGTCCAAAATAACATATATTGAGAAAAAATTGTGCACTTAATAACAAATATTAGAAAAATAAATAAATTTTTAGAGTAGGCCCTTAAAAATAATTATTGAGAAAATATTAGACCTTTAATAATAAATATTAAAAAAGATTAGACCTATAAGAACACATATTTAAAAATAATCGAACACTATAATTAATATAAAAATATTTTTTATAAGTATAATACACTATAAAAATTTTAGGCTCTAGGCTGCCTTTCCTGTCCAAGCTCAGATACGATCTTATATTTAAATATTAATCTGTTGACAATATTTGAACTTCTTTTTTCCATTGTTGTGAAAACTAAGTGTCCGTTCTTTGTTGTTTTTTCATCGTATTTTTAGAGAAACGCCATCTAACACTCAACTTTCAGCCCTCATCTCTTAATTTTTTCATTAATTTTTGCTCTTAAACGTAGCTTTTGGAGAAGCTGAAATTTTCAGCTTCTCCTCAACTGCTGTTTCTCAACCCAAATCAAGAGTTCAACAGCAACGTCGAAAAAAAGATCTAAATTCACTGATTTGTTGAAATTGGTAATGGCTGTTTTATCGGTTAATCGAATACTTCTAACTCAAAATTTAGAGAATACAAATAATAGATATAAGTTATTTTAATTTGGTTCAGTCGATATAAATCGTTTCCACATTTCTATAGACGACATTTTGTTTCTTTTTCAAAGACTTTTTTTTTGAGTTTTTAATTTTCTTAACAATTATTATTTTACAATTTTTAATTTTATGAATAATCAAATAATGTGATTCAATAAAAAAAATAAAGAAACAACCGATTTGGGTTTCGTTTTAATTCTTAATCATATATATTTTTAAAATTATCTAATAATATTGTTCTCCGTCTTCTCATCCTAAAATTCTATTTTTTAACCAAATTAAACAAATTATAAAAAAAGACTCCTTAAACCGACTAACTATTTTATCTTTTTGCCAACATTGATGTTAGTTATTTTTTGTGTGTAAAAATATAAATACAAAATTTATTTTAATATAATAAACATATATGAAAATTAGTAATAAACATAGGATTAATATCCTATACAGTGACGGTGGAAACTGAAAGTTTCCACAAGCGCCTTAGTTTTAGGATATAGTGAGTTAGTTTAGGGTATAAGATTTAGGGGTTTAGGTGTAGGGGTTTAGAATTTAGGGATAGTTGTTCAATTTAAGGTTTATGGTTATAATTTAGGGTTTATAGGTTAGAGTTTAGTTTTTAGGGTACTATGGTGAGGGTTTAGGTTTTAACATATAAACCCTAAATTATAATCCTAAACCTTAAATTGAAACAACTATCCCTAAATTCTAACTCCCTACACCTAAACCCCTAAACTCTATACCCTAAACTAACTCCTTATACCCTAAAACTAAGGCGCTTGTGGAAACTTTCAGTTTCCATCGCATGTATATAGAATATTTATCCATAAACATATATGAAAATTAGTAATAAACATATCATTTTTGAATAAAAAGTGATAATTTACTATGTGATAAACAATGCACTATATCGTTAAAAATTAAAACATGATGCGATACGATAACAATTTTAGTTTTTAAAATTTATACATTTTATTAATTTTGTCTCAATTTAAAATTAATTCAATAAATATAACCATTTTAAAATTTTGACAATACTTCGACCACTTGTCGCACTCCATGCTATTATCTTCCGACTCGATAATTAATATAAGTGATAGTTCGACAAACAAAATCACTTCACTACTAGACAACTGACATACGAATGGAACATACATATTATGACCTTAATAACATCTGCTCATAGTCATTATCACTTCACTAATGAAATTTTAAAATATGAAAAGTTAAAATTTATTAAATTATTTCGAACAGGCCCGCATCGCACACCTAAATTTGGTGGGTTAATCTCTCAAGCTGCTTATCACTTGTATCAATCTCGTTGGTTGTTTATTTTAATTTTAATGATAAAAGAATATGTTTATCACAAAATTTTATTTGAGTAATTAAATTATTACTTTAAAAAATTAACTTAATTAAATAACATGATATATTTTATTATAATTATTTTAATATTTGTTTGTGACTATTACCAAATTTAGTCGGACAACAGATGCACGGTTGGATATGAGCGGTCAGCAAGTAAAACCATCCGTATCAAGGCAAGTACAACTAGATATGCTACGTGTTTACTATCTTTAATAACACGTGGCCAATTATAATTGGAGTTTCCTTTTATTTACGTCACCTCCCAGATAATTTTAAATATATATATTTTTTCCAACAGAAAAGTAAAAGAAGAATATATATATTTGATTTATCTATACAGAGACAGAACAGGTGGGAGAAGCGAGGAGGAAGAGAGGAGCTGCCGATTCCTCGCTGTTTGAATTTAATTTATAAAGGTCGAATTTTTCGGTGGCGTCTTCGGTATCGCAGTTCCTTGCGACCTCTCGAGACGGTGACCGGAATTGGAATCATATTTTTAATAGTAATAATAACATTTTTTTATTTTTATTTTCTTCTTTTTCGGGCGGGAATTGCTTTTTTGTGAACGAAGATGGTGAACTCTATGGTGGAGAAAGCTACCAGCAGCTTGCTGATCGGACCTGATTGGGCTAGGAACCTCGAGATCTGCGACTTGCTCAGTCGCAACCCTGTGTATGCGTCGCAATGGATTCCACTTTCCCCTCTATCTCTATCTCTATCTCTCTATTTTTTTGAGAATTATTGCGTCTGAATTTGGTTAATAAGAATGAATATGAATATTGTGAACCTAGTTTCGTATCTTGTTTCTGAATTCGATTTTCTGTTGTTGAAATTCTCATGGTTTTATAGAAATTAAAGAATTTTGGTCGAAGATGTTTATTATCTAGATTCAGAATCCCCCGGTTATCTTCTGTGCAATGTATGTAATTTAATTCATGGATGTATGTGATAATACAGCTTTTAAATATGGGCTGGTAATGGTATTGAATTTCATGTAAAGATAGTCTGGTGATAGAGACGTCAACTATGTGATAGATAATTTCATTGGCCGTGACTTTATTATCCTGATGTTTCATTTTTCATTTTTCAAATATGCACTAGATTTTCAGTTAATTTAAACATGATCACCTTAATGGTAATTATGTTGTATGCTAGTGCTTTTGTTTGTAATTTATGGTCATTTTCTCTGGTTGGGTTTTAGTTTTAGTCACTGTGAAAGCAGAAAGGGTTGAAAAGTTTAGTTTCCTATTTTCTGGTTAATATTGGCTCTTTTTTTTTTCAAATTTCTTTCTCCAAAGGAGGAAGTCTGGAAGCTGGCTGGATTATATATATTAGGTTTGAATTTTGTGCCTTTTCAAATATAGCATTAAAACATGATTGTTGCTTATCAGGCAAGCAAAAGATGTTATTAAAGGCATAAAAAAGCGGCTAGGACATAAAAATCCCAAAGTTCAACTTCTTACACTAACTGTAAGCCCCTGAGAACATTTTTACCGATTCTTGCTAATCCATGGATATAGTTATCACTTCTATATCATCTATTTTTGTTTGGTAATAATCTATATCATCTTTTTCTTACATAGATCTAAACTCGTTTAATTTTGAACTTTTTCCCATGTTATAGCTACTAGAAAGCATCATAAAAAATTGTGGGGACATTGTCCATATGCATGTTGTAGAGAGAGAGGTTCTCAATGATATGATCAAAATGGTCAGAAAAAAGGTAAGAAGTAACTATAACGCCCATTTTGATCTATTTTCTTCTAGTAAAATCTGTTCTCAGTTTTTTTTTTTTTTTTGTACTGCACAAGTGCAGCAGCCTGATTTTCATGTCAAAGAAAAGATATTAAGTTTGGTTGACAGTTGGCAAGAAGCTTTTGGCGGAAATTCAAGATATCCACAATATTATGTTGCATACCAGGAGTTATTGGTATGTCTACTGAGGTCTCTTATCTCCTACTGCATTTCTTGGGATCCATTTATTCGTATGCTATATTTTGTTCATGATACCGTTGTGTTCAAAACATGCTGTTATATGAGTATCACTTTCACATAATGTGGCCTTTTCCCTATTTTTTATTTCTCTGACCCATACTGGTTTATTGTTTCAGCGTGCTGGGGCAGTATTCCCTGTGAGGAATGAGATGTCTGCCCCTGTATTTACTCCTCAAACACAACCTTTGTCCCAACATATTCGTAATTCTGATCGGCAAGAGACAGCCGATTCTTCTGCAGAGCCTCAGTTCCCAACTCTGAGGTACTTTTGTTGTTCCTTGGCTGTTTGAGTAAAAGAATCATTTTTTTGTGTTTTCCATTATTCCTATTCAATTTTAAGATGAACTAGGTTTTTTTTAAGGAAAAAAAAGGAAGAAGAAGAAGAAAAACTCTTCCTAATGTCTTTGTAGAAGTTGTGCCACAGTAATGGTTAGGCGGAAGTCTGCTGCTCATAATAAATCCTATTATCATTATCTTCTATTTAATTAATAAAGCTTATTGAAATAAATTTGTACAGTCTTCTCTGAGCTTTACGGTAAGGTTCAATTGTTTAATGAGGATAGTACTCCATTCTAATAAGTACATATGGCTACTTTAATATTTTTTATATATTAAAATAAGAGTAATTGTCAGAACAAACTTTTTATTCACTTAATGTACATTAAAGATGGATCAAAATGAGTTATTGAGTGAAAAAAAATTCCTGCTTGTTTTAACTTCTCAATTTGGTAAACAGTGCTCCCTGTCCTTAGCAGGTAAACATGGATGTTGTGTTCCCACTCCAGTGTTTGCCCTTTTCCCTTTGAGGTAGAACAGTAGGGACTTTCCACATACTAGAGTAGTTAATAGTTGAAAAAATGTGGACTATTTGTTGTGTCATATTATTGATATTGGCATTTCGTTGCTAATTCACTGTTTCCTACTTCATATTTAATCATTGGTTATGCATCTAATGTTCTTACCGGAGTTCCGTTTTATCAGTATGACAGAAATTCAGAATGCGCGTGGTATTATGGATGTCCTTGCAGAAATGTTAAATGCATTAGATCCTGGAAACAAAGAGGTACAGGTTCACAATTTGAAATGTAGAGAAAAGGGATATATTTTGTTTACTTGCTAAAACAATTTTGCGTTCTTACAAGAGCATAGTAATGTGGAATTCCTAGTGACAAGTCAGTAATTGGATTTAAAGTGACAACCGAAGTCGTAATATAACTGATCACTGTATTTTGATCAAAAAAAAAATAACTGATCACTGTAATAATTTTGTTGTCTGTGGTCAAATTCGTCAGACTGTGAACCAGTTTTTCAGTGTAAACTTTTATGTTTTTCCAACACTTATAGTGTAAAACTTTTCAAAATTCATTAAGAGTTACACGCTGCTAAATCGTCTAATAATCTTTTTTTGAATATTACTTTTTTTTCTCCCAAGTTCATTTTCTATTTGCATGTTCACTGAGCTTTCTTCTACAATTTCAGGGACTTAAGCAGGAAGTGATTGTTGACTTAGTGCAGCAGTGCTGTTCCTACAAACAAAGAGTTGTTCACCTTGTTAATTCAACAACGTAAGGACACCCAGTTAAAGCAGTGTTATGTTACATATGTTGTCTTAGATTTCCCGTGATCTTATTTTCAAGTTGGGTCTCTCTGCGTATTGCCAATTGGTTTTAGGTTGGATCGTTAACATAGTATGAGAGCCCAAGTGTCTTACTGTGCTTTCTGCCTAAACCTATGTGAGATCATCCTGTGAGACTTGTTAAGCTACATGCGAGGGGAACTGTTAAAATGGTATTATCACACTTCTGCTAGGTTCTGGATTTCTTGTGCAAATTGGGCCTTTTCACTTACTGACAATTGGTTTTAGCTCGATGCTTTATGGTTTCATTGTTAAGTTCGTAGCTGACACAGTACATTCGTATGGTTTGATGAATTGATGTTATCATCTGTTTTGATGGTCCTTTCCTTTGTGGGTTCTTTGACACATTCCATTTTTTATTACCTGGACTTTTAGGTTATTGTGCAGTATCACTTATTATAATGCATGGCCAAATAGAGAGAGTGAAATTCTGAGTGTTGAGATCAAAGGAATTCATTATTCCATTCAATTATATTCTTTTTAGTGACTAGCTACCAGAGCAGTCTGTGGAAAGATTAATTTGTTTTCTATTCCAATTTTTTTTGCTTACATCTCTACATGATTGCCTCAATGAATATCTCTGTGATTCCCTCTGTGTGATATTTTCATTTAGTCTGGCATGTATGGTGTATAAGTTTCATTGGTAGTTACATGTCTGTGGAATGATAGACGGAATTTTAAGAAATACTTTTTACATACAGAACACACATCACCTTTGGTTCTCTATCTCCTGTAGGGATGAGTCACTTTTATGTCAAGGTTTAGCATTGAATGATGATTTGCAGCAAGTTCTAGCAAAGCATGAGGCGATAGGTTCGGGAACTTTTCAAGCAGACAAACCTAAGCCTGAAGTTGATACTGGGGATAGCAGCAAACAGTCTGAAGGGAGGTACTGATGCTTCTTTGAAGTGGACTAGCATATGCTGTGGATCTGGTTATCAAAATTATTGGTCTTTTGTGTCGTACGACTGATAGAATTTTCTAAGAATAATAATGTCTATTATGTGTGTCTTCTTGTCCTAAGCATTACCCTGGGACCTTATTACAAGTTTCATATGCCATTTTGATCTTTTTGCTTTTAGGAATCCTCAGCAAAATGTAGTTGCTGGAATTTTCAGAATAAGTTCCAAACCTTTTGAACATTTTCAGATATAGTGATTAGTTGTGTGTTTCACTGTGAGGGAGACTGATTTGCTTATCAAATTTAGGTTGCTAGGATTGACATTGGAATTCATTTAATTCTGGGTTATCTTGAATCTTATAATTAGATGTTTCCAGTAGCTTGAGCTTTACTAACACGATTCTTCTCAGATCTACCTCGAACACAAGTTCTCGAGCATTCGATCAGTCATCACTTCCTTCTCCTCCTACGACTGATGGTTCAACTCCTCCGGCAGCAGTCAATCCCAAAATAGACCTTCTTAGTGGTGATGACTACAATTTCCCAACGGCAGACGATTCACTTGCCCTTGTTCCTGTGGGAGAACCACAACAAACAACTCCTGCAGTATCACAGGAAATGGCCCTTGTTCTCTTTGATATGTTTTCTGATGGTAACACCACCTCCGCTTCTGTTAACACCCAATCTTCAGGCTTGGGTGGACAACCATATTCTTTGACTCCTCAAATTCAGCAACAGGATTTTTTGACTCAAACTCAGCAGCAGAACTTTCATGCGAATGGAAATGCACCAAACATGGGATTACCTCAATATGAGCAGCCATTCGCTCAAGGCACAGGTCCTGCCTGGAATGGTCAGCAGCAGCAGCCCACCTCGCCCGTCTATGGTTCGTTTCTGTTTATAATAGGCTTTTTTATTAAAAGAAAATCTTAAGCAGAGCATTTTACTTGGGGAACAGGCCCTATGCTACTACTACCGAATTTATGACATGTTTTTTGCATGTTGAGAAGGTGCCCCAAGTACCAGCTCATTTCCACCACCACCCTGGGAAGCACAGGTAGCTGAGGCTAGCCCAGTTGCAGTTCCTCAATATCCCCAGTCAATGGTTACTCAAGTTGTTGTAACACCCCCCCTTGGACCTCAACATATGGGAAGTGATCAAGTGGTGGGTATCTACATTCAACCTATCACGACCGGTCATTTGTCAGCAATTAATAACCAGCAACAGCAGGCTGTTCAGGGAAACCAGTTTGGTGGTTTTCATCCTCAAGGAACACAGTATAATATGGGCATGATTCCACAGCAAATGCCAGTGGTTCCACAGATGATGGCACCAACGTATTCTCCTCAACAAATATACGGTGGGCAGCTAATTGCACCCTATGGCGGCCACGGTCAGCAACAATACGTTGATCAACAAATGTATGGGCTGTCCATCAGAGATGACAGCGGCTCCATGAACTCTTCCTATCAGGTTCCTACCTCGTCTTACCCCCCACCAACCAAGCCTTCAAAACCAGAGGATAAGCTATTTGGAGACCTTGTTGACATGGCCAAAATTAAATCAACAAAAGCCAATCCTGCAAGGCCTGGCATGTGAACCTGCAAATTTGTATACTTCTTTCTTCAATATATATATTTTTAATTTCTATTATATATTTATGGTTCTATATCTGTTTTCTTTTTTATTCGTATGGAAATTTTAATTTTATTGTGATATAATGTATATATTCCAATTCTTGTATATCTATAGGTTTCTTTTAGTGTATAGCTTTTTATTTTCTGGAATTTGGAATTGGCTTATTGATTTAGAAAGTAATCTAGAATTCTGTTTGTTCTCGATAGCAGACACCATCACAGGCACTGCAATCTCGTGGGCCCTCAATCCTGCTATACCCTGTTCCTTTGGGCATCATATAAATTGTTGCATATTTGGCTCAAAAACCCTTTTTAATAATTATATAGGGTTTTGGCTTCCTCCAGGAAATATTTGGAAAATTGATCCCAAATTTACCACGTAGTTAAATCTCGCATTCTCTGAGAAGCGAGGCTTAAAATCGCGTTTTGCAGAGCGCGAGGTCCGTTTACCTAGCATCATTGTTTGAAACAACGATTTCTTAGGAAGTCGCGTTTTGCAGAACGCGAGGTTCTCGAGAATTTGAAAAGGCGGCTGAATATATTGCACAGACCTCGGTTCTGCATAACGCGAGTTCTGTGCGATTTTGGGTTAAAAAACAAGGGTGGGTAGGCATGTTCGAGCCCAATTTCGGACTTATAAATCGTATTTTTTGCGAACATCGAGTTTGGCTTCGTAGTACTGGAAATTCTCTATCGTATGACACCAACACTGTCAATTTTCGTTCATTCTAAACTCGCTTAAAATGGCTTCCAAAACCCTATTATATCATTTTTAATGAAATTGCCTTTAAATAATAATTGATAATTTTGGTTTAGTAATTGCATAAAATTAAAAAAAAAAACTAAAATTAAATAAATATTTAAAAGTTTAATTATAATAGATCATGAAAATTAAAATACGGTATTTAAAAAAATCAAATGTTTGAAATAAATATATTAGAAACATAAGTACAAATGCATTAGAAAAAAAGGCTAATGATGTCTATGTCCACCCGTTCCGCAGTCGGGTGGACGACGATCCCGATCTGGATTCCTCCGAACAAGGTGTGCTGCATCCTCCTGGTCCTAGTCCTCATCAATATCATCTGCGATACGAGAACTTGTGCTGGGCCCAGGCGGGGAGTAAAACAAGCTACCCGACGGCGTTTGCAAGACAATGCTATAGTCAAATCGAGATGCCAACGGTGGAATATCGATCATCGGATGACCACTCGTCGGCATATGGAGACGGTAGGCGTCTGAGAAGCCGAAGTCGAGTGGAGGCCTCATCTGCTGGAAAGTCAAAGGACCGCTCAAATTCTGAAATGATGTGGCAGAAGACGAGGCCCCTGTAGTGTCAGTTCGCGGTCTCAGACCGCGCTGCCTCGACTGGCTCTGGCTCTGGCTCGCTCGACGTGTGGGGCGTGGGCGGTTTCGGGGACCCTGGGGAAGCTGTCGCTCGCGCTCCTCGGGAGTAAGGATATGCTGCTTCCCATAGTTCCCATACCACTGAAAGTAATCGAAATTGACCGAAAGGGACCAATCCAGAATGGGTCGGAGGATGCGTGGGCGACGGGCAAATCGGTCATCCCAAAGCTGAATTCAGTCAGCGTGGTAAAAGGCCCAGTCAATCTATGTCTTTCCCTGGCGCGTCAGATGGTGGAATTCGACCAAGTTTGATGGTTCCTCTTGCGGAATCCCTTGGACGTACCCGAACTGTCGGAGAACCCGATCTGTAGGATGTCACACGACAATTTCATAGTTGATCAGCGGCACTCGTGCAAGCCATACGTGCTGGTCACGCAAAATCTCGGGTGGAGTAATCTGCTGAATCACCTCAGAAGCGTAGGGCATCCACACGAACTAAAAAAAATTATAACGTTTCTAACGGTTATATGAAATATTATTGGAAAAAAAGTAAGAAAAAATTCAAATGAATTTTCAGATTACCTGATCGTTCGTCAACTTATCCATAACAAGCCTGTAGTCTTCTTGGTTTTTTGGTAGGCCCTGGTGGGTCAGTGTTTCGCTTCACCTATCATTAATGGAAAATAAAAAAATTTGTTAAATAAAATAATTTAAAAATAAAATAAATAAAATAAATTGAATATTACCTCCGAAGAAGTAGAAATAAATATGGGCGGGCTGTCTAGGCTGCGGGCTTAAAAAAGGCATCTCAAACCAAGCCCAAGACTGAAGGAGTAAACAACATCCTCCAATAGCTGCTCTGGCATGGTCGACGTTTCTGCAGAGCTCTCTAAAAAGAAACGCCAAAACAGTTGTTCCCCAACATTTTTTTCTACCTTCATCGAAATTGATAAGATGATAAAGCCACATAACGTGCACTTTCGTGCGAGATTTGTCTGGCATTAATATCCCGCCGATAATGCGCAAGATGTGGACACGCGCAAACCGCTGTGAAAATAATAAATATTTAATAAAAAAATATATTAAAAATGGTAAAATTAGTGAAAAAAGAAAAAAATACATGGAGTGTTTCGTCATCCGCATGGGGGAGGGTTTTCAAATTCAGCCTCCAAATAAGATAGCTCTATTTTCCCACCGTCCCACGCATCCGCTGGGGGCGCCTTTCCCATTATTTCAGCAAATAGATCTGGCCAACGCCACACCCCTAATAATGTTGCCGTCCGTAGGCAATCTCAGATGATAGGCAACATCCTCCAGCGTTATTGTTGCCTCGCCTATCGGGAAATGAAAAGTGTGCATCTCTGGCCTCCACCGTTCTATTAGCGCGCTAATCAACGATGGGTTACACTTCACACCCGCTAAGATCCTCGCAACATGGCCAAAACCAGCTCGATCAATCCATGTTATAACGGCGGGATCAGGTGCGTTGTTGATACGGTTAAGGTAACAAGTTAACCGACGTTCGTATCCCTTCAAAAATAAAAAATAAAAAATAAAATATTTGGAAAAATGCGTGTAAAATAAAAAAATAATACCTCGTCCGTTGTCCTGAAATAGTTACAGCAGTGATTCGCGTCGTTGCGTAAACCCGACATTGTATCGAAAGAAAATTAGATAAGTGTAGTGAAAACAGAAGAAATCGCGTTCTGTGGTTGATATGGGGGTAAGGCCACCAATTTATAGAAGAGCTCGCGTCCTTTGGGATGCGATGTTAATGAACCTCACGTTCTGAGAAACGCGATATTTTAAAGACCTCGCGTTCCAAAGGACGCGAGGTTCATTGAAAAGACACGTCACGCAACAGACACGTGAACTGAATGGGCAGAAGGGACCTCACGTTCTGTACAACGCGAGTTTCTAAAGAACTCGCTTTCTACAAGACGCGAGGTCATGAGATTTTTAAAAGAAGACTTCCCACGCGGGAAAGTCATTTAATATCATATTAATTATATATATTTATTATTATTAGTAAATAAATAAATATAATAATAATTTATATTACGATAAAAATAAATTATTATTATTATTATTATTATTTATTAAAAATAATAATATTTTTTTAAAATTAAACGAATTTGAGTATTTCATAACAATTGAATTTATAAAAAATCGTAGTTACACCGAACCCAACATTTCTTAAAAGATCCCCAAATTGTTTAGACGATGATGATCATCAGGATGGTGGATTTCATGATAATATTGGTTTGGAATGACAAGCAACCTGGCCTTTCAGCGTATTAAAGGGTACCGTAAAAACCCGTATTTAACTTTTGGTAAAACCCGTTCATGTCTTCCAAATTCCCAGATTCCCAAATATTGCGATTTGTTGATGTCGAGGAAGAGCGATGAAAAAATTATGCATAGTTAACCCAAGATGACGTATATATGCAACTACAAATAACAACATATCGCAATATTCGGGAAATTAGTTTGAAAATAAACTTCCCAAATACGCGATATGTTGACATTAGTAGCTGCAATCGAAAATTGCTGACGTGAATATGGTGACGTATATATACAACTACAAATAATAACATATCGCAATATTCGGGAAATTAGTTTGAAAATAAACTTCCCAAATACGCGATATGTTGCTATTAGTAGTTGCGGTCGATAATTGTTAAAATTGATGGGTGGGTGGTCCTTCCCTCCCCAAGAGTTGGCTATTTATAGATGGAGGGGGATCTACTGATGTGGCAAACTCGCGTTTTGTAGGGCACGAGGTCTGTTGAAACTCGCATTAGACAGAACGCGAGTTCACTGTGATTTCTGTCAAAATCGCTTTATTCAGAAAACAAGGTTGGTCTATATATTTGCACACCGATGGATTTTTGTAACCAGTGAAGTTGTTTCATGATTTCGTGTTTTGCTGGGTTTTTGAAGTTGGAGTTTTTATGTATTTTCTATTCGTTCATGATAGTTGGAGTTGTGTCATGATTTTGTGTTCCGCTGGGTTCAGACCCCCGCATGATACGTTGATTGAAGAATACTTACCGACATATCGCAATATTTGGGAGCGTGTGGCCGGCTGCCATTTACCGCCAAGAAGTGCCTAGAAAGTTTCCATTTAAACTTTCTAGACACTTCTTGGCGACTCTTTTCTAAAGTTCGCAGCTTGCCCTCACCATCTGCAAAAAGTCCAGACTAAAAGAAGCGAGGGCGGATTCAGATTGACCATATTACCGATGCAGCCCTGTTTTGCTAATGCGGCCGATGCTGATTACATTTGGTAATGCGGGTCAAAGCTGTTACCATTTCAGAAGATGATGATTATCGTGCTCTACTTCTTTCACTCTGGACTTTTTGCAGATAATGTATCGACCGATTGACATGCAGATGCAACCCTATTTTGCTAAGGAAGACTTGTTGAAAGTTTTGTTAAATGAAAGTTTGTCCTTCGAATTATATATAGGAAGACTTGTTGAAAGTTTTGTTAAATGAAATGCGAATTAAATGTTTCTTTCGAATTAAATTTACTTATGTGGTGTTTTTCCTTTACTATAAATATCCAAAAATTCCACCATTATTTACTCATTCATGTTTCTCCTAAAAACACCCAACGCTAATCTTTGCTCCTCTTATGGAAAAATTTCACGCAACATTTTATTTTCTCGGTACTTATTTCGAATCAACAATCACATGCAAAATGTCACTAAAAGATTTGTTAAAGTTGACATCAAGCGAGGTTAGTAAACGCGTTAAATGACTCGAACAAAACAAATGTTGCGACTACGTGTTAAATGACTCAAACAAATTACATTACTAGTCTCCAATTGTCTCAAATATTCAAACATGTACTCAATTATTCAAACATAACATGAGTACACAGTATGTGTATTATTAACTATGGCGGGATCTCAGCATTGAGAAAGTAAAAGCGACCTCACGTTCTATAGAACACGTAGTCTCAAGGAACTCGCGTTATACAGAACGCGAGTTCACTACAAAAAGCGAGGTTGGTCTATATATTTGCACGCCGATGGATTTTTGTAACCAGTGAAGTTGTTTCATGATTTCGTGTTTTGCTGGGTTTTTGAAGTTGGAGTTTTTATGTATTTTCTATTCGTTCATGGTAGTTGGAGTTCTGTCATGATTTTGTGTTTCGCTGGGTTCAGACCCCCGCATGTTACATTGATTGAAGAATACTTACCGACATATTGCAATATCCGGGAGCGTGTGGCCGTCTGCCATTTGTCGCCAAGAAGTTTTCATTTAAAATTTTCTAGAAACTCTTAGGGACTCTTTTGTGAAGTTTGCCGCTTGCCCTCACCATCTACAAAAAGTCCAGAGTGAAAGAAGCGAGGGCGGATTCAGATCTACCATGTTGCATATGCATCCCTATTTTGCTAATGCGGCCGGTGCCGATTACATTTGCTAATGTGGATCAAAGTTGCTACCATTTCAGAATATGATGATTATCGCGCTCACTTCTTTGACTTTGTACTTTTTGTAGATATTGTATCGACCTTTTGCAGATATTGTATCGATATTGTATTGACTTGTTGAATTTACTTATTAAAGAATACTTGTTGAAAGTTTTGTTAAATGAAATGCAAATTAAATTTTTCATTCGAATTAAATTTACTTATGTGGTGTTTTTCTTTTACTATAAATACCCACCAATTCCACCATCATTTACTCATTCCTATTTCTCCCAAAACACCCAACGCTAATCTTTGCTTCTCTTATGATACAAGGGTGTTGTTGAAGAAAACAACATTCCTCGTTCATTCGCGGATCTAGGATAATAGCAAGTATTTCTCTGCAATAGAAACAAACACGATGTTGAAGTTAGATATTTTAAACAATAAAAAAAATGAAAGAAAAAAATTCAGAATTGAGAGAGAAGAAAGTTGCAGAAATTTTTAGGATAATTTGAACGACGGAGATGACATTCTTCAAGCATTCAACAACGGTAGCAACGTTCTTGGAATTTGACACGATGAACTCGAAAGAACCTGCATAATCGGTTATGCAAACCCGAATCGAAACTGTTCTTCGTAGTTGGAAAAGGTGAACAAACTCCAAGGAAGAACTCGAACAATCTGTTGAACGAACCCGAACCTTATCTTGAATTTGCTCGAATACGGACTTGGACCCTTCAATTATCGAACAATTTAGAACCCAAAGTATCAAAGAAAAAGTTCTATAAAGAACCAAATTTGAGAGAAAATCTCACAAACTAATTTATTCATTCAAGTGTCTAACCCTTGAAAAGGTTTCGGTTTATATATTTATAACATATATAGTAGTTTGCCAAAACACAATTTGTGGCTGTTATTTGGTGGTTTGAAAATTAAAATTCAAATAAAAAAATGGATAACCAACACATGGGTGACAATTGATTCTTGGCCATACATTTGATTTTGTGCGCCAAGTAGGTTCCAGCTGGCTGCACCATTTGTTTAAGGCACATGTAAAATGTGCAATTTGATTGAATTTTAAAATTCAAACAAACTTTGGCCGCTGGTTGGAGACTTGAGAGTGGGCGGCATCATTATCACATTTAACATGTGACTTTGAAACTTTGAAATTCAAAGTTAAACCAATTGTTATCATCAAGTTTCTGCCGCTCATTGTGAATCCTACTGCATGTGTCCACGTGCTGCCTTTGTATCCCACGTACAATGCCACCTTTCATTCGGGTGAAATTGAAGCACACAAATGTGGGCTGCTGCTCTTTGATTTGGAGAATCAAATTGATGCACATGTGTAATATGTGTTGCAACACATATTTTCGAACCCCACGCGTGTATTACCGAATCACATATCTACTGCACACACATAAAAATAAACACATTAAAAGAAATACATTATAAGTTATATTATACTAACCCAAAACACTATTAACATAATATATATATATATTTAAACATACTTAATAAATAGTATAACCTAAATAAGTCACATATCAGCATGCAACACATTAAAAGTCCTATCGTCTAAGGCACAAGTATTATCAAATGATTCAGAAATATTAGCACAAGTAAAGAAAAGAGCTTCCCTGGAACGTTGTGCCCTAGATCGTGTAATTGGTCCTAACGGTAAGACCTCCGGATCAACATCAAGTGTAGGTGAAGATGTGCTCACATCATCCTCCCTTCTTGAAAAGGATTTGTCCTCAAATCTGTAGAATCGCCATAAGGGGTTAAGTCAGAAACATTAAATGTGGCACTTACATTGTATTCTCCGGGTAGATCTAACTTGTAGGCGTTGTCATTTACTTTTTCCAACACCTGAGAAGGACCATCTCCTCGCGGTAACAACTTGGACCGCCTTTGGGCTGGAAATCTTTCCTTTCGGAAATGAACCCAAACCCAGTCTCCAACTTCGAAGGTGACTCGCTTTCTTCCCTTGTTTGCTTGCTTTTCATATTGCCGAGTCCTTTGCTCAAGATTCTCCTTCACTTGCTGATGCAACTTCTTGACATATTCTGCTTTCGCTTGACCGTCCCTGTTCGTCACCTGTTCCTGTGGCAGAGGTAACAAATATAGAGGCGTAACGAGGTTAAAACCATAAACAACCTCAAATGGTGACATCTTAGTAGCATAATGAATGGCATGATTATATACAAATTCAACATGTGGCAAACAATCCTCCCAAGTCCTAATGTTCTTTTTAATGATGGAACGAAGTAAAGTAGATAAAACACGATTAACAACCTCAGTTTGTCCATCAGTTTGGGGGATGGCAAGTAGTAGAAAACATAAGTTTCGTACCTAGTTTGCTCCAAAGAGTCCTCCATAAGTGACTCAAAAACTTTACATCCCTGTCAGAAACAATTGACCTAGGAATACCATGCAAACGAACAATTTCTCTAAAGAACAAGTTAGCCACATTAACAGCATCATCAGTCTTATGGCATGCAATGAAATGTGCCATCTTAGAGAACCTATCAACCACAACAAATACACTATCTCTACCATTTCTAGTTTGAGGCAATCCCAAAACAAAATCCATCGAAATATCAGTCCAAGGGGAATCAAGAATAGGTAGAGGTAAGTACATACCATGTGGTGAAACCTTCGACTTTGCCTTCCTACATGTCACACAACGTTCACAATACCTTTCAACGTCCCTGCTCATCTTTGGCCAAAACAGATGCTCTTTCAGTGTATGTAACGTTTTAGTGACACCAAAATGACCCATTAATCCACCTTCATGTGCCTCACGAATCAGAATATCACGCATCGAACCCTGTGGAATGCAAATCCTATTTTCCTTGAAAAGATAGCCAGCATGCCTGTAAAACTTTCCATCTGCACCTTTCGAACAAGCATTAAACTTATCTCTAAAATCAGGATCATCAGGGTATAAATCACGAATATATGCAAAACCAATCAGATGTGAATCAAGATAACTCAAAAGTGCATACCTACGCGACAATGCATCAGCAACGACATTTTCTTTCCCTTTCTTGTAACGAATGACATAAGGAAAAGATTCTAAGAATTCAACCCACTTAGCATGTCGTTTATTCAATTTATGCTGACCTGTGATGTAACGTAAAGCCTCGTGGTCGGTGTGGATCACAAACTCCTTAGGCAACAAATAATGCTACCATGTCTCCAATGCCCGAATCAGTGCATACATCTCTTTATCATAAACCGGATAGTTCAATGTAGCACCGCTCAATTTCTCGCTAAAGTAAGCAACGGGCCTCTTTTCCTGCATCAAAACAGCACCTATACCAATTCCAGAAGCATCACATTCAATTTCAAACATTTTATCAAAATCAGGTAATGCTAACACATGTGCTCTAGTCAAACAATCTTTAATTTTCAAAAAGGCATCTTCTTGTTCTTTACCCCATGAGAAGACTGAATTCTTCTTTATAATCCCAGTTAAGGGAGCGGTAATAGAACTGAAGTTAGGAACAAACCGTCGATAAAAACTCGCTAAACCATGAAACGATCTAACCTGAGTAATCGATGTCGGTCGTGGCCATTCCTAAATTGCCTTTATCTTCTCAGGATCAACTTCAACTCCCTGAGAACTAACAATGTAACCAAGAAATGTGAGTTTGTCAGTACAAAATACACACTTCTCCATGTTACCAAACAATCTTTCTTCTCGCAAAACCTGCAAAACAGCTCGCAAATGTCCTACATGATCCTGTAAAGACTTGCTATAGATCAAGATATCATCAAAGTATACAACACAGAATTTACCAATGAAAGATCGCAGAACATGATTCATCAAACGCATAAAAGTACTAGGTGCATTAGTTAAACCAAAAGGCATTACTAACCATTCGTACAAACCTAGCTTTGTCTTGAAAGCTGTTTTCCACTCATCGCCTTCTCGCATGCGAATATGATGATAGCCGCTCCTTAAGTCAATTTTGGAGAAAATGACGGCTCCGCAAAGCTCGTCCAACATGTCATCAAGTCTTGGAATGGGATGACGATACTTAATTGTGATTTGGTTCACAGCTCGACAATCTGCGCACATCCTCCAAGAACCATCTTTCTTCGGCACTAACAGAACCAGAACAACACACGGACTCAAGCTCTCTCGAATGTAACCCTTGTCCTTCAACTCAGTAATTTGCCTTTGAAGCTCTTTCGTCTCTTCAGGGTTGGTTCGATAAGCTGGCCGGTTCGGAATAGTAGCACCTGGGATGAAATCAATCTGGTGCTCAATGCCACGAAGAGGTGGCAATCTCTTCGGTGTTTCAGCTGGAAACACGTCATCAAACTCCTGCAAAAGTGTCAAAATCGGTGAAGGTAGATCAGTAGGAAAATCTGTCAATAAACAATAATCTTTAAACATCAAAATAAGAACAGATTGTTGAGAGGAAAGACATTTCCTGATTTCGCTACTGCTCGCATACACGGACATCTTCTTCTTCTTCTCTTTTGCAGTCTCTTGACTCTTTTTCAAGCTTGCCTAATCTTCAAACACTTGTCTCGGTGTCAAAGGAGCCAAAGTGATCTTCTTACCTGCATGCATAAAAGAGTAACGATTTGTATAACCATCATGCATTACCTTCTTGTCATACTGGCAAGGGCGTCCCAAAAGAAGGTGAGTAACATCCATCGTCACAACATCGCAAAGGACCTCGTCCTTGTAGTTTCCAATTGAAAATGGTACAATAGCATGCCTGGTCACTTTAAGCTCGCCACCATCATTCAACCATTGTAACTTATATGGATGAGGATGCTTTGTCTTTTTCAGACCTAACCTGTCAACCATCACTGAACTGGCAACATTAGTACAACTACCTCTATCAATAATCACAACACATACCTTGTCTTGCACCTTGCATCGTGTGTGAAAGATATTCTCACGCTGTAGATCATTCAGTACCTGTTGCACATTCAGACTTCTTTTAATAACCAAAAGTTCCATTACCTTACCAGATTCAGGAACCTCTAGGTCGGTCTCGTCTTCCTCTTCAGTAGGGACATCATGCACTTCCTCATCGGAATCTGACTCAATCTCACTATCATCTCGCATCAACATAACCCTCCGGTTAGGACATTGACTAGCAACATGTCCTCTTCCAAGGCACTTGAAACACTGGATATCTCGCGATCGTTCTTTTACCATAACTTGCTGTTTGCCACACCCATTATCAGCAACGGGAGGCTTTGGTGTGCTGGATTCGCCTTGCTCTTGAATCCGAAGTGGCGTTTGCGGTGCTTGTTTCCTGGAATTTTAGGAGTATATAATGGATTTGAAAAAGATTTAAAGGAAGGGTTACCTCGATTTGAAGACTTTCTACGCTGCTGTCGTTCAATCTTTATTGCCATCTGCACCATGTCATCAACCTCGACATAATGTTGTAACTCAACAGCGTTGGCAATCTCGGTGTTCAACCCTGCTAGAAAATGTGCCATGGTAGATTTTCGATCTTCCTCGATATTTGCACGCATCATAGCCATTTCCATATCCTTGAAATAATCCTCAACGCTCCTATTTCCCTGTTTCAAATTTTGCAACTTTTGAAACAAATCACAATGATAGTGAATAGGAACAAACCTTTTACGCATTAGTCACTTCATCTCGATCCATGTTGCAACTGGATCGTCACCAGTACGTCTACGACTAAGCAGTAACTGGTCCAACCATATCAAGGCATAATCAACAAACTTTGTTGCTGCTAATCGAACCTTCTTCTGTTCCGAGTAATTATATCACTCGAAAATGTGCTCCACTTTGCTTTCCCAAGCCAAGTATGCATCAGGATCTGAGCGTCCCTGAAAAGAAGGAATAGCAACCTTAATGTTAGTCAAATTATCGTCTACCTGTTGCACACGTCCTTGTCTAGGAATATGCTGCCTCGGTGACCGTTCGTCTTCATTTTCGTTCAATACATCATTAACAGAGTTGGATCCTCCATCAAACCTATCCATCCTCGACTGTAATGGCTCTAAGGCGGTAGCCACTACTCGTTGCATCATTCTCTCTAAGGCTTGCATTTGAGGAATCAGTGGATCCTGTTCAACCGTGTGATCATCGGAACCTGTCATAATTAACAACAAAAACAAACAAACAAACAAACAAACGAATTAAAGGTTAGAGAAAAAAAGTAGTCCTCACCAATCACACAACAAAAATCCTCACTAGTCACTCCAAAGAATTTGCACTCAAGAAAATAAGGAATTAACACTCAGCACTCGTGTTTCACTCGGGAGAATACTCGAATGGCTCTTTTTGTCTCCCCTTCTGTTCTCACACGCTCTGTTTGCCTTTTCCCTCAATCTCTCGTACTTAGTTCTTTAAAGGAACTGATTCCGATGTTCAGATTTTGCAAGTGTTGTCAAATTGAAAGAAAACAACGGGTGACGGGTGAATATTGTTAGAACAAAGATAAAGGTTAGGAGAAAAGAAAAAAATGAAAGTTGAGAATTGGGCTGAAAGAAAAAAAGATAACAATATGAAATGAAAGAAAAGATGCTAAAAGAACAAGAATTTAGCAACTTACGCAGTAGAAGTGCTTACCACCATCCTATCTCCGGAACAAACAAGAAAAGTTGATTTCGGGTGATTACAAAGCATTTCAAGGTAAGATAGACACATCCTTCATCATTTCACGTCCAAACAGCACATATTAACACAAAATACCCCAAATATTCGAAACTGATTTTTTGAATATTTTTTTTCAATTTTTTCCGATTTTTTTTTACTTTGACTTTTTGGTCAAACTTTAAATTTTGATTTTTTTTCAAATTTTTTTTCGATTTTTTTAATTTTTGTATATATATATATTTTATGATGTATGGTAGTGCGGAAATTGCTAAAATCCGACCAAAGCTCTGATACCATATGATACAAGGGTGTTGTTGAAGAAAACAACACTCCTCGTTCATTCGCGGATCTAGGATAATATAAAGTATTTCTCTGCAATAGAAACAAACACGATGTTGAAGTTAGATATTTTAAACAATAAAAAAAATGAAAGAAAAAATTTAGAATTGGGATAGAAGAAAGTTGCAGAAATTTTTAGGATAATTTGAACGACGAAGATGACATTCTTCAAGCATTCAACAACGGTAGCAACGTTCTTGGAATTTGACACGATGAACTCGAAAGAACCTGCATAATCTGTTATACAAACCCGAATCGAAACTGTTCTTCGTAGTCGGAAAAGGTGAACAAACTCCAAAGAAGAACTAGAACATTCTGTTGAACGAACCCGGACCTTATCTTGAATTTGCTCGAATACGGACTTGGACCCTTCAATTATCGAACAATTGAGAACCCGAAGTATCAAAGAAAAAGTTCTAAAAAGAACTAAATTTGAGAGAAAATCTCACAAACTAATTTATTCATTCAAGTGTCTAACCCTTGAAAAGGTTTCGGTTTACATATTTATAACATACATAGTAGTTTGCCAAAACACAATTTGTGGCTGTTATTTGGTGGTTTGAAAATTAAAATTCAAATAAAAAAATGGATAACCAACACATGGGCGACAATTGATTCTTGGCCATACATTTGATTTTGTGCGCCAAGTAGGTTCCAGCCGGCTGCACCATTTGTTTAAGGCACATGTAAAATGTGCAATTTGATTGAAATTTAAAATTCAAACAAACTTTAGCCGCTGGTTGGAGACTTGAGAGTGGGCGGCATCATTATCACATTTAACATGTGACTTTGAAACTTTGAAATTCAAAGTTAAACCAATTGTTATCATCAAGTTTCTGTCGCTCATTGTGAATCCTACTGCATGTGTCCATGTGCTGCCTTTGTATCCCACGTACAATGCCACCATTCATTCGGGTGAAATTGAAGCACACAAATGTGGGGCTGCTGCTCTTTGATTTGGAGAATCAAATTGCTGCACATGTGTAATATGTGTTGCAGCACATATTTTCGAACCCCACGCGCGTATTACCGAATCACATATCTGCTGCACACACATAAAAATAAACACATTAAAAGAAATACATTATAAGTTATATTATACTAACCCAAAACACTTTTAACATAATATATATATATATTTAAACATACTTAATAAATAGTATAACCTAAATAAGTCGCATATCAGCATGCAACACATTAAAAGTCCTATCGTCTAAGGCACAAGTATTATCAAATGATTCAGAAATATTAGCACAAGTAAAGAAAAGAGCTTCCCTGAAACGTTGTGCCCTAGATCGCGTAATTGGTCCTAACGGTAAGACCTCCGGATCAACATCATGTGTAGGTGAAGATGTGCTCACATCATCTTATGGCAAAATTTCACGCAACATTTTATTTTCTCGGTACTTATTTTGAATCAACAATCACCACCAAAATATCACTCAAAGATTTAATACAATTGTCACCAAAATCCTTACACACTTGGATTCTCTGGGATTTCCTGTGCCAATAATAAGCCATAAGTGTCCCCTTATATGAAGCAGAACCATAAACCGTAAATATATGTTTGAATTGCCAAAACAAGTCCTCAAATTTTTTCATGTATTAAAAATTCACAAGTCTTCTACCAAATATTCAAATGGCGAGACGAGGAGGAGTTACTATTCTACTTTACTACGATGGGCAGATAATCAACGATCCCGAACTCGGTGTCGTTTTTCAGTGCAAAGATCTAGTAACGCTAAAGATTCCGAAGAGATTATCGTACAAGAAGTTGGTTAAGGAACTGGAGAGCAATGTCCCGCATTTCCAAAACCACCATTTGTCTTACTTGAAGTATCGGGTGCCAATATCTATAGATCTGTTAACGTACTCTGTATGCAGCATTGCAGACAGTTCTAATGTGGAGCTGATGCTAGATACCCACTTGGAGTATTCATTGGGTGGGCTTCTAGAGCTGTGTGTATCATTTTCCGATTCTAATCCTGCTATCGAAATACCAAGCTGGGGTCGGTCGAATTTCGACTTCAATTCGAATGCCAACGTTGATAGCCCGACCGCAAGTCTATGAAATGATTTTAACCTACTGTGCCAAGACAATGAGTTTGGTGCATCGTCATCTGTTGTGCCAAGACATTTGTGCATAGCTAGTATCGAGTTCGACCTAAACCAACCCTCAAATGATGAATTTGATACGCCAACAAATGCAACGTACGATCCATACAATCCGTATAGTTTTGGAGGGGAGGGAGCGTCGTCTACTTACGTTACGCACGACCATGAAGCATTCAACCCCTTCAATGATTCATCATATGGCCGACACTCAATGTAGGTCCTTGGCACGAAGTATGTTCAACCATCTATGGGGAGACATTCTTCTTTTGGAGGGGAGGAAGCGTCGTCTTCTTACGCTACGCACGACCAAGAAACATTCAACCCCTTCAATGATTCCTCATATGGACGACACTCAATGTATGTCCCTAGAACGGAGTACGTTCAACCATCTATGGGGAGACATTATTCTTTTGGTGCTCTTGATTTTGGTCTTAGAAATGTGGTTCGTGAGCGATCTCATGAGAGGTCTCGCGATCGTCGACGACCATCCTCGCCTCCAAGGGTAACGATCGACGAAGCTGTACTATACCAGCTCCCGGAGGATGCTTCTGACGAAGAACCGATTAGAGAACCTGGGCCCGACGATGACGAGCAGGGGCCATTCTATGATGAACTAGAAGACTTGATAGTTCCACCAGAAGACTTGATCGTTCCACCAGCATATTTCGAAGAACAACCGGCAACAACCAACTTTCCTGTATCAGCAACACATATTTCTATGTACCAGCCACCATCCCACTTCACAACGGTTGATATGGATGCCATGGACGTCCCAGAATTTTCGCAAGACCAAATAGACGTCAGACTCAACTGTTCTGATGGTGAACTGAGAATTGGTATGACGTTCTTGACAAAGGAAATTACAGTGGCCGTAGTTAAGTAGTACAACATTCGTCAGGCTGTTGATACGACATTGAAGAAAACCCAAGCGAAATACTACAAGGCGCACTGCACCCAAAAGGATCACGGTTGTAAATGGAAAATCCGTATATCACAATTGAAGAAGGCAGACGATCGTTGGAAAATAACAAAACTTGAAGGGCCCTATACATGCACCATTGGCAGCCTAAGCCAGGATCACAAGAACCTCGATGCAAAGTACCTCGCCGATATCTTTATGCCACTAGTCAAAGCAAATCCCAAAGTGCCAGTCCCCACATGTCAGGCTGTAGCTGAAGGTGTCACCGACTACCGTCCTGAATATTACAAAGCATGGTATGCAAATAAACGGGCCGTAGAACAACTGTTTGGCCGATGGGATGATTCTTACAAAGAGTTGCGCCCGTGGCTAAATCTGCTGTAGAAATACATCCTTAGAATGATTGTCAAACTTGATACGATTTCGGCATACGAAAATGATCGTGTCGTTCGAGGTGTTTGTCAATTCCACCGGTTATTTTGGACTTTCCCGCAGTGCATCAATGCATTCAAGCACTGCAAATCGATGGCACATGGTTGTACGGAAAATATACACAGACCCTACTTCTAGCTATTGCACAGGACGACAATCGAAAATGCGTTCCTGTTGCATTCACAATCGTCCAGAAAGAGGATTTGGAGTCTTGGATGTTCTTCCTTCGGAACCTACGAAAATATGTCCTTGATCCTGTAATACGGGCAAAGGAAGGTGGGGTATGTGTTATTTCTGACAGAGGCACAACGCTCTTGTGGGCGCTAGAACGTTTGGGTGAGTATTGGCAGCCTCCATACATTTACCATTGTTTTTGCTTGCGGCACATAACCGCAAACTACCTGCAACAATTCAAGAACCGCGATGAACGTGAACTTGTGCTCACAATGAGTACGTCCTTTATGTCATTTTCATTTACTATATTACTTGCTGCTCGCTTTCATTTACGACCTCTTTGCATGTGTTGTTCGCTCATAGCTATTCAACTGTCATCCCTTAGGCAACTCGCACTACAAACAAGAGGTGGATGAGGTGCTCGACGAACTGAGAGCGAGAAACAAAGATGGCGCAGAATACCTTGAAAAAACCCTAAGGGAAAAATGGCTTCAATCGTATGACGAGGGTAAACGATATGGTCACATGTCAACGAACTTGGGTGAGGCAGTGAACTCATCACTGAAGGGAGTGCGGCAGTTGCCTATCACTTCCATTGTCAAAGTGACCTACTATTGTTTGGCTACTCTATTTGCAACCTTGGGAAGGCAAGCAACTGAGTACATGGCAGGTGGACACATAGTCCATCCAGATTTCCGCACAAAACTGCAAACTCAATTGCACCAATCAAGACAGATGACTGCAACTCTCTTCTCGCGAGAAGGACACAAGTTTCGTGTTTCAAAATTTTCCAGGCGGTTGGAAGAAATTCAGCACAACGCGTACGTGGTAGATCTCAGGGCAAGAACCCGCGAGTGTGGAATATTCCAAACATTCAAATACCCGTGCGCACACGCTATTGCTGCTTGCGCAAACCAACAGATACAATACATGCAACTGGTTGATCCGATATACTTACTCTAAACGATGTTTAAGGTTTACCAAAAAGAGTTTCCTCCAATCGGAAATGAGGTTGATAATTCTGAATTACGGTGGAGTAGAAATGTACCACTAACTTTTGTTAGCTCAACGTGCGGATGTGTGATTTTTTCGTGCGTAGGTTGACAAATCACCTTTAGAGGAGCTTATCAAGAAGGGATTTCTCAGCACCGTGTTCGCTTCAGAGTACAATACTTGTTATTTTAGTTGGACTAATGTATTCATAAGACCTTGCCACTGCTGAGTCTGTAACTTTATTTTGAAATATTATTTTGATATATGATGTTTTAAATTTGGAGCTCCTATTTTGTAAACTCATTTTAAATGTTTATTTAACCACATAAATTTATAGGTGATTTGATATTTCAGAGCGATCAATCTTATTGTTTTAAATGGAAATTTTAATGGGTCGATTTTTGGGTGATCCGAATGTAGCACTTTGAATTCGGATTGGGATCGGGGTGTTTTAATTTTAGTACCTCAACTATTATCTTTGACAAAATGGTACCTAACATTATGTTTTTGTTATATTTTGGTACTTCCACCGTTTTTTTTTTGACCATTCAAACTGGAAATGCTTGATTAAATTCTCTAGCTATTCTACTGAATAATTAGAATACTTGCATCCAGATAGTAGTTAATAGCTCTACTCACCTGAGCTAATACCAGAAAAGTTAAATACTGATTTAATAATTAATAAAAATGAGACCTTTGACAATGTAATGGTGGACGTGCCGGAGTGGTTATCGGGCATGACTAGAAATCATGTGGGCTCTGCCCACGCAGGTTCGAATCCTGCCGTTCACGGTTTTGATTTTTGTTGAAATGTGCTTCCAGAAATGCAGTAGCTCTCGCTCATAGTCGTACGGTTATATATGGCCAGGGACCTTTCTTTCCCATTGAAATTAAACAAGGATTGAATATGGTGAGTAGTTGAATTAGAGGGCCTATTTGCTTTTAGATTATCTACCAACAAGAATATGTATTTTGTTCGGCCATCTTTTTCTGCTATGAAATTCAGTCCTTCATTAAGCAACGAGGTACTGTTTCCTCAAGAAAGCATCTGTCAAGGTAGTCTTTGAGATCAAAAGATCAGTCAATTTCTCTCGAACCAACTTTTTCTTCAATCCGATTGAAATTCTTGAATCCCATATTGAGAAGGAATCGAATTAAATCTTCCGGAGAACCTTGCAGCACTCTTAAATCATCAGTGATGAAAAACATTGATTTTCCCTTGTACAACACTCTCACAGTTCCATCTTTAACCGCAACACTTTACATTCATCAGTTTTCCGCAGGTGAATCTTGAGGTGTCATAATAACTAAACAAACCATCCTTTTTTTTTTATTACATTTCTCATTTCCACATACAAAATAGCCTGTATGCACTGTGAGATCCATGTTAAGCTTCAATTTCTTAAACTCAACAGCATGGACATTTCTAGGATACAGCAGCACATACGCTTACATGCTTCAGTCCGGAAACTTTCTAGGCCGAGACTCTGAACGTTGTTGTATAGATTAATCAAGCAACCAGGCTGCAAACTCTGGGGCTTATCGACAAGTCGTGCAATGTTTCCGATGGGAAGCTTGAGGACGGTATGGAGAGTATCAGCAAAATCATTGCCGGCTTCAGCCAGAACTAGGGTGTTATTTCCACCGTTTAAAATTAACGAAAATGGTGATGTCGCTTGGGTTAATAACAATTTTAGCCCAAAAAGTTATACAATCTATTAGTTTAGTCTAGAATTCTATCAATTTAAACATTATTTTAATTTTAAATTAAAATTATAAATTCCTCATTTTTCTTCTACCAATCGAACACTTTTTTTTATTTTGAAGTTTAAAAAACACGCTAGGGACAATCAAAACTTTAGGATTTGAGGATCAATGTGGGGCTAATGCAGGGTCCGTTGAAAGACCCAAACTCCACAATCGAGATACCGACAAGAATACGAGAGGTGGGAAAGAGATGAGACAAAATTCTATCAAAATTAAGATGATGTTTTACCCTAAAAATTAAGATGATGTCTCAAAATTGATGAATTTTGGACTAAATTGATAACATATAAGTGTTTTGGACTAAAACTGTGCCTATACCATGTTGTGTCATCATCTCCGTTAGTTTTTAACGGCTGGGTACCGAAACATAACAAAAACGTCGCATTAAGTGTATTTTGCCCAAAAAATAGTTGGATACCTAAACAGTAATGCGAGCATAGTTGGATACTAAATATGTATTTTTCCTATATTCTACTTAAGCCAAATGGAGAGGTACACAAGAGCGTTTTTCAAAGTATTTTCCATACAAAAAAAAAAAAACTAAAATCGTGAAAGGACGAGCATGCAATTCTTATTCCAGATTTACAAAATGGATTGGCATGCCACAGAATTTCCAAGAAAAGTTAGCATCATAAATCATGTGTAAATTCAATAGGCAAATGAAATGAGCAGAAAGTTTGCTTCTTTTATCTCCACTTGTCTTGTAGTTCTTTCCTCTGAGATAAAAGCCAGGTAACAAAGATAGCGGCCACGAGCGCCACGATTGTAATGAGAAGTAAGGCACAACTGAAATCTTCCGTGAGTGAATCGTAGGTCCTTGAAGGTGCGAAATGAGTGAAAAATAGGTCCAATCCGTGTGCAAACACAAGCGTCGTCGATTCTAGCTTGGCCGCCACCGTTATTATACCTCGAAGACCTTCCACTCTAATGTTATGCGTTATATAGGACTGGAAACAAGCCCACCACTTCAGACACAGTGGATAAAACCCAGAAAATGCTCTATTTTTTGAGACATTCCTCTATTTGTTCCATGTCCAGATCATGTTTTTTGTGTGTGTGTTGTGTTCATGTCTAACAATGTCACAGGTTGCATGCTTAGTAAAGAGTCATCTCAATAAAAACAGTGTATCATTACCAACTACACACAAATGGGGAACTGACCTGAGGAATGATTGGCAATGAATCTGTTAGTGGTATTATGCCTTCTTCTCTCTCTGCCTGTGTGGGGTTGACGGATCGACGAGGGTCCAGGAATCGTTTATCCAGTGCCAAAACCTGCATTGCTACCATTTATACAAAACAACACAGCTCTTACTCTTATCAAACGAAATTTCTGAAGATTTTAACTAACCTGATCACCAATTGTGCCCATGAGAAGCTGCTTTGAAGTTATACCCTTTGCTGTTGATGTCACTGCTATGGCTTTCAAAGAATGGGTGAAAAAGTAGGATTGTGATTTCGTTACGACCTCTGATCGAGAATACGAAGATATCGGTGAAGTAAGGTTGTGCTTTCCAACAACAAGCTTCCAAACATCTTTGTTGTCCTGTGGTTGGTATTCAAGTTGGAAATGATAAATTTAACTGAACTGAAAGGTACATGCAAAATCAAGATAAGTGATTCATGTTCGTCTGCTTACTGCCCGAGACTGGTCGTAAATTTCGATGACTGACATCTCATATCTATGCGCTCTAAGGTTGAAGTAGTGGTAGACAACCCAGTTCTCACTAAAAACCTACAAGAAACAAAAGAACATCATCAATTACATCCCTCCCAATAGCTGCTTGTGACACCAATATGAGAAAATAAATGAGAACTTACGGCTTCAACAGGGCCCTGTGAGCCATGATGAGTCATACGGTGCAATACACAACCTGTTACAGTGTCAATAAGATACACAACCAACCATGATTCCTCTGGTGTAACAGATCCGATTTCGCCACTGGCCTTGGGTGCAACAGTTGCCACGAAAAGTAGATTTCTTGATACATATTTATACATGACATCCTGGTCTGCTGCTATAAGCTTTGCTTGAGTATGAACCGCCTGCAAAACTCAAGTCACATGGCATTCAATATGGTTTATAGATGCAGCATTCACAACACCGCACCAATAGACATTCAAATGATACAGAAGAACATGCACAATCTGGAGTAAGCCATATTTGCCTATCTTCCGTAACGCCTTTAACCGCATGACACTAAAGCACAATAAAATCATAAACAATTAGACACAGTTTACCTCGTTCATTTTTCTAGTCACAGTTGCAATGATCTTTTCTGATTCTGAGGGCAGCACAATAGACCACAATTCCCTAGCGTCAAAGCAGAACTTATCATCCACATTGCCATTGCACTTGCTCTTCAAAGCATACCCCTTGATGATGCCATTTTCATCCTCAACTGAGTACCAATATATGTTTGAAAACTCTCGTCGGAAAATACTAATAGCCTCAGGAGTTTCGGGGTATAAATGTGCATGCTTATCAGCATCGATTAACAGATGGAGTCGCTGCTCTGTTGAATCTGTATATGGCAGTGGAATAACTTGTGCAACGGAATGAACAAGCCTTGATGAACTAAGCTCCTTTCCCGTATATGAATCAATAAAAGAAAGTATACCTAGTGCATCTGAACTTGGACCGCACCTGCCAACTACAAGCACAGATGGATTTTCATCCAAAGCATGATGATGGGGAACCTGCCACGGAGACAAGTTAAGTCCTATCGGATGTTGGCAGGCTTCGGACTTGTGTAGAGACTGTAGCAAGCGAGACCAGACAATGCGCCCATCTCCGGTATGCAAGGCAAAAAGCTTCCCTGCCCTTGTTAATGCTATGAGCAACTTCCGGAAGCCATTGTGGTCTCGGGTCATTTTGCTCTTCTCAGAACTTTTTAACCTCATGTATTGTATCGCCGCTATATCCTCAGGAGTAGCAAGCATCAGTGTACCCTTCAGTTTCAGCATGTGTCCCTTAAAAAAACAGCATCTTGTCAAAACCACAGTCAGAGGATTTAATAAACTAAAATGCACCTTCAAGTCAGCTTTCAAAATGAATATAGGATGCTTTGACAGTAGGAAGTCCTTTCTAAAACCAACATAACAAATTAGTATTCAAAGCGTTGAAAACCATTTAGCAAACCCTGTGGATAATAAACATAAAACAAGCATCTTCAGACATGTTTATCCACTTATCTTTATAATTTCAGAATCACATGAAAGGCATCATAGATATGATACTCCAACATGTATCAGAAACAAAACTAATGATTGGTATCTGTTAACTAGTTAATGGCAATGAAAGGAGTTACATACTTTGCAGTCTAGAGTTGCCTTCAGTTAAAATGTGAACAACAAATGTGCTTTTCCATGAAAACATCATAACATTCATGAAATCAACTTAAAGGATTCATGTTCCATACCTTAAGCCATTCAAAGAGGTTGAGCTCAACTTTGGCAACCGATACACCAGCCCTTTCCACTGGGAGTTCTGAAGTAGTTACATCAATTATTGAAGCTAGACCATCTTCCCTGCTCCAGACAATTGTTCCTTGTTGTAGTAACAGCAATGAATGATCTTCCATCACAATCAATGCCCGAAATCCGTAAGACCCATCTGTTCGGACATAATTATTTATGAAAACCTTGTGGACGAGCCCCCGTTGCTGGTCCATTTTAATGCTTTCTTTAAGTAAATCACCACCCCAATCATGCGCAAGCTTGACTGTGAGATGAATATCCCTGCCTGCATGTTGAACCAGTGCAAATGCTTGTTGACCCTCAGATAATGAGAGAGCATCACCAACGGCTGTTTCATGATTTTCTTTTTCCACCACTTCCAACTTGCCTTTACCTATCACTCTAATAAATATTGTAACTGCATTTATTTTGATTGTAAATAGCCCCATGATTGATGAAGGTATTATGACTGCAGGTCCTGGAGAATCCTCAACCAGATCTGAAATAGGTGTCTGTTGAATACTAATTTTTCCCTCGTGAAAACTTATTCTTAGCAAAATTAACCCTGTGGAATCTAGAGCCACGAGTGTCTCACTAGAAACTAGTGAAACTTCTCCCGAAAACCGGCCAGAGAAGGCTTCGCTTTCATGCTTCAGCAACTCCCCATTCGTGGCATTGATTTGATACATCTCAAACTGGGATGATGCAGCAAATCCTACCACGTATATGAAATTACTGCCAGGAGGCTGAATCACCTTCTGAACCTCGAGGCTGAAAGCATCATGGCAATATAGTACATCAATGACATGTTATTTTCAAAGGGGAGTGAGTGGAGGGGGAAGCTGTTGAAATTTAAAACTTTAGATTTGGACAAACCTCTCTGCTTCAAAATCCTTGTTCCAAAGAACCTCACCATCTATGCAAGAAACAGCATGAAGGCGGCCATTGCTGAAAATGACTACTACATTATCCTTTTCAATTATCACATTTGTCTGCAAAATATCAATATGGTCAATCAGAGAATGGAGTAAATAGTTTATATCTAAATAAAAGAAAAGCTTTTAAGGCTGGTCAAAAGCGAGGACCTGAAGCTTTCTGGAAGATAAAACTTAGACTTGAACAATACCTTAATGTTCAAGAAAGCACACTATTTTACATAAACTAGCCTAGTTCTTTTGTACGTGCTACCAGACAACTTTTAGAATGAAAATCTCATGAGAATATTCTTAATTGTACAACAGAACAACAGATATAGCATTGAAAGGCCCAACTTTCAGTAAGCATGATCCACAGAAAACAGATAGATGATATTATAGAAGCCTAAACAACGTTAACCGGAAAACGAAAGTTCTGATGCTAACCATTAATAACAATGATTTTGAGTGCTTTGGACCATGAAGTGAAGATTCCCACACCATCTGTCCATCAGGAAGGTTCCATGCTCTTAAAATCCTTCCTTCCGATGAAAGAGTAATGACATCTGAAATAATGAAATTGATTCAAAACTTAATCAGCTACCAAAGCAACTGAAAGCCAGGAGAAACCAACATTTAATCAAACAAAAGTTGGGAACTAACTAAAATCAAGTAATCTCTATGTTACTAGACACAGATTTTGAGTATCAGTGCCCATATTCACGTATAACGTCCTCATACTATGTACGGACAGGTGAAAAGTGGAGAAAAAATGGAGATGGGCATACAGCATACTTACATTTTCCGAGAGCAATATCAATACCATCAACAACATCATTATGCCCAAGCAGATGTCTCCAAACTACATAAACAAATTATTTGTAAATCCAATGAAACATAAATTGAAGATGAATTTAGTTATTTTCAAAAATCAATAAACTTGAATAGGATTGGACTTAACAAATCTCGCCATGGCGAAGATCAAGCGTAGCTATAACGTTGTCTTCAGTGGAGACGACGACTCGTTTTCGACCAGTTTTATGAGTGTGGAACACTGCTTGCTTCACTTTCCCGATGTACTGCTGATGCCTGACATTAAACAATTTCTAATTTATTAGAATGGTAACAAAATTTTATTAAAAAAAGAGAGTAAATATTACGTACCAATCCGTGAGGCCTACTTGATCTTCGTAAAGAGAAAGGGTGGGCTGAAGAGAATAGAAAATTAAGAAAAGAAGAACAGCGTACGTAATCGCCATCGCTAATGCCAGACGAAATTCAAAAAAAAAAAAAAAAAAAGAAAGAAAGAAAGAAAGAGGTGCAAGTGCAACAGATATGACGACTACCCAAACCAACACTGCTTCAGCTTTGCTTCCCTGAAACCCGGCTTCTATCTATAAAGCTATAGAAGTTTGTTTTTATTTTCTTTTTAGAGTTTTGACCAAATACATACTAATTTCATTTTATTCATCCAATAATAATAAATTAGTATAAAACTGATTGAGTTTTACATATGTAATTAGATTGGTTATCTCAACGATACTATCTTGTAATCACATCGTACAATTACCACCAGTTGTTAATTCCTCTAATAGAATAAAACACTAAGTTTCTTAGAGCAAGATTAAATTTTTTGAATATTAACGTTGTTAATGAAACATATTGAATTAAAAGGATCGCTTGGATAGTGAGTTTTTACGATTTTCGATCCAAAATAATTAACAAATAAATTGAATATTAATAATTATAAAAGAATTATGAGATTGTACAACCATAGTAATATGGCATGACAAATTTGCAATTAGAATTACATTGAATCAGCAATAGAATCATGAAATCTGTGCAGTGGAATATACTGTCAACAACAACAGAAAGCTCATTCCCCCGCAGACTGTATCGAAATCATGATTTTTTGCTAGGGGCGAACTTATAAAATTTTAGAAGTACGAATTTATAAAATTTTAAAAGAGTTAAAATAAAATTTTAATAAAAAATACATATAAAAAATTTAAAAGTTCTTAATTAGATATAAATTTTAGATAAAACAACCGCCCCTTCAGGCTCCAACCCCCTCAGTCCATCCATGCCCGAAGTTTCCATCCTCAACCTAGTCTTCATTTAACTGGAAGTTCAGACCAATTCATATGTTCTCGTCAACAACAACAACAACAACAACAACAACAACAACAACATCGTTTATTACTCAACAATTTTTTCACTTATATTTTGGTCACTCAACTTTCTAATTTTTTAATTTAATGACTGAACTTTATACATTAAACATTTTTTTGTCACTCTCGAATATTTTTTATTATTTTTCAAAATTTTTAATATTATTAAATATAAAAATAATTTAAAATAAATAATAAAATATTATTTTATTATTATTAAATTTTAAAAATATTTAAAATAATTGATGTCGCTTGTCATCACCGTCGACCTTCAAAACCGGCAACCGTTTAACCCCAAATTGCAGCGGACGACTCATTTTGACACACTGAGCCCGAATCCAGTGGTTGTTTCATCAGAACATGTCTTGAAACTCGCGGATCTCGACATAAACGTTTCGGTTTCCTCACTTTTGATCTCTTTCTCATAAACTTCGGAGCATTTTTTTCAGCAAAATATTGGTCGAGACTCAGGGGTGAGACGAAACGACCGGTGAAATATGGGACCGAACGGTCACCATTTACGACCGGCGATAGCATCCAACGACGACGAACAATGACCGACGGACAGTTTGGTTTTACTTTTTATTTTAAATTAGTTTTATATTAAATAATAATAATAAATGTCATGTCATACTAAAATAATAATAATAAAATATTCGAGTGTGACAAAAAACGTTTAATGTATAAAGTTCAATTATTAAATTAAAAAATTTAAAAATTGAGGTACTAAAGTAAGAGTGAGAAGATTGTTGAGGTATGAACGGTATATTTTACCCATAATAATAAACAAAAGAAGTAACAACAAACTGCTGGTTTTTCATGAGCAATAGGCATTTGGAAGTTAGCGGCATCTTGATGGGCCTCTACAGCTGGAGTCACAACTGTCATTACCTCCAGCTCACTCCAAATCTGTTGGAGCTGGTGCCATCTAGAATAGCTACATGTGTCACCCTCTACACCATTAGTGTTTCTATTCCTTGTGTATAAAACGTAAAGTTGTAAATGAATACAACGCAACAGATTTTACGATCTTTATCATTTATCTTCTCTATCCTTTCATCATACATATTGTATGCTCAACATGGTATCACTGTTTTGAGTCTTCTCCTGGTGATTTTGACCTTCCGCCACCATGCCTGACGATCCTGCAGCTGTTGGAGACGCTATCATCACCACCTCAACCACTGATGAATCTCCCGATAACTCCTTCTCCAACAAACGGATCAACATCCAACTTGATGACACTAACTATCTTCTATGGAAACAGCAAGTGACCCTGCTGATACGAGGACAAGGCCTTGAAGGGTATATCAACGACACCATCTCCCCTCCGACCAAGCTTGTTGCGCGTGAGAATGGTGATCGAGTCCTAAATCCGACCTATTTTCGGTTCATCAAGCAGGATAGCTTGTTGGCCTCATGGTTACTATCCACAGTCAGCTCTAACATCCTACCACAACTTGTGGGTGCCGAATCTTGTGCTACGATCTGGTCCACCATCTCCGGCTTATATTCCTAGCTCTCCATAACGCGTATAATGCATCTCCATTGCCGACTGCGCTCAATCAAGAAAGCTTCTCTGACCATGCACTCATACATTATGCAAATCAAGGAAATATGTGACTTGCTCGCTTCCTGTGGAAGTCATGTGTCCACTATTGAACATATAGCCACCATTTTAAATGGTCTACCACCTGAGTACGATCCATTTGTGGCTGTCATCTCAGCCAGCAAGGAACCATACACCGTAGATGCAGCTGTCTCTGTGCTCATCGATGCTAAATCAAGAATATTCGATCCACTTCGCCTGCCCATATGCATTCATAATACCAACTTCTCCAACCCTCGTGACAAAGCAACTTACTCAGGTCCTACAAAAAACCAAGCTCGAGATGACTCACAAGGAAGATATCGTGGTTCACGACCTCGCATTCAATGTCAACTTTGTGGTAAACCAGGCCATCTCGTGGACCGCTGCTGGCACCGCTTCGATCAATCCTTCAAGGGAGTTTCCTCCTCACCTCAACCACGTCCCACCTCAACAACCTAGACCAATGCCTGCTCCTACAAAACAGAAACAATCGAAGTATCATATGATCCCTACATTAGTGAAAATGCAGGCACTGAACCAACTGGTAATCCTGATACATCATCTGGAGACATGCAAGTTCACACCCTGGTAGCATCTCCCACAGTTTGGCACCCAGACTCTGGAGCCACACATCATGTGGCAAGTGACTCGTCTTCTCTGCTCAGTGGCTCACCGTACTTTGGTAAGGGATCAGTTCATATTGGTGATGGCTCTTCTTTAACTATAAATCAAGTTGGTCACTCGGTCATATCCACTACATCTCGAAGTCTCACCTTAAATGATCTATTACATGTGCCACGCATCACTCGAAATCTGTTGTCAGTTTCGAAATTCACCAAGGATAACTCAGTTTTTCTTGAATTTCATTCCGATTATTGTTGTGTGAAGGATGAGCTCACAGGTTCCACTCTCCTGGAAGGAACTCAAGAAGGAGGTCTCTATACCCTGGAAGATGGTCGCATCAACAACTCCATCTCAGCTTACTCTACTGCAGTCAATAACTCTTCATCTTTTCAGCTTTGGCACCGACGGTTGGGACATGCCTCTCCTGATGTTATCAATTTAGCTCTGCACAAATCTTTGGTTATGAAAAAAGATACTTTTTGTAGTGCTTGTCAACTAGGAAAGTGTTATGCTTTACCTTTCAAGCAATTTGTAACCATGTATGAAACACCATTCGAACTAATTGAAATTGATCTTTGGGGACCAGCCCCTGTCATCTCCAATGGATTCTCTTATTATATTTCATTCATTGACATGCACTTAAGGAACTGCTAGCTTTACCTACTAAAAACTAAATCCGAGGCATCAACTGCATTCACTCTATTCTACAAACTTGTCCACAACCAATATGGTACCACCATTCGAGCTGTACAGACAGATGGGGGTGGAGAATTCAATTTTCTTGATACACTATTACCTACTCTTGGCATTCAACATCGCATCACTTTCCCTTACACGTCCCAACAGAATGGGGTTGTAGAACGCAAGCATAGACACATCATTGACATGGCTCTATCTCTTCTTGCTCAAGCGTCCATGCCCCTACGCTACTGGTCCTATGCAGTTCTCAGCTTAGTCTTCCTCATCAATCGTCTACCCTCCAAGAAGCTAGGCAACTTATCTCCTTATCAGAAGCTCACTAGAAAGACACCTGACTACAATTTTTTCAAGGTGTTTGGGTGTGAGTGCTACCCCAACCTTCGACCATATAACACTCATAAGCTTGACTTCAGGACCAAGCCATGTCTCTTCCTTGGCTATTCACCAAAGTACCAAGGGTATCAGTGTGCTGATTCAACATGCCGAATATACATCACAAGAAGTGCTACCTTCAATGAATCTTGCTTTCCTTGTGCCAATCCGTCCCAAATGAATGTTGCAACCACTCATGAGCGTCGCTCCAGGGCCTTCCCTTCCATACCAACATCTGTGATTGATCAACAGTCAACCCCACCTACTTTCCCTTCACAAAGTCAACCTACTCACCACTACCACAACACCAGCTGCACCTGTCACTCCAGCAACCTCACCAAATACAACTGGACCAATACATTCCTCACCACCTACCAATTCACCAAGTTCACCAAATTCTTCCCCTAGTACCCCTAGCTTCCCTAATTCACCTCCAGCTCAAACCACAACTCCCTCGCCCTCATCACCTACAAATGACAACCCTCAGCAGCTTCCTAATCTAGGTTCAAACATTGAATCTACATCAAATTCCACCAATCCTCAACCACCTCCTCCTCTCAACAGTCATCCAATGGCCACACACAGCAAAATGTGAATATTCAAACCTAAAGTCTACAATGCTGAAGTCATACCTTCTAACAACATGAAGCATTACTCGATCCGGCCTGGGCAGAGGCAGTCAAACAAGAATACACTGCTCTACAAGAAAATGATACATGTGACCTTGCTGAGTTACCACCTGGGAAGAAGGCAATAGAAAGCAAATGGTTGTTTCAAATTAAACACAACGCTGATGGCTCAGTCAGCAAGCTCAAAGCAAGGCTAGTTGCGAAAGGATACTCCCAAACCCCGGGTTTAGATTTCATGGAAACCTTTAGTCCTGTAGTTCGATTCTTCACAGTTAACATTCTCGTATCAGTGGCCATAACAAACCAATGGCAGATCCACCAAGTTGACGTCAATAATGCATTTCTAAAAGGGGAACTACATGAAGCAATCTACATGCATCAACCTGCAGGCTTTCTTCAACACAACTCCTCTGGTCAACCCCT
Source organism: Hibiscus tridactylites (assembly GCA_958450335.1). Classification (NCBI taxonomy): domain Eukaryota; kingdom Viridiplantae; phylum Streptophyta; class Magnoliopsida; order Malvales; family Malvaceae; genus Hibiscus; species Hibiscus tridactylites. The sequence continues at coordinate 61,163,615 of OY288275.1, forward strand.
CTTCTGCAAGCTCAAGAAAGCCATATATGGCTTGAGACAAGCACCTCGCAACTGGTTTGTGCAACTTAAATCCTTCTTGGGCACTCTAGGTTTCATTGCTTCTCAAGCTGACTCCACACTGTTTATCCTCAAGCAAGAAGATCTCACAATCTACCTAGCAGTCTACGTAGATGACATGCTGTTAACAGGGAATGTTGAATCACATGTTCATCAAATAATTCAAGCCTTACATACCAAGTTCTCCCTGAAAGATCTCGACCAGCTTCACTACTTTCTTGGATCGAAGCAAGAACACTTGATGGAGGACTGTTTCTAACTCAACAACAATACATCAATGAGTTATTACATCGAACAGACACAGTGGGAGCCAAAACAACCTCAACACCTATGGTCACATTTCCTAAACTCAGTAAGCATGATGGCACACCTTTGGCTGAAGCACAAAGCTACAGAAGCATAGTTGGCGCACTTCAATACATCTGCCATACGAGACCAGACCTGACATTTGCTGTTAACAAAGCAGCACAATTCATGCAAAATTCCACCGATGTTCACTAGCAGGCCCCCAGAAGAATCCTCCGATACTTGGGCACAACTCACGACTATGGTATCTGGTTTCAACCACAATGCAGTGACAACCTTCAGATCACATCATTCTCTGATGCCGACTGGGGAAGCAACATAGATGACAGACGATCTACGACAGGCTACTGTGTCATGCTCGGTAACCATCTGATCTCTTGGTGCTCGAAAAAACAACGTGCAATCTCACGATCATCAGCAGAAGCTGAATATCGAAGCTTAACAGATGTAGCTTCAGAAGTCATGTGGGTTCAATCAGTACTCAAGGAAATGGGAATCAAGCTACACAATTCACCTCTTCTTTGGTGTGACAACACCAGCACCGTCTCCATAGCAGCCAACCCAGTGCTCTATGCAAAGACCAAGCATGTCGACCTAGACCTACACTTTGTCAGAAAAAAAGTCAGTACAAGGCAACTACAAATCAATTATATCCCAGCACGATGTCAGATAGCCGACATTCTCACTAAGGCTCTACCAACCCAACAGTTCGAAGGATTCAGAACCAAGCTTCACACTAGAAAACTTGAAGGAAAATCGTGCAGGAGAAATGTTGAAGATAACACTGAAATTGATGGGCCTCTACAGCTGGAGTCACAACTGTCATTACCTCCAGCTCACTCCAAATCTGTTGGAGCTGGTACCATCTAGAATAGCTACACGTGTCACCCTCTACACCATTAGGGTTTCTATTCCTTGTTATAAAACGTAAAGTTGTAAATGAATACAACGCAGTAGATTTTACGATCTTTATCATTTATCTTCTATATCCTTTCATCATACATATTGTATGCTCAACACCTGCTATTTAAATTCCTTAACCTTAAAGGGAGTCTCGAAACCTTAAAACTAAGACGTTTGTGTAAACAAAATTTCTACAAACGTTTATACTTGAAATAATTAACCTTAATAAGCCACATCAACGAAACTACAACTTCTTTGATCTCATAGAAAATATCTGAACTATTAGCAACAAAGAGAAGCTGATCGCAAGTCTGAAACATCTTTCCATTCTGATCATAGTTTCCAGTCATTTAACATATTTTTATTTGGCCAGATACATGTTTGGTTTAAGAAACTTGGCAAGAAACATTATCCAAGTATATTATGACGTATATAGAACTATAACACCATAAATATGTTTAATCAAATGAAAATTTATGTGAGAAATAATGGCTCCTGCCATTCACGATTCATCAATCCATAATGCTATAACTGCTGTCATTCTAACCAAAAATCCAACTTTTATTTTTCATGCTACAACCATTTATTTAAGATGCTCATGTTCTATACTATACTCACATAAACCATCAGCTGATGTATCCATTAACCAACATCAAACCGGATATCAGGTTTTTTCGGATCGGATACGGATCGTTATTTTAAGGGTCCGAAAGTTAGGATATTCAAAAATTTGGATCGGATCCGGTATCCGAAAATGAACACCCCTAGCGGCAACGGTTGGAATTAGGATTTGGGATTTAGGGATTTGGGATTTATGGATTTAATGACTATTTTAGGAATTTTAGGATATTTTTGAAAATTCTGAATTTTTTAGAAAATAAAAGAAAATAAAATAAAGAATGCTACATGTTATGTTTTTATTGGCAAATGAAAATTTTTAAACGACCGTTAATGGCAAGGCATCTGAAATGATAACGGTGAAAACGTTAGACACCTACTTGGGTCAAAAAATATTTTAGGGAAGAAAGGGTATAGTTTGTGTTTTTTTTTACTATTAAACTTAGACTTAATTGCGCTATTGTTTGGATTAGAACCAATTTCAAAATTTACAAATATGAGTGAAACTTGAGAAAAATATTTTAGGGGCCAAAATTAAATTGTAAAATTTTGAATGACTAAAGAATAATTTTATCCTTGTTATAGCTAATATAATTTTTAAGGGGTTAAACTGAAATTTTGTAAGTTCTATGGGTGCAAAAGTGAAATTTTACAATGCTTTAACTTGAAAACATTAAATTTATAAGGGATTAAAACTGATATTCTCTCTTGATTTTGAAAAGTACAATGACTTAAAAATAACTAAATTTGACAGACAATAAAAAGATTGTAAACAATAACAAGAAGCATATTTACAGCAAAAATGGAAAAATAATAAAGTGGTTCATCAATGTGGAAGAGCTCTCTTTATTATCAATGTAGAATTTCTGTTTCTTTAGAAATGAACCCATGACTTCAATTATACCAGAAGCTCATAACTTTTTTTCCTCTCAGTTAAGGAAAACCACTGTACATGAATGTGTAAGCTGACCGTATACGCCGAGCTGCCTTTGACATTGCTTCCGGCAAACAATGGGACACCTTGCTCCAAATTTACAACCCAAGGTAACATATTTCGATTTCGTTGCAATCCATGAATAATCCGATGGAGAATCGGCATCTCTCAGCACCATACGACCTTTTTGAAGAGACAGAGCCGACCCCTTGTGTTCATCAGTAACTACAGTTGGTATCTGTATGAGATTGGAATGTGAGACGATTGTAGTTTGCTTGTTGCATAGTTTCTCTAGACTTTCAGTTGGTAATGGTATCTCTTTTGTTGTCTCGGTTTTCTGTTGCTTACTACGATTGGAACCAAGAGTTCTATTTGCCTCTTTTGTCAATCCGGTGGCACGCCAAGCTTCGGCGATGAGGGAGGTGGTGGATTTCTCAGGCTGAACCTCAAATTCTTGCATTACTTGGAGAAGTTCTTCTGCTTTCCATGGCTGTTTGGCTTCACCATATCCCGAAATTAAGGTCTCAAAGGTCTTCAAATTGGGAGATATTCCATATTCACACATTTGGTCAAAAATCCTGATTGCATGATCCATTCTGCCAGCACTGCACCAGCCACTGATAACAGTTGTAAATATTACAACATTTGGGCGCGATCCCGATTCAATCATGATTGTTAGAAGTTCTTCAGCTTTCTCCGGTTCTTGGGCTCGCACGTAACCTTTGGCAAGAATGCTATAGGCATGAATGTCGGGCTGAATACCTGCTTTCACCATGCCATCAAAGATTTCCCTGCATTTACCCATAAATCCAGCTGAACTCCATGCATTCATAATGGTGCAAAAAGTTATAACATCGGGTTTGACCTTGAATTCTTCCATTAAAGAAAGTACCTGCAGATTAAAGCTTAGCCTTAATTTATGTTCTTCAGAAGGAAATATTCAGTAGACGAGGCTCCTATTCGAATATATCGACTATTGAAGATAAATAGAATCATTAGATTACTTACCTCATCAACCCCATCTCTATCCATGATGTCAGCAAAACCTTTGATCAATGAATTGAACATCACAAGATTAGGATGCACCCCAAATTCCTTCATCCTATACGCAAACCTCAAGGCCTCCTTGATCCTACCTTCTTTATAATATCCGCTGATAATGATGCCACAAGTTCTCTCATTAGGCTGCAAACCATTTTTCTGCATCTCTAAAATCACACCTTCAGCCCGATCGGTCTCTTGATTCTGTGAATAAGCCGTTGCTATGGTGTTGTAGGTAACAGCATCAGGTTGCATTCCAGAGGCAATCATCTTATCAACCGTATTCCAAGCTTCTGTCATGTTCTTCTTTTTGCACCACGCTCGGACAAGTACGTTATAGGTCCGGAGATTGGGTTTGACATTCCCCTCCCGGATCATTAGGTCTACCAGTTTAACAGATTCTTCAGGCTTACCGGCAATCCCGTACCCTTTGATTAAGGTGTTATAAGTGCTAGTAGTAGGTTTCAATCCACTTTCCCTCATCTTCCAGAAATTTTCCATGGCTTCTTCTATATTTCCACATTCGGAGAAAGCATTTATAACAGCATTGAAAAATATCGAGTCAGGCTTCATTCCGTTTTGTTCGACATGAGAGATGATAGAGTGTATGGAAGTGAAGTCTTTCTGGGTGGTCAAGGCAGTCAAAAGAGTTGTGTATGTTATCAAAGATGGTTTATGCCCTCCTTCAATCAAACTGTCAAAAACGGACTGAACTTCTTGGGGTTTCCCTCTTTCAATTAGAATGTTCATTAGCTTTGTCCGGGACCGTACGGTTCTGCAACTATCTTTTGTCATGCAGACGCAAGGAGATTGGTTTTGGTGATCCATCAATGTGGAAGTGGAACTACCACATGAAAATCTCAGTCCTAGAAGCAGGAAATCAATCAATTCCAATAGAAGAAAACGGTAATTCCATCCACATAAACACGCATGGCACTTTCCTATATGCATAATTCAAGTGCTACAGTCTTTAAACATTTATTATTAATGTATCAAAATTTATATAAATATGAAACGAATTAAAACAGAGGCTTCCTTGGAGAAAAAATCCAGACATGAAAACCTGGGACACAAGCAAATTCCATTTCTGAAATGTATTTTTTTCAATTTTTATGGAAACAAAACCAAACATGAAGAAGTCCATCCAAAACTACAACTAAAAATTAAATACAACCATTCTCAAAACAAAACGATAAACCAGTCAAAATTTCACAAAGTAATCCAAACTTCCAATCTGGGAAATTTCACATTCTTCGCTTATTATTGATCAAGGCTCAAGACAAACAAAAAAAAGGAAGTAGACCCAAAATTTATTGGGTTATGGGAAACCAGATATGGATGTAAAACAGCTTAATCAATGTAAGAAATGGCAGTGGTGAGCAATGAAAAATGTTTGGCAAGCGTACCTGACGGGAGTCTTTGATTCTTGCAAAAAGAAAAAGCAAGTGATTGGTGGAGTTATGGCGGCATTGGACCTTCACGAAATGCATTATAAAAGACAAAGATATGGAGATAAGAAAACCACAAAGTGCGGCTCAAAATTTTCAGTCCTTTCTCCTTTTGTATTTTCTTTCCTTCTCATCAAACATTTTTATCCATTACCATTTTATTCATTTTGGATAAAGTATAATTGAAGTTGAGATATCTCTACCACATGTTCGGCCTATGCTTCCCACTTTTGAATCTTTTAATTTCGTCCTTAAACTATGTCTCGCGTTATATAAACGAACTGAATGTTCAGTAAACCATTCGTTTATTTATTAAATAATCTAATATGAACAAGAATTTTATTCTTATATTTAAAAAAATTAAAAAATATATATTAAAAATATGAAATAAAAAGAGAAAAAATAAACAATAGGCTTCTTAAGGAAAAATTAAAAAAAAACTCAATGCTCGTTTGCGTTCGCTTGTGTTCGTTTTCGTTCGTTTATCATTTTAATGAACAAACATGAACAAACTATATTCTTCAACGAACGAACACGAACAAAAAATTATGTTCGTTTAGTTGTTTGTGTTCGTTTAGTTGCTCGGTTAAAATTAAACGAACGAACATGGACACACCCTCCTTTTTGTTCGTACAATATGTTTACAGGCCTATAAATTAGTACCTAAACTTTTGAACATTTCAGTTTCATCCTCAAACTTTGATCCCCCTTCTAAATCGGCCCTCATACTTTTGAACATTCTAATTTTATCTTCAAATTATCATTTATGTCATATCATATTATTATATAATACACATAAAATGTTTGCATGGAAGTCAATAGTTTTTATAACTATTTTATTAACATGAGACATGATAAGTATATGTTGATAATTTAAGATGAAATTATATCGTTCAAAAGTTTAGGGGTCAAATTAGAATGAAGGTCATAGATTGGGTGTAAAATTGAAATGTTTAAAAGTTTGAGGACTAATTAGAATTAGAGTCATAGTTTGGGGATAAAGCGAACTGTTCAAAAATTTGAGGATTAATTTAGAATAAGTGTCATAATTTGAGGATGAGCAGTACAATTAACTCAGAAGTTTGTTAAAATAGGTAAAAAGACCTCTCAAATCCTTCTTAATATAAAAATTGGACAAATCAGCCTCTTCCAAAAAAAATAATAAACAATTTCAAAGTGAGCAAATAAGGACAAATGATCACGACATTGTTGTTTTCTTCAACTTAACATAATTTTGATCGAAACAATAACAAATTGAATCCTTAATATTTATATATTATACCAATTTGGTCTTAATCTGAAAATATGTAAATTATGGGTTGAATTTTTAGAATCAATGTTAAAGTGATATAATGTGTATACATTGATGGTTAAATTTATTATTATGTCAATGAAATTATGTAAAATTGAAAACATTAAAATTGTGATTGATTGTCCTTAATTGTTCACCTCCGAAATTGATCACTATCAAAATTCCTTCTCTTTTTATGAGAGTCCAATTTGGCAAAATTTTAAAAGAGTGGGACCTAAGATCCGTTTTCACCATTAGTACAAGAAAGTGGACGCAAAAAAGTAGAATATTATCCTTGGGGAAAGAATGGTCCAGGTTGACCGGGCTGGGCTGGCTTTGGAATTTTGGTAGTTTGAAAGTTAAAACCCAAAACCAAAAGGAATAAAAAAAGCAAAGATTTGACAGATTCTGGCCCAGCTACAGTTCCCAGGAAAGAAGAAGAAAACATTAACCTGTTATATTTCAATTTCATAGACTTCCCTGAAAAATGGGTTTGTCTTTGAAAAGAGAAATCAAAAGAAAAGGAATGATCTTTCTTTGATTCCATCACTGTCCTGTAAATTGAAGTATTAGATCTGCAGTTTTTGAATGCTTTTTTTCTTGATCTTTGTGTTAAAAGAAAGAAATGTTGAAGCTGTGGAAATGGTATCAAAATTGCTTGGCAATCCACCCAGTGAAGACACAGGTTGTAAGCTCAGGCTTGATTTGGGGTTTTGGGGATATAGCTGCTCAAACCATTACTCACTCAACTGCCAACAAACACCACCATCTTCAGGTACAATCATATTTCCTACTTTTAACACATGGCTACTCTTTAATTCCCCTTATTTTACTGCCCTTGTTTGAGCTTCATTTGTTTGCTTCATGGTGATTTTTGTTGTAATAGAAAAAGGTTTGGTTTCTTTTGCTGCATATATGCTTTTCTTTCCCTGATGAAATCGGTATATTCTTTATGGAAAGTAAGCGTATAATCGTTGTTTTTGGGTACAATTTTGCCATTTTTTTTATGTAATTGAGGTTTATATGTTGATTCATGTTGTTTTTGCTTCTAGTCTGCCAATTTTATGAACATTTAGAAACCCCCCCCCCCCCCCCCCCCCCCCCCCCCCCCCCCACCACCACCACCACCACCACCACATCTTTTGGAGAGAACTAGAACCGTACTTGCTGAAATAAGAGAACTCGAGCGATTTATTTCATTTTTCTTGGTTTGAATTCTTTAGAAAAAAGGAATTATTATGTCTGTGGATTTCATGCATAAAAGATGGCTTTTCTTTGTAATGGGAGCTGCAATTTGATGGCTGCAGCTTTGCATCAGTTACCACATGTTCAAGTTCACAACTTTCAGGCTAGCTCCATCCTGCAGCGCAATGTTATTCCTACTCTTCATTTTTCTTGAAGGAGAGATACCTATGTCTAACATCCTATCCTACATAATGGGTGCGGAAATGATCCTTCGAGGACCCTCCAAATAAATGGATTTTTTTTTTAAATATGAACATACCTCATACCCGTATCCAACATTCACACCCGAATTTGAGTATTATAGATGCATTGAAGAGCGTGAATTTAGAGTTACCTTAACTCCAATCCCGGTTATTCCTGTTGTGCAAAGTTCATCACTTAGAAATAATGTAACTATTGCAATTTGTAAAGATCACCATGATGGAAACATTGCATTCTGCCATACGTATATTCTAAGCATGTTTAATTTTGTGATTAACTTTTGCAGCTTATTTCTTTGAGCATAATGATTTTTCCTTTCTTTTCTTTTTTGTATATATCAGGAAAAGGATAAAACATTAAAGATTAATTGGAAACGAGTGGCGACTACAAGCTTGTTTGGTTTCGGGTTTGTTGGACCAGTTGGTCATTTCTGGTAATTATCCACCTATCACCATGGATTTGCTTGGTTAAAGAATTTTTGCTTGGTAATTATCCACTAGGTTACTAGAGATGGTTCACGGTGGCTGTTTCTTTCTTTCTTTGTTTTTTTTTTTGGTTGCTGAACTAGGTGAAGGGATTCTTCCATGGTTAAATTGCATGTTCAAGATCAAATAAAAAATATATATTATTCAGTCCCAAACTTTGTTGTGCATATGTTTTCTATATGCAAACCTTTTGTTGGAAACTGTTTTTAACTTTATGGTAATATTTGTAGGTACGAAGGTTTGGACCGCTGCATAAGGTCGCAACTTCGTCTACGACCAAATTCTTTTCGTTTCGTGGGTACCAAAGTCGCAATCGATGGGTTCATCTTTGGGCCACTGGATTTACTAGTGTTTTTCACTTACATGGGATTTTCTGCCGGAAAGAGTGTTCCCCAAATCAAAGAAGATGTGAAGAGGGATTTTGTCCCGGCATTAGTTCTCGAAGGAGGGCTATGGCCGATTGTTCAGGTTGCAAATTTCCGATACATACCGGTGAGATACCAACTTCTATATGTCAACTCATTCTGCTTGTTGGATAGCTGTTTCTTGTCGTGGATCGAGCAACAAGAGGATGCTCCGTGGAAGCAATGGTTGAATTCTTTGATACCTTCCAAGGAGAAAAAGGATGTAGGTGGATGACCTTGTTGGCATCATTGTGCATATTACATGGTAAAAGATAAAATACTAGTTTTGGAGAATGCAAAAATGTTATGGTTTTTGATAATAGCTCTGGACTCTGGACTTTTAGCTAAGCTTTTCAGGGGTTTTGTTACCCTTGTGGATACAAGTGATCATTGCTATTCTTAAATCTCAATAAATGATTTTGATCATTTCTTTTCATTGTTATTCTTACTATTAGAATGTTTACTATTCAAATTTTCCAAATTCATTAAATCAATTTCTTTTTAAAGATAGAAGTATAAAATTCGACTTGTTTGGACTCATTTAGTACCTAAACTTGGTTTAGTTATCTCGTTGGTATCTGAAGTACCTAAACTTGGAAAATTTTAAATGATTTTTGTAAAACTTATGTTTGATTTTGATATAACTAAGTATGTCAAGGAGTAAATTGAAAACTTGAAATAGATTTCTAAGTCCCTCAAATGATTTATAAATCACCAACACTTTAATTTGATTTGAAAAACTCAAACTCTAAATATTTTCTAAGTGTTCCAAGGCCAAAGTATTGAAAAATGTCCAGGCGTATCGATACGCTTCCAGCTGTATCGATACCATTTTTACTAAGTTGGCTACTGGAAAGACGCGTTTCGATATGCCCCTCACCGTATCGAAACAACATATCAAAACAGATTGAATCTGTATCGATACGCCCCTCTATAAAAACTGAAGGAGTTTGATAAGCGTACCGATACGGTTCTACCCGTATCGAAATAGCGTATCGAAACAGATTGAATCTGTATCGATACGCCTCTCTGTAAAAACTGAAGGAGTTTGATAAGCGTACCGATATGGTTTCACCCGTATTGATACGAATTTAATGAATTTTTAAATTCGAAAGCTTTTAAATCTTTTGACCGTTGGTGCCAGCTGGTTAGGTAACTAACATTTAAAGTGGTAGTTGCCCCGTATCGAAATAGAAACTTCTAGTGAGCTAAGTTGAGAAAAAGGTATCGATACGGTCTTATACGTATCGAAACGGTTCATGTCCCGTACCGATACGCTTACACGCGTATCGATACGCCCTCTTTATTATTGTGAAACAGCTCTTTCTATTTTAAAACAGGTATCGATACGGGTCTTCGTGTACCGATACGGTAAGCTGCAAAAGTGCATTTATGGTGGAAAGAGAGGGTCCCAACGGCTATAATCAATAACCTAACCACCCAAACGGCTAGAATTGATAGAGAAGATATAAATTGAAGCTTATTGAAGACCAGCAACAACTATTGCATCTAAGATAAACATCCAAGCAAAAATCCAAGCTCATTGTGCTTATTTTCCAATTTCTTGTAAACCCCAAATTGTGTAGTGTTCAATTCTTATCTTATCATCAAATTTGGGTTGAGTGTTTGTACTTAAAGGGGCAATCTTGTATTTGAGAGATATCTTTCTTGCCTAAATTCTTCTTTGTACTCTTGTGAGAGTTTGGTCAAATTTTGGGTAGAAAATTTGACCGGTTGTGTAAAGGTTACCTCCTAAGCCTTCAAAAGAGAAATAACAAATTAGTGAATTGTTGGAAATCTTAGTGGTAGCTAAGGTAGTTGTGGAACTAATATTTTGATATAATAATTGAAAAATGTTTTGGACTAATTTGAAAAGAATTTAAAACTTGGTTTTAAGTCCAAACAACTTGAATTTATGTTTGCGGTATTTTAAAAGGTTTTTGGCAAGATTTTTCATGTTTTTAAACAATCAAACTTGTGATTTCAAAGTATCCGTACCGATACGGTCCAACCCGTATCGATACCTTTTTGCCCAGTTTGGTCACTGCCAAAACCCGTATCGAAACAGGCTTGGCCGTTTCGATACGGTGAGGGATCGTTTCGATACGCCTGGTAAGTGTACCGATCCCCATTTAACAACCCCAACGACTATTTTTCCAACGGTCATTTAAATGTGAAACCGTACCGATACGCCCTCGAGCGTATCGATACGCCTAGGCTGGCAAGAGCCCAACGACTAGTTTCTGATGAAGGTCGTACCGATACGGGTCCAAGCGTATCGATACAGAAAGGCTGCAGAACAGCATTAATGAAGGGGAATAAAGTCTTCAACGGCTCCAAATCATCCCAACGGCTAGTAACGGTTATAAACTCATCAAGGAGTATAAAAGGGACCTTCAAGCATCAAGATATGGTTAATGCTCATATTGTCAATCAACAAATGATCAAATATTATCTTAGCACTTAAATTGTCAATTCTTTTATAGACAAACACTAGTGAGCTAAAATTGTCAAATTTGCTCAAGTGTTTTAGGTTTAGGGTAAGTGCTTTAATTGTGAAAACAAACACCTATTAGAGGGATTTGTGTTTGATTTTACTATCTCTTTGTAAAAGAGGGTTTGATCAAGGCTTTGGGTAGAAAGCTTGATCGGTGTAAAAGGGTTTCCTCTTAAGCCTAGAAAAGAGGACGAATTAATAGTGGATTGATTGTAAATCCTTAGTGGGAAGCTAAGGTAGTGGATTAGACCTTGGTTAGAAGGTTGAACCACTCTAAAATCATTGTGTCATTTACATTTTAGCTTCCACACCAAATTCACCTAAAATTCCACCTCTCCACCACTTGGTGAGCAACATCGGTTGATCGAATCGAGCACCTCTAAAATCAACAATTGGTATCAGAGCTTGGCTCAATCGAAGAGGATTTTTTGCGACTAAAAGAAATTTCAAAAATACATAGTACCTCGGGTGTCGCTCGGACGAACCGGGTTTTTAATTTGGGTTTCGAAAATTTAGTCGGATTTGTAAAAAATAGAGGAGTCGCCACCGGCCATTTAAAAATGGTAGACCAGACACCGAAATAAAACCAGATATTCTTTTTTTCTAAAAAAGGGGTTCGGGAGTCGGTTACACGCGAGGAAGGATGAGCACCCCCGTCGTGCCCGGAAATTGGTACGAAAAACATTACCGCTTAATTAATGTTAAATTTTGCGAATTAAAGTGACGAATCGTATCGAAATTTGGTTATACGAGTGAGTAAATTTTAAAGGTCTTAATATTCGAGAAGGAACGTCCGAACCACCACCACTACGACTGGTACTGGCCTCGTTCGTTCCCGAATAAAAAGACGCTCGCATTGCAATATAATTATTCTTGAAATGTATCTTAAGAAAGAAAATGAACGTACATAATAAAGCTAACTATGCATCAAAAATACATGTAAAAGCATACAACCATATATTAAAAAAAACATTAACCACGTATCATATATTTACATCAAATAAACATAATAACATGACAAAATAAATACACATAACAATATGCAAAATAACATATATCCGATGCATAAAAAAACATAATAAAATGCTAAGCAAGGAAAAGAGCAAACTGCCAGGGATCAAAGATGTAATAAACCCGTTTGGAAAACTGATTAAAATGCGAAATGGGACCCAATTAAAAGGAAATGAAAAGCCACAGGGACCAGAACGAGGATTAACCCATCCGACCATCGTTCAGAATGAAAACGGTGACCAAATTAAAAAGGTTTGAAAAGTAACAGGGACCACGGGAAGGGTTTTGAAATGCGGAAACCCTTCCTGCGAGATTACGGCGATGCGGAGGGACTGTAAAGCGATTAAACCGATTTAAAAATTTTAAAACATTATAAAACCCAAATTAAAAAAATACACATCCCTTTTGTCATTTGTAAACCCTAAAAGATAAGAGACCCCCCTTTTTCTGTGTTCTGCTCTGTGAAACAAATATTTTAATTTTGATATAACTAAAAACCTAAGGACTAAATCGAAAAAGTCAAAACGAATTTTAAGTCCTCAAAATATCCCCATATAATTTTAGTATTATGCCCAAGTTAAAAACATACACTTTCAAATAATTTTTCTAAGTGTTTCAAGCCAAAGCAGTGTTTTTCACGTACCCGTTTCGAAACGGCCCTAAGGCGTTTCAAAACACTTTCACCACTGTCGACCACCGTTCCGATACGTGTATCGAAACACTTGAAAGCGTTTCGAAACGGATCCAATCGTTTCGAAACTGTTCTTCATGAAGGATTTAAAATGGGTTATTTTATTTCAAATATTTCATATTTTCAAACATATAAGGGGTGTTTTGAAACGGATCAAGCCCGTTCCGAAACGACCCTTTGACAGTAGCCATTCCGTTTCGAAACGGATCACTACCGTTCCGAAACAGGGGCTAGGTTTTATTTTGAAAATGTGACCGTTGTATGTTTTAACTGATTTTATCAAAACCGTTAAGGCGTTTCGAAACGGGCTAGAACCGTTCCGAAACGACCCTTTTACAGTGGCAAAACCGTTCCGAAACGGCCCTAAGGCGTTTCGAAACGGGCTCTTAAATGCACCCCAACGGCTCTTTCTATTTTAGTCCGTTCCGAAACAGGTTTCCCGTGTTCCGAAACGGGTTGGTGCAGACAACATTAATGGTGGCAAGAGAGGGTTCCAACGGCTCCATTTATGTTCCCAACCACCCAAACGGCTAGAAATCAATGAGAAGGTATAAAAGGGACATCCAAAAGCATCAGCAATAACTATTGAACTTCAAGCAAACATCCAAACATCAAATTCAAGCATTTGAGCAAAAATCCCAAATTTGTGTAAAATCCCAATTTGTGTTCTTCATTCATATTTTGTAAAATTGGGTTGAGTGCTTGTATTGGGGCTATCATTTGTATTGATAGATACCTAATTAGCCTTCAAATTTCTTTGTTCTATTGAGTGAGAGTTGGGTTGATTTTTGGGTAGAAAAATTAACCGATATTGTAAAGGGTTGCCTCCTTGTCCTAGAAAAGGGGAAGATCAATTTAGTGAAATTGTTGCAAATCCTTAGTGAGACTAAGGTAGTGGATGTAGAGTTCATTTGGAACTTGAACCACTCTAAATCCCTTGTTCTTCAATTTTTATTTGCCAATTTCCACTAAAATCCTTTAAATTTCCAATTCACCCCCCTATTGGTAAATATCGATCTTTCGATCCACTCAACAATTGGTATCAGAGCTTAACTCTTTGAGGATTAACAACCACAAGAGGAGATCCTTGGAAGAGTGTGATCATCAAATTATCAAGAGATGGCTTCAACCTCCGGTTCCGGCATGTACGAGTCACAATCAACCACCAAGCCTCCTTTCTTCAATGGTGACAACTACTCCTTTTGGAAGAACAAAATGAGGCTATTCATCAAGTCAAGTGACTACCTTGTATGGGATGTCATTGAGGATGGGCCATACATTCCATTGAAGCAAGATGGTGAAGGCAAGATGGTGTTGAAGAAGAAAGCCGAAATGAGTGAAGAGGAGAGGAAGAAGATTCAAGTCAACGATAAAGCTCTCCACATGCTTTTTTGTGCTTTCGGTCCGGACATCTATTCAAAGGTCTCTTCCATTGAAAATGCCAAAGAAGTGTGGGACACACTTGAGACCACTTATGAAGGCACCAATGATGTCAAAGAAACTAAGATTGGACTTCTCAATCTTAGTTATGAAAACTTAAAGATGGAGCCCGATGAGATGATGTCGAAGATGTTTGATCGATTCTCCACAATCGTCAACGGTCTAAAGGGATATGGAGAGATCATACCGGAAGACAAGCTTGTCCGGAAGCTACTCTATTCACTTCCCGAAGCTTGGGATGGGAAGAGAACCGCCATCATCGAAGCAAAGAACTTGAAGACATTAAAGCTTGATGAGCTTGTGGGTTCTCTCCTTACTCATGAGATCATGAAGCAAGGAAGGGAAGATGAGAAAAAAAAAGAAGAGAAAAGAGTAGAGAAACTTGAAGTTGAAAAGAAGAAGAAGATGGGAATAGCTCTCAAGGAAAAAGTTTCACAACATGATGAGAGCTCATCTTGTGAGGAGGATGAACTTGAAGAATTGGCTATGATAGCCAAACGATTCTCACGCTTCATGAGGTCCAACCGGGGAAGAAAAATCCAAAGAAAGATGGACTTCAAAGGAAGGAACAAAGAAGAAGGGAAGGATCCCATCATTTGCTATGAGTGCAAACAATCCGGTCACATCCGTTCGGAGTGCCCTCAACTCAAGAAGAAGGGCTTTGAGAAGAAGAAGAAACTCAAAGCCAAGCTTGCTACTTGGAGTGATGAGGAGTCATCGGAGGATGACGAACAAGAAGTGGCTAACCTTTGTCTCATGGCACTTGAGGAAGATTCCTCCTTGGTAACCTCTAACTCATCTACTTTAGATTTTTCATATGAAGAATTAAATGATGCATATGATGAGTTACAAGAGGTATATGATGAATTAGTTGAGAAGTTTAAAGAGTCGGTCATTAAAAACAAGAAAATCATTTTAGAGCTAAATGAGAAAAATGACTCACTCACTCAAGCTAATTCTAAATTTGAGAAAAAGATTTTAGGATTAAAAGATGAACTTAAATTCTTTCAAGATGAAAATGTTGATCTTAATAATCTTTTGTCTCAATGCAATAGTGAACACCAAAAGGTGTTAGGTGAGCTAAATGAGCTCAAAAAGTCCTTAAAAAATGTTGGTAGTGTCAAACATGAAGTAGGAGAATCCTCTAGAACACACCAACCTAAGAAAAGGACTAATTACTACAAACAAGGTAGCTACCCTAGACATAATAGAGCTAAAAGAATTAGAAGTGTATGGGTTCCTAAGGAACTTGTAAAATCTAATAATATTATTGCTATGTCATCTTGGATTCCTAAGGGAACCAAGGTTTTGGGAGCTAACACTCATGGACCCAAAATGATTTGGGTACCAAAAACCAAGGTTTAATATCTTTGTTTGTAGGGGGAGCATTGCTACAAGGCCAAAGCACAAAGTCAAAATTCATGGTACCTTGATAGTGGATGCTCGAGGCACATGACCGGAGACAAGAGTCGATTCATGGATTTAAAGCCAAAAGGTGGAGGAGTAGTAACATTTGGTGACAACTCCAAAGGCCACATTAAAGGTATTGGCTCCATAGGTAATCACTCTACCATTCTCATTGAAAATGTCTTATATGTCGATGGTCTTAAACATAATTTATTGAGCATAAGTCAATTATGTGATAAGGGATTTAATGTTCTTTTTGATAAAAATGGATGCAAAATTGTAGACATTAAATCTAATAGTATTATGCTCATAGGTCATCGCATAGGAAACATATACATGGTGCATTTAGATGACATTCATACATCTCATGCATGTTTAGTTGCTCAAAATGAAAATGATGCATGGTTGTGGCATAGGAAGCTAGGACATGCTAGCATTAGTGTTTTGGAAAAACTAGTCTCTCTAAATCTAGTTAGAGGTTTGCCCAAAATTAAATTTTCAAATGACAAAATTTGTGATGCATGCTCTAAGGGTAAACAACATAAGTCTTCCTTTAAATCCATTAATGATGTTTCTACTAGTAGATGCTTACAATTAATTCACATGGATTTATTTGGGCCAATTAGGACTATGAGCTTGGGTGGTAAATCTTATGCATTTGTGTTAGTTGATGATTTTTCTAGATTTACTTGGGTTCTCTTTTTAAGTACTAAAGATGAGGCTTTAGAAAAATTCATCACATTTTCAAAATTAACCCAAAATGATCTTGAACTTAGAATTTCACACATTAGAAGTGATCATGGAACCGAGTTTCAAAATTTAGGGTTTGAAGAATTTTTGAATGAAAATGGTATTAGCCATAATTTTTCGGCTCCTCGAACTCCTCAACAAAATGGGGTAGTTGAGAGGAAAAATAGAACTTTACAAGAAATGGCTAGAACTATGCTTTGTGAAAATAATTTACCTAAATATTTTTGGGCGGAAGCCACAAACACCGCTTGTTATATTGTAAATCGAGTAATGATTAGGCCAATTTTAAAGAAAACACCTTATGAGATTTTAAAATCTAAAAAGCCTAACATTAGCTATTTTCACCCTTTTGGGTGCAAGTGTTTTGTTTTAAATAATGGAAAAGACAACTTAGGTAAATTTGATGCAAAAAGTGATGAAGCTATTTTTATAGGTTACTCTTTAACCTCTAAAGCCTATCGAGTATTTAACAAAAGAACTTTAGTAGTAGAAGAATCTATTCATGTTGTATTCGATGATAACCTCCTTCCTAGGAAGGATTCTTGTGATGATGATGATGTAGGAATCATAAATGCCTTTGATGGAGGTCAAACTTCAAAGGAGGATGAGATTCAACCAAAAGAAGAAAATACACAAGATCCACCTCTTGAATCCTTGAAGGACTTGGCTATTGAGGAAAAGGAAGTGAGCTACCCAAGGGAGTTGAACTATGTCAAAGATGGTGAAATCTTGGGTGATCCATCCAAGGGGGTAACCACTCGTTCTTCTCTTAAATTAATGAACCATGTTGCATTTATCTCATGCATAGAGCCTAAAAATATAAAAGAAGCATTGAAAGATGACTTTTGGATTATGGCTATGCAAGAAGAGCTAAATCAATTTGAGAGAAGTAATGTATGGACATTAGTTGATAGGCCTAGTAATCAATCTACAATAGGAACTAAATGGGTCTTTAGGAACAAACTAGATGAGAGTGGTAACATTGTGAGAAATAAAGCTAGACTTGTAGCACAAGGTTACGCTCAAGAAGAGGGAATAGATTTTGATGAAACCTATGCACCCGTAGCTAGGATGGAAGCCATTAGGATGTTGCTTGCATATGCATGTTATCATGATTTCAAGCTTTTTCAAATGGATGTTAAAAGCGCATTTTTAAATGGTTTTATAAATGAAGAAGTGTATGTGGAACAACCACCGGGTTTTGAAGATTCAAAATTTCCAAATCATGTTTTCAAACTTACCAAAGCTCTTTATGGTTTAAAACAAGCTCCTAGAGCTTGGTATGAAAGGCTTTCAAATTTTTTGATTGAAAAAGGATTTGAAAAAGGTAAGGTGGACACTACACTTTTCATAAAAATGTATAAAAATGACATCTTAGTAATTCAAATTTATGTTGATGATATTATTTTTGGTTCTACTAATGAATGTCATTGTCAAGAGTTTTCTAAGCTAATGCAAGGTGAATTTGAGATGAGCATGATGGGGGAGCTCTCATTCTTTTTGGGACTCCAAATCAAGCAAAAGAAGGATGGCACCTTCATCAACCAAGCAAAATACATAAAGGATATGCTCAAGAAGTTTGGCTTGGAGAATGCAAAGCCTCAAGCCACTCCTATGAGCTCATCTACAAAGCTTGACAAAGATGAAGGAGGTAAGTGTGTTGACTCTAAGCTTTATCGTTCTATGATTGGATCTTTGCTTTACCTTACCACAAGTAGACCGGATATCTTGTTTAGTGTTTGCTTGTGTGCTAGGTTTCAAGCTAGTCCTAGAGAGTCTCACCTTATAGCCGTTAAGAGAATCTTTAGATACCTTAGAGACACTCCTTGTTTAGGCCTTTGGTATCCTAGAGACTCTACCTTCAACCTACATGCTTACTCGGATGCGGATTATGGGGGTTGTAAAATTGATAGGAAAAGTACTTCGGGAACTTGCCAATTCTTAGGTAGTATGCTCATATCTTGGTTCTCTAAGAAACAAAATAGTGTAGCCTTATCTACCACCGAAGCCGAGTACATATCCTTAGGGAGTTGTTGTGCTCAAGTCCTTTGGATGAAGCAACAACTCTTAGATTATGGTATTAAAGTTGGAACCATACCCCTAAAATGTGACAACACTAGTGCAATATGCTTAACTAAAAATCCCATCCAACACTCTAGAACCAAACATATAGAAATAAGGCATCATTTCATTAGAGATCATGTTCTTAAGGAAGATGTGGTTATAGAGTATGTGGACACCTTGAATCAATTAGCGGACATTTTTACAAAACCCTTAGACAAAGAGCGTTTTTGGTCCCTTAGGAGAGAGTTAGGTCTAGCTAGCCTATCTTGATCTTTTAGGACCTATTTTGTGCTTAAATATGCTTGTTTTTGTGAAATGCCATGTTGATGTGTTTAAACTCCTAATTTTATCCATGCTTATAGTTAGGGGGAGTATGTTTATGCTTAAATATGTTTTGCCTGCTCATTCATGACATTTATGCATGTTAGGCCTCTTAAAAGATCATTTTTCTGCAATTTTAGAGCCTCATCTGCACTTCCAGGCCCAAGTGTATCGAAACGGGTGAACCTGTTTCGATACGGATACCTTAAATCCAGCTCTGAGAGAAGGGCGTTTCGAAACGCCTCAAAGCGTTCCGAAACGTTTTTGATTCTGCCAAGGGGGTGAATCGGAACGCGTTCCGATACGGGTCAAAGGGTGTTTCGATACGGTCAACAGCGTATCGAAACGTTATGTTTATGGTTTTAAAATGGTCAAAACCCTAGCCGCCCGTTCCGAAACGGTCTTGACCGTTCCGAAACGGCATCGCGGAATGCTTTATTTAGGGCTTTTAATGACATAATTTCACTTTTTATCAAAACCTAAAACCCTAAACCGCCTCCCTCTCTATAAATACCCTCTAAAACTCTTTGATTTTCACAAAATTGTGAGGGGTTTTACTCTTCAACTCCAGTCTAAGCAAGTTTCATCAATCTTGTGCAAGGATTTCTTCAAAATCATCCAAAATCCCAAACTAAGGTAATTTTTCAATTTTTTTTCTTTCTTTCAATTCATGTTCGAATCTTAGGTTAGAAAATTTTATTTTTGTATAAATTATATGTTTTTGGTTGTGGGTTTTCAAAATCTTGTAAAATTTTTTTCAAATCTCAAATTTTTTGATTCGAATATAAATTTTTTCAATCGTATTTTTTTAACTGTTTTTATTTTAATTTTGTTTTTCAAAAACCTAAGTGGGATTTATTATTGGATTGATTTTAATTATCAATGCATACACTTAATTTTAAAACACTTGCTTAATGTTTTTAGATGGCGGATCAATCGAACAAAAAGCGCAAGGCCGTTCAATCCGGTGAATCGAGCATTCGTCCGAATCTCTCTTTGCTTTTTCAGAAATCCTTCAAAACTTCGGAGGCACGTGCTCGCTTTGCTTATGTCAAAGATTTCGCCGTTCGTAAGGAACGAGTCATTGATCTTGAGTTTCTCAATTCCGAGCGATTCCTTTTTCGTTATCTCCCTCGTTTGGATGACTGGAATCTCATGGATTTCTTGAGCCTTCCGGATGTTTGCTACAAAAATATGGTACTCATCTTTTACTCCAATGCTCGTTTTCTTTATGATGAGTCCAGAACCGAGATCATAGGAATTGAGTCATCCTTGCTAGGCAAAAAGATTGTTATTAATGTTGCTCTTTTGGAATCTGCTTTTAATCTTAAGAATATGGGTCTTGAGGATGAACGCCACTTTGGCACTTTCACTGGTAAGGCACTAAATTTGGATGTGCATGATCGTGTTCTTCACTTAATGGTCTCTTGGTTTATTTGCCCTTCCGGCGGTAAATATTCCCACATCCGTCAAACCGATCACTTTTGGTTAGAATGTTTCCATAGGGGTGAGCGCCCAAATGTCCCTAAGATAATCTTTGCCGAGATAGTCAATAATATCAAGCTTATTGACACAAATGAGTTGACGTCCTTTACTTATGGCATTGTCTTGAGCGCCCTATTTCATCATCTTGAAATTGATTGTTCCTATGACTCTCCGGAACCTCGAAAGACCAAGATTGGTGAGTCATCCCTTCGTAAGTCCGGGTTTCAATATGTGAATGGTATTTGGGAAAGAGTTGATAGAGAAGCGGATCCTCCTCTCGTTGCTCCTCCACCGCAAGTTCAAGCCGCAAACAACGATGCCCTCACGGCTTTTCTTACCGAGCGATTCAATGCCTTGGACACTCGGATGAATGCTTTGGACACTAGCATTGCCTCGGGCTTTGAGACTATGGGCAATCGGTTGAAGAATGTCGAGGATCGTCTTCACTCTCTTGAAACTTCTCATTCCAACTTGGATCTTTCCTTCTCCACTCTCTATGGGCAATGGACGAAGTTTCAACGTTCTCAAACCAAGGACGATGATGATGATGATGAGGATGATGATGACGAGGCTTAGGATATTTATCTCATATCATATCATATTATTTATGCTTTTAGGATTAAGAATGCATCTTTTTGTTTTCTCATGTTTTTAAGAACCTATGCTTATGACTTTTTATTTGGGATTTTATTGTTTGAATTATGTTGAACTTAATGTTTTGAATTATGTTTTGGATATTTTGGTTATTAATTTATAATATGGTTGCTTATTATTGCTTATTGGTACTAATTTTTTATCTTCTCTATGAGCTTATGTTGTTCTTTTTGATCTAACAAAAAGGGGGAGAAGAAATTTAAGAGCCACAACACTAAAATTCGTTTTTAAATTTTAAAAGGTTTTTAAACTTAAACTTCAAATCAAAATGTTTGTTAAAAACCTATCTTAAATTAAGGGGGAGTTAGAATATTTTTTCAAAATCTTCAAAATTCCAAAAATTCTAACTTTGGTTTTGTTATATCAAAAAGGGGGAGATTGTGAAACAAATATTTTAATTTTGATATAACTAAAAACCTAAGGACTAAATCGAAAAAGTCAAAACGAATTTTAAGTCCTCAAAATATCCCCATATAATTTTAGTATTATGCCCAAGTTAAAAACATACACTTTCAAATAATTTTTCTAAGTGTTTCAAGCCAAAGCAGTGTTTTTCACGTACCCGTTTCGAGTGAGTAAATTTTAAAGGTCTTAATATTCGAGAAGGAACGTCCGAACCACCACCACTACGACTGGTACTGGCCTCGTTCGTTCCCGAATAAAAAGACGCTCGCATTGCAATATAATTATTCTTGAAATGTATCTTAAGAAAGAAAATGAACGTACATAATAAAGCTAACTATGCATCAAAAATACATGTAAAAGCATACAACCATATATTAAAAAAAACATTAACCACGTATCATATATTTACATCAAATAAACATAATAACATGACAAAATAAATACACATAACAATATGCAAAATAACATATATCCGATGCATAAAAAAACATAATAAAATGCTAAGCAAGGAAAAGAGCAAACTGCCAGGGATCAAAGATGTAATAAACCCGTTTGGAAAACTGATTAAAATGCGAAATGGGACCCAATTAAAAGGAAATGAAAAGCCACAGGGACCAGAACGAGGATTAACCCATCCGACCATCGTTCAGAATGAAAACGGTGACCAAATTAAAAAGGTTTGAAAAGTAACAGGGACCACGGGAAGGGTTTTGAAATGCGGAAACCCTTCCTGCGAGATTACGGCGATGCGGAGGGACTGTAAAGCGATTAAACCGATTTAAAAATTTTAAAACATTATAAAACCCAAATTAAAAAAATACACATCCCTTTTGTCATTTGTAAACCCTAAAAGATAAGAGACCCCCCTTTTTCTGTGTTCTGCTCTGTGAAACAAATATTTTAATTTTGATATAACTAAAAACCTAAGGACTAAATCGAAAAAGTCAAAACGAATTTTAAGTCCTCAAAATATCCCCATATAATTTTAGTATTATGCCCAAGTTAAAAACATACACTTTCAAATAATTTTTCTAAGTGTTTCAAGCCAAAGCAGTGTTTTTCACGTACCCGTTTCGAAACGGCCCTAAGGCGTTTCAAAACACTTTCACCACTGTCGACCACCGTTCCGATACGTGTATCGAAACACTTGAAAGCGTTTCGAAACGGATCCAATCGTTTCGAAACTGTTCTTCATGAAGGATTTAAAATGGGTTATTTTATTTCAAATATTTCATATTTTCAAACATATAAGGGGTGTTTTGAAACGGATCAAGCCCGTTCCGAAACGACCCTTTGACAGTAGCCATTCCGTTTCGAAACGGATCACTACCGTTCCGAAACAGGGGCTAGGTTTTATTTTGAAAATGTGACCGTTGTATGTTTTAACTGATTTTATCAAAACCGTTAAGGCGTTTCGAAACGGGCTAGAACCGTTCCGAAACGACCCTTTTACAGTGGCAAAACCGTTCCGAAACGGCCCTAAGGCGTTTCGAAACGGGCTCTTAAATGCACCCCAACGGCTCTTTCTATTTTAGTCCGTTCCGAAACAGGTTTCCCGTGTTCCGAAACGGGTTGGTGCAGACAACATTAATGGTGGCAAGAGAGGGTTCCAACGGCTCCATTTATGTTCCCAACCACCCAAACGGCTAGAAATCAATGAGAAGGTATAAAAGGGACATCCAAAAGCATCAGCAACAACTATTGAACTTCAAGCAAACATCCAAACATCAAATTCAAGCATTTGAGCAAAAATCCCAAATTTGTGTAAAATCCCAATTTGTGTTCTTCATTCATATTTTGTAAAATTGGGTTGAGTGCTTGTATTGGGGCTATCATTTGTATTGATAGATACCTAATTAGCCTTCAAATTTCTTTGTTCTATTGAGTGAGAGTTGGGTTGATTTTTGGGTAGAAAAATTAACCGATATTGTAAAGGGTTGCCTCCTTGTCCTAGAAAAGGGGAAGATCAATTTAGTGAAATTGTTGCAAATCCTTAGTGAGACTAAGGTAGTGGATGTAGAGTTCATTTGGAACTTGAACCACTCTAAATCCCTTGTTCTTCAATTTTTATTTGCCAATTTCCACTAAAATCCTTTAAATTTCCAATTCACCCCCCTCTTGGTAAATATCGATCTTTCGATCCACTCAACATGCTCCGGCGCCGCAAAGGGGTTCCGGTCGCCGGAAACTTTTCTTTTTTTTCTTTTCGAAACCAAATAAACCTTCTCTTCTCGAAATCAAAACCAAAACGAAGGAAAACCTTTTCGAAATCTTTTTTATTTCAAAGCCCTAAAGCCAAAACCAAAAAGAAACCCAAAAAAAAATTCCCTCACCGGCTTACATGCATGGCCTCAGGAAGGGCCACAGAGCTTATCGCCGGAGAGGATGAATGAAGGGCGAAAGGGAGAAGAAGAGACGCGAAAGGTAAAAAACTAAACTACCGTTTTTTTGTTTTTCGATTCGAAGTAAAAAGACAATGGTGAAACCTCTGAAGTTTTCTTGTTATTATTGCTCTCTTTGAAGAATCCCGAATGGGGTTTACAATGTCTCTCTGCTGATTTTTTCTCTCTGTGTTCAAAAATCTCTCTCACTCCCTTTCATTTCGGTTTCCTATATAACCGAAAAGAAGGGGTTACAATGGTTCTTGGTGAACAGAAATATACTCGAAAAATCCTATTGGTTACTCCCTATGCTTTGTTGGTATTCATTGTGATTTTCGCCATTTCGATCTCTGTTGTTCTGCGTTTTTTTTCTGCATGTCAGGTTTGCCCGATCGATCTCTGAGATTTCTGTTGCCATGCTCGCATTTATTTTTGTTTGTTTTTTTCTCTCCGTTCAAATCTCAATTGGGTAATTTGACTTTCTACTTTTTTTCTGTGCATGTCGGGAGCTACCGGAATTGAGTGGCTTTGGCGTGCATCGAGTCAGGGGTGGAAGAAGTGTGTAGACGGATGGTCACGGGATCGGGCTATGCGCGCGTGGTGGGAGCCGGATCGTCTCAGGCGCGCGCGTGGAACACGAACGGACGTCTGGTGTAGAGCACGCGCAAATCTGGTCCGTTAGATCAGATCTTGATCTAACGGTGGGGGAGGCGTGCGGCGCAGATCAACGATACCCTTGTTAGGGTTTCCTTCATACACGATATGGGCCGTTGATCTCGCCCAGATCGAACGACAATGGGCGTGCGGCGCGAGGGATTCGAAGAGCCTCCCAAGGGTTTTGGCTGACTTGATCTAGACCGTTGATCAAGCCCTCGATCCGACGGCTGTGGAAGTGTGGCGCTGGAGTAAGGGTGACACCCTCCTTAGAGTTTATTTTGCGGGCGCGATCTGAACCGTTGGATCGCGGCCAGATCCAACGGTCACAGATGAGTGGCGGCTGCAGCTGCAATCAAAAGATAATTAGGGTTTTTTGTGTAAAGGGCTGAACGGGCCATATGCATGTATATTACTTTTGGGCTTTAAATGGGTTGAGTTGTAATATTTGGACTGTTATTAATAATATTTGGGCTCTTATTATTTATCAACATCTTTTATTTACTTTATGTTTTATTTTCATAATAATAATAATAATAAATACAATAATGATAACGGTTAATAGATAATATTAATAATAAAAATAATGCTATATAATAATAATAATAATAATGAATGATAGTAATGATATCTACATAACTAATAATAATAATAAAGTAGTGATAAATATGATGATGATAATAATACTAAAAGAGTAATAATAATATACGGTAATAATAGATATATGCATGTATATTTTTCTCTTTTTCGTTTTTTTCTTTTTTCTTTATATTTTTAGACTTAAATTACATAACAGCCCAATATAAGCCCATTAATCATCACAAACCAAAGGTGGTTCAAGGTCCGGACAAAATTAGTGATTACAGCTGCCCGTCTTTGCTTATTACTTGTGGAACAAGAATAAAGCAAAGACCATAAGTACTAATTTTGTCATACTTCCCTGTCGGACGATTTGTTTTCTGAAGCAGCCATGTGAGTTCCAGTAATTTCTCTTCCCAAATCCTTTCGATCGTGGATTCTCCCTCCGGATGCCCTGAACAGGTAGACAGAGAGTTTTTTTTTTTGCAGATGTCCATTCTCCAAGTGCCCGAACGGATAGGCGGGTTCTATTCTCCAAGTGCCCGAATAGATGAGCAGACTTCCAAATATCTTTGTATTCTCTTTTTCGTAAGAAAAGCTAGTCATCCAAACAACTTTGCCTTCCCTTCGCGGTCTAAAAGCAAGTTGTCCATTTCGCGGTCAAAAAGCAAGCTGAAACTCCAAATACTTTTGCCTCCTCTTCGCGGCCGAAAGGTGAACTTGGGCGTCCAAGTGGATTTGATTTCCCTTCACGGTCGTAAAGCAAACTGGTCATAACTATATCTGTCCAACTTCCCTGTTGGACGATTTACTCTCCTGGAGCTGCAACGAGTAATTTTCTCTTTGAAGCCTTAAGAATATGAGTTCTCTCTCTCTATAGAACTCATTTCCTTTGCGTGTTCTTCGAGTGGCAGTTCTTCCTATATAGAACTCTCGTCCTCGTAATTCTGAAATTAAAGATCTCCAAGTCCTCCCTCTGTAGGACCCTCCGCTTTCGAGAACTTGAAGCCTTAGGATTCTGAGTTTTTTTCTCCGCTATACTCCTCTTCCTTAGCGTACTCTTCGAGTAGTAGCTCTTTCTCTATTGAACTCCTCTCTGAAATCAAGGATCTACAAGTCCCCTCTCCGTAGGACCCTCCGCTTTCGAGATCCTGAAGTCGCAAGTTCCTCCTATATAGAGCTTGTTTGGACCCTTTCTCTATAGGATCCTTCATCTTGAAATCTTTTCGGCCAGCTTGAAAGCTTTGATCTGAAATCCTTGAGTGGCGAACGTGAAAGCTTCACCTGACATTCTGGAGCGGCGGCTTGAAAGGCTTCGCCTAAAATCTTTTTAGTTCTCGCTTTATCGTTTTCTCCTCATCCCGAGAGGTATTCAATTTGTCTTTCAAGAATCTGTGAAAAGAGATAAAAATGCTATGATGGTATGAGTTAGCATGCTCCTATCCTAGTGATGCCTAACTACTCGTGATGCATGATTGGGGTTTCCAAGTTATTTAATTATATTAATTTTATTGACATCGTGTCCCTTGGCGATGTTTCTTGCATTGATTGCCCCTCTTCTCGGCTCTACCAGACCCTTGTTATTCTTCTTCTCATCTTGACCCACTTGTGGAATTGTCTGCCTCAAAGTGCCCATTCGGGTTTTCGCTTTGAACTTTTCTTTTCTTTTCCTTTCTTTTCCTTTCCTTTCTTTTCCTTTCTTTTCTTTGTTCCTTCTATTTTTTCTTTCTTTCTCTACTTTTATTTTTGTTGATTTTTGATTGCCCGAGTGGATAGGCAAATTTCCATTCTCCATGTGCCTGAACGGATAGACGTGTTCTATTCTCCAAATGCTCGAATAGATGAGCAGATTTCCATTCTCCAAGTGCCTGAACAGATAGACGTGTTCTATTCTCCATGTGCCCGAATAGATGAGCGGGTTGTATGCTTCAAATACCCGAATAGGTGGGTAAGGTTCCATTCTTCATGTACCTGAACGGATAGACGTGTTCTATTCTCTATTTGCCCGAATAGATGAGCGGGTTGTATGCTTCAAATAACCGAATAGGTGGGTAGGGTTCCATTCTTCATGTACCTGAACGGATAGACGTGTTCTATTCTCCATGTGCCTGAATAGATAAGCAAATGTCATATATCTTTGTCTCGAGCTTTGAGTATCTGCCTCCTTTGCTTTAAAAGTTCTTGGGCTTTGAGTTTCTGCCTCCTTCGCCATGAGTTTGTGATATGAAGCGTTCCTCTTGAATTTTGCCTCAATCCCCAAAGTGTCTTTTGGGTTTTCACTGTGTCTTCTCTTTTCTTTGTCCTCTTTCTTCCTCTTTTTCTCTTTTTGGGTACTCCTTTGAGTTTTCATCTTGAAGTCAACTTCTCTCTTTTTCGCTTCTTCTTGAAGGGAGGACTTACACTGATTAGAATCCCATTGCCCCCACTTGCTTTAGGCTTATGTAACTTCTAACTAACCTCTGGTTAATGTCAACTGCTTTAAATTGTGTCTTCTGTCCAAAGATGCCACCAATTTTTGGCCCTTGTTCCTCTAAATTTGTGGTTAAAAAGGTCTCTTCTGAATTTCGCTGTTTTGCCCCAAGGTGCCTTTTGGGTTTTCGACTCGACTTCTCTTCTTTTCTCCTCTACCTTCCTTCTTTTCTTAGGCATCTCTCTGTTGCCTTTTATCGAGTTGATTACTGTCTCATCTCAGTGTGTGCCCTCAATGCGGCGCGCGCGGTTCTTCTCAGGACATTCTCCGGCAAGATGTTTATGCTCTGAGGGTAACTTCTATTACCCGACTCTCAACATCAAATTTTCTACCTTCATGTTCTATTCCAACACTTCTTAGCGAATGTCGACTTCATAGCTCAACATTTAACCGAAGACGGTCTTGATATTTCAATTGGAGGTATTCGTCGTCTAGTAGAAATGTTTGAACCTCCAAGGGTGCCCCTCTGGGTACTCATGGCTTTACCTCGAGCCATGGTCAGTCCGCTTGTTCATTCCCATGTAGAAGACTTATGCAAGTGATTGAGTAAAAATAATTTTATTATGTAAATATACATTTTAAAGAATCATGTCAAGTGAAAATCAAGTTTGGGGTCTTTGAAAAAAGGTTGACCCGAGTGACATTTTCTGAATGTTACGGAGATGCACATATGAAATCTTTTCTGGGCTATTAGGCTTCCGAGAGGAGCGACTCCCATACCTAATTTCTACCCAATTTAAAGGTGGATCTCTTTACCTCACTAACTCACCATGCCCCATCCTTCCCTCTTTTCTGATCTCAATCAGGCATTAGAAGTGTGGCAATCCTTGAAGAAAGGTTAACCCCGATAGGCGGAATGTGATCTGAAGACGAATTCATCCTTTCGCGTATGGTCCAAATGGTCTTTTGAGGCTTGTAACGTAGGCTAAGGCTCGGGGATACGAAAGAAAGGGTAAAAAGGCCCAAACAAGTGTTTAAGGGTGGTGAAACCAAGGATCAATTCCTCTAATCTGAAGTCTCAATTATACTCCGATGAAATGCTATTTCCTCTCTTACTTCTTTGGATCGCTCTAGACTGCCCCTTCTAGTTGGGGTTTTCACCCTAGAGTTCATTTCCTTTCATCAAGCGTAGTTTCGGATCAAATTGCACTTTCGCATTGTATTAGTGCAGGCTCTTGCTCAAAGGTGAACAATCTTTCGAGGCTCATCTAAGTAGAGATTCATTTGGATAGGGAATCCTCTTGCCCCTTTTCTTTATCCGCTTCTCTCTCTTTTCAAAATTGCACTTTTCACTTTAGTGCCTTTGCTTTTGATTTCTTCAAATTTTATGTCGGTAACTTTTGATTTGATTTGGGTAGCTCTTTGAGAACCGACTTTTCTTTCGCTGTTTCCTTTTGATGTTTTTGGTTGCTCAAACTGAAAGTGTATCCAATGAATCTTTTCTCTTTTAGGGTTATCACTTCATTCAAGAACCTTAGACAACAATGCCCGAGAGGAAAATTCACTCAATGGGAGTGGCCCATTATTCCTAAACACTCGTTTCCACCCCTCACTTGGCCTGAGTAGAACATATGGTGCTTCCATTCGTATCATTCCCACAACATTTGGTTTTTTAGAAAAAAATTCTTTTTTTTTAATCGAATTAAAGTTAATCTTAAAAAAGTATATACATGTGTAATTGGAAAACAAGAGTAAACTTATGAAATGTTTAAAGAATTAAGGAATACCAAAATATTTTCTAAATAATAAAATGAAAATTTTGTTATGATAACTATACTCTTTATTTGAAAAAAATATACAGCTTAACTTATTCTTTTTGCATTTTTCCCAAATGCACAGGGATCAACGGATTTGAATTGCCTTTACCGATATCCGTTTGCTCCGGGCTAGTTGTACCATTCCCCTGGGTACAATCAGTTTTCACCAATAATGAGAATTGGATCTTTGCAAAGGATTTATTTTCCTATGACCATTCGTAAAAATGGATTTTTCGATGGACATTTGAATTATCCATTGTCTTAAACTTCACCGCATTTAAGCACGTTGTGCCAACATTTCTGTCGGACTTGCCCAAACATCGCTTCTTCTTTCATGAAGCGATGTAATGTCCCCAATTCATTTTTCTTGAAATCGAGACTTGCATTTTTCCCAAATGCACAGGGATTAACGGATTTGGAATGCCTTTACCAGTAGCCGTTTGCTCCGGGCTAGTTGTACCTTTCCCTGGGTACAATCAGTTTTCACCAATAATGAGAATTGGATTTTTGCAAAGGATTTATTTCCCTTCGACCATTCGTAAAAATGGATTTTCGATGGACATTTGAATTATCCATTGTCTTAAACTTTACCGCGTTTAAGCACGTTGTGCCAACATTTCTGTCGGACTTGCTCAAACATCGCTTCTTCTTTCATGAAGCAATGTAATGTCTCCAATTCACTTTTCTTGAACCAAGACTTGCATTT
Source organism: Hibiscus tridactylites (assembly GCA_958450335.1). Taxonomy (NCBI): domain Eukaryota; kingdom Viridiplantae; phylum Streptophyta; class Magnoliopsida; order Malvales; family Malvaceae; genus Hibiscus; species Hibiscus tridactylites. Next base: position 61,193,820 of record OY288275.1, read on the forward strand.
TTCCCAAATGCACAGGGATTAACGGATTTGGAATGCCTTTACCAGTAGCCGTTTGCTCCGGGCTAGTTGTACCTTTCCCTGGGTACAATCAGTTTTCACCAATCATGGAAATTGGATTTTTGTAAATGATCTATTTTCCTCGTATACAATATTATCTCCTTTTGTTTCTAGAACAAATGTTCTTGAAGCTGTTTGAGCTTATCCATCCTAACCACTAGGTCATTCATGCTTCTGAAGCTGTACTGGCTAGAAACTGTTCTTTTGTCCATTTTCTCTCTCTTTTCTCTCTCTCTGACATGAGTGTTTTCCCCAATTAGTAATGGTGCGATGAAATGCCTTAAGCGAAATTTAATGTCCAATAATGGACTCGAATCAACAGATGCATGATCATGAGATGGGTGCATGTCTGACAATTTTAATGCTGCTTTGAAATGATAGATGAAACAAACGCTACAAATGTATGCAAGTCAAAGGTGTTGGTCATATAGGTGATTCCCCTTAGGTCAACTTTCATTTGAACGTAAAAAAGGCTCCTTGTTACAAGATAGTCATAGCAAAAATCCTACGGGTTCTCTTCTTGCCCCATAATCGTGTTCAAGGAAATGAAAATTTCGGCAAAAATGCAGGGGCCGGATTTGCTTTCTTCTCTAGCGATCCAAGACCCTCTAAAACTGCTGGTATCAAGTCCCAGAAAACAAGCTATTTCCTCGAAGCTGAATCCATCTCTTGACCTAATCCATGCCCTTTTCGGTTGCCTCGCTCTTTCCAGCCACCTCTTTGCACTCGGTCGGGTAGTTTCGAGACTTTGGATGTTTGGAGTAGACCTGACCTCGCTTGACTTCCTCGGGATGGAGAAGGGTTGTGCTCTCTTCAATAGTGGGCATCAGATCTGACATTGTGTGTTCGCTCAGTAAGGTGCTCCCTTAACCTTTCTAATTCAACTCTGACCGTTGTCGGACTTGCTAATCGACACCATCCTTTCTAGCAACCTCCCGTCCATAATGATAGCCCTTGATTGGGTAAAACCACCTTGACTCAACACCTTTATGTCATGAAATGAATGCGAGAATAAATGCAAAAAGATCATAAGAAAAATCGTTAGTGTCGGATAAACATGATAAGAAAAATGCAAGCATGAAATCAAGCAACCCTACTTATCCCATCTAAAGAACCTAGGTTGTCCGCATGGCTCTAAAAGGGGTAGACATTCTAGTTCTCTACATGCAGTTTTGGTTCTAGGAGGTACTCGAACTGTCCTTGTTGTCCCCTTCTAAGGGTAGCAAGGCCCCTGGTCATCACCCATTATAGGCTCCTCTCGACCGAGTTCAATTCGAGGGGACCCTTTAGCTATATCCGGACGGAGAAACGATATTCCCACGAAGATATAGGGTACTCGAGCCCCGAAGGTACTTGCTAGGCCCAGACGGAGGAACAATATCCCCACGAAAGCACTAGCGTTTTCCCCCACTTAAACAAATGGTTTATATGCCGATTTTAAATGCGTTTAAAATAAACTCGCACTTATAAACAAATATCGATCGATTCGGTCACTTTAATTCGCAAATTCTAATATTAATTGAGCGGTAAAGTTTTTTTGGCTTGACTCTCTTTTTTGTTTTTGAAAACAAAAATTTATCCCTAGCGGAGTCGCCATCTGTTGCGACTAAAAGAAATTTCAAAAATACACAGTACCTCGGGTGTCGCTTGGACGAACCCAGTTTTTAATTTGGGTTTCGAAAATTTAGTCGGATTTGTAAATAATAGAGGAGTCGCCACCGGCCATTTAAAAATGGTAGACCAGACACTGAAATAACACCAGAGATTCTTTTTTCTAAAAAAGGGGTTCGGGAGTCGGTTACACGCGAGGAAGGATGAGCACCCCCGTCGTGCCCGAAAATTGGTACCAAAAACATTACCGCTTAATTAATGTTAAATTTTGCGAATTAAAGTGACGAATCGTATCGAAATTTGGTTATACGAGTGAGTAAATTTTAAAGGTCTTAATATTCGAGAAGGAACGTCCGAACCACCACCACTACGACTGGTACTGGCCTCGTTTGTTCCCGAATAAAAAGACACTCGCATTGCAATATAATTATTCTTGAAATGCATCTTAAGAAAGAAAATGAACGTACATAATAAAGCTAACTATGCATCAAAAATACATGTAAAAGCATACAACCATATATCAAAAAAACATTAACCACGTATCATATATTTACATCAAATAAACATAACAACATGGCAAAATAAATACACATAACAATATGCAAAATAACATATATCCGATGCATAAAAAACATAATAAAATGCTAAGCAAGGAAAAGAGCAAACTACCAGGGATCAAAGATGTAATAAACCCGTTTGGAAAACTGATTAAAATGCGAAATGGGACCCAATTAAAAGGAAATGAAAAGCCACAGGGACCAGGACGAGGATTAACCCATCCGACCATCGATCAGAATGAAAACGGTGACCAAATTAAAAAGGTTTGAAAAGTAACATGGACCACGGGAAGGGTTTTGAAAAGCGGAAACCCTTCCCGCGAGATTACGGCGATGCGGAGGGACTGTAAAGCGATTAAACCGATTTAAAAAATTTAAAACGTTATAAAACCCGAATTAAAAAATACATCAGCCCTTTTGTCATTTGTAAACCCTAAAAGATGAGAGACCCCCTTTTTTCTGTGTTCTGCTCCGGCGCCGCAAAGGGGTTCCGGTCGCCGTTGCCGGCGCCGGAACCCTAAAAACTTTTCTTTCTTTTCTTTCCGAAACCAAAGAAACCTTCTCTTCTCGAAATCAAAACCAAAACAAAGGAAAACCTTTTCGAAATCTTTTTATTTTAAAGCCCTAAAGCCAAAACCAAAAAGAAACCCAAAAAAAATTCCCTCACCGGATCACATGCATGGCCTCGGGAAGGGCCACAGAGCTTATCGCCGGCGAGGATGAATGAAAGGCGAAAGGGAGAAGAAGAGACGCGAAAGGTAAAAAACTAAACTACCGTTTTTTTTTTCGATTCGAAGTAAAAAGACAATGGTGATACCTCTGAAGTTTTCTTGTTATTATTGCTCTCTTTGAAGAATCCCGAATGGGGTTTACAATGTCTCTCTGCTGATTTTTTCTCTGTGTTCAAAAATCTCTCTCTCTCCCTTTCGTTTCGGTTTCCTATATAGCCGAAAAGAAGGGGTTACAATGGTTCTTGGTGAACAGAAATATACTCGAAAAATCCTATTGGTTACTCCCTATGCTTTGTTGGTATTCATTGTGATTTTCGCCATTTCGATCTCTGTTGTTCTGCGTTTTTTTTCTTCTGCATGTCAGGTTTGCCCGATCGGTCTCTGAGATTTCTGTTGCCATGCTCGCATTTATTTTTGTTTGTTTTTTTCTCTCCGTTCAAATCTCACTTTGGGTAATCTGACTTTCTACTTTTTTTCTGTGCATGTCAGGAGCTACCGGATTGGAGTGGCTTTGGCGTGCATCGAGTCAGGGGCGGCAGAAGTGTGCAGACGGATGGTCACGGGATCAGGCTACGCACGCGTGGTGGGAGCCGGATCGTCTCAGGCGCGCGCGTGGAACACGAACGGACGTCTGGTGTAGAGCACGCGCAAATCTAGTCCGTTAGATCAGATCTTGATCTAACGGTGGGGGAGGCGTGCGGCGCGGATCAATGATACCCTTGTTAGGGTTTCCTTCATACACGATATGGGTCGTTGATCTCGCCCAGATCGAACGTCAATGGGCGTGCGGCGTGAGGGATTCGAAGAGCCTCCCTAGGGTTTTGGCTGACTTGATCTAGACCGTTGATCAAGCCCTCGATCCGACGGCTGTGGGAGTGCGGCGCTGGAGTAAGGGTGACACCCTCCTTAGGGTTTATTTTGCGGGCGCGATCTGAACCGTTGGATCGCGGCCAGATCCAACGGTCACAGATGAGTGGCGGCTGCAGCTGCAATCAAAAGATAATTAGGGTTTTTTGTGTAAAGGGCTGAACGGGCCATATGCATGTATATTACTTTTTGGCTTTAAATGGGTTGAGTTGTAATATTTGGAATGTTATTAATAATATTTGGGCTCTTATTATTTCATATGTGCATTCCTGCAACATTCAGAAAATGTCACTCGGGTTGACCTTTTTTTCAAGGACCCAAAACTTGATTTTCTTAAATACCACTTGCCGTGATTCTTTAAAATGTATACATATACATAATGAATTTATTTTTATTATCTTCATAAGTCTCCTATATTGGAATGAACAAGCGGACTGACCATGGCTCGAGGTAAAGTCATCAGTACCTAAAGGGGCACTAAAAAACAAAGTTCAAGGACTAATCGAGAACAATCTTTTGAAGTTTTGAAAAGAAAGAATGGTGAGAAACGACAGACGAGAGCTAAGTTTGTCAGGACATGTGTCTGAGGAGTGGTTGTAGTCTCAAGATGGTGGCCACCGACCTTAAAGAATAAAGACAAACTAAATTCATGCATCTTTGCATTCTCATGACCATACGCATCATTGTATCATGAAATATGCTCATGCATCATTGATAGTTAGACATCCCTATGTTAGGAGCATGCTAACTCATACCATCATAGCATTTTGTTTACTTTGAACATGTATTTGAAGATTGATAAAGGGGTGGATCTACGGCTCTACGAGAAGAGAAATAGATCTCAAGAATCCTTTGACTGCTATCAAGGTTCTTAATCCCTGATTTTTTGTATCCTTTCTAAAGGACGTTTTTCTCAAAACACAATTTCTCAATTTTTATCCTTCCTAAAGGATGTTTTTCTTAAAACTGAATTTCTCAATTCTTATCCTTCCTAAAGGATAGTTTTTTCTTAAAACCCGATTTCTCAATCGTATCCTTCCTAAAGGATGTTTTTTTCTCAAAACTCCGATTTCTCAATCGTATCCTTCCTAAAGGATATTTTTTCTTAAAACTCGATTTCTCAATCGTATCCTTTCTAAAGGATGTTTTTTTCTCAAAACTCCATTTTATTCCTTCCGAAAAGATATTTTTCTCAAAAATCCAAATTCCTCAATTTTGCCCTTTCTAAAGGGATGTTTTCCTCAAAATTTAAATTTCTCAATTTTATCTCCCTTGGAATGTTTTTTTAAAAAATAAAAATTCAGGTTTCCTAGTTTTTGAATTAAAAGAAAAGAAAAAAAGGAAAAGAGAAAAAAGAAGAAAAGGAAAAAGAAAAAGAAAAAAAGAAAAAGAAAAAAGAGAGAAAAGAGATAAGAAAAAGAATGAGAGGAAACAAAGAGAGAGAAAGAAGAAAAGGAAAAAGAAAGAGAGAAGAGAGAGAAAGAAAAAAGGAAAGAAGAGAAAGAAAAGATAAAAAAAAGAAAAAGAAAAAGAAAAAGAAGAAGAAGAAGAAGAAGAAGAAAGAAAGAAAAAAAGAAGAGAGAAGAAGAAAGAAGAAAAGAAAAGAGACCCACAACTTTAGAATTTCAGAGCAAAAGAGCTCAAGGCCTGCTCAATTTATTTCCTGCCAGCGTTGTCTAAGCTATTGAAGGTTTATTCTTTGCCGCTTAGGGAGAATGAATTAGCCATGTCCTTTGCCGCTCAGGGAGGACATACCAACGTTGTCCAGTTGCTATTGGAGGTTTATTCTTTGCCGCTCAGGGAGAATGAATCAGCTACGTCCTTTGCCGCTCAGGGAGGACATGCCAGTGTTGTCTAATCTATTGAAGGTTTATTCTTTGCCGCTCAGGGAGAATGAATCAACCACGTCCTTTGCCGCTCAGGGAGGACATACCAACGTTGTCCAATTGCTATTGGAGGTTTATTCTTTTCCGCTCAGGGAGAATGAATCAACTACGTCCTTTGTCGCTCAAGGAGGACATGCCAGCGTTGTCTAAGCTATTGAAGGTTTATTCTTTGCCGCTTAGGGAGAATGAATCAACCACGTCCTTTGCCGCTCAGGGAGGACATACCAACGTTGTCCAGTTGCTATTGGAGGTTTATTCTTTGCCGCTTAGGGAGAATGAATCAGTTATGTCCTTTGCCGCTCAGGGAGGACATGCCAACGTTGTCCAGTTGCTATTGGAGGTTTATTCTTTGCCGCTCAGGGAGAATGAATCAGCTACGTCCTTTGCCGCTCAGGGAGGACATGCCAGCGTTGTCTAAGCTATTGAAGGTTTATTCTTTGCCGCTCAGGGAGAATGAATCAGCCACGTCCTTTGCCGCTCAGGGAGGACATACCAACGTTGTCCAGTTGCTATTGGAGGTTTATTCTTTGCCGCTCAGGGAGAATGAATTAGCTACGTCCTTTGCCGCTCAGGGAAGACATGCCAGCGTTGTCTAAGCTATTGAAGGTTTATTCTTTGCCGCTCAGGGAGAATGAATCAGCCACGTCCTTTGCCGCTCAGGGAGGACATACCAACGTTGTCCAGTTGCTATTGGAGGTTTATTATTTGCCGCTCAGGGAGAATGAATCAGCTACGTCCTTTGTCGCTCAGGGAGGACATGCCAGCGTTGTCTAAGCTATTGAAGGTTTATTCTTTGCCGCTCAGGGAGAATGAATCAGCCACGTCCTTTGCCGCTCAGGGGGGACATGCCAACGTTGTCCAGTTTGCTTTTGCTGCTCCGGGAAAGTACGCTATTGGAAGTTTATTCTTTGCTGCTTAGGGAGAATGAATCAGCTATGTCCTTTGCCGCTCAGGGAGGACATGCCAACGTTGTCCAGTTTGCTTTCGCCGCTCCGGGAAAGTACGCTATTGGAAGTTTATTCTTTGCCGCTTAGGGAGAATGAATCAGCTATGTCCTTTGCCGCTCAGGGAGGACATGCCAACGTGGTCCAGTTTGCTTTCGCCGCTCCGGGAAAGTACGCTATTGGAAGTTTATTCTTTGCTGCTTAGGGAGAATGAATCAGCTATGTCCTTTGCCGCTCAGGAAGGACATGCCAACGTTGTCCAGTTTGCTTTCGCCGCTCCAGGAAAGTACGCTATTGGAAGTTTATTCTTTGCCGCTTAGGGAGAATGAATCAGCTATGTCCTTTGCCACTCAGGGAGGACATGCCAACGTGGTCCAGTTTGCTTTCGCCGCTCCGGGAAAGTACGCTATTGGAAGTTCATTCTTTACCGCTTAGGGAGAATGAATCAGCTATGTCATTTGACGTGCAGGGAGGACATGCCAACGACCCACATTGTTCCTACCGCTTCTGAGGAACAAATGTAGTTTCAGGCGAAAAATTTCATACTCGCCGCATCCTGATATGAGAGCAAAAGAGTTCAAGGATCCCTGGACAGAAGAGCCAGAAGGCCTGCCCAGTTTGCTTTCGCCGCTCCGGGAAAGCACGCAATTTGAAGTTCATTCTGTACCGCGTAGGAAGAATGAATCGACTTTGTCCTTTGACCGTGCAGGGAGGACATGCCGACGATACCCACACTGTTTCTACCGCTTCGGGGGAGCAAATCACCCCAAACAAGGAAGTTGGACAAAATTAGTGCTTATGGTCTTTGCTTTATTCTTGTTCCACAAGTATAAGCAAAAAGAGGCAACTGTAATCACTAATTTTGTCCGGGCTGATTAGCCCTTAAATATGCTTAAATAAGGGTGGGCTTTGTTTATTCACATTGAGCTTTGTTTGAATAATACATAGATATACATATTATTTACTAGAAGTTTGGGTCACTATTATCAATTTTCTACTACCCATTACTACTATCTATCCAATTTATTATCATAGACTGTTATTATTATTACCATTATGTTTATTACCATTATTATAACTATTACCAGTATTATATTTATTAACACTACTATCATATATTATATTATTATAATTACTATGTTATTATCTTATTATTTATTATCTCCCATCATTATTATTAGTATTATTATTATTATTAACATCACATATTATCTTACCATCGTGCTATAGTATTATTATCCTTATTATTATTATCATGTTATTATCATCTTATTATTATTATTATTATTATTATTATTATTATTATTATTATTATTATTATTAAATCTGAAACAAAAAAAAACATTAATATAAATAAGCCCAATATTAAATAAATAAAATCCATATATATAATAAAAGCCCAAAGAGTGGCGGTTGCAGCTGCAATCAAAAGATAATTAGGGTTTTTTTTGTAAAGAGCTGAACGGGCCATATGCATGTATATTACTTTTGGGCTTTAAATGGGTTGAGTTGTAATATTTAGACTATTATTAATAATATTTGGGCTCTTATTATTTATCAACATCTTTTATTTACTTTATGTTTTATTTCCATAATAATAATAATAATAAATACAATAATGATAACGGTTAATAGATAATATTAATAATAAAAATAATGCTATATAATAATAATAATAATGAATGATAGTAATGATATCTACATAACTAATAATAATAATTATAAAGTAGTGATAAATATGATGATGATAATAATACAACAATAATACTAAAAGAGTAATAATAATATACGGTAATAATAGATATATGCATGTATATTTTTCTCTTTTTCTTTTTTTTTTCTTTTTTCTTTTTTTTTTATATTTTTAGACTTAAATTACATAACAGCTCAATATAAGCCCATTAATCATCACAAACCAAAGGAGGTTCAAGGTCCAGACAAAATTAGTGATTACAGGATTAACATCCTATTGAGGAGATCCGGCAAGCTCGATCATCATTTCACCAACCGGCTCAAATGGCACAATCTATCGACAAACCGTCTTTCTTCGACGGAACCTACTATGCCCATTGGAAGATAAAGATGAAGTTCTTCATCAAGTCTAGAGACTACAAGCTATGGGATATAGTTGAAGACGGTCCGTTCATGCCTCAACGAAGCAAAGCGGAGTGGAGTGCCGACGATCGCAAGAAGATGAAGCTAAATTGAAAAGCCTTGCACATTCTCTTTTGTGCATTTGGCCCATCCATCTATGAGAAGATGTCTTCTTGTGAGAGTGCCAAGGAGGTATGGGACAAGCTTGAAGTCACATACGAGGGAACCGATGAAGTCAAGGAGACCAAGATTGGGCTCTTCACCTTAGAGTATGAGAACTTCAAGATGGATCCGGAAGAGAACATCGAGAAGATGTTTGATAGGTTCTCCACAATCACCAATGGTCTCAAAGGATATGGAAAAGCCATCCCAGAGGAAAAGCTTGTCCGAAAGCTCATCTACTCACTTCCCGAGTCTTGGGACTCAAAGAGGACCGCCATCATCGAAGCAAAAAATTTGAAGACTTTGAAGCTTGATGAACTCATGGGGTCGCTCCTTACTCATCAAATCATGAAGAAGAAAAAAGAAGATGAGAAAAAGAGGGAAGAAATTAGAGCTATGGGAGAGAAGAAGCTCAAGGGGCTTGGCATCAACACCAATGCCATGACTCTCAAGTCCTCAATTTGCCATCACGTTGATTCAAGTGAAGAGGATGATGAAGAAGAAGAGATAGTTCATCTCTTCAAGAAGTGTGCCCCATTCATGAAGAAAGCCTTAAGAGAGCTTGAACGAGAATCCATGAAAAGGGAGAGGGTAAGCACTTCAAGCCATAAGAAGAAGGCACATGTGGCTACTTGGAGTGATGAGGACTCCACCGACGATGAACAAGCCAACCTTTGCCTTATGGCCATCGAAGAAGATTCAAGGGTAACTTCTAATTCATCTACTTCATGTTCTTATTCTTTTGATGAATTACAAGATGCCTATGATGATTTGGTTTTAGAGTTTAAAAATCACATTTTGAAAAACAATAAATTGATTTCAAAGTTAAAAATTCAAAATGATTTGATTTCTAAAACCAAACTTGAACTTGAAGCAAAACTCGAAGAAAAATTCATCACATTTTCAAAATTAACTCAAAATGATCTTGAACTTAGAATTTCTCATATTAGAAGTGATCATGGAACCGAATTTCAAAATCTAGGTGTTGAGTTGTGTGGGGCTCGATTCGATCAACCAATTTAGCTCACCAAGTGGTGGAGAGGTGGATATTTGGGTGGAAGGGTTGTGGAAGCTAGAAAGATTAAAGACACAATGATTTATAGTGGTTCGGCCTTCTAACAAGCACCTACATCCACTACCTTAGCTTCCCACTAAGGATTTCACAATCAATCCACTAATTGATTCGTCCCCTTTTCTAGGATTAGGAGGAAACCCTTACAACCGATCAAGCTTCTACCCAAAGCCTTGATCAAAACCCTCTTTTACAAAGAGATAAATAAAGCAAACTTAAACCCTCTAATAGGTGTTTGTTTGCACAATGAAGCACTCACCCAAAACCTAAAACACTTGAGCAAATTTGACAATTTTGGCTCACTAGTGTTTGTCTATACAAGAATTGACAATTTAAGTGCTAAGACAATTTCTTGATCATTTGTTGATTGACAATTGAAGCATTAGCCTTCTCTTGATGCTTGGAGGTCCCTTTTATACTTCCAATTGAGTTTATAGCCGTTTAGGACCGTTGGGGTTGAAATAGAGTCGTTGGAGCCTTTAATTCCCTCCATAAATGCAGTTCTGCAGCTCCCCGTTTCGAAACGCTCAAAGCCGTTTCGAAACACCCTCAATATAGAAAGAGCCGTTACAGTCTGTCAGGGTACCCGTTTCGGAACACCCCCTTGCCGTTTCGGAACGCGTATCGGAACGCTATAAGCCCGTATCGAAACGACCTGCATTTAAAAGTTAGTTGGGAAAGAGCCGTTGGGGTTTATGACCGTTGTGGTCAGTGCCACGTGGGCGTATCGAAACGGCCTAGCCTGTTTTGAAACGCTGGCCCCGTTTCGATACAAGTATCGAAACGTTTTGGCCACTGGAGGCACCTGTTTCGAAACGCCCTAAGGTGTTTCGAAACACTTGGTCAGTTTTGTGAAAATTGGCCTTTGAAAACATGAAACACCCTTTTGAAAAATTCCCTAAACATATATTTGGACTTGGGAAATGTTTTAAATACTTTTTAAGCAGTCCAAAACATTTTTCAATTATTATATCAAAACATTAGTTCTACACTAGGTTTTGAAGAGTTTTTAAATGAAAATGGTATTAGCCACAATTTTTCGGCTCCTCGAACTCCTCAACAAAATAGGGAAGTAGAGAGGAAAAATAGAACTTTACAAGAAATGGCTAGAACCATGCTTTGTGAAAACAATTTACCTAAATATTTTTGAGCGGAAGCCACAAACTCTGCTTGCTACATTGTAAACCGAGTAATGATTAGGCCACTTTTAAAGAAAACACCAAATGAGATTTTAAAATCTAAAAAGCCTAAAATTAGCTATTTTCATCCATTTGGTTGCAAGTGTTTTGTTTTAAACAATGGAAAAGATAACTTAGGTAAATTTGATGCTAAAAGTGATAAAGCTATTTTCTTAGGTTATTCCTTAAACTCTAAAGCCTATCATGTATTTAATAAGAGAACTTTAGTAGTAGAAAGGTTTTTTCATGTTGTATTCGATGATAACATCCTTCCGAGAAAGGATTCTTGTGATGATGATGATGCAGGAATCCTTGATGCCTTTGATGGAGGACAAACTTCAAAGGAGGATGAGATTCCGAAAAAAGAAGAGGATACACAAGATTCACCTATTGAAAGACTTGGCTCTTGAGGAAAAGGAAGTGAGCTACCCAAGGGAGTTCAACTATGTCAAATGTGGTGAAATATTGGGTGATTCATCCAAGAGGGTAACTACTACATCTTCTCTTAAACTTATGAACCATGTTGCATTTATCTCATGCATAGAGCCTAAGAATATAAAAGAAGCATTAAAAGATGACTTTTGGATTATGGCTATGCAGGAAGAGTTAAATCAATTTGAGTGAAATAATGTTTGGATATTAGTTGAAAGGCCTAGTAATCAATCTACTATAAGAACTAAATGGGTATTTAGGAACAAACTAGATGAGAGTGGTAACATTGTGAGAAATAATTCTAGATTAGTTGCTCAAGGTTACACTCAAGAAGAGGGAATAGATTTTGATGAAACCTATGCACTCGTAGCTAGAATGGAGGCTATTAGGATGTTGCTTGCATATGCATGTTATCATGACTTCAAGCTTTTTCAAATGGATGTTAAAAGCGCATTTTTAAATGGTTTTATAAATGAGGAAGTGTATGTGGAACAACCACCGGGTTTTGAAGACTCAAAATTTCCAAATCATGTTTTCAAACTAACTAAAGCACTTTATAGTTTAAAACAAGCTCCTAGAGCTTGGTATGAAAGAATTTCAAACTTTTTGATTGAAAAAGGTAAGGTGAACATTACACTTTTCATAAAAAGGTATAAAAATGACATCTTAGTAGTACAAATATATGTTGATGATATTATTTTTGGATCTACTAATGAGTGTCATTGCAAAGAGTTTGCTAAGTTAATGCAATGTGAATTCGAGATGAGCATGATGGGGGAGCTCTCATTCTTTTTGGGACTCCAAATAGCAAAGGAAGGATGACACCTTCATCAATCAAGCAAAGTACATCAAGGATATGCTCAAGAAGTTTGGCTTGGAGAATGCAAAGCCTCAAGCCACACCAATGAGCTCATCTACAAAGCTTGACAAAGATGAAAGAGGTAAGTGTGTTGACTCTAAGCTTTATCGCTCTATAATTGGATCTTTGCTTTAACTTACCGCAAGTAGACCGAATATTTTGTTTAGTGTTTGCTTGTGTGCTAGGTTTCAAGATAGTCCTAGAGAGTCTCACCTTATAGCCGTTAAGAGAATCTTTAGGTACCTTAGAGATACTCCTTGTTTAGGTCTTTGGTACCCTAGAGACTCAACCTTCATGCTTATTCGGATGCGGATTATAGGGGTGTAAAATCGATAGGAAGAGTACTTCGGGAACATGTCAATTCTTAGGTAGTATGCTCATATCTTGGTTCTCTAAGAAACAAAACATTGTAGCTCTTTCTACCACCGAAGCCGAGTACATATCATTAGGGAGTTGTTGTGCTCAAGTCCTTTGGATGAAGCAACAACTCTTAGATTATGATATTAAAGTTGAAACCATACCCCTTAAGTGTGATAACACTAGTGCCATATGCTTAACAAAAAATCTCATCCAACACTCTAGAACCAAACATATAGAGATAATGCATCATTTTATTAGAGATCATGTTCTTAAGGAAGATGTTGTTATAGAGTACGTTGACACCTTAAACCAACTAGCGGACATCTTTACAAAGGCTTTAGATCAAGAGCATTTTTGGTCCCTTAGGAGAGAGTTAGGTCTAACTAGCCTTCATTGACCCTTTAGGACTCCTTTTGAAGTTAAAATTGATTGATCTTGTGAAATTGCATATTTATGTATTGTTGCTCTTGAAAATTTCCATGTTTATAGCTAAGGGGAGTATGCTTCTGTTAGAACATGCTTAGAACTGCTTATTCATCATTTGCATTCATTTAGGAGGTGTTAAAATCGAGTCTTTGGTTGTTCTTAAAGCCTAAAATGTATTTCTAGGCATAGGGTATCGACACAGCCTTAAGCGTATCGATACGAGTACTGTATTATCTTCCTAGACTACATTTTGCCTAAAACGGGTATCGATACGGTTAAACCCGTTTCGATACGAGCAACAAGCGTTCTGATACGGATTGCATCCGTTTCGATACGGACCTTCAATGGGTGTTTCAAATGGTATTATGTTTTTACCCCCGCATCGATACACCCTCAGGCGTATCGATATGCGATTGCGCAGACAACTTCTTAATGGCATTTAAAGAGTTCTACTTTTACCAAAATTGAATTTTCAAAACCCTAAAAACCCTAGCCGTTTTCACTCTATAAATAGCCTTTCAATCCCTAATTTTTTTCACACCACAACTCAAAATCTCTTGAGGGTTTTCAAAATCAAACAAAGCTCTTCAAGCTTTTCATCAATTTGGTGCTAAGTTCTTCTCCCATTCCTTTCTATCAATATCAAGGTAAAAATCTTTCTTTCCTTTTATTTTTCTTTTGATTTTCGTTTTAATTTTTCTTTTGTTTTGTTTTGTCTTCTCAAAAATATATCTCTTTTCAAACTTTTTCCTTTTGTTTTTGTTTACAATTTTTTTACAAAAACCTTGATTATTGGTTTTCAATGAGTTGAATGAAGAAAATTAATGCATACATTGTTTTTAATCTTTTCTCTAGTTAATGGCACCTAAAAAGAGAGCATGTACTAGTGAAGCTGGTGAAGGTTCCAATGCCGGAGAAGGTACTCGCCCGAACTTCACTCTTATCTATCAACACTTTTTTAAGACCACCGAAGATCTCAAATATTTTCGAAAATTTCAAAACTATAAGATCCGTCCGGAGAGGGTAATTTCCATTTCCTTTTCTTAACTCGGAGCGTTTCAAATTTGATTACTTACCTTTGCTCTATGAATGGAAGTTTATGGATTTTCTCCAAATTCCTGGATTTTTCTTTCGCATCTTAATTTTAATCTTCTATGCTAATGCCAAGTGTTGTGCCAGTCGAGATGGTGTTGTTACAGCCATTAATTCTCATCTAATGGGTAAAAAGATCACTATCGATGTTCAATCCATTTGTGATGTGTTTAAGTTGGAGGATGAAGGCCTTGATGATAAGAATGCTCTTGGCCATGTCCTAAGTGGTTTCGTCACCACCCTTAATGCTCAAGATCATATCCTACATTTGATGGTTTCTTTGTGGTTTAGGCTCTCGGGAGGAAAGTATTCCACTATTCGCCACGTTGATGATTTTTTGATTCGATGCTTCCGTGAAAGAAAACGTCCAAATCTTGCTCGAATTATGTTTGCGGAGATTGTCTATCTCGTGCAACATCGCCACACTACACTCGTCACTTCCTTCACCTATGGTACGGCTTTGAGTTATTTCTTCCTACAAAAGGAGATAGAGTGCTCACATGACTACCCAACTCCCCTCACTGATCCTATCGATGAAAGATCTCTTGCAAGGGGTAAGTTTCATTACTTCAATGGTAGTTGGCTTCGTCTATCCGAGCTCCCTAGTGAGGTCGCGGAAGAATTTGCTAATCCTCAAGTCGATCAAGTTCCTCAAGCTCCTCCTCCACCTTCTATGGATTCCCTCATGACTTTTCTAAATGAGCAATTCACGGGTTTGCCCACGGGAATTGCCTCCATAGATTAAGTGATGAATTTAGGGTTTACCGCTATTGACACAAGGTTTACAAGCCTTGAAGATCGAATGAAGAATGTGGAGACACGCCTCACTTCCCTTGAAGGCGGTCACAACTCAATGAACATATCCCTTACCGCTTTCCATGACGAGTGGCATCAAACTAGGAGGAATGGTGACGCAATTGAGGAGGATGATGAAGATGATGAAGATGGCGATGGATATGCATAGTAGTTCATCTTTGCATATCATTTATGTCATTTAGGATATTTATGTACTTTCGTTTATGTTTTTAAGATTAAGTTTACATTTTCAAACCTATGCTTTGATTTTCTGTTAATTGGATTTTAAGTTGATGTTATCTTTAATTTTGAACTTAATGATTATTAATATTATGTTGCTTGGTTATTATATATGTCTTTTGCTTATGTTTATCAATGTCTCTATTTTTTGATCTAACAAAAAGGGGAGAGGGAACAAGCTCACACTTAAAATATTTTGATTTTCAACTTAAAGTTTACCTAGCTAATACTAATGAGGAGTTATTTTGCAAAGTTTTTCAAAGTGTCAAAAAATTTCAAGTTTGGGTTTTGTTATATCAAAAAGAGAGAGATTGTAAAACCTATGTTTAATTTTGATATAACTAAGTATGTCAAAGAGTAAATTGAAAACTTGAAATAGATTTCTAAGTCTCTCAAATGATTTATAAATCACCAACACTTTAATCTGATTTGAAAAACTCAAACTCCAAATATTTTCTAAGTGTTCCAAGGCCAATGTATTGAAAAACGTCCAGGCGTATTGATACGCTTCCAGCCATATCGATACCATTTTTACTGAGTTGGCTACTAGAAAGACGCGTTTCGATACGCCTCTCGCCGTATCGAAACATATTGAATCTGTATCGATACGCCCCTCTGTAAAAACTAAAGGAGTTTGATAAGCGTACCGATACGATTCCACCCGTATCGATACGGATTTAATGAATTTTTAAATTCAAAAGCTTTTAAATCTTTTGACCGTTGGTGTCAGCTGGTTAGGTAACTAACATTTAAAGTGGTAGTTGTCCCGTATCGATATGGTGTTCCCCGTATCGAAACGGAAACTTCCAGTGAGCTAAGTTGAGAAAAATGTATCGATGCGGTCTTATCCGTATCGAAACGGTTCATGTCCCGTACCGATACGCTTACACGCGTATCAATACGCCCTCTTTATTATTATGCAACGACTCTTTCTGTTTTGAGACATGTATCGATACAGGTCTTCGTGTACCGATACGGTAAGCTGCATAAGTGCATTTATGGTGGAAAGAGAGGGTCCCAACGGCTATAATCAATACCCTAACCACCCAAACGGCTAGAATTGATACAAAAGGTATAAATTGAAGCTTACTAAGACCAGCAACAACTATTGCATCTAAGATAAACATCCAAGCAAAAATCCAAGCTCATTGTGCTTATTTTCCAATTTCTTGTAAACCCCAAATTGTGTAGTGTTCAATTCCTATCTTATCATCAAATTTGGGTTGAAAGTTTGTACTTAAAGGGGCAATCTTGTATTTGAGAGATATCTTTCTTGCCTAAACTATTCTTTGTACTATTTTGAGGGTTTGGTCAAATTTTGGGTAGAAAATTTGACCGGTTGTGTAAAGGTTACCTCCTAAGCCTTGAAAAAGGGAAGAACAAATTAGTGAATTGTTGGAAATCCTTAGGGGTAGCTAAGGTAGTGGATGTAGAGTTCATTTGGAACTTTACCCACTCTAAAATTCCTTGTTCTTCATTTCTAACTATCCTTTTACTCCAACAAATTTTTAAAAGCCCAATTCACCCACCTCCTCTTGGCTTTGATCAATCCATTGATCCACTCAACAATTTTTTATTTAAAAGAAAACAAATATCTTCTATACCGACGGCGAAACTTTAGCTTTCACAAGCGAGTTAGTTTAGGGGTGCATGGTTTTAGCTTGAGGTTTAGGGGTTAGGGTTTTAAATTGTAGGATATAAAATTTGAGTTTTATGGTTAAAATTTAAGACTTAATGTTTAGAATTTAGGGTTTAGTAATTAGTTACAAGAGTTAGGGATTTTAATTTTGAATTTTTAGACTTGAATTTAGAATTTTTAGACTTGAATTATACATGTTTAAAAAAATTTTACACTGCCTGTATAGAATAATTGTCCATGTTATGAAACGATTTTCAATACATGCAAATATTATTTATGTTGTTTCTATTAGTTTCGATTAGTATAAATTTCTATTTAAAATAATTATCATCATTCTTATTTATCTAAAAATTATTTTTAAATGGGAAATAACAATTAAACAATTTTTAATACATATCACAAATTAAAAAATTAATTAATAAACTCACATGATAACCCCTAAAACTAAATTCATATGGTAATTCTCATTATGATCGATGAACTCAAAAAAAAAAAAACAGAGTTGCTGACGGTTCGACGAAATTGTTTTTTAGAGATATGTTTGAATTCTGTTTGTTCTTACCCTCCTAATGAGGTTATGTAGCTGCTAGTGTTCTCCATTAGGGTGACCACTCGATCGAGTCAAGTCGACTTAAAAATTTTGAATTATTCGAGTTGACACGTTATATTTTACAACTCAAACTTAATTTGAAATTTTTTCGATTCTAGTCGAGTCGAGTTCCTATACAAGTTTAATTGTAATTATTTATCACATTATAGTATGGTTTGATTCCAATTTAAACATTTTTTCTAATCATATAAGATATTTATATATTTTTTTTTCATATCATTTTTCAGATGAATAAATAAAATTTTGTAATATTATTTTCTAAAAAATATTTATAATGTTATTTTCAAATAAGAAAATTTTGGGGATAAAGTATTAATGAGAATATAAATGAGTCAATACTTTGATGTGAAGAAAAACTCTACAAAAAATTTCAGTTGAATGATTAAATTGAATAAAATGTAAAGTTAAAGGACTAAATTACAAAAAGAATATGTAAAACTAATGTTTTGATATAATAATTGAAAAATAGTTTTTGACTAAATTGAAAAGATTTCAAAAATGACTTTAAGTCCAAACAACTTGAAAATAAGTTTGATGATGCTTTAAATGGTTTTGGCAATGTTTGAAACGTTTTTAAGTGGCTAAACTTGTGTATTTAAGGTATCTGTTTCGATATAGGTACAATCTGTATCGATACGTTTTGAAACTGCCAGAATCTGTTTTGATACATGGCTTATATGTTTCGATACGGATAGGCGAGGTTTCGAAACACCCTTTGGTGTTTCGATACGCCTACGTGACATACACCACAACGACTATTTCTCAACGACTATTTGAATTATAGGTTGTTTCGATATGACACTAGGCGTTTCGGTACGGGCGTTCCGATACGGACCAAAGGTGTTTCGATACTGGCCACTGCATCAGACTCCAACGGCTAGTTCTGAAGAAGGGTGTTTCGATACAGCTACATGTGTATCGAAACAGGCATCACCAGAACTGCATTTATGGTGGGAAATAAAGTCTCCAACAGCTCCAAATCAATCCCAACGGTCCTCAACGGCTACAAACTCAATTGGAAGTATAAAAGGGACCTCCAAGCATCAAGGAAAGGTTAATGCTTCAATTGTCAACAACACTATGATGTCAAATTGTCTTTGGGGCTAAAATTGTATATTTCTTGTATAGACAACACTTGTGAGCTTAATTGTCAAATTTGCTCAAGTGTATAGGTTTTGGGTGAGTGCGTGGAGTTGCAAACATATACATATTAGAGGGTTTTTTAGTTTGCTTTGAATTTCTCTTGTAAGAGAATGCTTGATCAAGCTTTGAGTAGAAAGCTTGATCGTCGTAACAGTTTCCTCCTAAGCTGAGAAAAATGGATGAAATTTAATAGTGAATTTGGTTGAAATCCTTGGTAGCAAGCTAAGGTAGTGGATGTAGGGTTTGGGTTAGAAAGCCGAATCACTCTAAATCCTTGTGCTTAACTTTTATATTTTTAGCTTCCACAAAAACACCCAAAATTCTAATCTTCTCCACACTTGGCAAGTATTTCGGTTGTGACCATCGACTCTAACAATTGGTATCAGAGCGAGGCTCAATTGATCGGGAATAACCTCCCATTGAGGTGATCTGGGAAGATCAATACATCAATCCAACCAACCGAAGCAATGATGCACTTAATCGACAAGCCACAATTCTTCAACGGTGAACATTATGCCTATTGAAAGAATAGGATGAAGTTCTTCATCAAGGGCAAAGATTATCATCTATGGGACCTTGTTGAAGATGGATCATTCGTGCCAACAAGAAGAAAGGCGGAGTGGAATGCCAATGAAAAGAAGATGATATAGCTTAATTGCAAAGCCTTGCACTTCATTTTTTGTGCTTTAGGCCTAGACGTATATGCCAAAGTCTCTTCTTGTGAGAGTGCCAAGGAAGTATGTGACAAGCTTGAAGTCACATACGAGGGAACTAACAAAGTAAAAGAGACTAAGATCGACCTCCTCAACTATGAGTATGAGAACTTCAAAATGGAACCGGATGAAGACATCACGAAGATGTTTGATAGATTCTCCACCATCACCAATAGACTCAAAGGTTATGGAGAAGATATTCTGGAAGAAAAACTTGTCTAAAAGCTTTTCTACTCCCTTCCCGAGTCATGGTGCTAAAAAGGAACTGTCATCATCAAAGCCAAAAATCTCAAGACCTTGAAGCTTGATGAACCATGGGGTCACATCTCACTCACCAAATCATGAAGAAAAACAAAGAAGTAGAGGAGAAGAAGGAAGAGATAAGAAAGATAGGGAAGAAGAAGGTCATGGAGCTAGACATCAACGCAAGTGTCGCTGCTCTCAATTCCTCCATATGACATCATGTAGAACTAAGTGAGGAGGAAAGCGAAGATGAAGACATGATATATCTCTTCAAGAAATTCACTCGATTCATGAAGAGCGAGATGGCGAAATCCAAGCATGAATCGAAAAAGATGAATGATTCCCACAAGTCTAACAAAAATGGATCATCTTCAAAGAAAGCATATGTGGCGACATGAAGTGATGAAGACTCCACCGATGATAAGGTAGCCCACCTAAGATTCATGGCCCTCAATGAGGGGAGGTAACTTTTAACTCATATATTTCAAATTCATATAGATTTGGTGAGTTACAAGATGCCTATGATGATTTGCTTTTGGAATTAAGGCATCATTTTCTAAAAACAAAAAGTTGGTTTCAAAATTGAATAAGGAAAATGATTTGCTTTCCAAAACAAATCTAGAGTTTGAAGCAAAACATAAAAATTTTGAACTTGAAATTTTAGATTTACAAAATTTGCTTCAAACGATGGAAAAAGATCATCAAAAAGAAGTTGATGATCTTAAGAAAGAAAAGATTTTGATTTCTAAGGAACTAGAAAAGAAAAATAATTTTGGAAAATCAAAATTTTATCAAAGACAATCTAGTGCCCCTAGATTTTTGAACGGTAAATGTTTTAGAAGTATTTGGGTCCCAAAAGGACTAAGTACTTCAACCAAAAAGGATGAAATTGAAAAATGGATTCCTAAGGGGACTAAACTTTGTGCAACTAACGTCTATGGATCTAAAGCAATTTTGATACAAAAAATTACTTGATTGTCTTGTTTAGGTGTGATGGAGACTGATCAACAAGTCCAAATTTGAGGGGAAGCTCCATACACACAAGGAAAAACACTTGAAGAAGGAATGGTTCTTATCCTCCCTTGAAGTTCAAGTGTTGGTAAAATCTAGTTATTTTATTTGTTTAATTTGATTTATTTTTAATTCAACTAGATTATCATATTGTTGGACTAACAATATTTGATGCTTTGAGTAAGGGGGCAATTTTAAAAATATTATTTTTGTCATTTTTTAACTCTCTATTGTTATGGACTTCAAAGCTTTCAAACATAGTTTGAACCATTTTTGATATAACAAAAAAGGGAAGAATGTTTTGAAAAATTGAATTTTCAAATGAATATGGGGAGCCTTAATTGATTTTGAATTTTAATTCTCTTATTCAAAATTTATTTCACTAAGGAGGAGAATCCCAAACAATTTTTTAAGATTAGTTTTATTATATCAAAAAGGGGAGATTGTAGAACTAATGTTTTGATATAATAATTGAAAAAATAGTTTTAGACTAAATTGAAAAGATTTCAAAAATGCCTTTAAGTCCAAACAACTTGAAAATAAGTTTGAGGATGTTTTAAATGGTTTTGGAAAGATTTGAAACGTTTTTAAGTAGCCAAACCTGTGTTTTTAAGGTACACGTTTCGATACAGGTACAATTTGTATCGATACGTTTTGAAACTGTCATAATCTGTTTCGATACATGGCTTATCTGTTTCGATACGAATAGGTGAGGTTTCGAAACACCCTTTGCTGTTTCGATACGCCTACGTGGCATACACCCCAACAACTATAACCCCTAACGGCTATTTCCCAACGACTATTTGAATTGCAGGCTATTTTGATACAACACTAGGCGTTTCGGTACGGGCGTTCCGATATGGCCCAAAGGTGTTTTGATACGGGCCACTGCATCATACTCTAATGACTAGTTCTAAAAAATGGTGTTTCGATACAGCTACGCGTGTATCGAAACAGACATCACCAAAATTGCATTTATAGTGGTAAATAAAGTCTCCAACGGCTCCAAATCAATCACAATGGTCCTCAACAGCTACAAACTCATTTGGGAGTATAAAAGGGACCTTCAAGCATCAAGGAAAGGCTAATGCTTCAATTGTCAACAACACTATGATGCCAAATTGTGTTTAGGGCCAAAATTGTATATTTCTTGTATAGACAATACTTGTGAGCTTAATTGTCAAATTTGCTCAAGTGTATAGGTTTTGGGTGAGTTTTCTAGTTTGCTTTGAATTTCTCTTGTAAGAGAGTGCTTTATCAAGCTTTGGGTAGAAAGCTTGATCGTTGTAACGGTTTCCTCCTAAGCCGAGAAAAGGGGACGAAATTCAATAGTGAATTTGGTTGAAATCCTTAGTAGAAAGCTAAGGTAGTGGATGTAGGCTTTGGGTTAGAAAGCCAAACCACTCTAAATCCTTGTGCTTAACTCTTATATTTTTAACTTCCAAAAAAACACCCAAAAATTCAATCTTCTTCACACTTGACAAGCATTTCGGTTGTGACCATCAAGCCTAACAGGATATATTTTGTTAAAAATGTGAATTGAAGCTACATACATATTATATAGTGTTAGTGAATCATGTAGTTTATTTTGGTTAAAAATAGTATTAAAACGAAAGATGAATTGAAGAAATGAGAAATCATTCAAACTTGAGGGGATAAATTGAAAAAAAGAGGAAATTTATTTTAAAAATATGAATTGAAGCTAAATAGGTATTCTAAAGAAGTTTATGAGCATGTGGTTCAAATTTGGTCAAAATGAGCTTAAAACGAAGGAGCGATTGAAAAAATGAGGAAATCATACAAAGTTGAGGGGCTAAATTGCAAAAGGATGAAATTTATTTTCAAAATCATGAATTGAACCTAATAAAGTATTCTACATTGGTTTAGGAACATGTGATACAAATTTGGTCAAAAATGAACTTAAAATGAAGGAGAATTTGAAGAAAAATGAAATCAATGACTAAATTGCAAAACTGTATAATTCATTTTTTCGGTTTTTCGAGTTGGGAAAATTTCAAATCGAATCGAGCTAAAAAAAATTCGAGTTACTCGGGTTGACTCGAATAACTCAAAACTAAAAAATATTAATTTTTTCGAGTTGAGTTTTGATCACCCCTATTCTTCATACCGAGTTGCTTTTGATTTATGAATAATTCTCCTTTATTATTAAAAGAATTATTTAAATCTTCTTACTACGCAAAAATCTCTAATCAAGAAAATAATTATTATTTTTGAATAATTTAAAAATAATTATAAGATAGTATATGTTCATAATTAAATTATTAAAATCAAATCAACATGTTAAATTTTAGTTGTAACTTGTATATCAATAAAAATTACACTGAGACAATTAAAAAGAAAATAATTAAAAAAAAAAGTCGTTACCAACAAGTATTGGGTGCATTATAAAGTACATTGCATTTTCAAGGAGAGGACGTGAGTTTAAACTTTAGAAATGACATTGTTGGGAGAGACAGCCTTGCATCCCGAACATAGACCGTAAGACGGACATGCATATAATTAAAAAAAGAGAAAAAGTCGTTAACCTCTTGAATCAAACAACAAAATCATTGACGATGAAAGATAAACATCATCAACACGGTATAAAAATACATATAACAATAATAGTCTATTGACAAGCTATCATTACCACAATTCAATCGCGACCAAAGCAGGGATAGATCAACAAAATAACATAAAAAAATCAGAGAAACAACATCAAATTCAACCCTAAAAAATAAAAATAAAATATATATCACAAAAAATACCACAAAAATAAATAAAAAATTCTACCATTTTTATAAAAAAAGAAATAGACTAACGAAAGAAAACAAATAAAATACAATATTTTTTTTTTGAAATTGGATTATATTCAATGGTGAAAGAATTATAAATAAATTACACTGTAAACAAAGAAAGTTCAGTCCAAAATAAACAATACAAAAAAATAACAGTGTGAAAGACGTTAAAAAATCAAACCTAACACCTTCAAAACTTCTGAAATGAAATTCATAAAGCTATTACTTTGCCTTGGGTGCTCTTTGAAGACAACATAATTCTTTTGCTACTCGTTCTTGGCATATCGGCACAACCACAAAATAATCATAACAGGAAGTGTTCAATCTTATTTCGGTGACAAAAAAGTTCGATGATACTCATCACCCAGACTCTAAACTATCAAAACATATATTGAAACTATCATAAAAGCAGACAAAAAAACTGTCATACAAAAAAAAAGTGCCATAGAGGCAGGCGAAAGAACTCCTAAAAAAACAAATATGGTAGAAACCTGATAAAGTAAAAGAAAAGAAAAAACATGAAACTAAAAAATTTACCGGCAACAATAAAACTTATTCATATATAACCAGCAGAACGATCAACGGCCGCCGCCAACGAAAGAAGAAAAGAATAAAGATAAATTTTAAAAAATTGTAATGGAAGAGGCGGAGAATATAACATACAGCATATTAAAAATATGAAATGAGCACCAAAAAAAATTAGGTACCAAATAAATACACCTAACGCCTATAATTATAACTGTCAACTTTATCATATAAAGATGATATAAAATGCGACGAAGAAACAATTAATAACAAAACTTGTAGTATATTGTTAATCTAGCTGTCTAAATGTTTCAAGGATTTTTTTTTTAGTTTTTTTTAGTTTTTTTTTCTTTTTAAGGTTGACATCCTCAGGAAAGTCATTTTATGCAATGGTGTGATACTTATTTTTTTAGAAAAATAAATATATATTTTATATGAGAAATATAAAAAATATAAAAAAAATTGACATTATTTTAAGAAGAAATTGACACTAATTTGAAAAATAGTTGAGATTTTTAAAAAAATGACACTTATGTTTTTGACTCCACTCGATTTTAATAAAATATTAATTAAAAAAATTCTGACACCACAATTTAAATTTTTTGACTCCGCCCCTAAACGAGACTTTGAACTTTTAACCAAGAGGTTGTCATTCATACTTTATCATGATCTTTGTTGTGTTCATATTCTATTCTAACAAAAATGGTAGATGTTTTTTTTGTTCTTGCAGTACGCTTTCTATACTCTTGTGACAATTTTATCTATTCGGTGGTAAGTTTTATCTATTTTTCAAGATTAGATTTGACATAATCTCTCTAATTAACAATTATTTGATTATCATGTTGATCTACTAATGTTTGAACACTCGAATTAGTTCTCTTGTATTGATAGGCGCTAAAATAGTTCGTGGTTAAATTGTGATAAAACTAGTTTTGTCGATGTGCTATCATTGTTATACGCATTTTTATATTAGTGCTGATAATGTTTATCAACAATATTAATGTATGTTCATCTATCATTTATTTTTCTAAATTGTTTGGCTAAGTTTTAACATTTTTCTTGTATAATCCTCTTTTATGCTTACTTCAATACTCTAAAATCACCTGTTAATAGTCTATTCTAGTTTCGTCGGACTATTCTTATAATTTTATTTATATTTTTTTTCTTTATTCAATAAAACTAACTACTATTATTTGTAAAAAAAAATAAACTATCGATGTGGGCCTCATTCATTGCTATTATGGAATCCCATCATGTGAGAGAAATTTAGGTTTCAAATAAATAACTGAATCATGATGGAAATTAGGAGAGAATGTACATTTCGACCACATTCATAGACATCTGCACCTACCAAAAACGTTGTTTAACAATTCTCTCTAGAAAATCAATTTAAAAGAAAATAAAAACTAATGAGAACATCCTTACCCATAGCCATTAAATGGGGTTCATGGAGTGCCAAACTTAGACAAGGCTGATTCAAAGAGGGTTGAGAATGCCTGGGATGTACTCTGATCGTCGGCTTTGATCTTCACTTGGGCTTTAGCCGATGATGTGTTGATTATACATTCAACAAGATAATTGGATGGCTCCTCGTATTTCTGCGCAAAGAAGAAAAACTTGAAGTTGGGGGATTGGCCACCTGATGCTATGCAGTGGATGGAGTGGCTTTGCATGTGTCGAAGTAAAGCTTGAGGAGCTGTCAGTGCCGCAACAGCTTGAGGGCTTAGCGAGAGTTCCTGCACCAATTATGGACAAGTTGAGTTCCGAGAAAGGTGTAGATAAATAAACTCGGTTTCTGCTCCAAAAATTAAGAGCTGACATAAAGGACCAGAAACGGTTTCCATCCTAGGGACAAACTGGTGGGTCTAGTTTCCAAGGATTTTTCCTAAAAGATCCAAGGGTACTTTGATGCTAAATATGTATTACTTTCATAAATAAATTAGTTTCTAAAACATATGGTCATAGCATAGTGGTCATTGGCCTGAAACAAAGAAGTCCTGGCAATAAAATACGGTACTACAACAGAATATCCTCGCATATTGTTCTGCCAAATAAAAAGATCTACTGTTGAGAAAGGGCAAGAGATAGGCACGTGCAACAGGAAATACAGAAGCAAACCTGTGACAAAGCAACAGGCAATTGGCGCCACTTCTGCTGAAATGTGCTTGGATCTAGAGCAGCTTTTGTGTTAAGGTTCAATTGAGGAGGAGATGGCACATCAAGTACTGCCGGCATGCCAAGACCAAGAAGATCATCAATCCCGAAGCTTGCCTGTTGAGAATGGCCTGCTGTGGTGGGATTTGAAATTGCTGACTCTACCTGAGTTTGTGATGCAAACACAGATGTAGAACTATCATAAGGAACATTATATGCAGTACCATTATTACTTGAACCTCTAGTTTCTTCTTTCTCTGCAGTTGTTAAAAGCAGATCCTTATCATTTTCTTCCACTCTCTGACTAGAAACAACATTATCTGCTGCTTCACCAATAGATAGATTTCCAAGTTCATCTGCAAACTCAAGTGGACCCCTGTGTTCCTTATCTGTAAACATGTAAGAAGGCTGCAAATATTTACAAATATCAGTTAACCTCAGTTCTATTATGATTTGAGTAACACAGCCAAAGAACCAGGATTCCTAAAAGAGATGCAGAATGCATGCAGACTGCAGTACACTGAACTGTTTAATAGCAGAATGGAAATTGTGTAAGATCAAGAAATTATAGAAGAGGCACAATGCTGGATTACAGAAAAGAAACTAAATTGAAATAGTAGTCAATAATATAGTTCTCAACGGTACACAAAATAAAGTTGTTCCAAATTTTTGGTAACAGAAAAAACTATAAGTAACAAGTACATTCCATGGGGATCGTTGGTGGGTCTTCATGGGTTCTCAGATACAATACTGATGCAGGATATGGAACTGACAAAGGGAAGAATGACTTACGAGATGCAAGTACTTTGGGAGCCTTTCAACAACAGAAGGAAAAACTAATTTACCCTTATTTTCAGATCTAAATAACTTGTAAATGAGTAAATATGACGTATTTTGGGAGCCTTTTGGTTTAGTGGTTTCCAAGAACAAACTTTCTCAGTTGTTCTATCAAGTCTATACACCAAGGGGGGTGTTAAATAGTGTAATGTCCCAAATAAACTAGGTTTAGGTATCTTGTAGTATTATATCCAGATTGGTCCTCACTGCAAGTAGTTTTTAGGTCGCAATGTTCGAATTCATTTTCCTTTCAAGCATTTCGGCCCACCTTGAACCAAGGCAAACTCCTGATACAAGCCTTACATTTTTTCCCTTTAATATGCAGATTGGATGCGTTAACAGCCCATCACAAGAGCTTTAGAATGGTCAAAAGTACAAAAATGCCTATAAAATAAAGTTGGAAGAAGCTAGCTAGCGCTTACCTTCTGGTATAAAACAGATAAACTGTTAAATTCATCAAATATCCGATCCTTAATTTCACTGCTTTGAGTATCAGCAAAAACAGAAACAGCTTGCTTTGGAGGATTCACCACACGTTCAGCTACAGATACATTATACCGTAAAATCCTATAGTAGAATAGTGCTCTGTCATGAACATCCTGCAGTCAAGTCAAGGTGAAAGTTCAATTATTGTTTCCAGAAAACAACTTGACAACTCAAACAGTACTGTTGATATAAGCATGGGGGAAAGAAGACATAAAAACAAACTCATGCCTGGTGCAAATCAGCAACACCTGCAGCCAATGCAGCTCCCAATGCACTTTGGGTCTCAGGAGGCCTTTTAAAAAAGCACTTCATCACAGCAGTGAGAAGATGTAAACGAACCTATACAATAGCATAAGTCATCACTCATCAACCAAGTAAATGAAGTAGTTCATAACACAGATCTTTGAATCCAGCTTTCAGAAATTCTGTACAAAAACGAAGCTCAAATTCTACTATCAATTGAAAACTTAACAAATACTTTATCTACAATAACAAGGCAGCAGTGGGGCCCTTGTTTGTGGAATAAGATGAGAGACAACACAACTGGGACAGATAGGAATAAACAGGGGGAGGGAGGTTATACAGGGGACTGAACGTGTTAAGTAAACACAGTTATTTTATGAGATCAAGTACCTAATATGATTAACCTTGCTAAGTTAATCAAATATACACATGTGCAGCATCAGACATCAAGGAAAAAGACATGAATGAAAATGTCAGAAGAGCAACAAGGTTTTGGGAATGGAGAACGTATGCAACAATAGATGCAGCTGAAAGTTGAACCAACTAGCTCAACCTCTTTTATTTTTCACAAGGGGAATTCAGGAAATAAAAACTATAATCTGAAATGACTGAGAGAAAACAGAACATGGCTCAACATGGAATCATTGGATAATATCCATGAAAGTTGATTACCTCAGCAGAATGTTCCTCATCCCAGTTTTCAACTAAACTCTCCAAAATATACGGAGCATCTTGCATATCCTGAGAATATTCTCCCAACATCCATATAAGAGCTGCCTTGGCTTTAGGTTCCTGTACATTTTTGCTGCTTATGTTGCCGACCACTGCAATGCAATCATGACTCCACTGAGGATATTTTCTAAGAAGATCTTTCACAAGCACCTGCATAAAAGAACTCAAATAGAGTAACGTTATGCATATATTTAACAGACCAACGTCAGTATGAGCATAAATATTTACTTACCAGAGCTTCAGCAGTTACGTAGTCTTTCTCCATTTCAAGAAATTGAAGAAGCCTATCAACAATTGCATTAACATCATACTGCTGTAGCGCAATTTTGCCAACAGCTCTGATTGACTCTCGGGCAATTGGAATATCAACATTTGCGGCATACTCACATAATTCAGTGACTGAAATTTAGTCGATAAGGTTATATATCAGAATACTTGAGAGGGAGAACTGAAAATTTACTGATGTCATCTTTTCCCAAGGCCCTAGAAAGAACTACGGCTGTTTGCTTACCAATCTCATAGGTATTGCTCTCATTTGCTACCGCAGTCAACATCTCAAGCTTCAATCGTTTGACATAAGATGGTTCATTATACTGGCAGTAGAAGTGTTTGTAGTCTGAGGAAAATACATAAGGCGCTCGCATAACCAAGAGATGCAGATGACTTAAAACTGCATAAGACTGTTCTGGGCTTCCTGAACTAACAAGGGTCAACAGCGGTGCTTTGATACGTTCATACACCTTCACATAAAAGGATTTCATTAGCAAACTCCTGATCCCATAAACAAGACCCTGACCAACTAATATATTTCATCTATGTATACAATCAAGTATAGTTTAATAACAACCATGTAGGTCGATTCAGGGTCAAAGAAATATTCCCAGATTCTTTTTGTTAATGACAGGAACAGATAACTTAAGGGCATAATTACAAGCTTGATACAGTTTTAGAGACTAAAAAGGGGAAGATACTGATGGATAACAAAAGAAGCATGAACCACAAATCAAAAGTAACTGAAAAGCATCTCCTTGATTGTGCACATTCAGGGAGATTGCTTTATCGAAGTAGAAATTAAACAACTTCAGCATATTGAGTTAAAGAGTCAGATAAAAAGAACCTGCTGGTGAACATCAGTCATGGACAAGGTTAACTGTAAAAACACTTTGACAGTGGCTAAGACAACAGCCCCATTTGCATGCTGAAGTCTATCTTCAAGGAGATTCATAATGTCAAAAATCTCACTGCTTTCTGATGGAACATATTTAGTTACCAACTCAAGCACAAGGCACTGTGCCCATTCACTGAATTCCTTGATCCTACAGGTAAAACCCCATTTAAAAGCATTCAATTAAAATAACTTCATAGCGGTTAGAATTACTTATACACAAGATAAATGACAGTGTAATCACCACAAGATTGTAAGAACTGAACTTTCCCATTGATTCTTCAATTTTAATCTATGGTACATACCGATTCAATAGGTAATATATAACTGGCTTGCTAATCAAGGTTTCCCTTTCCCTTGATGCCTCTTCAGACGTGCTAGCTTCCGCACTCCAAATCTCTTGCAACGCAGACAAACAGTTTGCAACAACCTAATCAAATAAATAACTCATTAAGCTGCAAGCTATTTCTACAAACAAAAATAAAATGTTTGACAATCAACTCAAGCTTTTTAACTAGCTCTCACTTGAGTATCTGAGTCATTAAGCATCAAATGCTTCAACGTCGAAGGAAAATCTGCATCAACACAAGTTGAAGCTGAGATATGATAAAGCTTCAAAACTCCGATGACCGCCACCACTCTCACGTAACTATTACTATCTTTCAATCCTGATCCTAACGGTCCCACCAAATACTCGACCAGATTTGCGACTCGTAACGAACACAAACTCCTCAAGGCTAGCCCTCGGATCATTGGATCTTCGTCGTGGCAATCCCTTTGGAGAAAGTTGATGGTCAAGAGAGCGAGATCGGGGTTGACTTTGGCGTAATTTCCGACGTAGAGATAACACATTTTCTTCAAAACGATGTCGGATGTGGCCGAGCACATCACCATCTCGCCGAAGAGAGAGGACACGTCAATTCCAATCGTCATATAGGAGATCACTTTTTTGAAAAGCTCTCGCTTCGAATCGTCAACGCCAGGTGCTCGGCTTCCGGCAAGTTGCCGGAGCTGGAGTTTCAGATCGGAGACTTCACTTTTACTATTAACAATAATAAGAACGTTTAATTATAGTTTCATAAAAGAGAGGTGAAGAACTAAATCAGACTTCGAACTAATAAAAAAAGAATACACTGAGTACAAATTGCAGCTAAAATTGAAGGCTTGGAGTTTGTAGATAAGATAAGGGGAAATGCTATAGTTACCCGGAAGGTTGAGACGGCGACTGTGACCGTTGGGACTGAGCCGGAGGCGCCATGGATGGTGGCTAACGGATTCCGATGTCAATTTTAAAGAAGATCTGTCAAAGCAGCAACAGATCGGCCGTGTAAGGGGGCAAAAAATGGTTTGAGATTGGAGTTAGAGCGATGATGCAATTAACGTCGATGACAAGTTTAAGGTGTCTCGGTCTGTTTAGACCAAACGGTACCGTTAGATGAGTTTGCCAAAGTTATAAAATGTCCTAATTGCATCCGACGTCCCAAAATATGATTCGGGTTTTAAATTGATCTTTAAACTTCAAAACATTCTAATTAAGTTCTTAAAAATGTTAAATCATATCAACTAGATCTTTATATCAATTTAGTTGTTAATTTAGCCGTTAAATAGAATAAATACGACTTAAAAAATTCAGATTTAATGCGTTTAAAAATCTAAGGCGTTGTTTGAGGGTATTTGGTAAGAAAGATAAATGAAATGAAAGAAAATGAGAGGATGATAATTTTTTCATCTTTGTGAAAAAACGTATTAATTCAGTTTGAAAAGAAAAGAGGAGAGAAAATGTAAGAAGTGCAAGTTAGTTTAAAATTGTGTAATATTCATGAGTTCTATTTTCTGTCTTTTTCAGATTTCGACACTATCATACAATGAATGAAAAGATATATATATATATATATATATATATTGCATTTAGGGTTTGTTTTTTTTTTTCTCGGAAAATAATTTTCGGGAAAACATTTTCATAGTATTCTTGTGTTTGGTTCAAGGAAAACTCTCGGTCAAAAGAAAATGTTTTCCGGTCAAAGGAAAATTCTTAATATTTTTACGACAAACAACTTCCCGTGTTGGAAATGGGAAGTCATTTTCTAAAGCTTCTCATCTTCTCACTGACAAGGAGCAGAGCTCATCTTCTCACCGTGTGGAAAACTGGCTCTCACCGAAAAGGAGCATAACTCATCTTTTTAGGTAATCCAACCGCATCCTTTGCTTCCTTTGTTTTATCCCTTTTAAATTTTTTCCCTTTCGACAGCTTTTGAAATTGGGTGTTTTACTTAAAGATTTTAGTTTTTTGTTGGATTTCTTTTTGAGTTTTAGAATTCTTTGTTATTGTGCTTTGATAGTTGAAATTTGTGGATTTATTTTTTACTTCAATCTCTTTAGCAGTCGAAGTCACACTATATTCACATTATTCACATTGGTAAACATTCTTGATATATGAACTTTCTCATTTCCCTCAAAAAGTTTTGGGTAACCTTTAAATTTTCAGTCGTTGTTTAGGTTATTTCAGAGGTTTTTTTAGTGTGGTTTTTAATTGTTATGAAACAAAAATGGATATGTATATTCTATGTCTTCTTTCTTTTCTATTTGGTTACGGGTTTGCAGATGATTGAGAGTAGTGTTCGTGGTGATGAATATGATAGAGTGGTCTTCTCTCAACTTATATTGATCTTTCATTTTTCAAGAAAGAATATTTCTCTTTAATAAATTGCTTGACTTGTTATTTTTTTTGTTCCATTATCCAGAATTTGATTGATATAGCTGGATCTGAGAGTTCAAGAACCGATACAACTGAAATAAGGAGAAAAGAAGGATCCTTCATAAACAAAAGTCTTCTGACTCTTGAAACTATAAGTGAATTGTATAAATATTTTTATTAATGAATGTTCATTTCTTTCCCCTTGCTATTAAGAGGTCAGAATATACAATGCATTGCGTGTGTGCCTTCATCTACTCTACAAGATTATAGCCTCTATTAAATTGGTGGTGAAAATAAATTGAATCTTGACAAATATATTTCCTCCAACAGTCATAAGTCATTCATCTGACTTGGTTTTGTTAGCCGGCATCTTAACTATTATTTTAGTTCTATAGTTTTAAATTTTGGTGTAAAACCCTTCTCTTCAACACTATGTAGAGATAGAGGCAATAATTAGCATTGTGATATGAATGAATGTTATCACTAATTCATAACCTAACAAATAACTACTTTTACAGTGGTGTAAAATCATATAGCTAGAAATTTTTTACTATTTGTTTTACAGTGGTGTAAAATCCTTCTCTTCAACACTTTGCAGATATAGGAGGCAACAATGATCATATTCAATTTGTAGGTGTTAAACTTGGCGAAATTGCTGAAACACTGAAAAAATTTACAGAGAATAAGACATCATATCTTTATGAGCAAGTTATGTCAATGTAGAACAAGAGATTTAATAATGACTTTTTTTGTGAAGTGTTCGACTTTTTGGCGAAAAATGAGCCGGAGGCCAAAGCTTTTTTGGCTAAAAAAACAAAGCATAAGAAAATTTGGCTTCAAAAGTTTGCCCAAAGTTAAGATGTGTACTTTTAAGGTGGTGTAATATTATATATGCACTTACACAATATTTTAAACTTATGTGTTGCACTAAGTATGAACTTTGATAATATCGTAGGTTTGATGTGTTGTGGTATAAATTATGAATTAGACAATATTGTTATATTAGTACAATGAGATAATATTATTATGTTAATGTGATATAGTATTAAGTTCATTGAGTATGTTTTGATGGAGGTATGTTAGGGATGGGCACGGAACCCGAACCCGACGGGTTCCGACCCGACCCGGCCCGATCGGGTCGGGTATTTTTATGAAAAAATCGGGTTCGGGTCGGGTTTTTGTGTAGGGTGAGGTCGGGTCGGGTCGGGTTCGGGTTTTAGGGTGAAAAAATCCTACCCGACCCGACCCGGGACTAATAGTGTAATTTTCCCCTAAATTTTTTAGGGATATTTGCAATAATACCCCTTTATATATATTTTTTTTATAATTAGGTCCTTAAAATTGATTTTTTTATTTACAATTTAGTCCTTAAATTTATTATTTTTTACAATTAAGTCTCTTAAAATTATTTTTTTACAATTTAGTCCCTAAAATTGATTTTTTTATATAGGTCGGGTCGGGTCGGGTCGGAGTCGGGTTTAAGGTATTTATTTTCGGGTCGGGTCGGGTCGGGTTTTTTAAAAAATATGATCGGGTCGGGTCGGGTTCGGGTTTAGGGTTAATATATTTCGGGTCGGGTTCGGGTGGGCCAAAAACCCGGCCCGACCCGACCCGTGCCCATCTCTAAGGTATGTGCTTGTTTGACGGTAGAAGTAAGCGCATCGAAAAAGGATAAGAAATTCATCGCTAAAAAAATACGTGCACTGCCAAATGCCAAAATATTGTTTATATTCAATAAATCAATTTTTTTTATATTCAAAAAACAGTAAAGTATAATTTTTCAACAATAAAATTAATTTTTTATAACTTTAAAAAAGTAAAAAGTAAAAAATAATTTATAAAATATGTATAATTGTTTACTGAAAATAGATTCCGAAAATTGTTTTCAGAAAAATTAACCAAACAACGAAAAATATTTTACACTGTAACATCCAACTCTGGAAAATGTTTTTCATTTTTGAAAAATACTTTCTAGAAAACATTTTCTAGAAAATATTTTCAGTGAAACAAACAGACCCTTATACTCTTTTAGTTTTTAACATTTTTTTCTACTCAATCAAGTAAAGTCTAAGAGTAAACAAAAATTAATTTAACTAAAATGTTTTCAAATTAGTTTCAAATCAAGTTATTCACTTCTTTCAATTAATTTGTACAAATCATTTAATTTTTGAAATTGATCGAGTTGAAAATTCATAGCTTAATTTATTAAAAAATTAATAAAATGGTGTGAATACTTTTTAGTGTTATTAATTTTGAAAATAAACAAATTAATAATTTTTTAAAAGTATAATAAATTTAAAATAATCTTTCAAATTTCAGTAGATTTATATATAAAAATATGTAATATTCAAAAAAATCTTAAAAAAAACATATATTAATATGTTTGTATTTGGTGGCAGTTGACTTGTGTCACTTTCGGATAGGGCAAGGGCAAGGGCAAAGGTGAATTTTGAGTGAGCTCTCTCTCCCGTCCAGTGTGAACTCGTTCCCTGAACGGTTACCCTAACTGGTTTCTAATGGTAGGGTGTAGTCTGGCAGGTGTGGTCCTCGCCCGGAGGGTGGTGGTTCGGAGCCACTACAAATTTATTTTCTTTCCTTCTCTTGTTTTTCAGGTGTTTTTTTAGGTGTTTTTCAACCGTCTCTTGCATCTCCTTAGTTTCTTTGCCTTTTTCATCACTTTCTAACCACCCTAAGCACCCAACTGTCGAATCTTTACTGCCTCCCTACCAACTTCTTAATCTTCCAGCATTTACTCCTTGTGTCGGGTGGTCCAGTTCTTAGTATGGGGGTGGTTGATAACGAATTTCCCACCAACCCCTCTGACCTAAAGCTGCCAAACCAGGATTTTCTCGATGAAGTGGAGCTTAATGAAGACAATGATGTTAATTTTTCTTTGAAAAAACTGGCATTGCTTGGGAATCTTTTGTCGCCTACTTCGATCAAGACACTGACCATTACTGCCATCCTGAGAAAGGCATGGAAATGTGAAGATTTGGAGTGCCACGACTTGGGAAGAAATTTCTTCATGTTCCTTTTTAAAACTACCGAAGAAAGGCACCGTATTTCGGGGTGTAAACCCAGTCAGTGCAAGATGTGTTGCTGGTCCTGAAGGAGTGGCAGTCAGACAAAGCGTTGGAAGAAGTTGATTTCTCAACAGAGGAGTTCTGGGTACAGATCCATAACCTTCTTATAGGTCTGATCACTCCCGACAATGTCCGGTGAATCGGTAACCTATTTCCTCTCTTCTTTGGTTCCACGTTGGATGAGGAAAGTAAACCTGTTTGGCATGGACCGATTAGTATTCGTGTGGCTATCCGGGTAGAAGACCCGTTGAAAACTGGGTTCATCCTTAACAGGAAGAGGGACAAACCTCTGGAAATTGGTTTCAAATACGAAGGGCTTCCGAAGTTCTATTTTCGGTGTGGCCGGTTGGGTCACGTAGAAAGAGAATGTAACTGCAACTTGGTCATGACGAAGCTAACCGGTAAATTCGGGTCGTGGCTGCGAGCCCCCGTCGGATAAGCACAGGTTGAAGAAGATGATCAAGCTGGAAAATTCTAGTCTTGTTTCCGATGTAGGAAAAGACAAAACAATTTGGCTCGATGTCCAACCACAATCTACACCAAATCTGCAGAAGAAAGGAAAACAGGTTAAGGTAGCCAGAGATGTCACGTCGGACTTAGGAGAAGTCAACCATTTTTTTCCTTTTAAGGAAACTGAGGACCCACTCTTGTAAAGTCAAGTGCAGGCTTTAACATGGAATTGGTGACTGCAGAAGTTAATTTCCTTAAACCTATCTTTGAGAGTAACGCAAAAAGGAAGCCTGATGGTGGAGATCTCTCGAAGATTATCTCCGAAAATCTTTTCGCTTCGGGATCTAAATCTGGCCAACACCTTTTGAGTGATGAAATGAACAAATCCTGTTCGTGGGGGAACATGTTCGCTATAGAACTCGATATGATGGAAGTCTCCCCAAATCGAAAAAGAAAATGAGAACCTGAAGGAGATATTTTATTTGGGCCTGCCAAGCGAAGGGAGTTGTGGAATCAAGTATCTCAAGCCATTGTTCAAGTTGGACACCAAAACTGGGTACTCTCGGAGAAAAATCCGAAAGCAAGCGAAGATTTCCTTACAACAGCTCTTTTCCCTTCCTCAATCTTCACTTCGTCCTACATCATTCAAAGCATCGAGCGCAAGAAACGGGGAAGAACTTTCGGCACGCGTAAGCTCACTCTTATCAAGAAAGCGGCCAGGCGTAAGTTTGCAATGGAGTGCACGAGAGTCATGATCGATGAAGCATGTTTAATCCAACTTGGAATTGATCCTTTCGGGAAGAATATCACTCGAGTCCCGTTCATGTGCATCGACGATAATTTCTCCTTGATTGAGGAGATACAAGTTAGTGATGGTGAAGAGTTGATATCCCAAGCCCCAAATATGCATTATGTTAATCCTTTCCGTGATGAAGTTTTGGAATCGGATAACTCCAATGGGAGTTATCCGGAATCACCATGATCCTCTTTACTGTCGAAGCTTGTGAATGGAAGGGACACAGGCTCTGCATTCGACCAGGCCCTTCCCCAAGGATCATTGGGACTGTGATCTTCTCGGATGATCCATGGACTCTAGTTATCACGGTTTTTCTATTGTCTGTTTCGGTTTCTGTCGGCGTCAAGAAGCTAGGATTGGGGTCGAACTCTATGATAACTTTGCTTCCTTTCAGCCGGGCTACGGTGGCTGCTGCCTTGATAAGGACCAACGCGCACGCGTCGGAAGCCTATCTCTGGATAGAGCTCTCAGACACTGTCATCGTCCAAAGTCCAGGGAAGCGTCATTGGTTTTCATGTTTTAGTTTTGCCCAGAATCATCCTAGCATGCTTGTTTTGGATAACACCTTTCGTTGTTTAACCATCGGCGATGTCCTTTGGGGTTTCTATACCTCTGTTAGTTTTCTTTGTAGGTTCTCGGTTGTCATTTGCTTGTTGCTTAACCCTGAGTTGATGTGGGTTCTTCCGTTTTTGTCGAGATAGCTTTCCTTAAGAAGCTGGTTTTCTCGTGTGTTGATGGGTGCATGCCCTACCCAGTACCTTCTGGTTGTGTGCATGAAGGCTACGTGAGTAGGCCCCATGTGTTGTGTTTGTACGCATTTTTTCTTTTTAAAATGAAAATCACTTTTGAACAAAATAGAAAGACTTGTGTCACTTCCGACGTAACTTTTTTCACGAAAAAAATAACTTTATTAAAATTTCACTAGATTTAACATTAAATATTAGTTATCAAGTTAACTTTATCCTACTAAAATCTATTATTTTTCTTTAGGAAAATTCTACAATGGGCGTCGAACACCGCTGAACACTACTAACGTTGAAATCGTTGAACATCATTAAATTAATTAATAAAAATTAAAAATCTCAATCATTCAACATACAATTAATAATTATTTAAAATAAAATTTAAGTTAAATTATATATAATATATTTTTTAATCTTTATTTTCAAATAATTAATATAAATACCAATTATAGTCAATCCTTAAATAAAAAAAGGGTAAACTATATCATTGGCCACCGAACAAATTGGGGATTCCTATTTTGACCACCGAACTAACGAACTCGTCAATCAGACCACCAAACTTATAAAATCAACCTATTTTGACCACCGCCGTTAAAAATCTAACGGTGGATGACGGAACTGCCACGTGGCAGCTAACGGGAAAATTTTAAAATTACACATTTGGTCCCTGTTATTTACACATTCTTTCAATTTAGTCTTAATTTTAAATTAATAAAATAATAAATTATTTAATTAGGTAGTGACACGTGTCAACACCTTATTGGATGACTTTAATTATTTAAATTTAATTTTATTAATTTATTTTCCTCCTCCAATCAGGTGGTGACACGTGTCACCACCAAATTAGAGGAGGAAAACGAAATAAAGCATAAATGCCACCCAGGGGAATCGAACCTGGGTGGTGTAGGTGGAAAGGCAATGGTTAAGCCACTGCACCAAGCCCAACATTTTGTTTTAAAACACCCTACTTAATATATAACTCTTATTAATTTCTACATTTATAACCCAAAAGCTCAAACCCTAAACACTAATTTCACATATATAACCCTAAACCTTAAACCCTAAATATTTCAAATTAATTTTACACTCAACATTTCAAATTAATTTTACATATATAAATCCTAAACCCTAATCCCAAACCCTAAACTCTAAAGCCCAATTTAAAATATTTGGTGTGAAATTAATTTCACATATATAACCCTAAACCTTAAACTCTAAATATTTCAAATTAATTTTACACTAAAAATTTTAAATTAAATTCACATATATAAACCCTAAACACTACACCTTAAACCCTAAATATTTCAACTTAATTTTACACTAAACATTTCAAATTAATTTCACATATATAAACCCTAAACCCAAACCCTAAATATTTCAAATTAATTTCACACTTAATTTCAATTAATTTCACAAATATAAACCTTAAACCCTAACCCCTAAATATTTCAAATTAATTTCACACAAAATATTTTAAATTGGGCTTTAGAGTTTAGGGTTTAGGATTTATATATGTAAAATTAATTTGAAATGTTGAGTGTAAAATTAATTTGAAATATTTAGGGTTTAAGGTTTAGGGTTATATATGTGAAATTAGTGTTTAGGGTTTGAGCTTTTGGGTTATAAATGTAGAAATTAATAAGAGTTATATATTAAGTAGGGTGTTTTAAAGCAAAATGTTGGGCTTGGTGCAGTGGCTTAACCACTGCTTTTCCACCTACACCACCCAGGTTTGATTCCCCTGGGTGGCATTCACTCTTAATTTCGTTTTCCTCCTCTAAATAGGTGGTGACACGTGTCACCACCTGATTGGAGGGGGAAAATAAATTAATAAAATTAAATCTAAATAATTGAAGTCCTCCAATAAGGTGTTGACACGTGTCACTACCTAATTAAATAATTTATTATTTTATTAATTTAAAATTAGGACTAAATTGAAAGAATGTGTAAATAACAGGGACCAAATGTGTAATTTTAAAATTTTCCTGTTAGCTGCCACGTGGCAGTTCCGTCACTCCACCGTTAGATTTTTAACGGCGGTGGTCAAAATAGGTTGATTTTATAAGTTCGGTGGTCTGATTGACGAGTTCGTTAGTTCGGTGGTCAAAATAGGAATCCCCAATTTGTTCGGTGGCCAATGATATAGTTTACCCATAAAAAAACCCTAATTCAATTCCTCTGGCCGCATTCAATGCGATTTGATGCTCATTTTCCATGTTTGTCAAACTACTGCTTTTTTCAATATTGTTCTTATCGTGTAAATGATTGTAAACTACATCATTCTTCATGTATTCATAAACCAGAAGCCTTTCATCTTTTTCATCTTTTTATTTGAAAATAAAAATTAAAAATGTAATATGTATATATATATATAATAATTTAATTAAAATTTTATTTTAAATAATTATTAATTGTATATTAATTTTTTTTAAAAAAATTAATATTTATTAATTAATTTAATTGTGTTCAGCGTTAGTGATGTTTAACGATATTCGACGCACGAGGTAAACTCATCCCAGATAAATTTGGTATATATATATATACTTTAAAATTCATGTGTTTTAACATTAAATATATTTATTTAACTCAGATTTCATTCCACCTAATTTATTCAAAAAGAAAAACTAATTGAATTTGATTAATAATATACGTCTCATCTACGAACTAACTCAATTTTTTCTCAAATTTGTTCAGCTAAATCAAATGTTGATCTCTAAATATAAAATGTATTAAAATATACATATACTCGTTGGTTTAATAAGATGTGACATTAAACCCTTTAAGAATAGTTAAAAATTATAAACAGAACAACTAAATTGGAGAATAACCCACATAATACACCTTTATAGTATTTAATACATATTAATCAACCAACTAAATACAGATAATTTTACAAAAATATATAGACTCTCTATTTGAAAGATTTGATTCAAAATTTCAAATTGACCATTAGATAAATATATATATATATATAAACAATTTCTAGCTAGAAAAGAAAAATTTTACTTTGACATGATCTTGAACTCACGAACTAGAGAAAGAAAATGATGTCAACTAAAAATTTTATCCACTTATTTTGAAACAAATATACTTATATTTAAATTCTAAGCTTAATACTAAAATAAATGCCAAAACTATTTTATTTTTTTAATTTTAGGTGACTAATCTATTTTTGTTGACACTTTTAGGTGTTCGAATTATTTCATTTTCCTTTTTAAGTGCCTAATTTTTTTTAAGTGCCCAAACTATTTATTTTTTATAATAAAAATGTGCCCAAACTATA
Organism: Hibiscus tridactylites; assembly: GCA_958450335.1. Classification (NCBI taxonomy): domain Eukaryota; kingdom Viridiplantae; phylum Streptophyta; class Magnoliopsida; order Malvales; family Malvaceae; genus Hibiscus; species Hibiscus tridactylites. Next base: position 61,234,532 of record OY288275.1, read on the forward strand.
TTTTTGGGTCAAAATAAATGTCTCAATTTAATCTTAAAGAGGAAAAAAGTGACAGTTTGAGCAACTAAAAAGAGCAAAAAAAATTAGACACTAAAAAAATAGGGTAGTTCAGGTACCAAAAAAGAAAAAAAAATAATTTATAGAGTTAAAAGAGAAAAACATAAAAATTTGGGCACTTGTTTTGACATTAAGCCTAAATTTTAATGAACATGTTTTAAATACACTCTACATATAAACTAGCACTGAAAGTCTAAGATAAGAACTAAATTGATTAAAAGATCAGAATTTTAAAGTTGAAAGATCAACCATATAGGTCGATGTTTGAGTTTGGATTGAATAATAATCTCAGCACAGAAAACCGAAATACTCAAATTCAGCTTAATGACTCAACTGGATTGAATTTGAGACTCAAAACAGAATTTTAATGGTACAGTTTACCCAAAAATTAAACAAAGATGATCCAGAAACAAATTCCAAACCCTGAATATCAAACCTTAAGTAAAACAGAATTGAAACAACAGCCAATCCACGGCCACATTAAAATGTCTAGAAACAAAATTGGGAGAAAGCAAAAACATAGCTTGAATATAAATATGGCCATAGAGCTTAGAACCCTAGCTTGGTACGGCGCCAGTGCCTACGCTTGGCATTGTACCTGATGGTGTTGTCGGTGCGCATGCGGATCCAGTAAGGGATAGGCCTGTTCTGCCTCATCTTCTTGGCCAGCTTCTTCTTGATCATGAAACTCTTATGCGAAGGCTGCCATTTCGAAAGAAAATAAACCCTTCAAAACTGAAATTTCCTCAGAGACAATCAACCATTTTTGCAGGACAGAAGAAAAGAAATTCATGAAGAAGAAGAAGAGAGAAGAAGAAGGTTGATTACCATGGTTGGCGTGGCGGCTGAGAATACGATCTCTGAACTTGGAAAAAATAAACTTGTGTGGTGCTGACTGCTGAAGCAGGTAGGATTTTAGGGTTTATCCGAATGGACCACCTGTGGACTTTGAAGATGTGGATTTAATAGGTAATTTATAGCCCAAATTATGCTGGTTTTGTGAATCCATGATGGACATTTTGTTTCATTGTTTGGGCCTTCAACGGATCAACGATTTAAAATTTCTTTTTCAAGACACTAGATAAGTAATTTAATCAATTTAGCGATTATGCTGCTCAAACTCAAGTCACCTTAGAGGAACAATATTATTTTTTATCATCGAGACCAATCAATGAATTATTGGTTTAAGATAACTATTTGAATGAGTTGAGTTAAACTTTGAATTAATTTCTGAACTATTTAGCATTCTAATGTTAACTAGTTGAAAAATTGAGTTCGTGTCTTATTATGAATTATTATTCTTTTTCGATGTGAGATTAATGTTCTCATCACAAGATATTCTTCCCATTTTAACTTGTGTCACTCTCGTAACAGGTATCCCATTCAAGAACCATTATCCTCTCCTAAAAAAAATATGTTTGATAAAATATACAATACTATTGCTGTTTTTATACTTGAGAAGAATTTTCGATGTAAAATTAATATTCTCGCTGTAGCATATGTGACACTAAAGTCTTCACTCTTAAACATTCTAACATTAACATAATAATGACAAGAAATACTTATTGTTAAGTAGGAAAAAGCAGACGTTAATAGGGTCCAAAGCCAGATATACAACAAGGGCAATTAATGATTTTAGTTGTTGACAGATTCAGCTTGTTTCAAGTCTATTGAGATTTCAGTCTTCTCAGGGAGAAAGTTCCCATTTCCACATTTCAAATTCACTAGTGAATATAATCAATTCAACTTTGAAAATTATAAACTCAGAAATGGCAAATTCGGTTTACAGGAGTTTCAATTTTCATTTCTGGAACATAGGTATAGTCTATTAACGATCCTAAACTCTCACCGAGCAACGACTTCCGAAATCGTAGAATCATCGACCGAACATATTTCTACCTGCGACCTAGATCGGTTTTCTTGGTCATCATTCCTTTTCAGCGAGAAAGCAGGCCTCTTTGGATCCACCATAGCCTTGGTTTCGTTTCTCAGCATTGAAGAGACATCCAACATGGTAGGCCTGTCATTTGCATTTTCCTGGACACATAGCAGAGCTACATGCATGCATCTCAATAGCTTGTAGGATGAAGTTGTGTCATCCAGTGAGATGTCCATGAACTCCATGCCTTTGCCCTCTCTCCAAAGCTCAAATGCCTGAAATTCGGATTCATTTAAGCATGATGTAGTGGAGTTGATCATATGTTTGCAAATCAAACTTACAAAATCCAGAAGACTTAAATCTTCATGTATCCCGTATAAACATGCATTCTTTTTTCCACTTATGATTTGCAGGAGCAAGACCCCGAAACCATACACATCAGATTTGGTAGAGTATAAGCCCTGTCTGACATATTCAGGAGGAACATAGCCACTGGAAAAAAGGTCAAGTGTCTAAGCAACAAAGTTCATTTGATTAAAACGATTCAAACAGCTCTAATGCACTTACTATGTGCCGACAATCCGGTTTGTGTTAGCCTCCACTTCATCTTTTCTGAAAATTCTAGCCATACCGAAATCTGATATCTTCGGTTTCATATCTTTATCTAATAAAATGTTGCTAGCTTTCAAGTCTCTATGAATGACTGTCAATCTTGAGTATTCTTGAAGATATAGAAGGCCTTGAGTAACCCCTTCGATGATTTCGACACGTTTAAGCCAATCCAACATTAACCGTCTAATGTGGTCTGCAGATATCTCAAGAACATGGAATCAATCATTAAAACATATGCATGCCTATCTATTGTTAATGGAAATCAGATTAGATTGAACAGCCTTACCATAAAGGTAGTAATCCAAAGTCTTATTCGGCATGTACTCATAGATCAGCATCTGTTCTTCATTTTCAATGCAGAATCCCAAGACTCTAACAAGATTTACATGCTGTAGTTTTGCTGTAAGCATAACCTCGTTCTTAAACTCCTCGTATCCTTGTGTAGATGTCTTTGAAAGCTTTTTAATTGCTATCTCTTGTCCATCTGCTAATACACCCTGCCAAATCAGAAATGACAAGTTTAAACCAACATATCAGTATTTCCCCTCTCTCGAACTCGATCCACGGGCAGTTTCATGGCTAAATTGCAATGTGCACCTTGTAAACAGGACCATATCCACCCTCCCCTAGCTTATTCTCTAGTGAGAATCCACATGTAGCCACTTCTAGATCAGATAAACTATAGACCATCATATTAGGATCATTGTTGTGAAAATCTCCAGCAGCTGCCTTTCGATTTGCTTTGTGTTTCGAACTTTTAGCTACCTGAACTATCTTGGTCTTCCTCTTCCTCATCTTTGCTTTCAACAGGTAATATGTCAACATGCCAACCAAAATCATGACCACAACCACGGCGATAGGAATCAAAATTGGAAGCAACAACCGCCTTCTCTTTTTTCGAATAATGTCACCATTGGCAGAAGCTGATGCATTGCAGACAGTTAAACAAAGGTATATCAGGAAGATTGTTTGATTAGCTTCTATACATCATATTTTTCTCAATTATCTTAGTTTGTTAAAATCGGAGCGGTTGAAAAGAGTTAGCCTACCTGCAGCTTGAGAAAGCACCCAGTTGTCATCTTGGGGAATTTGCCACACAAAGTAACCAAGTAACTTTTTTTCCTTGGCATAGGAGACTTTCATTTTGACAACCTCAACATCATCAAAACCAATCCAGGTCGGTCCAGAAGTGCAGTAATTCATTACATAAGTGCCATCATACACTACATCGGCTCCATATCTTCGAATGTAATTCCTAATGTCCCCGTAGCTCATGTCCCCGGCCCCATCCCCTGAAATAGCTGGCCCGGTTGCCGGTGCGCCAATGGTATTATCATTGGGGTTCACAAGTGTCCATGCATAGCCATAGAAAGGCAACCCCAAAACCAACTTATTGGCTGGTAATCCTCCATCAATCCATGAAACAATACCGAAATCTGTATTAGTATCACTGCCTGGGTCATACAGTGCTGCATGACCCCCGGTAAAGTTGTCACTTTTTGGTGTATGGAAATCAAAAGCCAAAACATGTAACCAATCTAAGTTACTCCGCAATGAATCTATCGGATAAGTTGAAGTCTCCGAATACTTGGAGTATGGAACTGCCGCAGTCAATATCAACTGAGACTGGCTAGCGTTTCGCGTCTCTGATCGTATTGCGGCTCGCCATTCTTGGAAGAGATTAGCCATATTGGTCATATCGGAGCTGGTGTTGGCATAGACCCAGCTAAAGTCTAGGCCGTGGAAGCCATAAAGTCTAGCCATCTTTATGGTTGAATCGATGAAAGACTTCCTGTGGGAGGAATTGCTGGCCATTGAAGCCATGACCAAAGGGTCAGCACTGCCACCTCCAATGGATAGAAGCGTAGTGATTGATGGATTTTTCAGCTTCACAGTGTTTGTGAAAACAGAGAATTGTTGGTCATCAGTAGCAGAAATGGAAAGCTCAAAAGAGGAGGAACTGGGGTTTGCAAAGGCACAAATAAGATGAGTGAACAGAGTAGAGTTTATGTCTGAAATGGGGAATTCGGTGCCTGAAGACCAGTAACCAGCTTGAACCCATGTTTGAGCTCTGGTCGGAAGTGAGACGAAAACATGAAGAAGCAGTATGATAAATGTAGGCGCCATGGAAAGAACTTGCAGTTCAGTGCAGGGGCGATAGATGATTCCTACTGGAGTTTCGACCTTGTATTAAAACTCTATGATTTCCTTGACTAAATACATAAAGGACCAATAACACGCATTTGAATTTTCTAGCATGTATTAATACTATCCACATGTTAGTTTTTCTTGTTAGAAAATTCAAATGCCTATTATATGAATGATTTATATATGAATGGAAATGATCATGTGCCCCTTTATCGAGGGAAGCCAAAAATTTATTTAAGAGATGTATTTTTTTAACGATATTTAAGGATGATTAGTTATTTATAAAGAGGTGTCGTTTTATTTATAAATAGATGTCACTTTATTCATAAAAGAGATGTCATTTGTCTGTATTTTTAATTTTTTATAAACAAATTATATAAAAAAATAGTTTTTAAAAAAATTTGGGGTGTCATGAGACACTCATTCCAAAGGGTGGCTTCGCCCATGTCTTTATCATGTCCCTTTTATGTCCTCACTTTAAAATAGTGGATTTATAGTTTAAAGTTTAGGGTTGTGGTTAGGGTTTAGGTAATTAGGGGTAGGGTGTATGGTTTAGGGTTTATGATTTAAGATGTGGAAATTAAAGTTAAAATTTAAAATTTAATTTTTAAATAATTTTTTAAGATGAGACACAAAAGGTAGCATGATTAGGGGCAAAATATTTTTATCCTTATATATCCACTCATTTTAGCATGGGAGGTTGGCAGTTAAACGGATGGGTAAAAAAACAACCGTGGAGAAAAATGGAATTAGTCTCTAATTGAATAGTCAAACGGATGGGTAAAAAAACATCCACGGAGAAAGATAGATAAAATTCGTATGTTTCTTTTCGGTGCCCCTACATATGCCTTAACACTAAAAAATATTATAAAATTAAATTTTAAGTCCTAATCCTACACCCTATACCTTAAAAAATACACCCTACTTTAAATTCCTTAAACTCTAACCACAACCCCTAACTTAAAACCTTAAACTCTAAAGTTAATTTTGAACGTGAGGGCATATATAGGGGCACTGAAAAGGGGTAGAAAATTTCTATCCAGAGAAAGATGGGAGGTTAGCACTTAGCAGAGCCATCTTAAAAAATGTGTGGGGTTCAATGAGGTCTTTAAAATATTTTATAATAAAATAAAATTGTAAAATGAATCCCCAATTAGAAATTCAATTTTTAAAACATTAATTAAAAGTAACAGTAGTAACTTTCTTTTTTAACATTTAAGAGATGAATATCAATTATTAATAGTTGATTTTAAAGTAATTGAAAAAATTGAAATTAGGATAGACATAAATAAAAAAATTATCTGTTAAACCCAATACATTTAATAATTTTTTAAAAAGAATTTATTACAATTAAATTCTTGAGATAATAAGAGAGAAAATTAAAAAAAATTAATTGTTTTTTAATACATGACATTTATTTTCAAAGTGTGAGACTCTAAAATTTAGAGCTATGTGATGTGTCACATGTTCTACTTGTGAATGAACGTGTCTAAAAGCTGGCTTTGACATCGACGATGCTGGAAAGGACATGAATGTCTATTTGCTCGATACCAAAGGGTGGTAATAAAATCGTTGCCACCTCCGTGTCAATATTATGAGGTACCTTCATCTGTTTTATTAATGTTAATTTAGGATTTTGACTATGAAATAGAGTTTTCTTTTTTCACCTAAAATATGGATATTCTAGTTAAAATTGTTCTGGTATTGATTTGTCGCAAGTTTTTCGTTTATTTCTGTTTGGTTTTTGAAATCAAATTGTGTTTTGAATTTTGAAACATGAATTTATATAAATTCAAAACACAATTCCAACCGATCAAAGAAAACATAATTCAAAATAAGTGAAAACATTTTCAACAATTCTAGTTTTAGCTATGACATAGAAGTCATATTGTGACTAAATATTTCGGCTCACCATATCATTGGTTCATTCAATTATATTCACTCATTTTATCGTAACATCTTTGTACATATAATTAAAAACTGGGTAGTTACTTAAAAACTAAAATGAGTGAATATTATTGGATGAGACTATAAATGACGTGGTGAGCCGAGTTCATTTAACAATTTTTCTATGAACAAAAATCTAAAACTCTGATAAGAAAATTATCTTGATTCATCCACCCATGAAGAATTATCAAAGCATTATCTTTCATACATTACAATACAAAGGATAAGTCAATCGAATAATAAATAGGAAATGAGTTGGTTTGAAAATAAATGAACTGCTTGTTGTAGAATATTATTTTCGTCGGAATTTTCAGGCTTGGGTGTGAGAATACTTCAAGGTCAAGTATTGGGTCGTTGTTTCGCGTTTGTTCTTTTTGCATGAACAAGTCAGATTTTGTATCTGTAGCCAGCCATTCTTGGTGTGTAGATTGCATGGTTTATTATGTGAGATGAAATTACGTTTTACGAGTAGAAATTATCTGCTTTTTTTTGATATTTTTATTTATGTCTCAACATTAAAAAAATAAATTTATAGTTTAAGGTTAAAGCTTCGTATGTAAAGTTTAAAGTATTGAGTGTACAATGCATTTTAAGAGTTTAAGTATAAAGTTTATGATTTAATATTTAAAGTTAGGACTTCTGATCTAATTTTTTTAGTGTTAATACATAAAAATGACACCAACAAAAGACATGATTTTTGTTCTCATTGTAGTGTGTTGTGTCTTGGTAAGGTAATCTCTTATGGAGTATATGTGGTGTTTTTCTCCCGATATGACTGTAACTTGAGCAGATGCCTTCTTATTTTAACTCCCGCTGTTGGGGTCTCTAATCTCTAGAAGAGTATATGTAGAGACCTAAACCTATAGCTATGAAAAACACAACAGTCGCTCTGTTTGGTAAAGAGAGTTTTGAGCTAAAATTAAACAATGCTTGTTCAATAATCTTACTACAATTAGTGGTGTTCGAACCTATGACCTCTAAGAACAATAATTGTTCCCTTAACCACTAAGTCAAGTAACCATTTCTATTTTAATTCTTCAACATCACGTATTTACATTGTGACATTTGTAAACTAATATTTTTTTTTGTTTTTTTCTTTTATTCTCACACATTTATATTTGTATTTAAATTTGATAATTAATTCAATTATATTAAAAATAGTTATATAAATAATAAATTAATATATATATATATCCTTGAAATATGCTTAGTAATGTAATATTAAAAATTATTTTTTATAATCTAATTAATATTAATAAATAGAAAATATTGATAACTAATAAACTATTCAAATAAGTATCATATATAATCATGTCCTTATATGTCATTTTACTTGTTTAAATAATTAAACAATTATCAGTTATCAGTTAATTTTATCAAATAAGCATTGTATACAATCAACTAATACGATTCGTTAGTCAAATGAGTTGATGTAATCAGCTATCAACTAATATAATCCGCTATACGCTAATTGTCAGATCAAGATATTAAGGATTTATTATCAGTTGTACTGTAAATAGACATTAAGGATTGAGAGTTTATTATCGGTAGAGCTCCGAACGATTTGTTCTCTCTATTTACCAACAAAATTCAACTTAATTACCATGCCGATATCTAAAAGAAAGAAACGGACTCTAAGGATCAAGTTAGGGTAAACTATCTGTTTGACCACCAAACTATTGGGAAAGTTTTAAAATGACCACCATAAAAAAAACGCGCCATTTCAGTACCCAAACTATTAAAATGGGATTATTTTGGCCACCTGCCGTTAAGTGTCTAACGGAAGGTGACGTGGCAGTTAAAAAATTAAAAGTATAATTACACATTTGGTCCTTACTATTTACACATTTTTTCAATTTAGTCCTAATTTTAAACTAATAAAATAAATTAATTAGGTGGTGACACGTGTCAACACCTTATTGGAGGAATTTAATTATTTATATTTAATTAATAAATTATTTTCCTCCTCCAATCAGGTGGTGACACGTGTCACCACCTATTTAGAGGAGGAAAACGAAATTAAGTGCAAATGCCACCCAGGGGAATCGAACCTGGGTGGTATGGGTGGAAAGGCAGTGGTTAAGCCACTGCACCAAGCCCAACATTATGCTTTAAAACACCCAACTTAATATATAACTCTTATTGGTTTCTACATTTATAACCCAAAAGCTCAAACCCTAAACACTAATTTCACATATATAACCTTAAGCCTTAAACCCTAAATATTTCAAATTAATTTTACACTCAACATTTCAAATTAATTTTACATATATAAATCCTAAACCCAAACCCTAAACTCTAAAGCCCAATTTAAAATATTTGGTGTGAAATTAATTTCACATATATAACCCTAAACCTTAAACTCTAAATATTTCAAATTAATTTTACACTAAAAATTTCAAATTAAATTCACATATATAAACCCTAAACCCTAAACCCTAAATATTTCAACTTAATTTTACACTAAAAATTTCAAATTAAATTCACATATATAAACCCTAAACCCTAAACCCTAAATATTTCAACTTAATTTTACACTAAACATTTCAAATTAATTTCACATATATAAACCCTAAACCCAAACCCTAAATATTTCAAATTAATTTCACGCTTAATTTCAATTAATTTCACATATATAAACCTTAAAACCTAATCACTAAATATTTCGAATTAATTTCACACCAAATATTTTAAGTTGGGCTTTAGAGTTTAGGGTTTGGGTTTAGGATTTATATATGTAAAATTAATTTGAAATGTTGAGTGTAAAATTAATTTGAAATATTTAGGGTTTAAGGCTTAAGGTTATATATGTGAAATTAGTGTTTAGGGTTTGAGCTTTTGGGTTATAAATGTAGAAACCAATAAGAGTTATATATTAAGTTGGGTGTTTTAAAGCATAATGTTGGGCTTGGTGCAGTGGCTTAACCATTGCCTTTCCACCCACACCACCCAGGTTCGATTCCCCTAGGTGGCATTTGCACTTAATTTCGTTTTCCTCCTCTAAATAGGTGGTGACACGTGTCACCACCTAATTGGAGGAGGAAAATAATTTATTAATTAAATATAAATAATTAAATTCCTCCAATAAGGTGTTGACACGTGTCACCACCTAATTAATTTATTTTATTAGTTTAGAATTAGGACTAAATTGAAAAAATGTGTAAATAGTAAGGACTAAATGTGTAATTATACCTTTAATTTTTTAACTGCCACGTCACCTTCCGTTAGACACTTAACGGCAGGTGGCCAAATTGATCCCATTTTAATAGTTTGGGTATTGAAATGGCGCGTTTTTTTTTATGGTGGTCATTTTAAAACTTTTTCAATAGTTTGGTGGTCAAACAGATAGTTTACCCATCAAGTTATGTCCCGAAATGAAGATAAGGTTTGAGGAGGACCTTGTTTACAGTTTTAGACTCTGTAGGTTAATTCCCTTTATAGATTCTTTAAAATGCAACCTTGGATCGTGCATATGAGACAGTCAAATGCAACCTCCTTTCCGAATCATCTTTCTTTGTCTTTCACACATTGATGAAATGGCAGCTTTAGAAAATTACAGAAATGAAGTTACACTAAGAATAAAACGAATCAAACTATTATTAAGTGTTAAAAGCATATGACAATATTACACATCTGGAGCAAAGTGAATCAAATTTCATATACAGAAATTCTGACTTGTCATAATCAGCTTTCTCTGATGAATGCTGCCTTGTCAAATACTGGCAAAGATAACACAACTCGGAATCGTTCAACAATGTTTCCGATGACGGTTAATGATTGCTGATGCACCAATCATTTGTTAACCAGCTAAAAGATTTTTGATGTTAAAATAAGTCCTTTTAAGCATCAGATCAGTCAATCAAGCTCAACAAGCTGAGCTCTTCTTTCTGCAGCTCTCTTTCTTATAAATATTCCCCACCTTAGAGCAGCTTTCAACTTAAGCCACCCGACCACAGCTTTCCCCGATCCTTTGCCACGTTCCTGAGCATAAGGATAAGGGTGGTCCATTTGATGATCGTAAGGGATGCTGTATGTATAAGGAGACTCATCTGAATGACCAAAACTAGCTCCCATACCAAAAGTCTTCAGCAGTCTTTGCATGTCATCGGTCGCTAACATTTCCGTACTCCTAAGCCGGATTTCCTCAGCAAAGAAATCTTCAAATCCATTCCCGCTCCTCGGCTGAGACCAATCTCCGGCAAAACCTGACCCTCCGGCTGCTGTCGGGTTTCCTCCAATTGGCATGTAATCTATGGTGGTACTAGGTAACAATGTTTTCTGATTATTCATTGTCATTGCTGCATTCTGATCAGACCTTCCAAAGGGAAATTCAATCAACTGATGGACTGCTTGGTTGGTATTACTATTATTATTCTGGCACTGTGGAGTTGGCTCTGAGGTTATATACTGCTGCCTACTCTTCTGAGTAGTTGTGGTGTAGTAATCTGCATTGTAATTGTTCTCGTTTACCGGTGCTGTCAACAGGTTGGCTCCCTTTGTGCTTGCAAGGGTGTTGAGAACCTTGTCGTCGTATTCTATAACTTGGTGCCAATTTTCATATGCTCTCTTCATCAGGGAATCAACAAAAAGCTGTGGGCAAATTTTCATGTCAATTAGTCATATCATTCTTGCTGGGGCAGTTTGCTTTTCGGTTTTCTCGTTTCTGCAGAGATTGCAAACAGAATAAAATCTTACCTTTTGATTGTGGTTAAGTGATTCCAAAGATAGGAACTGCCCATCAGCAATAAGACCTCTGAGCTCATAAATGTGATTGAAAACAACACCGGAGCTATGTGTACGATCAGTGTAGTAAACATAAAGCTTTCCTCCCAGGACACAGGTCTTAGCATGCTCCACTGTGTTTTCCCACATTCTATTTGACATTCCACTTCCAAGGATCTATATCAGGAAATCAAAGAATGTAGAGGTAAAAACGAGGCTATACGATGATGCTCGAGACCGGAAAGGAGAGATCTGGTTCAAAGGGATATCACTTACATTTCTTAATTTTTGTGAATCCCGAACAAGAAGTCGAAGAAAATCTTCAACTGTTACAATATCAGCTTTCAACAACTTCTTATGTAATGCTCCATCTTTGGCTATTCTGTCCAATCTCCACACTTCATCATGCAATGCAGGTGGATAATGTTTTTTGTACACTGCAAGTGAACAATAATGCAAGCCAAACAATGAAAACAACTGCAGAAGGATTCAAGCCAACTGCAAGAGCAGCACATGGTTATTTGTAGTTGAAAACTTACATTCTCCCCTGTGATCTTTAACAGCAAAAGCCTCGGTTTTAGCTTCTCGAACACGAATTTCTTCGCAATATCCGGGAGCAATCTTCAAACCTAGCCTGAATTTTCTACTCCTAATCCAGCTTGAATTATCAGTGAAAGAAAGATCTCCTAGGGTTCCAACTCCTTCCTTGAGGGTCACTTGTAGTTCCCCGGTCAAAAGCGGCCGTTTCCCCTCGCGTTCTTTAACTTCGTAGCTCTCAAACTGTTCTTTAGTCCAATCTTCATCAGATTCCTCGTTGAAGTCACCTTCAAGCACCACAACATTGAGTTTGAGTGATGATTCTGGTCCAGTTTGAACCACAGTCCCTGAGATCACATCGAGTAAGACGACATGGATGGCGGCCCCTTGCTCACCCTCTACCTTCCCTCCTGTGAATAGGTGAGGTGGCATTCTTGTTCTGAAATGAAGCTGTAGATTTCTTCCATCTGCACTCTGTAGTCTCGGTGGTGAACTCCTATCACATGATAAATGTTGTTATCAGAATCTTTTAGCAGACCACGGTGTCGGATAGGTATCTTATGAAGAATGCTTATTTTTTAAAGAAAAACATTTCCAAATATTTGAAATATTATACTCCTTCATATTCAAATATGTATTGAACATGATTATTTCTAGAAATACAGAGAGGAAAGCTACCTTTTATGAACATGATGAATATGAAAGAGAGTAAAAGTGAAAATTATAGTTTAACGTTCAAATATTGGGTGTAGAAAAGCAAACCTCGCAGTCAATGTACCATTCCCTATTCTTGTCAAAGCCCGCTCCACTTCTTCACTGACCTGTAATTCATTTGAAATGTAGAATCAGTAGAAGCTTACTCGGATTCGGGAGTGAGTGTTGAATTAAGTATGTGTTCATGTTAATTATTTTGAAGTTTTTTTCACGAATATTTAAAGAATCATAACCTCCTACCACACCATATATGAATATGTATGGATAATTACAGATAGAATAAAGCATCATAGAGCATAACTTTAAATGTTCACGGTTGCTCCAACCAAATTGCCATTAGCACAGTTTTGGACTATATTTACAGAAGAATACAGAATTTAAACTCTTAAGGCAATAAATGCTATAGTAAAAACAGATCATATAAACCTAATTTATGCCGTTTGTGGACCTATCAAGCACTAAATGGCAGTAAATATATAATATAGTAAAATCATATAAAATAGAGCTTATTATCAAGAATGTTACATAAGCTGCAGCCATGGTTGCTTAGAGCTGGATTCTCCAATGTTATTCGGACTTGGAGGTGAGTGTCAAATACGGGTATGCTTAATTTCTTCCTAAGTTTATTCACATGTATTGAGAATGATAATCCAATGTGTTCGGTATGTATTGAAAGAAACATTTGACTCACAATTCTGCGAAACATAGGCTCCAAAGATGAGCAAAGTCTTTGCATACTATCCACCTTCAGAGCTTCGACAATAACACTGCATATACATATATGTATACTATCAACAGGAATGGACTTGCAGGTTGCGTATGTTTATATAAACCATGTTAAGCAATTTCATCAAATTCAACAAAACCTATTCATTTACATGACATGATACTGAACTGTGAAATTAAAGAAACCTAAATGGCAAAACCTACATCAATCCTAAAGCTTTTGCCTTGTGTTTTCTACAGGACAAGAATGAACACATTGCATTTACAAGTCACTGGTTTTGGAACTCAAATATATATAATTATATAAGTACCATTCTTGATATAGCCATCTCCATAGCTTTCTGATCCATTGAAGTTGCTGAATAAAAAGGTCAAGCTATTTGTTTAAGTCTCTTTTTTTTTTTTTAAATTATATCTGATAAATATCACGTTCAAACATTCAAGTGAACAGCTGATATGCATAAAGTCAAGGAAAACAATTCAAGAACTCATGCATCTCAATCGGATTTGATTTCTTAGAAACTCTAATAAACAGCTAGTAATCATCCAATTAAGCAAACAAATACAGGGACTTGATAAAAATGAAAACTTAGCTTCTAAGCAAGAGAAAAAAGCAGGCATCAGGTTGAACAAGTACCTTGCCAAAGCGGGTAACTTTGGTTTCTTCGTTTCTGTAAGATAGGCTGCATCTTCAATACCTTGCTCATGCCCTCTCTTGTTCCTTGAGTTTTCCATTAAGATAGTTGTAAATATCCCAAGAAGATTCAAAGAGGAGACTTTTAGAACATACGTTTTGTGAGTTTCCTAAACCAAGGTCCAAAGATAAGACCAAATTTATTATTATTTAATCACAGTTATTGCAGATCTGGTGATTGGACAGATCCAGATTTGTAATAGTTTTATTTTAGTTGTCTGAAATAATGAATATACTATACAATTGAAGAGGAACACAGGCCAGCTGTGTATCGAGACTGGAAGATGCATTATGAAACCGCGTTTCTTCGGCATCTCATCATGTCTTTTTAACTCAAATGCTACGCATGTGCTCTCTTTTTTGTCTTTCGTTCTTGCTCAAAGTCAATGGTTGATCCACGTATTAATCATTGCTGCCATGATTATTTTGTTGTTTGGATGGTCGGAAAATGTTCAAAAGCTTTTCCTTTTGTGTCGGTCGAAGCCTTTTAAGGAGATATGTTGGGATGAGTCTGGTGCGGCTAAAAAGGATAAGTTTTGGAACTTGTCTAAAAATTTAAAATGTTACTTTTAAATAATATATTAAGTTAGTTTTTTCTTCTAATTTTTTTATAATGTTTTAGATTTTTCACAATGTATCAAAATTTGTCAAAAATATAAAAAAAATAATTTAAAATGTTCTAAAAAAGTTTGACATTTTAGATTTTTAGACAAATTTTAAAACTTGTCATTTTTTAACTACACTCTAAACCTGCTGCACTTTAGACTCCCGATGAGTGGAAAACATGGATTATATTTATATGGCAATGGCAGTGGATATTAACTATATTCACTGCAAGTTTGGTTTGCTGGGAAACTATAAAATATTGCAGTCTCAGTGTCACAGTCAACACTGTTGGACTTCACGATTTTGTACAAAAAACATTTATAAACCTAATCAAACTTTAGTATTTTAAAAGTATGTTTGAACTTATTTTTGCACACAAAAAAGAGAGGAAATAGAACATCCTGTTCTATAACTTTGCTTCAAGTGAAGAAATTGCAGACACTAGTATGACAGAATCAGAGGTGAAAATTGTTTAGATACTTATACAGGGGTTAAGGCAACTACAAATGAAAGGGGAGATTGAGGGGCATTTTGCCCTAACAAGACTACTTGAGGCTCAAGCAACTTCGCTTGCCTGCTTCGATAAATATAGGAGTGGGTGAAGGGAGGCTTCAAATTATGGAGTCTAGGATATTCAAATGATTTATATAAACAGTTATTCACCTTCCCACCCCATATGTCGAGCTCTTTGTTCCCATATCGTCGTAATTTTCCTCTCCTTTATCAGCAACGCCTCAGACCGTTCTCTGGCTCCCTCGCAGGTTTCTGTGGCAGCAATACACTTTTCTGCCTCCCTTTGATACTGGGAAGCCACCCTTTTTGCTTCTCCAAAGGTGATGTTCATATGCCGAGCATGCTCTTCAGCAACAGCCTCCTGCAACTTCAACTCTTCAGTCAGAAGGTCCACGAATTGCTTCTCCATCTCTTGCTTCAAATCAGGGTCACTGCTTCCACAATCTGTGTCACCATTAATCATATTATTCTATACATAAAGGCCATTGGTCGATAGGAAATTGGGCGGGCAATGATTTGATATAAATAAAACGACAAGTATAAGGCGTTAGTCATAAACACCAATTGATTTGAGTTGAAAGAATAAACTCTAACCTGTGACCGAGAGATTGGCCAACCCTGTAAAAGAACAACAAAAGCACAAAAAGCATGTGAGTAATTCACATAGATAACCAAAAGTCTCGAGTGCCAAGAAGCATGAAAACATGTAACAAAAACTTTACAATCACTGCCCTGATTACTAGAAAGAACACAAGAAGATTCTGTTCACATTACAAGGTAATATTGTCCAGATGCAAAATATCAGGTGCGAAAGAAGGAAGGACAATATAAGTTCATGTAATGTATAGAAATTTGACAGTTTTCACTCTGTACTTGTTATTTTGTATCAACGTAGTTTATGAAGAGCAGAAGCAGCCCGAATACAAGTGCTGTTTCATGATCAACACCAGATTTATTCATATGCTTGACACTTGATTTAAAAAGCGAGAACAATGGTGCAAAAGCACCGAAAATAATCAAATAAAACAGCTGAATTATAATCGATTCACAGAAAATATATGTTATCCTGTTTCATTGTCAACAAACTCATCTTCACAAGCTCAACAACACAGGCAGACAAAGTGTGAAATCCTGTGAAATCTCGACAGTTGTTCCCTTGAAGAAAAACCCAATAAAGTTTTACTTTCCTAGAGTGAAAAAGAACAAACTCACTAGAAAAAGAAATAATGGTTCTTTAAGACTATCAAAACTTATAGCCTAAATCCAGGGTTATCACAGAAATGGGAGTAGAAGGGGCCAAAGGGATACAAAGCTGAGACAGAGCAAAAACCTTGGGTTCTGTAAATATCTTTTTGGTAAATTACATGTTATTTTATGATTCATGTTAGAGACTCCTGACTTTCCCTCCTAACAATGTCTTCTCCAAGGAGAGAACCCGGGAAATGTGCCTTGACATTGAACCCAACCCTTTTTAGTTCCCAATGACAACAAAAACGACTACTTTTAAATCCCTCCACTGAACATATGATTAAACAAGCACAAATCTGAGTTGAAACTGAAATTTGGTTTTAGTTTGTTACATCCGCTACACGTATCCAAGCGAACTGATGCCTTAAAAACTAGAAGCAGCAGCAGCAATAGATCAAAATAACAGGGATTTGACATTAAAGCTACTTAACACGACATTTCCAGAGCTCAAAAGCAGATCAAGACCTCAAATTCAACAAATGGGTATAACTTAAACAAACAACCCAGGATCACAAAAGAAAAGAAATTGGATGATGAATAATAATAGAGAAGAGAGAATACCAGGGGAAATCTTGAGAAGGGAAAGAGGAGGAGGGCAGTTACAGATGCAAGGAGGACAAGAGGATTTGGAATCAAGGAATCTGAGAGTTTTCTTGAATCTCCAATAAAGAGCAGGTCCACATACTCCCAATGCTGAAACTACTGCAAATATTACTAGACATGCCCTCAACATTGTCCCTGATGATCGCCGTGGCATGCTTCAATCTCTCTCCGTGTTTACTCTGGGTTTTGTGCAGCCAGCGGATGAACTGATTGATCGCTATGAATATACTTCAACTGTCATTTTTATTCATTGTAAGTGTAACCAAGAGCCAAACCAGGCGAATCTAAAAGGCCGTGTTAGATTCACAAAGTGGCCCAACAAAATCCTCTGCTGTGAAATCATAGCGGTCTGTCGGATTTGACTTTTTACCCTGGGTTTCCATTTTATTTTATTTCTAATATGTTTTTTTTATCGAAATATAGAATTATTTCTAATACGTTATTTCAGTTTGAAATCGTGTTTTGGGTCATTTTAATACTAATGAAATTTACATAAAATGTCATTGTGTTGTGTTTCGCATCATTCTTCGATAATCACTCCATTTGCATGGCCATGGACCATATGGTAATGATGAGGAAAGGGATGGCGGCTGATGGAGATTATTTTTGTCGGTGATTTTTGGCAGGGCACAACTCAGTCCGAGCTGTTCAAATCAGTAAAATATCGTATCGAAAGAATATAATTTTTTTACAAATAACAATTTCTAGTTTTATTGAATAAGGTCTACAAAAATAATAAGACAAACTGAGATTTCTCTTAAAACTATCATAGTGCACAAATTAACTACTTAAAAATAAAATAGGACCAACCGCGGAAAGAGTTAAACAACTTCGACAAACACCATAAATTACTACAATAATTAAGGATTCATCGAGAACAAGATAACGGATTTGATCAAACAACACAAAACAAGCCACAACACAAATTATTATATTCTATATGATAAACTATTTGTCACACACAGCCAATGGCAAGACTATTTGTTTTCCCTCCACTTTTCATCCAAAGGAAAGGGAAATATCAGGAATTCTCACAAGCAAACAATCTTGATAAACCATGTATAAACAAATTACAGCCATCAGCTTCAGAGTCTAACACAAGTGAATCCAGCATTGCTGCTTTCTCTAGGAACTTCACAGTATGGTACAACATTGATTGGTTTTCTTAGCCTGCTTGTAGAACATCTGTTTCAACAACCAGAATTATGTTCAGTGTTAGCAACAACATACTGTACTTTGATTGGTAAAGAAGTGCTAAAACAGAAAGAGAAAGGATACACTGCAAATAAGCATGATTAATAGGAAAGAAACAGAGGTGTTTGATGGAGTGATTGTGTTAAAGTATTGCACATGTACCTGAGATGCAGCACTCAGGTCTGAACTCTTCTCAACCAAACTGTCCAGCTTCTCACCTCGTGCAAGCACACTATCAATAGTTTTATGCTGCATCAATTAAATAATTGTTTCAATGTGTGTCAGAAGAATTAATAATCAATCACTTGCTAACACGAACATAGTAATTATTTCATCAATATTTCATGTTGCATGTTTAACAGCAATAGTCAACAGAAAAATTATGGACTGTGAAGGTGTGGCATAGGCTGCTATTTAGCCATTTGATAGGCGATGGTCTCCTTTAAAATCCTCGAGTTGAGAAAATATATAGAAAACGAACGTATGGTAATCTCGTTAATTGCTTATGTGCCAAACATATCAAACTAGAAGACAATCTGCTGAAGGTTTCAGTATTTTTGGAAGTGCTTCAGATCATTAGCAATATTTGCAAATGTGAACTAATTTGACACAACCACATGCAAAGAACGGAACCTAAATATACTTCAATCAGCAGTAACCATGAACCTTTTTCTTCTTATCTAAATAGCCATTTAGCAGCTGATATCCTAAACTTGAATATTTCACCAACAACTTTCTTTCCCCCAATGAAAATAGGCTATAATATCAACAAACCTTTGGTTTACCTGATAACAGAGTAAGAAATTGCAATTTTGCAAATTGTAAACCAAAAATGCACAAAACCAATTATACAACATCCATGATGACCTTAATTAGTTTGCCATGTATAAACAAATCTTTCTATAATTGTTATCATTTATCACAACAACGGAAAAACAATTTCAATCTAAAGCATGTATTTTGCATGTAAGACAACCAAACAGTCAATACAAGTATAACTTTCAATGCAATGATGATTCCAATGTGAAGATTCCATGCTATGATATCTGAAAGCGAAAGAGAGTGCATACAAAATCACCAATCTATGCATCAACAGAAAATACTTACAAGGATGATTTTAGTTTCATCCAACTCCCTCTGAATTTTCAATAATTTATCCGCCTCTGCAGGGTCCTGAAGGTAGAAAGAAGGTTAGAAAAGGATTTTCAAAACAACTTCTCTAAATCACCAAGTAAAATTCTTTAAATAACTTCCGATATGATTTGAAAAGTACAATTCACATACCACATTAAAACTACAGCAAACATGCATGAAAAGTACCTGAAATTTGGTCAAAGCATCATTCAAATAGGGCCAAGGTTGAGTGCTATCTGCTTGCGCATTTCTCCAAGACTCCCCAAAAAATTTTTGATACTCATCTAACACCTGGCAAACATCATCATTTGGAATTTATCAAAGAAAGATACAAACCAACAGAAAATGTTCACAAGATCAAAGCAAAGAGCGGCAAAAAAACGCATATCAAATTGATATCCATCCATCCATCCATAACACTAATAATAACATCCAGACGAAGCATCATGCACAAACGTGACTGGTTCACAAGTGAAACCAAAACAAAGCATAATCATAGTTAAAAGTAAATATTAACTGATATGATACTTCCTATATAACAAAATCAAACCAAACAAACAAGCCTTAGCCTTCATATATTCAGGATCAGCTACAAGAAGTAAGACATAGAGCTAAAATTGTGTTTACTTGGTTGCAGTCAATAATATTAGAAGGCATTGAATCGTAAAGGAAATAATGAAACCTCAAAATGGAGCACTTCGTTTCTTTTACCTGGTTGAGAAGCGAAAAAGCACTTCGAACAGGATAATGATCATCCATAAACCCCAAGGCACAAAGTCCATTTCTGTTGTAAGCATGAACCTTGTACTCTACATTAATATCACCAAACAACAAAATTAGAATCTCTAGAAATAAAATACAATCATAATTTCACATAGTCTAATCAGAATCAACCAAATCATACTCTCAAACCTCAAGAGAAACAAAATCCAAAAACATAGAAAAGATCAGCCTTACTTTTAAGGTCAAAAGCCTATTAATCGTTAGAAAAAGCATTCGAATTATGCTTTTCGTTTGCTATTAAATCTCGTTTTGGAACAGATCAAAAAAATTAACAATCTAATACAAGATAGAAGACAGAAGATCTAAACACAGTGTTATGAATCTAATCGCCACAGATATAAATCGTCAACAAAGCAAGTACTATCCTTCAAAGACGGAATCAAGAGAGTTAAATAAGGTTGAACCAAAATGACCTACCTTCGTGCTGGACGGACTGACGCTGACCGGGAGGGGTCCGTTTAGCGACGGTTCGAGAAACGAAGACGATAAACTCCCTGACGCTTGGCCTTTGGAAGTAACCGAAACGGCTCACATCGGTTGCGTTGGCTAGTATAGTCGGATCGGATCCTTCCGGGTTGCACTTCAACACCACTAACGCCGTGATCTTCATCTTTTTTTCACTTTCTCTCCCAATTTCCCCCCAAACAAAGATTTAATAAAATAATTAAATTATTCTGTTCTTCCTTTTTCTCTCTCGGCGTGAACAAAATTCCGGTGTTTGTTTGGTTGCTCGGGTAAGATTCGTAAGAGAAAAGAACAGAGAGTGGGGAATAAGAATCTGCTATAGTCGAGACCTTTTCTCGATTCGTTGCAATCGCTTAGTCGGCTCGCGTTTTAATGTGCCGGCTATGGAATAGCGGTTGCAGGAAGTGTGGTAGATCCGTCCGTTGATCTGTTGGGTCCCACTATAAATCTCCTATTTTATGGCCGTTGATCTACTTTATAATTGTTACGTTTCATGCTGGACTCGTCCTGTCCAGTTGAACCCAATCCACTTATAAGTATAACAGCCCGAAGAGTAATTTGTTCTTTGTTTTGACTTATACGAGGATTTTAAGCAAGAGTTTGTTCAAACCTATTTTATTAATCGTTTTAGGTTAATTTTGATTTAAAAAATAGTTTTACGTTAAATCGATCTGTTTAATAAGCTATAATGGGTAATTTAGTTTTATAATTTCCTAAGTTGTTCGATATTGGTTTGGTTATTGATAGAATAAATTACATAAATTATTATTTAACGTTTTTTGTTATTAAAGTTTTAAAACGTTTAGTCTACTCACTGAAGTTTAGACATTAAACGTTTTTAGTCACTCTTAAACCTCAAATAGTTGTAGATGATGGTCATTCAGTCCCAAATGTTACCAATCACTTTGCCTCACTCCCTTGAGTCTAAATTCGACCTCTATTTTACTGGAAAATGCTCCGAAGGTTACAAATCGGCCAAAAACATTCTAGTTTGTCTCTCTTCGATCTCCCTCGCTGTCGTATGAAACTTGATTCTCAATATGTTGCTTCAATAGTGCCGATGAAGTTTTCCACCTTTCAGGTTTTGGAGAAATTTTTTTGTTCGCCGATAAATGGACGTCTTAAAAATAATATAGGAGACAAAAAACATTCAATGTCTAAACTTGTAACACCCCTACTCAGTCTGGAAGAAAATCGGGTCGAAAGTGTCATCGAAAATCAAATCGAAACAATCAACATCTGAATCAAGGTCAAACAATTACAAACAATCATAACACTAAAGCAAATTATCCATCAACAGAGATCATAATTTAAATAAGTTATGATTTCAAGCAATTAAAACTAGATTGCAAAGTTTTCAACATTCAAAGACTTATGTGTGAATTTACAAAGGTTTAGGGACTTACCTAAAAACTTTTTAACAATTTACACTATTATAGATTTGGGCCTATTATTAGGGGTGTGCATTTTGGATATCTGCTCCGATCTAAAATTTCGGATATTCGAAAATTTTAGATAGGTATTTTAGTGATCCGTATTCGATCCGAAAAAATCAGATACCTGATTTTTAGATATCCGAAATTTTGGATCGAATATTCGGATATCCAAATATCCAAAATTATGACTTAATTTAATTATATATATTTTTAATTTGACGGTCCTATCCATGAAAATTTTAGGTTTTTGAATATAAAAATCTACAAATTATTGAAAGTAACAAGTTGTATCCATAAAATTTTCAATTTTTCATATATAACAAGTAAAAGTATCGAATATAATAAGATTCATATCTATAAAAAATGGAAATTTCGAATATCGAATATCTAACCCAAATGTGAAATCACTATTCATATCTGATCCGAAATTTTCGGATATCCGATCCGAATTATCCGAAAAATAAAAAAACGGATCAGATATTCAAAATTTTGAATCGAGTCAATGGATAAATGGATCGGATCAGGTTTTTTGCACACCCCTACCTATTCTGACTTGCACGTGAAGAAAAAATTATCATCGTGTAGATTAATCTTCATCATTTAGGGACTAAACAATGAAGTTACAAAACTTTAGGGATCTATTTGTAAATTTCTCAAAATTTTAAGGACCAAAGGAATGTTTATTTCAGTTATAGATATTATTATTAATCTCATATTCATCCTAAAACTTAAATTAAAAAAAATGACGATTGAATCAGAGTACAATTGAAGCAGTTATGAAATAGTGACCAAAATATAAAATTTCAAACTTTTAGAGGTGGTTTTCGCAACCTTTGAGAAAAGTTTTGAAACCTTTGCCACATATTCAAAAATTTGACATTCTGGAATGAATATTTCGATACTCTTAAGTATAGTCTCAAAACCTTTGCCATATTGTAAAACCCTTAAACATATTTTCAAGTTGTTTTTTTGACTAAAAACACATTTTAAATTCTTTGCAATTTGGTCCAAAACATTTTTCAAATATTATATCAAAACTTAGTTCTACAATCTCCCCCTTTTTGATATAATGAAACCAACTTGAAAATTTGTTTGGGATTCTCTCCTCATTTATATTTTAAAAATTGAATAAGAGATTTAAGATTCAAAAACAATTAAGCTCCCTCTTATTCATTTGAAAATTCATTTTTTTCAAACTATTTCTCCTCCTTTTTGTTATATCAAAAAGAATTTAAAATTGACATTTAGCTCAAAATAACTTAGGAGGCAAAAAGAAAATTGACACATTTAAAATTTTGGTTTAAAAATTGGCCCCCCTTACTCAAAGCATCATAAGAATGTTAGTTCAACATATATGATAATCTAGTTTACACAAATGAAAATAAATCAAATAAACACAAAAAAACAACTAGATTTTACCACACTTGAACTCAAGGTAGGATGTGAAGCCTTTCTTCTTCAAGTGTTCCCTTTTTGTGTGCATGGAGCTCCCCCTAAAATTTGGACCTGTTGAACACTCTCCATCACACCTAAAACAAGATGATCAAGTAATTTTTGGTATCCAAATTGCTTTAGATCCATAGACGTTAGTTGCACATAATTTAGTCCCCTTAGGAATCTATTTTTCAATTTCATCCCTCTTTGTTGAAGTGATTAGATCTTTTGGAACCCAAACACTTCTAAAACATTTTCCATTCAAAAATCTAGGGGCACTAGATTGTCTCACATAAAAATTTGATTTTCCAAAATTATTTTTCTTGTCAAGCTCTTTGGAAATCAAACCTTTTTCTTTCTTAAGATCATCAATTTCTTTTTGATGATCTTTTTCAATCGTTTGAAGCAAGTTTTGTAAGTTTAAAACTTTAAGCTCAAAATCTTTAATTTTTGCTTCACACTCTAAATTGGTTTTAGAAAGCAACTCATTTTCGGTTTTCAATTTTGAAATCAATTTCTTGTTTTTCGAAAATGAAGCCTTGAACTCAAAAACCAATTCATCATATGCTTCTTGTAACTTATCAAAATAATATGAATTTGAAATAGATGAGTTAGAAGTTACCTCCCCCTCATTGAGGGCCATCAAGCATAGGTGGGCTACCTCATCATCGGTGGAGTCCCCATCACTCCATGTGGCCACATATGCTTGTTTGGAAGATGATCCCCACTTTTTGGATTTGTGGGAGTTCTTCATCTTCTTCCTCGATTCATGCTTGGATTTATCCATTTCGCTCTTCATGAACCGGGTGAATTTGTTGAAGAGATGTGTCATCTTCATGAACCGGGTGAATTTGTTGAAGAGATGTGTCATCTTGGTCTCCTTGACTTCATCGGTTCTCTCGTATGTGACTTCAAGCTTGTCCCATACCTCATTGGCACTCTCACAAGAAGACATCTTCTCATAGATGGTTGGGCCAAATGCACAAAAGAGCATGTGCAAGGCTTTGCAATTAAGCTTCATCTTCTTGCGATCGTCGGCACTTCATTCCGCTTTGCTTCCTTGAGGCACGAACGAACCATCTTGTTGGGTTTATAGCACGCTCGAATTGATCTTCTAAAACCGTTAAGAGGGTTGAATTGAACTCCGAAAGAATTGGCTAAAACCTAACGGTGGAGTGACGGAACTCCCGAAAATAAATTAATAAAATTAAATATAAATAATTAAAATCCTCCAATAAGGTCTTGACACGTGTCACCACTTAATTAAATAATTTATTTTTTAAATATACCTATCAATTGCCATGTGACAGTTCCGTCACTCCACCGTTAGGTTTTTAACGGCGGTGGTCAAATAAGTTAATTTTATAAGTTCGGTGGTGTGATTGACGTTTTTATAGTTCGGTGGTTCAAATAAGTATCTCCAATTTATTTGATAGTCAGTGATGTAGTTTTCCCAACTTGTAATTAGCTCAATTTCATATATGGATACTTATTTTTACAAAACTCCCACTTTAAGGATTAGGGTTCATGTGCATATATGTTCTAAATTTAATCAAATCGGTACCAAAAGAAAGCTCAAGACATAGACTTACCAAATATGGTAATGAATTGAAGAATTGATGGCTAATTTAAAGTGGGTAAAATACAAATATTATCACTCAAATATCTTCTCATTTCTATTTTGGTCAATCAACTTTCAAAATTTTTAATTTACTAACTGAACTTTCAGATTGTTCATGTTTTAGTCAATATAAATTAATTTATTATTATTATTAAATGACATGACATTTATTATTATTAAATATAAAATAATTTAAAAAATCATGTTTATTAAATAAAAATAATTTATAATTATATCCCAAACTCTAAACCTCAATTCTTAAATTATAATCTCAATCCATAAACCTAAAACCTCCCTTTTTCAACCATACCCTCACCGGTAAAATCTTCAGCAGTCAGACTTTCATCGGCTGTCTACCACCCTCACCCTAAAGTCAACAACATACTTAATAGATCCGCACTTGTCATCAAGTGTATATCTTATATTTACAACATTTGTGCATTCAGAACAAAGAACAAATAATGATGTCTTATTGGTGAAGCAGGTGACTACTGCTAATATTTTATGTTTAAATTTTCTTAAAATTCCGTAATTACCCAAATCAATTGCCAGTGTTACCTCTGTCTCGCTTGTTGATTCACCTCAATTTATTTCTCATTTACTTTTTCTACCGGTTAAAAGGATGGACCAATGCCCACTTTCATCATCTTTTACTTTTCTTATTCCTTTTCTTTCTTTCTTTTAGAATTAGCTATAAAACACGGTGATATAACACGTCATGGTGACTAACCACCTAAAGGAATATGGAATAATCAAGCCTTAGACCCTTGAACTTACCACCACTTGCATCTATGGCTTTCAATTTTATTTCTTTAATATTTGGTAATTAACTCATAATTCCTCAAATTGAACTTAATTAAATCAAATTTAATCGGATCGAATAACTTGAGGGATTAGATTTATTTATCGGAAAATAAATTTTCGGGGTGTTACAAAACTTCAGTGAGTAAATTGAACGTTTTGAAACTTCAGTAACCAAATATAAATTTGAGAGTAAAATTCAGTGATGATTTACGTAATTTATCCTATTTTATAAAAAAATCTATATATTTAAAAATACATGACACAACAAACTTATTCGAATTTTAATATATTAAATTCAGTGACTTTTAATATTTGATGTTCGATATTGGAAAACTTTTTCCCATAAACATACATATTCAAGTTTTAAAACCTAAAATAAGACCCTAAATCCGTTAAATTTTAATCCTAAATTCAATATCTAAATTAAATCATTAAGCCATAAACTAAATCATTAAGTCATAAACTAAATATACTTGTATAAATTCAACTTCACATGACATAATGACATTGCATCGTTTTTTTTTAAATTCTAAATATATAAAAGGTTAAAAAATACCAAAAGAAAATAAGTTATTGCTCTAACTACTACAAAACATAACAAATATTCTAGAATCAATTATAATATACAAATTGAGATCTTTCTTTAAATCCACGAGTGTATGAAATTTGTTGGGTAAACAACAACTATAGTCACTAAATTATTTTTATTTTCCTATTTTAATCGCCAAACTATTATTTTTAGTAAAACCGTCACTAGTGTTACGTTTTCTTTTAGTCACTAATGTTATTTTTTTCTTATTTTGGTCACCAATATATTGCTTCTTTTCTATTTTGGTCATCAAATTATCTTTTTCCATGAATTTTTTAATGGCATGTAGAGGTGGCAAACGGGTTAATCGGTTCGGGTCATTTCGAGTCTGATATTCTCGATTCAGATTCGGTTTCAGATCGATTTTAGTTCGGGTCTATTGTGTTTCGGGCCGGTCGATTTTCGGTTCGGTTAATTTCGGTTCGATTGATTTCAGTTCGGTTATTTTCGGTTCAATGAGAGCAGTCAATTTTAATCAAATTTTTAGGTTGGTCAAATTTTTACACCCTATATATGATTTTATAAAGTCAATATATTTGACATTTTAGTGACTTGTGCGACTGTTCATATTTTATCTTTCTTTATTTCTATTAATCGGGTCCATTCGGTTCGGGTCTATTCGGTTCGGGTCCATTCGATTTAACTAAATTCGGTTCGGTTTATTTCGGGTTTCGAATCAAATTTCGAATCAAATTTCAAGTTGATTTTCGGTCTCAGTTCGTGTAATTCGGTTCGGATTTTGAGTCTCAAGTCAAGTTTGCCAGGTCTGCAGGTGACTAAAATAGGAAAAAAATAATATGAGTGATAATCTTGCCAAAAATAATAGTTTAGTGACCAAAACAAAAAAATAATAGTAGTTTAGTGACCAATAATGTTGTTTGACCTAATTTTTTTAAAGTAAGATTACATATATTTAAAGTAAAATCTGTCAAACTTTGTATTTATTCACATTAGTTATGTTGGCTTTCATCCTTATCCCACATTACAGAAATCAAACATTGATGCCTCAACCTCAACCAGCCTTTGATTCAGTCGAGGAAATCCATTTTAAGCCTGAGAATTTACATTTGCTGCATTATCCAAAACCATCCAACAGGCCCACAACAATTTTCTCATCTTCCAAGCAACAATATTAGGATGTTGCCACAGAGACTACCAACCAAGAAAATTCAACAAAAAAAAACTTGTGGAAAAGAGAGAGTGATGGAATCAGGGGTTTAGAAACGGAGGCTCAGATTCGCTTTTTTTTTTCTCAGACAAAGTAAAGGAACAAGGCCGGTGGCTGCAATAAACAGGAGTTTCTGCCCCGCCAAGCAACGGCCTTTTCCCCTCAAAGCCTGAACTTCCATAAGAAAAAAAGGAGATATCATCATAGCCTCACTGCATTCATTTCGAGAGGGAGAGAGAAGAAGAAGAACGCGAGGAGAAGAAACATCGGAAACAGAAACTGAAGAAGCAAAAGACAAGACAATGGCGATGGATGATTCATTAACTGGTAAGGGCAGTTGTTGTGGAAGAAGGTCCGATCGGTGAAATCATAGGCTCCGCTTCCAATCGAAGTAGGTGAGTCAACCGCCCTTAAGAAACCAGCCACCTCCCCGAGAGCAAAGCCTCATACTTAAACTAATGAGCTAACCCTAAAGCACAATTGCTCTGATTTTATTTATGCTACTTCTACTCTTCTCCTCTCTTCCACTTTTGTCCTTCCAGAAGTGTCCAAATTTCGGTGCCAATTTTATAATTTACTTTTCTTTTATGTTTTATTTTTTAAATAATGGGTTAATTGTTATTGTACAATACTCACGTACTTTAACAATTTTTTAATGGGGTTATTTATTTATTTATTTTCTGAATGCATTTTTGTATTTTACTTTAGTTTTGTAAAGGCGTAATGTACTGTAGAACTAGTGTTTTGATATAATAATTAAAAAATGTTTTGGACTAATTTGAAAAGAATTTAAAACTTGTTTTTAAGTCCAAACAACTTGAAATTATGTTTGAGATATTTTAGAGGGTTTTTGGCAATGGTTTTACTATTTTTAAAGAGTCAAACTTGACTTTTCAAGCTACATGTATCGATACGATTGTACCCGTGCATATACCTTTTTGCCTCAGTTTGGTCATTGTCAAAACCCGTATCAAAACAGGCTTGGCCGTTTCGATACGGATCGGGATCGTTTCGGTACGCTTGGTAAGCGTACAGATCCCCTTTCCAACAACCCCAACGACTATTTCCCAACGACCATTTAAAAGAGAATCCGTACCGATACGCCCAGGCTAGCAAGAGCCCAACAGCTAGTTTCTAATGAAGGTCTTACCGATACGGTTCCAAGCGTATCGATACGAATAGCTGCAGAACAACATTTATGAAGGGAAATAAAGTCCTCAACGGCTCCAAATCATCCCCAACGGCTAGTAACGGCTACGGACTCAATTGAGAGTATAAAAGGGACCTCCAAGCATCTTGTAATGGTTAATGCTTCAATTGTTAAAACATTATGAAGTCAAAATTTGTCTAGAGCTTTAATTGTTCATTTCTTGCTTAGACAACACTTGTGAGCTTACATTGTTAAATTTGCTCAAGTGTTTAGGTTTTGGGTGAGAGCTTAGAATTGCAAACAAACACCTTTTAAAGGGATTTCTAGTTTGCTAAGTCTTTCTTTGTAAAGAGAGTGTTCCTTCAAGCTTTGGGTAGAAAGCTTTGAGGGTTGTAACGGTTTCCTCCTTATCCGAGAAAAGGGGACGAAATTCTTAGTGAATTTGTTTGGAAATCCTTAGTGGGGAGCTAAGGTAGTGGATGTAGACCTTGGTTAGAAGGTTGAACCACTATAAATCTTTGTGTCAAATTGCCTAATTTTCACCTCCCACTAAAACACTCAATTATCCAACTTCTCCATACTTGGCGAAAAGAACAGTTAACCGAATCGAGCCCCTAAAATCTCAACAATTGGTATCAGAGCTTAGCTCAATCGAAGGGGATTCACATCCTATTGAGAAGATCCGGCAAGCTCGATCAACATTTCATCAACTGACTCAATGGCACAATCAATCGACAAATCGCCTTTCTTCGACGGAATCACTATGCCCATTGGAAGACAAAGATGAAATTCTTCTTGAAGTCAAGAGATTACAAGCTATGTGACATAGTTGAAGATGGTCTGTTTGTGCCTAAAGGAAGCAAAACGGAATGGAGTGCCGACGATCGCAAGAAGATGGAGCTTAATTGCAAAGCCTTGCACATGCTCTTTTGTGCATTTGGCTCAACCATCTATGAGAAGATGTCTTCTTGTGAGAGTGCCAAGAAGGTATGGGACAAGCTTGAAGTCACATACGAGGGAACTGATGAAGTCAAGGAGACCAAGATTGGGCTCCTAACCTTAGAGTATGAGAACTTCAAGATGGATCCGGAAGAGAACATCGAGAAGATGTTCGATAGGTTCTCCACTATCACCAATGGTTTTAAAGGTTATGGAGAAGCCATCCCGGAAGAGAAGCTTGTCCGAAAGCTCATCTACTATCTTCCCGAGTCATGAGACTCAAAGAGGACCGCTATCATCGAAGCCAAGAATCTCAAAACCTTGAAGCTTGATGAACTAATGGGGTCACTTCTCACTCACCAAATAATGACGAAAAATAAAGAAGAGGAGAAGAAGAAGGAAGAGATTAGAGCGATAGAAAAGAAGAAGATCATGGAGTTAGGCATCAATGCTAGTGCCGTAGCTCTCAAATCCTCCACATGCCATCATGTAGATTCAAGTGAGAAGGAAAGTGAAGATGAAGAGATGGCCTATCTCTTCAACAAATTTGCCCGATTCATGAAGAGCAAAATGGAAAATTTTAAGCATGAATCGATGAAGAAGATGAAAGACTCCCACAAATCCAAAAAGAAGGGATCATCTTCAAAACAAGCATATGTGGCCACATGGAATGATGTAGACTCCACCGATGATGAAGTACCCCACCTATGCTTGATGGGCCTCAATGAGGGGGAAGTAACTTCTAACTCATCTATTTCAAATTCCTATACATTTGATGAGTTACAAGATGCCTATGATGATTTGCTTTTGGAATTTAAGGCATCATTTTCTAAGAACAAAAAGTTGATTTCAAAAATAAAAATTGAAAATGACTTGCTTTCCAAAACAAATCTTGAACTTGAAGCAAAATTGAAAGATTTTGAGCAAAAATGTCTTGATTTACAAAATTTGCTTCTTAAAGTTCAAAAAGAAAAAGGTTTGATTTCCAATGAACTTGAAAAGAAAAATAATTTTGGAAAATCAAATTTTTATGTAAGACAATCTAGTGCCCCTAGATTTGTGAATGGAAAATGTTTTTGAAGTGTTTGGGTCCCAAAAGGACTAACCACTTCAACTAAAAAAGATGAAATTGAAAAATGGATTCCTAAGGGGACTAAATTTTGTGCTACTAATGTCTATGGATCCAAAGCAATTTAGATACCAAAAATTACTTAATTGCCTTTTGCTAGGTGTGATGGAGAGTGATCAACAAGTCAAACTTTGAGGGGGAGCTCCATGCACACATAGGAAGAACACTTGAAGAAGGAAGGCTTCACATCCTCCCTTCAGTTCAAGTGTGGTAAAATCTAGTTACTTTTGCTTTTATTTGATTAGTTTTCATTTAAGTCAACTAGATAATCATATATGTTGAACTAACATTCTTATGATGCTTTAAGTAAGGGGGAGCCAATTTTAAACCAAAATTTTAAGTGTGTCAAATTTTTTTACCTCTATTGTTATTTTAAAACTTAATATTTTAAATTCTTTTTGATATAACAAAAAGGGGAGAAATGATTTGAAAAATTGAATTTTCAAATGAATAAGGGGGAGCTTTTATTTGATTTCATATCTTTAATCTCTTATTCACATTTTTAAAGTTAACGGGTGAGAATCCCAAACAAATTTTCAAGTTAATTTTATTATATCAAAAAGGGGGAAATTGTAGAACTAGTGTTTTGATATAATAATTGAAAAATGTTTTGCACTAATTTGAAAAGAATTTAAAACTTGTTTTTAAGTCCAAACAACTTGAAATTATGTTTGAGATATTTTAGAGGGTTTTTGGCAATGTTTTTACTATTTTTAAAGAGCCAAACTTGACTTTTCAAGCTACACGTATCGATATGGTTGTACTCGTACCGATACCTTTTTGCCTCAGTTTGGTCACTGTCAAAACCCGTATCGAAACAGGCTTGGCCGTTTCGATACGGATCGGGATCATTTCGATACGCCTGGTAAGCGTATCGATCCCCTTTCCAACAACCCCAATGGCTATTTCCCAACGGCCATTTAAAAGAGAACCCGTACCGATACACCCTTAAGCGTATCGATACGCCTAGGCTAGCAAGAGCCCAACGACTAGTTTCTAATGAAGACCGTACCGATACGGTTCCAAGCGTATCGATACGAATAGCTGCAGAACAACATTTATGAAGAGAAATAAAGTCCTCAACGGCTCCAAATCATCCCCAACGGTTAGTAACGGCTACAAACTCAATTGAGAGTATAAAAGGGACCTCCAAGCATCTTGTAATGATTAATGCTTCAATTGTTACAACATTATGATGTCAAAATTTGTCTAGAGCTTTAATTGTTCATTTCTTGCTTAGACAACACTTGTGAGCTTACATTGTTAATTTTGTTCAAGTGTTTAGGTTTTGGGTGAGAGCTTAGAATTGCAAACAAACACCTTTTAGAGGGATTTCTAGTTTGCTAAGTCTTTCTTTGTAAAGAGACTGTTCCTTCAAACTTTAGGTAGAAAGCTTTGAAGGTTGTAACGGTTTCCTCCTCATCCGAGAAAAGGGAACGAAATTTTTAGTGAATTTGTTTGGAAATCCTTAGTGGGTAGCTAAGGTAGTGGATGTAGACCTTGGTTAGAAGATTGAACCACTATAAATCCTTGTGTCAAATTGCCTAATTTTCACCTCCCACTAAAACACCCAATTATCCAACTTCTCCATACTTGACGAAAAAAAACGGTTAATCGAATCGAACCCCTAAAATCTCAACATGTACAAATTTACTTTATACTGTTTGACCTGAAAATCATTTTTGGCTTTTATTCGTGTTATGAAACATTTTAGATATCAATGTTAGCAAAATAATTAATGGTTGAATGAAAATTATTAATTGACTAGTAATCGATGTCTATCGTTAATATGACATATTTTATGTGTTTAAAGTGACGACATGACATATGTCACATGTACATGATGGTGACATAAATATTTTGGTAGGTTTTTGAAATATTTTGGTTCGGTTATTGTTTACAGTTTTAGACAAAATTACATAATCGATTCAACCGGTCATTTACAATATTTGAATATTTTATGAATTAGAATACCATGTAGAATTGTGATTTTGATGTCATTTAAATTATCCGCAAATTTTGTAGTTGTTTGATAATAGAAAGTGTGAATTCTTTTTTTAGTTGTTTTTGATATTTTATTCGCAAATTTATCATATTATTAAGTTTATTATTTTTAATAAACGAAATAAAAAATATTGTCGGAACTGAATCAAATATTTAAGTTATCTAATCAATCAATCATCTAGTTTAATTAGTTGGCTTGAGGGTATCATAAGCCTTTGAATTTTTGGAAAAAAAAATCAATTAAGCCCCTGTATTTTTTTTTCACTCAATTAAGTCCTTATACTCTAAAATTTTATCAATTCACCCTTTTGACCAATGTTGACTGCTAAATTTAACAATTTTTTAGATCAATTTGTGCAACGTATCGTATTACAATGTTGCTACTGGGTATTTTTCAGAATTTATTTTGTTTTATTTAAAAATTCTAAAAAATTAAAAATCATAAAAAATAATTTTCTACAAAAATTTCTGTGAATGTCACGTGACATAATTATATTGTGTCATGTGGCAGTAGTATCTGAAGAAAAAAATCGTAAAAAATTGATGGTAAAAAATGGTCAAAGAACTTAATTGCTTAAATTTATTAGTTTGAGGACTTAATTAGGTGAAAAAAATTTAAGACTTAATTAATTTTTTTAAAAAAATTAAAAGCTTCAAGCACTCTTAAGCCTAATTAATACAATTTAAAATTACCAATTAATTAGAACAATTTACTAACAATCAATGGACATAGTTTACACATCATATTAATTCTGGCAATAATAATGTTAGGTTTTATTATGGAGTAAGAAACAGAACACTGCAAATAATAAATTATCGTTTTATTCAACGGTTTTCTTAAATTTTCTTCTCAAGTACAAAAAAAGCTAAGGTATAAAAGGTACGTAATGGTGCCTACCAGCCACCTTCTCTAAGAAACTTCTTTGGTCATTAGAAATGGGAGCTATGCTTTCGAAAAATACCTCCAATAAAGGGTCATCGAATTCTTTTTCATGATAATCTTAATTAGATCAATCTCATCAGTCCATTCTCTTGTAATCTATCTAACATCTTCATATATTACTTTAAGATAATCACAAAATAGAATACAAAAGGGACTAAATCCTTTCCTCCCCTTAACTCTGTCTTCACTCTTCACCTAGTCTCTCTTACACCACCTCTACATCCCCCGACTATTTTATCTAATAACTTTTAGTTTAAATCTACCGGAATAAACCGCTATAAACCACCATCTCTAATTATACTATCAACACAACTCACCTGCTCGCACTAGCTTTTCTTCTAACTTTTTTGGAACTTAGTTAGCAAATACTTCCCACAAAACAATCAAAATGTGGACATCATAAATAGTCTGATAATCCCCTCAAAAAATATCGATTAGGCAAAACCAAGCAATGAAAATAAAAATCATTTACACATGATATTAGAACAGTGAAACACAACAAGGTTTGATAGAAAGCCAAAATGCCTCTAAATAATAATTGTCTCACAGCATTAATTTTATATTATCACTTAGAATAAGAAACAACTTGCTTTCATAGCTCAGTTGGTTAGAGCACCCGTTTAGTAAGCGGGAGGTCTTGAGTTCGACTCTCAATGAAAGCAATTATATTTTTTCATATCTCAGTTGTTTTTATAGAATTAAAATTTAAAATATATTTCAAATTCTATTATCGAAGCTTTCATAGCTCAGTTGGTTAGAGCACCCGTTTAGTAAGCGGGAGGTCTTGAGTTCAACTCTCAATGAAAGCAAAATCTGTCTTTTTCTGTTCCTTTCATTCTCAAGTTAGCCCCATCCTTTGGGTCATTATATTTTTTTCCCCAACAAATTCATGCTCTTGTTGTGTTTTTTCTTACTCGTCGAATAGTTCCTTTGATCTTTCATTTGCTATATTAATTTTACTAGAAGCATTTTCTTTGTAGGCTTTGGCTTTCTTTTTGAGTACCAGAAGTCGGCTCAAAAAATGTGGGCGTAAGTAAAACCTATTCATCTGCAAAAGTTGAAGGCCGTGTTTATATGCTAATGTTTTGTCTACATTTCTATCAATTCTCTTGTGATTTCTAGTTTCAGTCCGCATCAAATATTTGTATGCTTGCATTCCATTCATGTTATTCTTTTGCCTGTTTAACTTGCTGCAGTTGCAAGATAGCAGACTGAAGAAGCAAAGTTATGGACATTCCAAATGGATGGTGAGTGAAGAATTCTTTTTATAATTATCATCTCCAACTGTTGGTTTTGTTAAGATACTGAAAAGAATATGGTTTCTTTTTGCCTAATACCATTGCCTGCTTTGATGCATGTCACAGGGGCAAGAGGAAGAAGATTAGGCAAATGAGCACAAGTAAGTCTTGCTGTCTTGTTGAAATGAGTTGAATTGTAATTTGAGTGTTTAAAGTGGGGGAGAGAAATGAACAGAAGAGTGTTGAAATGAGGTGGGATAATGACAGCCGTGCTTTTTCTCTGGGTCTTCGTGGGCATGTATGCCAGGTACTCCTCGGAAGT
Source organism: Hibiscus tridactylites (assembly GCA_958450335.1). Classification (NCBI taxonomy): domain Eukaryota; kingdom Viridiplantae; phylum Streptophyta; class Magnoliopsida; order Malvales; family Malvaceae; genus Hibiscus; species Hibiscus tridactylites. Next base: position 61,269,891 of record OY288275.1, read on the forward strand.
TCAAGGGAACAGAGTGTTGGAAAATTACACTCAAAACGGCTGTTATGTTCCCAGCTACTGTCTTGCCATCTTCTTTTTCCGCAATGCTCTGATCGGGGGGCAGTACCATTTGGAACCATGTTTGCTCTGGTATTTTTATGGTTTGGCATCTCAGTCCCGCTTGTTTTTGTAGGTAAGTTATATCGGTTTTAAGAAGCCATCAATTGAGGATCCAGTGAAAACTAGTTAAATTCCTAAACTGGTATGGTACATGAACTCGACCTTCTTCATCCTAACTGGTGGCATACTTCCATTTGGGGCCGTTTTCATTCATCTATTTTTCATCCTCACCTCAATACGGTTGCATATCCGGCTTCCTCTTCACTGTCTTTTTCATTCTTATTGTCACTTGTGCCGAGATCACAGTTGTTCTCTGCTATTTCCAGTTCCAGCTATGCAGTGAAGATTACCTATGGTTGACTTCGGGTTTCTCGGCACTTTACCTATTCCTCTATGCTGCCTACTACTTCACTAAGCTTGAGATCACAGAGTCAGTATGTTGCCTATTCCTCTATGCTGCCTACTACTTCTTCACCAAGGCTTATCTACTCATCATTGAAGATTGATTCATCTTTTTTTGCAACTTGAGCAAAATTCCCACATTGTTTCATCTCGAGGTCACTAGTTACTTGGTTCCGTTATTACTGTTTTATATGAAACCCTTAGGCAATCTCTTTAATGTTTTATTCACGCATTGGATAGTGTTTTGTTCATCCTGCAGTTTTGTAAAGAACCAGTTTAACTGTGTCATTAAGGAAAATAAATAAATAAGAATTCAAATTAGTGCTTTGCATGGTATAAGCAAGCTCTACAAAGATACCTGCCAGAAACAATGAAAAGTGAGAACTCAAGTTCTGGAAACCAGAGTTCGTTGTTTAACATCTTTAAGTCTACATAAATATTCAATTATAATTTACAATACATGAAGAATACGAAATAAGAAGAGAAGGTCGTCATAGGGTCAGACTACCATTTCAGCTTCTCTAACGCTGGTGGGGATCCCGATATCTAACCTCATGGTAGGTTTATATTGATCAGGCGCAGCAGCACCAGCCTGCACACAAATTTCCACCACAGCAGGGGCTTGCCCGTAGAAAGACCTCAGCTCCCGCCGCAATGGCGGTCCTTTCACATCAGGCAAATGCCACACATATCTTGGAGGTATCAAGTCATCCAGCACTGCTGCTTGCCAACCATGTTGCCCATTTCGTTGCTGGTGCTTGTGGGCACCACAGTTCTGTGCTTTGTGCCCTGAGGGACCAACGTGCACCTCTGGGCAATATCCACAAACCCTCACAGGATACATCCTCATTAGCTTCTTGGCTCCTCTCCTCATCTGTTCCCATGCTTCGAGTGTTTCCTCAGCAAGCCGGATTGTTTCCTCTTCATCGCAAGGAGCTACTATCTCCGAATCGGGTATTTCAGTCAATAATGGTTTCAAGGGAACTTCAGGGACAGGATCTGGTAGTTCACTTTCATCAGCATCAACAAATTCGCTTTTACCAATCCAAATGATTGGCTTTCTTCTCCTCTTTGTTGGAAATTCAGGAACATCAACACCAGCTTGGATGCAGAGCTCAACGACCGCGGGAATCCGAGGAATGGAGAATCTCTCATCGTGGCGTATACGCTTTCCAAGGCGATCATATAGATGGTAGGTATCGACTGGCAAGACTACATCATCAACAGTTGCATATGTCCATTGATGAAGGCCCTTACGGACGGAAGCACGGTAACCCCTACATGACTTGAATGGATGTGCGACAGGACCAACATGAATTTCATTACAATAACTGCAAACATGTAAGGTGAAGATATCACTACAGCATACAATCTATACACATTCAATGCTGAAAATTAATTTTATAAAAAACTAACAAGCTCTGATTATGATTACAAATTAAAAAAGTCTAATTACATGATAAACTAAAGTAGTAAACATAACAACAGGGGCCTGAGAGAAAATCTCAAATATGTAGTCATTATGATTAGAACACCATGATTTTGTGAATAAGGAAATAAGTATGGTAGGGGGAGAAATATATACCAGCAAGCATGAACTTTCACCACCTTCAAGAGTTTCTTGAGATTGTTAATTAATGTAACCCTTGCATTCAGCACATCATAGGCAAGGGGTAGTAGGGTTTTAACAATTAAGCCATTCTTTGGAGGTGGAAGCGGTTTTTTAGGCTGGCCTCTGCTCTTCTTGAACCTCTCCCTAGCAGCTCGCCTCAGCTCCACTATGGGTACAGGGAAGGGCTTCTTCTCTTTCTTTGAATAATAGCGAGGCAAATCCGCATTTTGAGGGTGATCACATTTAACTACCAATGCACATGGTTGATGAAACTTTCTTGAAGGCACATTAGGCTTTGCCTGGAGTTTGAGTTCACCACTGCTGCGCTGCGGAATGCATCAATTCCGAAAGTATGCATATCTGTTAGAAGCATTCTAAAACTAACAGTTAAATCAAAGAGACTCAAGAACACTCTTAAAATCACTAAACTGCTGGGTTCTAAAGCAATTATAATTACACAGTTCTAACAAGACTTCATTTCGACAGTTCAATCAACCATTCTCTAGGCTTCAATTCCGACATGCTCTCAACATTATTTAACAAATGGAACTCCAACCTTATCAAGGGAAGAAAAATGCAAAGCCAGATGGTGCAAACCTCCAAAGAAGAAAGCGAACTAAGGCCCGGGCAGAGGTTGAGTCTCATAAAATCAGCTCTTGAGTGGTACGAAAGCATTGATGGCAAAGTCAGATGATTCTTGCCTGAAACCAGAATTAAGAAACAACAAGTGAGATAAAACCCATTTCTTGATTAGTGAAATAAAACCCAGGAAAAGGCCAGAGATAGTGAAGAAGCAAATGAGAAGTTTGGGTCTGGGAGAAGGAAAGAAAAGCTTACAGCAGCGAATCGAAGGCGAAGCTGAGATTAACAGGAACAGTGAGAGGGATTTCTTCTTGTAAATCTTTTGTTATCTAAATTCTCACCCTTTCAACAGAAACAGGGATTATTCAGATTTTTGGTCCACTGATAATGAAGAAGCCTATGCACTTTGTATAGAGGATTTTTCTTTAGCCTTAATTTCGAAGGATCCATCGGGCCCAAAAATGACAGTTCTATGCCTCCCATGGTCTGGGCCAAGCCCAACATCTTATTTCCCATCCCCACCCCCTTTTTGTTAATAATTGGTGGGAAAATACACTTACTTCATCCCAATAAATTTATCTAATATTGATTTTTTTAAAAGTCAATTTAAATTATGGTCATTATTATTTTAAATATTTTAATCGATTAAATTTTATAAAAATATATTTTAATACTACTTGATTGTAATTTTTTAAAATATGTTACTTTATATTTTTATCATTAATAAATTTAAAATAGTAATGAGTTGAAGTTAAAAAAATTTTAACAAAAAAATTAATACTGAACAAATTTAATGGACAAAATGAGTATTTGTTTATGATATAATTAATTGAATAAAAGATGATTTTAAGAGATTCAGATTTAAATCGCTTTGTTTGTAACATGTGTATGCATTGTTAGAAAGTTAAGAATATACATAACCATGTAATATTTTGTATTCACCTTAAGATTACTAAAAGATTCAAAGACAATCAAGAAAAACTGGTATAAATCCAATTGGACATAAATTGAAAAACCGGTCAAAATTGACTTTTCAAACCATTTAAATTGAAAATTAATAATATATTTGATTGAGTAAGTCAGAATCATTTATTAGTTAAACCGGTATAAATTTAATAAAATACTTTGAGTGCATTGGTAAGACACATTGTACTCCTAAAAAGAGGACGCGAGTTTGAATTTTGAAGACGACATTGTTGGGAGGGGTAGTATCGCACCCAAACATGGACCATAAGACAGACATGCATATAACTAAAACATACTAGTTATATATAAGATTATACTTTGATACACAATAGGTTATTAAATAAAAATAAATAAAATAAAAAGAAGAACAAGAAAACAAGAAATATAAAAATAAAAAGAGAATTTTTATTATATTCTCAGTATATAGTGTTTACAATGCTTCTCCGAAATTTGTATTAATAAATCTTATTATAAAAACTTTTTCGGGTACTAAATTGATAATGAGATACGATTTTAGATTAAAAAAATCATTTAACCCAATAATAAACAATGAAAATGTATATTAATAAGGTCATATTGATAATTTATTCATTTTCGAATATTTTGAAAAACAAAAAGATTTCAACTCCCTAGAAAAAAAAACATGACCAAAATGGTGTTGAGTTAGAGCTGAGACTACACAATATTACCAAGCCAAAGGAGCAATGGGAGTTGAGCAGCAGGCAGTAGAAGAAGAAGATAATGGCGGTTGGTTGAATGTTTTTCAGAGCTACTCACCTCCGCAATCAGAATTCTGTTCATGATTTTCACAAACAACATCCCCATACACAAACATTCCCACACTGTAACTCCAAACAATCCTCCAAGTTAGCAGCGTTATCATTCTCACTTCTAGGCTCTAGCTATCATTTCCTTCACTTTTTCACTTTGATGAGCACTGCAAGTGCAAGTGGTCAATGGTGGGGGAGTGCCCACTTTGTTTTCTATTTCTCATTTAATGACCCACTGGCTTAACTCATAAGCAAAGTTAGCAGTACTTGAGATTTTATCCCACAAAAATGTTGAGTGCATGCTTGCTACGGGTGTAAACGAGCCGAGTCAAGTTTGAGTAGTGCTGAGCTCAACTCAATTTGGTAAGATTTTTAGTTGAGTTTGAGCTCAAGTAATTTTTAACGAACTTAAGATATCTGAGCTCGACTCGGCTCGTTAAGAACTCGAGTCGAGTTCGAGCTTGATTCGAGCCCAATCGAGTCAAATGTTGACAGATATTTAACCATGTGGGCTCGAGTAGCTCACGATTTGTCACATCTTATTTAAAGCCCTATTAGAAAAAAGACTTTCATACATAAGTTATGTAAACTCAAGCTTGTTAATTTTAGTGTTTAAGGTGTTAGTTTAGGGTTTGGAAGTTTAGGTTGTTGGGTTTAGAATTTAGGATTTACATTTTAGGGTTTAGGACTTATGTTTATGATTTATGTTTTAGGGTTTTAGGTTTAGGAATTTAGATTTTAATTTTTTAAAAAAAATTAGTATATTATAATTTCGAGTAGCTCGCGAGCTTTTCGAGTCGAGTATCAAGTAGTTCGACTCGTTAAGAACTCAAGCCGAACTCGAGCTCGAGTCTAGTTCAATCGAGTCAAATTTTAACCGAGTCAAACTCGAATAGCTCGCGATCTGTCTTGTCTCATTTAGAACCCTACTTGCTAGCTAGCCAGGCCAGCTATGTGCCTCAAAACAGTTCAATAGAAGAAAGATTAAACGGTTGAGAAACAATAGAGGAACATTCATAAAGTACATTATTTTCTTAGCTCATCCATCTTTAAAACTGATGATGATGATGATGGTAGAGAATCCATGGCATAAGCTGAAAGTATATTTATTCCTTTGATGAGTCATGGATGTTGATGTTCACACACTCACATGTCTATATCAGATAAAAAGCCATTCATATGCATCACACATGTGATCTATTGTGTCTTTTGGATAGAGTTGCATAATTTTTAATGAATAAATAGCAAGAATCCGGTCACCCACAGTGGTGTTTACAGTTTTCAAGAGAACCTCCACAGCAGCTTTGTTTTTTTTTCCTTCCCTTTTTCACATCCTTTCAAACTTTCTTAAACCCTGAATTCAAAGGGTCTTTGTTTTGTGTTATGGCTCGGAAGATAAGATTTGGTGGGTGGATTTTGATGGAGGAGATTACTAGTTTAACCCTTTTAGTAGCAGGGGAAACTACTAACGCCGCCTGCAAATTGAATTCACTTGAGTTGTCTGACTGTGACTTTCTATCTTGAAGCCAAATTTGGTTTATTCCCTTTTTTTTTCTTCTAATAGATGATGGGGGTGGTGGGAGAGAGAAGAAAGAATCCCTGTGAACAATGTAAAGGGTAGATTAGGGCATTTTATGAAATATTTTTAAAGTAGAAGTATGGTATTAAAAGATTTGATAAAACAGAGGGGCCAACAGTGTCATTATCCCAAAAGGAACTCACCAGTCACCACTTTGTGCTTAAAAACAAGGTTCCTTGAGCAGGTGAAACACCCCAACAGCAGCACCAACAAGACAAGGAGAACAAACACATCAGAAAACAGCATCATCCTGTTTTATCTTCATTGCTTTATTTTCAGCAAACCACACATCAAAAAAACAAAGCAAGAAAGCATGGAAACTCCACACATCACCAAACTCTCTCTTTCTTTCAATGGCCCAGCTCAGCTGGACCAAAATTTATGTTTAGTACAAGAAAAATAAAAGGAAAAAAGAAAGCAAAGATAGAGAAGGTAGATAGATATAGTTGTCTTCGGATGCGCTCCATCAAAAAAACCATGTTTACCAGAAATACCCTTCTGCAACCACTCGAAAAAAGCCATCTTCATCACAGTCTCAACTCTCTAAAGATACATTTTTTTCACCCAGTTGTTATTATGTGGGCTTCTTTGGGTTTTCTTTGTCTACCTCCCTCTCTACACTTATTCTTGCCCTTTTATCATCTGTTGCTCACACCTCATTCTTTCTTATCAAATACCCTTCTTCTTTCTCCCTTTTGACTCTTTCTCTTCTCCATATTTGCTTTTTTTTTTGCCCTTGTGGGGGAGTTCTTCTCTTAATCTCATCCCTGTGTTCTGACTCATGAAGAAGATGAAAGTGGGTGCTGCTTCTATGGACTATTCTCCATTTGCCGTGTATGAGGAGCAAAGGACCAGGTTCAAGCACCGGAGCCTTATGCAAGACTTTCAAGACTTGCACAAGGTAATAACTTTCTTGCTGATTGTTTTGATTTTGAGCTAATTTTGTTAAGTTTTTAGTAGATCCGGTGGTTTTAGTCCTCTGGGGTTTTTGGACATATGTTCATGTCTTCAATCTTTTAAGAATAAGAATCGATCATGATCGTTTGGATCTATCTTATTGTTTCAAATGATAGTTGTGGTCCAGTGAGCTTTCATAGGTGTGAATGATCAACATGATTGTATATATTGTTTACTGCAAAGTTCGATGATAAAATTATTGATATTTTGCATCAAAATCCTCAAGTTTCATGGCTTTAGTGCTGTATCAAATCTAACTGTTTCTGGGATTGCTAGTTTGTTTATAAACTTGCCTCAAACCCTGATTTTAGTCTCAACTTATTTCTGCTTTGTGTTTTTCAGGAAGCAGAGGCCATGAGAAAGAAATTGCAGATGTTGAAAGAGCGAAAATCGACCCTGTTGGCTGAAGTCCGGTAATCACCTTGTTCCTCCATAAATTTGTTTGATTTGCATAACATTAGCATTGTGATTATTGATTTGAGTTTTGATCATATTTTTTGTTCTTAGGTTCTTGAAAAGAAGGCAAAGATTCTTGATGCAAAACCGATCTTCAAACACCCCGGCAGAACTATTCTCTGCGCTGCCACAGAATACGGTGATCAGAAGTAAACCAAATATGAAGGGGAACAAATCTACAGGAAAGGAACATTCTTTGCGACAGCTAGCTATCGGTTTTGATTTGAACCAGAAGGGAAAGACTTATGGTGAAAAGGAAACCCCACTCCCGATAATTGACTTAAACCAAAAGCAGCAGAAAGATTTCGGTGAAAAGGAGGAAGTTACTCTGCAAAGTTCTTTACCAGCTCTTGACTTGAACCAGAAGGAAAGGCTTTACAGCGAAAAGGAGGCTGCTGCTCCAAGCATGGCACCAGTTTTTGATTTAAACCAAATTTCGGTAATCTACTTGTAGTTAGTATGAGTCATTGTCCGTAAATTTGCATGTTATAATCTTTGATCCTGAGCTAATTTCTTCTCAACTTTTATTCCATTGTAGACAGAGGAGAAAGAACTACAGGCTAATGATAACTCAATGACAATAGAGGAACTCAAGAAAAGTTCAATCATAATCGGAAATGACGAGCAGCGCAGCGATATTAAACTATCTGCCCCCTGGAACACTGGAAACGTCCCAAAAAGAGTCGGGAAACGAAAGATCACATGGCAAGATCAGGTGGCATTGAGGGTTTAACTTAAGTCTCTTACTTGACTTGTAATCGAAAACCCTTAGTTGGAAGGGGATCCTTGTTAGTTTAGCTTCCCCCCTCTTTCATTGCTCTATTTTGTACAGAAAAAAGAAAAGAAAAGAAAATATAGTTTGCAGTTTTGCACCTATTGAATTTATGAAGATAAATATGAAAAATTGATGCTAGGGAAGCAGATATATTCTCAACGAAAATGTGTTGTTTAGTTGCTTCATGATTCACGCTTGATTCTCGGAGTAATCGAGAAGCAATTTGGTGGCAGTAGCAGTGTTTGTGACAACAAAAAAGCTTATGCATTGGCATTGGAGATTCTTCTTCCTCTGTTAACATCAATCGTGCAATGAGCAGCATATATAAATTCCAACCCCTAATATTACTAAGAAATGGCCATAACAGCTAGCTTATGCAATGAATTGGAGACGTATAAACCAACATACCAAAACCCAAATGCAGCCAGCCAAAAGAGCAACATTTCCTTCCGCTTTGATCATCATCTAAACCTCTGTCTCTTTTAGCCCTTATTTGAACATCATCATCTAAACTTCTGTCACTTTTAGCCCTTATTTGAACATCATCATCTAAACCTCTGTCTCTTTTAGCCCTTATTTGAACATCATCATCTAATTCTGGGAACCAGTTTGCTCACCTTCTGTATCCTTGAGAAACCTCACAGCTTCATCATCAGCCTGTCCGGTCGTCTTCTGAGCTTCTTTAGCCTTCAAAGCCTGTAACTTAGAATGATTATAGTAAGCAACACCCAAAAACGCCAGCCCGTATCCGAACAAGTTGATGGGCGTGACTGTATCCTTAATCACAGACCATGAGAAGGCAATCAACAACCAGTCCTTGACAACCCCAGCCACATTCATGGTCAAAGCAGACGTCTTTCCAACGAGTAGGAAAACAGATAGATTCAGAGCAAAAGCACACAGAGAATTGGTGCCGAAAATGAGGAAATCGAAATGGAACTCCGAAGTCTCTTTCAAAACCGGGAACTCAACATAAATCCACGGCACCAGCAAGAAAACCAAACAACATGGTGCAACATAATACAGGGAAGTAATGGGATTCAAGGTGATCCCTTTAGAAGTAAGCAAGATTTGGATCATAACCAACCTGGTAGCCTCAAAAGCAACGGCTCCCAACTGCAAAACCACTCCCCAGGTATCAAATCTAGCTTCCCCGTAGGCAGCAATGGCGACCCCGAGAGAGATGGACAACATGTTGGCCATGGTATCGGTCTTAAAGGCCTCCTTTTTAAAAAGAACCCCAATGGAATAAACAGCCACCGGCATGAGGGCTTTGAGCATCTGAATAAAGGAAACAGACAAGTAAATGTAAGCGGAATTGGAGAGCCAGAGGCTGAGAGAGTAGAGGGCACCGATGGGGACGACGGAGGAGAGGTAAAGGTTGCGAGACATGGAAACGGGCTCGACAAATCGGAAGACCTTGATGAGGAAGAAAGCGAGGGTGGAGCAAAAGGACATGTGGATGATGGTTAGAGAGATGGGGAAAGGCCAATTGTACATCTTCTTGTCCAGGATGTACTTGTTGTAGACGATGACGGAGAAGCTGAGGAAGATCCAGATGACCACGTAGGAGTAGGAGAGAAGGATGCTCCTGAGGACGCTGTGACTCAAAGATTCTGCCTTTCCCATTCTTGGTTTCGGACACCCAGATGGGGGAAATGGAGGAGAAGAAGATGCAGAGAGGAAGGAGAAGGGGTCAAGACAAAGAGCGGATTAATGGGGGGAAGTTCAAAATATTTGGTTTTTATAATGTTCCTGAGGCTTTCTTGGGCTTTTTTCTTTCTCATGTTCTTATAAGGGTAAATTACATAAATAGTCCCCGACTATGTTCTAATTATCTTTTGCATCCCTGACTATCAGAAGTTACAAATTGGTCTCCCGATTTAAAATAAGTAACAAATTAGTCCAACGCCGATAAAAATATAACGACTGATGATGTGGCAGTTAATATAAATTGATATAATTATATAATTAACCCTCAAGTTCTACACTTATTTTAATTTGACCTTAATTCTAAAAAATTAACCTATATAATTTTAACAACTTATCAATTTAGTCTCATTTCTCCATCAAGTTCCACCTGGTACGCACAACAAACCGCGTCTAACTAAATTTCACTTTTCCTAAAGAAAAGGAATTTTTTCTTCAACGTTTCTTCAAAACTATCCAAATCTCAAAAATCACAGCGTCCCAGATAATCTCCGAGTCTGATTAAGAACTCCTGCTCCACAAACTCGACATTTTCAATATCCGCGACAAAGATAAACGCCGCCACAAGATTCTCTGTATCATCGGAAAATTCTTCCCCGGTAATTAATCTCCCACTTTTTTCCACATTGATTAAAGATTTGGGTCTCTGATTTTAATGATTGTGTGGGTTGATCAGCTCGATTTTAGAGCGTTGTCGTTTTGAAGAACTATTTGGAAGAGCATACATTTATGAGGCTGGAAAAGAAGTCGTTCTCGATGTTGTACGTCCACAGCAACGTTCAAAGGAGCAACGTCCAGAGCAACCATGGTTGGTTGTTTCATGGGGTTTTTGAATTTGGGATTTTGATTCTACACATGGGTTTTGCATATTATCTGGTGAAAAGAATGTTGGGTTTGAGTTTTAAGCTCCGAGGCTCCCTTTAACTTTGCAGAATTTTGTGTGTGGTTTTCTTTTTTTGTTCAACACAAATTTCAGAGTGTTTTTTTTAAATGAAAAGTTTTGAAGTGAATTTGTAATTTTAGTTCATATTTGTTGTGTTATGAGTTTGGTGTTTGGCTAGTGGTTGAAACTTGAAAGAGGAAAAGTATGGACATAATGATTCATCTTTCATTGGTATGTTGATTTTTCATCCTCCATGAATATATACACACTTTTGGTATTGGTAGAGGTGGAACTTGAGGGGAAATGAGACTAAATTGATAGATTGTTAAAATTATATGAGTTAATTTTTAGAAGTAGGATCAAATTAAAATAAGTTTAGAACTTGAGGGCTAATTATGTAATTATATCAATTTATATTAACTGCCACGTCATCGGTCGTTATATTTTTAACGATGTTGGGCCAATTTGTTTCTTTTTTAAGTCAGGGGACCATTTTGTAACTTCTGATAGTCGAGGGACGCAAAAGATAATTAGAACATAGTCGGGGACCATTTATTTAGTTTACCCTTTTATATGTTTTATTCTAATTCTTTCTCTTGTAGTTAATATTATTAAAATAATTTATATTCTAATACACTGGTGATGAAAACTAAAAGTTTTCACAAGCGTCTTAATTTTAAGGTTTAAGGATCCAGTTTACGGTGTAGGTTTTATGAGATTAGGTGCATGGGTTTAGAATTTAGGGACGATGATTAGAATTTAAGGTTTACGGGTTATGGTTTATTTTTATAGAAATATTGTGAGAATTTAGGTTTTTACCTACAAACCCTAAAATCTAGACATAAACCCTAAATTCTAACCACCATCTTTAAATTATAAAGCCAAACATCTAAACCCATAAGCCATATACCCCAAACTAGATCCTTAAAACTAAGGCGCTTGTAGAAACTGTTAGTTTCCACCGTTAGTGTATAGAATAATTACTCTTATTAAAAGTCATAATAATATCCATTAAAAGGTAAATATTCCATACACAAGTGCTTATTTCCACAAGCATCTTAGTTTTGAGGTTTATAGATTTTGTTTAAGGTCCAATATTTAAGGGTTTAAGTGTACGAGTTTTGAATTTAGGATGTGTGGTTAGAATTTAAGTTTTAGGGTTAAAATTTATGGTTTATAGGTTATCCATAACCATATTACCCTAACACTAAACCCTAAATTCTAACCATAAACTTAAAACCCTAAACTGCATCCTTAAACCTTAAAACTAAGGTACTTGTAAAAACTTTTTGTTTTCACCACCAGTGCATGTGATATTTTCAAGTAATATAAATCTAATATGATTCTCTTCTTATATTTTTTTAAGGGAAATATTTTAAAAAATAATTTTAACAAAAGATTATAAGTGAGTTGTTAAAAATATTATATAAATCTATCACCAACTCTCAAATAATATTTTTACTTATTTTATTTAAAAATAATATAAAATATAAATAACAAAAAAACTTTATCATATAATATAAACACTTATTTTTTTTAAAAAAATCCTTACATGATTTTATAATTTATCCATGACACCAATTTAATCATTGTTAATAATAAAGAGAATTAAAGTTGTCACGTATTTATCAAGTACCAATAAATTTAATAAGATAAAACATTAGATATTTTAAATAAAGTCAAATGTTTGAATCCTAATATTATGAATATAATAAATTGAATTAAAAAAATTACATGCGATAAACTTCTACATTACTCGATGTTAACAGTTAAAGATTGTTAATATGTGGGCCCTAAAGAGGTTATATTGGTTAAGAAGTTGTAAAGAAGTCAGTTGGGCTGATGTAACTAAGCCCAACGTTGTATAAATATGAATTTGGGCTAATAATAAACCCATATTACTTTGGGCTATTCATTCTTTCATTATTCAGTTTTTAAACCTAAACCCATTTCTCAACATGGTATCATTCGTCGATGATCTTGAGGCTATTCTGATTCTGTTTATTCGTTGTGCTTGTGTTGCTTGATTTGCGTCGTCGCTAGTTGTAACCCCCTTAACCCGGGCTAAACGGTTGACTCGAATTAAGAAGTTTACACGGGGAAAACCAAAGTCAACCCGAAAGTCAACCTTGATTAACGACCCTTTTTTTCTTTTTAATCTTATCTAAATGCATATTAACCCTAGGTGAACACTTGAGACAAACATACTCGAAAACCACAGCAATCGGATAACATTTAGGGACTCAATTGCACAACATACAAATTTAGGGACCAAAATGCAAATTCTGAAAATTATAAGGACTTAACCAACTTTTGAGTTACCATTATGCAATTAGTCATGTTTCATGCTTCTCTGCCAAAATTCAACTCAAACGGACATCTCAAACTCATTCAATTGCATAAACCAAGTTCAGGACCAAAACGCAAAGATTTCAAAACATATAACCGTCAATTTCAGTGCCCAATAGTCGGGTAATCCGAAACGGGGATGATCCGTTCCGAAACGCGGGACCGTTCCGAAACAAGTTCCGGAACAGGGGTTGGCAGTGGCAAAACCTTTCCGGAACGGTTCTACCTACCTGTTTCGAAACGCCAAGGCCATTTCAGGCCCTCTGTTCCGAAACGATAGCACCCGTTCCGATACGGGCTGCCCAGATTTACAGATTTTTGCTGGTTTAATTCACAATTGACCTATCAAACACATTCCAAAGGCAACCAAATCATACCAACAAGTCATTCAACACTCAATGAACATATTAGCAGCAACCAAACTCAATCATAGCTTCTATTTAAGAAAAATCCAATTCTATAGGCATGCATCCTATATAGAAAACCATATAACCACCAAAACTTCAAATCAAGGACCAAAAGGCCATTTACAAGTCTCAACATCACTAAATGCATAAAACCAACTTAGGGAGTCCAAAACATCTCCCAAAACAACAATTTAGGTTCCCATTGCCAAATGCCAAAAGCTAAACAAGTTATGAAAATTGTCACCATACATGAGCTTAAGCTTCCACTTAGATTCTTGACCCCCTTGCTGCCCCTTTAAGCACTTCAATGCTCTGCATTATTGGTTTAAGAAAGAGAGAGCGTAAGCACATAGCTTAGTGAGGAATGCTCATTTAAAACATCACAATAATGCATTAACAAAAACTCCTTTTCAAAACCTTTAGTTCAAACATCATTTGATCATGCACATATGTATATAAACCAAGCATTTCATGCTTCAAATCATTAACATGTCATATTGGCTTACAAGTGATAATCCATAACCTTTCTCAACTCAAAACACAATCAACAATCGGATACGCGGATTACAAGCGTTGTCCCATACGCTTCATACACACTACCAATATCAAGGTGGAGCATGGTACAATCACAACCCCTCAACACCCGTGATGGAGACCATGGTACAATCACAACCCCTCCACATCACTCATTGGTAGTTGTATAACATCACTAACAAGATCACGGGACATACAACACAAGATCCACACATGGACTTTTAACCACCATTGTGATCTTACCATATACAAGGTCCACACATGGACTTTAAACCACCATTGTGACCTTAACAATACACAAGGTCCACACATGGACTTTTAACCACCATTGTGACCTTAAAACAAGAACCACCCATGGACTTTTAACCACCATGTTGTTCTTAACCATCTCGTTAGTGTACTTGGATGGAGCATGGTACAATCACAACCCCTCGACATCCGAGGCGACTTTATTCACGGTGCACCTAATCCTATAGCCGGCTAACTATATCCGATTCAAGTACTTTTAAACCAACCACATCACTTGCCAATATACATCATTTAGCAACATTAACCCACTATTTTAAAGCATTTAATAAAGCCATTCATCATCATGCATCATTATGCATCAAAACCACATTTATCAATGTACAAAACAAGGATCCCTTACCTTGAGCATCCTTCAAAACATGGCTTATAAAACCAGCAATAAACATGCTTTCAAAAACAGAATTTAAACATGCAACAAATCACTTTGCATTCAACCAAGTCATGGCTCATCAACAAGAGAGTTTTTCCAAAAACTTACTCTTGAGCTTAGCTAAGTTGTTTAGACTTTAACTAAGCTCCCAAACCTTCAAAACAATGGTTTCAAAGCTGAAAACCAAACTTCACTCACCAATTCCGTTTCGCAAGCTTGCCGAAACACCAATCAAGCTTCCGGATCAACACCACAAGGATCCGAAGATGTCTCCCCTGTTTTAAACACATCAAAGCAGAGGATTAATGCATCATCATGCATTAATATCTTCAACCAAAACACCTAAACTCGCTGCTCTCATCAACACTCACATTTCGGCTACCAAACACAACCGAAATCACATCCAAACATCTCTACAACACTACCCAGCCAAGATCCATCAATTCCAATAATTCTTAAACCTCAATTAACATCCAAAATGGATCTAATCACGTCCTTATACCTCCAGCTATAGCAGAACACCAAGATCACCCCCAAAACCACCATTAGCACAAGCCAAAACTTAGGAAAATCAACCTATTTGGGATTGCATTGATTAAACCTCAATTTCACATCAATTATACATCCAAAAATCATCAAAAAGACATCTCAAAAGTGCCCAACCATTTCATACGAATTTCATCAAAAATTAAACCAAATCTTGCATTTTAAAGCCAAGATCAAGAACACAACCATAAAACCTTTAATAAAACTCAAATCAAGGATTGAGAACTTGGGAATTTCAGTAAAGAACTGAGTATTTAGAGGAGAAGGACGTTCATACCTCTAAATGTGAGTTTCTCCTTAATTGGAATCAAGATTCTTGAAAATTCAATAAGCAAATGCTAAGGTTTTGATGTAGAAATGATTAGAGATCAAATGAAGATTGAAATCTCATCATTAGGTATCAAAATCAGAGGAAAATTTGCTGGGGAAAAGTGTTTGGGCTGAGAGAAAAGTTGAGAGAAAAGAAATGGAAAATTTTGAGAAAAGTTAGTTATGAGAACAAAAATATCTTTTTCCCTCCTTTTACCTTTAATTAAAACCATTAATAAATTGTTTAATATCAAGAAAAATCTAGAGAAAACTCTTCTTGCGTAAATTAGCTCCTTAAAGATTCAAAGTTTCAATCCTTTTAAAACAGTCACCAAGTTTTCAAAAATTACATTTTAGTCACTAACCCAAAATGTCACACTTCCAAACCTCATTTTGTAAAATTGATTTCACCATTCTCTTATATATAATAAAAAAGGATTTTAAGATATTTTTCCATATTTTTAATGCAACCCGAACTAGGCTTTCCTAAAAAATCACCTTTTATATTCGAACCGCAATCCGACCGGTCCGGTCCAAACCCAAAACTTCTAAGCCCAAAATTGGGGTGTTACAACTCTCCCCCCCTTAAGAAATTTCGTCCTCGAAATTTACCTGAAGGAAAGAGATACGGAAACTGCTTCAACATGTCATCCTTTCGCTCCCACGTGGCTTCTTCAACACCACGATGTTTCCACAACACCTTTACCAACTCAATGGTCTTGCCTCGAAGAACCTTACTATCCGAATCCAGAATCTTCACCGGTTCCTCATCATAAGTCAAATCCGGATTCAATTCCACTTCTTCTACAGGCATCACATGTGAAGTATCCGATCTATACTTTCGAAGCATAGAAACATGAAACACATCATGAATCTTCTCCAACTCTTGCGGTAACCTCAACTTGTACGCAACATGACCCACACGCTCAATCACCTCGTATGGTCCAATGTACCTAGGGCTCAACTTACCCTTTCGGCCAAACCTCATCACCTTTTTCCAAGGCGAAACCTTCAAAAACACACGGTCACCCACCGCATACTCAATCTCCTTACGCTTCAGATCCGCGTAAGACTTTTTCCGATCAGAAGCTGCCTTCAAGCGCTCACAAATGAGCTTCACCTTCTCGGTGGTCCCTTTCAACAAAGCTGGCATCGAAACCAACTTTTGACCCGTTTCAGCCAAACAAAGAGGAGTCTTACACTTCCTCCCGTACAAAGCTTCATAAGGTGCCATTTGAATACTTGCCTGATAACTATTATTATAGGCAAACTCCACCAAAGGCAAACCATATACAAAATCCATGGTAATCCTTTCCCACTTCCACTCAGGAATCCTCAACGGTTGCAACAACCCTGAAGGAAACTGATGTTCAGCCTTAACTCGCTGACACACCATACACTTGCTTATAAACTCAGCAACATCTTTCTTTAAACCCACACAATAGTACTCATCACGAAGATCACGATACATCTTGGTACTACCAGGGTGCATAGCAAAAGGACTACTATGACCTTCAGCCAGAATAGCACGCCTCAACTCAGCATCATTGGGCACTACTATCCGACTCCCAAAACATAACACTCCATCATCATTAAAACAGAAATCCGAAGGCCTATCCTCCGCAATATCCTGAACATGTGGCACCAAGGAATCATCCAACAACTGCTTTTCCTTGATCAACTGAACCAAAGATGGTTTCACTTGCAATTCAGCCACAAGACCACCATCACGCGAAATACTCAAACTGGCAAACATAGCCCTCAACTCAACAGCTACTTTCCTACTCAAGGCATCCGCTACAACATTCGCTTTACCCGGGTGATACTCGATCGTCAAATCATAATCCTTGAGCAACTCCACCCAACGTCGCTGCCTAAGATTCAACTCCTTCTGAGACATCAGATACTTCAAACTCTTGTGATCCGTGTACACAGTACACTTCTCACCATACAGGTAATGTCTCCAGATTTTCAAAGCAAAAACCACTACAGCCAACTCAATGTCATACGTAGGATAATTGCGCTCATGCACCTTCAACTGCCGTGATGCATAAGCCACCACCTTACCCTCTTGCATCAACACACATCCCAAACCAACATAGGACGCATCACTATACACCACAAACTCTTTCCCTGATTCAGGTTGAACCAAGATAGGAGCTTGCGTCAAAGCTGTCTTAAGCTTCTCAAAAGCCTGCTGTCTCGCTTCCGTCCACTCATACTTAACATCCTTCTGCAACAACTTCGTCAAAGGTGCAGCAATCTTTGAAAACCCATCCACGAATCTCCGATAATATCCTGCCAAACCCAGGAAACTACGGACTTCATGAACAGACTTAGGAGGCTTCCAATTCATCACGGCCTCAATCTTCTGAGGATCAACACGAATCCCTTCAGCAGAAACCACATGACCAAGAAACACCACTTCTCTAAGCCAGAACTCACACTTGCTCAGCTTGGCATAAAGCTGATTCTCCAACAAAGCTTGCAACACAATTCTCAAATGCCCTTCATGCTCCTCCTCAGTACGCGAGTACACGAGGATATCATCAATGAACACCACAACAAATTTATCCAGGTATTCATGAAATACTCGATTCATCATGTCCATGAAAGCTGCAGGACCATTCGTCAAACCAAACGGCATCACAAGGAACTCATAATGCCCATACCTCGTTCTAAAAGCTGTCTTTGGCACATCCACATCCTTCACCTTCAACTGGTAATACCCTGACCTTAAGTCAATCTTAGAGAACACAGCTGCTCCCCGAAATTGATCAAAAAGATCATCAATTCTCGGCAATGGATACCGATTCTTGATAGTCAACTTGTTAAGCTGACGGTAATCAATGCACATTCTCATAGTGCCATCCTTCTTCTTCACAAAACAAGACCGGTGCACCCCAAGGTGACACACTCGGCCGAATGAACCCACGATCAAGCAACTCTTGCAGTTGCGTCTTCAACTCTTTCAACTCCTTGGGTGCCATTCGATAAGGAGTAATGGACACTGGAGTCGTGTTTTCGTACAACTCAATCCCAAACTCCACTTCACGATTAGGAGGCAATCCAGGCAACTCCTCAGGAAACACACCAGGAAACTCTCGTACAGTCCTGATATCTTGCACACGCAACTCCTTAGAGCTAGGATTCATCACAAAAGCGAGATAAGCTTCACAACCTTGCCTCAGCATCCGGCTCGCCTCCAATGTAGACACCACATTGGCAAGAAACTTCACATTCTCACCAACCACAACTACCTCATAATCATCCGCAAGTCTCAACGAAACTCGCTTATTCTCACAATCTACTACAGCACGATGCTCAACAAGCCAATCCATACCAAGGATTACATCAAAACCATAGAAAGGCAATTCCATAAGATCAACATGAAAAACATGATCTTGCACAACCAAAGGACATCTTCTATAAAGCTTTCGAGTCACAACAGTCTCACCAAAAGAACTAGTGACACGCATACCAACATCCAAAGAATCAACAGGCAAACCAAGCAATTCAGCATGCTCACGCAATATGTATGAGTGTGTAGATCCAGAATCAATCAAGGAAAGTAATGACAAGGATTGCAAAGTGAAAGTACCTGCTATCACATCCGTGTTATTTCTCCCCTCCCTCTTGGTATACACTCTGGCCTGGCCACCACCCTCAGGCTGAACAGCTACAACATGAGCCATATTCCGTCCACCCTCCTCTCTCCGTTGGAAGTTACCACGGCCGCGCCCACGACCTCTCTGTGGTGCAACAACTCCAGGAGCTCGTCCTTGGCCACCACCGGCCAACAGAGGACACTCCCTCCTCATGTGATCCGCTGATCCACAATTCCAGCATTAGTTACCAGTCGCCCCAACAGGAGCCTGCACCTCCTTCGCCGCTCGAGGACAATCACGCCTCAAATGGCCACGCGATCCACATGTCCAACACGTGTTCGGATCCGCTCTTGCCTTGTCTCCCTGAGTAGGCGCACCTTGCCCACTACCACCTCGCTTAGCTGAAGACTGATACTTCCGATCACGTCCCCTCTTGTTCCGTCCGCCACCGGAACTATACTTAGCAACTCGCTTACCAGCACTAGAACCAGCACTTCTAGAAGAAAAACTCAAATTCATCTCAATATCTTTTGCTCTACCAACCAGCACATCAAAATCATTATACTCTGCAGCCAGCATATAAGTATTTACTTCCGTCACCAAACCATAAAGGAAACGTTCACACCTCTCTCGCTCGTCAGGAACAAGCTCAGGTGCGTACTGACTGAGTCGAACGAACTGAACCTCGTACTTAGCTACAGACATGCCCCCTTGAGTAAGAGACATGAATTCCCTTTTCTTCTCATCCATGTATCGTACACCAAGATACCTTCTCTTGAAAATGTTCTGAAAGAACGTCCATGTCACATCAGCATCCGCCATCCCAGAGATAGTGGTTGTCCACCAAGTATATGCATCGTCCTGCAACAACGATACCACACAGCCCAGCTTCTGCACATCAGTACAATTCATTTGTCCCAAGATTCTCTTGGTACTTTCAAGCCAAGACTCAGAACCTTCAGCAGACAAACCCCTGAACTCAGTCCCTCCCAGACTGTGCAAACGCTCCAAAGGTAGTCTAGCATTAGCATCTCCCTGATGCCCAGCTCCTTGAGCTCCAGCTACTGCCGCTCGAAAAGCTCCAGCAATGGCTTGTACCAGCATTGTCATGTCAGGAACAGCTTGCCCCTGACCAGCTTCAGGTCCAGCGACCCCAGCACCAGCTGCAACACCAGCTCCTTCACCCCCAGCACCACCACCACCGGGTGGAGGAGGTAAATCCACTACGTTTTCAACATTCTCCTCATTCTCGTTTTGAGCCATAGCTCGCGTATTGATCCTCGTTTCTCTACGAGGTGCCATTCACTAAACAATGCAATCACAATGCAATAAACAAAGTCAGGCTCAGCAAGGTAAGCAATCCAAGTACTCAAGCTCATTTCCAAATAAAATCAAATCATTTCATTAGCTTTGATTTGGCAATGGGTCCCTTTAACATGCTTCACCACAGCATACATCACAATTGTAACATACTTACAAATCACACAACATGCTTTCACTCAACAAGCATACAAAGCATACATACTCTCATCACCCACATAACCATTCCCAATTACTCGAGAACTCAGCTCTGATACCACCAAATGTAACCCCCTTAACCCGGGCTAGACGGTTGACTCGAATTAAAAAGTTTACACGGGGAAAACCAAAGTCAACCCGAAAGTCAACCTTGATTAACGACCCTTTTTTTCTTTTTAATCTTATCTAAATGCATATTAACCCTAGGTGAACACTTGAGACAAACATACTCGAAAACCACAGCAATCGGATAACATTTAGGGACTCAATTGCACAACATACAAATTTAGGGACCAAAATGCAAATTCTGAAAATTATAAGGACTTAACCAACTTTTGAGTTACCATTATGCAATTAGTCATGTTTCATGCTTCTCTGCCAAAATTCAACTCAAACGGACATCTCAAACTCATTCAATTGCATAAACCAAGTTCAGGACCAAAACGCAAAGATTTCAAAACATATAACCGTCAATTTCAGTGCCCAACGGTCGGGTGTTCCGAAACGGGGATGATCCGTTCCGAAACGCGGGTCAGTTTCGAAACAAGTTCCGGAACAGGGCTTGGCAGTGGCAAAACCGTTCCGGAACGGCTCTACCTGTTTCGAAAGGCCAAGGCCATTTCAGGCCCTTTGTTCCGAAACGATAGCACCCGTTCCGATACGGGCTGCCCTGATTTGCAGATTTTTGCTGGTTTAATTCACAATTGACCCATCAAACACATTCCAAAGGCAACCAAATCATACTGGCAAGTCATTCAACACTCAATGAACATATTAGCAGCAACCAAACTCAATCATAGCTTCTATTTAAGAAAAACCCAATTCTATAGGCATGCATCCTATATAGAAAACCATATAACCACCAAAACTTCAAATCAAGGACCAAAAGGCCATTTACAAGTCTCAACATCACCAAATGCATAAAACCAACTTAGGGAGTCCAAAACATCTCCCAAAACAACAATTTAGGTTCCCATTGCCAAATGCCAAAAGCTAAACAAGTTATGAAAATTGTCACCATACATGAGCTTAAGCTTCCACTTAGATTCTTGACCCCCTTGCTGCCCCTTTAAGCACTTCAATGCTCTGCATTATTGGTTTAAGAAAGAGAGAGCGTAAGCACATAGCTTAGTGAGGAATGCTCATTTAAAACATCACAATAATGCATTAACAAAAACTCCTTTTCAAAACCTTTAGTTCAAACATCATTTGATCATGCACATATGTATATAAACCAAGCATTTCATGCTTCAAATCATTAACATGTCATATTGGCTTACAAGTGATAATCCATAACCTTTCTCAACTCAAAACACAATCAACAATCGGATACGCGGATTACAAGCGTTGTCCCATACGCTTCATACACACTACCAATATCAAGGTGGAGCATGGTACAATCACAACCCCTCAACACCCGTGATGGAGACTATGGTACAATCACAACCCCTCCACATCACTCATTGGTAGTTGTATAACATCACTAACGAGATCACGGGACGTACAACACAAGATCCACACATGGACTTTTAACCACCATTGTGATCTTACCATATACAAGGTCCACACATGGACTTTAAACCACCATTGTGACCTTAACAATACACAAGGTCCACACATGGACTTTTAACCACCATTGTGACCTTAAAACAAGAACCACCCATGGACTTTTAACCACCATGTTGTTCTTAACCATCTCGTTAGTGTACTTGGATGGAGCATGGTACAATCACAACCCCTCGACATCCAAGGCGACTTTATTCACGGTGCCCCCAATCCTATAGCCGGCTAACTATATCCGATTCAAGTGCTTTTAAACCAACCACATCACTTGCCAATATACATCATTTAGCAACATTAACCCACTGTTTTAAAGCATTTAATAAAGCCATTCATCATCATGCATCATTATGCATCAAAACCACATTTATCAATGTACAAAACAAGGATCCCTTACCTTGAGCATCCTTCAAAACATGGCTTATAAAACCAACAATAAACATGCTTTCAAAAACAGAATTTAAACATGCAACAAATCACTTTGCATTCAACCAAGTCATTGCTCATCAACAAGAGAGTTTTTCTGAAAACTTACTCTTGAGCTTAGCTAAGTTGTTTAGACTTTAACTAAGCTCCCAAACCTTCAAAACATTGGTTTCAAAGCTGAAAACCAAACTTCACTCACCAATTTCGTTTCGCAAGCTTGCCGAAACACCAATCAAGCTTCCGGATCAACACCACAAGGATCCGAAGATGTCTCCCCTGTTTTAAACACATCAAAGCAGAGGATTAATGCATCATCATGCATTAATATCTTCAACCAAAACACCTAAACTCGCTGCTCTCATCAACACTCACATTTCGGCTACCAAACACAACCGAAATCACATCCAAACATCTCTACAACACTACCCAGCCAAGATCCATCAATTCCAATAATTCTTAAACCTCAATTAACATCCAAAATGGATCTAATCACGTCCTTATACCTCCAGCTATAGCAGATCACCAAGATCACCCCAAAAACCACCATTAGCACAAGCCAAAACTTAGGAAAATCAACCTATTTGGGATTGCATTGATTAAACCTCAATTTCACATCAATTATACATCCAAAAATCATCAAAAAGACATCTCAAAAGTGCCCAACCATTTCATACGAATTTCATCAAAAATTAAACCAAATCTTGCATTTTAAAGCCAAGATCAAGAACACAACCATAAAACCTTTAATAAAACTCAAATCAAGGATTGAGAACTTGGGAATTTCAGTAAAGAACTGAGTATTTAGAGGAGAAGGACGTTCATACCTCTAAATGTGAGTTTCTCCTTAATTGGAATCAAGATTCTTGAAAATTCAATAAGCAAATGCTAAGGTTTTGATGTAGAAATGATTAGAGATCAAATGAAGATTGAAATCTCATCATTAGGTATCAAAATCAGAGGAAAATTTGCTGGGGAAAAGTGTTTGGGCTGAGAGAAAAGTTGAGAGAAAAGAAATGGAAAATTTTGAGAAAAGTTAGTTATGAGAACAAAAATATCTTTTTCCCTCCTTTTACCTTTAATTAAAACCATTAATAAATTGTTTAATATTAAGAAAAATCTGGAGAAAACTCTTCTTGGGTAAATTAGCTCCTTAAAGATTCAAAGTTTCAATCCTTTTAAAACAATCACCAAGTTTTCAAAAATTACATTTTAGTCACTAACCCAAAATGTCACACTTCCAAACCTCATTTTGTAAAATTGATTTCACCATTCTCTTATATATAATAAAAAAGGATTTTAAGATATATTTCCATATTTTTAATGCAACCCGAACTAGGCTTTCCTAAAAAATCACCTTTTATATTCGAACCGCAATCCGACCGGTCCGGTCCAAACCCAAAACTTCTAAGCCCAAAATTGGGGTGTTACAACTCTCCCCCCCTTAAGAAATTTTGTCCTCGAAATTTACCTGAAGGAAAGAGATACGGAAACTGCTTCAACATGTCATCCTTTCGATCCCACGTGGCTTCTTCAACACCACGATGTTTCCACAACACCTTTACCAACTCAATGGTCTTGCCTCGAAGAACCTTACTATCCGAATCCAGAATCTTCACCGGTTCCTCATCATAAGTCAAATCCGGATTCAATTCCACTTCTTCCACATACATCACATGTGAAGGATCCGATCTATACTTTCGAAGCATAGAAACATGAAACACATCATGAATCTTCTCCAACTCTTGCGGTAACCTCAACTTGTACGCAACATGACCCACACGCTCAATCACCTCGTATGGTCCAATGTACCTAGGGCTCAACTTACCCTTTCAGCCAAACCTCATCACCTTTTTCCAAGGCGAAACCTTCAAAAACACACGGTCACCCACCACATACTCAATCTCCTTACGCTTCAGATCCGCGTAAGACTTTTTCCGATCAGAAGCTGCCTTCAAGCGCTCACAAATGAGCTTCACCTTCTCGGTGGTCCCTTTTAACAAAGCTGGCATCGAAACCAACTTCTGACCCGTTTCAGCCCAACAAAGAGGAGTCATACACTTCCTCCCGTACAAAGCTTCATAAGGTGCCATTTGAATACTTGCCTGATAACTATTATTATAGGCAAACTCCACCAAAGGCAAACCATATACAAAATCCATGGTAATCCTTTCCCACTTCCACTCAGGAATCCTCAACGGTTGCAACAACCCTGAAGGAAACTGATGTTCAGCCTTAACTCGCTGACACACCATACACTTGCTTACAAACTCAGCAACATCTTTCTTTAAACCCACACAATAGTACTCATCACGAAGATCACGATACATCTTGGTACTACCAGGGTGCATAGCAAAAGGACTACTATGACCTTCAGCCAGAATAGCACGCCTCAACTCAGCATCATTGGGCACTACTATCCGACTCCCAAAACATAACACTCCATCATCATTAAAACAGAAATCCGAAGGCCTATCCTCCGCAATATCCTGAACATGTGGCACCAAGGAATCATCCAACAACTGCTTTTCCTTGATCAACTGAACCAAAGATGGTTTCACTTGCAATTCAGCCACAAGACCACCATCACGCGAAATACTCAAACTGGCAAACATAGCCCTCAACTCAACAGCTACTTTCCTACTCAAGGCATCCGCTACAACATTCGCTTTACCCGGGTGATACTCGATCGTCAAATCATAATCCTTGAGCAACTCCACCCAACGTTGCTGCCTAAGATTCAACTCCTTCTGAGACATCAGATACTTCAAACTCTTGTGATCCGTGTACACAGTATACTTCTCACCATACAGGTAATGTCTCCAGATTTTCAAAGCAAAAACCACTGCAGCCAACTCAATGTCATACGTAGGATAATTGCGCTCATGCACCTTCAACTGTCGTGATGCATAAGCCACCACCTTACCCTCTTGCATCAACACACATCCCAAACCAACATAGGACGCATCACTATACACCACAAACTCTTTCCCCGATTCAGGTTGAACCAAGATAGGAGCTTGCGTCAAAGCTGTCTTAAGCTTCTCAAAAGCCTGCTGTCTCGCTTCCGTCCACTCATACTTAACATCCTTCTGCAACAACTTCGTCAAAGGTGCAGCAATCTTTGAAAACCCATCCACGAATCTCCGATAATATCCTGCCAAACCCAGGAAACTACGGACTTCATGAACAGACTTAGGAGGCTTCCAATTCATCACGGCCTCAATCTTCTAAGGATCAACACGAATCCCTTCAGCAGAAACCACATGACCAAGAAACACCACTTCTCTAAGCCAGAACTCACACTTGCTCAGCTTGGCATAAAGCTGATTCTCCAACAAAGCTTGCAACACAATTCTCAAATGCCCTTCATGCTCCTCCTCAGTACGCGAGTACACGAGGATATCATCAATGAACACCACAACAAATTTATCCAGGTATTCATGAAATACTCGATTCATCATGTCCATGAAAGCTGCAGGAGCATTCGTCAAACCAAACGGCATCACAAGGAACTCATAATGCCCATACCTCGTTCTAAAAGCTGTCTTTGGCACATCCACATCCTTCACCTTCAACTGGTAATACCCTGACCTTAAGTCAATCTTAGAGAACACAGCTGCTCCCCGAAATTGATCAAAAAGATCATCAATTCTCGGCAATGGATACCGATTCTTGATAGTCAACTTGTTAAGCTGACGGTAATCAATGCACATTCTCATAGTGCCATCCTTCTTCTTCACAAAACAAGACCGGTGCACCCCAAGGTGACACACTCGGCCGAATGAACCCACGATCAAGCAACTCTTGCAGTTGCGTCTTCAACTCTTTCAACTCCTTGGGTGCCATTCGATAAGGAGTAATGGACACTGGAGTCGTGTTTTCGTACAACTCAATCCCAAACTCCACTTCACGATTAGGAGGCAATCCAGGCAACTCCTCAGGAAACACACCAGGAAACTCTCGCACAGTCCTGATATCTTGCACACACAACTCCTTAGAGCTAGGATTCATCACAAAAGCGAGATAAGCTTCACAACCTTGCCTCAGCATCCGGCTCGCCTCCAATGTAGACACCACATTGGCAAGAAACTTCACATTCTCACCAACCACAACTACCTCATAATCATCCGCAAGTCTCAACGAAACTCGCTTATTCTCACAATCTACTACAACACGATGCTCAACAAGCCAATCCATACCAAGGATTACATCAAAACCATAGAAAGGCAATTCCATAAGATCAACATGAAAAACATGATCTTGCACAACCAAAGGACATCTTCTATAAAGCTTTCGAGTCACAACAGTCTCACCAAAAGAACTAGTGACACGCATACCAACATCCAAAGACTCAACAGGCAAACCAAGCAATTCAGCATGCTCACGCAATATGTATGAGTGTGTAGATCCAGAATCAATCAAGGAAAGTAATAACAATGATTGCAAAGTGAAAGTACCTGCTATCACATCCGTGTCATTTCTCCCCTCCCTCTGAGCATACACTCTGGCGTGGCCACCACCCTCAGGCTGAACAGCTACAACATGAGCCACATTCCGTCCACCATCCTCTCTCCGTTGGAAGTTACCACGGCCGCGCCCACGACCTCTCTGTGGTGCAACAACTCCAGGAGCTCGTCCTTGGCCACTACCGGCCAACAGAGGACACTCCCTCCTCATGTGATCCGCTGATCCATAATTCCAGCATGAGTTACCAGTCGCCCCAACAGGAGCCTGCACCTCCCTCGCTGCTCGAGGACAATCACGCCTCAAATGGCCACGCGATCCACATGTCCAACATGTGTTCGGATCCGCTCTTGCCTTGTCTCCCTGAGTAGGCGCACCTTGCCCACTGATACTTCCGATCACGTCCCCTCTTGTTTCGTCTGCCACCAGAACTATACTCAGCAACTCGCTTACCAGCACTAGAACCAGCACTTCTAGAAGATAAACTCAAATTCATCTTTTGCTCTACCAACCAGCACATCAAAATCATTATACTCAGCAGCCAGCATATAAGTCTTTACTTCCGTCACCAAACCATAACGGAAACGTTCACACCTCTCTCGCTCGTCAGGAACAAGCTCAGGTGCGTACTGACTGAGTCGAACGAACTGAACCTCGTACTCAGCTATAGACATGCCCCCTTGAGTAAGAGACATGAATTCCCTTTTCTTCTCATCCAGGTATCGTACACCCAGATACCTTCTCTTGAAAATGTTCTGAAAGAACGTCCATGTCACATCAGCATCCGCCATCCCAGAGATAGTGGTTGTCCACCAAGTATATGCATCGTCCTGCAACAACGATACCACACAGCCCAGCTTCTGCACATCAGTACAATTCATTTGTCCCAAGATTCTCTTGGTACTTTCAAGCCAAGACTCAGAACCTTCAGCAGACAAACCGCTGAACTCAGTCCCTCCCAGACTGCGCAAACGCTCCAAAGGTAGTCTAGCATTAGCATCTCCCTGATGCCCAGCTCCTTGAGCTCCAGCTACTGCCGCTCGAAAAGCTCCAGCAATGGCTTGTACCAGCATTGTCATGTCAGGAACAGCTTGCCCCTGACCAGCTTCAGGTCCAGCGACCCCAGCACCAGCTGCAACACCAGCTCCTTCACCCCCAGCACCACCACCACCGGGTGGAGGAGGTAAATCCACTATGTTTTCAACATTCTCCTCATTCTCGTTTTGAGCCATAGCTCGCGTATTAATCCTCGTTTCTCTACGAGGTGCCATTCACTAAACAATGCAATCACAATGCAATAAACAAAGTCAGGCTCAGCAAGGTAAGCAATCCAAGTACTCAAGCTCATTTCCAAATAAAATCAAATCATTTCATTAGCTTTGATTTGGCAATGGGTCCCTCTAACATGCTTCACCACAGCATACATCACAATTGTAACATACTTACGAATCACACAACATGCTTTCACTCAACAAGCATACAAAGCATACATACTCTCATCACCCACATAACCATTCCCAATTACTCGAGAACTCAGCTCTGATACCACCAAATGTAACCCCCTTAACCCGGGCTAGACGGTTGACCCGAATTAAAAAGTTTACACGGGGAAAACCAAAGTCAACCCGAAAGTCAACCTTGATTAACGACCCTTTTTTTTCTTTTTAATCTTATCTAAATGCATATTAACCCTAGGTGAACACTTGAGACAAACATACTCGAAAACCACAGCGATCGGATAACATTTAGGGACTCAATTGCATAACATACAAATTTAGGGACCAAAATGCAAATTCTGAAAATTATAAGGACTTAACCAACTTTTGAGTTACCATTATGCAATTAGTCATGTTTCATGTTTCTCTGCCAAAATTAAACTCAAACGGACATCTCAAACTCATTCAATTGCATAAACCAAGTTCAGGACCAAAACACAAAGATTTCAAAACATATAACCGTCATTTTCAGTGCCCAACGGTCGGGTGTTCCGAAACGGGGATGATCTGTTCCGAAACGCGGGACCATTCCGAAACAAGTTCCGGAACAGGGCTTGGCAGTGGCAAAACCCTTCCGGAACGGCTCTACCTGTTTCGAAACGCCAAGGCCATTTCAGGCCCTCTGTTCCGAAACGATAGCACCCGTTCCGATACGGGCTGCCCAGATTTGCAGATTTTTGCTGGTTTAATTCACAATTGACCCATCAAACACATTCCAAAGGAAACCAAATCATACCAGCAAGTCATTCAACACTCAATGAACATATTAGCAGCAACCAAACTCAATCATAGCTTCTATTTAAGAAAAACCCAATTCTGTAGGCATGCATCCTATATAGAAAACCATATAACCACCAAAACTTCAAATCAAGGACCAAAAGGCCATTTACAAGTCTCAACATCACCAAATGCATAAAACCAACTTAGGGAGTCCAAAACATCTCCCAAAACAACAATTTAGGTTCCCATTGCCAAATGCCAAAAGCTAAACAAGTTATGAAAATTGTCACCATACATGAGCTTAAGCTTCCACTTAGATTCTTGACCCCCTTGCTGCCCCTTTAAGCACTTCAATGCTCTGCATTATTGGTTTAAGAAAGAGAGAGCGTAAGCACATAGCTTAGTGAGGAATGCTCATTTAAAACATCACAATAATGCATTAACAAAAACTCCTTTTCAAAACCTTTAGTTCAAACATCATTTGATCATGCACATATGTATATAAACCAAGCATTTCATGCTTCAAATCATTAACATGTCATATTGGCTTACAAGTGATAATCCATAACCTTTCTCAACTCAAAACACAATCAACAATCGGATACGCGGATTACAAGCGTTATCCCATACGCTTCATACACACTACCAATATCAAGGTGGAGCATGGTACAATCACAACCCCTCAACACCCGTGATGGAGACTATGGTACAATCACAACCCCTCCACATCACTCATTGGTAGTTGTATAACATCATTAACGAGATCACGGGACATACAACACAAGATCCACACATGGACTTTTAACCACCATTGTGATCTTACCATATACAAGGTCCACACATGGACTTTAAACCACCATTGTGACCTTAACAATACACAAGGTCCACACATGGACTTTTAACCACCATTGTGACCTTAAAACAAGAACCACCCATGGACTTTTAACCACCATGTTGTTCTTAACCATCTCGTTAGTGTACTTGGATGGAGCATGGTACAATCACAACCCCTCGACATCCAAGGGGACTTTATTCACGGTGCACCCAATCCTATAGCCGGCTAACTATATCCGATTCAAGTACTTTTAAACCAACCACATCACTTGCCAATATACATCATTTAGCAACATTAACCCACTGTTTTAAAGCATTTAATAAAGCCATTCATCATCATGCATCATTATGCATCAAAACCACATTTATCAATGTACAAAACAAGGATCCCTTACCTTGAGCATCCTTCAAAACATGGCTTATAAAACCAGCAATAAACATGCTAAAATATGCTTTCAAAAACAGAATTTAAACATGCAACAAATCACTTTGCATTCAACCAACTCATGGCTCATCAACAAGAGAGTTTTTCCGAAAACTTACTCTTGAGCTTAGCTAAGTTGTTTAGACTTTAACTAAGCTCCCAAACCTTCAAAACATTGGTTTCAAAGCTGAAAACCAAACTTCACTCACCCATTCCGTTTCGCAAGCTTGCCGAAACACCAATCAAGCTTCCGGATCAACACCACAAGGATCCGAAGATGTCTCCCCTATTTTAAACACATCAAAGCAGAGGATTAATGCATCATCATGCATTAATATCTTCAACCAAAACACCTAAACTCGCTGCTCTCATCAACACTCACATTTCGGCTACCAAACACAACCGAAATCACATCCAAACATCTCTACAACACTACCCAGCCAAGATCCATCAATTCCAATAATTCTTAAACCTCAATTAACATCCAAAATGGATCTAATCACGTCCTTATACCTCCAGCTATAGCAGAACACCAAGATCACCCCAAAAACCACCATTAGCACAAGCCAAAACTTAGGAAAATCAACCTATTCGGGATTGCATTGATTAAACCTCAATTTCACATCAATTATACATCCAAAAATCATCAAAAAGACATCTCAAAACAGTGCCCAACCATTTCATACGAATTTCATCAAAAATTAAACCAAATCTTGCATTTTAAAGCCAAGATCAAGAACACAACCATAAAACCTTTAATAAAACTCAAATCAAGGATTGAGAACTTGGGAATTTCAGTAAAGAACTGAGTATTTAGAGGATAAGGACGTTCATACCTCTAAATGTGAGTTTCTCCTTAATTGGAATCAAGATTCTTGAAAATTCAATAAGCAAATGCTAAGGTTTTGATGTAGAAATGATTAGAGATCAAATGAAGATTGAAATCTCATCATTAGGTATCAAAATCAGAGGAAAATTTGCTGGGGAAAAGTGTTTGGGCTGAGAGAAAAGTTGAGAGAAAAGAAATGGAAAATTTTGAGAAAAGTTAGTTATGAGAACAAAAATATCTTTTTCCCTCCTTTTACCTTTAATTAAAACCATTAATAAATTGTTTAATATTAAGAAAAATCTGGAGAAAACTCTTCTTGGGTAAATTAGCTCCTTAAAGATTCAAAGTTTCAATCCTTTTAAAACAGTCACCAAGTTTTCAAAAATTACATTTTAGTCACTAACCCAAAATGTCACACTTCCAAACCTCATTTTGTAAAATTGATTTCACCATTCTCTTATATATAATAAAAGAGGATTTTAAGATATTTTTCCATATTTTAAATGCAACCCGAACTAGGCTTTCCTAAAAAATCACCTTTTATATTCGAACCGCAATCCGACCGGTCCGGTCCAAACCCAAAACTTCTAAGCCCAAAATTGGGGTGTTACACTAGTCGTATCTTCTTTTTCCTCAGTTGTTTATCTTCTTTCTGGAAATGGTGAATTGACCAATTCTTCATCGACATCGGAAAGTGAGATCGTTGATGGTTCGCTCTCGAAAGTTGGCACAACCTTCACGAATAAGTGTATCAATATTGTTCTGGATGAATCAAATTTCCTCCTTTGGAAGCAACAAATTTTGTTAGCTGTTTGCAGTCATCACTTGGAGAAGTTACTCACTGAAGCTCTAAAGGTGCCGCCGACTACTATTGTGAACTCTAACGGTCCCACGGCTGAGAATGATGATTACAAGGTATTTGTCGCTTAAGACAATGCCCTAGCTTCCTGGCTTCTGTCCACAATCATCTCAAATTTGTTATCCCAGTTCGTTGGAGTAGAGACGACGCTGAGATCTGGTCTACAGTTCTTCAATTATTTTCCAATAGATCCACCACTATGGTTATGAGCTTATATTACAAGTTGTGATCTCTCAAGAAGGGAGAGTTGAGCACATGTGCCTATGTTTCTCAGGTCAAAGAGGTGAGCGATGCGTTGGCCGCGTGTGTGTTGGGTTTTGATGCTCGATTTCCTTCAATCAAATTGCTCGCCAAGTGGTGGAGAAATGGAATATTGGGTGATGGTGGTGGAAGCAAAAAGATAGAACTTTTGCACAATGATTTAGAGTGGTTCGACTTTCTAACCAAAGCCTACATCCACTACCTTAGCTTCCTACCAAGGATTTCAAACAAATTCACTATGAATTTCGTCCCATTTTCTAAGCTAAGAAGGCAACCTTTACAACCCTCAAAGCTTTCTACCCAAAGCTTGAGTAAACACTCTTTACAAGAGAAATTCAAAGCAAACAAGAAATCCCTCTAATATGTATGTGTTTGCAAATCTAAGCACTCACCTAAAACCTAGAACACTTGAGCAAATATGACAATTTTGGCTCACTAGTGTTTGTCTATACAAGAAATTGACTTTTAGGCACTAAGACATATTTTTGATCATATGATGTTTGACAATTGAAGCATTAACCTTCTCTTGATGCTTGAAGGTCACTTTTATACTCCTAACTGAGTTTGTAGCTGTTGAGGACTGTTTGGTATGTTTTGGAGCCGTTGGAGACTTTATTTCGCACCATAAATGCAGTTCTGCTGCCTACCGTATCGGTACATGGGGACCCGTATCGGTACGCCCTTCTTCAGAACTATCCGTTGAGCTCTTGCCAGCCTAAGCGTATCGATACGCTAGAGAGCGTATCGGTACGGTCTGCAATTTAAAAGTCCGTTGGGAAATAACCGTTGGAGGTTGTTAAAAAAGGGATCGGTACGTTTAAAAGATGTTTCGGTACGACCCCTATCCGTATCGATACGGGCAAGCCTGTATCGGTACAGGTTTTGGCAGAATCAAAACTGGAGTAAAAGGTATCGATACGGGGTATACCGTATCAGTACGGTAGAGTTGAAAAGTCGGTTTTGAGTATTTTAAAACATTCCAAACTTTGCCAAAAACATTTTTAAATACCTCAAACTTATTTTTAAGTTGTTTAGACTTAAAAACATGTTTTAAATTCTTTTCAAATTAGTCCAAAACATTTTTCAATTATTATATCAAAACACTAGTTCTACAATCTCCTCCTTTTTGATATAATAAAACCAACTTGAAAAATTGTTTAGGATTTCTCCCCCTTCAAGTTTAAAAATTTGAATAAGAGATGAAAAATTTAAAAGTAAGTAAAACTCCCCATTATTCATTTGAAAATGCAAAATTTCAAAATTAATTCTCCCCCTTTTTGATATATCAAAAATAATTTAAATGACTTTAAGTTCAAAATAACTTAGGAGGTTACTAAAATTGACACAAATAAGAATTTTGATTTCAAAATGGCTCTCCCTTATTCATAGCATCAAGCAATGTTAGTTCAACAAACATATATGAATATCTAGTTGTAAATAAAAATAATAAAAAAAAACAACTGGAAATTTTACCACACTTGAATCCAAGGGAGGATATGAAGCCTTCATTCTTCAAGTGTTTTTTCTTGAGTGTATGGAGCTCCCCCTAAAAATTAGACTTGTTGATCAATCTCCATCACACATTGCAAAATACAATCAAGTAGTTTTTGGTATCCAAATTGCTTTGGATCCATAGGCATTAGTAGCACAAAGTTTAGTCACCTTAGGAATCTATTTTTCAATTTCATCCTTTATAGTTGAAGCACTTAATCCTTTTGGGACTCAAATACTTCTAAAACATTTACCATTAAAAAATCTAGGGGCACTAGATTGTCTAACATAAAAATTTGATTTTCCAAAATTATTTTTCTTTTCAAACTCTTTGGAAATCAAATCATTTTACTTTTGAAGATCATCAATTTCTTGTTGAGATCATTTCCATTGTTTGAAGCAAGTTTTGCAAATGTGAAACTTTTTGTTCAAAATCCTTCAATTTTACTTCAAACTCAAGATTTGTTTTGGAAAGCAAATCATTCTCTTTTTTCAATTTTGAAATCAACTTTTTGTTCTTAGAAAATGATGCATTGAATTCCAAAAGCAAATCATCATAGTCATCTTGTAACTCATCAAATGTATATGAATTTGAAATAGACGAGTTAGAAGTTAACGCTCCCTCATTGAGGTCCATCAAGCATAGGTGGGCTACCTCATCATCAATGGAGTCTTCATCACTCCATGTGGCCACATATGCTTGTTTTGAAGATGATCCCTTCTTGTTAGACTTGTGGGACTCGTTCATCTTCTTCCTCGATTCATGCTTAGATTTTTTCCATTTTACTCTTCATGAACCGGGCAAATTTGTTGAAGAGATAGCCCATCTCTTCATCTTCACTTTCCTCCTCACTTGACTCTATATGATGGCATTTAGAGGATTTGAGAGCAATGACATTTGTATTGATGCCAAGCCCTTTGAGTTTCTTCTCCCCCATAGCTCTAATCTCTTCCTTTTTCTTATCCTCTTCTTTGTTTTTCTTCATTATATGGTGAGTGAGAAGTGACCCCATGAGCTCATCTAGCTTCAAAGTCTTGGGATTCTTGGCTTCGATGGTGGCAGTCCTTTTTGAGTCCCATGACTCGAAAAGGGAGTAGATGAGTTTTCGGACAAGTTTCTCTTTTGGGATGGCTTTTCCATAACCTTTAAGTCCATTGGTGATGGTGGAAAACCTATCGAACATCTTCTCAATTCCCTCTTCCGGATCCATCTTGAAGTTTTCATACTCGTGGTTGAGGAGTCCGATCTTGGTCTCCTTTACTTCGTTGGTTCCTTCGTATGTGACTTCAAGCTTGTCCCATACCTCCTTGACATCTTCACAAGAAGACATCTTCTCGTAGATGTTGGGGCTCAATGCACAAAAGATGGTGTGCAAGGCTTTGCAATTGAGCTCCATCTTCTTGCGATCATCCGCGCTCCAATCCGCCTTCCTTCGTTGTGGTACGAACGAACCATCTTCTACTATGTCCCAAATCTTGTAGTCCTTGGACTTTATGAAATACATCATTCTTGTCTTCCAATGGGCATAATGTGTTTCGTCAAAAAATGGTGGCTTGTCGATGGATTGCGCCATTTGATCGGTTGGTTGATATATTGTATCGAGCTTCCCATATCACCTCAATAGGATTTTAATCCTCTTCGATTGAGCCTCGCTCTGATACCAATTGTTGGGTTTTTGATGCTCGATTTCCTTCAACCGAATTGCTCGCCAAGTGGTGGAGAAGTGGAATACTGGGTGATGGTGGTGAAAGCAAAAAGATAGAAGTTTTGCACAATGATTTAGAGTGGTTCGACTTTCTAACCAAAACCTACATCCACTACCTTAGCTTCCTACCAAGGATTTCAAACAAATTCACTATGAATTTCGTCCCCTTTTCTAGGCTAAGGAGACAACCCTTACAACCCTCAAAGCTTGAGTAAACACTCTTTACAAAAGAAATTCAAAGCAAACAAGAAATCAATCTAATAGGTATGTGTTTGCAAATCTAAGCACTCACCCAAAACCTAGAAAACTTGAGCAAATATGACAATTTTGGCTCACTAGTGTTTGTCTATACAAGAAATTGACAATTAGGCACTAAGACATATTTTTGATAATATGATGTTTGACAATTGAAGCATTAACCTTCTCTTGATGCTTGGAGGTCACTTTTATACTCCTAACAGAGTTTGTAGCCGTTGAGGACCGTTTGGGATGTTTTGTAGCTGTTGGAGACTTTATTTCCCACCATAAATGCAGTTATGCTACCTACTGTATCGGTACATGGGGACCCGTATCGGTACACCCTTCTTCAGAACTAGTCGTTGGGCTCTTGCTAGCCTAAGCGTATCGATACGCTAGAGAGTGTATCGGCACGGTCTGCAATTTAAAAGTCCGTTGGGAAATAGCCGTTGTGGGTTGTTAAAACAGGGATCAGTACGCTTAAAAGGCGGTTCGGTACGACCTCTATCCGTATCGATACGAGTAAGCCTGTATTGGTACGAGTTTTGGCAGAATCAAAATTGGAGTAAAAGGTATCGATACGGGGCATACCGTATCGGTACGGTAGAGGTAAAAAGTCATTTTTAGTATTTTAAAGCATTCCAAAATTTGCCAAAAACCTTTTAAATACCTCAAACTTATTTTCAAGTTGTTTGGACTTAAAAACATGTTTTAAATTCTTTTCAAATTAGTCCAAAACATTTTTCAATTATTATATCAAAACACTAGTTCTACAGTGTGGAAGTCCAATATAAGATCTGGAGAAAATAACCACTATTCTTAATGGAATGCCAATGGAATATCAGTCGTTCGTTTCCGTAATCACATCCAGCCGTGAGCTGTCCACCTTGGACGTTGTGATCTTGGTTCTCTTTGATGCTTAAACACAAAAAATAGTTTTAATCAATTGACTAATTTCTCTTCTAGTGTTAATGTGGCTCAGGTTTCGGATTTGTCCTGTAATGCGAGTGGTGAAGGCAATCCTAACCTAAGTAGGCCATATCGTCTTCCATCTGGTCAGAGAGGCAGAGGCAGAGGCAACTAGTGTATGAGACCTTAGTTCTAGCTTTGTGGAAAGCTTGGACACCTAGCAGATCGATGTTGGAATCGATATGATGATGAGTATCCAATTGCTCTAGTTCGAAATGCTGATCAAGTCAATAATGAGGCTAACACTGCTATTGTTTCATCTTTTGAGTTTAATTCTCCAGGGTGTATTTGTCTCTGTGCAGGTGCTAGTGGCTCTTCAGGATCTAGTGCTTCGAACCCTAGTGTGGATGCTCAAGCTCACTTTGCGAGAGCAAGCCGTGGTCAATGGTTTGTAGATTCGGTCGCTACACACCATGTCTCTCCTGATTTCTCTAATGTTCAAGGCAACTCAGAGTACTTTGGCCCTGGTAAGCTTGTGATTGGTAATGCCATGCGTCTTAACATATCTAAAGTTGGTCAATCTGCTTTAGTAGCCTCTTTTCACACCTTACTGTTAAATGATGTCTTACATGTTCCTAATGTGACAAAAAACCTGGTCTCGATCTCAAAGCTTGCTAGAGACAACAATATATTCCTTGAATTTCATACTCAAAGCTG
Organism: Hibiscus tridactylites; assembly: GCA_958450335.1. Classification (NCBI taxonomy): domain Eukaryota; kingdom Viridiplantae; phylum Streptophyta; class Magnoliopsida; order Malvales; family Malvaceae; genus Hibiscus; species Hibiscus tridactylites. Next base: position 61,307,565 of record OY288275.1, read on the forward strand.
TGTTGTTCGTGATGAAGAGTCTGGTACTATCTTGTTGCGATGTGATGAAGTAGATGTATTGTATAGATTTCATTCTTCTCTTGATCTTCCCAGGCACAATAATAATTGTCATATAGATGAGTTACATACCGCTCATAAAGCTTAGGCTGCTGATTTGTATATATTGTGGCATCGCAGGCTTGGGCACCATGCTTTTGATTCCTAGTTGCTTGTTTGCAAGCATTGTAATGTCTCTATCCCTTCTGATATAAGTAAGTCTGTTGACGTTTGTGTTGCTTGTCAAATAGGGAAAAGCCACAAACTTCTCTTTCCATGTTCTAGTTCTATTTACACTGAGTCGTTTTAACTAGTATTTACAGATTTGTGAGGACCTGCTCATGTTGCATCTAAAGGGTTCTTGTATTACATTTCTTTTGTGGATGCCTGTACCAGACATTGTTGGGTTTACTTACTTAAAAATAAGTCTCAAGCATTACTTGCCTTTCAATATTTTGTTCAACTGATCGAGACACAATTTAATGACACTATTAAGGAACTTCAAAGTGATTGAGAGGGTGAGTTTAGAAGCTTGACATCACTGTTGAACCAAGCTGAGATAGTTCATAGAGTAACTTGTTCACACCCCTCACAGACATATTATTGAGTTAGCCTTGACCCTCTTAGCTCAAGCCTCTCTTCCAATTTCTTATTGGTCATATGCCGTGACAACTGTTGTTTATCTAATCAACATGCTACCCACTTCAGTGCTTCAGGGAGTTTCACCCTGTAAAAAACTCTTTGGCAGAACACCTCAATATGATTTTATGAAGGTATTTAGGTGTAGGTTCTTTCCACACTCGAGACCATTCAATGCACACAAGATGGACTATAGATCTCAGCCATTAGTGTTCATTGGCTACAGTCCCAGTCACAAAGGCTATCAATGCCTTGCACCTAATGGTAAGGTCTATATCTTAAGGAATGTGGTATTTGATGAGGGTGTGTTCTGTTTTGCAGATTCTCACAAAAACTAAGATATCATGGCCATCTGCTCACATTCCCACAGCTAGTATGGGACCAGTACCAGTGGTTCCTAGTGTGGAACAGTTGTTGAAAACACAAGGATTCTCAGCACCTGGTGGGGATCCTTCTTCAGCTCACGATGCAGTTGAAAAGATACCATCACCAAGGTCACCTTCTCCTAATGTTGCTGATAACTCATCTGCAAGTACTTCTGATGTAGTCACTCCACCAGTTCAGGAGGTTGTAGCTTCAAAACCTACAAGTCCTGCTCATGTTACTCCACAAAGCCTTGTAGCCATAGTAGCCCCTGACGATGCTCTCAACTACAGAAATGATGATGCTTATAAGATGAACAGTCCTCTAGTGCTTAATGGCGAGCAGTCTACCCTTCTTAGTGACCATGTTGAGGATGACAATGATGCTCAAGATCAAGTTGATCAGTTAACTGAAGCTCAATGACAAGAAACTGAACCCATTAAAGAACAAATAGTGTCATCCAATGATAACTAGGAGAAAAATGGGTATTTACAAGCCTAAGCTCTATCTAGCCATGACTGAAGAAAGGTTTCTTGGATCTATTGAAGAGGCCATGGAGTGCCAAAGTGGAAGGAAGCTGTAATGGCATAGTATGAGGCACTTTTGAAGAATGGCACTTGCTGAATAGTGAGTTTACGTGATGAAATAACATCAGTTGGATGGAAGTGGCTCTTTAGAATAAAGAGGAATGCAAATGGGACTGTATCCAAATATAAGGCGAGATTGGTGGTAAAGGGGTTCTCTCGTATTTTTGGAAGGGATTTTACAAACACATTTTCTCCTGTTGTGAAGTCAGCCACTGTTAACATTGTGTTATCTCTGGCAGTAGCAACTCAATGGAGGCTAAGGCAAGTTGATGTCAACAATGCCTTCCTCAATGGGGATTTGAGTGAAGAAGTGTATATGAGTCAACCTCCTGGTTTTGAAGTTAAGTCAACATCTGGAGATCAATTAGTGTGTAAGCTTGAAAAAGCTTTGTATGGACTGCGTCAGGCACCTAGAAACTGGTACTCAAAGCTGAGAGTTTTTTTTTAATTGAAGTCGGCTTTAGAGTTTCAAAGGCAAACTTATCTTTGTTAATTAAAAGTAAATATGATTATATATATATCCTAATATATGTAGATGACATCATAGTCACAAGAACTTCAGAAGTACACGTAGAGAGAGTTGTGGCCAGTTTGGGAAAAAATCTCTCTTAAAGATCTTGGTGAACTTAATTTTTTCCTTGGGATTGAAGTGAAGAGAGGCAAGGATAATTTGTTTCTTAGCCAAAGAAAGTATGCTCAAGAGCTACTTGAAAGAACCAAAATGAATAAGGTAACACCATCATCAACTCCAATGATAGCCTCAGTTAAGATGAATCATGATGCAGACAGTCCAATTGAAGACACTAAAGGCTTATATGAGCATTGTTGGACCTATGCATTATCTATGTCATACCAGGCCAGACATAGCTTACAGTGTAAACAAGGTAGCCCACGACATGCATAAACCTTGTGAGAATCATCTTGGTGCTATAAAAAGGATACTGAGGTATCTAAATGACACTTTACAATATGGGCTTGTGTTTAAACCCTTAGAGCCATATGCTAGCTTAACAGCATTTGCTGATGCTGACTGTGGAGTGTCATTTCAAAACAGTCTTCTAACTTGGAGTTCCAAAAAGCAAAAGGTAGTTTCGAGGTCAACAATGGAAGCTGAATATAGAAACATTGCTTACACGACCTCTAAAGTAACCTAGCTGAGAACCTTGCTTGATGATATGAGGGTAAAGCAAAAGAAAGTTCATGTGATATAGAGTGATAGTACCAGTGTAGTGGCAATGAGCATGAATCCTGTGTTTTATGCAAAATCAAAGCACATTGACCTTGATGTTCATTTCGTTCGAGAAAAGGTGGCAAACAAGCAAGTCCAGATCAATTATATTCCATCTGCACATCAAGTAGCTGATGGGTTTATGACAAGCATCATGAACTGTCAAATAAACATCCTTTAATCTCAGATAAATATAAAAATAACGTAGTATAGAGAGAAGAAGAGTCGATCCGCAGGAACTTTGAAGCTTCTGATATCTGAAGGTTTTGATTCTGACTTTAGTGCGAAAATAAAAATAATGGGGGGTTTGATAGAGTACGAACTAAAGGTAAAATAACTAATTTTGAAGAAATGACAGAAATAAATATTTTTGAGAAGAAACATGATTAAATTAATTAGCCTTAAGCTTTGCTTCGCTCCAATTCAAACTGATCATCAAAAAATGATTTTTAGTCCGGATACATGCCAGTTATAGTCTACAAGGCCCAACCCTTGTAACTTGTTTTTCTCTCAGGTAAACCGATAATCTAAAATCAATTTTGAGATTCTAGTTTTCTAGTTAGACTAACCACGACTATCGCCGTTAGAATAGAACAATTTAAAAATATGAAAAACCCGACTCGGACTATGTTGTCTCGATGAGAAACGATTCCGATCTCAATTTCCCTTAGCGAATCTGTCACTAAGTGTGTTCACAGGAAGTTGAAACCATGACTATCGTTGATCCTTGCTCCCAACTTTAAATCTTAACAATTGTCGAGTAAACGTGCACTTTTGAAATGAAAGCGAAAATATTTTAATAGAAAGGCTGATTGCCGATCTATGTTTTCAAAAAATTGAGAATGTAAAACGAAGTTGTTAAGTGCTTTTAATTCTCACAAGGTCTATCGAAGCTTCGCTTTAAGCCTTTGGCTAATCAGAAAATTTAGCTAAGCATGATTATGGAAGAAATCATACTTAGCATATTTTTAAAATAAAGTTAAAAAAACTAAAAGAAATAAAACGTAAAGGGAAAAGGAATTTTATAAACTTTAAAAGTAAAAACAAGCTAAGAACAAGAGATCATTTTTGAGTTTACCCCAAAAGGGGTATTTATAGTATTCTAAAACCCTAAGTTAACCCTAAATAGATAAAAGATAAATCTTAAAAATATTTAAATTAAATAAAAATGATAATTCCAAGTTTGAATTTAAAATCTCGGCTGATAAGCTATCGATTCGCGGCAGATAAGCTATCTGACGCTGCTGGCGCCATCTTCTAGAAACTGCCGACGAGGCGTCCAATTAGCCTTTCATGCCCACTAGCCTAATATCTACCCTAGATAAAATTTGCAGAATTTTGCCTCTTTTCAACGTGTTTTTACAGAATTAGAGACCTGCACGAAAAACACATAATAAAGCCCAGATCAACATCATATTCGAATCATTAGAGGCACAATTAAAGATGAAATAATGACCATTTTAGCTACTTATCAATTTCCCCCTCACTTATTCGATGCTTGTCCTCAAGTATCTCTCAACTAAGACATCAAAGCTCAAGTCCTCGCCCTTCATTTCACGATGTCTCTAAGATATCCGTATGATCCAAGATCGAGACAAGTACCGAGATTAAGGAACAATAAAAAATAAGCAAGAGTAGGAATATTATTAAGCAAAACTAGACATTCCATTAACCTGTCAATATCAATGAAGCAAAACCGAGTACTCTCACAAGGATTCACTCATTTTGCTTAAAGTATTTTGGGTTAAATGATCACTCTAGCCAAAACTAATCAAAGTATTACCATAAGTTTGTAACTAAATCTAATCTCCACTACTAAGTATGAACATGACGCAATAATCAAGAGGTCTTTTAAGTTGTAATGAGGCTACGGTTCGGGTAGGATAAATGCCAAAGATTGAGTTTAAAAATTCAAGACAAAGAGAAAATTATTCCAAAAAATTATTCAAAGGGAAGTAAAAATGAAAGAAAGGAAAACAAGAAATCAAACAATCAAAGCTTATTCTCTCTCTCTCTCTCTCTCTCTCTCTCTCTCCTTTTGCTACTCAAACCAAGTTGTTTTTTTACTGTTCGAATAGTTTATTCGAACTGTTCTGCACTGTGTTTTTCTGCACTGCTCAAACCAAACTGCACTATTTTTTCTGCACTGTTTTTTGAAATCTCTCATTTTTTTGCTTTGGAATAACCTTAACTTTGTTCTGAAAAAGGATGACAAAAAAAGAGAGAAAAAACAACAAAATTGATTCGGGTTAAAAATTTGGTAAATCAAAGAAAAGGATAAGGCTCAAAATTGGTTATCTAAGGGGTAAATAAAAAAAAGTGTAGGCCATTTTTTGGGAGGAGAAAGAGGTTAAAACCTAATGCCTCTATCACACTAAAACATCACATTCAATCATGTAGTCTCGACAAGCATTATGCCACAAGTTCTAGAATACAAAGAATTAGTCGGCACACTCAAAATTAACAAAGAGCAAGAATGAAAATATATGCTCATTAGGCTCAAAACTCACAAAAGGTGTTATGTGTACCAAGGTGCAACATGTCAATTAACAAATTAAGGAATGCCATAAGAGAATTTATTTGAAATTACTAATCAAGCCATTATCTATCATGCATCCCAAGCTCCAATACAAGCAAGATCTGAAATTATAGGGAAGTCAACGACACAAGGTGAAATAATGAACACGCAACAAAAAACTCCAACGAAGTACAATTAAGAGGAATCAATGGCAACCAATCGATTATGCAGAAAAGAATACGATGTAAATCCTACCCCGTCACTTAATCATAATGTCCCATTATAGAAAATAAAACAAAAGAGAGGGAATAAAATACTCCCCATGTTTAGTTACTGTTGCGACCACAAATTGATTTCGCCTCTAGTTCAAGAACACTGGATCGTGGCCAGGACCTTGGTGTCTTGTTGAAATCGTCGCGGCGGCCGGAGTAGGGTGGCGGCGGTGCTGCAGAGGTGTGCAGACTGAAGGGGAAAAAAAATAAAATTAAAAGAAGTACAAATGGAGACAAGAGTGGGCATGGTTCGTATGTATAGGGTAAGGTCGATCGTGTGGTGGGTGCTTGGAACGAATGGTCACTGAGTGTTTTGGTGGGATAGATCACGAGGGTTTGGTTGAATGTGACAAGTTATATGATTTGTGAAAGAATGAGTTTGGTGAAAAGGAACAACGACTAAATAAGTAAAAGGAAAAAAATATAATGAAAGTTTTGGGTAATTTGTAGATTAGGGGAAATGGGTTTGCTAACGTGTGCCTAAGTGGGAAGGGAGCTTTGCTAACGTGCGCCGCTTAGTTAAACGGTACACACAAGATTTAGAGCATTTTTCATATGCTGCTACGATTCCACTACTATTTCAGGGGTCGAATTTTTGCCGTATTCGATAAAAAATGCCGCATCTGAGGCCGATTAATTTCGAACGAAAAATACTTGGCTACCTAAAAATCAGAAGAAAAATAAAAACGCCATAAATATGAAAAATTAAGGAAATTAAGTGAACGAAAATGGAAAATGGGCTGCCTCCCATTAAAGTGCTTTGTTTAACATCGTTAAGTTTGACGACCTGGTTTAGACTACATGTTCCTCCAAATCGAATTGTTCGACTAAACCAATTTGAGCATTTTCATAATACGATTTCAGTCGCTGACCATTAACTTTAAATTGTGCTCATGTGTCATCTTTAATTTCGATCGCACCATGAGGGAAGATCTGAGTAACTGTAAAGGGTCCAAGACACTTTGATCGTAATTTACCTACAAAAAGTTTAAGTTTGGAATTAAATAACAAAACTTTTTGACCGACAGAAAAAGATTTATAAGCAATGTTGCGATCATGAAAATTCTTAGTTTTTTCTTTAAATATTTGTGCGCTATCATAAGCGTTTTTACGGATTTCCTCAAGTTCCAAGATGCGTAACTTACGCGTTTCGCCGATTGCATCCATTTTCATGTTACATTGTTAGACTGCCCAATGCGCGGTGCTCCAATTCAACGGACAAATGACACGGCTTACCGAAAACAAGACGATATGGAGACATTCCAGTGGGGCCTTTATACACGGTTCGATATGCCCATAACGCATCAGTTAATTTAACACTCCAGTCTTTACGACTCGACTTTATAATTTTCTCAAGTATCGAATTAATCTCACGATTTGAAACTTTCGCTTGCCCGTTGGTTTGCGGATGGTAAGAAGTTTAAATCTGCTGAGTTACGCCAAACTTCTTCATAAGAGCATCAATAACTCGATTGATAAAGTGCTTTCCTCTATCACTTATTATTTCCTATGATGTGCCAAACCTGAAAAAAATAAAATCTTTAAGAAAGTTAATCATGGTTTTAGCATCATTATTTTTGGTAGCCTTAACTTCCACCCACCGAGACACATAATCTACAGCAAGAATAATGTAAAAATTTCCAAATGAAGAAATAAAAGGACCCATATAATCAATTCCTCATACATCAAATATTTCGCATACATAAATTGGGGTAAGGGACATTTCATTCTTACGACTTAAATTTCCTACACGTGGACATCTTTTACAGGATTTACAAAATAAATACATGTCTCGAAAGATTATACGCCAAAAGAAACCACATTCAAGAATTTTGTGCGCAGTTCTTGGTCCAAAATGTCCGCCACAAGAATAAGAATGACAAAAGTTAAGGATCGAATTTACCTCATCTTCTGTTGAGTTGATCACACAATTGCAAATGGCCAAGAGGGGGGTGAATTGGCAATAAAAATTTTGGTGGGAAGAATGAGTGAAAAATAAAAATTGACACAAGTAGTTAGAGTGGTTCAAGTTCTCCAAATGAACTCTACATCCACTACCTTAGTTCCCACTAAGGATTTTCAATCAATTCACTACTTGAATTCTTCCCCTTTTCTTGGATGAGGAGGTAACCTTACAAATTCGATTAAGCTTTCTACCCAAAGCTTAATCCACTCAATTTACAAAGAGAAGTTTTGATAAACTCAAATAATTCCTCACAAAGGATAAATGTCTACCCAATTACAATTTCAATCACCCCAAACTCACAATACAAAATAACAATTGAAAACATTAGAGTTGGGTACAAGAATTTGACTTTGAAGAGCACAAGGGTTTGGATTTTTGCTTTGATGATGCTTGTAGGTTGAATAGTTGTTGCTGACCTTCAAAGGACTTCAATTTATACCTCCTCTATTAATTCTAGCCGTTTGGGTGGTTGGGAACTTGAATAGAGCCGTTGGAACCCTCTCTCACCACCATAAATGCACTTTTGCAGCTATCCGTATCGGTACACGGGGAGTCGTATCAATACCTGTCTCAGAAAAGAAAGAACCGTTGTGCACAATAAATAGGGGGTATCGAAACGTACGTAAGCGTATCGATACGGGGTATCGAAACGGCTAAGACCGTATCGATACCTTTTTCTCGACTTAGCTCACTGTCAGTTTTCGTTTCGATACGAGGGTTTACCATATCGATACGGGTCAACTACCAATTTAAAATTTGGTTACCTAACAACTGACACCAACGGTCGAAATATTTAAAACGACTTGAATTAAAAATTCGTTAAAACCGTATCGATACGGGTGAAGTCGTATCGGTACGCCATTCAAACTCTTTTAGACTTTTACAAGGGAGCGTATCGATACAGATTGAATCTGTTTCGATACGGTGTTTCGATATGGTTAAGTGCGTATCGAAACGAGTTCCGCTAGTGGCCAACTTTGTAAAAAAGGTATCGATACGGCTGGAAGCGTATCGATACACCTGGACGATTTTCAATAGTTTGGCCTTGGAACACTTAGAAAATATTTTGAGTTTGAGTTTTTCAAATCAGTTTTAAAGTGTTGGTGATTTAAAACTTATTAAGGGACTTATAAAAAAAATTAAGTTTTTCAAATTGATCCTTAAAGATTTAATTATATCAAAATCAAACATAGGTTTCACAATCTCCCCCTTTTTGATATAACAAAACTAAAACTTAAAATTTTTGACACTTTGAAAAACTTTGCAAAATTAACTCCCCTTAATATGAGCTAGGTAACTTTTAAGTTAAAAATCAAAATTTTTAAGTGTTTGTGAGCTAGCTTCTCTCCCCCTTTTTGTTAGATCAAAAATATTGAGACAAAGTAAAGTGCATAACATAGGCAAAGGTATAAATAGGCAACATAAATATCATTAAATTCAAAATAAAGCATAACATCAATCCAAAAAAAATCCAACAAAAACATAAAATCAAAGCATAGGTTTAAAAATAAAGCAAAATTAGTCCTAAGAACATGAAACAAAGGTGCATAAATAGAAATATCCTAGATGATATGCATGAGATGCAATGAGAAGCTACTAGGCATCATCATCACCTTCTTCATCATCTTCCTCTTCATCGACAATTGGAGCATCATTCCTCATGCTATTACGCCACTCATCATGAAAGGCGGAGAGGGAAATATTCAAGGAGTGATGAACTCCTTCAAGAGAGGTTAGACGGTTCTCCATGTTCGTCATTCTTGGGTCAAAGCTTGTTTCAAGAGCGGTAAGACGATTTCCCATATCCGTGCGCAACCCGGTGAATTGCTCATTAAGGAATGTCATAAGAGCATCCATGGAAGGTTGAGGAGGAGGTTGAGGAGCTTGATCACCTTGAGGTTCTTCAAAATGTGTCGCGGCCTCGGGTGGTAGCTCGGAAAGACGTTACCAATTACCATTAAAATAATGGAACGTACCCCGTGTAAGAGAGCGTTCATCAATAGGATTAGTGTGAGGAGTTGGGTAGTCAAACGAGCAATCAATATCCTTTTTCAAAAAGAAATAGCTTAGGGTCGTACCATAGGTGAAAGAGGTGACGAGAGAGGTGTGGCGATGTTGCACAAGATAGACAATCTCCGCAAACATGATTCGAGCAAGATTTGGACGCTTTCTCTTACGGAAGCGACAGATCCAAAAGTCATCCACTTGACGGATGGTTGAGTATTTTCCTCCGGAAGGCCTAAACCACCAAGACACCATCAAATGGAGGATCCGATCTTGAGCATTGAGGGCGGTGACAGAGCCACTAAGAACATAGCCTAAAGCATTCTCATCATCAAGGCATTCATCCTCCAAATTAAAAACTTCACATATAGATTTTACATCAAGGAGAATTTTCTTGCCCATGAGATAAGAACTAACTCCGGTAACAACCCCATTATGATTAAAACAACATTTGGCATTAGTGTAAAAAATCAAAACCAAAAGACGGAAATAAAACCCGGGAATGGAGAGAAAATCCATAAAATTCCAAAGTTGGAGCAAAGGAAGATATTCAAATTTGAATCGCTCCGAGTTAAGAAAAGGAATAGATATTACCCTTTCCGGACGAATCTTGTAGTTTTCGAATTGACGAAAGTATGTGAGAGCTCCGGGGGTTTCAAAGGAATGTTCATAGATTTGGGTGTAATTTGGACGTGCCACCTATCCGGGATTAGATGATTCACCAGTTTGAGAAACCCGAGATCTCTTCCTAGATTCCTAGGGTGCCATAAACTAGAAAAAAAAATTATGCATTTTAGATTCCTTCATTCAAGTCAAAGATCAAGGTAAAAAATTTGGAAAATAAAATTTGAAGAAGAAATTTTGAAAAACAAAATTTTGTTAAGAAGATAAATATAAAAACAAAACAAAAACAGAAAAATTGAAAAAGAAAAAGAAAGTGTTTTACCTTGATAGAGATTAGAGAGGAATGAAGAAAAATCTAGCACCAAATTTGATGAGAAAGATCTTAGAGCTTTTCTTGATGGAAACCCTCTTTAAGATTTTTGAGTTGTGGTGTGAAAATATGAGGGAAGAAGAGCCTGTTTATAAGCAAAAACAGCTAGGGTTTTTAGGGTTTGAAGAATTTTAGTTTTGGTAAAAGTTGAAGACTTTAAATGCCAAATTTAAAGCTGTCTGCGCAATCGAGTATCGATACGCCTAAGGGTGTATCGATACGGGGGTAGGAACGTAATTTCCTTAAAAATGCCCGTTGAAGAATCGTATCGAAACGGATGAGATCCGTCGAAACGATTGAAGCTCGTATCGATACGGGTTTAACCGTATCGATACCCGTTTAAGGCAAAAAGAAGTATGGGAAGCTTAATGAAGTACTCGTATCGATACTCGTAGAGCCGTATCGATACCTTATGCCCAGAAATACATCTTTAGGCCTAAAGAACAACGATAGGCTCGATTTTAACATCTCCTAAAGGAATGCAAATGATGAATGAATAGTTACAACACACAAACATGCAATTTCACAAGATCAAACAATTTTAAGCACAAAGAGGTCCTAAAAAGGTCAAGATAGGCTAGCTAGACCTAACTCTCTCCTAAGGGACCAAAAACGCTCTTTATCTAAAGGTTTTGTAAATATATCCGCTAATTGGTTCAAGGTGTCAACAAATTCAATAACAACATCATTTTTCAAAACATGATCTCTAATAAAATGATGTCTAATTTCTATGTGTTTAGTTCTAGAGTGTTGGATGGGATTCTTAGTGAGACAAATGGCACTAGTGTTGTCACACTTAAGGGGTATGGTTTCTACTTCAACACCATAATCTAAGAGTTGTTGCTTCATCCAAAGGACTTGAGCACAACAACTCCATAAGGATATGTACTCCGCTTCGGTGGTAGATAAGGCTACTCTATTTTGTTTCTTAGAGAACCAAGATACGAGCATACTACATAAGAATTGGCATGTCCCGGAAGTATTTTTCCTATCTATCTTACATCCCCCATAATCTGCATCCGAATAAGCATGAAGGCTAAAGGAAGAATCTTTAGGATACCAAAGGCCTAAGGTAGGTGTGTCTCTAAGGTATCTAAAAATTCTCTTAATGGCAACTAAGTGTGATTCTCTAGGACTAGCTTGAAACCCAGCACACAAGCAAACACTAAACATAATATTCAGTCTACTTGCGGTAAGGTAAAGCAAAGAACCTATCATGGATCTATAAAGCTTAGAATCAACACACTTACCTTCTTCATCTTTGTCAAGCTTTATGGAAGAACTGATAGGTGTGGCTTGAGGTTTTGCATTCTCCAAACCAAACTTTTTGAGCATATCATTCACGTACTTAGCTTGATTTATGAAGGTGCCATCTTTCCTTTGTTTGATTTGGAGTCCTAAAAAGAATGAGAGCTCCCCCATCATGCTCATCTCGAACTCACCTTGCATTAGCTTAAAAATTTTTTTACAATAACACTCATTAGTAGAACCAAAAATGATATCATCAACATAGATTTGTACTACTAAGATGTCATTGTTATATCTTTTTATGAAGAGTGTGGTATCCACATTTCCTTTTTCAAAACCCTTTTCAATTAAGAAATTTGAAAGTCTCTCATACCAAGCTCTAGGAGCTTGTTTTAAACCATAGAGAGCTTTTGTAAGTTTAAACACATGATTTGGAAATTTTGAATCCTCAAAACCCGGTGGTTGTTCAACATACACTTCTTCATTTATAAAACCATTTAAAAAGGCACTTTTTATATCCATTTGAAAAAGCTTGAAATTATGGTAACATGCAAATGCAAGCAACATCCTAATACCTTCCATTCTAGCTACGGGTGCATAAGTCTCATCAAAATCAATTCCCTCTTCTTGGGTATAGCCTTGAGCAACAAGCCTAGCCTTGTTTCTCACTATATTACCACTTTCATCTAATGTATTCCTAAAAACCCATTTTGTTCCTATAGTAGATTGATTATTAGGCCTTTCAACTAATGTCTAAACTTTACTTCTCTCAAATTGATTTAATTCCTCTTGCATGGCCAAAATCCAAAAATCATCTTTTAAAGCTTCTTTAATATTTTTAGGCTCAATGCATGAAAGAAATGCAACATGGTTCATTAATTTGAGAGAGGATCTAGTAGTTACCCCCTTGGATGGATCACCCAAGATTTCACCACATTTGACATAGTTGAACTCCCTTGGGTAAGACACCTCCTTTTCCTCAAGAGTCAAGTCCTTCAAGGATTCAAGAGGTGGATCTTGTGCATCCTCATCTTTAGTTGGAACCTCATCCACCTTTGATGTTTGACCTCCATCAATGGCATCAAGGATTCCTACATCATCATCATCACAAGATTCCTTCCTCGGAAGGAGATTATCATCGAAAACAACATGTATAGACTCTTCAACTACTAGAGTTCTTTTATTAAATACACGATAGGCTTTAGAGTTTAAAGAGTACCCTAAGAAAATAGCTTCATCACTTTTAGCATCAAATTTACCTAAGTTTTCTTTACCATTATTCAAAACAAAACACTTGCAATCGAAAGGATGAAAATAGCTAATGTTAGGCTTCTTAGATTTTAAAATCTCATAAGGTGTTTTCTTCAAAATTGGCCTAATCATTACTCGATTTATAATATAGCAAGCGGTATTTGTGGCTTCCGCCCAAAAATATTTAGGTAAATTATTTTCGCAAAGCATGGTTCTAGCCATTTCTTCTAAAGTTCGATTTTTCCTCTCAACTACCTCATTTTGTTGAGGAGTGCGAGGTGCGGAAAAATTGTGGCTAATCCCATTTTCATTTAAAAACTCATCGAAACCTAGATTTTGAAAATTGGTTCCATGATCACTTCTAATGTGAGAAATTTTTAAGTTCAAGATCATTTTGAGTTATTTTAGAAAATGTGATGAATTTTTCTAAAGCCTCATCTTTTGTACTTAAGAATAGAACCCAAGTAAACCTAGAATAGTCATCTACAAGCACAAAAGCATATGATTTTCCACCCAAGCTCATTGTTCTAATAGGCCCAAAAAGATCCATATGAATCAATTGTAAACATCTACTAGTAGAGACATCATTAATGGATTTAAAAGAAGTTCTATGTTGTTTACCCTTTGAACATGCATCACAAATTTTATCATTAGAAAATTTAAGTTTGGGTAAACCTCTAACTAGATTAAGGGAAATTAATTTCTCTAAGACACTCATGCTAGCATGTCCAATTTTCTATGCCAAAGCCATGAGTCATGTTCATCATGTACAACTAAGCATGTATGAGATGAATGAATGTCATCTAGATGCACCATGTATATGTTCCCTATGCGATGACCAATGAGCATTAGTTGATTTGTTTTAATGTTTACAATTTTGCAACCACTTTTATCAAATAAAACATTAAAACCCTTGTCACATAATTGACTAATACTCAATAAGTTATGTTTAAGACCGTTGACATACAAAACATTTTCAATGAAAATAGAAGAGTGATTACCAATGGAGCCTATTCCTTCAATGAGGCCTTTGGAGTTCTCACCGAAAGTTACCACTCCACCATTCTTTAGCTTTAGTTCCAAAAATCTACTCTTGTCACCGGTCATATGTCTTGAGCATCCACTATCAATGTACCAAGAATTTTGGCTTGAAGCTTTAGCCTTGTAGCAATGCTCCCCCTACAAACAAAGAAATTAGGCCTTGATTTTTTGTACCCAAATCATTTTGGGTCCATGAGTGTTAACCTTTAAAATTTTGGTTCCCTTAGGAATCCAAGAAGCAATAGCATTCATATTATTAGAAATAATGAGTTCCTTAGGAACCCAAACACTCCTAACTCTTTGACCTCTATATTGCTTATTAAAATTTCTTTGTTTAGGAATAAATGGTTTTCTTTTTACATATTGGGATTTAGAATGATTTCCTTTTTCAAAATTGTTTTTCCCAATAGCAATTGATGTTTTAAGATTATCCACTTCCTTTGTGTGATAATCTTGAAAATCGGAAAGAAGTTTTTCAAGTTCAAGATCTTTTGTTTTAAGATCATTTGAAAGATTTACTAAAAACAAAACTTTCTTTTCCAATTCGGAGTTAGCTTTAGAAAATGTCTCATTTTGATTTTTCAAATCGGAAATAGTTTTCTTGTTTTTCAAAATGGATTCTTTGTATTTTCCTACTATCTCATCATAAACCTCTTACAATTCATCATAAGCATCTTGAAGTTCATCAAAAGTAAAATCAAAATTGGATAAGTTAGAATTTACCTTTGCTTCACCATCAATGGCCATGAGACATAGATTGGCCACTTCCTCCTCTTCCTCGGATGACTCATCGTCACTCCAAGTTGCTATTTGAGCTTTGAGCTTGTTCATCTTCCCAAAGCTCTTCCTCTTCAATTGAGGACATTCAGAACGGATGTGACCCGGCTTCTTGCATTCATAGCAAGTGATTTGGTCATTCTCCTCTTCCTTACTCTTGCTCTTGAAGTCTCCCTTTCTAATAAATTTTCTTCCACGATTGGACTTCATGAACCGAGTAAACCGTTTGGCCAACATGGCCATCTCCTCATCTTCATCTTCACTTGAACCGCTTTCTTGATGTGAAGCTTTAAGAGCGATTCCCACTTTCTTCTTCTCAACATCTTTCTTCTCAACCATTTTCTTCTCTTCTTCTCTTCTCTTCCTCATGATCTCATGGGTGAGTAGAGATCCAACAAGAGCATCAAGCTTGAGAGTCTTCAAATCTCTAGCTTCAATAATAGCCGTTCTATTGCCATCCCATGACTCCGAAAGAGAGTACAACAATTTCCTCACTAGTTTGTCTTCGAGGATGATCTCTTCGAACCCCTTCAATCCGTTGACAATGACTGAGAATCGATCAAACATCTTGGAGACACTTTCATCGGGATCCATCTTGAAATTTTCATAGCTTAGATTGAGTAGCCCAATCTTTGTCTCCTTGACATCACTAGTTCCCTCATATGTTGTCTCGAGGGTATCCCAAACCTCCTTGACATTTTCGATTGAAGACACCTTGGAGTAGATATCCGGACCAAGTGCACAAAATATCACATGGAGAGCTTTGTCATTCACTTGCATCCTTCTTCTTTCATCATCCGTCATCTCGACTTTTACCTTTGGGACAAGTCTTTCTCCATCTCTCTTAATAGGAATGTATGGACCTTCTTCAACCACATCCCACACCATGTAGTCGGTAGATTTGATGAAGAGTCTCATCCTATTCTTCCAATATGGGTAGTTATCCCCATTGAAGAATGGTGGCTTGGTGGTAGATTGGGACTCATAGTTGGAGGTGGAAGTCATTACTTGACTAGTTGTTGATCAAACTATCCTAGAATCGACTCAAGAGGGTTGTAATCCTTCCAATGAGTGTAGCTCTGATACCAATTGTTGAGTTGATCACACAATTGCAAATGGCCAAGAGGGGGTGAATTGGCAATAAAAATTTTGGTGGGAAGAATGAGTGAAAAATAAAAATTGACACAAGTAGTTAGAGTGGTTCAAGTTCTCCAAATGAACTTTACATCCACTACCTTAGTTCCCACTAAGGATTTTCAACCAATTCACTACTTGAATTCTTCCCCTTTTCTTGGATGGGGAGGTAACCTTACAAATTCGATTAAGCTTTCTACCTAAAGCTTAATCCACTCAATTTATAAAGAGAAGTTTTGGTAAACTCAAATAATTCCTCACAAAGGATAAATGTCTACCCAATTACAATTTCAATCACCCCAAACTCACAATACAAAATAACAATTGAAAACACTAGAGTTGGGTACAAGAATTTGACTTTGAAGAGCACAAGGGTTTGGATTTTTGCTTTGATGATGCTTGTAGGTTGAATAGTTGTTGCTGACCTTCAAAGGACTTCAATTTATACCTCCTCTATTAATTCTAGCCGTTTGGGTGGTTGGGAACTTGAATAGAGCCGTTGGAACCCTCTCTCACCACCATAAATACACTTCTGCAGCTATCTGTATCGGTACACAAAGAGCCGTATCGATACCTGTCTCAGAAAAGAAAGAGCCGTTGTGCACAACAAATAGGGGGTATCAAAACGCACGTAGGCGTATCGATACGGGGGTATCGAAACGGCTAAGACCGTATCGATACCTTTTTCTCGACTTAGCTCACTACCAGTTTTCGTTTCGATATGAGGGTTTACCGTATCGATACGGGTCAACTACCAATTTAAAATTTGGTTACCTAACAACTGACACCAACGGTCAAAATGTTTAAAACGACTTGAATTAAAAATTCGTTAAAACCGTATCGATACGGGTGAAGTCGTATCGATACGCCATTCAAACTCTTTTAGACTTTTACAAGGGAGCGTATCGATACATATTGAATCTGTTTCGATACGGTGTTTCGATATGGTTAAGTGCGTATCGAAACGAGTTCCGCTAGTGGCCAACTTTGTAAAAAAGGTATTGATACGACTCGAAGCGTATCGATACACCTGGACAGTTTTCAATAGTTTGGCCTTGGAACACTTAGAAAATATTTTGAGTTTGAGTTTTTCAAATCAGTTTTAAAGTGTTGGTGATTTAAAACTTATTAAGGGACTTATAAAACAATTTTAAGTTTTTCAAATTGATCCTTAAAGATTTAATTATATCAAAATCAAACATAGGTTTCACATCTTCGGTGATACATCGCCTAATTACATGATTTGAGCAATGCTTCATAAGGTATGGATCATCCTAAATATAAAATCAGGATTCCCTCTTTAGTCAGTTAGTTTTAGCTCTCAGTAGATCTAATGGTAACTTACCTG
The DNA here is from genome assembly GCA_958450335.1 of Hibiscus tridactylites. Classification (NCBI taxonomy): domain Eukaryota; kingdom Viridiplantae; phylum Streptophyta; class Magnoliopsida; order Malvales; family Malvaceae; genus Hibiscus; species Hibiscus tridactylites. Next base: position 61,324,971 of record OY288275.1, read on the forward strand.
TGGCCAAGTAAATGACCATATCCGCGAACCATGGTGTAGTCTTCTACACCATCATCAACCTTTTCTTGGGGAATTCGTCTTTAACCGGTGGATCGTATGCAGAAAGAGGAATGAGACTCAAGTGATCAGCTATGAGGTTTTAACATCCCTTTTTATCTTTAATCTCTAGATTGAACTCTTGAAGTAGTAAAATCCATCGGATGAGCCTTGGTTTCGCCTCCTTTTTGCTCATCAAATATCGCAAGGCTGCATGATCAGAAAACACATTAATTTTAGTGCCAAGCAAATATGATTGAAAATTTTCAAGAGCAAACATAATAGCAAACAATTCTTTTTCTATTGTTGAATAATTTTTGTGTGCTGGAACCAAGGTGCGAGATGCGTAAGCTATGATATGAGGTTCTTTTCCGATATTCTGGCCGAGAACAACCCCTACACTTGTATCTGATGCATCGCACATGAGTTTGAATGGATATTCCCAATTGGGTGGTTGAACAATTGGTGCAGACACGAGCTTTTCTTTAAGTACATCGAATGAATCCTTGCATTTCTCGTCGAAATCAAAGACTTGATCCTTCTGAAGCAAACTGCATAATGGTTGCGCTATCTTCGAGAAATCTTTGATGAATCTGCGGTAAAAATCTGCATTACCAAGAAAAGAACGAATTTCCCTCACAGTTACAGGGAAAGGAAGTGAGTGTATAATATCAGTTCACCTTATCGACAGAAATACCATTAAATGAAATTACATGGCCTTGAACTAACCCTTTATCGACCATAAAATGACATTTTTCGTAATTTAGTACAAGATTAAATTCTAGGCAACATCTAAGTATATTGGTCAAATTTAAAAGGCATTCATTAAATGAACTACCGTATACATTGAAGTAATCCATGAAAACCTCAATTCCTTTCTAGACGTGGTCTGAAAAGATGCTAAGCATGCACCTCTTGAATGTTGCAGGTGCATTACAAAGGCCGAAGGGCATCCATCGATAGGCGAAAGTGCTGAAGGGACAAGTAAAAGTTGTTTTCTCTTGGTCTTCTGGTACCACTGGGATCTGAAAAAACCCTGAAAATCCATCAAGGCAACAATAATGAGATTTACCAACTAAACGTTCTATCATTTGATCTATAAAAAGAAGTGGAAAATGATCTTTCTGAGTTAAAGAATTCAACTACATGTAGTGGATGCAGACTCTCCAACCATTCTATACTCTTGTTGGAACTAACTCACCTTCCAGGTTTTAGATTATCGTAACTTTAGTTTTGTTTGGGACCACGTGGATTGGGCTTACCCAGTCACTATCCAAGATTGGATAGATTATATCTGCATCTAGGTGTTTTTGTCCCTTTTCACTACCTCCATCATTGGTTGGTTTAACCAACGCTAGCATTGTCGTGATGGTTTTGCCCCTTCTTCAATCTTTACCTTGTGCATACAAGTCGAGGGATTAAGTCCTTTTTATATATGTGATGGTCCATCTGATGGCCTCTTTGTATGCGCGTAACACTGTTACTAGGTCATCTTCCTCTTCTTTCAACAGCTTATTCGAGATAATTACTAACAAGGTTCAGTTTTCTCCCAAAAATGTGTATTTGAGGTGATCCAGTAACGGCTTAAGCTCGACCTCAAGTGCCTATAAAACTGAAGGTAAAAGTTTAGATTTTGATGGAGTAAGGCTTAATTCATTATTAATTGAAAAAATTTCCCTTGAACTCCCTAATGTCGTTTTCAAAGTCCTCGATTTCTCTACACATCATTAATAAAGTTAGATTCAAAAAATTCTTCGATGGCAAGCTCAATAATATCAACAAAGTTTAAACTAGCAACATTATCAGGGTATCTCGTTACTTTGTAGACATCGAATTTTACGACCTCACCACCAAATTCCGTTATAAGAATTTTGCTTCTTACATCAATTTTCGTATGTGTTGTGCTTAGAAAGGGACGACCAATAAAAATTTCTGAAGAGATGTTGGACTGATCGTTTTTCATGTCTATTATATAGAAATCTGCCAGAAAGATGAGGTCATTTACCTTTACTAGAATATTCTCGAGGAGTCCTTCCGGATATATTACAGATCGTTCAGCTAGCTGTATGGTCACCTTTGTATCTTTCAAGGGCTCAACAGATAGTGAGTTCTATAAAGAAAGGGGCATAACGTTAATAGAAACCCCTAAATCGCACGCGCGTTTTATACCAACATTACCAATTTTGCATGGAATGACAAACATACCTTGGTCCTTCAACTTTAGCGGTAGCCTTCGCTGAAAAACTGCTGAGACGAGTTCTCCAAGATTTACTTTTTTTGATTCCGATAAGACGTCTTTTGTTAGTACATAAATCTTTTAAGAATTTAGCATACCTTGGTACCTTTCAGATTACCTCAAGCAGTGTAATATTAATTTCTACTTTCCGAAAGACATCTAAGATCTCATTTTCTTCAGCTGGTTTGTCTTGCTTTACCAACCTCGATGGAAAATGAGGCGGTACGACATAAGGAGAGGGTTTAGAAGTCGAACATGATGTACCATGTTGGGTGGGAGATTGCACATTCTCATTGTCTTTCTTTTGGTCATCTTTCTTCGTGGCTTTTGGTTCGACAATGGTGTCACTTCAGAGTGTGATAGCGTTGACGTTCTTCCTTGGGTTAGGCTCGGTTTGAGAGGGCAATTTACCTTGAGTCTCGAGTCACCCTATTGTCTGAGCCAATTGGCTCTTTTGCTTGTCCAACTCTTGTAGATGAGCCTCAGTATGATTTTGAAACTTCTCTTGAGATATCACCAAACGTTCAACAATGGTTTCTAAGGATGTTTTTGACTGTTGATAAGGTTGTCTCTGCTGGTATGGTTGATTTGGCATTTGGTTTGGTGCATAATTAAAGTTCGGTTGATCTTTCCATCTCTGGTTGTATGTATTAGCCTTGGGATTGTATTGCCTCTAGATAGGTCCAGGAAAATTGCCTATGGCATTTAATTGCGCATATTCTTCCTCTTGTATCATCAGGTAGCAATCCGTTGGATGTTTTGGACTCATGCATATCCCGCAAAGTCTAGTTGTGACTTTTTTTATCTGCAACAAGGGATTGAACAATTTCAATCAATTTGTCAATTTTATGTTCTTATGAAACGTTACTTACCTCGTGAACTCACAGATAGGGTTCACTAGAAGGGTAAAATTGATGTGAGTTAGCGGCTATCGTAAAGATTAGAGTCCTTGCTGCTGTTGGGGTCATGTTCACAAGTGCCCCTCCACTTGTCGCATCGATCATCTTTATTTCCATAAAGGATAAGCTTTCGTATAAATACTGAAGAAGCGTTTGTTTCGACAACCCATGTTGTGGACAATTTGAGCACAACTTCTTGAATCTTTCTAGTAGTCGTATAACGACTCAGTATCCTTTTGTCGGATACTCAAGATGCTAGGTCAAATAACCAATCTTTGGCAATATCAGTTAAAGAAAAAGGAAAGACGCAAAGTTTTATTTGGTCTTCAGACACTCCCTGTGGTTTTGTACTCAAACAAACCATATGAAATTCTTTGAGGTGTTTGTGCGGATTTTCGCTCGGAAAATCATGGTAGGTTGGTAGAAGATGTATCAAACCCATCTTGAGTGTGAATGGTGTTTCTCCATTCAAGAATGTAATGCACAATGATTGTTGATCGTCAGGTGCTGCGACTAGTTGGTGAATGGTTTGGTCCTCGTTCGCCATTGAAGTGTACTTGTCATTGGTGTACTCGAAGTGTGTTTCAGCTTCAGATGATGTTTCTGGGTCTTAAATCAAAACAAACGATATTAGTATTTTTGCCGAAGTCCCTGACAACAACGCTAATTTGACAAGCGTCATGAATTGTCAAATAAATATCCTTTAATTTCAAAATAAATATAAAAATAACGCAGTCTTGAGAGAAGAAGAGTCGATCCGCGTTGACTTCGAAGCTTCTGATATCTGAAGGTTTTGATTCTAACTTTAGTGTAAAAATAAAAATAATAGGGGGTTTGATAGAGTAGGAACTAAAAGTAAAATAACTAATTTGGAAGAAATGACAGAAATAAATATTTTTGAGAAGAAACTTGATTAAATTAATTAGCCTCAAGCTTTGCTTAGCTTCAATTCAAACTGATCATCGAAAAATGATTTTTTACTCCGGATACATGCAGTTACAGTCTACAAGGCCCAACCCTTATAACTTGTTTCTCTCTCCGGTAAACCGATAATCTAAAATCAATTTTTTGATTCTAATCTTTTGGTTAGACTAACCACGACTATCACCGTAAGAATAAAACAATTTAAAAACATAAAAAACCTGACTCGAACTATGTTGTCTCGATGAGAATCGAATCCGATCTCAATTTTTCTTAGTGAATCTATCGCTAAGTGTGTTCATAAGAAGTTGAAACCACGACTATCGTCGATCCTTCCTCCCAACTTTAAATCTTAACAATTGTCAAGTCAACAAGCACTTTTGAAAGAAAGCGAAAAGATTTTAATAGAAAGGCCGATTGCCAATCTAAATTTTCGAAAAATTAAGAATGTAAAACGAAATTGTTGAGTACTTTTAATTCTCACAAGGTGAATCGAAGCTTCTCTTTAAGCTTTTGACTAATCAAGAAAATTTAGCTAAGTATGATTATGGAAGAAATCATATTTAGCATAATTTTAAAATAAAGTTTAAAAAAACTAAAAAAATTAAAATGTGAAGTGAAAGGAAATTTTATAAACTTTAAAAAGTAAAAACAAGCTAAGAATAAGGGATGATTTTTGAGTTTACGCTAAAGGGGTATTTATTGTATTCTAAAAACCCTAAGTTAACCCTAAAAAGATAAAAGATAAATCCTAAAAATATTTAAATTAAATATAAAAATAATTCCAAGTTTGAATTTAAAATCCCGGCTGATAAGCTATCGATTCGCGGCTGATAAGCTATCCGACGTTGGTAACATCATCTTCTAGAAACTGTTGACGTGACGTCCAGTCAACCTTTCATACCCAGATTCATGCCCACTAGCCTAATCTCGATTTCAGATAAAATTTGTAAAAATTTGCCTCTTTTTAACGTGTTTTCCAAAATTAGAAACCTACACGAAAAACACATAATAAATCCGAATCATTAAAGGCATAATTAAATATGAAACAATGAAATTTTAGCTACTTATCAGTTCACAAAACCTCTCACTAGTTCATATTATTCTTTATTTCAACAAAAACTTAATATACTGAGTGTTAATGAATTTTGTTCACGAGATGAAAGAAGTAGGGAGAATATTAGCAGTTAAAGATTGTTAATATGTGGGCCCTAGAGAGGTTAGATGGTTAGGAAGTTGTTAAGATTGTAACTAAGCCCGACGTTGTATAAATGTGAATTTGGGCTAATAATAAACCCAGATTATTTTATGCTATTCATTCTCTCATTATTCAGTTTCTAAACCTAAACCCATTTCTCAATACTCGATCCAATCAAAATTTGCAATATAAATACATGCACAGTTTGCAAATTGGCTCGCACCAAGATGACAAATCCTTTAGAAAAGGAAACGGTGGTGTTGGGAAGCATGGAAATGGTGAGTGTTCCTCCTCCCAAGAACAAGTACAGACGGCTATGGTCTCCGGTAACAGCACATATTTGATCCCTCAGACTCTGCTTTTGCAGATTCCAACCTTCATTATGATGGTTTATGGAATTAGACAAGCCCAACACTCAACCATTGACTACAGCAAATAAAACAACTCCCTAAGAAAGTTAAATCATTCTGGTAAAGTGCCTTGAAATCATTGTTGGTAATAATACTGCTGCAATACAATCATATTAGCACTGATTGGGAAATAAATCGATAGAAACAAATCAAACATAATTGTGTCGTGGTAGTAAAACCATTCTCTTAGAAACAAATTTGTCTAGATTGGTGTAATCGCTGCGCTGTACAACGCCCCCAAAATTAACAGTCTCTCCTTGATGTTATACACCCGAAATCAGGAGCGGACATTGGTGGTGTAGCTCTTCTCTGAGAGTAGAAAATAGAAACTCGGACCAGCTTTTAAAATGCAAAGAGAAAAGAGTTTGCAAAGATGTGTTTATTGCGAGTTGAGAAAATAAAAACCCGGAAAGCTTTTAAGATGCTCACTGTTGAAATTCTATATTTTTTCAAAAATCTCATCATTCTCAAGTCTAGAATCCCTCCAACAACATAAAGAAGAATTAATATGGAAAACAATTCCTAAGTTCTTTTTTCTTTTAGTTCTCCTCCCCCTTTACATGCTTTTTTTTTGTTTTATTTTCTCAGTCGAATCGGAATTTATTTCATTCTTAAAGCTATTTTCTGTTTAATAGCTTTAATATTTAATTTTAATTGTATGTTGACTGATTTAGATTTCACTTCCAATACCTTTTGTTTTTCTGAGGAAATTATGTTTGTTGGTTGTTGATTTTTTTTGTTGGGAAAATAAGCTTAAACTTGTTAATAGAAATCTTTTGTCTCTTTTCAGTATTTTTATTTATGTCCAACATTAAAATTTAGGTTTATAGTTAAGGTTAAAATTTAAGATTAAAGGTAGGAGATTTAAGATAAAGTGTATTTTTAGAGTTTAAAGTTTAAAATTTAGAATTTAATTTTTTAGTACTGAAACATAAATAGGGTACTGAAAAGTTACGGATGTTTTTTGTCCTAAACCTTGTATTTGGTTGTTGAGTAGATGTGTTATGAAAAAATAAGTCTTTAACTCAAGTGGGTCGAGTAGAGAACGAGTTTTCATCTCCGATTTCGGGCTTGATGGAACACCACAATTACCCAGGACCGGTCAGGAGCCTAGTAGAGATATCTATTCCCAGGCCGACAATTCAACAATTTATATGTATAGAATTAACAAAAACACCAGTTTAACAATTTGTATATTACAAATTAACAATAATCCGCCATTCAAGTTCATATGCTTACTACTAACTGAATTCACTTCTCAATTTTTAGAAGTACGAAAATTAAATTATAGTAATAATAATTTAAGATAAATGAATTATCTTCTCAATTATGGAATTCAATATTAAACCTATGCCTACGCGGATAAACAGATTAAAAGGTTAATGAGAACAAACGTGCTGAATGGTCCCATATTGCATAAGGCAGTGCCTCATTTCACTAATGTGATGAATGGCGGTAATTAGGGATGTAAAAAGTTGACCCGACCTGAAAGTTCGACTGAAACTTGCTCGAGTTAGAATTTGGTTTGATTCGAGAATTTGTTGACCCGGACCTGATTTGTAACCGACTGTTGTTAACCCGAACGTGAGTTGGACCTATTACTGTAGTAATTGAACCCGACCTGCATCCGACCGAGAACGACACGAACCCGAATTGGACCTGTTACTGTGGACCCGAAACCCGACATACACCCGACTGAAACGAACCCGAACCCGAGACCGACCTGTCAGATAACCGATATTACCCGATTTGTTTTGAACCCGACCTACTTTTAACCTGAACTGATATTGACCTAACATATAGTTGAAGAATTGTATGATTTGATGAATTTAAAGTGTTGATAAATGTAAACTATTAATTTATTAAATCAATTTAAAGTGTTAAATAATTTTTTATTATATACACATATATAATCAATTTAATATATATATATTTATTTATAAATATATAAAAGAAAGATTATATTTAGATATTCATCTCATACTACTAAGTTTTAAATCTTGTTAAATAATTCAATATGCTTAGTTTTAACCCATTCAATATAAATTATTTGTGAAGTTAATAAGAATTATCATACATAAATTTATTTTATTAAAATATTCAAAATTTAAAAGTTTTATTAAATTAATTACTTGTTATGGATGAATTTAAAATAAATTGTTTAAAATTTAAATCAATTTGTTAATTGTGATCAATAAATTAAAAAAATTATTTTATTAAAAAATTAATTATAACCATTAAATTAATAGAAAATATTTTTTAGTTTAACGTTAAAATTTTATTTTATTAAAAATTTAATTATAACTATTACATTAATATAATATATTTTAGTTTAGGAGGGATTTTTTTTTAATTGACAGGGGAATTTTTTTTAATTGATTGGGGGCAGCAAGCTGCCAAACGAATTAGGGGCGGGAATTCGCGGGTTTTTTTTTTGTTTAGGGGTTAATCACCCTTTAGGTCCTTTCTTAATTAGATTCTCCAGGTCTAGGTTTTTTAGGTTTTAATTTATTTCTTTTTACTCCTAAATTTTGATTTATTTTCTTTAAATTTCATTCAATTAGGTCATGTTTTATAAATTGATTAATTATTAAGTCTTTTGATTTGCTTTAAATTTAATTTGGTCCTCGTATAAAGATTTGGTAATTAGTATACTTTAATAATTTGATTAATTTGTAAATTGGGCTCTAATTAATAATTTAGTTTTAATTTATTTTTGAATTTTTTCTTTTTATGTTTTGATTTATTTAGTTTGTTAGATTTATGAGATCATGTTTGGGGTTTATGGTTAAATGTGTCAAGTTGATTGTTTGGGGTTATGGGATTAGCTTAGGGATTATGTGATTAGACTTGCAATTTATTTATTAATAAATAGTGCTTGTGAGATTTAGAGATTCATGTTTGGGGTTTAGGGGTAAATGTGTCAACATGATTATTTGGGGTTAAGGTTTGAGGTTTATGGGTATAATTTAAGGTTTGAGGTTCGAAACCCGTTTTGAAACGTTTTTCCACTGTAAAGGCCCGTATCGAAACACCTAGGGGCGTTTCGAAACGCCTGGATGGTTTTGTTGAATTTGGTTTTGAAAACACTTAAAACCCTTTTGAAATATCCCATAAACATAGTTTCAAGTTGTTTGGACTTAGAAATGGTTTTGAATTCTTTTTGACTTTGTCCAAAACATTTTTCAATTATTATATCAAAACATTAGTTCTACAATGTATATATTATATTATATTATATTATATTATATTATATTATATTATATTATATTATATTATATTATATTATATTATATTATACACACGTACACACACATATTAATATATATATATATATATATGAGTTAGGATCAACTTACACAATGTAAAACTCTTTAAGTTTTACACGTTTTCTGGATCGTTAGATGGGGGAATGAATGTTTCAAATTGACTCATTACTTTTTTTTTCCAAGTGATAATCTTCACATATTTACTGTTAATCTCATCCATTCGTTTCACTCATCAAACGGTCCAAAAAATGTGTAAAACTTAAAGAGTTTTACATTGTGTAAACGGATCATATCTCCACACACACACATATAGTAAAACTTACATACATGCATACATATACATTATTTTTACTCCAAATTGACCCATATTCCTTTTTTGTTTGTAATTTAGTTCAATATTTATAATTTTAATTTAATATCTTTGTTCATTATAGTCCCTAAAACTTTTTTTATTTCAAATTGACCCCTATCTTTTTTTTTTACAATTTAGTTAAATGTTTATAATTTTAATTTAATATCTTTGTTCATTATAGTCCCTAAAACTTTATTTTTATTCCAAATTGACCCATATTTTTTTTTGTAATTTAGTCAAGTGTTTTTAATATGACGATATTTTTATTCATGTTAGTCCCTAAAATTTTATTTTTCACAAACCTTTTTAATTTATATTTTTTGTAATTTACTCTAATATTTTAGAAATGAATCATATGATGATATTTTTGTTCATTCTATTGCCTATTATTTATTTTTAGTGCGATTCGTGTTCGTGAAAGACGTTGAATAATTAGCTCGAAATGAATGATCAACCCAAAGTCTGTCGACTTTTTGTACCAAACTCAAACTTAATACGAATTCAAAACTCGAATTAACCCGACCTGAAATGAACCCGACCTGAAGTCTACCCGAACCCGAATTAACCCGCCAATTAACCGTTTTGACCCGACCTGAAGCGAACCCGACCTGAAGCTGACCCGCACCCGACCCGAGTCGAGTCAAAACATTAAATCGACCTGAAAATGACCTTTATCTAATTTGACCCGACCTGACAGGACCCGACCTGAAACCTATTCGATTACCTATTTTTACACCCCAATATATAAAAGAAAAATCGATGTTTGTTTATGACGATTGAGTTTTTTCTATAGTACTTAGATGTTAAAAATCATAATTTATAGACTTCAAACCGTATTTTGAAAATTTAAGTGCATATAAAAGTTAATTTTTCTTTTATTCTTTTTCAATTATCGCAGGGTGTTTGTTTTGTTTTGGTAACTTAGGAAGACATGATGTCAAAAAATGTTCGTAACGATTGATCGAGTAATTATTTTGGTCCTTATTTTTTTTTTTCTGAAGCACTTTAACCCTCAACATTTCATTTAAGGTTAAAATGACTCATTTATAGCTGAAAACTGTTAGTCAATTACCGGTAAATGACTTGAAATGATGTGACAAATGTACGTGACAATGCACGCTAATATCATAATGTCATAATACAAAGGCACTGACTTGACATAATGACATACCAGTCAAAAAATAATTTTATAAAATTATATAAATTATAAAATTATTCTGTCTGTTGACGTGTTATTATGTCAAGTCATTTCAAGTTGTTTATCGTTAATTAATTAACAGTTATCATTCATAGAGGGGTCATTTTGACTCAATATAAAACGTTGAAGGTTATGTTAATTAAAAATAATTGAAATTAATTATCTAATCAAACGTTATGCGTTTTTTTTTACATTAAGCAACTTAGAGTGCATTTGGGATTATAAAATTACTTTGTCAACTATAAATAAATTTATGTTGGTTAACTTCTATCAATGAAACGAGGTTAAGAGTAGTTTCAAGGTGTAGTACATTTTAAGAGAAAATTTTAAGTTAAATATTATTACAAGAGACATCAATAAAGGGTTATATTTTGATACAAAAGTTGTATAAAAAAATTACACAAACCTTCATATTTAAGTTAATCTAAAACGTAAATCTCTAACCTTAGCACCCCAAATCTAAACTTTAAACTCTAAACTCTAAACTCTAAACTCTAAATTTTAACTATAAACCTTAAATTCTACCCCTACACACTAAATCCCCTAAACCTTAATCTTAATATAAATTCATAAATCCTAAAATTAAAAGGTTTGTGTATCAAAGTATTTTCCTATCAATAAATCCTCAATAAACCCTGAACATAAATTGTAAACTTTAAAAAAATTACTCCCTCCGTCCCACTAAAACTGTCACATGTTGACTTTTTTTGGTCAAATTTTTTCAACTTTGACTATAATTTATTTAAATATTTTAATTAATTAAAAATTATAAAAAATATATTTAAAAACTAGTTGATTCAAAGTTTTTAAAATATATTTTTTTATATTTTTATCAATAATAAATTTTAAATTATAAGAGGTCAAAGTTGAAAAAGTTTAACCCAAAAAAATCAATATGTGACAGTTTTAGTGGGACAGAGAGTATAAAGAATTACAAATTTCAAATTACCAACCTCGTGTTCATGATGATAGAGAAAAAAGAAAGTTGAAATGGGCTCGAAGAGGGGACCATGTTGTTTAACGCATATGACAGACACCTATTAGCAGCAAACATTCACGCAACAAGGAGAACTTGACAACTGACATATAACCTTGTCTGAATTGAAGCCATAGACAATTCAAACATATGGGTAATTCAGGCTCTAAAACCAGGTCCTTTCTCTTACAGGCTTATAGATTCTAACAGATAACTGGCATTAAACTTGGATTAATAGGTTAAACAGTTGCATTGCTGCTTACATTTGCTTTCATATAGAAATTAAATCCCACAATTACCAGGCAAAACAATGCTTATTGCATGTACATGGCATTCCATGGATATGGTTTTTTCCCCTAAACTCCGCTTGAAGTCATAGGACAATTCCAATTGAGTAATTCTTCTATCATCTGCAGTGCAATCCTATCTTCTTCTCCCATCACATGACTTTCCCCTTCAATATCATCAGCAACATTATGCGCCATCGACCCCGACGATAATGCCGGTCCATCTTCCAATGCCGGTGTAATCATCTTGTTATTCCCGAGCTCAACCCTCATGACCCAACTCGAACTCGAATGAGTGCCGGCACGTTTTTGCCAGACTCCAATATGAGCATTATCGGTGTCGAGCCTGAGGCAAGTGAGAGATGGAGATTGGTCTTTGCAACACTTCCTGAGCTTAGCATTGAGAAGCTCAGAAAGAGCCTTGGCCGGCAACGGAGACTCATCGTCACGACTGCCATTTTTATCATCGACAGGGAAATTGGTCTTGGCATTTTGTCCATTCATCAAAATGGCAGCCTGGTCATATGCTCTTGCCGCTGCCTCGGCCGTCTCAAATGTGCCTAGCCACACTCTTCTCTTCCTGTCCACAATATCAAACACAATTAAAACCATAGTATGTATACATTACACATATAAATACGCGGGCAGGGCAGGGTGATAATGAGAGTGGGTGGGATTTACAGTAAAGGATGGCGAATCTCAGACACCCAAGAGCCCCACTGACGCTGCCGGACACCTCTGAATTTCTTTGTTTGTACCATGTTTTTTTTTTCCTTCGGAGAAAAAACCTTGCAGGGATCTCGTAAATATGGAAGCAGTGGGGACTGGGGAGTGCAGTTTTTAAGAGGCCATGGAAATTATTGCTTTCGGCGGATTGAATGGGAAACTGTAGACTCCGAGTAATTAGTAGTTTGGAGCAATAAAGATTTTCACCTACGCAGCCATGTCAGAAACTAGGTTTTGCAACCACAAAGAATAAAAGAATACTGTCATGTTGAAAATCCTCTTGCTTTTAGCAGGTTATGGTTATTGATTGTGTACGCACGTAAACATATTCTTACCATCAATTACTTATGTAGTAATAGTTTTTGACCAAATTAGGAATAAGGTCGTAAATGAGATGAAACAAATTAGGAACTACTCGAGTTCGACTCAATTAATATTCGACTCGAATTTAAATTCGGTTTGAGTTTTTAATGAGCTGAATCGAGCTCAACACTACATAAATTTGACTCTGATCATATACACACCTAATTAGAAAGGTAAGAATTGTTTGAAACGTGTGATAGTGGCACGGGAAGTTCTAGCTTTTGAGTTGGCATATTAAATATTATAATTGGAATCTAAATAGTTAGTTGATTATTGAACTAGTGAGCCGACTGTGATTTTTATGACAAAAAGTAACTTCAGTTTTAGTGGTGAAGATTGAAAGAAGATTAGCTATCTTTTAGTTTATTGGTTGCCTTCAACTTTTACATTCGGCAGCAAAGTGTATGATTGGCTAAGATTTTAGGGTTTTAAGGGACTTTGGTTTATTGAAACTTATGGCTGTTCTTCGTACCACAACTGTCACACGCACAATGGAATCAAGCTTCTAATTAAGATAATCACATTATCGATAAGAAATTCCCACTCTATATGTTTTATACATTGCAAGATTTTGTGGTGTTTTGAAAATCCAAACTTCATTTTAACCATATATTTTTTGAAAAAAATATGAATAATCTTTATTATTTTTTTACAAAGGAAGAATAGAGTTGTTTGAGATTAAAGCCAGATTTTAAATATTATTAAGGATCAGTGACAAAAGATCAAGTCGATATAATTAAATTAGGAAAATTTTTAATGAGGCTTGCAACCGAGTTTAAGCTTGTATGATTAAATTAATAAAATCATATTTACCTAGCAAAAAAAAAAAAAGGCAAGGCGACATGAACTATCCCAACTTTTATGGTCTAATTATATTCGAAGTCTCTTAAAATTTTGCAACTATTAAAATTAAGTCATGATTCCTTCTAATTTTGTTTACTTTAATTATTTTTAAGGCCCTCCTAGTTTTGAAGTTAACGGAATTAAACATTGCTCCTAACCTTTATGGTTTAAATACTTTTTAAGATATGAAATTAGTGAGATTAAACCTCAACCCTTTATTTTCTATGGTTATCTCTTAGAACTTTGTTAATTTAAAAGATAAATAACTTAACCATACCCATAATTTTATCCTAATTTCGCCTTACACCGCATGTTTAATTGACAAGCATGGGTGTATAGTTTTTTTCTTCATAGGCATAGGGTGGTAAGTCCAATTGGTTTAAATCTCAAGATCTACATAATTTTGTTTTATTCCCCAATTACGAATTAAAAAATTGGTTAAAAGTGATTCAATTATGCTAGATCGTGACAGCAGAGAAGTTGAAGTATTAGAAATTATTCACTTGGAAAGTGTGGGAAAAAAGAAAATAGAAAAGGTTATCTTGTTCTTAATTAGAGGTAGGTTAACAACTCATCAATCGGCACTCGCCCATTGGTGAATAGGTGAAGGCAATGCAAATATGTAAAATTAATGGCGAAACTGAATAGGCTAAACTCTACAATTTCAACTAAAACTTGCAAGTCTGCAATAACTTTGATCACCAACTCGTCTCTGGAGGAAGGATTATTCGAATAATTGGCTTCTCGCTCTCAAAAGGAAAACAAAAAGCTTAAGCTTTACTACCATAAAAAGCTAAGTAATAAATAAAAGTGGGATTGGGAAGGGAGGGGAGTATATTTATTTATGGATAGGATCATGTTAGAAAGAGATCAAATTAACTACTCAACACATTTCAATTTTATATGCAGCAGCTAACCTCTTTGCAATTTTGTTTAATGCATGTATTGTGTGTTATATTGCTCTCTCATGTCCATATATAACTTGTTTAGATAGTTAAATCTTAAAAAATAATTGAGGAAAAGTTAGAATTGGTATACACCATATAAAACTTATTTAATTATATATTTTTTTACTGCTGGATGAAGATAAATGGATAGTTGAGATTATCACATTCTTTCCCCTCCCAACCATAAAAATCTCTTTAATTTCTATTGTCAATCTCAACCATCAATTTACTTTAATCCAACGAAAAAAATATCTTACTTCAGAGACAATGGAAGTATATAATTAACCGCTTTATGTGGATAACCAATGTAGAGGAAATAAAAATGATAAGTTGTGTAAATAATGAGGATCAAATGTGTTATTATATAGATTTGTTTAAATGCCATCCCAACAATTTTGGTCAACAATAAGTTTTTTTTTGTTTGAAATCAAATTGAAAGTTTAATAACCAAATTGAATTTGTTTTTTATTAAGTGATCGAAATAAAATTTACCCTATAGTTTAGTGACTATAGAAGTAATTTACCTATATTAAACAAGTGTTTTCTTTGGTAAAGTACATGTCCATTTTATGGACCATGTTCAGATTTTGTGGCTCTCCCTCCCAACAATATCATCTCCAAAGTTAAAACTCATATTCTCTCCTTGAGAAAATAATGTACCTTTCATTACACCCAACTCTTGTTAAAATCAACTGAGGATTTCAGTTATATTGTTCATCTAAGGGAAACTTTACTATCATACACAAAGTAAAAATATAATACGAATATAATAATTTAATTTAGAAAAATTAAGAGCAAAATAAAAATTTAATTTATTTAGAATGTATTAATAACTATAATTGATATTAAAAAATAAAAATGTATTAACACATTATTAAAATTTTTTAATATGATTATATTAATTCCTATAATTTCCTAATATTAATAGGTCCGAAAATAATGATTTGGTTCAGAAGGAAGGATCATGTGTTTATAATTATGTTGTGCATGAAGCACATATGGGTATGGAGGACATTCTTTTTAGTTCGAGTGAGGTGGTGATTGGCGCCAAATCTATGGAGATTGCACATGGTGGTGCTGTGACATCGCAGGTTGCCGTGGCATCGCAGGCTACATAGTCTCTTGAGCACAATATTGAAGCCGATAAGGAGTTCCAGTGATGGCGGCTCGGGATAAGTTCCTTGCTACGCCTACATCCTTGAAATCGGACAAGCATATTGTGGTCCGAGTGATTGAGGAAGGGACGAAGAGGGCATTGAAAGAGACGAATGGTAGATCGTCTTATGACCTCATTCGAAAAGCGAATAGCAAAGGTCCGAGGCGCACTGGTACAAGCATCGTAGGCTTGCCTCGGAAAAATGGGAAGCCTGTTGGGTTTTACAGTGCTCGATTCCTTCAACCGTTCTTGCTTGCCAAGTGGTGGAGAAGTGGAATTTTGGGTGCAAGTGGTGTGGAAGCTAAAAGGATTAAGGACACAATGATTTATAGTAGTTCAACCTTTTAACCAAGGTCTACATCCACTACCTTAGCTTCCCACTAAGGATTTCCAATCAATCCACTATTGATTCGTCCCCTTTTCTAGGCTTAGAAGGAAACCCTTATACACCGATCAAGCTTTCTACCCAAAGCCTTAATCAAACCCTCTTTACAAAGAGCAAAGATAAGCAAACTCAAATCCCTCTAATAGGTATTTGTTTGCACAATTTAGCTCTCACCCAAAACCTAAAACACTTGAGCAAATCTAACAATTTTGGCTCACTAGTGTTTGTCTATACAAAGAAATGACAATTAAGTACTAAGACAATTTCTTGATCATTTGTTGTTGACAATTGAAGCATTAACGATTGCTTGATGCTTAGAGGTCCCTTTTATACTCCTCTTTGAGTTTGTAGCCGTTACTAACCGTTGGGGTAGAATTGGAGTCGTTGGAGACTTTATTTCCTATATTTAATGTTGTTCTACAGCCTTCCGTATCGATACGCATGGACCCGTATCGATACGACCTTTATCAGAAACTAGCCGTTGGGCTCTTGCCAGCCTAGGCGTATCGATACGCTTGAGGGCGTATCGGTACAGTATGACATTTAAAAGACCGTTGGGAAAGTAGCCGTTGGGGTTGTTAAAATGGGGATCGGTACGCTTACCAGACATATCAAAACGACCCCTTACCGTATCAAAATGGCAAAGCCTGTTTCGATACGGGTTTTAGCAGTAACCAAACCTAGGCAAAAAGGTATCGATACGAGTAAGACCGTATCGGTACGGGCATCTTAGAAATACAAGTTTGGCTATTTAAATCATGAAAAACTTTGCAAAAACCTTTTAAGATCCCTCAAACATAATTTCAAGTTGTTTGGACTTAAAGATAAGTTTTGAATTCTTTTCAAATTAGTCCAAAACATTTTTCAATTATTATATCAAAACATTATTTCTACAATCTCCCTCTTTTTGATATAATAAAATCAACTTGAAAAATTGTTTGAGATTCTCCCCCTTTAAGTTAAAAATGTGAATAAGAGATGAAAAATTTGAAATCAATTTGAGCTCCCCCTTATTCATTTTAAAATTGAAAAATTCAATTTTTCAACCATTTCTCCCCTTTTTTGTTATATAAAAAAGAATTCAAAAGACATTAAGTTCAAAATAACTTAGGAGGTTTAAAAAAAATTGACAAAATTAAGACTTTTGGTTTTAAAATGGCCCCTTACTCAAAGCATCATTAAAGTGTTAGTCCAACATATATGATCATCTAGTTGACATAAATGAAAATAAATCAAATAAAAGATAAAGCAACTAGATTTTACCACACTTGAACTCAATGGAGGATGTGAAGTCTTCCTTCTTCAAGTGTTCTTCCTTGTGTGCATGGAGCTCCCCTTCAATTTTGACTTGTTGATCACTCTCCATCACACCTAGCAAAAGGCAATCAAGTAATTTTTGGTATCCAAATTGCTTTGGATCCATAAACGTTAGTAGCAAAAAACTTAGTCCCCTTAGGAATCCATTTTTCAATTTCATCCTTTTTAGTTGAAGTGGTTAGTCCTTTTGGGACCCAAACACTTCTAAAACATTTTCCATTTACTAATCTAGGGGCACTAGATTGTCTTATATAAAAGTTTGATTTTCCAAAATTATTTTTCTTTTCAAGCTCTTTGGAAATCAAATCTTTTTCTTCTGGAACTTTATGAAGCAAATTTTGTAAATTAAAACATTTTTGTTCAAACTCTTTGAGTTTTGCTTCAAGTTCAATTTTGGTTTTAGAAATCAAATCATTTTGAATTTTCAATTTTGAAATCATTTTATTGTTTTTCAAAATGTGATTTTTAAACTCTAAAACTAAATCATCACAGGGATCTTGTAATTCATCAAAGGAATATGAACATGAAGTAGATGAATTAAAAGTTACCCTTGAATCTTCTTCAATGGCCATAGGGCAAATGTTGGCTTGTTCATTGTCAGTGGAGTCCTCATCACTCCAAGTAGCCACATATGCCTTCTTCTTATAGCTCGAAGTGCTTGCCCTTTTCTTTTTTCATGGATTCTCGTTCAAGCTTTGTCAAGGCTTTCTTCATGAACAAGGCACACTTCTTGAAGAGATGAACTATCTCTTCTTCTTCATCCTCCTCTTCACTTGAATCTACATGGTGGCAAGTGGAGGATTTGATAACAATGGAATTAGTGTTGATGCCAAGCCATTTGAGCTTCTTCTCCCCAAAGCTCTAATATCTTCCCTCTTCTTCTCATCTTTCTTATTTTTCTTCATTATTTGATGAGTGAGAAGTGACCCTATGAGTTCATCAAGCTTCAAGGTCTTCAAATTCTTGGCTTCGATGATGGCGGTCCTCTTTGAGTCCCATGACTCAGGAAGTGAGTAGATGAGCTTTCGGACAAGCTTTTCTTCCGGGATGGCTTCTCCTTAGCCTTTGAGACCATTGGTGATAGTGGAGAACCTATCAAACATCTTCTCGATGTTCTCTTCCAGATCCATCTTGAAGTTCTCATACGCTAGGTTGAAAAGGCCGATCTTGGTCTCCTTTACTTCATCGGTTCCTTCGTATGTGACTTCAAGCTTGTCTCATACCTCCTTGGCACTCTCACAAGAAGACATCTTCTCATAGATGGTTGGGCCAAAAGCACAAAATATGATGTGCAAGGCTTTGCAATTAAGCTCCATCTTCTTGCGATCTTCGGCACTCCATTCTGCTTTGCTTCGTTGAGGCACGAACGGACCATCTTCAACTATATCCCATAGCTTGTACTCCTTTGACTTTATGAAGAACTTCATCTTTGTCTTCCAATGGGCATAGTGAGTTTCGTCGAAGAAGGGCGGGTTGCCGATAGATTGTGCCATTGAGTCGGTTGTTTGAAATGATGATCGAGCTTGCCGGATCTTCTCAATAGGATGTCAATCCTCTTCAATTGAGACAAGCTCTAATACCAATTGTTGGGTTTTACGGTGCTTGATTCCTTCGACCCTTTTTGCTCGCCAAGTGGTGGAGAAGTCGAATTTTGGGTGCAAGTGGTGTGGAAGCTAAAAAGATTAAGGACACAATGATTTATAGTGGTTCAACCTTCTAACCAAGGTCTACATCCACTACTTTAGCTTCCCGCTAAGGATTTCCAATCAATCCACTATTGATTCGTCCCCTTTTCTAGGCTTAGGAGAAAACCCTTATACACCAATCAAGCTTTCTACCCAAAGCCTTGATTAAACCCTCTTTACAAAGAGAAAAGATAAGCAAACTCAAATCTCTCTAATAGGTATTTGTTTGCACAATTTAGCTCTCACCCAAAACCTAAAACACTTGAGCAAATCTAACAATTTTGGCTCACTAGTGTT
The DNA here is from genome assembly GCA_958450335.1 of Hibiscus tridactylites. Classification (NCBI taxonomy): domain Eukaryota; kingdom Viridiplantae; phylum Streptophyta; class Magnoliopsida; order Malvales; family Malvaceae; genus Hibiscus; species Hibiscus tridactylites. The sequence continues at coordinate 61,344,472 of OY288275.1, forward strand.
TGTCTATACAAAGAAATGACAATTAAGTACTAAGACAATTTCTTGATCATTTGTTGTTGACAATTGAAGCATTAACCATTACTTGATGCTTGGAGGTCCCTTTTATACTCCTCTTTGAGTTTGTAGCCGTTGAAGACTTTATTTCCCATCTTTAATGTCGTTCTGCAGCCTTCCGTATCGATACGTGTGGACTCGTATCGATACAACCTTCATTAGAAACTAGCCGTTGGGCTCTTGCCAGCCTAGGCGTATCGATATGCTTGAGGGCAGTGTACGATATGATATTTAAAAGACCGTTGGGAAAGTAGCCGTTGGGGTTGTTAAAATGGGGATCGGTACGCTTACCAAGCGTATCAAAACGATCCCTTATCGTATCAAAATGAAAAAACCTATTTCGATACGGGTTTTGGTAGTGACCAAACCTGGGCAAAAAGGTATCGATACGGGTAAGACCATATCGGTACGGGCAGCTTGAAAATATAAGTTTGGCTATTTAAATCATGAAAAACTTTTCCAGAAATCTTTTTAAGACCCCTCAAATATAAATTCAAGTTGTTTAGACTTAAATATAAGTTTTGAATTCTTTTCAAATTAGTCCAAAACATTTTTCAATTATTATATCAAAACATTATTTCTACAAAGCCAAAAAAGAATAATGCAAAACCTGCTAAGCAAGTGGTGATTGCGGATTGGGTTGAAAATATGTCTAAGGACTTGACAATTCATGGTTCTTCTATTGCCCGTAGTGACACGATTGTTACGGATGATAAGACGAGTGCTCACTCTAGTGTGCAGTGGATCGAGAATTCGACGTTTGAGGGGGATCAACGTGCGAATGCGCAATGAGTTTGTTGTGTTGTTTCCCTTTTTATATAATTTTTAATGATTAATGTCATATTTTGGAATTCTCAAGGAACATTAGGCCTTGATTTTAATAGATATTTTAGATTGTTGCTAAGATCGCAGGAGCCAAATGTGGTGGCGATTAAGGAACCAAGGGTGAGTGGTGAGGATGCTGACACTTTCATCAGACGGTCGGGTTTTGACTATTCGTATAGAGTTGAGGCGACGAGGTTCTCTGATGGCATTTGGGTTATACGGAGAGATTCTGTCCGTAATGATAATGTCACCGTGTCAAATCAATTTCTTCATGGGGTCTGTGTGGATAATAATACCAATCACACTTTTTTCATCACTTTCGTGTATGCAAGGCCAAAGTATTATCGTCGGAGTCTTGTGTGGGATCAGCTCTGCGCTCTTGATCCAAGGACTAGTTGGCTGTGGGTTTTGGGAGGAGATTTTAATGCTATATGTAGAGTGGATGAGTGAATGGGTGGTTCTCAGCATAGAACATGAGTGTGCCCAAAGTTTTGTGATATTCTCTTTCGGTCCGGGCTGCTTGATATGGATTTAATGGGTCGCGTTTCACCTAGGAAATAGGAGATCTTAGTCAAAGATTGGATCGTTGCCTTTGTAATAATCGGTGGTATGAGGTTTTTGCCATGACAGAGGAGACTCACTTGCCGAAGTTGGGGTCGGACCATAGACCACTTATCCTGTCCACCGAGTTGGGTGCAAAGTCGCAAGGATCTCGGCCATTTCGTTTTGTGGCAGCATGGAACAATCATCAAGATTTTGAGCGACATTTGGTGGAGCATTGGGATAGTACGATTCCTAGTTTTGATAATTTAACTGAGTTTCAGAAGGCTACTAGGCAATGGAACAAGAATGTTTTTGGTCACATTGGGCGGTGAAAGGCGCGACTGTTAGCCCAGATACGAGGGGTGGATATATCTTTGGATCAAGGTCGCAATCCTTTTCTGATTGAGCTTGAGGCAAATCTGAAAAAAGAGCTTAATGAGGTGTTGGCGCAAGAGGAGAGCTTATGGTTTCAAAAATCCAGTAGTAAGCGGATTACACAAGGGGATCGCAATACAATTTTTTTTCACTTGTCTACTTTGAATAGAAGGTTCCAGAACACTATTAGGAGCCTTAAGGATGACAATGAGGTTTGGTGCTCAGATGCGAGAGTATTAAGAGATAGGGCGGTTGATTTTTTCATATCTTTGTTCACTTTTGAGCCACAACAAGCAAGCTTGGATGTGTTCAATGGTAGGTTTGTGCATATTTCAGTGTAGCATCAAAGGGAACTTCTACGTCCGATTTCTATGGAAGAAGTGAGGGGTGTAGTTTTTAGTATGGATCCCAAAAAATCCCCTGGGATTGATGGGTTTTAGGCAGGTTTCTTTTAGAAGAATTGGGCGAAGGTTGGAGATTCAATATTCCTTTTTGTGCGAGACTTCTTTGAAAAAGGGGAATTAATCGAAGCTGTTAATCGAACACTTCTTGTTCTTATCCTTAAGGTAGCAAAGCTTGAAAACCTTTGGCAGCTTAGACCGATTAGTCTTTGTACGGTGATGTATAAAGTTTTTGCGAAGATTTTAGTTAATAGACTGAAGCTGCATTTGTCGGGATGGGTAGCGTAAACACACACTAGCTTTGTTCGGGGCAGACAAATCACTGACAATATTATTCTGGTTCAAGAGGTGATCAATCAATGAGTAAGAAACATGATGCAAAGCCATAGATGTCGATAAAAGTTGATCTAGAGAAAGTCTATGATCGCTTAAAGTGGAGTTTTATTTAAGAGACTCTGATGGAATTGGGTTTGACGAATTGTTTCATATGGTGGGTTATGAAGTGTGTTGATTCCTTTTCAACACAGATTATTTGGAATGGTGAAGTGAAGGATAGCTTTGTTCCATCTCGAGGAATTCGGCAAGGGGATCCCTTCTCTCCGTATCTCTTTGTGCTGTGTATAGAGCGATTGTCACATGCTATCGAGAGGGCTGTTGGAAATGGCTCGTGGAAACTGATCAGATTGGTTCGTAATAGTATTGGGCTTTCTCATTTATTTTTTGCTGATGATTTGGCCTTATTTGCGGAGGGTACTCTTGATTAGTTGCAAACTATGAAGGATATCTTATCGAGTTTTTGTGCATGCTCTGGCCACTGGGTGAGTGTCTTAAAGACGCAAGTCTATTTCTCCAAGAATTTTTCTTTGGAAAAGAAGCAGTTGATAGCGGGGAGTTTTGGTTTTGAAATTGTACATGATCTTGGAATGTATTTAGGAGTGCTTCTCTTGCACAAGCGTGTCACTCAAGCTACTTATTGGTTTTTACTTGAAAGAATTGAGCGTCGGCTATTAGGTTGGGCAACTAATACTTAATCCCTGGTGGGTAGGATTAGGCTTGCGAAGGCTACTTTACAAGCGATTCCTACTTATGCGATGCAAACAACATGATTACCGAAAGGGATATGTGATGTGATGAAGAGATTAATTAGACGATTTGTGTGGGGGCAACTAATAATAACTCGGCTATTGCTCTTGTTAAGTGGGAGGATGTTCAATTACCACTTGATATAGGCGGCTTGGGTTTCAAAAATTTGTCTCGACACAATAATGCCTTGTTGATGAAAATTGGGTTTCAATTAGTGACTTCCGTAGATAAAATTTGGATTCAGATCCTTAAGGAGAAGTATAAGTGTTGTCACCTATTTTATCCACCCTTTTTTATTTGGTTCTTGTATATATATTAGGCTCAAAATAAAAAACACAATATGTGTGAACCCAAAAAAATAAAGAAAATTCATTTACAAAAGAGGTCCAATACAAGGCCCAATTTGGTCAATCATTGAGAAACCCTAGAGTCCAAGCCTTTTCCTTCATGAGCCGCCACCCCCATCACCGTTGGATCAAGCTTGAACCAACGATCCGATTTAAACACAGAAACCCAAGCCTTTTTAAGCCATTGTGCCGCATCATTATGTGCCCTTGTATCGAGTTGCGATCGACGACCTAGATCGCACAGAAGGGTTTCACAAGGTTCACCACCCGCTCGTGGCCTCCACGCGCCCGATGTTTTGGCTCCTATTTGACCGTTCATCTGCCCCGTTCGACGCCGGCAGTCGCGAACCACCACTACTGCCGCCTCCGTGCGTTCCTCCTCCCAACCGTGGCATGCAAACAAAATAAAAAGGGATTATATTTGAATCAAAACATAAAAGGAAGGAATATCCAATTTGAATCAAGTAAATACGAAAGGGATTCATTCAAACATGGAGAAATTTGGACCAAATCGGATCAAGCATAAGTGGCAAAGATCAACACCAAATCGGGCAACACAGATCTTTAGATATTAGGGTTTTTAATTCCTTGGATATACCCCATTGTAATAGCTATAAATAGCCACTGATTCATCCATTGTAAGGACGCGAAAGATTCAAGCAATAACAAACAATTCGAGCATTTCTTTGAGGTATTCTTGTGTTTTTATATTTTTCTTTTTGGGAAAACTACACCACTGACCACCAAATAAATTGGGGATACCTATTTGGACCACCGAACTATAAAAAAGTCAATCAGACCACCGAACTTATAAAATCAACCTATTTAGACCACCGCCGTTAAAAATCTAACGTGGAGTGACGGAATTGCCACGGGACAATTGACGGAAAAATTAAAAAATTACACATTTGGTCCCTATGATTTACACATTCTTTCAATTTAGTCCTAATTTTAAATTAATAAAATAATAAATTATTTAATTAAGTGGTGACACGTGTCAACACCTTATTAGAGGACTTTAATTATTTATATTTGATTTTATTAATTTATTTCCCCCCTCCAATCAGGTGGTGACACGTGTCACCACCAATTTAGAGGAGAAAAATAATTTTCTCTCCTTTGCGTTTAGCATGAATTGAACCTGGGTCTCCAGGTTGTAAAGCCCATGACTTTGCTACTGCACCAAGCAAAACCTTGTGCTATAAATCTCCATTATATACCTCTTAGTAGTTTCAACATTTATAAGCCAAAACCTCAAACCTTAAACACTAATTTCACATATATATAAATCTCAAACCCTAAACTCTAACCCTAAATATTTCAAATTAATTTCACGCTAAATATTTCAAATTAAACCCCAAACCCTAAAACTTTCAAATTAATTTTACGCTAAATATTTCAAATTAAACCCCAAACCCAAACTTTAAACCCTAAAAATTTCAAATTATTTCCATGCTAAATATTTAAAATTAAACCCTAAATATTTCAAATTAATTTCATGCTAAATATTTCAAATTAAACCCTAAATATTTAGCATGAAATTAATTTGAAATTTTTAGGGTTTAAGGTTTGGGTTGATGGTTTAGGGTTTAATTTGAAATATTTAACGTGAAATTAATTTGAAACATTTAGGGTTTAGGGTTTAATTTGAAATATTTAGCGTGGAATCAATTTGAAATTTTTAGGATTTTGGGGTTTAGGGTTTAATTTAAAATATTTAGCGTGAAATTAATTTCAATTTTAGGGTTTAAGGTTTGGGTTGAGTGTTTAGGGTTTAATTTGAAATATTTAGTGTGAAATTAATTTGAAATATTTAGGGTTTAAGGTTTAATTTGAAATATTTAGCGTTAAATTAATTTGAAATTTTTAGGATTTTAGGGTTTAGAGTTTAATTTAAAACATTTAGTGTGGAATTTATTTGAAATGTTTAAGGTTTGGGGTTTAATTTGAAATATTTAGGGTTAGAGTTTAGGGTTTGATATTTATATATATGTGAAATTAGTGTTTAAGGTTTGAGGTTTTGGCTTATAAATGTGGAAACTACTAAGAGGTATATATCACCACCTGATTGGAGGGGGAAAATAAATTAATAAAATTAAATATAAATAATTAAAGTCCTCCAATAAGGTGTTGACATGTGTCACCACTTAATTAAATAATTTATTATTTTATTAATTTAAAATTAGGACTAAATTGAAAGAATGTGTAAATAATAGGGACCAAATGTGTAAGTTTTAAATTTTTCCGTCAATTGCCATGTGGCAGTTCCGTCACTCCACCGTTAGGTTTTTAACGGCGGTGGTCAAAATAGGTTGTTTTTATAAGTTCAGTGGTCTGATTGACGTTTTTTATAGTTCAGTGATCCAAATAGGTATACCCAATTTGTTTGGTGATCAGTGGTGTAGTTTTCCCTTTCTTTTTTTACATATATGAGTTTCGATTCAAAATAAAAAGAAAAAAGGGGATGCGAGTTACCGTTCAAGTTACCGAAGAGGAGCCGCCGCCGGAGGACCGCACCGTCATCAAAATCACAAGCCAAAGCCGAGGAGAAGAGCCCCCAAAAAATCACCGCTGGCTGAAAGCCCCAACGGCTGACGTGGAAGAGCACGATGGACCGCCGCCGAATTCTAGGTTGCTACGGTGGTGTTCTTCATGAAAATGAAGAACACTAAGAACTTTTCAGAGGATTTTAAAAGAGTGGTTTTGATTCATTCGGATAGGGGGTAAAGAAATGAAATGTGTTTATGATTTCTGGGATTTATACTCGACCCGCGAACCGACCCGAGGTCCGACCCGCATCCAGGACATGACCCACGCTTTTTTTCCTTCAGTCTCCCACTTCAGACTCTCTGTTTACATTTCTTTCATTTGAGTCCATTTTATTTCAATTTGGTTACTTAATTCTTTATTTCATACAATTTAATCCTTTCTTCGTGTATGTTTAAATTATGAATTATTTGCTATATTTTAATATATTCTAACACATTAAATTTCTAGGGTAAAGGGACTTCATAATAATTAATAATGTAATTTTCTTGTAATTAAAATTTGTATAATATTTAAAATAAAACACTTCTAGTCTAATTTACTTAAATGCATATAAATATGTAGGGTATCTTTAATTTAATTATAAATTCCCATAATGCATAGTAGTAAATCCCTTAAGTTTAGGATCTTGAAAATAATGTACTCTCTAAATTAACTTGGTAATTCTCATTAGTAAACTCAATATATTTGTAATTAAAAACCGGTCAAGTAGAGTCCTTTTGGGATTAGTTTCTTAAAACACGTAATAATTCATGTTTAAGGTTTATAAATTAATAAAGGCTAATAAAAAATCATTCAAAGAAGGTTTTTATTATATCATGAAAAACAAGATATTTTCTCAATTAAGGTTAATTTGGTTTTCCCCTAGCCGTTGGGGAACGGTCGAAACTCTTATGCAAGACTATATATTCGGAGATTAGGGATTAATACCTTAATCCCCCGGCGTCTAGATTGATTCGAGTTTTCTCAGCCGTGAGCGAATTTGAGTCAATTTTAAAACTTTGTGGATTTTTGTATTAATCCCTACACGCATTCATTCGGGTTATATGGAAAATATTAGTGATCAAATAAGAGTCGGTCTCCGGGCGTGATGGGGGTGCTAATCCTTCCCCACACGTAACCGTGCCCCATAAACCCTCGATCTGGTTGGTTTTTAGGTTTCCGGTCCGCCTAATACAATAAAAGGTACCGATGGCGACTCCGTTGTTACAATTTGGCGACTTTGCTGGGGACATTTTTAAGAGGGCATAACTTTTACTTGATCACGAGTTATTTTCCTTAGTAATCCGTTGCATTTTGTGTGTGCATTTTTTGCGCTTTAAACTTTTTGCATCATAACATAAGCGTTCTACTCGGGCTTTACAAAACTTAAGTGGAAGAAAATAGCTATGCCTTCATGAGTAACCCTCCGCATGGGCTAGTGAAAGTCTTCCGAGGTCCAGAGTACTTATGCTTTCGTGAGTAACCTTTCGTACAGACATAACGAAAATGCATCCACTCGAACCGTGCTCGATTCGCAAGCCTGTGATGGGCCAGGATCGAACATCTTATCTACCTTGGAGTAGGAGATAGGGACGGTTCGAGAACCTTTTCTAGGTCCGAACCTGTAAGAATGTATGTTTTAGAAAGCCTACCCCATTAGTGCCATGTGAGAAGCCAAAGGTTTTATTTTATGCATTGTTTATTGTTTTATTTTGTATATTATCCTTGTATTTTGTTATTTTTGTATTATTTCATTATTATCATATATTGACACTTTTTGTACCTTTTAGAGCGTACATCACATTTTCATTTGTATTCATACATTTACATCGCATGATAACTTGCATAAATAAAATAATTAACTACGGGAGGTTTGATTCTAGTTGACCAAATTATGCACCCGTACGGTACTCGCTCCCAAACTCGTAAATAGACATGGAAAGCAGAAAGGTAGGAGTAGAAGTCAGCTTGAAAGGCGTTCAAGACCAGCTCAGAAAGATTGAGAGGGACTTGAAAGACGAAATCACCAAGGCCCAGGAGAACACTATACACCAGATAGCGGCCATGTAACACCCATAATATTTTAATAATATAAATTAAAGGAAAAGGAAAACATTTAAGAAGAAAAAAATGAAAAAAAGAGAAGGTGAATGTTATTTTAGGAGGACTCAAACCTGTGCCTTGTGCTATGTAGCCTCTGCCATAACCGTTGAGCTAAGGCTATCCTTAGACTTAGTTTGATCTAGTTTAATTTTAAGCCAAGTCTGTTGGATATACTCTAAAATAATAATAATAATAATAATAATAATAATAATAATAATAATAATAACAACAACAACAACAACAAAGGCCTGAAATACCTCTCCCCTCATCAAGGCATCCTTTTGGTTTTGATCGAGAGTAATGAGGAATCTAGAGAGTTCTAAACTCTTCAACTCCCCACCACCGTTTGACTATGATCTTAGCCACCGTCGGCCCGTGGCGTACACCGCGTCCGCCGTCACACACCAAATCTAATGCCACCAGCCACTAGCAAAATAGCACCACCATTCGTCGTGAATCCCAGTTTAAAGATTCGAAAGAATCCCATAGGTCTGACCGCTTTTTTTGGCAATTCCTTCGTTGTCTGTTGTTTGTTCCCGAAGTTGTCACTACCATCGTCTTCTCTGTGCTAAGGCGAGAAGGACCCATTGAGTCGCCTGTCCAGTGTCGTTTTGAAGGTCGTCGAAGTTTGAGGAAAACAGTCGGTTTTCTCTTTTTTTTCGGCCAATTTTGTTGTTCCAAGGTCGTGGTAAGCTTTGATTCCTAATAAAATGGAAGTAGCTTATCCATTTCTGCATTTTTGGGAGTGTTTTCGACTGATATATGCTGCACGTGGGCTGGACGCGCAGGCGATGTCAAATTTTGGCTGTCATGTATGTTGCCCTTGATCTAGATTGATCTAGTCGGTTATGGACCAGTCTGGTTTTGAACTGAGCCGGTTTGGCTCGAACTCGGTCTGCCAAACCCGAACTGCCTGGCCCAATAACTGACCCGACCCAAGCCCAAACCCGATAACCCGAGTTCAGGCCCGACCAGTTAACTCGTAGACCGAGTTAACTCGGTGAGTCAACCGTTCGAGTTAACCCAGTGAGTCAACTCACTCGAGTCAACCCAATTGACTGTTGTGATAAGGTTTTTGAAAAAAAACACTAAACCTTATCACCTCTTTTGAAAAAAAAGATTTATTAAAAAGGAGGGAAATTCGAACTTTGGAAAGTAGTAAAAATTGGTGTCGCTACCGGCCACTAAGGTAGGCCGGACCCCACAAAACTAGAGATTCACTTTAAAATGGGTTCGAGAGTTGGTTACGTGTGAGGAAGGGTTAGCACCCCCATCACGCCCAGAAATCGGTACCAAATTACTTGTTGCCTTTTTAATCGATAGAAATTATTTAAAAGCCAAAGTGAATTAAATGGGGGTTCTTAAATGAAAATATGACTTAAATAGATCGGGTTATATCGAATTGTGGCTTTGGAATTAATTAAACATTTAATTAGAAAGGATGATGGTACACCGGACCATAGACTAAACCGACATCATATAAGATTGACTGCTGTGTTAGTTTAGGGTTCGGATCTCGTACGTCACCTTTATGCATGATGCAAGCAATTAAAGAACTTTGTCATGGCCTTGTCCGTTTTAATTTTTACGGGATTACCTTTAGACGATTCGAATTAATCCGAATATCCGAGGAATATCCAATAAGCTAGGATATTTTGACTCGAATACACGAATTAATAAGTATCTCCTTTTAATAATTAAATTAACCATCATACAAATTTAAACATTAAAGAGTCACTTGAATGGCGATTAAAATGCATGCCATGAAAAACATATTCGAATGGCATAAAAACTAGCTAAAGAACACACGTAAAAAAAGCATGCAACATATATCACATATCACACATTTACATTAAATAAAAACGAGCAACATGGCAAAAGCCCATATTCGATATGAACATAAAAAACAAAATGCATGAGTAACATAACATATTATCACAAAAATAAAATGCTAAGTGAATAATTAAAATACAGACTGCTAGGGACCAAAACTGTAATATATCAATTTAAAAATTAATTAAAATGCAAAATAGGGCGAAATTGAAAAGAGATAGAAACCCGCAAGGAGCTAAATGGTAAATATACCACTCGAAAATTCGATCAAAACCAGAACAAGGACGAAATCAAAGAATTTTGAAAACCTGAAGGGACCGAAATGGCAAATAAACCATTCGAAAGCTGATAAAGACAACTCGGGGACATAATTAAAAAACCTCAAAAAACAGCAGGGGCTACGGGCGGAAATTAAAGATGCGGAAGCCCCCCTTCGTGTAATTAGAGTGACACGGAGGGGATTAAAACACTATTAAACCAAATTTAAAAGAGGGGAACGCTATAAAAACAACGTTAAACATACTTTGACCCCTTTTGAAAGCTCTAGAAAATCTGAGACTCTCTCGTCCCCTCTATTTCTTCAACGGTGCCGACGGCCGGCGAGCCCGGAACTCTAAATAAACCACTTTTCGAAACTTTCAGAACCAAAATCCCTTTCACCATTTTTGTAAACCCAAACAAAAGCCTTTTTCTTTTATTTTTGTCAATCGAAACCGAGATGTTTGAAAAGAAAAGAAGATACCTCTTTTTGGTTGCCGATCCCTCTGACTCACCATGCACAACCGTTGAACGACCGAGTGGTTTATCGTTGAAGAAGGGAAGCCAACCGACGCGAAGGTAAAACCCTAGACCGTTTCTATTTTTTTATTTTCACGATTCGAAACTGAAATGAAAAGGAGATACCTCTAAAATCTTTTTTTTTGCTTGTATTGCTCTGAAAATTTTTTGATTACAACTTTTTCTCGAAATGCCCCCCTTTTACATTGTGTTGATTCCGGCTTTTATAAGCCCAGATATTACATATTTCTTGATTTACATAAATCAAAGAAAAAACGCTATTGGCTCAGCTAAAGTTTTTTTGGTATTCGTCTCTGGAAATCTGTTGTTGCCTCGTACGATCTCTGATTTTGTTGCGTTTTTTGCCTCTGCATCTTCTGATATTTTCCTTTTTGTTTGTTTGTTGCATGCGAGTGAACGGCCGGAGGGGGAATAGAGGACGACACGACGTGATCCTAGCCGTCACTAAGGGATCTGGACGATCGCGAGGCATTCGAAAATCCACGTGTGAGATGCACGCGTGAGTGGAAACCGAAGGGACGCGAGCGTGTAGCACAAACGCGCGTGGGAAGCCGAGGCGACGGACGTGCGGGCGCGTGATGGTTCTGGGGAGCTCTCCGCTTCAATTATGGACCGTTAGATCATGCCAGATCTGACGGTTGGAATCTCGCGGCGCCAGGACTTGGGAGGGTGCCATTAGGGTTTCTTGCATTTGGGCCACCTGGACCGTTCGATCAGATGCCCTTGATCTGACGGTCCAGATGCCGCTGCGCAAAACAAAGAGACAATTAGGGTTTTTCCTTTTTTGATTAGGGCTTTAGATTATTTGGGCCAAACGGGCTTTGTACTCTGATATGTAAATAATAAATTTTTTTGGGCTATAGTGTGTAAATGGACTCTTATAAATAGACTGGGCTTTTGTTATTTAATTGGGTCTTTATTTACTATGTGTTTATATATATATATTTGTTTTCAAATTTGATTCTAAAATAATAATAATAAAAATAATATTAATAATAAATACAATAGTATATGACAATAGCTTAATAGTATAATAGTGATAATAATATAATAACATTGTAATAATAATAACATAATATATGATAGTAATGTTAATAAATATAATACTAGTAATAGTTATAATAACGATAATAAATATAATGGTAATAATAATGATAATAGATAAAATAGATGATAGTAATATAAAAATTACAGTAGTAATAATAATAATAATAATATTAATAGTAGCGGTAGATAATACTAATAATAATAACATATAGTATATGATAATAAATAGTAATAGTAGTAATGGTTAATAATAGATATTAATAATATAATAGATAAGATAATAATAGATAAGATAATAAATATAGATAGTAGTAATAAGAATAATAGTGATATATGATAATAATATAGACAATAATAATAAATAGTAATGCTAGTAATGATAGATAAATACAACCTTAATAATAACAACACATATATAATTAAAGCCCATTATTATAAAACGAAATAAAAAGATGTTAACCCGGACAAAATTAGTGATTACAACTGTTGACGTCAATTTTGACTGATGATGACGTCAACATTGACTGATGATGACGTTAACATTGACTTTGACCAAAAGTCAACTTTTTCCGAAAAGTCATATTCTATGTTTTTCGACGCCCTGAGTCTGTTTTTGAAGCCCGTTTCATGAAATTCTAAGCCGAAAGTCTCCGAATGGGATATTAAACCCAAGCATGCTTATGTATTTAATTATTCAATTATGAGCAATATGAATAAGGACTGAAATTGGAATTTTTGGAATTGAAGGTATTCATAGTTCCTTGTATACGAGATGTCGAGGGACATTGAATTCGGGTTCGAGAGTAATTGAATGAAGTATCACGGTTGACAAATATAACAATGATTCAAGGTAATACATTACTACCTCTTGCATGCTTTATGAACATGTTGGTATTCAGTTAATGCATGAATAGTTATGATGAAGTGTAATGTTAACTTTGCATATGTATAATCAAATACGAAAAATAAGTATGAATAATTTAGATAAGATTGAAATACTCAAATGAAAAGGATAATAAATCAGAAGGATATGAAGGTCAATATTTAATAATGCAGTTAATCTCTAAACCCGATAATAGTGTTAAAGGATTCAAAATTTGAAATATTGGATATGAAATTAAGAGAATGCCCTTAAGGTATAAGAATGACTTAAACACCCCTAACAAAGGAAATGACCTGGAATTTTACACCCAATTTGGTAAAATAAGTACTTTATCTAAAATCCATGTTCTTTTGGGAAAGACTTTGGCATTATGATGCAAATATGTATGATGACAAAACTTATGGATTACCCAAACTCTAGAGAAACACTTGAAGATAAATTCACTGAAAGTTCTACGCATTCCTAAACAAATCTAATTGATAGTAGAGAATGAATTGATTGGAATGATTGAAATAACCGAAATAACTGAATTTACCAAATTAACTAAAATGATGGATAGACCCTCGAGAATTGAAATGAATGAATTGTTTGGAAGTACAGAAAGTTCCTGAATGATTGGAAACACCTTTAAGACTTAGAATAGGACATATTAATAAAGCTAAACGAGTGCGATGGATCTAAAAGTTGTATTACACGACCCATGGTTGTTAATCACTTTTAATGCTAAGTAATATTGAAAAAAATGTATGAAGGTATGTTCGATTTATTTGGGAAAGTACAATGTTAATTAAAATAACATGTTGTTCTAAAAGGTACATTCGATGTTAAAGATTGAGTTCGTGTGATATGTATATGTTAAAATACTTGGTAAGTACCACGATAATATGAACTGTTAAGTTTTAGTGGACTTGGAGGATGGATAAACAGTTAGAAGTCTTGGATGCAAATGTCTGTAATGCCAGATTCCTTTGAATAAGGTTCTTGAATTCCGAAATCAGACTAGAAGGGACTATAATTTAGAGTTTTCCTTCTACTTTTAATAAGGACATCAAAGTGATACTTTCAAATCATCCAATGTGTTCCAAGTATACTTAAAAAATCTTTCTAACTATAATTTGTGTTTATTTGTTCTATTTTCTAGTGATCAAGTTATTTGAAGAAAAAATATGACTTATAGTTCCTGATATCTGATATCAATATACCTGATTTATGGGTCTTGATATTCTAGTTCCACTGATTACCCATCTGCCCGCATCATGTATTCCTAACATACTACTGCTAATTACTGAGATGTCTGTTACCGTTTAAAATTGTTTTACTGGGTACTGGATATTGATTTAAGATTGTAGGCTCGACCCTAACCAAGCTGGTAAGTCTGCCCATATTCGGTTCCTACGCTTCAGCTAGGGCTTGCTTGTATTAGGTTCCTAGCTTCGGCTAGGGTAATTCTGCCCGTATTGGGTTCCTAGCTTTAGCTAGGGAAATTCCACCTGGACCTAAGGTATCCCCTTAGAATGGTACCTACGCCCAATGGGCCCGGGTTAATGCCTTTATAGATGCAGCCCAGAACTGCATATTGGAGTACATTTGAAGGGTAGGTAAGAATTTAAAATGAACCGTAATTGGAATATGTTACCCGGAACACCATGACAATTTTATGCTTTACTGTATACCTGGTTAACCTTATACATGTATGTTCTTACAAAATCATTTGGTAGTTTTGTATTACTGATCTTTCCCAAGTTCATGTTGTTTTCACCACCACGGGTTAGAAGATATCTATCATGGTATAGTGACCGAAACAAGTATTTAGAGTTCTCTCTATGTTTCTTTTGGAGTACGGTACTGGTACAGTTAGTGTACATGTATGTCGTGTATTGTATTATGATAGTGTTTGTAATATGTTTTTTGAAATTACTGTTATATGTTTAAATGATTTCCTGAAAGGGTATTTTAAACAAAAGTTAACGTTACAATTTAATAAGTGTTTTAAGGGAAAGATGTTTTCATGTTAATTTTTACTGCGGGTCGCTCTTGTAACTCTAATGTAACTTCTTAGGATCTGTGTTAACGCATAGGCGAGTCTAGGGGGTTACATTTAATGGTATCATAGCTTAGAGTTACGTCTTTCTGGGTAGATCGAACGATCGTCTATCATAGGGTGTTTGGTCTATGGATGCCCCTAGATTATAACCGCACTCCTCCTATCCAGGACTCCGATGTCAAATCCTTTTTTTGAAATAAGTGAATCTAAGTGTTCTCTCCCTTGTAGCTCGATATGTACCCATAAGGAATGCCTGCAACATTGTATGTGATTTGAAGTAACTTGATGGATTTGAATCTAGATAAAGAACCTGAGATGGTTGATGCCTGTGAAACTGAAGATCTAAGTCAAATTGAGAATAAATGTTTGATTTTGTGATGTAATCGATATAAGATCACCTGTAAGGCTATTTGGTGAAAATTATTATGTTGAAAATCATCTGATGGAAATTTGATAAAAGTAATATGAATTTAAAAGGTGATTGTGAATGTGGCAAAAATGTAAATTTTATGGTGACTCTATTATACATGATGGAGACAGTTACCTAGAAATTATGCTGACGGTAAGTGACATCCGTTTAATACCTTGGTTATGTTTGATCGGCATGGAGAAAGAAATTTCTAGGAAAATGTGACATAATGTATCGTAATATATATATATATATATATGTATGTATATATATATATATCATTATCGACTAGAACTTGATGTTCATATCCTGATTCTAGAAGGCCCTTATAGAGGCCTTGAGTACTAATATGGATTTTAAGAACAATTTTCATCCGTAAATTGATGGTCAACCTAAAAGAGTAATACAAATTCTAGAAGATATGCTTTTGAGTCGTATGATTGACTTCTGTGGTAGTTGGGAAAGTTTCTTTTCCCTGATTGAGATCGATTATAATAAAAGTAATGAGACAAGTATTTGCATGGCATCCTATGAAGTTCTGTATGGATTCATATGTCATATTGTTACCTCATCAAAAGTAATAATTTTCATGCTTATTTCACATTACTTTTGCTTGCTTCAAAGTACATTTAGTTGCATTTAGATGTTAAAATCATGCATTTGCATAAAAAGTTAGAAAGTGATGTTATTCTAGTGTGAATGGTTGTTTTGTTGGCAATATTGCTGGTTTTTCATAGTAGGACCGGCTTGAAAAAGCAAGGCAGCATAGAAAGGAAGGAATGCCATAGAAAATGCCGAGTTGCCGTTGGTAGAGCAACGCAGGAGCAGAAAGCAAGAGGGCCTTTGAAAAGCACCCTTGGCAATAGGATGCCAAAAGAGTTTCGCCAAGAACCCTTGGAAATTCCATCCCGAGAAAATAGGACCAGATCAGGCTACGAAAAAATAACATTTGGTCAAAATCCAAAAAAATAGGATAGCGAAAATATCGGATGCCAAGTTTGTCTGGAACAGACGGACCAAACGGTGCCAAGGCGACTGCCAAAGGATCGACGACAGATGTTGTCAGCGCTAGTCAAAATGTGATCAGCTTATCACACATCTTATCTCAACCTGATCAACATATCACCTGATCAACCTTGCAATTCAAACAAAGGTTAAGATGATCACATCCCTTATCCTTGGCCCATTAAAATTTGAAACGCAAAAGCTTATCTTAGGGCTTATACGTGAGTTTATTTATAGAGGAGATAGATCAAACAACAACAACAAATTGAGAAGGAGAAAAAGACAATGAAAAAGATGAAGGCTTGAACTTGAGAAGAGATCTGCAACAATGGAGAAGGAGGAATCGAAGACAATAAGAACAAAGGCTTGGAGATTCCAAAAGAAATCGAGAATCCATTGAAGGGCTGCATCGAGAGACCTCCTTTCTTGCTTTAATTCTTGTTGATCTTTTGTTTTTCTTTCCTGTATTTAAGAATGATTTCAAACCTATCTTTTCTGTGTTTTATGTTGAGTTGTTAATAATTCAAACGCCATGACATTGTTCATTTATCTGGCTTGCTTTACTGTTTTCTAACTGTCTTGCCAAGCGAGAGCTGGCATTATTGTTTTTTATATACTTTGCCAAGTGAGAGCTGGCATTGTTGGCCTATTGCTCTTCAATATCTTAACAGACTTGGGTGGCAATGATCAGTTGCTAGATACTAAGGCAAGATGCTTCGAGAGAAGATTTTCAAGTAGATGAACTTGCTTCGAGAGCAAGTCTACCCCTTAGGAGTATAGATTGGGACTTAATCAAATTGATTTATGAAAAACATCGCTATAGAGATATAGGAGTTTTTGTATGGTTAATTTCGATCATTGCCATCAAGAGAGGCAATACCAACTTTGAATCTGCTCGGCAATCAATACCAAGGCAGGACATTATTACTAGCTGACATTGCTAGCATGAAATTTAGGCTTTATTTGCCAAAACATTGTTATCATTCTTGCACCTATTGTTTGCCAGACTGTTATCAATTCATCACCGTAATCTTTACTCTATATTATTTTACTTATAGTCTCTTAGTTCATTCGTTGCATCAATCTATTACAATCATCTTTTATCTTCTTGTTCACAAGAAATAAATGTGGCAATTAATTCCTAGGAAATTTCTGTGGAGACAACACTTAACTCACTACTATATTACTTGCTGACCGTGTATACTTGTACGTAAAAGACGTATTCTTGGAATTTTTTTACTTGCATATTTACACTGAATACTTAATCTTTTGCCATGAAATATTACGTCAACAAGTTTTTGGCGCCATCGCCGGGGATTGCAACGAATTTGACTTTTTTTTTTTTACTTGTTTTTATTTTTTTTGTTTAACTTATTTTGTTTGGTATATGTACATGAGTAGCACTGTGAAGAAGGTTTTACAAGATGACCAAACCCTACACAAGTTAAGAAGAGAATGTCTAGAAAAGGCTTGTGATGACAATAGTGAACTAGACAATGCCATAAACAATGCAAACAACCAAGAGATGCCGATTATACTTGCAGTTATACTGCTAGCTCCTACTATTACTACTCAGGTACCTAAAGAACGATCTATCAAAGAACACGTTTTAGAGCGTTAGGATGTTCTCTATTTGTGAGCGCAAGTGCACACTCATGTCAAGTTATAGTATAAAAGATATTGTTTCCCACAGAGATTGGACAACTTGATTCGAATTGTTATTCCTGCACAAGGAAAAGTAAATGCACAATTAATTTGATTGTTGAAAAAAGTAAAATAAAAACACAAGTAATTAAAAAGGAAGTGATTAGATTGAAAAAGGGGGTAGGGTTATGATGCTGCTTAGTGTGAAACTACGTTGAATATGATAAGTTGTTTTGCGCTGCCAGACTCTACTTCCTCGACGGTGGATGGCAGGTAGACTGCTGAGACCCTCTTGCTGCTTCGGCAAGGGAATGGAAATGTGTTGTTGTGTGTAAAAGAGTCCTATCGCAAATAGTGCAGGTGTACACGACGCAAGTAGTAAAGTGATACTTGGAGTATCGGATATCGTCTCCACAGGGACTGGAAATAACTCTATCCTTAAATTTTTGCACAAGAGAGAAAAATTGTTTAATTGAATTTGTAAAGTAATCTTAGGAAACAAGTAAAGTAAAAGATAGAGAAATCAGGTTTAAAGAATAGTACGGTATTGAATTGCTCAGTAGTGCAGGTGTTGCACTGTAAGAGGAACTTCTGTTTTCTGTCGTTGTTCCTATCGCGGCAGAGGTCTGTTGATGTCGCGGCAGCGATCACACAACTCTGTACTTCAAGCTTGGCAAGAATCACTGCTATGACTTGTCCTATCACTAGGTCTAAGTTATGTTGATGGACACTTCTTAGATGATACCTCCCGGCGTGAATCGAAGGGTGAACACCAATGTTGTTGAATTCTTCCTTAGCCACTTAACCTCGTACTTATCCCTAAGCCAAGATGGTTTAACCATAAACTAGAAAACACATATTTATTCCGCTCGTATGTTTGACTCTCCCGATATCAAACAAATAGATAACCTCACAATGCTCTCCCGATACTCTTGCGAGATATGAAAAACCAGAATAAATAAACTTGAAGCTTTTTATTACTTGACAGAAAATTCCTAATATAGTACAATCCTTGCAACTACTTTACAGAATCAACCCTTAGCCCTAGGGGGAGTTTAGAACATGATTAAGAGGGGAAAATGACGAGGATTTTGGGGAAGACGACTAGGAATGAGATATCCTTCCCTAGGTCGATCTTCCCTTCTGGTTGTATGTAAGAGCGGTCTGCCAGCTGCAGCATGACTGTCGTGGGCCTTGGTTGTCCAATACCTAATTTCTGAAACACAGATTTGAGCATTAGATTTATGCTAGCACCAAGATCACAAAGCGCCTTACCCACGAACTTATCGCCAATTATGCACGGTATGATGAAGCTCCCAGGATCCTTCTTCTTTTGGGGTGGATGCTTATGCAAGATTGTCATGCATCCTTCTGTCATCTTCACCGTCTCGAATTCCCCAAGTCTGGACCTTTTTGACATTGCGTACTTGAGAAATTTTGCATAACCGGACATCTGCTTGATGGCCTCTAACAACGGTATGTTAATGTGTACATGCTTAAAAATATCATAAATCTTCTTAAGTTGGTACTCCTGTTTCTGTTTCTATAACCGCTGTGGAAAAGAAGGTGGAGGACGGTAATCTTCAAGACGTCCTTCACATGGAATTCGGATCTGAGGAGGTTTAGGTTTTTTAGCATCCTCTGTTTGCTCCTCTGTCCCTTCCGCTATCGCGGCAGGTGTGTCGACAGTAGGTCGCTCTTCCTCTGCCGGGGCAGTGTTCACGACATGTGTTTCTGGGTTGGATCCTCACTCGGTATGTTCTTCATCTCCAGGCCTTGTAACTGTTTCCCACTCCTAGTTGTGATTGCCTTACACTGCTCATGTGTGGGTTTTCTAGTGACCTCAATATCACTAGGGAATCCTTCGTTCTACCTTGGCTTGATATACTGGGAAACTTGGCCCATTTGTGTCTCTAGAGATTTTAGGATAGCCTCATGGTTTGTCATCCTCATCTCTGTCTTCTCCATGAATGACTCTGTTTTCTTGACAAAGTGATCCATGTTCGCCATGTATGTTCCCGTCTGTGACATAAAAGTTGCCAAGGTCTGTTCTAGTATACTAGGTGCGGCTGCCGGCTGCTGTTGTGGCTGCTGTTGCGACAGGATTCTGGGTACCCATTGGTTCTGGTTGTTCTGCACTGGAGGATTCCGTGCGTTGTTCGGATTGCTCCAAGAAAATTTTGGATCCTTCCTCCAGTTGGGATTGTAATTGTTGGAATCATAATTTCTTGGCTTCTTATAGTTCCCAACATACATCACTTTTTCCAACTGTAAAGGACAGTCTTCTAAACTGTGATTCCCACTACAGGTTTCACATACCTCTTATGCAGAATATACGACTTTAGAATCTTTCCACTGCAGATTTTTGACTATTTTTGTGATGTATGCAACCTGTGATTTCATCGAATTATCAGCTTCGTAATCCTTACAGATATTCCTTGTTTACCCCCTCTCCTAGCTGTAGGAAATTGCTCATCGTTCTTTGCTAATTTCTTCAACATTATCATTGCCTCGTCTGGGTCCTTATCTAGTAATAGCCCATTCGATGCTGAATCTATTCTCAGTCGAGTATGTGTGTTGGCAGCGTTGTAGAATTTGACAACCTGATTCTATACGAGGAATCCATGCATCAGGTAGTTCCGTAAAAGAGTTGTAAATATGTCCCACACCTCTTGCATTGATTCGTCATCTTCCTGTTGAAAAGTTGCAATCTTGTTATGTAATCTTTCAGATAAATGAGAAGGATTAAAACGAGAAAGAAATTCACGAGAGAGATCTGCCCAAGTTCTTATTGAACCCGACGTTAATTTATTCCACCAAGTTTTAGCTCTATCTCTTAATGAATGGGGAAATAACCAGAGCCTCAATACTTCCAGATTTATTCATGGCAGTCTGAACGATCCACAAATTTCTTGGAACGTTTTCAGATGTTCTCGGGCATCCTCAGTTGCAGAACCACTAAACTGGCCAGTGGAATTTATAGTGCTGAACATGACAGGTTTCAGCTCAAAGTTTTCACCTTCCACGTCTGGCAAGGTGGTTTCCAGTTCAACATGGTCATTGTCCATGTAGTCTCGACAGGACTGCCGTGCGGCAGCGGCAGTGGGTCATTCATTCCGGGCATCTTGGGGAGGATCATCAATAACTCTCTGGTTATTGTTGTTTGGGTCATCTGCCCCGTCGTTTTGCCTTCCATTCACCATTGCTTCTAGTATCTCCTCAAGATAGTTGTTTCTTGCTATCAAGAGTCAGGCTTGGTTCCTGAGTTGGTACGTGCGTTGGATTTTTGGGTCTAGTTCATACTTAGTTTCTTTACCTCGTCTAGATCTGCGCATAAGCAAACATCAAACCTTGTGAAAAGCACGGGGTAAATAACACCACTAAAAACAGAAAAATAAAAAGAAAAAGTGCAGTAATAAAAAGGGTAAAGATATGTTGCCAGTCTCCGGCAACATCGCCAAAAACTTGATGCGTGTAAAAGAGTCTTATCGCAAATAGTGCAAGTGTACACGACACAAGTAGTAAAGTGATACTTGGAGTATCAGATATCGTCTCCACAGGGACTGGAAATAACTCTATCCTCAAATTTCTACACAAGAGAGAAAAATAGTTTAATTGAATTTGTGAAGTAATCTTGGGAAACAAGTAAAGTAAAAGATAGAGAAATCAGGTTTAAAGAATACTCCGGTATTGAATTGCTCAGTAGTGCAGTTGTTGCACTGTAAGAGGAACTTCTGTTTTCTTTCGTCGTTCTTGTCACGGCAGAGGTCTGTTGATGTCGCGGCAACGATCACACAACTCTGTACTTCAAGCTTGGCAAGAATCTCTGCTATGACTTGTCCTATCCCTAGGTCCAAGTTCTGTTGATGGACACTTCTTAGATGATACCTCCCGGCGTGAATCGAAGGGTGAACACAAATGTTGTTGAATTCTTCCTTAGCCACTTAACCTCGTACTTATCCCTAAGCCGAGATGGTTTAACCAAAAACTGGAAAACACGTATTTATTTCATTCGTATGTTTGACTCTCCCGATATCAAACAAATAGATAACCTCACAATACTCTCCCGATACTCTTGCAAGATATAAAAACCAGAATAAATAAACTTGAAGCTTTTTATTACTTGACAGAAAAATCCTAATACAGTACAATCCTTGCAACTACTTTACAGAATCAACCCTTAGCCCTAAGGGGAGTTTAGAACATGATGAAGAATGGAAAATGACAAGGGTTTTAGGGAAGACGGCTAGGAATGAGATATCCTTCCCTAGGTCGAATTACATGCCTTTACATAGGCCTTGGGTCCAAGTTTTCTACTATGGCAAGAATACAAGTTTAACTAAAGTACAACTCTATTAAAGATTAAATCTTCTTAGTTGATGCCTTTAATTCATCCTCTTTTCTTGCCTTGAGTTTCTTCCTTAGACTTTGGGTTTGGCGTTCATCCTGCCTTAGGGCTCAGAAAAATATGGGAGTGGTCCACGACATACCGACTTGAAATCCTCTATTTGTCGAGCTCCACTTCACTTTTCCACCTCACCATTCTGTCGTCATGGCTGCCACGGCAGTAGCCACGACAGCGTTTGCTTCTCGACTCCAGTTCTGTGATCTATCTCTGTTCCTTTGCTGCCCTGAGTCCGCTACAGTAGATACCTGCAAAAGTAACCAAAATCAGTAGCAATTGTGCCATTTTATCTAGTTGTGATGTATCTATCCTAAACACAATGAATTATGCTTGAATGCAGCAGAAATATGGGTAAATGAGGGGTAAAATATAGAACTTTTATACAATCAACATGTGTCTCAGTGGCAAACTCGGCAAAACTACAAGGTTTGGCAGAACGCTTTGAAAGTGACTCCGCTTATGTCTAAGTTAGAGTTCTGTTGATGCCCACTGCAGATAATACCAGTCGCGGTGTGAATCGTGCAATGATAACAATGGTGATTCGTCCTCTTTTAGCCGCCTTAAACCCTTAACCTATGTCTAGGTCGGATTGGTCGCACCGTCTATAGATGAAATCGTACTTACTTCTTTCGTGAGTTCAACTCTCTCGATACCGAACAAATGGACAGAATTCAACTAATCTTTCTCCTTAATTGAAAACTATAAGGAACATGGAATAAGTAAACCATGTACTTTTATTTGCAAAAACAAACTTGAAATCCTAAACAACAACTCTCACAACTAATTACAACTTAACCCAAACCCAAGGAGAAATTTAGAACATGTCGGCGGCAAGAAAACCTAAACTATGCCTAAGGAAAACCTAAGCTATTTTGAATTGGAATTACAATGGGTATATATAGGCATTAGCTAGGTCTAGTCCTTCTTGAAGTAGAAGTCTTCAAAGTAGCTTTTTACATTAAATGTGGCTTTAAACTCTTACTTCTTCGAGTTGATTGTGGACTTTATCACGCTGCCTTGCTTCACAAGTAATCTCGAGATCCTTCTTCGGCGGCTCTACCCGCTGCTACAGACGTCGGAAATTGAGTGGACAACATCGATAGAATCAAGATTTTCTACTCTACAGATCGCACTCTTGTTCTCCAACTCTAAAGTCTACTGTCTTAGGTGGCAAGGTGGGCGGCGGCAGCTGCTGTCTTTGTTTGGAACTGCATCAGTACAACTCCCAAGTTAGCTGCCTCAACATCTCGTCCTCAGCTCATCTTTCCCTCTGTCAGCCGTTAGTACCTAAAACTAAAACTAAGCTAAAACAATATCTTTTCTTCACCAAATAAAAGATAGTCACTAAAAACATGGTAAAAATAAAGAAATACTATAAAATGCAATGCATTATCCTAATTATGCCTAAAATACACTAAAAAACAACAATAATATGAGATGGAATGTGCATTAAATATAGAACTTGAGGACACTTTACACACGTAACACCCACCATAAATGATTTGATGACATGACCGATCAATCTAGAGGTAAATATTGTTATCTTTGAGTTTAAACCGATAATGATTCAATTGGTAATGGATGTAGGTCAATTTGATGGATCACCTAATTGAGACCCAATGAAGCATTTGAAGCAATTCATGGAGGTTTGCCAACTAGCCTGCTAGCATGGTGTGACTGAAGAGACAGTAAATCCGAAGCTCTTTTCATTTTCCTCGCGAGATAGGGCAAAGATACTTAATGCCAGAAGTTCCTTCTGAGATTCCAACCACCTGAACTTAATGCCAAGCTGCAGATTGAAATTACTACTTTCAGGCAAGCTGATGATGAGACTTTCTACGATACTTAATGCCAAAGGATCGACGACAAATGATGTCAACGCTAGTCGAAATGTGACCAGCTTATCACGCATCTTATCCCAACATTATTAGCTTATCACCTGATCAACCTTGCACTTCAAACGAAGGTTAAGATGATCACATCCCTTATCCTTGGCGCATTCAAATTTCAAACGCAAAGGCTTATCTTAGGGCTTCTACGCGAGCCTATTTATAGAGGAGATAGATCAAACAACAACAACAAATTGAGAAGGAGAAAAAGACGATGAAAAAGACGAAGGCTTGAACTTGAGAAGCGGTCTGCAACAATGGAGAAGGAGGAATCGGAGAAAACAAGAATAAAGGCTTGAAGATTCCATGAGAAATCGGTAATCCATTGAAGGGCTGTATCGAGAGACCTCCTTTCTTTCATTAATTCTGGTTGATCTTTTGTATTTCTTTCTTGTGTTTAAGAATGATTTCAAACCTATATTTTCTGTATTTTATGTTGAGTTGTTAATAATTCAAACACCCTAACACTATTCATTTATCTGGCATGCTTTACTGTTTTCTAGCTGTCTTGCCAAGCGAGAGCTGGCATTATTGTTTTTATATACTTTGCCAAGCGAGAGCTGG
This sequence comes from Hibiscus tridactylites, assembly GCA_958450335.1. NCBI lineage: Eukaryota > Viridiplantae > Streptophyta > Magnoliopsida > Malvales > Malvaceae > Hibiscus > Hibiscus tridactylites. The sequence continues at coordinate 61,369,253 of OY288275.1, forward strand.
CATTGTTGGCCTATTGCTCTTAAATATCTTAACAGACTTGGGTGGTAACGATCAGTTGCTGGATACTAAGGCGAGATGCTTTGAGAGAAGATTTTCAAGTAGATGAACTTACTTTGGGAGTGAGTCTACCCCTTAGGAGTATAGATTGGGAATTAATCAAATTGATTTATGAAAAAACATCGCTATAGAGATATAGGAGTTTTTGTATGGTTAATTTCGATCATTTCCATCAAGAGAGGCAATACCAACTTTGAATCTTCTCGGCAATCAATGCCAAGGCAGGACATTATTACTAGCCGACATTGCTAGCATGAAATTTAGGCTTTCTTTGCCAAAACTTTGTTATCATTCTTGCACCCATTGTTTGCCAGACTGTTATCAATTCATCACCGTAATCTTTACTTTATATTATTTTACTTATAGTCTCTTACTTCATTCGTTGCCTCAATCTATTACAATCATCTTTTATCTTCTTGTTCACAAGTAATAAATGTGGCAATTAATTCCTAGGAAATTTCTGTGGAGACAACACTCAACTCATTACTATATTACTTGTTGACCGTGTATACTTGCACGTAAAAGACGTATTCTTGGCATTGCTTTTACTTGCATATTCACACTGAATACTTAATCTTTTGCCATGAAATATTACATCAACATGTTTTTGGCGCCATTGCCGGGGATTGTAACGAAATTGACTTTTTTGATTTTTACTTGTTTTTATTTTTTCTGTTTAACTTATTTTATTTGGTATATGTACATGAGTAGCATTGTGAAGAATGATTTACAGGATGTCCAAACCCTACACAAGTTAAGAAGAGAATGTTGAGAAAAGGCTCATGATGACAATAGTGAGCTAGACAGTGCCATAAACAATGCCAACAACCAAGAGATGTCGACAATACTTGCAGTTATACCGCTAGCTCCTACTATTGCTACTCAGGTACCTAAAGAACGATCTATCAGAGAACACGTTGTAGAGCGTTAGGGTGTTCTCTATTTGTGAGCACAAGTGCACACTCCTTTCAAGTTATAGTATAAAAGATATCGTCTCCTACATGGATTGGACAACTTGATTCGAATTGTTATTCTTGCACAAGGAAAAGTAAATGCACAATTAATTTGATTGTTGAGAAAAGTAAAATAAAAACACAAGTAATTAAAAAGGAAGTGAGCGCAAGTGCATACTCATGTCAAGTTGTTTTGTGCTGTCAGACTCTACTGCCTCGGCGGTGGATGACAAGTAGACTACTGAGATCCTCTCGCTACCTTGGTAAGGGAATGGAACTATGTCTCGGTGGTAAACTTGGCAAAACTACAAGGTTCGGCAGAACGCTTCGAAAGTGACTCCGCTTATGTCTAAGTCAGAGTTCTGTTGATGCTCACTTCAGATAATACTAGTCGCAGCGTGAATCGTGCAAAGAAAGCAAAGTTGATTCGTTCTCTTTTAGCCGCCTTAAACCCTTAACCTATGTCTAGGTCGAATTGATTGCACCGTCTATAGATGAAATCATACTTACTCCTTTCGTGAGTTCGACTCTCTCGATACCGAACAAATGGACAAAATTCAACTAATCTTTCGCCTTAATTGAAAACTATTAAGAACATGGAATAAGTAAACCTTGTAATTTTATTTGCAAAAACAAACTTGAAATCCTAAACAACCGTTCTCACAACTAATTACAACATAACACAAACCCAAGGAGAAATTTAGAACATATTTGCGGCAAGAAAACCTAAACTATGCCTAAAGAAAACCTAAGCTATTTTGAGTTAGAATTACAATGGGTATATATAGGCATTAGCTAGGTCTAGTCCTTCTTGAAGTAGAAGTCTTCAAAGTAGCTTTTTACATTAAATGTAACTTTAAACTCCGACTTCTTTGAGTTGAATGTGGACTTTATCACGTTGCCTTGCTCCGTAAGTAATATCGAGATCCTTCTTTGGCGGTTCTGCCCGCTGCTACAGACGTCAGAAAATTGAGTGGACAATATCGATAGAATCATGATTTTCTGCTCTACAGATCACACTCCGGTTCTCCAACTCCAAAATATGCTGTCTTTGGTGGCTAGGTGGGCGGCATCAGCTACTCGATAACTGATGTCTCTGTCTAGAACTACATCAGTACAACTCCCAAGTTCGCTGCCTCAACATCTCGTCCTCAGCTCATATTTCCCTCTGTCAGCCGTTAGTACCTGAAACTAAAACTAAGCTAAAACAATATATTTTCTTCACCAAATAAAAGATAATCACTAAAAACATGGCAAAGTAAAGAAATACTGAAAACTGCAATGCATGGTTCTGATTATGCCTAAAATGCACTCAAAACAGTAATAATATGAGATGGAATGTACATGAAATATAGAACTCATGGACACTTTACACACCCCCAAACTCGAACTATTGCTTGTCCTCAAGCAATGCAACCTAAACATACTTGCCCTTATATTAACCAGAAAGAAAACATGTTTTCAACTTGATTTAGTACCTCAAGGCCGTTACACCTATAGTAGATTAGAGAATGGAACTTAGCAAGAAAATAACTCAGAATTAATTTCTAATGCCAGTGCAGTGTGTGCAGGACTGTGTACAAGCTGAAAATGCAGAATAACTAGATAAACAAAGATTATGTTATGATATATAAGGTTGCTGCCGAGACAACACAGTTAAGCATGCTATTTTATCATGGCAATGTGGGCTTCAGCTTATCACAACTACTCTTCCACGTCTTAAATTAAGATAGGAGCAAACTACAAAACCCTGAACCCATAGAGTAGAGTCATCCCGTGGAGACTTTCATTCACTCATGTTAATTTGTCCATCACTTCAAAATTTTCAGATTCATGGACTTAGAAAGCAGCAGAGTGTCTTCGCACATGATTCTTCTGAGAGCCTGTTGCGGGAACCTCTAGGGTAAGACAATAATGTTTCTTTGTTTTTCTCTCTTTTTTCCTATTGCCGTGGCAGTGCTTTATTTTTCTGTTCCCGTCTCCTGCCTCGGCGGCTACCTGCAACCGTTGTTAGAACTTTGCAAAGAATTCTAAAAACAAAGTAGGCAATGTTCACTAGATATTCTAGCAAATTCAGCAAGTAACAGTAGTGTTTGACAGTTTTGGAAAATAAAAAAAATTCTAAGTCATTTTGCATGCTTTCCCCATATTAAGTTCAATTTATTTATTGGTGCAAAAATAAGTAATCGGCTAACTATCATGGGCAAAAGTTATATAAATTTTTTTTCTGTTCCGATTAACATTAAGGAAAGTACAATGCAACCTATATGCTTCTAAATATGCCTAGACAAAAAGATGCGAGAGCTATCCCCCCCAAACTCGAGATGGGCATTGCCCTCAATGCACAAAATAAAAACAGAAAAGAATAAAAGCAAAAAAATACAAGTGGTATAAAAGAACAGAAAAAAATAAAGATAAGAGAAAGAAAAAAACTAGAAATTGGCTGAGGGTTGAGAGGAGGCTTGATTCTTTGCTACTGAGGAGGAGGAGGATTGGATGATTAGGCGGTGGCCGATAGATGTCCTAGCAGTAGACTTGGCAGGAAAGACCTTGGCTATCTGTGGCGGCTGGACCCTTTTTGGAGTGGGACGAGGTTTTTCTTGAGGTTCTGCATGAGGAGCGGTAGAAGGTGCTTCGCTCTCTTCTAACTCTATCTCGTCGTCCACAGGCTCGGCGGCTATGATGTGCCGCTTCCTCTTCCTGGTTCCTTCCTTCGTTGGTTCTGCCGGAGGGTCTATCGCCATTGGGATGGTTTTTGCTACTGTTGCTGGTGATGGCTGCTGCTGCTCAATGTCCTCTGATGAGGAAGTGTTTGTCACTGTTGCCGCCTTGCAGGGAGGTAAATGGTGTTGTTGATGCCTCTCAGGGGAGTCTGCCACTGTGTTGGAAGCAGAAGTGGCTGAGTATGACGGGTAGTGCGTCGAAGATGGCATATGGCGGTGGAAGGTGGCATGGCGGCTGATGGCTTTTCTTGATCTGGGGCAGCTGCGGCAGCTAAATCTGTAGGGTAGGTTGGCAATGTGGGGCCGTCATTGGGATACTTCTCCGGAAATAAGCCACAAAGGCTTCTTGGACCTCCCTTACATATTTCATGAAAATCAGCTACTGCTGCTCGATTCTCTTGTTGTCGTCGATAAGGGTGCGCAGCAGCATGATGACTTCATTGGCTGGGGTAGCTTCAGTACTGTCGGGGGCGGCTAGAGTGTCAGGCTGGGCGGTAAGGGGTGGCTAGGGGTGATAGGCTCTATCTCTGGGGCCTTCATCATCTGCATACAAACTTTCCTGGTCCACCTTTCCTTTGGTGTTGTCATCTCATCCCTGGGGCTGGTTGGGACGTTGAAATTGGCACAAAGGCCGGTGATGAGTGACGGGAAGTATAGCTTGCCCTTCGTCTTTCGAAAGGAATTGCGGATCTCATTGCAAATGATCTCCCCAACGTTGGTGGGCCTGTTCGTCATGATACTATGGATGAGTGCAAGGCGCGGCCGGTCAACGGTGGAGTTGTGAGAGGTGGGCAGAAGTCACCTCTTGATGAATGTAATTTACAGAATTGCCTCGGGCAGCAGGTGATATCGTTGGAAAGAGCCGCCATGCTTTCCTACCAACCAAGGCGTGTTGGGTTTGCATAGCTTGACCTTGAGCTTATCATAATCGGTAGCCGTCAGTGACTGCCTCCACTCCTCGTGAGGGTTGTCGTTCATATCCAGGCCATAGAAACTGTTGATCATAGCAGCGTTGAGCTTGACAAGTTCCCCTTTGACTAACACGAACGACATCTCAGGGCGGGGATGGTGAGCATAGAACTCCCGGACCATGGTGATGTTGGCTATCTCCGGCTACCGTGCGAATATTTCCCATCCCTTGCCGTGGATGGTTTTGAACAGATTTGGTTCTAGGTCGAGATCTCCTGTCTGCCTAGTATAGTGAAAGCCTTGCTTCTCCCATATGGCTTGTTTTGCAAACTGGGTTCGATATCTCCTTTCATTTTCATAGGAGAAGAAGCGTTGGAAGGTGGGTTTGGGTGTCAATGTTGAAGCCATGTGAGACGATTGAAGTTTATTGAAACTTGAAAGAAAATAAAGTGAAAGCAGTGGATGCATGAATAAGATAGCAAGAAGGTGAAAGTAAAGTAGATGAATGAAGTGAGAATGGTTTAAATAGAGGTTGTCGAGAGGTGTTGTGGCTGCATTAAATGTCTAACGACCCAATTGTCTCGCGCACGTTACGAGATTTCTGCCCGTTATTTTTGTAGCCGTTGGCAGCTAGCTGTTAGCGGTCAACTAACCGTTACGCGTTTTCTACGTTAGGCTGCCTTGGGTTGTCTCGACGAGATGGTGAGCGGGCTCGTTGCTGGGCATTCTTCTTGATCTAGCTCTTTTATTCCTAATCCTAAAATAAAGATAATTAAATAAAATAAATTGTGAAAATTAAAAATATGGAGATTAATCTAATCCTAATAAATAAATTAAACTCTAATCCTAATGTATAAAATAAAAATAAAGAAAGTAAAAAAATTAAGTTATGTTGGGAGTGCATTTGGGTGCATCTCCCAAACATAACAACTTCCTGAGGTAGTTTGGTTTGTCCTTCCCTCTTGAGGGGTCCTCTTGTTCCTGCATGTGATGTGCTGTTGGATCTTTCAGCCTACCCTTGGGTCTGTCGCGACAGCTACTGCCTTGGCCTATCTCTATGCTGATTTTGGCAGCCTTAGCATCTGGGCATCCTTCCTTTTCTTTTTCTGAGGGTTGTAACACATTTAACCTTACGCTCTGGTTGTCCACCCTCATGATCACCTCTCCATGTTCCACATCTATTAACATTCTGCCTGTGGCCAAGAATGGTCGCCCAAGGATGATAGGGGCTTTTTTATCGGCCTCACAATCTATGATGAGGAAATCAGCTGGAAGGATAAGGTTGCCCACTTTCAGAAGACTGCCTTAGGCATTAAGTTGATTCTAGCTCCCAAGTTGCACAGGGCTTTTGTTTCGTGCTTGCTGCCTATCCTACATGGGATAACAAAGCTGCCCGAGTCCGTTTGCTTGGGTGACAGTTTGTTGTGCAGCATTGCCATGCACTCCTCTGTTTCGACAACCGTTTCGAATTCCCCAATCATCTTCCTTTTAGAAACCATGTCCCTGAGGTATTTGACATAGTTGGGTATATTTTGAAAGGCTTTTATTAGAGGGATGTTTATGTGCACTTGCTTTAGAATATATAGGAAGCTCCTGAATTGGTGCTCTTGCTTCTGTTGCTTAAGCCTCCGGGGGAAAGGTGATGGCAGGCGAATGCCCTCTATACGTTCTTTGTAGGGGAACTTTATCTATGGAGGATCATCTGTGTCAAGACTGCTGTCATGTTCAGCTGCCGGGGTGGCTGGTGTTGTTGTTGCCACGACAGATTGTTCTTTCTGTGTTGGCTGTGTTTCTGGTTGTTTTTCCACTCTGGATTCATCCAGTCGCTTCCCACTTCTGGTAGATATGGCTTTACACTACTCATACGTAGGTCTGGCTACTAACTCTGTGCTGCTGGATGCTGCTCCCAATGTCCTGCTGCTAAAGATATTCTGTGAACTGACCAAATTGTGTCTCCAAATATTTTATAGCAGCCTCCTGGTTGTTCATCTTCATCTCCGTCCTGTCCATGAAAGACTCAGTTTTATCAATAAATTTATTAGTGCGAACAATAAAATCACTAGTTTTAGACATAAAAGTATGAAGAGTTGCTTCTAGTGAATTATTGTTTTGCGGCTGCTGAGCCTGCTGTCTGGACAGGTTTTGCTAGTAGCCTCCCTATTGATGTTGTGGAATTGCAGCGGTCTTGAGGTTGCTCCAGGAGAAATTGGGATGGTTCTTCCATCTAGGGTTGTAGGTGTTCTGGGAAGGTCTGTCGTTCCTCTCGTATCCTCCCATGAAGTTGGCAGATGCAGTACACTCAGAGGAATCATGATTGCCCCCACACCCAACATAGAATGGCTCCACAACCTTGGCCTCATAGACTTGCCCATTTAGTTTCATTATCCTCATAACCAGCTCTGTCAGCTTATCGAGGCGAGCATTGACAGATTCTGAGGCTTGTACTTCATTCACAATAGCTGGCCGCCTAACGCCGCCTCGGCGAGCTGTTGGGTACTTGTAATCGTTCTTGGAGGCTTGGTTAAGGATCCGCAGTGCCTCCTCTGGTGGTTTGTCGAGGATGATTCCGTTGGCCGATCCATCAATCATCATCCGTGTTGGGTAGTTCACCCCGTTATAGAAACATTGATACATGTGTCCAAGTCGAGAATCCATGTAGCAGGCAGTTGTTCAGCATCTGTTGGTACCGCTCCCATGCTTCATACATCGGCTCGTCATCCCCTTGTCAGAAGGCTGTTATTTCGTTTCTTCGTCTCTCTATGACATTGGATGGGCTGAAACGATCCAGAAAATCATTGCACAACTCTGTCCATGTATTGAACGATCCTGCTGGTTGGTTGTTTAACCATTGTTTTGCCCTATCCCTCAGTGAATAGGGAAATAATCTCAGCCTCAATATGTCTTGATGGACTCCGTGAATTTTGAATGCTCTGCAGATATCCAGGAATCCTTTTAAGTGCTGCCGAACATCTTCTGTGACAGTTCCTCCAAATTGCCCTAACATGTTGATCATGTTAAACATAACAGGCTTAAGCTCGAAGTGGTTCGCCTCAATCTCAGGTTCTGTCATTGTCGGATCGAACCCTCTAAAGTCATGTTCCAAGTAGTCCCTTGTGGTTCGAACATACTGCGGTTGTCTGGGCGGCACTTGCTATTCTCTGGGCGGCAGGTCTTGATGCCCATCCCTGTCGTTCACAGCATTGTTGGCAGGGTTGTCGCTCTCTATGTTACCTCTACCTTTCCTTTTTCTTCTTTAGTTTTCCCTAGGGCTTCTCTGATTTTGTTCTTGAGCTCTCTTGCTCTTCGTTCGATGTTGTCGTAATAAAGAATTTCTTCTTTTGGGTTTGCCCTAGTCATACACTAGCAAAAGAAAATTGTAAAATTTTTTTGATTAAAAATAAAAATAAAATGAAAAGAAATAAAAGTGCAGAAATTAAAGACGATTTTCACTGTTATCAATCCCCGACAAGGGCGCCAAAAACTTGTAGAGCGTTAGGGTGTTCTCTATTTGTGAGCGCAAGTGCACACTTCTGTCAAGTTATAGTATAAAAGATATCGTCTCCCACATGGATTGGACAGCTTGATTCGAATTGTTATTCCTGCACAAGGAAAAGTAAATGCACAATTAATTTGATTGTTGAGAAAAGTAAAAATAAAAACCCAAGTAAATAAAAAGGAAGTGATCAGATTGATAAAGGGGGTAGGGTTATGCTGCTGCTTAGTGTGAAACTACGTTGAATATGATAAGTTGTTTTGCGCTGCCAGACTCTGCTGCCTCGGCGGTGGATGGCAAGTAGACTGCCGAGACCCTCTCACTGCCTCGGCAAGGGAATGGAACTGTGTCTCGACTGCAAACTCAACAAAACTACAAGGTTTGGCAGAACGCATCGAAAGTGGCTCCGCTTATGTTTAAGTCAAAGTTTTGTTGATGCCCACTGCAAATAATACCTGTCGCGGCATGAATCGTGCAAAGAAAACAATGTTGATTCGTCCTCTTTTAGTACCTTAAACCCTTAACCTATGTCTAGGACGGATTGATCGCACCGTCTATAGATGAAATCGTACTTACTTCTTTCGTGAGTTCGACTCTCTCGATACCAAAGAAATGGACATAATTCAACTAATCTTTTGCCTTAATTGAAAACTATGAGGAACATGGAATACGTAAACCTTGTAATTTTATTTGCAAAAACAAACTTGAAATCCTAAACAATTGTTCTCACAACTAATTACAACATAATCCAAACCCAAGGAGAAATTTAGAACATGTCGGCGACAAGAAAACCTAAACTATGCCTAAGGAAAACCTAAGCTATTTTGAATTAGAATTACAATGGGTATATATAGGCATTAGCTAGGTCTAGTCATTCTTGAAGTAGAAGTCTTCAAAGTAGCTTTTTACATTAAATATGGCGTTAAACTCTTACTTCTTCGAGTTGAATGTGGACTTTATCACGTTGCCTTGCTCTGCAAGTAATCTCGAGATCCTTCTTCGGCGGCTCTGCCCGCTGCTACAAATGTCGAAAAATTGAGTGGACATCATCGATAGAATCATGATTTTCTGCTCTACAGATCGCACTCTGGTTCTCCAACTCCAAAGTCTGCTATCTTGGGCGGCAAGGTGGGCGGCGACAACTACTCTACAGTTGCTGTCTCTGTCTGGAACTGTATTAGTATAGCTCCCAAGTTTGCTGCCTCAGCATCTCGTCTTCAACTCCTCTTTCCCTCTGTCAGCCGTTAGTACCTAAAACTAAAACTAAGCTAAAACAATATCTTTTCTTCACCAAATAAAAGATAGTCACTAAAGACATGGCAAAGTAAAGAAATACTGTAAAATGCAATGCACAGTCCTAAATATGTCTAAAATGCACTAAAAAAAACAATAATATGAGATGGAATTTTCATGAAATATAGAACTTGTGGACACTTTACACACGTAGCACCCACCATAGATGATTTGATGACAAGACCGATCAGTCCAGAGTTAAATATAACTAACTTTGAGTTTAAACCGATAATGATTCAATTGGTAATGGATGTAGGTCAATTTGATGGATCTCCTAATGGAGTCCCAATGAAGCATTTGAAGCAATTGATGGAGGTTTTCCAACTAGCCTGCCAGCATGGTGTGATTGAAGAGATAATAAATCCGAAGCTCTTTTCATTTTCCTTGCGAGATAGGGAAAAGAAGTGGCTAAATTCAACGCCACCTGGTTTAGTTACTTTGTGGGAAGAGTTATGCCATAAGTTCTTTTTGAGATTCCAACCACCTGAACTTAATGCCAAGCTGCAGATTGAAATTACTACTTTCGGGCAAGCTGATGATGAGACTTTCTACGATACTTGGGAGCCATTCAAAGACCTGTTGAGAAGATGTCCCATGCATGGATTCCTTACTTGGACCCAGATGAAGATTTTTACATCGGACTCAATGATCATGCCAGGACTATTGTTGATGCTTCGGCAAATGGTTCATTGCTAGACAAGAAATACATGAAGGTGTATGACATCCTTGAAAGGATTGCTGCCAACAATTTTCAGTATCCTACTGCTAGAATAGGGATGGGGACAAAATTAGTTGGAAAATCGGAGCTTGATGCACTAACATCCATTAATGCTAAGTCTTCCAATCCCACTAGTATTGTGAAAATTTTTCAAAAGAGTAATGAACCCCAAGAAGTCAAGGTATTAGAACCATTTTGCACTATATGTAGAGAGGATCATCATGTGGATGATTGCCGTGTCAACCCTAAATTGGTAAATTTTGTTGGTAATTTTTATCAAAATTTAACCAACATTGCAATACTTATAACGCAGGTTGGAAGCATCATCCAAACTTTTCTTGGGTGAATCAAAGTGGTGAACAATACAATCCTAATGGTAGAACAACAATGACGTGCCAAGATTAAACCAGAATACAATGCCACATAGAGCCCAAAATAATCTACTGCCATTGCAAAGATCTTCCGATGAGAACACCCTGACAGCTTATATGGAACATAACAATGCCACAATTCAAAGTCTAGAAACGTCCATGAGGAACTTGGAAGTTCAGATAGGACAGATTGCAATTGTACTTAATGTCAGACCTCTAGGGACTCTACCAAGTGATACAGAGGATGCTCGAAAAACATGGAGAGAACAATGCCAAGATGTCACTCTCCGAAGTGACAAACCAATCGAGAATGAAACATCTACCAAGCATCTAGTTGTTTTTCATGAAGAGAAATCACTACCAGCAGACGAAACCAAGGAAGCTGAGAAAGGGGAAGCAAGCACCAATAATGTCAGATCTCAATCTAATGAAAGCATCAGCTTGGCAAAACCCGTGGAGCCAGCATTTGCCAACCCTACCTTGGTAAAACAAGCAATTATTGTTGCGTGTAAAAGTGTCTATCACAATGTAGTGCAAGTGTACACGACGTAAGTAGTAAAGTGATACTGAAGTATCGGATATCGTCTCCACAGGGACTGGGCCAATAGCTTCACCTTGAATTACTGCACGAAAGTAAAGAGAATGGTTTAAGTTGTTGTCACAAAAATAATAAAGAATACTGGAAAATAGAATTAAAGTAATCAAGATAGAAGGAATGGGCTGGTATTGAATTGCTCAGTAGTGTAGGTATTGCTAAGTCTAGGAAAATCTGCTCTGTCGTCGTCCCCGTCGCGGCAGCACCCGTCGCGGCAGCGATCCGTTGTTTGTCGCGGCAGTGATCACACAACTCTGTACTTTAAGCTTGGCAAGAATCCCTGATGTGCCTTGGCCTATCCCTAGGTCCAAGTCTATCGATGAACACGTCTTTGATATCACCTCCTGGCGTGAATCGAAGGATGAACACCGATGTTATTGAATTCTTCTTTAGCCACTTAACCTCGTCCTATCCCTAGGTCCGAGATAGTTCAACTATAAACTAGAGAACCCGCACTTATTCCTTTCGTATACTTAACTCTCCCGATATTAAGTAAATAGATAACCTCGCAATGCTCTCCCGATACTCTTGCAAGATGTTAATAACCAGAATAAGAGAACTTGAAGTTTGTTTTATTGAATAGAAAATTCCTAAAACAAAAGCAACCCTTGCAACTACTTTACAAATCAACCCGTGGCCCTAGGGGGAATTTAGAACATGTTGAGAAGGGGAAAATGGCTAGGGTTTTGGGAAGAAGGCTAGAGATAGGTGATGTGCTCCCCTAGGTCGAATTACATGCCTTTATATAGGCCTTGAGTTCAAGTTTTCTAATATGGAAAGAATACAAGATTATATTTCAGTACAACTCTAATAAAGACTAAATCTTCAGAGAATATAGCTTTAATTCGTCCTTCCTTCTTGCTTGAAGTTTTCTTCCTTGAACTTTGGGCTTGGCCTTCATTCTGATCTAGGGCTTGGAAAAAATATAATAGTATTCCACGACAGACGGGCTTAATTTTCTCTTTCTGTCGAGGCTCACTTTGCTTCTTCTCCTCAAAACTGCTGTCGTCCTTGGCTGTCACGGCGGCGACCATGGCAGCATCGTCCTCCTCGACTGTTCATCCAGTTCCAGCTTTTCTGTTTCACTGCCCAACCTCTGCTTCTCCATCTGCTACAATAACAACCTGCAAAAGCAACCAATTTCAGTAGAAACTGTGCCATTTAATATATTTGTGATGTCTAACTGTAATCTAGCCTAAATGCAATGAATTATGCTTGAATGCAGCAGAAATATGGGTTAAATAGGGGGTAAATAATAGAACTTTTACACACTCAACAATTATTACTGTTGTCACTAGATTTTCACCTTTTATTTTTTTATTAGAATTAAAACCCCAAGAAAATATATAAATAATTAAGCCCATCTTTAACAACAAAAAATAATAATTTTTTTATAAACTCATTATATAATATATATAGTCCATTTTAATTAATTTAGAGGCCAAACAAATACCCACAAGAGCCCAAATAACAATTTTTTGTCCTATAAGTAGGTTAAACCGGAGCCGTCTGATCTGGGGTATTTATATCGAACAACTCTGATCAAAGTAGAAAAAAACCTGTAAAAAAAAGGGTTGCCACGCGCGCGAGACAATTGATTAGTGCTTAAAAGTTCTATATTTTACCCATCATTTATCCTTATTTTTGCTGCACTCAAGCATGTTTAACTGCATTTTAGGTTAAGTTTTGCATAAACATCACATTTAGATAAAACTGCGCAGATACTTCTAAATTTGGTTACTTTTGCAGGTATCTACCGGGGCAGCAGTCGTGACAGCATCCAGGGCAGCAGCCGTGACAGCACCCAGGGCAGCAGCCGTGACAGCACCCAGGGCAGCAGCCGTGGCAGCACCCAGGGCAGCAATCGTGGCAGGCGCTGGGCAGCGATGCAGAAAATCTGGAATGAGCAGTCAAGGAGGACGTTGCTGCCATGGTTGCCGCCGTGACAGCAAAGGACGACAGCAGTTTTGTGGAGAAGATGCAAAGTGGACCTCGATAGATTGAGAAATTTCAGCCCGTTTGTCGTGTGAAATCACCATATTTTTCCAAGCCCTAGATCAGAAGATATTCCAAGCCCAATGTTCAAGGAGAGATAATCCCAAGAAACAAGGAGGACAGCTGTAAAGTAGATTCCTTGAATATTTAGTCTTTATTAGAATCATACTTTAATTTAAAGTTGTAATCCTTGTTAAATTAGAAAACTTGAGCCCAAAGCTTATATAAGGGCATATATCTTAACCTAGAGGCAAGAACCGATTACCCTAGCCTCCTTCCCAAATTCTGTCGTTTTCCTGCCCTCGACATGTTCTAAAATCCCCCCTAGGGCCACGGGTTGATTTGTAAAGTAGTTGCAAGGGTTGTTTTGTTTTAGGAATTTTCAGTTCAATAAAATAAACTTCAAGTTCTCTTATTTTGGTTATTAATATCTTGCAAGAGCATCGGGAGAGCATTGTGAGGTTATCTATTTACTTAGCATCGGGAGAGTTAAGTATACGAAAGAAATGAGAGCAAGTTCTCTAGTTTATAGTTGAACCATCTCGTGCCTAGGGATAGGGCGAGGTTAAGTGGCTAAAGAAGAATTCATACACATCGGTGTTCATCCTTCGATTCACGCCGGGAGGTATCATCAAGACGTGATCATCGACAGACTTGGACCTAGGGATAGGCTAAGGCAGATCTGGGATTCTTGCCAAACTTGAAAGTACTGAGTTGAGGGTTTGCTGTCGCGACAATCAACGGACTGCTGCCGCGACAGGTGCTGCCGCGACGGGAAGCGACGACAGAACTGGATTTCCCAAACTCTGCAATACCTGCACTACTGAGCAATTCAATACCAGCCCATTCTCTCTATCTTGATATCTATACTCTTTTATTTAAGTATTCTTTATTATTTTCGTGACAATATCTTAATCTATTCTTTTCCCCTTGTGTAGATAGCGAAGGAAAGGGTTAGCCCAGTCCCTGTGGAGACGATATCCGATACTCTAGTATCACTTTATTACTTGCGACGTGTACACTTGCACTCAATTGCGATAGACTCTTTTACACGCAACAAGTTTTTGGCGCCGTTGCCGGGGACTGGCAACACACTCTTACCCTAGCTTCTGTACTTTTCTTTTATTTTATTTTTTATTTTATTTTTTAACAAAAAAAACTCAGGTGAAAATACAGGTTCAAGGGCATCAACATGCCCAGAAAAACCATTCGAGAGTTGATGTGGGAAAGTTCTTACAATTACCGTAAAGATATGCTGCCACGACAGCAACAGGGGCAGCAAATGCCGATGCCGCAGCAGCAAAATTTTTTATGGTACGATCAAAACCCACTAATTTTTTATACCATAACAGTTTTGCTACAGAACCCGACCTGCCCTGGCAATGTCATCATCCTCAAGAGCAGTCAAAATCCTTAGAAGACACACTGCAAGCCTTCATAGCACTCACTCAAGAATTGTCAACTTCTATGGACGCAAGTATCGCCAAGATTAATGAAATCTTGAGCAGACCGGCCCTCATTCATGCCACAGATGAACCTGAAATCACGAGGCAATGTGACGAGGATGCCTATGTGAAGGAATACCCAACATATGATGAGTCTGAGCAACAACCTGCCATGGCAATGACCGAGGAGCCGGAACGGAGCAACACCGCAACAACGCTGAGTGAAATTCAAGAGAATGTCACGACAACAACCACATCCGAGGAAAACTCTCAACCCACTACCTCGGTTATGCCCGACCAAGATTGCACACATCCATCTCTGTCATGGCACTCGCACGACCACCTAGAAGAACTACCCAATGACAGTTCTTCACAAATGGAATACGAGTAGGTAATAAACGAACCTTTTGAATTCCTTGAAAACTCACCGATTCCATTGCAGATATTAGAGGAACCAACACCGGTGGACTCAGAATTATCAAAGTCTCTACTGATGAAGATCTATGAGTGGTCAACAGAATTTGATATAGAGAGTGATGGCACTTACCAATGTCCCATTGACCTGCAAAGTAACCTGATAAAGAACTGTCAAAATAACTGCCTGCCGCAGCAGCAGGCACGACAGCAAGGGCTACATTCAACCACAACAACATTCAACGAAAACAAGGTAAGTTTGTGGCCGAATTTTAAATTAATTTTTTCTAATCATATATTCATGCCCTCAGAAACATTACCAAGAAGGGAGGACTTCATGGACTACAAAGGAAAGAGAAAGAAAGGATCCCCCACCATGAGAATAATCACCAGATGGAGGGTACGGATGGACTTCAAGAAGTACCAGAAACGACCCCTCAAGCATCAATAGAACAGGGAGCAGTTACTTTAGGAGATGCCCCTCAAGGCACTCCTAATTTAACTTAATTTATTTTATTGTATTTTATCTTTATCTTATTCTATCTTTATTATTTAGGAATTAGAAATTAGATATTAGTTTTTAGTTTGTTTTTGTTATTCGGTAAATAGAGAAAAACCCTTGCAATGAGGATACAAGCAACCCGAGGAAGCTCTGCCTCCACCCCTGCAGCGGCAGCACTCATACTCTCAGGGCAACACCCACAGCTCCTCCGACAAAGTTAAAAAAAACTGCCCGCCGATAGCTCCTCATCCAAAACTCCAGCAGCAGCGACGACAGCCGCACAACTTAAGTTTTCTTTTTCTTCTTCTCTGTCGCCTGCTATATATATTATCTTTTTGTGATGTTTAACTTTTCTGTCATTTTTTTCTTTCTGTTTTTCATCTTTTGTGTCATGCATTGAGGACAATGCAACCCTTGAGTTTGGGGGTAGGCAGTCCTCCTAATTATTAATATAATATTGCATTTAGTTTTAATTGTGTCGCATTTATTTTATGCAAAAAAAATGAAAATATTGAAAACTTTGGCTGAAAACTGTGACTTGAACTTACCTGCTGTGACAGCCCTGTCGTGGCAGCAACTTTAGGATAGTCTTTAGGAGAATTTTAGAGCCTTTCTATAGTTCTGAAAACTTAAACACCATTGTGACTGTTATACTGCTTAGACTTCTTTTACCCAAACTAGAATAGAAAACTTAGCAATTAGAGTAGAAAAGAGACTAGAATCTCAGGAAACCTAGAGGTGCCCACCACTGGCTCTAGGCAGATAACCAGAGAAAAACTTCTAGAGGTGCCTATCACCGGCTCTAAACAGTTAACTAGAGGTGCCTGAAATACTGGCTCTAGTAGAAAAAAAAGAAATTAGAAAAAAAGAAATAACTAGAGGTGCCCGATTCTGGCTCTAGTAAGAAGAAGAAGAAAGAAATCAGTCTCATAAAAAAAAACTCTAAACAAGCTAAAGTATAATATTCTAGTGAAACTAAGAGAGTCTTGGCATATAACTGTTCACAAGCATGCACACACTGCACGAGGACTATAGAGAGATTCCGGACAGATCCTAGATTATCCGACAGGGTGCTGCCGTCACAGGGAACGAACGACGGGTAAGGGAAAGTTCACTTTTTGAAAGCCAAAACAAAAATATTTCATTTTTCTTTTAGGTCTGAATTGCTTGAGGACAAGCAAATATTCGAGTTTGGGGGTGTGATCAGTGCTTAAAAGTTCTATATTTTACCCATCATTTATCCTTATTTTTGCTGCACTCAAGCATGTTTAACTGCATTTTAGGTTAAGTTTTGCATAAACATCACATTTAGATAAAACTGCGCAGATACTGCTAAATTTGGTTACTTTTGCAGGTATCTGCCGGGGCAGCAGTCGTGACAGCATCCAGGGCAGCAGCCGTGACAGCACCCAGGGCAGCAGCCGTGACAGCACCCAGGGCAGCAGCGGTGACAGCACCCAGGGCAGCAGCCGTGGTAGCACCCAGGGCAGTAATCGTGGCAGGCGCTGGGCAGCGATGCAGAAAATCTGGAATGAGCAGTCAAGGAGGACGTTGCTGCCATGGTTGCCGCCGTGACAACAAAGGACGACAACAGTTTTGTGGAGAAGATGCAAAGTGGACCTCGACAGATAGAGAAATTTCAGCCCGTCTGTCGTGTGAAATCACCATATTTTTCCAAGCCCTAGATCAGAAGATATTCCAAGCCCAAAGTTCATAAAGAGAGATAATCCCAAGAAACAAGGAGGACGGGTGGAAAGTAGATTCCTTGAAGATTTAGTCTTTATTAGAATCATACTTTAATTTAAAGTTGTAATCCTTGTTAAATTAGAAAACTTGAGCCCAAAGCTTATATAAGGGCATATATCTTAACCTAGAGGCAAGAACCGATTACCCTAGCCTCCTTCCCAAATTCTGTCGTTTTCCTGCCCTCGACATGTTCTAAAATTCCCCCTAGGGCCACGGGTTGATTTGTAAAGTAGTTGCAAGGGTTGTTTTGTTTTAGGAATTTTCAGTTCAATAAAATAAACTTCAAGTTCTCTTATTTTGGTTATTAATATCTTGCAAGAGCATCGGGAGAGCATTGTGAGGTTATCTATTTACTTAGCATCGGGAGAGTTAAGTATACGAAAGAAATGAGAGCAAGTTCTTTAGTTTATAGTTAAACTATCTCGTGCCTAGGGATAGGGCGAGGTTAAGTGGCTAAAGAAGAATTCATACACATCGGTGTTCATCCTTCGATTCACGCCGGGAGGTATCATCAAGACGTGATCATCGACAGACTTGGACCTAGGGATAGGCCAAGGCAGATCTGGGATTCTTGCCAAACTTGAAAGTACTGAGTTGAGGGTTTGCTGCCGCGATAATCAACGGACTGCTGCCGCGACAGGTGCTGCCGCGACGGGAAGCGACGACAGAACTGGATTTCTCAAACTCTGCAATACCTGCACTACTGATTCAATACCAGCACATTCTCTCTATCTTGATATCTATACTCTTTTATTTAAGTATTCTTTATTATTTTCGTGACAATATCTTAATCTATTCTTTTCCCCTTGTGTAGATAGCGAAGGAAAGGGTTAGCCTAGTCCCTGTGGAGACGATATCCGATACTCTAGTATCACTTTATTACTTGCGACGTGTACACTTGCACTCAATTGCGATAGACTCTTTTACACGCAACAACAACCCCGCAAAATCCTTGGGTCGCGACTGCCACTGCCCCAACACCGCTCGCCTGCACCACGGCTGTCGCTGCTAAAGCTGCCAGACGGTCCGTCTCGCCGCCGCCATTCGAATGGCACCGATGCCATTTGCCGTCTTCCCACGCCGCCGCCGATATCTGCAAAATAAAGTAGGGGAAGAGTCAAAACCCTAGGCTCTAATCTAGGATGAAATTCGTCTTCAAACCCGAACCAAATCAGATGATTTTTGGGGGTTTCAACCGAGGATCAAGCCCCTTGTCAGATTATGGCTTCTCTATTGTGTTCATCACCAAATTCACCAAGTAAACCACCGTTCAAAAAAATCAAAAATTCTCTAAAAATTGCTGGAAAATTGTGGAAATTGGTTTGAGTCTAGAGGAGCTTCAGTTCGAGTTCTTGAAGGGGAATCAAACTTTTCCGATGGCAATTGGGGTCGGTTCGAGTTCTAATATTCTTCTTTAACGTTAAAATTTTCTTTTCTTTATACTCTTCTAATTTATTTTATGGATTAATTTTTTTGATTAGTTGTTGCTTTTAGGTTGCTATTTAGTGTTGAAATTGAATTTTTGAGCTTGGTAATTGTTCTTTTTTTATCTTTTAAAAAAAATGATATGAAATTTTGTCTTAAAATTTTGATCCATTTCATTCTAAAACAATAAAAGTGTTTTTTTCGTTTAAATAAGTTTTTTTTAAAAAGAAATATAAAACAAGAATTTCATAAAATCTTTAAATTTTAAAAAATAATAAATCTTACAAACGATTTTTTTAAAATGTTTTGTGAATAGTAAATAAATATACCTTTTTCTTAAATGGAGAGTTTCAACAAATAATTTATTTAAGAAATGTTTTTTTAAAAATAAAAGGGCTTGAAATTTTTAAAGTTAATTATTTTTAGGAATAAAGGTTATTTTATAAAAAACTTAAGAAGAAAAAATTAAAATAAAAAGGGTTTTAAAACATAAAGATTTTGAAAATAAAAGGTTTAAAAAATCTCAAAAAATGAAATAAAAGTGGTTTAAAAAAATTTCAAATATAAAAATATTAAAGTTTTAAAAACTAAGAAAAACTTCTAATAAAAGGACAAAAGAATAAAATATCTTTAAAGTACAAAAATTAAAAAGTTTTTTTTGTCTTGTTAGCCTTTTGTGATTGTTTGAACTTTAAGGTTAGGATCTTTGAGCTTAAATTACATATTTTTTTGTTTAAAAACTTTCTCCACCTTTTGAAATAAAACACACTTTAAATATTATAACTTTGGCAAATAAAATGAATTTAGACGTTCCTTAGGATTTAAACACTAAACTTTAAAAAATGACAACTCACCTAATTCTTTCTTTGGTTTGCTTGAAAAGTGAAATTTAATTAATGTGGTGTCTTATTAAACGAGAATGACGGGTTAGCGCTAGAAGTGTTGGCGGTGATTGTAGTTCATTTCCTGGGCGATAAGGCCATTAAAATAGATTTATATTCATTAAACGAACAAATAAATCGAAGCTTTTTGTGAACTTGAAAATTCCAATTTTTAAAATGTTTTTGAAATCAATTAGGTACCAATTTTTAGGCGTCGTGGGGTGCTAACCCTTCCCCACGCGTAACCGACCTCAAACATGTTTTTCTGGTTTTCACAGACTAAAGCTGCTGTTTTAATAAAATAAAACGTTTTATTAAAACAACCCTTCTTTAAAGTGACAAAAGCACACTTTTTCAAAAAGATTCGTGACGACTACGTGTTTTTAAAATTTTCCAAAATGTCGGGCTCGAAAGGGTTGCGGCAGCTTGGCGACTCCGCTGGGGATGTTTTTTTTAAACAAAAGAGGCCAGGCCACAAATTGAATTCAATACGTTTTCAAAAAATGATTTCTTAAAAACTAATGGAATTTGCAAGTTCACAATAGGTTCAATTTATTCGTCTGTTTAATGAATGTAATTCTATTTTACGCATTCTAAATTTCTTTAAAGAAAGCTTTATACCCGAGCTTTGTCTCGTTCGTTTAAGTGGGGGGAACACGCTTTGCTAATGTAAGAATATTGATTCTTCGTATGAGCCTAGCAAGTACCTTCATGACTCATTCCCTTTGTCTTTGTAAGGATATTGATTCTTCGAGAAGGCATAGGTGGTGAGTCCTCCTGAGTTGAACTCGATTCGTTTGAAGCCTGTAATGGGTGAGAATCAAAAGCTTTGCTACCCTTAGTAGGGGACATCAAGGACAACTCGGGTATCCTTTCAGAATCAAACCAAGTTTGATAATTTAGAATCTCACCCAATAGAGCCATGCAGAAAACCTTAGGCTTTTAGTCTGGTCAAATTTTTTCGTAAGGATAATTTGTGGAGACATGTCCTAGAGTGTTGAAATGTGCTGCCTAGAATTATTCGTACAATGAAATTATTTTGGACCTTTTACGTTTTATTTCTACTTTTTTATTAAAAAGAGTACTGACCTTTTTTGTGTGTGTTTTATTTTGTTTTTTGGGCATATTTGTTTGTTGCATACATCTCATATTTAGAGGGGGTCGATTCTAAATCATGTTGCTCAATTAGAAAAAGCTTTTGCCATGAATGGAAGGTACCTAAAGGAGGAAGACAACGCGGACGTACGCTACCGGACTGAGGTCAACCAACAAAACAATGAGAATTTGTCGAGTGATCACGTGGAGGAAACATCGAAGTATGCTCACATCAACGCTAAATATAATACCATAAGTCACAAGTTCTATGGACCATTTCGACGGTCCAACTAAGCAGAGTTTGAAGATGATCATTGGTCTACTCAGCTTAGGGAAACGTAAAAAAAACCTAGGAGCGAGACAAGTTCGGCAGAAGCATCACATAGCTAAGCATGTGACGTCAAGAAGCTACATTTCTTCACCCCCACGTCAGACCGATAGGGAAGGTAGGACCAAGGCTTCAAAGAGTGATTGGAGAGGAACTGGGTGCTCAGATTGAGACGTATTTTTAAGACCTTTGACATTCAATGGAATCTTCTTCTAGAGCAATGCCTTAATAGAATTGGTGATCCTTCGCTTGCATTCATGCTTTTGCATACATACATTTGCTTTCATGCATTTGCTTTTTTGTTTGTTTGCATTAATTAATATTTTGATCATTGCATACACACATGTTTAATGAAAAGATTAATTTTGGCAAAATCCATTTAAGTAGCAAAGATCCCCGCGCAAACACGGTACTCGAGCTATGACTATAGAAGACAGATTGACAACTCTAGAAGAAAACCACAAAAGTATTCAAGATCAACTCGAGAAATTAGACAAGAACTTGAAAGAAGAAATTGCGTAAGCACAGAAGAACACTTCCAGCCAAATAGCTGCTATGTTGGGTTTCAGAGACCCAGAAAGGAGTAAAGACGGTAATTGATATCTCGTCGCCTCAACATTTCATGTTAAAAAGAACGAATTGCTGAAAAAAGAGAAAAAAAGAAATCAATTCTTGCAGCTAAGGGGTGTTGAACCCATGAAACATTGCTTGCTAAGCCCAAGCCTCTACCAATTGAGCTAAAGTATTTCCGGGATTTAATTACACTAGCCTTTTTTTAAGTTTTTCCAGTTCAACTATAACCAAATATTAAATAATGGTATGAACCCCTCAGCTACCCCTCATTTATTATTTGGGTAAACTACTGCAGGGGTCACTTTCGTTTCTCGTTTGTACAGATTTAGTCACCACTTTTGAAAAGTGCTAATAAGTGGTCATCTACATTTTCGATGTGTAAAGTCTTGGTCACTCTGACGTTATAGTCCGTTAGTCTCCTAACGGATTGCTGATGTGGCGAAATTAATTAACGAAAAAATAAGGGTAAATTACTGCAATAGCCATTAAAGTTTATCTCATGTACATTTTTTTCCTCAATTTAAAAAAGTAAACATTATAGTCACTAATAAAAATGTTACTTTATAATTTCACCCTTAAATTTTTAAAAATTCATTTTTCAATCCTAAAACTTTACAATCAATTAGTACAATAATATTATAAATGCTTAGATGAAAAATAGGTGCCCAAAGTATACCCTTTGAAACTTAGGTGCCCAAATTGCTCCTATTTAATAACTCGAACTTAAAATTTTAGTCCACTAACTACTAAAAAATTCGAGTTATTGAAATTCCTATTTTATAATTCAAACTTTATTTTGAATTTTTGAGTCGAGTTTATGAAATTATGAGTCGAGTATTTTCACATCAAACCAAAAAAATTAATTTTTTCGAGTCAAGTCGAGTGTTGCACTTCCCTTCACTGATTACAACCCAGGGGGAATACGAAAGCAAATATTCCTTCCAAAAACATCTCCAAAAATTAAATTCAGTTCAAGTTAAATACTCGCTCAAACATCTGAATATTTACTTGGTCATCATTAATATAGTTATTAGTTTTTATTAACACAAGATGATAATTTTATCCAAATTCAATAAGTTTGATTCGATCAATTTTATAGGATCGTATTTTGAAAAAATGGTTTTGGGATTGATTTTTTTCTCTAAACAGTGGTTGGATTGGATACGAATCAGAATTTTAATTTTATTTTCGGTTCGGATTAAGATCGTGTAAATGTATTTTAAAAGGGGGGCAGATCGAAGTAATATATTGTTGTGTTATTGTCGAGTCAGGTTTGGGTCTACTAAAAGCTCGACCCATTGTCATCTCTACCCAAACAGAAGGAAATGTTATATTGAACATATTTTTATTCTAGTAGAATGAGACACTAGGTCCTTTAAGCAAGATAAGGTGTTCACTAACTTAGGTTTGTGTGTAGGGAAGAAATATAATTTTTAATTTTAATCCGTGTTTGTTTGTAGGGAAGTGCAACACTCGACTTGACTCGAAAAAATTAAATTTTTTGGTTTGATATGAAAATACTTGACTCATAATTTCATAAACTCGACTCAAAAATTCAAAATAAAATTTTTAAAAATTTAAGGGTGAAATTATAAAGAAACATTTTTATTAGTGACTATAATGTTTACTTTTTTAAATTGAGGAGAAAAAATGTACATGAGATAAATTTTAATGGCTATTGCAGTAATTTACCCTTATTTTTTCGTTAATTAATTCCATCACATCAGCAATCCGTTAGGGGACTAACCAACTATAACGTCGGAGTGACCAAGTCTTTACACATCGAAAACGTAGATGACCACTTATTGGCACTTTTCAAAAGCAGTGACTAAATCTGTACAAACGAGAAACGAAAGTGACCCCTACAGTAGAATAGCCGAATGTCAACAGAGATGGAAAGAGAGAATAGCCGAATGTCAACAGAGATGAAACAAATAAGCATGTCAAATGACTTTATTTTAAAGTTCATAGACAAAATATGCCATTAAACCAATAGTTTAATATAAATAATGTGATTATATTAAACTAGTGTTTGAATCCTCGCATGGCTTCAATTATGTTGTTCATATTTGGACAACTTTACCATCATATACGCAAAATTACAATATAATAATTTCATTTTGAAAAACTAAGAATGAACTTTGGTATATTTAGAATACATTAATAACAATAATTGATTTTGATATTAGGAAATAAAATATGCTTTATAGAACATTTTCTTAACATAATTATATTTGTATCTATATTTTCTTGATATGAATATAATCATATTAAGAAATTATGTTAAATAGTTTTTAATATCTCTGTTTTTAATATAAATATAAATGATAGATATTTATATAGAGCTATATTTTTTACACAATATGTGAAAACAATTACATAATTCGTCCTATTTAAACAATAAAAACTATAGTTCTAAATCCCTCATCTAGAATCCTAAATCCTAAATCTAAACTCTAAAATCTTAACTGATAAACCCTAAATTAAACCATTAAGCACTAAAATTGACATGCTTGTGTAGTTTTCACAACTTGTGTATCAAAATACTTTTCATTTATATAAGCATATAAAGAAAGACATAATGCTAAAAAAGACCTCTAACGTTTGATTTAATAGTCACTTTGGAATATATTCTTTTATGAATCATTTATATATTCATAGTTTCATTTTGGGCCCAAATGACCCAAAATGACCCATCCGTGGACGAAAATAATTATTCAAGAAATGACTAACGACTTGAAATGATGTTGCACACCTATATAAATAGTTCAGTTACCAAACTAGGAAAGAGAAAATAGTTCGGTTAAATTTGATGTACTTTACCCTTTTTAGTATCTCTTTTTTTAATATAAATATAAATGATAGATATTTATATATAGTTGTATTTTGTTACATAAATTGGGTAAAAGAATTACATAACCCTTCCTATTTAAACTATAAAAACTAAAAATCTAAACCCTTAATCTAAATATCCTAAATTGCAAATCTAAACTCTAAAATCTTAACTGATAACCCTAAACTAAGCCATTAAGCCCTAAAATTTACATGTTTGTTTAAACTTTAGTTTACACAACTTGAGTATCAAAATATTGACGGCCATGGGAGATTTCCGATTAAAGGACCCTTGATCCTTTGATCTGAATGATAAATAGATGCTTTTTGAGGTGGAGACTTACATAGTTCGAAATGGGTTCAATATGACGATTATTATTTAGTAGATGTTTTTTCCTCTTTCACCCATAAGTTTTTTTCACTAGGGTGAAGTTTGCTGCAGAAGACTTAAAAACAAACCATTTTGACTAACAAGTCACATCATCGACTAACGGGAGCTAACAGTCTCGTGAAAAAAATTTGATAATTCGATAACATAAGTAACCCAAATGTTACATTTTCAAAATCGACAAGAAAAATCAATCCCTCCGAAAACCAAAGTGACCAACCATATAGTTTACCCTTCATAAAACTATCTTGCATTGCTAAAAAATACTAGTCCTTATTTTATTTGGCTGAATGAGTTCTTGGGTTTTAATGTTGATGATTAGAAGGTGGTTTGGATTCTTGGAATTTTTGTATCATAAATTGGGTTTTATTACAAATCATTTTGTTTGATAATCTTTCGTTATCAGTCTACTTTTTTCATGCTTTCATCCGACAACTTGATGTTTGTGGTTGATTTGAAGTGTAACCATTTTGGGTATATCTATACTCGCATTCGACATAAGAAGGTGAAAAAAGAGAAGAAAATACATAAAATAATAACACATTTCGTATTTATTTATTTATTTCACTTGGTAAGAAGCAAATAATAGAAATCAATATATAAATATTTATAAATATATATTTATATTTTTAGTCACTTAGAGATTGATATTTTTCATAGTAACTAAACAAATGTATCAATCATAAGAGTTCCAATCCTATTAGTTGTTAACCTTGCAAGTCTTGTAGCAGGAACCTACAATGTTATTGATTCTTCCAACGGCTGCCACGTAAAAAAATTAAAACCCATTAAGAATGTTATATGCAACAAAAAATGGAATTAACCTTGTATTAACTAAATGGAGAAAATGATTTTAGTATATAAACATACCAGTAGGATTGTAAGCGTTAATTACGGAGTTTGCACAAGCAGTGGTGCAATCATAGACGATGGGAGTGGGCTGAACTTTGCACTTTATCATGCAAAAAGCCATACAAAGTGCTATTTTTATAGGACTGAATAGAGGAAAGCAACGAGGTGCACAAATTTTAACACAAGAGCCTATCCCATTTTTAACACCAATGTTCGATTCATCAACTCCCTGCACTTGGCCCACTAGTAGAGCCTTCATCATCAGCACCATCAAACTCAATGCCATCAATTTCTTTGACGCCATGACTACTTCACTCAATAATCTTGTTTCTTTTTCTCCTCTTAAGTTTCTCTGTGATGTATCAAGGGTTGAATACGTTCGTATTTATAGGGTTAAGCTTAAGAAACACTCTCCTCTTCAAAGGTAAAAAAAGCTTAATCAAGGAATTTTGTGATTTCATTTGCATTTATATTTTAGATCCTTTAGAATCACTTTAACATGGAATTTTTATTCAACGTGTTTATATTTTTGTTCTACAAGTAAACGAAAAATTCAAATGGCTTAAAAGGGCAATTTTTGCATATGTTATTAATTCCAAATAAGAAAACTTTCCACATCATTTTTAACTAAGTCGTTTTAGTTATTGTAGTCTTCCAAATCAGCAATATTACCCCTTAATTTTAATTTAATCAATTTAGCCCTAAAAACTCCTAAAATGCATTAATATCGGACTATGATTGTCGTTGACTAACAAAGCCACTAAATTTTGTGTATGCGGTCTTTGTATGATTACACATAAGTTGTTACCACGTATTGTCATGTCATTGTTTGATCGGCTAATAGATGGAAGAGAGAATAGCCGAATGTCAATAGAGATGAAACAAGTAAACGTTAAAATGAGTTTATTTGAAAGTTCATAAACAAAGTATGTCATTAAACCAATAGTTTAATATAAATAATGTGATTATATTAAACTAGTGTTTGAATCCTCGCATGGCTTCAATTATGTTGTTCATATTTGGACAACTTTACCATCATATACGCAAAAATACAATATAGTAATTTAATTTTGAAAAACTAAGAATGAACTTTGGTATATTTAGAATACATTAATAACAATAATTGATTTGTTATGAATATTTATCTATGTGGATGTCTATCATGATTAGAACTTTATCTAAGGAGTTTGATTTATTTATTATTAGGAATAATATCTCTATTAATTAGAGTTTAATGTATTATGTACTTCTTATGCCTATAAATAGATGATTCATTAAAGGCATTGTATACACAATTCTTTTTTTGATCGATAATCGTATGATTTTATTCAGTGTAAAAAAAAATCATACAACCTCCCATATGCCTCCTTAAAAAACCTCCCTATCCTAAATTGGAGTAAAAAGAGTGCATCATGGA
The DNA here is from genome assembly GCA_958450335.1 of Hibiscus tridactylites. NCBI lineage: Eukaryota > Viridiplantae > Streptophyta > Magnoliopsida > Malvales > Malvaceae > Hibiscus > Hibiscus tridactylites. The sequence goes on from OY288275.1 coordinate 61,396,258, forward strand.
AGGTAGAAGCCAAAAACGCCAAGATCTGGAAGAAAAAAAACCCCCATTACAATGCCATACCATTATCCGCAGCAGCATGAAACCATGATACTCTATCCACACCCCCTTTAGCGAGCGCATCGGCGAAAGAATTCGCCTCACGAAAAGCGTGGTGAAAGCAAACACAACGTAGCTGCAAGCAAGCAGAATCAATCTCGTGAAACAGCCCCCTATATCGCCAAGGTCATTTTTCCTTGTGCAGCACCCATGATAATGCAATCCGCGAGTCGGATTCAATTATGAACGACCAATCCTCCCTCCACCTTGACTCGGCCAGCAATCGAACCGCATGAAAAATTGCCCAAACCTCAGCTTCATTCGATTCCATACAGCCCAACGGACCCGAAAAAACTGCCAGCACTACACCCCTCTCATCCCGCAGCACACCCCCGCATCCTGCCAGCCCCGGTTTCCCCCTCGCCGCGCCATCCACGTTAAACTTAAGTGCGCCTTCTATCGGTGGACACCAACGGATTCCAGCTCTATGTTTCACTGTAGCCAACGACACACACTGCAATGGCCACTCCCACCAAGCAGCTTCGGTTATGTTGCTGCCGTGCGCGGAGGATTTAATCCAATAAAAGGATCGCAGCTTAATAAGGAAAAGCAGCTCCTCGAGTACCATCTGTTTATGATTGAAAATTACATCATTCCGCGCAAGCCATAAGGACCACAATACCGCTGTACATCCAACCATCCACCAAGCTTTCCCTACTCCCGACAAAACCCCATTACAACACTGCACAAGAAAATCCGCAAACGTTCTCGGATTTACCCATGACAACCTCCACCATAAGAAAAACGCCTCCCACAACTTGTTTGCAAACGTGCATGTAAAAAATATATGCTCTTCCTTGTCCACCCCCTACACCACACACACTGAATTCCCGCTAAAGGCATGCCCCTAGCGCTTAGCATAGACAACGTCGGCAATCGGCACAATTGCACGAACCATAGGAAACATTGTACTTTCGGAGGTATCTCAATTTTGGTATATTTAGAATACATTAATAACAATAATTGATTTGTTATGAATATTTATCTATGTGAATGTCTATAATGATTAGAACTTTATCTAAGGAGTTTGATTTATTTATTATTAGGAATAATATCTCTATTAATTAGAGTTTAATGTATTATGTACTTCTTATGCCTATAAATAGATGATTCATTGAAGGCATTGTATACACAATTCTATATTTGAGAATGATACAAATCTCCCTTTTACTCTCATATCTTTGTTCTTCCATTCTTGTTCTTTGTTGTTATTATTGTTTTTTGTTATTTTATTCACAACACGTTATCAGCACGATACTCTGACCAACTAAAGTCCTCGCAATTCGAAACCGAAAAAAAAATTAATTTTAGGGTGAATCAAAGATGAGTTCTTTTTCTTATATTTTTTGTTTAATAATTACCTTTCTCGTGATCTTTTAGTTTTATTATTATTTTTGGAATTAGTGTGACCACATAGTGGCAGTAATTTCACTAAAATAATATTTTTATCATTATTATTCACTAATTGCTTTTCTTATATTTTTTAAGAAAAAAAGGGAGCTAGTGAGTGCAATCCATCGTCAAATTCATTAGAGAATCGTGATTACCCTCTCACCAAAGAGCACAATCATCTTCATTGCACCGCTCTCTGCATTATTCGACAATCAAACCTGAATTTGTACCTGACTCTTCATAGTACAGTGGAAAACATGATGATCTAGTTATTTCACCTATTACTTAATTTGTGAGGTAATTGTTTGGTATATTTTTCTCGATATGTTATCAAATATATTGATGAGAATTGATATTTATTCACGATTATTATAATGATGAGATTTGATATTTTTAACCATGTTTTGAGTTTTACATTGATTTAAATGGCTTGGAAAGAGACATGACATTATGAGAAGCTGCCTTGGTTCATTTGCTACGTCCCCATTGTTTTCGAGACGAAAATCAATATCGGTAAAGTCTATTTTTATTTTTATCATTTAAAATACAATTTTAAAGTGCGATAAATCATGATGATTTTGAATTTACAAGAAGATTATTGTAAAGTCTATATTTTCTCGAAAGCAATATTTCTTCTTCATCGAAAAACTTGACCGTAGACTTCTCCCAATTTCAAGTTACGAAAATTCATCTTGATCCAAAAAGTTTTATGGGAGGCATTCCCTGAAGTGAATGCAAAGCATGATGTTTATTCCATGCGATTATCAATGATGGGGCATTCCCTGAAGTGAATGCAAGCATGATGTTTATTCCATGCGATTATCAATGATGGGGCATTCCATGAAGTGAATGCAAGCATGATGTTTATTCCATGCGATTATTGGAACTGTTTCATTCCCTGAAGTGAATGCAAACATGGTAAATCATTATTCAATTAGAGACATAATTTCGATATAATCCAAGTATAATTGACTGGACTTCCCGTTCTGCGAGGCTACTGGTCTCATAGGAGGTTTTTAAAGGACCTTGTGGACAAGTTTAACAATGCCGCGTACGAGGATTAAATATTTGTTCTCTGTGATAAGGATATGTGAAAAAGGTTTTAAAGGCCCACTGGCTCTACTCCATTCCCTGAAGTGAATGTGAGATTATATTATGGAAGAAATAAAAACCACATTAGAAGTTGTGGTCGTGGTCGAGGCTATGAATATAAATATGAAAAATATGGTCATTTTAAGAATACTTCTACCCACTGGTAGTGAGGTTAGAAGGATGATAAGTGTGATAAAGATCATTCTATTGAAGTAAAACTCTTCTTATTACCAATGCGATGTTATAAACCATTGGTCTCGTATGTGTTGTACATTGAAAAATCAAGAATCATTGAATGATAAATGAAAGAAAATAGAAGCAAATTTTGTGTGCGAAACATGACGAAGATGATATTGGTCCAACTTTATTTGGACATTGTTGGTCCAACTCTTTTGGACGTTGTTGATTTTCTTATAACCCTCGAAAGGAATAAATCATCTTCTAATTATTCTCATAACTTTGAAGAGAATTATTTATTTATTTTTATTTATTTTACTTTACGTTTATTTATTTTACACACATTAATTATTTATGTTTTATATTTATATTTATATAGTATCATATTATTTATTTTGTTTAACATGATTACTTGTCAAATACAATCTATGGTGACGATTTATGCTCAACATAAGCATAAGATATATTTTCCCATTTAAATGCAAGGGAATAATGTGAGTACTATATCTCAAAGTACTAAAAATATTGATGCTCTAGAAGAGCAATAAATTCTTGAGAGAAAGTACATTATGAAAAGTGCAGAATTGCGAATATTGCAATAATTACCGCTAATGGTAATAATATCGTCACCACTATAAGTGGAAATTTTAAGAGAGCAATATGAGTTCACAAAATATCCATTTGGGAATTATAGATAACATATGTTATCAATTGGCATTTGAAATAAGCCAATATGGATATAAGTTCTGGTAGCCAAAAAGTCAGTTGAAAGCTCTAGAAGAGCTATATATTGCTACCAAAAGATAATTTTAATTCAAAGCTCCAAAAGAGCTAAATATATTCCCATTTAAAGGAACAAGTTTGATGGCCGTACTAGATATGTACGAGTGAGATTGAATTACATGTTATGGTAAACAAGAAGTTTACAAATTCAGAGATATATACACACATATATATAGTTGGCATGATCGGTTAGACCATCCTGATCAATAATGGTGCATAAATTATTGAGATTTATATACACATGTATTAAAAGAACCTGTAGTTCTTGTGGTGCTTATTATTAAAGAAATGTATTAAATTTCACTTATTAAAGAACGTGAAGTTCTTGTGTTGCTCAAAGGAATTGATTAAATTCCACTTACTAAAAGGACCTGAAGTTCTTGTGTTGTTTGTTCTCAAAGGATATAGATGATCCCACTTACCAAAAGAATTAGAACTTAAAGTTCTTGTACTGAAGTTGAGACTGTATGTCTTGCATATCTGAACGAAATATGGGCCCATATATCCAGAAATGTGGAAAGTTTTATATGATTTTAGTAGATGCATCTACATTCTTTTATCGACTTACAACCAGAAGTTTGTGAGATTGATTTTAAAAAGATTCAGATTATGCAGTTAGACTATTCGTCTTGAAAAGCTAGTGGGTTTATATTTTAGGCTATATCGGTTGTTACAAAGCCTATTGACTATGAAAAATACGGTTTAGCAAATTTTTTTATTGATGCCTCCTATTTAATAGCTAAACTATGAGAACAAAACATTTATTATTTATATGGTATTTCCATATAGCAACACTTATACGCATCATTTTTGACATGATTTTTCTCAACGTCAGGGGGAGATAATAATCAGCTGGATAGAGGATAATGAATTATCATTATCTAGATCCTCATATATGAACTAGAAGTTCATAAAATAATTCATGTTATTACATGTCAACTGCCAGGCATATTTACTGACCTAATGAGAGTAATTAAGTCTCATATACCAGCTAAAATACTCTAAGTTTAAATTACATGTTAGAGCGAGGGAATGTAAATCATGCCTGAAACATGATAGTTGAAATGGTTCCAATGATCAAAATTCTCGTAAATAGAATGTAATATGAGATGATCATATATTGGAGGCGGGTGCTCCTGAAGAGACCCAAGACATAACTAATAATAAAACTCTTGAAGAGTTTCAGGTACCTGAAATAAAGATTGAAATCTTGAAGAGATCTCAATGAGTTATGTCATTACAAGAATAGAACTAGAAAATTGGAAAGTTGTTGACAACGATTTTACAAACAATTTTGCATAAAAATACTTCTATAGAAGTAAAGAAAGAAATCGAGGATCTTGTATAAAATCTATCCATAAGTATAGATATTGAATTGGCCGATGTTGAAAGACGCTTTGAACTTCTAAAATAGAAGTATTTGGACCAGCAGTCCAAACACCTAAAGGTGTAATGCAAGTGAGGCACAAATAAGTAGTCGTAAATACGACTTGAACTATGATTTATGAAAAGTTTTAATTACTTAATGGTGGATGCAATTACTTTGGCAGTTATGAAAATTTTACACGCGTCTAATTATTTATGGATCCATATTTATCCTTGAAGGATCTAAAATGCTATAAGCATTTGAAAATTTCCGAGGAAATTTATTTAGACATGTCTCATGAATATTTTGGCGCATTTGGTATAATCGCCTTAGTGAATACTAATTGAGAAAATACTATAAGAATGACCAGATTTCCTTATGTATTTTATAAAGGAGTTTGGATCAAGATCCATTATGATAATTTTAGAACTCCTAAAGAGCTTCAAATTGGAAACTCATGAAGTACGTTCAACACAAGTACTTGAATCTTGACATCAAGTTTATCTCGACCTGAAGATCGAGCATTATTATATATTTCGTTTTTCTATGAATAGATATAAGTTGAAAGAATCGTAAAGAAGATTCAATATGAATAGAGCATATCTATTGAGTATCCCAATAGTTGTAAGATTGTTGGATGAGAATAAAGATAATTATGTCTTTTCTTGGTTTTGAAGCACCATATATTAGTTGGTCAAGCAATATCCATGGATATACAAAGATCATTACATTTAGATCTTCAAACATTCGTTGATGCCTCCTCAAATGTCGTAGAAATAATTGTTATGCACGAGGCAAGCCAAAAATGTGTTTGGCTAAGATCATTGACCCAACATATCCAAAAGATATGTGGATTTACTTTTACAAGATATGGTAAAAGCTACCTTGTGCGAAGATAATGCAAGATGTATATATCAGTTTGAAAGTGGATACATCATGGAACATATTACTCCAAAATTTCATCCCTCATGATCTTTAGAAAAATAATATTCAAGATTGAATTATGAAGATTCAAAGATCTTTTGTGATGTTTTCATAAGGGGGAGTAAATACGCGTTGCACTCTTTTTCCCTTAACCAAGGTTTTGTCCCAATGGATTTTCCTGATAAGGTTTTTAATGAGGCAACATGTTATGCGTATTAAAGATGTGTGTACTCTTTTTCCTTCACTAATGAATTTTTTCCCATTGGGTTTTTATCTTAGTAAGGTTTTAACGAGACACATTATCTTCATAGACATCTAAGGGGGAGTGTTATGAATATTTATCTATGTAGATGTCTATCATGATTAGAACTTTATCTAAGGAGTTTGATTTATTTATTATTAGGAATATTATCTCTATTAATTATAGTTTAATGTATTATGTACTTCTTATGCCTATAAATAGATGATTCATTGAAGGCATTGTATACACAATTCTATATTTGAGAATAATACAAATCTCCCTCTTTCTCTCATCTCTTTGTTCTTCCATTCTTGCTCTTTGTTCTTGTTCTTTGTTATTTTATTCACAACATGATTTTGATATTAGGAAATAAAATATGCTTTATAGATCATTTTCTTAACATAATTATATTTGTATCTATATTTTCTTGATATGAATATAATCATATTAAGAAATTATGTTAAATAGTTTTTAATATCTCTGTTTTTAATATAAATATAAATGATAGATATTTATATAGAGCTATATTTTTTTACACAATATGTGAAAACAATTACATAATTCGTCCTATTTAAACAATAAAAACTATAGTTCTAAATCCCTCATCTAGAATCCTAAATCCTAAATCTAAACTCTAAAATCTTAACTGATAAATCCTAAATTAAACCATTAAGCACTAAAATTGACATGCTAAGAAATGGAAAGAGAGAATAGCCGAATGTCAATAGAGTTGAAACAAGTAAGCATTAAAATGACTTTATTTGAAAGTTCATAGACAAAATATGTCATTAAACCAATAGTTTAATATAAATAATGTGATTCTATTAAACTAGTGTTCGAATCCTCACATGGCTTCAGTTATGTTGTTCATATTTGGACAACTTTACCATCATATACGCAAAATTACAATATAGTAATTTAATTTTGAAAAACTAAGAATGAACTTTGGTATATTTAGAATACATTAATAACAATAATTGATTTTGATATTAGGAAATAAAATATGCTTTATAGAACATTTTCTTAACATAATTATATTTGTATCTATATTTTCTTGATATGAATATAATCATATTAAGAAATTATGTTAAATAGTTTTTAATATCTTTGTTTTTAATATAAATATAAATGATAGATATTTATATAGAGTTATATTTTTTACACAATATGTGAAAACAATTACATAATTCGTCCTATTTAAACAATAAAAACTATAGTTCTAAATCCCTCATCTAGAATCCTAAATCCTAAATCTAAACTCTAAAATCTTAACTAATAAACCCTAAATTAAACCATTAAGCACTAAAATTGACATGCTTGTGTAGTTTTCACAACTTGTGTATCAAAATACTTTTCATTTATATAAGCATATAAAGAAAGACATAATACTAAAAAATACCTCTAACGTTTGATTTAATAGTAACTTTGGAATATATTCTTTTATGAATCATTTATATATTCATAGTTTCATTTTGGGCCCAAATGACCCAAAATGACCCATCTGTGGATGAAAATCATTATTCAAGAAATGACTAACGCCTTGAAATGATGTTGCACACCTATATAAATAGTTCAGTTACCAAACTAGGAAATAGAAAATAGTTCGGTTAAATTTGATGTACTTTACCCTTTTTAGTATCTCTTTTTTTAATATAAATATAAATGATAGATATTTATATAGAGTTGTATTTTGTTACAAAAATTGGGTAAAAGAATTACATAACCCTTCCTATTTAAACTATAAAAACTAAAAATCTAAACCCTTAATCTAAATATCCTAAATTGCAAATCTAAACTCTAAAATCTTAACTGATAACCCTAAACTAAGCCATTAAGCCCTAAAATTTACATGTTTGTTTAATCTTTAGTTTACACAACTTGAGTATCAAAATATTGACGGCCATGGGAGATTTCCGATTAATGGAGCCTCGATTCTTTGATCTGAATGATAAATAGATGCTTTTTGAGGTGGAGACTTACATAGATCGAAATGGGATCAATATGACGGTTATTATTTAGTTGATGTTTTTTTCCACTTTCACCCATAAGTTTTTTTTCTCTAGGGTGAAGTTTGCTGCAGAAGCCTTAAAAACAAACCATTTTAACTAACAAGTCACATCATCGACTAACGGGAACTAACAGCCTCGTGACAAAAATTTGATAATTCGATAACATAAGTAACCCAAATGTTACATTTTCAAAATCGACAAGAAAAATCAATCCCTCCGAAAACCAAAGTGACCAACCATATAGTTTACCCTTCATAAAACTATCTTGCATTGCTAAAAAAATACTAGTCCTTATTTTATTTGGCTGAATGAGTTCTTGGGTTTTAATGTTGATGATTAGAAGGTGGTTTGGATTCTTGGAATTTTTGTATAATAAATTGGTTTTATTACAAATCATTTTGTTTGATAATCTTTCGTTATCGGTCTACTTTTTTCATGCTTTCATCTGACAACTTGATGTTTGTGATTGATTTGAAGTGTAACCATTTTCGGTATATCTATACTCGCATTCGACATAAGAAGGTGAAAAAAGAGAAGAAAATACATAAAATAATAACACATTTCGTATTTATTTATTTATTTCACTTGGTAGGAAGCAAATTATAGAATTCAATATATAAATATTTATAAATATATATTTATATTTTTAGTCACTTAGAGATTGAGATTTTTCATAGTAACTAAACAAATGTATCAATCATAAGAGTTCCAATCCTATTAGTTGTTAGCCTTGCAAGTCTTGTAGCAGGAACCTACAATGTTATTGATTCTTCCAACGTCGGCCACGTAAAAAAATTAAAACCCATTAAGAATGTTATATGCAACAAAAAATGGAATTAACCTTGTATTAACTAAATGGAGAAAATGATTTTAGTATATAAACATACCAGTAGGATTGTAAGCGTTAATTACGGAGTTTGCACAAGCAGTGGTGCAATCATAGACGATGGGAGTGGGCTGAACTTTGCACTTTATCATGCAAAAAGCCATACAAAGTGCTATTTTTATAGGACTGAATAGAGGAAAGCAACGAGGTGCACAAATTTTAACACAAGAGCCTATCCCCTTTTTAACACCAATGTTCGATTCATCAACTCCCTACACTTGGCCCACTGGTAGAGCCTTCATCATCAGCACCATCAAACTCAATGCCATCAATTTCTTTGACGCCATGACTACTTCACTCAATAATCTTGTTTCTTTTTCTCCTCTTATGTTTCTCTGTGATGTATCAAGGGTTGAATACGTTCGTATTTATAGGGTTAAGCTTAAGAAACACTCTCTTCTTCAAAGGTAAAAAAAGCTTAATAAAGGAATTTTTTGATTTCATTTGCATTTATATTTTAGATCCTTTAGAATCACTTTAACATGGAATTTTTATTCAACGTGTTTATATTTTTGTTCTACAAGTAAACGAAAAATTCAAATGGCTTAAAAGGGCAATTTTTGCATATGTTATTAATTCCAAATAAGAAAACTTTCCACATCATTTTTAACTAAGTCGTTTTAGTTATTGTAGTCTTCCAAATCAGCAATATTACCCCTTAATTTTAATTTAATCAATTTAGCCCTAAAAACTCCTAAAATGCATTAATATCGGACTATGATTGTCGTTGACTAACAAAGCCACTAAATTTTGTGTATGCGGTCTTTGTATGATTACACATAAGTTGTTACCACGTATTGTCATGTCATTGTTTGATCGGCTAATAGATGGAAGAGAGAATAGCCGAATGTCAATAGAGATGAAACAAGTAAACGTTAAAATGAGTTTATTTGAAAGTTCATAAACAAAGTATGTCATTAAACCAATAGTTTAATATAAATAATGTGATTATATTAAACTAGTGTTTGAATCCTCGCATGGCTTCAATTATGTTGTTCATATTTGGACAACTTTACCATCATATACGCAAAAATACAATATAGTAATTTAATTTTGAAAAACTAAGAATGAACTTTGGTATATTTAGAATACATTAATAACAATAATTGATTTGTTATGAATATTTATCTATGTGGATGTCTATCATGATTAGAACTTTATCTAAGGAGTTTGATTTATTTATTATTAGGAATAATATCTCTATTAATTAGAGTTTAATGTATTATGTACTTCTTATGCCTATAAATAGATGATTCATTAAAGGCATTGTATACACAATTCTTTTTTTGATCGATAATCGTATGATTTTATTCAGTGTAAAAAAAAATCATACAACCTCCCATATGCCTCCTTAAAAAACCTCCCTATCCTAAATTGGAGTAAAAAGAGTGCATCATGGAAGGTAGAAGCCAAAAACGCCAAGATCTGGAAGAAAAAAAACCCCCATTACAATGCCATACCATTATCCGCAGCAGCATGAAACCATGATACTCTATCCACACCCCCTTTAGCGAGCGCATCGGCGAAAGAATTCGCCTCACGAAAAGCGTGGTGAAAGCAAACACAACGTAGCTGCAAGCAAGCAGAATCAATCTCGTGAAACAGCCCCCTATATCGCCAAGGTCATTTTTCCTTGTGCAGCACCCATGATAATGCAATCCGCGAGTCGGATTCAATTATGAACGACCAATCCTCCCTCCACCTTGACTCGGCCAGCAATCGAACCGCATGAAAAATTGCCCAAACCTCAGCTTCATTCGATTCCATACAGCCCAACGGACCCGAAAAAACTGCCAGCACTACACCCCTCTCATCCCGCAGCACACCCCCGCATCCTGCCAGCCCCGGTTTCCCCCTCGCCGCGCCATCCACGTTAAACTTAAGTGCGCCTTCTATCGGTGGACACCAACGGATTCCAGCTCTATGTTTCACTGTAGCCAACGACACACACTGCAATGGCCACTCCCACCAAGCAGCTTCGGTTATGTTGCTGCCGTGCGCGGAGGATTTAATCCAATAAAAGGATCGCAGCTTAATAAGGAAAAGCAGCTCCTCGAGTACCATCTGTTTATGATTGAAAATTACATCATTCCGCGCAAGCCATAAGGACCACAATACCGCTGTACATCCAACCATCCACCAAGCTTTCCCTACTCCCGACAAAACCCCATTACAACACTGCACAAGAAAATCCGCAAACGTTCTCGGATTTACCCATGACAACCTCCACCATAAGAAAAACGCCTCCCACAACTTGTTTGCAAACGTGCATGTAAAAAATATATGCTCTTCCTTGTCCACCCCCTACACCACACACACTGAATTCCCGCTAAAGGCATGCCCCTAGCGCTTAGCATAGACAACGTCGGCAATCGGCACAATTGCACGAACCATAGGAAACATTGTACTTTCGGAGGTATCTCAATTTTCCACATATTAAAACCATCAAGACCATAATCGGATAGACCCATAGATGACATCAATTTCATGAGACTCCCCACTGAAAACTGTCCAATCGCATTTGGCTTCCAGACCAGCACATCCCTCTCGCTCGCACATAAGGTAAACCCCCTCACAATCGCGCGCATTTGGCTCAGCTGGTGCTGCTCAAATGATCGCAGCCCACGGGTAAAAAACGACAGCCACTCCTCATGGTTCAGTGTGCCTTGCATCGCATAATCACACACCCGTGTGGCCTTGTTACTAGCACACCGAAAAATGTACGGGAACACCTCGCACAAAGGCTCCTCTAAACACCACCGGTCGAACCAAAACAGCACCTGTTGCCCGTTCCCTATGTGCCACAAAAAACAATCTTCGCTCATAAACTTACCAGCGTCTTTCCCTTCTTGAATCTCCACAATTCTCCTCCAAACGAAAGAAATGTGCTGTTTACCCACCCTATTCGGCAGCCTCCCCCTCACTGCAACTCCATACTTTGCTTCCACAATCGACTTCCACAAAGACTTAGGAGAATCGGCATATCGCCATAGCCATTTGGCAAGCAACGCTGAATTTCGAAGTTCAATATTTGCCACTCCAAGACCCCCTAGCTTCTTCGGCCGACATACTTTCGCCCAAGCAACCCGGTTCAATTTCCTTTTTAAATCCGTATTGCCCCATAGGAATGCTCGCCGAATCTTCTCAATTTTACTTAGTACCGTTTTCGGCACCCTAAATATACTCATATAAAACAGTGGCAGCGTAGAAAGTACCGAATTCACCAATGTCACCCTTGCGGCAAAAGATAGAGAGTTTTTTTCCATCCCGCTAAACATAAGCGCATCCGATGAATCATCGGTTCCCAAACCTTACCATTCCGTGGATTAATTCCAATCGGAATCCCCAAATATTTGAAGGGTAAATCTGCTCGCACACACCCCAACTCCCTCGCCATCTCCGAAGCCACTGCATCCTCTATTCCCACAGCATACATTGCCAATTTTGCATAGTTAATTTGCAGCCCCGACCCATACTCAAAACATGTCAGCACACGCTTCAAGTTTCTAGCAAATTCAACTTTACCTAGAATGAAGATAACCGTGTCATCGGCAAATTGCAAATGCGAGAGCCGACAATCCGCAGCGGCACTCACTCCTCTAATCAGCCCCAAACTTTCCGCATTTACCAAGAATTGGTGCAATGCTTCCGCAACAATCACAAATAGTAACGGCAACAAGGGGTCACCTTGTCGCAACCCCCTTTCCATGGCAAACTCCGGCGTTGCACTACCATTCACAAGGACCGAAAGACGTGCTGTACTCACACATTTCATAATCCAATTCCTCCATACCACCCAAAAATTCATCCGGCACATTACATCCTCAAGAAATTTCCACTTTATGCAATCATACGCCTTCGCGAAGTCAATCTTCAACACCACCCCTCCTTCGCTAAACCGTCGCATACGAAGTGAATGAACAACATCGTTGGTTAATAATATACCGTCAACAATTTGCCTCCCTTTAATAAACGCTGATTGCTCTTCACTAATCACCGAATGAAGTACCTTATGTAGTCTTCCTGCTAATACTTTCGCCACTATTTTTTAAACAGAATTCAATAAGCATATCGGCCGGAAATCACTGATTACCTACGGGTTCTCTTTTTTCGGGATCAAGACCATAAATGTCGAGTTGGCCCCTTTCGGAAAAGAACCATGTGCATGGAAAGCCTCAAACAAACGCAGCAAATCAACCTGCAAGAACTCCCACCCCCGCTTGAAAAAAGCAAATCTAAACCCGTCAGGCCCCGGAGCTTTCGCTCCTTCACAACTCATAATCGCTTCTCTAATTTTGGACAGCAAAAAATTTGTTTCGAGCATATCGGCAGCAGCCCTATCTAGCCTACAAAACCGCACATCTGCCTCCATCGTCCCAAGGCATGGTGGACGTGCAAAATGTTTGCAAAATTCCCCCTGTATAAGGCGTTTAAACCTCGCCGGATCCTCCACCCATTTACCATTAATCCGCAAACCAGTAATCATATTTTTTGCAGCTCTAATTTTAGCAGTTCGATGAAAAAATGAGGTGTTACGGTCCCCCACTTTTAGCCAAAGAGCTCTCGACTTCTATCGCCAAATCGATTCCCTGTACTTGTGCAGACGGCACAACTCAATTTTCAGCCGACTAATCTCTTCAACCCGTTGTCCTCTATCCCCCGACACTTCTACAATCGCATCCAACATGTCTATCTGCTCTGTCACCTCCCCAATTCTAATGTCGACATGACCAAAACATTCTTTATTCCATGTGCGCAAATTTTTTTCCAGCTCCCTTAATTTATAATTTATCGAATACCCCTCAAATTCCACTGAAATTTTCTCCCATTCCTTCGCCATTAAATCAACATGCTCTTTTTTCTCAAGCCAAACATTTAGAAACCAAAACGGTCGAGGTCCCCAATCACTATCCTCACTTGTCAGCCGTATCGGAGTATGATCCGAAATCCCCCTCAGCAAATTCAATTGATACAGCGAAGAAAAACGATCGATCCACTCACGCGACACCAAGAATCTATCAAGGCGACATGCCTTGTTCCCTGACCCAAACCAAGTGAACTTCTTTCCCACCACTTTAATATCCAAAAGACCCACATCCTCCACAAAATTGTTGAACTCTTCCATTCCTCTCGATGCATCAACACAGCCACATCTCTCCCCCACCTCCCACATCGTATTAAAATCACCTCCCATACAACACGACCCATCTAACTCCCCTAACAGCTCCCGTAATTCGCCCCATACCTGTCCTTGATTCTCCACCACGCAAGGAGAATACACATTGGCCATCCAGCATGGCCATTTCTCAATCCCCCACTCCCCTTTAATCAAAATAAAATGGCGAGATATACGTGTTTCTATCATCCGAAATTTATCACTGTCCCAAATTAACAGTAACCCCCCTGATCGCCCAATAGAAGGTGCAATAACAAAATCGAATTTATCCGAAAACCACAATTTACTTACCCCATTCGCTGATAGCTGCTCCAATTTAGTTTCCTGCAGCAACGCCATCTCACAATGGTGTTGTCGAACTCTATCACGTACTGCTCGTCGTTTCGCGGCTGCACCCAATCCGCGAATGTTCCACGACAACACCCGCATCACCGACTGCTATTTGTTCTCAATGCGCGACTCAATGATACGCGCAATATCTTGAACAACCGCCTCCTCGTTACCGACTGTCGAAGCCCCTATCAATCTTCCCAGATCAAGTGTTTGTTTTTCCTCTCTCAAAATCACCCTCTTTCTATTTATAAAATCCGAATCCGATAAGGACCCATTAGCAATCCCCGTATCCTCCTGTATTTTCTTCTTCGGCCTTCCTCTAGACTTTTTTGTTAACTTACTCTCCACCTCAGACCTTTCCTCCGAATTCAAAACACTTATCAACAAATTCAATAAGCTTCTTACCTTGCGAAGGACTCCATTGTGTTCAATATACTTAGCATCCGAGGCCCTCACTTGTTCAGGCCCATCCTCAATTATTTCCCCTGTGTTCGCCCCCATTGTTGTATCAGCAATAGTCGCTGCCACCCCCCTCTCCGCGGTTCCATTATTCCCCCGGGCATCGTCCCCTACACAGCAGACAAAGTGGTCCATGTCAAGGCTCGTGCACTCCCCAATTCTTTCCTTAACTAGCATATCCACCTCCTCATCCGCTGTTGTCGCATTCCCCTGGGCACTGTCCGCTCTATATACTTCAAATTGAGCCACGTCTAGGCTCTTGCGATCGCCTGTCCCCTCCCTATCTATCAAAGCAACCATCTCATCCGAAACCCACGAATTCCCTCCACTCAATGATTCCACCCGTAAATCAATCTGTTTTTCATACGTGCACCCTTTGTGTGTGACATTAGCGTCATGTTTCAAATCAATTTCTTTGTCCTCCACGTCCATCTTACCTCTTGAAATTAGAATATTATCCTCAACCACAAGGCTGTCCTGGACAAACGATTGCAACATCGGATCCTCACCTTCAATCGATTTACTGATCGCATGAGGTACATCAACAGCTCGACGGGAATTAGTTTCCGAGGATGTCTCCATGTCACTCTCCTCATCGTCCCTATCTTCTTGAACCACCTCTCTTTCCCATTCTTGCACCCGTATGTTATATGTATTACCATCTACCTCCAATTCCAGCACCTCATCGATCCTTTCGATCAAATTGGTTTCAATAAGGATCCTACTTCGCTCGAACGATGAAGGTGAAATCGTCGATATGTCGACCTTAACCAATGATCCCCATAATTTGGCAATATTTTCAAAAGTCTCTGTTGCCCACGCGTGAATGGGGATGCCGCTCATAGCGAGCCATACTCTTCTCTTCGACATCTGTATCGCTGTCGACCACGGGCGTACATCCACGAACCACCTATCTAAATCTGTCCGCAACATAATGTCCACCCTTTCTCCCGATTCGTTGGGCATTAATAGCACCATTCGTCCTGCCATGTGCATAATTGAGAATCCCCTCATATTGCTCTCATATAACTCCTTCGCCATTTGAGCAATCGAGATCGAATTGCATCGCCATCCAACCACACAGGTTTTCAAAATTTCCCATTTGTCTTCATCGGTTTTTCCCACTATTCTCCTCATCGGAACATGTTTAGGTTTTGCAATTGGATCTTGATCGCCATTTAATCTCTCTTTTCCATCAAATTCTTGCTTATCTGCGAGGGTTTAGGCTTGTAATCATTCAAGCCCTTCTTGCGCCAAGTCGAATCCCTCACCCCGTCTCTAGCAAATAGGACCGTGATCACCGATCCATAGAGGCGAAATCCATTCAATCGCTCAATTACACGATTTGCATCTTGAATAGTCGCCATCCGAACGAACCCAAATCTCGCTCCATCTCTCCCTTTCTTCTTAGGGATGAAAACGTCCACCACAACCCCATGCCTATCGAAAACCTGCCAAACCCCCTGCCAATGCAGTTGTGGCGGCAGATTCGACACGAACAGGGTCCATACCCGGCCACCGCCCTGTCTCGTTCGTTCTCGCCCACCTTGATCAGGCCTATCGCCCATCTCAATATTTGTGAATATTTGTATACACAATTCTATATTTGAGAATAATACAAATCTCCCTCTTACTCTCATCTCTTTGTTCTTCCATTCTTGTTCTTTGTTGTTATTATTGTTCTTTGTTATTTTATTCACAACACATTATCAGCACGATACTCTGACCAACTAAAGTCCTCGCAATTCGAATCCCAAAAAAAATTAATTTTAGGGTGAATCAAAGATAAGTTCTTTTTCTTATATTATTTTGTTTAATAATTACCTTTCTCGTGATCTTTTAGTTTTATTATTATTTTTGGAATTAGTGTGACCACATAGTGGCAGTAATTTCACTAAAATAATATTTTTATCATTATTATTCACTAATTGCTTTTCTTATATTTTTTAAGAAAAAATGGAGCTAGTGAGTGCAATCCATCGTCAAATTCATTAGAGAATCGTGATTACCCTCTCACCAAAGAGCACAATCATCCTCATTGCACCACTCTCTGCATTATTCGGCAATCAAACCTGAATTTGTTCCTGACTCTTCATAGTACAGTGGAAAACATGATGATCTAGTAATTTCACCTATTACTTAATTTGTGAGGTAATTGTTTGGTATATTTTTCTCGATATGTTATCTAATATATTGATGAGAATTGATATTTATTCACGATTATTATAATGATGAGATTTGATATTTTTTAACCATGTTTTGAGTTTTACATTGATTTAAATGGCTTGGAAAGAGACATGACATTATGAGAAGCTGCCTTGGTTCATTTGCTACGTCCCCATTGTTTTCGAGACGAAAATCAATATTGGTAAACTCTATTTTTATTTTTATCATTTAAAATACAATTTTTAAAGTGCGATAAATCATGATGATTTTGAATTTACAAGAAGATTATTATAAAGTCTATATTTGCTCGAAAGAAATATTTCTTCTTCGTCGAAAAAATAGACCGTAGACTTCTTCCAATTTCAAGTTACGAAAATTCATCTTGATCTAAAAAGTTTTATGGGAGGCATTCCCTGAAGTGAATGCAAAGCATGATGTTTATTCCATGCGTTTATCAATGATGGGGCATTCCCTGAACTGAATGCAAGCATGATGTTTATTCCATGCGATTATCAATGATGGGGCATTCCCTGAAGTGAATGCAAGCATGATATTTATTCCATGCGATTATTGGAACTGTTTCATTCCCTGAGGTGAATGCAAACATGGTAAATCATTATTCAATTAGAGACATAATTTCGATATAATCCAAGTATAATTGACTGGACTTCCCGTTCTGCGAGGCTACTGGTCTCAAAGGAGGTTTTTAAAGGACCTTGTGGACAAGTTTAACAATGCCGCGTACGAGGATTAAATATTTGTTCTCTGTGATAAGGATATGTGAAAAAGGTTTTAAAGGCCCACTGGCTCTACTCCATTCCCTGAAGTGAATGTGAGATTATATTATGGAAGAAATAAAAACCACATTAGAAGTTGTGGTCGTGGTCGAGGCTATGAATATAGATATGAAAAATATGGTCATTTAAAGAATACTTCTACCCACCGGTAGTGAGGTTATAAGGATGATAAGTGTGATAAAGATCATTCTATTGAAGTAAAACTCTTCTTATTACCAATGTGATGTTATAAATCATTGGTCTCGTATGTATTGTACATTGAAAAATCAAGAATCATTGAATGATAAAGGAAAGAAAATAGAAGCAAATTTTGTGTGCGAAACATGACGAAGATGATATTGGTCCAACTTTATTTGGACATTGTTGGTCCAACTCTTTTGGACGTTGTTGATTTTCTTATAACCCTCGAAAGGAATAAATCATCTTCTAATTATTCCCATAACTTTGAAGAGAATTATTTATTTATTTTAATTTACGTTTATTTATTTTACACACATTAATTATTTATGTTTTATATTTATATTTATATAGTATCATATTTTTTATTTTGTTTAACATGATTACTTGTCAAATACAATCTATGGTGACGATTTATGCTCAACATAAGCATAAGATATATTTTCCCATTTAAATGCAAGGGAATAATGTGAGTACTATATCTCAAAGTACTAAAAATATTGAGGCTCTAGAAGAGTAATAAATTATTGAGAGAAAGTACATTATGAAAAGTGCAGAATTGCGAATATTGCAATAATTACCGCTAATGGTAAAAATATTGTCACCACTATAAGTGGAAATTTTAAGAGAGCAATATGAGTTCACAAAATATCTCTTTGGGAATTATGGATAACATATGTTATCAATTGGCATTTGAAATAAGCCAATATGGATATAAGTTCTGGTAGCCAAAAAGTTAGTTGAAAGCTCTAGAAGAGCTATATATTGCTACGAAAAGATAATTTTAATTGAAAGCTCCAAAAGAGCTAAATATATTCCTATTTAAAGGAACAATTTTGATGGACGTACTAGACATGTACGAGTGAGATTGAATTACATGTTATGGTAAACAAGAAGTTTACAAATTCAGAGATATATACACACATATATATAGTTGGCATGATCGGTTAGACCATCCTGATCAATAATGGTGCATAAATTATTGAGTTTTACATGCACATGTATTAAAAGAACCTGTAGTTATTGTGGTGCTTATTATTAAAGAAATGAATTAAATTTCACTTATTAAAGAACGTGAAGTTCTTGTGTTGCTCAAAGGAATTGATTAAATTCCACTTACTAAAAGGACCTGAAGTTCTTGTGTTGTTTGTTCTCAAAGGATATAGATGATCCCACTTACCAAAAGAATTAGAACTTAAAGTTCTTGTACTGAAGTTGAAACCATGATACTCTATCCACACCCCCTTTAGCGAGCGCATCGGCGAAAGAATTCGCCTCACGAAAAGCGTGGTGAAAGCAAACACAACGTAGCTGCAAGCAAGCAGAATCAATCTCGTGAAACAGCCCCCTATATCGCCAAGGTCATTTTTCCTTGTGCAGCACCCATGATAATGCAATCCGCGAGTCGGATTCAATTATGAACGACCAATCCTCCCTCCACCTTGACTCGGCCAGCAATCGAACCGCATGAAAAATTGCCCAAACCTCAGCTTCATTCGATTCCATACAGCCCAACGGACCCGAAAAAACTGCCAGCACTACACCCCTCTCATCCCGCAGCACACCCCCGCATCCTGCCAGCCCCGGTTTCCCCCTCGCCGCGCCATCCACGTTAAACTTAAGTGCGCCTTCTATCGGTGGACACCAACGGATTCCAGCTCTATGTTTCACTGTAGCCAACGACACACACTGCAATGGCCACTCCCACCAAGCAGCTTCGGTTATGTTGCTGCCGTGCGCGGAGGATTTAATCCAATAAAAGGATCGCAGCTTAATAAGGAAAAGCAGCTCCTCGAGTACCATCTGTTTATGATTGAAAATTACATCATTCCGCGCAAGCCATAAGGACCACAATACCGCTGTACATCCAACCATCCACCAAGCTTTACCTACTCCCGACAAAACCCCATTACAACACTGCACAAGAAAATCCGCAAACGTTCTCGGATTTACCCATGACAACCTCCACCATAAGAAAAACGCCTCCCACAACTTGTTTGCAAACGTGCATGTAAAAAATATATGCTCTTCCTTGTCCACCCCCTACACCACACACACTGAATTCCCGCTAAAGGCATGCCCCTAGCGCTTAGCATAGACAACGTCGGCAATCGGCACAATTGCACGAACCATAGGAAACATTGTACTTTCGGAGGTATCTCAATTTTGGTATATTTAGAATACATTAATAACAATAATTGATTTGTTATGAATATTTATCTATGTGAATGTCTATAATGATTAGAACTTTATCTAAGGAGTTTGATTTATTTATTATTAGGAATAATATCTCTATTAATTAGAGTTTAATGTATTATGTACTTCTTATGCCTATAAATAGATGATTCATTGAAGGCATTGTATACACAATTCTATATTTGAGAATGATACAAATCTCCCTTTTACTCTCATATCTTTGTTCTTCCATTCTTGTTCTTTGTTGTTATTATTGTTTTTTGTTATTTTATTCACAACACGTTATCAGCACGATACTCTGACCAACTAAAGTCCTCGCAATTCGAAACCGAAAAAAAAATTAATTTTAGGGTGAATCAAAGATGAGTTCTTTTTCTTATATTTTTTGTTTAATAATTACCTTTCTCGTGATCTTTTAGTTTTATTATTATTTTTGGAATTAGTGTGACCACATAGTGGCAGTAATTTCACTAAAATAATATTTTTATCATTATTATTCACTAATTGCTTTTCTTATATTTTTTAAGAAAAAAAGGGAGCTAGTGAGTGCAATCCATCGTCAAATTCATTAGAGAATCGTGATTACCCTCTCACCAAAGAGCACAATCATCTTCATTGCACCGCTCTCTGCATTATTCGACAATCAAACCTGAATTTGTACCTGACTCTTCATAGTACAGTGGAAAACATGATGATCTAGTTATTTCACCTATTACTTAATTTGTGAGGTAATTGTTTGGTATATTTTTCTCGATATGTTATCAAATATATTGATGAGAATTGATATTTATTCACGATTATTATAATGATGAGATTTGATATTTTTAACCATGTTTTGAGTTTTACATTGATTTAAATGGCTTGGAAAGAGACATGACATTATGAGAAGCTGCCTTGGTTCATTTGCTACGTCCCCATTGTTTTCGAGACGAAAATCAATATCGGTAAAGTCTATTTTTATTTTTATCATTTAAAATACAATTTTAAAGTGCGATAAATCATGATGATTTTGAATTTACAAGAAGATTATTGTAAAGTCTATATTTTCTCGAAAGCAATATTTCTTCTTCATCGAAAAACTTGACCGTAGACTTCTCCCAATTTCAAGTTACGAAAATTCATCTTGATCCAAAAAGTTTTATGGGAGGCATTCCCTGAAGTGAATGCAAAGCATGATGTTTATTCCATGCGATTATCAATGATGGGGCATTCCCTGAAGTGAATGCAAGCATGATGTTTATTCCATGCGATTATCAATGATGGGGCATTCCATGAAGTGAATGCAAGCATGATGTTTATTCCATGCGATTATTGGAACTGTTTCATTCCCTGAAGTGAATGCAAACATGGTAAATCATTATTCAATTAGAGACATAATTTCGATATAATCCAAGTATAATTGACTGGACTTCCCGTTCTGCGAGGCTACTGGTCTCATAGGAGGTTTTTAAAGGACCTTGTGGACAAGTTTAACAATGCCGCGTACGAGGATTAAATATTTGTTCTCTGTGATAAGGATATGTGAAAAAGGTTTTAAAGGCCCACTGGCTCTACTCCATTCCCTGAAGTGAATGTGAGATTATATTATGGAAGAAATAAAAACCACATTAGAAGTTGTGGTCGTGGTCGAGGCTATGAATATAAATATGAAAAATATGGTCATTTTAAGAATACTTCTACCCACTGGTAGTGAGGTTAGAAGGATGATAAGTGTGATAAAGATCATTCTATTGAAGTAAAACTCTTCTTATTACCAATGCGATGTTATAAACCATTGGTCTCGTATGTGTTGTACATTGAAAAATCAAGAATCATTGAATGATAAATGAAAGAAAATAGAAGCAAATTTTGTGTGCGAAACATGACGAAGATGATATTGGTCCAACTTTATTTGGACATTGTTGGTCCAACTCTTTTGGACGTTGTTGATTTTCTTATAACCCTCGAAAGGAATAAATCATCTTCTAATTATTCTCATAACTTTGAAGAGAATTATTTATTTATTTTTATTTATTTTACTTTACGTTTATTTATTTTACACACATTAATTATTTATGTTTTATATTTATATTTATATAGTATCATATTATTTATTTTGTTTAACATGATTACTTGTCAAATACAATCTATGGTGACGATTTATGCTCAACATAAGCATAAGATATATTTTCCCATTTAAATGCAAGGGAATAATGTGAGTACTATATCTCAAAGTACTAAAAATATTGATGCTCTAGAAGAGCAATAAATTCTTGAGAGAAAGTACATTATGAAAAGTGCAGAATTGCGAATATTGCAATAATTACCGCTAATGGTAATAATATCGTCACCACTATAAGTGGAAATTTTAAGAGAGCAATATGAGTTCACAAAATATCCATTTGGGAATTATAGATAACATATGTTATCAATTGGCATTTGAAATAAGCCAATATGGATATAAGTTCTGGTAGCCAAAAAGTCAGTTGAAAGCTCTAGAAGAGCTATATATTGCTACCAAAAGATAATTTTAATTGAAAGCTCCAAAAGAGCTAAATATATTCCCATTTAAAGGAACAAGTTTGATGGCCGTACTAGATATGTACGAGTGAGATTGAATTACATGTTATGGTAAACAAGAAGTTTACAAATTCAGAGATATATACACACATATATATAGTTGGCATGATCGGTTAGACCATCCTGATCAATAATGGTGCATAAATTATTGAGATTTATATACACATGTATTAAAAGAACCTGTAGTTCTTGTGGTGCTTATTATTAAAGAAATGAATTAAATTTCACTTATTAAAGAACGTGAAGTTCTTGTGTTGCTCAAAGGAATTGATTAAATTCCACTTACTAAAAGGACCTGAAGTTCTTGTGTTGTTTGTTCTCAAAGGATATAGATGATCCCACTTACCAAAAGAATTAGAACTTAAAGTTCTTGTACTGAAGTTGAGACTGTATGTCTTGCATATCTGAACGAAATATGGGCCCATATATCCAGAAATGTGGAAAGTTTTATATGATTTTAGTAGATGCATCTACATTCTTTTATCGACTTACAACCAGAAGTTTGTGAGATTGATTTTAAAAAGATTCAGATTATGCAGTTAGACTATTCGTCTTGAAAAGCTAGTGGGTTTATATTTTAGGCTATATCGGTTGTTACAAAGCCTATTGACTATGAAAAATACGGTTTAGCAAATTTTTTTATTGATGCCTCCTATTTAATAGCTAAACTATGAGAACAAAACATTTATTATTTATATGGTATTTCCATATAGCAACACTTATACGCATCATTTTTGACATGATTTTTCTCAACGTCAGGGGGAGATAATAATCAGCTGGATAGAGGATAATGAATTATCATTATCTAGATCCTCGTATATGAACTAGAAGTTCATAAAATAATTCATGTTATTACATGTCAACTGCCAGGCATATTTACTGACCTAATGAGAGTAATTAAGTCTCATATACCAGCTAAAATACTCTAAGTTTAAATTACATGTTAGAGCGAGGGAATGTAAATCATGCCTGAAACATGATAGTTGAAATGGTTCCAATGATCAAAATTCTCGTAAATAGAATGTAATATGAGATGATCATATATTGGAGGCGGGTGCTCCTGAAGAGACCCAAGACATAACTAATAATAAAACTCTTGAAGAGTTTCAGGTACCTGAAATAAAGATTGAAATCTTGAAGAGATCTCAATGAGTTATGTCATTACAAGAATAAAACTAGAAAATTGGAAAGTTGTCGACAACGATTTTACAAACAATTTTACATAAAAATACTTCTATAGAAGTAAAGAAAGAAATCGAGGATCTTGTATAAAATCTATCCATAAGTATAGATATTGAATTGGTCGATGTTGAAAGACGCTTTGAACTTCTAAAATAGAAGTATTTGGACCAGCAGTCCAAACACCTAAAGGTGTAATGCAAGTGAGGCACAAATAAGTAGTCGTAAATACGACTTGAACTATGATTTATGAAAAGTTTTAATTACTTAATGGTGGATGCAATTACTTTGGCAGTTATGAAAATTTTACACGCGTCTAATTATTTGTGGATCCATATTTATCCTTGAAGGATCTAAAATGCTATAAGAATTTGAAAATTTCCGAGGAAATTTATTTAGACATGTCTCATGAATATTTTGGCGCATTTGGTATAATCGCCTTAGTGAATACTAATTGAGAAAATACTATAAGAATGACCAGATTTCCTTATGTATTTTATAAAGGAGTTTGGATCAAGATCCATTATGATAATTTTAGAACTCCTAAAGAGCTTCAAATTGGAAACTCATGAAGTACTTTCAATACAAGTACTTGAATCTTGACATCAAGTTTATCTCGACCTGAAGATCGAGCATTATTATATATTTCGTTTTTCTATGAATAGATATAAGCTGAAAGAATCTTAAAGCAGATTCAATATGAATAGAGCATATCTATTGAGTATCCCAATAGTTGTAAGATTGTTGGATGAGAATAAAGATAATTATATCTTTTCTTGGTTTCGAAGCACCATATATTAGTTGGTCAAGCAATATCCATGGATATACAAAGATCATTACATTTAGATCTTCAAACATTCGTTGATGCCTCTTCAAATGTCGTAGAAATAATTGTTATGCACGAGGCAAGCCAAAAATGTGTTTGGCTAAGATCATTGACCCAACATATTCAAATGATATGTGGATTTACTTTTACAAGATATGGTAAAAGCTACCTTGTGCGAAGATAATGCAAGATGTATATCTCAGTTTCAAAGTGGATACATCATGGAACATATTACTCCAAAATTTCATCCCTCACGGTCTTTAGAAAAATAATATTCAAGATTGAATTATGAAGATTCAAAGATCTTCTGTGATGTTTTCATAAGGGGGAGTAAATACGCGTTGCACTCTTTTTCCCTTAACCAAGGTTTTGTCCCAATGGGTTTTCCTGATAAGGTTTTTAATGAGGCAACATGTTATGTGTATTAAAGATGTGTGTACTCTTTTTCCTTCACTAATGAATTTTTTCCCACTAGGCTTTTATCTTAGTAAGGTTTTAACGAGACACATTATCTTCATAGACATCCAAGGGGGAGTGTTATGAATATTTATCTATGTGGATGTATATCATGATTAGAACATTATCTAAGGAGTTTGATTTATATATTATTAGGAATATTATCTCTATTAATTAGAGTTTAATGTATTATGTACTTCTTATGCCTATAAATAGATGATTCATTGAAGGCATTGTATACACAATTCTATATTTGAGAATAATACAAATCTCCCTCTTTCTCTCATCTCTTTGTTCTTCCATTCTTGTTCTTTGTTCTTATTATTGTTCTTTGTTATTTTATTCACAACATAATTTTGATATTAGGAAATAAAATATGCTTTATAGATCATTTTCTTAACATAATTATATTTGTATCTATATTTTATTCATATGAATATAATCATATTAAGAAATTATGTTAAATAGTTTTTAATATCTCTGTTTTTAATATAAATATAAATGATAGATATTTATATAGAGCTATATTTTTTACACAATATGTGAAAACAATTACATAATTCATCCTATTTAAACAATAAAAACTATAGTTATAAATCCCTCATCTAGAATCCTAAATCCTAAATCTAAACTCTAAAATCTTAACTGATAAACCCTAAATTAAACCATTAAGCACTAAATTTGACATGCTTGTGTAGTTTTCACAACTTGTGTATCAAAATACTTTTCATTTATATAAGCATATAAAGAAAGACATAATGCTAAAAAAGACCTCTAACGTTTGATTTAATAGTCACTTTGGAATATATTCTTTTATGAATCATTTATATATTCATAGTTTCATTTTGGGCCCAAATGACCCAAAATGACCCATCCGTGGATGAAAATCATTATTCAAGAAATGACTAACGCCTTGAAATGATGTTGCACACCTATATAAATAGTTCATTTACCAAACTAGGAAAGAGAAAATAGTTCGGTTAAATTTGATGTACTTTACCCTTTTTAGTATCTCTTTTTTTAATATAAATATAAATGATAGATATTTATATAGAGTTGTATTTTGTTACACAAATTGGGGTAAAAGAATTACATAACCCTACCTATTTAAACTATAAAAACTAAAAATCTAAACCCTTAATCTAAATATCCTAAATTGCAAATCTAAACTCTAAAATCTTAACTGATAACCCTAAACTAAACCATTAAGCCCTAAAATTTACATGTTTGTTTAAGATTTAGTTTACACAACTTGAATATCAAAATATTGACGGCCATGGGAGATTTCAGATTAATGGTTCTTCGATCCTTTGATCTGAATGATAAATAGATGATTCTTGAGGTGGAGACTTACATAGTTCGAAATGGGATCAATATGACAATTATTATTTAGTTGATGTTTTTTCCTCTTTCACCCATAAGTTTTTTTTCTCTAGGGTGAAGTTTGCTGCAGAAGCCTTAAAAATAAACCATTTTGACTAACAAGTCACATCATCGACTAACGGGAGCTAACAGCCTCGTGATAAAATTTTGATAATTCGATAACATAAGTAACCCAAATGTTACATTTTCAAAATCGACAAGAAAAATCAATCCCTCCGAAAACCAAAGTGACCAACTATATAGTTTACCCTTCATAAAACTATCTTGAAATTTTTGTATCATAAATTGGTTTTATTACAAATCATTTTGTTTGATAATCTTTTGTTATCGGTCTAATTTTTTCATGCCTTCACCCGACAACTTGATGTTTGTGGTTGATTTGAAGTGTAACCATTTTGGGTATATTTATACTCGCATTCGACATAAGAAGGTGGAAAAAGAGAAGAAAATACATAAAATAATAACACATTTCGTATTTATTTATTTAGTTCACTTGGTAGGAAGCAAATAATAGAAATCAATATATAAATATTTATAAATATATATTTATATTTTTAGTCACTTAGAGATTGAGATTTTTCATAGTAACTAAACAAAAGTATCAATCATAAGAGTTCCAATCCTATTAGTTGTTAACCTTGCAAGTCTTGTAGCAGGAACCTACAATGTTATTGATTCTTCCAACATCTGCCACGTAAATAAAATTAAAACCCATTAAGAATGTTATATGCAACAAAAAATGGAATTAACCTTGTACTAACTAAATGGAGAAATGATTTTAGTATATAAACATACCAGTAGGATTGTAAGCGTTAATTACGGAGTTTGCACAAGCAGTGGTGCAATCATAAACGATGGGAGTGGGCTGAACTTTGCACTTTATCATGCAAAAAGCCATACAAAGTGCTATTTTAATAGGACTGAATAGAGGAAAGCAACGAGGTGCACAAATTATAACACAAGAGCCTATCCCGTTTTTAACACCAATGTTCGATTCATCAACTCCCTGCACTTGGCCCACTAGTAGAGCCTTCATCATCAGCACCATCAAACTCACCGCCATCAATTTCTTTGACGCCATGACTACTTCACTCAATAATCTTGTTTCTTTTTCTCCTCTTATGTTTCTTTGTGATGTATCAAGGGTTGAATACGTTCGTATTTATAGGGTTAAGCTTAAGAAGCACTCTCGTCTTCAAATGTAAAAAAAGCTTAATCAAGGAATTTTGTGATTTCATTTGCATTTATATTTTAGATCTTTAGAATCACTTGAACATGGAATTTTTATTCAACGTGTTTATATTTTTGTTCTACAAGTAAACGAAAAATTTAAATGGCTTAAAAGGGCAATTTTTGCAAATGTTATTAATCCCAAATCAGAAAACTTTCCACATCATATTTAATTAAGTCGTTTTAGTTATTGTACTCTTCCAAATCAGCAATATTACCCCTTAATTTTAATTTAATCAATTTAGCCCTAAAAACTACTAAAATGCATTAATATCGGGCTATGATTGTCGTTGACTAACAAAGCCACTAAATTTTGTGTATGCGGTGTTTGTATGATTACACATCAGTTGTTATCACATATTGTCATGTCATTGTTTGATCGGGTAAGAGATGGAAAGAGAGAATAGCCGAATGTCAATAGAGTTGAAACAAGTAAGCATTAAAATAACTTTATTTGAAAGTTCATAGACAAAAATGTCATTAGACCAATAGTTTAATATAAATAATGTGATTCTATTAAACTAGTGTTTGAATCCTCACATGGCTTCAGTTATGTTGTTCATATTTGGACAACTTTACCATCATATACGCAAAATTACAATATAGTAATTTAATTTTGAAAAACTAAGAATGAACTTTGGTATATTTAGAATACATTAATAACAATAATTGATTTTGATATTAGGAAATAAAATATGCTTTATAGAACATTTTCTTAACATAATTATATTTGTATCTATATTTTCTTGAAATGAATATAATCATATTAAGAAATTATGTTAAATAGTTTTTAATATATCTGTTTTTAATATAAATATAAATGATAGATATTTATATAGAGTTATATTTTTTACACAATATGTGAAAACAATTACATAATTCGTCCTATTTAAACAATAAAAACTATAGTTCTAAATCCCTCATCTAGAATCCTAAATCCTAAATCTAAACTCTAAAATCATAACTGATAAACTCTAAATTAAACCATTACGCACTAAAATTGACATGCTTGTATAGTTTTCACAACTTGTGTATCAAAATACTTTTCATTTATATAAGCATATAAAGAAAGACATAATGCTAAAAAATACCTCTAACGTTTGATTTAATAGTAACTTTGGAATATATTCTTTTATGAATCATTTATATATTCATAGTTTCATTTTGGGCCCAAATGACCCAAAATGACCCATCTGTGGATGAAAATCATTACTCAAGAAATGACTAACGCCTTGAAATGATGTTGCACACCTATATAAATAGTTCAGTTACCAAACTAGGAAAGAGAAAATAGTTCGGTTAAATTTGATGTACTTTACCCTTTTAGTATCTCTTTTTTTAATATAAATATAAATGATAGATATTTATATAGAGTTGTATTTTGTTACACAAATTGGGTAAAAGAATTACATAACCCTTCCTATTTAAACTATAAAAACTAAAAATCTAAACCCTTAATCTAAATATCCTAAATTACAAATCTAAACTCTAAAATCTTAACTGATAACCCTAAACTAAGCCATTAAGCCCTAAAATTTACATGTTTGTTTAAGATTTAGTTTACACAACTTGAGTATCAAAATATTGACGGACATGGGAGATTTCCGATTAATGGAGCCTCGATCCTTTGATCTGATTGATAAATAGATGCTTCTTGAGGTGGAGACTTACATAGTTCGAAATGGGTTCAATATGACGGTTATTATTTAGTTGATGTTTTTTTCCTCTTTCACCCATAAGTTTTTTTTCTCTAGGGTGAAGTTTGCTGCAGAAGCCTTAAAAACAAACCATTTTGACTAACAAGTCACATCATCGACTAACGGGAGCTAACAACCTTGTGACAAAAATTCGATAATTCGATAACATAAGTAACCCAAATGTTACATTTTCAAAATCGACAAGAAAAATCAATCCCTCCGAAAACCAAAGTGACCAACCATATAGTTTACCCTTCATAAAACTATCTTGCATTGCTAAAAAATACTAGTCCTTATTTTATTTGGCTGAATGAGTTCTTGGGTTTTAATGTTGATGATTAGAAGGTGGTTTGGATTCTTGGAATTTTTGTATCATAAATTGGTTTTATTACAAATCATTTTGTTTGATAATCTTTCGTTATCGGTCTACTTTTTTTTCATGGTTTCATCCGACAACTTGATGTTTGTGGTTGATTTGAAGTGTAACCATTTTGGGTATATCTATACTCGCATTCGACATAAGAAGGTGAAAAAAGAGAAGAAAATACATAAAATAATAACACATTTCGTATTTACTTATTTATTTATTTAACTTGGTAGGAAGCAAATAATAGAAATCAATATATAAATATTTATAAATATATATTTATATTTTTAGTCACTTAGAGATTGAGATTTTTCATAGTAACTAAACAAAAGTATCAATCATAAGAGTTCCAATCCTATTAGTTGTTAACCTTGCAAGTCTTGTAGCAGGAACCTACAATGTTATTGATTCTTCCAACATCTGCCACGTAAAAAATTAAAACCCATTAAGAATGTTATGTGCAACAAAAAATGGAATTAACCTTGTATTAACTAAATGGAGAAAATGATTTTAGTATATAAACATACCAATAGGATTGTAAGCGTTAATTACGGAGTTTGCACAAGCAGTGGTGCAATCGTAAACGATGGGAGTGGGCTGAACTTTGCACTTTATCATGCAAAAAGCCATACAAAGTGCTATTTTAATAGGACTGAATAGAGGAAAGCAACGAGGTGCACAAATTTTAACACAAGAGCCTATCCCGTTTTTAACACCAATGTTCGATTCATCAACTCCCTGCACTTGGCCCACTAGTAGAGCCTTCATCATCAGCACCATCAAACTCATCGCCATCAATTTCTTTGACGCCATGACTACTTCACTCAATAATCTTGTTTCTTTTTCTCCTCTTATGTTTCTCTGTGATGTATCAAGGGTTGAATACGTTCGTATTTATAGGGTTAAGCTTAAGAAGCACTCTCATCTTCAAAGGTAAAAAAAAAGCTTAATCAAGGAATTTTGTGATTTCATTTGCATTTATATTTTAGATCCTTTAGAATCACTTTAACATGGAATTTTTATTCAACGTGTTTATATTTTTGTTCTACAAGTAAACGAAAAATTCAAATGGCTTAAAAGGGCAATTTTTGCATATGTTATTAATCCCAAATCAGAAAACTTTCCACATCATTTTTAATTAAGTCGTTTTAGTTATTGTAGTCTTCAAAATCAGCAATATTACCCCTTAATTTGAATTTAATCAATTTAGCCCTAAAAACTCCTAAAATGCATTAATATCAGACTATGATTGTCGTTGACTAACAAAGCCACTAAATTTTGTGTATGCGGTCTTTGTATGATTACACATAAGTTGTTATCACATATTGTCATGTCATTGTTTGATCGACTAAGAGATGGAAAGAGAGAATAGCTGAATGTCAATAGAGTTGAAACACGTAAGCATTAAAATGACTTTATTTGAAAGTTCATAGACAAAATATGTCATTAAAACAATAGTTTAATATAAATAATGTGATTATATTAAACTAGTGTTTGAATCCTCACATGGCTTCAGTTATGTTGTTCATATTTGGACAACTTTACCATCATATACACAAAATTACAATATAGTAATTTATTTTTGAAAAACTAAGAATGAACTTTGGTATATTTAGAATACATTAATAACAATAATTGATTTTGATATTATGAAATGAAATATGCTTTATAGAACATTTTCTTAACATAATTATATTTGTGTCTATATTTTCTTGATATAAATATAATCATATTAAGAAATTATGTTAAATAGTTTTTAATATCTCTATTTTTAATATAAAAAGAAATGATAGATATTTATATAGAGCTATATTTTTTACACAATATGTGAAAAGAATTACATAATTCGTCCTATTTAAACAATAAAAACTATAGTGCTAAATCCCTCATCTAGAATCCTAAATCCTAAATCTAAACTCTAAAATCTTAACTGATAAACCCTAAATTAAACCATTAAGCACTAAAATTGACATGCTTGTGTAGTTTTCACAACTTGTGTATGAAAATACTTTTCATTTATATAAGCATATAAAGAAAGACATAATGCTAAAAATACCATTAACGTTTAATTTAATAGTCACTTTGGAATATATTATTTTACGAATCATTTACATATTCATAGTTTCATTTTGGGCCCAAAATAACCCATCCGTGGATGAAAATCATTATTCAAGAAATGACTAACGCCTTGAAATGGTGTTGCACACCTATATAAATAGTTCAGTTA
This sequence comes from Hibiscus tridactylites, assembly GCA_958450335.1. Lineage (NCBI taxonomy): Eukaryota > Viridiplantae > Streptophyta > Magnoliopsida > Malvales > Malvaceae > Hibiscus > Hibiscus tridactylites. The sequence goes on from OY288275.1 coordinate 61,428,452, forward strand.
CCAGACTAGGAAAGAGAAAATAGTTCAGTTAAATTTGATGTACTTTACTCTTTTTAATATCTCTCTTTTTAATATAAATATAAATGATAGATATTTAGATAGAGTTGTATTTTGTTACACAAATTGGGTAAAATAATTACATAACCCTTCCTATTTAAACTATAAAAACTAAAAATCTAAACCCTTAATCTAAATATCCTAAATTGCAAATCTAAACTCTAAAATCTTAACTGATAACCCTAAACTAATCCATTAAGTATCAAAATATTGACGGCTATGGGAGATTTCTGATTAATGGAGCCTCGATCCTTTGATCTAAAAGATAAATAGTGTTACACCCATGTTTTGGGGTTAAGAGGTCGGTGTGTGTATTGGGTTCGAGTTGTCCGAACCAGTTTAATTTAATTAGACCTTGGTTCTAATTAAAATGAGCCTAAATCCTAATAATGACATTCTTGTAATTAATTCAAAACAAGGAAAAGTGATGAGCCTTTAAAAAAAAAGAATAGTCATCTTCTTCCCCTCTTTGTATCTCACGACCAAAAACCCAAACCCCTCCCAAATCACTATTCCATCCATTTTCTTCATCATTTCAAGGGTTCCTTTGAAAGTAACTTCGTTTTTGATCTCTTCTCCTTATCCCAAGCATTTCCATGGTTTTAGATTTCAAAACCATCAACATTTTAGTTTTTTCCAAGTTTTCAAGGTTGAAGAAAAGTATGAATTTTTAATGGGAATTCAACTTGTTTTTGGTATTTTTAATTAGGTTTTGAGTTAAGCTCACCTTAATACACTTCATATTTTGAAATGGAGGGATTTTGAGAAAAATCCCGAAATGGGTCTTGAGGGCATTTTTGAAAGTGTCAAAACTTGAATTTTTGATGTGGTTTTGTGTTGGGTTGAAGGGCTGATGAAATAAGGTTGTTAGGAAGGTGTTTTGGAAGGCTTTATAAGTCATTTGGGTGTTGGATATGGTAGGTTTCAGCTGGGTATTATTAGAGTACAAAAATGTGAGTTTTGTGGTTAGTTTGGGTTTGAAACTATAAAGTTTTGGCTTGTGATTGTGGGTTGAGATTGTGGCTGAGTTTAGCATTGATTTGGTGAGTAATACCTTGTCTTTTGATTGGTTAGAAGCAAGAGGAAACATCGGAGATGGTTCGGGATCGGTTCCGGAAATTGTGGAGGCTTGAGTTGGCTTTGCTTGGTTTGCTAAGGAAGGGTGGTGAGTGAAACTTTCAAATTTGTTTAAATTGGTTCAAGTGTGTGTAGTGGAGGTTTTGAAATGAGCTTGGTAGGCCATTCCAAGGTAGAAGTTAAATTGGTAGTTTAACTTCTTGTGTGTTTACAAGCTTTAAATGTTTATGCCTATTATGGTCTTGTGAAGCATGACTTGGTTATGTATGAATATACATTGATGTGTGTGATGATGGATGTGTGCTATATACGATGGATGTTATGACGTGGTTTAAAAGTATAATTGGCACTAGTTAACTTACCGGGTATAAATGATCGATCATTAGGATTAGTGTGCACACGGTTAAGTCAAATTCGCGCGTGGTCTTGGTGGCGTTAAGCCATCAAGGAGGAGTTCGATGATGTAATATTCCACAGGAAATGTTTATATATTATACGTGATGATGAGTGGAATCCCATCCGTAAGGCATGTGGTGATGAGTGTAATCCCATCCATGCGAGGTCTGGTGATGAGTGTAATCCCACCGAGGTAATGTTTTTGTTGAGTGTAATCCGCATATCCGAGTAAACTAATAGTGGCCAATGTACTTGATCTTGTGGTTATATTGTTTAGATAAGTGCTTTGTCTTGTTGAGCTTAATATGAAGTAAGATGCCATATTATTGACCTTGAGAAGCTAGCTAGACTACTATGTTGATGCCTACGCATGTTTGTGTGTTGCTAAGGATTTAATGCTTGAACCTTGCATTTTTGTTGTTTTTGGTTTTAGAGCATCCTCACTAAGCTTCTTGCTTACGCTCTCATTTTTGACAATGTAGATCAGTAGCGTGGAGTTAGCAAGGAGCAAGGAAAGGGGCATTCCAAGCTTTTGTAGTTGCTTAAGTATGGTTTAGTAAATAAAGTAGTAGTTTAGCAATGGGGCTGCTATGCGTTTGTATGAGCGTTGTATGACTCACATATGTTGAATGATGTTTATGTTATGCTTCGGATTTGGAAACCATATTATGCTTTGGTCAAATACTTGTGATGAATGGTTATTCCTTTGGATGCTATAGGTTGTTTTTGGATGAACATGTAAACCTTGTGTGAAGACATGTGTCTTTTGGCTTTCTAAGCTTTTAAGTATGTCTTAATATGAAATATCTATCTTTATGTGAATGCTATGTTGTGAATGCCTTGTCATTCATCTAAATTGTTCTACATGCTAGTTCTTCGTTGTGAAACGTTGTATGAATGCTTGAATGTGGCTAGGGAAGTCTTAAAATGCATTTAGTGTGGAGCATTGTGTTGTTTTGCTGCCAACTGGTGTCTTGCAGTGCAGGGCGTATCGATATGCCTAAGGGCCGTATTGATACGCCTAAGGGCCGTATCGGTACGGTCCTACACTTTGGGACACAGATTTGGCTAGGAGTACTGATACTCGGGGGTGTATCGATACGCCCAAAGCTCACTGGAATTCTGAGATTTTCATGAGTCTTTGGCGTATCGGTACGAGCTCTAGGCGTATCGGTACGGTTTTCTCTCGTTGACCGCGATATGTTGACCGAGAAAGGCGTATCGATACGCTCAAGGGCTGTATCGATACGGTCTTCCTGTGTTGACTGAAGGCAGTTGACTTGGTCAAGGCGTATCGATACCCTTGACTGGTGTATCGATACAACCTGCTCTGTAAGTGTAAAATGGGTTGTTTAACATGTTGTTTTGGCTTGGTTGCTTTTACCTCGTGATGTTTTCCGCTGTCGTGATCACTTAGGAAATAATTTGCCTTTAGACAAGTTTTAATTAAAAGAAATTTTCTAGGGTTGCTAACCGAGGTGGGACCTTAACGGGTTTCACATCGGTTTTCCCAGTGTAGCCTACTTGGACCGGTCAGCCGACCAGACCGGGACGAGGGGGTTACATTTGTTGGTATCAGAGCCTGAGGTTACCGAGACCTCGGGCAGGTAAGTGAGGTAAGTTTGATGAGTTAAGTAATTGTTATGTTTCGGTGTATGCTATGCCATGTATGCTTGTTGTTTGTTCATTCGTATGGTGTTTGGAAGCATGATTGTTGTGTCTAGTGTTGTATCGAGTTCCCATTGCTACTATTACTTAATTTGAAAAAGTTTTGTAAAGGAAGATATTTGAGCACAATTGGACCCTTGCCTTTGCTAACTTAATCCTTATATGTTTGTTTGTTGTATTTGTTATCTTGCTAGCTGTAACATGAGACCACGAGGGAGGCCTAGGATGGTTCAACTGGAACCACATGCACAAGCTCCGGGAGTTGAGCAAATTGGTGGGGCGCAGGCTCCTCAACCTCCTCCACCTCCTCCTCATCAAGAGGGAGGCGAGGCGGGAGCCGAGGGCGTAGAACCTCAGGTTGGCCAAGGACCGGCCGAAATAGATTTAGCTCCTCTAGTTCAGGCAATAGCAGGGGCTTTTCAGGCTGCAGTGGCTGGAGGTCAGGCAGTGGCACAACCCCAGGGAGAGGGTACTGGTTTACCATTAGATAGGCTCCGCAGTTTAGGAGGTGAAGAGTTCAGAGGATCTACACTGGAGAGATTTGAGTTGTGGTTAGAGAAGACCGTCCGTATTCTGGCACAGATGGGATGTACCGGGGAACGCAAGCTAGGGTGTGTTATATCTTTGCTTCAAGGTGATGCCTACACTTGGTGGGTCACCATCACTATGGGTATGGAAGAGGCTGAGATCACTTGGGAGTTTTTCGAGTCAGCTTTTCGTAAGAAATATATGGGTCCTCGATATCTCGATGAGAAGACGAGGGAATTTATGGCTTTGCTTCAGGGGAGTATGACTGTGACAGACTATGAGATCAGATTTTTCAGATTGAGTTAGTATGCATCTTAGCTTGTTCCTACTGAAGTGGAACGTTGTAACCGTTTCCGCTATGGGTTGAATGAAGAGATCAAGAGGTACACTTTAGCTTCTGACTACACAAATTTTGATGTCTTGGTCGCTAGGGCCAAGGACTTAGAGCACAATTTGGGCTTGACCAAACGATCCGGTGGTTCTAGTTCTGGGAAAAGATCTAGTGACTTTGATAGAGGCGATGCCAAGAGGCATCGGGACAACATGCATCACTATGACCATAGACATGGTGGAGGTAACCACGGTAGAGGCCATCAGGGTCAGAGGGCTGGAGGGCGGTTGCCCACGTGTGCTAGTTGCAGGAGGAATCACACCGGTGAGAGTTGGTGGAATTTTCACTCGTGTTGAAGCTGTGGAGCTAGGGATCATATTAGGTGTGACTGTCCACATCAGGTGGGGCAGGCACCATTTCAGGCTCCTGCTAGAGCCAATGACTTTCAGAGAGGCCACGGGTGTGGTAGAGGTTACTTCCAGCCGAGGAATGATTGCCAGAGGAACATAGCGCACGTAGTTGCAGTCCAGCTAAAGGTCGGAGGCCAGGCCAGAGTTTACGCTCAGCGTGGGGATCAGCATGGCACATATGTGATTGCAGGTAACTTCTCGATACAGTATTTGGGTTTGCTTTCTTTGATTGACTCCAGGTCTACACATTCTTATATACTGAGTGAGCATGCAAAGTTGTTGAAACTGCCTTGTGAAATATTAGAGGTAGGAGTTAGTGTTACTAGTTCCTTCGGGGATACGGTAATAGTTAGGAAGATGTACAGAAGATGTCCGCTTATGATTCAGGGACATGTGTTTCCAGTGGATATGATGGAGCTACCATTTTATGGCTTTGATGTGATTCTGGGCATGGACTGACTCACTAAGCATAGAGCTAGGATAGATTTTGAGACTAAGAGGATTTCCTTGAGACTCGCAGATGATTATGAGATAGTGGTGGTAGGTGAGAATGTGAAGTTCTTATCGAATGTAGTTTCAGTTCTAGAGGCTAAGAGGTTAGTTGAGATGGGTTGCGAAGCAAATTTGGCCTATGTGATGAATCCAAACATGAGTGAGGTTAGACCTCAAGACATCCGGACAGTGTGTGACTTTCCAAGTGTGTTTCCAGAAGAGTTGTCAGGTTTACCACCTGATAGAGAGGTAGAGTTTACTATAGAGACTTATTCAGATTCAGCTTCTGTTTCGATTGCTCCATATCATATGACACCGAAAGAATTGAAAGAGTTGAAGACTCAACTGCAAGAGTTGACAGATAGAGGCTTCATTCGACTGAGTTCTTCGTCTTGGGGCGCTCTAGTTTTGTGTGTAAAGAAGAAAGATGGAAGCATGATAATGTGTATAGATTACAGACAATTGAATTAGTTAACAGTGAAGAACAAATATCTGTTGCCGAGAATTGATGATTTGTTTTACGAGTTGAGAGGGGCATCAGTCATTTCGAAGATCGATTTGAGATCCGGTTACTATCAACTGAAGGTAAGAGAAGTTGATGTACCGAAGACGGCCTTTAGGACTAGATATGGTCACTATGAGTTTTTAGTCATGCCTTTTGGGTTGGCTAACGCACCGGCTGCTTTCATGGATATGATGAATAGGATCTTCTATCAGTACCTAGATCAGTTTGTAGTTGTCTTCATAGATGACATCTTGGTGTATTCGCGTACCGAGGAAGACCATGACCGACACTTGAGGTTAGTTTTGCAGACTTTGTTAGACAATCAGTTGTATGCATAGTTGATCAAGAGTGAGTTCTAGATCCGAGAGGTAGTCTTCCTAGGGCACGTAGTGTCAGCCGATGGGATTAGAGTTGATCCGAAGAAAATAGAGGCTATTGTTGAGTGGAAGCAACCGAAGTCAGTAACAGAGGTTTGTAGCTTTCTAGGCTTAGCTGGATACTATAGAAGGTTCGTAGAAGGTTTCTCGAAGTTAGCCGCTCTATTGACACAATTACTTCAGAAGAGTGTTCAGTTTGAGTGGTCAGATGCAAGACAGCGAGCCTTTGAGAAGTTGAAAGAAGCTTTGACCCAAGCACCGATCTTGGTTTAGCCAGAGTTAGGGAAAGAATATGTAGTTTACAGTGATGCTTCCTATGTAGGCCAAGGTTGTATTCTCATGCAAGACAAGAGAGTAGTGGCTTATGCCTCTAGACAGTTGAAGGCTCATGAGCGTAACTATCCGACCCATGACATAGAGTTAGCTGCAGTTGTGTTTGCTCTGAATATTTGGAGGCATTATTTGTACGGTGAGAAATGCACAATGTACATAGATCACAAGAGTTTGAAGTATATCATGACTCGGCGAGATTTGAATCTCAGACAGCGTAGGTGGTTAGAGTTTCTAAAGAACTATGATCTTACGATTGAGTACCATCCGAGTAAGGCCAATGTAGTCGTCGATGCTTTGAGTAGAAAGATAGATGTAGATTTGAGAGCCATGTTTGCTAGATTGAGCTTGTCCGGAGATGGTGGCTTGGTGGCCGAGCTTTAGGTTAGACCTACTCTAGGTCAGTTGATTAGAGAGAAGCAGCTCTTAGATAGATCTTTGGCACCTCACGTGCAAGACATAGCCAAGGGTAGACCTTCAGACTACAGTTTCAGTACCGATGAGGTCTTGTGTTTCAGAAATAGGATAGTTGTGCCAGAAGACAGTGACTTGAGACATACGATCTTGACTGAAGCACACAGTAGTTCGTTTGCTATGCATCTTGGAAGTACGAAGATGTAGCGAGATTTGAAGAATGAGTACTTTGGGTTGGTTTGAAGAGAGATGTAGCCGACTTCATGAGTAAGTGTATGGTGTGTCAGAGAGTGAAGGCGGAACATCAGATTCCCTCAAGTTTGTTGCAACCGTTGAGAATTCCGGAATGGAAATGGGAGAATATCACCATGGATTTTGTTTCGGGCTTGCCTTTGACTCCTACGACGAAGAACTCAGTTTGGGTTATAGTAGACCGTTTCACGAAGTGTGCTCACTTCTTAGCAGTCAATACGACTTATACCCTTGATAGATTGGCCGATCTGTACATTGTTGAGATTGTTAGACTACATGGTGTGCCGAAGTCTATTGTGTCAGATAGAGATCTGAGGTTTACAGCTCGATTTTGGGAGTGTCTGCATACAGCTTTGGGTACCCGTTTGAATTTCAGCACGTCTTATCATCCTCAGACTGATGGTCAGTCAGAGAGGGTTATTCAGATTCTAGAGGACATGTTGCGTTGTTGCATCATTGATTTTTAGGGTACGTGGGAGAAGCACTTGCCTCTAGTTGAGTTTGCTTACAATAACAGTTTTCAGTCGAGCATTCAGATGGCTCCGTATGAGGCCTTGTATGATAGAAAGTGTACTCCAGTTTGGTGGGCTAAAGTGGGACAGAAGTTGTTACCTATGCCATATTTGCTTAAGGGGAGAACCGATAAAGTGAAATTGATTTGCGACCGCTTGAAGGCAGCTTCAGATAGACAAAAGTCCTATGCCGACTTGAAGAGGAAGGAAGTTGAGTTTTCAGTGGGTGAGAAGGTATTCTTAAAAGTGTCTCCGTTGAAGAAAGTGATGAGATTTGGCAGAAAGGGGAAGTTGAGTCCGAGGTACATAGGACTGTATGAGATTGTGAGGAGGGTTAGCCCAGTTGCTTATCAGTTGCGATTGCCATCCGAGCTAGAGAAGATACACGATGTGTTTCATGTTTCGATGCTCCGTAAGTATAGGTCAGATCCATCGCATGTTATTCTTGTAGAAGAGATTGAATTGAATCCGGATTTAACTTGTGATGAAGAACCAGTTGAGATCTTAGCTTCTGACAGCAATGTGTTGCGGGGTAGATCGATTGAGTTAGTAAAAGTGCGGTGGCAATGTCAAGGGGTGGACGAGGCCACTTGGGAGAGGAAGGAGGATATGGAAAGACAGTTTCCTTATCTCTTTCAGTTAGGTAATTTCAGGGATGAAATTCCTTATGTGGGGGAGAGTTGTAACACCCGTGTTTTTGGGTTAGGAGTTCGGTGTGTGTGTTGGGTTCGAGTCGTCCGAACCGGTTTAATTTAATTAGACCTTGGTTCTAATTTAAATGAGCCTAAATCCTAATAATGGCATTCTTGTAATTAATTCAAAACAAGGAAAAGTTATAAGCCTTTTAAAACAAAAAAAAGAATAGTCATCTTCTTCCCCTCTTTGTATCTAACGACCAAAAACCCAAACCCCTCCCAAATCACTATTCCATCCATTTTCTTCATCATTTCAAGGGCTTCTTTGAAGGTAACTTCGTTTTTGATCTCTTCTCCTTATCCCAAGCATTTCCATGGTTTTAGATTTCAAAACCATCAACATTTTAGTTTTTCCAAGTTTTCAAGGTTGAAGAAAAGTATGAATTTTTAATGGGTTTTCAACTTGTTTTTGGTTTGTTTAGTTAGGTTTTGAGTTAAGCTCACCTTAATACACCTCATATTTTGAAATGGAGGGATTTTGAGAAAAATACCGAAATGGGTCTTGGGGGCATTTTTGAAAGTGTCAAAACTTGAATTTTTGATGTGGTTTTGTGTTGAAAGGCTCATGGTATAGGGTTGTTAGAAAGGTGTTTTGGAAGGCTTTAGAGGTCATTTGGGTGTTGGATATGGTAGGTTTCAGCTGGGTATTATTGGAGTACGAAAATGTGAGTTTTGTGGTTAGTTTGGGTTTGAAACTATGAAGTTTTGGCTTGTGATTGTGGGTTGAGAATGTGGCTGAGTTTAGCATTGATTTGGTGAGTAATACCTTGTATTTTGATTGGCTAGAAGCAAGAGGAAACATCGGAGAGGGTTCGGGATCGGTTCCGGAAATTGTGGAGGCTTGAGTTGGCATTGCTTGGTTTGCTAAGGAAGGGTGGTGAGTGAAACTTTCAAATTTGTTTAAATTGGTTCAAGTGTGTGTAGTGGAGGTTTTGGAATGAGCTTGTTAGGCCATTCCAAGGTAGAAGTTAAATTGGCAGTTTAACTTCTTGTGTATTTACAAGCTTTAAATGTTTATGCCTATTATGATCTTGTGAAGCATGACTTGGTTATGTATGAATATACATTGACGTGTGTGATGATGGATGTGTGTTATATACGATGGATGTTATGATGTGGTTTAAAGGTATAATTGGCACTAGTTAACTTATCGGGTATAAATGATCGATCATTAGGATTAGTGTGCACACATTTGAGTCAAATTCACGCGTGGCCTTGGTGGCGTTAAGCCATCAAGGAGGAGTACGGTGATGTAATATTCCATCGGAAATGTTTATATATTATACGTGATGATGAGTGGAATCCCATCCATAGGGCATGTGGTGATGAGTGTAATCCCATCCATGCGAGGTCCGGTGATGAGTGTAATCCCACCGAGGTAATGTTGTTGTTGAGTGTAATCCGCATATCCGAGTAAACTAATAGTGGCCAATGTACTTGATCTTGTGGTTATGTTGTTTAGATAAGTGCTTTGTCTTGTTGAGCTTAATATGAAGTAAGATGCCATATTATTGACCTTGAGATACTAGCTAGACTACTATGTTGATACCTACGCATGTTTGTGTGTTGCTAAGGATTTAATGCTTGAACTCTGCATTGTCGTTGTTTTTGGTTTTAGAGCATCCTCACTAAGCTTCTCGCTTACTCTCTCATTTTAGACAATGCAGATCAGTAGCGTGGAGTTAGCAAGGAGAAAGGAAAGGGGCATTCCAAGCTTTTGTTGTTTCTCAAGTATGGTTTAGTAAATAAAGTAGTAGTTTAGCAATGGGGCTGCTATGCGTTTGTATGAGCGTTGTATGACTCACATATGTTGAATGATGTTTATGTTATGCTTCGGATTTGGAAACCATATTATGCTTTGGTCGAATACTTGTGATGAATGGTTATGCCTTTGGATGCTATAGGTTGTTTTTGGATGAGCATGTAAACCTTGTGTGAAGACATGTGCCTTTTGGCTTTCTAAGCTTTTAAGTATGTCTTAATATGAAATATCTATCTTTATGTGATTGCTATGTTGTGAATGCCTTGCCATTCATCTAAATTGTTCTACATGCTAGTTCTTGGTTGTGAAATGTTGTATGAATGCTTGAATGTGGCTAGGGAAGTCTTAAAATGCATTTAGTGTGGAGTCTTGTGTTGTTTTGCTGCCAACTGGTGTCTTGCAGTGCATGGCGTATCGATACGCCTAAAAGCCGTATCAGTACGGTCCTACACTTTGGGGCACAGATTTGGCTAGGAGTACCGATACTCGGGGGTGTATCGATACGCCCAAAGCTCACTGGAATTCTGAGATTTTCACGAGTCTTTGGCGTATCGGTACGGGCTCTAGGCGTATCGGTACAGTTTTGTCTCGTTGATCGCGAGATGTTGACCGAGAAGGGCGTGTCGATACGCATAAGGGCTGTCTCGATACGGTCTTCCTGTGTTGACTGAAGGCAGTTGACTTGGTCAAGGCGTATCGATACCCTTGAATGGTGTATCGATACGACCAGCTCTGTAAGTGTAAAATGGGTTGTTTAACATGTTGTTTTGGCTTGGTTGCTTTTATCTCGTGATGTTTTCCGCTGTCGTGATCACTTAGGAAATAATTTGCCTTTAGACAAGATTTAATTAAAAGAAATTTTCTAGGTTGTTAACCGAGGTGGGACCTTAACGGGTTTCACATCGGTTTTCCTCGTGTAGCCTACTCGGACCGGTCAGCCGACCAGACCAGGACGAGGGGTTACAAATAGATGCTTCTTGAGGTGGAGACTTACATAGTTTGAAATGGGTTCAATATGACAGTTATTATTTAGTAGATGTTTTTCCTCTTTCACCCATAAGTTTTTTTCTCTAGAGTGAAGTTTGTTGCAGAAGCCTTAAAAACAAACCATTTTGACTAACAAGTCACATCATCGACTAATGGGAGCTAACAACCTTGTGACAAAAATTCGATAATTCGATAACATAAGTAACCCAAATGTTACATTTTCAAAATCAACAAGAAAAATCAATCCCTCCGAAAACCAAAGTGACCAACCATATAGTTTACCCTTCATAAAACTATCTTGCATTGCTAAAAAATACTAGTCCTTATTTTATTTGGCTGAATGAGTTCTTGGGTTTTAATGTTGATGATTAAAAGGTGGTTTGGATTCTTGGAATTTTTGTATCATAAATTGGTTTTATTACAAATCATTTTGTTTGATAATCTTTCGTTATCGGTCTACTTTTTTTTCATGGTTTCATCCGACATCTTGATGTTTGTGGTTGATTTGAAGTGTAACCATTTTGGGTATATCTATACTCGCATTCGACATAAGAAGGTGAAAAAAGAGAAGAAAATACATAAAATAATAACACATTTCGTATTTATTTATTTATTTCACTTGGTAGGAAGCAAATAATAGAAATCAATATATAAATATTTATAAATATATATTTATATTTTTAGTCACTTAGAGATTGAGATTTTTCATAGTAACTAAACAAAAGTATCAATCATAAGAGTTCCAATCCTATTAGTTGTTAACCTTGCAAGTCTTGTAGCAGGAACCTACAATGTTATTGATTCTTCCAACATCTGCCACGTAAAAAATTTAAACCGATTAAGAATGTTATATGCAAAAAAAAATGGAATTAACCTTGTATTAACTAAATGGAGAAAATGATTTTAGCATATAAACATACCAGTAGGATTGTAAGCGTTAATTATGTAGTTTGCACAAGCAGTGGTGCAATCGTAAACGATGGGAGTGGGCTGAACTTTGCACTTTATCATGCAAAAAGCCATACAAAGTGCTATTTTTATAGGACTGAATAGAGGAAAGCAACGAGGTGCACAAATTTTAACACAAGAGCCTATCCCGTTTTTAACACCAATGTTCGATTCATTAACTCCCTGCACTTGGCCCACTAGTAGAGCCTTCATCATCAGCACCATCAAACTCACCGCCATCAATTTCTTTGACGCCATGACTACTTCACTCAATAATCTTGTTTATTTTTCTCCTCTTATGTTTCTCTGTGATGTATCAAGGGTTGAATACGTTCGTATTTATAGGGTTAAGCTTAAGAAGCACTCTCGTCTTCAAAGGTAAAAAAAGCTTAATCAAGGAACTTTGTGATTTCATTTGCATTTATATTTTATATCCTTTAGAATCACTTTAACATGGAATTTTTATTCAACGTGTTTATATTTTTGTTCTACAAGTAAACGAAAAATTCAAATGGCTTAAAAAGGCAATTTTTGCATATGTTATTAATCCCAAATCAGAAAACTTTCCACATCATTTTTAATTAAGTCATTTTAGTTATTGTAGTCTTCCAAATCAGCAATATTACCCCTTAATTTTAATTTAATCAATTTAGCCCTAAAAACTCCTAAAATGCATTAATATCGGACTATGATTGTCGTTGACTAACAAAGCAACTAAAATTTGTGTATGCGGTCTTTGTATGATTACACATCTGTTGTTAATACATATTGTCATGTCATTGTTTGATCGGCTAAGAGATGGAAAGAGAGAATAGTCGAATGTCAATAGAGATGAAACAAATCTGCATTAAAATGACTTTATTTGAAAGTTCATAGACAAAATATGTCATTAAACCAATAGTTTAATATAAATAATGTGATTATATTAAACTAGTGTTTGAATCCTTGCATTGCTTCAGTTATGTTGTTCATATTTTGACAACTTTACCATCATATACGCAAAATTACAATATAGTAATTTAATTTTAAAAATCTAAGAATGAACTTTGGTATATTTAGAATACATTAATAACAATAATTGATTTTGATATTAGGAAATAAAATATGCTTTATAGAACATTTTCTTAACATAATTATATTTGTATATATATTTTCTTGATATGAATATAATCATATTAAGAAATTATGTTAAATAGTTTTTAATATCTCTGTTTTTAATATAAATATAAATGATAGATATTTATATAGAGCTATATTTTTTACACAATATGTGAAAACAATTACATAATTCGTCCTATTTAAACAATAAAAACTATAGTTCTAAATCCCTCATCTAGAATCCTAAATCCTAAATCTAAACTCTAAAATCTTAACTAATAAACCCTAAATTAAACCATTAAGCACTAAAATTTACATGCTTGTGTAGTTTTCACAACTTGTGTATCAAAATACTTTTCATTTATATAAGCATATAAAGAAAGTCATAATGCTAAACAATACCTCTAACGTTTGATTTAATAGTCACTTTGGAATATATTCTTTTATGAATCATTTATATATTCATAGTTTAATTTTGGGCCCAAATGACCCAAAATGACCATCCGTGGAAGAAAATCATTATTCAAGAAATGACTAACGCCTTAAAATGATGTTGCACACCTATATAAATAGTTCAGTTACCAAACTAGGAAAGAGAAAATTGTTCGGTTAAATTTGATGTACTTTACCCTTTTTAGTATCTCTTTTTTTAATATAAATATAAATGATAGATATTTATATAGAGTTGTATTTTGTTACACAAATTGGGTAAAAGAATTGCATCACCCTTACTATTTAAACTATAAAAACTAAAAATCTAAACCCTTAATCTAAATATCCTATATTGTAAATCTAAACTCTAAAATCTTAACTGATAACCCTAAACTAAGCCATTAAGCCCTAGAATTTACATGTTTGTTTAAGCTTTAGTTTACACAACTTGAGTATCAAAATATTGACGGCCATGGGAGATTTCCGATTAATGGAGCCTCGATCCTTTGATCTGAACGATAAATAGATGCTTCTTGAGGTGGAGACTTACATAGTTCGAAATTGGTTCAATATGTAACACCCCAATTTTGGGCTTGGAAGTTTAGGGTCTGAACCGGACCGATTTAAATTACGGTTCGAATATAAAAGGTGGTTTTAGGGAAAGCCTAGTTCGGGATGTATTAAAAATATGGAAAAATATCTAAAAATCCTCTTTTATTATATATAAGAGAGTGGTGAAATCAATTTTACAAAATGGGGTTTGGAATTATGACATTTCAAGTTAGTGACTAAAATGTAATTTTCGAAAAGTTGGTGACTGTTTTAAAAGGATTGAAACTTTGAATCTTTAAGGAGCTAATTTACCCAAGGGAGGGTTTCTCCAGATTTTAAAGATTTATTTAATGTTAATTAATAAGATAAAAAGAGGGAAAAGAGATATTTTAGTTTTATAACTAACTTTTGACAAAATTTTCCCATTTCATTTTCTCTCCATTTTCCCTCAGCCAAACACATTTCCACAACCACTTTTCCTTTGATTTTCACACCTAAAGTTGAGATTTCAATCTCTAAATGATTTCTAATCATTTCTACATCAAATCCTCATCATTTGCTCATTGAATTTTCAAGAATTTTGGCTCTAAACAAGGAGAAATCCACATTTAGAGGTATGGACGTCCTTCTCCTCTAAATACTCAGTTCTTTACTGAAATTCCCAAGTTCTCAATCCTTAGTTTGAGTTTTATTAAAGGTTTTGATGTTGTGATCTTGATTTTGGCTTAAAATACAAGATTTGGATTTAATTTTGAATAAATTCGTATTAAATGATTGGGCTCTGTTTTGAGATGTCTTCTTGATGTATTTTGGATGAATAAATGATGTGTAATTGAGGTTTAATCAATGCAATCCCGAATAGGTTGATTTTCCTAAGTTTTTACTTGAGTTAATGGTGGTTTTTGGGGTGATTTTGATGTTCTGCTATAGCTGGAGGTATAAGGAAGTGTTTAGGTCCTTTTTGGATGTTAATTGATGTCTAAGAATGATTGGAATTGATGAATCTTGGCTGGGTAATGTTGTAGAGGTGTTTGGATGTGAATTCGGTTGTGTTTGGTAGCCGAAATGTGAGTTTTGATGAGAGCAGCGAGTTAAGTGTGTTGGCTGGAGATTTTAATGCATGATGATGCATTAATCCTCTGCTTTGATGTGTTTAAAACAGGGGAGACATCTTTGGATCCTTGTGGTGTTGATCCGGAGGCTTGATCGGTGTTTTGGCAAGCTTGCAAAACGGAATCGGTGAGTGAAGTTTGGTTTTCAGCTTTGAAACCAATGTTGGAAGGTTATGGGAGCTTAGTTTAAGTCTAAACAACTTAGCTAAGCTCAAGAGTAAGTTTTCGGAGAAACTCTCTTTTTGATGAACCATGAGATGGTTGAATGCAATGTGTTTATTTTGCAAGTTTAAATTCTGTTTTGGAAGCATATTTTAGCATGTTTAATGCTGGGTTTGTAAGCCATGTGTTGAAGGATGCTCAAGGTTAGAGATCCTTGGTTTGACATTGATAAATGTGGTTTTGATGCATAGTGATGCATGATGGTTTAATGGCTTTGTTAAATGCTTTAAAACAGTGGATTGATGATGATAAATGATGTATATTGGCAAGTGATGTGTTGGTTTAAAAGTACTTGAATCGGATATAGTTAGCCGGCTATAGGATTGGGTGCACCGTGAATAAAGTCGCCTTGGATGTTGAGGGGTTGTGATTGTACCGTAAACTCCATCCAAGTACACTAACGAGATGGTTAAGATCACAATGGTGGTTAAAAGTCCATGTGTGGATCTTGTGTTGTGTGTCCCGTGTTCTCGTTAGTGATGTTATACAACTACCAACTAGTGATTTGGAGGGGTTGTGATTGTACCGTAGACTCCATCACGGGTGTTGAGGGGTTGTGATTGTACCGGTAAACTCCACCTTGAGTGTTGGTAGTGTGTATGAAGCGTATGGGACAACGCTTGTAATCCGCGTATCCGATTGTGTTTTGAGTTGAAAAATGGTTATGGATTATCACTTGAAAGCCAATATGACATGTTGTTGAATTGAAGCATGAGATGCTTGGTTTGTATGCATAGATACATGATAAATGTTGTTTTGAAATTAAAGGCCTTGGAAAGGTGTTTTTACAAAGTGCATTATTGTGTTGTTTTATTAGAGCATTTCTCACTAAGCATACGTGCTTACGCTCTCTCTTTCTTGAACCAATAATGCAGAGCATTGAAGTGCTTAAAGGGCAGCAAGGAGGTCTAGGATCCAAGTGGAAGTCTAAGCTCATGTATGGTGACTATTTTCACAACACTATTAGCTTTTGGTATTTGGCAATGGGAACCTAGGTTGTGTTTTTGGGAGATGTTTTGGACTCCCAAAGTTTGGCTTAATGCCTATGATGATTTGGTTATGTAATTGGCCACTTTGGTGTTTGCTTTGATGACTTGATGTTTGGTTGGTGTTGAGTATTAGGTTGCATGCCTATAGTTTGAGGTTCTTCCTAATCGATGCTATGGATGTGTCTTGATGATGCTTTTATGTTCCTTTAGTGCATAATGACTTGTTGGCATGATTTGGGCGTCATAGGTATCCGTTTGATGTGTCGAATGCTTGTTAAACCAGCAAATTTCTGCAATTCTGGGCAGGCCGTATCGGAACGGGTGCTACCGTTTCGGAACAGGGGCTTGAAATGGCCTTAACGTTTCGAAACGGGTAGAGACGTTCCGAAACGTTTTTGCTACTGCCAAGTCCTGTTTCGAAACAAGTTTCGAAACGATCCCGCGTTTCGGAACGGTCCTTCCCCGTTTCGGAACACTCGACCGTTGGACACTGAATCTTATGGTTATATGTTTTGAAATCCTCACGTTTTAGTCCCGATTTTTATATGTGCAATTGTTTGAGTTTGGAATGTCCGTTTAAGATGAAATTTGGCAGAAAAGCATGAAACATGATTAATTTCATAATGGTAACTTAAAAGTTGGCAAGGTTCTCTTAATTTCCAGAATTTACAAATTGGTCCCTAAATTCGTATGTTGTGCAATTGAGTCCCTTATTGTTTTCCGATTGCTGTGATTTTTGAGTATGCTTATCTCAAGAGCACACCTAGGGTTAATATGCATTTAGACATGGTTAAAAAGAAAAAAAAGGGTCGTTAATCAAGGTTGACTTTCGGGTTGACTTTGGTTTTCTCCGTGTAATCTTCGTAGTTCGGGTCAACCGTCTAGGCCGGGCTAAGAGGGTTACACAATATGACAGTTATTCTTTAGTAGATGTTTTTTTTCTCCTTCACCCATAAGTTTTTTTTCTCTAGGGTGATGTTTGATGCAGAAGCCTTAAAAACAAACCATTTTGACTAAAAAGTCACATCATCGACTAACGAGAGCTATGTAACCCCCTTAGCCCGGCCTAGATGGTTGACCCGAACTACGAAGATTACACGGGGAAAACCAAAGTCAACTCGAAAGTCAACCTTGATTAATGACCCTTTTTTTCTTTTTAATCTTGTCTAAATGCATATTAACCCTAGGTGAACTCTTGAGATAAGCATACTAAAAAATCACAGCAATTGGAAAACAATTAGGGACTCAATTTGTAAATTCTGGAAATTACGAGGACTTAGCAAATTTTTTAGTTACCATTATGAAATTAGTCATGTTTCATGCCTCTCTGTCAAATTTCATCTCAAACAGACACTCCGAACACAAGCAATTGCATAAGCAAAGTTCAGGACCAAAATGTGAAGATTTCAAAACATATAACCATATGATTCAGTGCCCAACGGTCGAGTGTTCCGAAACGGGGGATGACCGTTCCAAAACGCGGGACCGTTCCGAAACCTGTTGCGGAACAGGGCTTGACAGTAGCAAATCCGTTTCGGAACGGCTCTACCCGTTTCGAAATGCCTTGGCCATTTCAGGCCACCTGTTCCGAAACAGTAGCACCCGTTCCGATACGGGCTGCCCAGAAATGCAGGATTTTTCTGGTTTATCACCCTTTCGACCCAACAAACACATACATAAGACCTCCTTATCATGCCAACAAGTCATCAAACATTAAGGGAACATATTAGCATCATCAAAACTCAATCATGGCATCATTCAAGGAAAATCCCAAATCTATAGGCATGCATCCTATAATGAAAATCATGCAATCATCAAATCACCAAAACCAAATACCAAATGGCCCTTTACATGCTCCAAACACCATAAGCAATAAACCAAACTTAGGGAGTCCAAAACATCTCCCAAAAACACAATCTAGGTTCCCATTGCCAAATACCAAACGCTAATAGTGTTGTGAAAATAGTCACCATACATGAGCTTAAACTTTCACTTGGATCCTTGACCTCCTTGCTGCCCTTTAAGCACTTCAATGCTCTGCATTATTGGTTCAAGAAAGAGAGAGCGTAAGCACACATGCTTAGTGAGGAATGCTCTAATAAAACCACAATAATGCACTTTGTAAAAACACCTTTCCAAGGCCTTTAATTTCAAATCAACATTTATCATGCATCTATGCATACAAACCAAGCATCTCATGCTTCAATTCAACAACATGTCATATTGGCTTTCAAGTGATAATCCACAACCATTTTTCAACTCAAAACACAATCGGATACGCGGATTACAAGCGTTGTCCCTTACGCTTCATACACACTACCAATATCAAGGTGGAGTTTACCAGTACAATCACAACCCCTCAACACCCGTGATGGAGTCAACGGTACAATCACAACCCCTCTACATCACTCATTGGTAGTTGTATAACATCACTAACGAGAACACGTGACACACAACACAAGATCCACACATGGACTTTTAACCACCATTGTGATCTTAACCATCTCGTTAGTGTACTTGGATGGAGTTTACGGTACAATCACAACCCCTCAACATCCAAGGCGACTTTATTCACGGTGCACCCAATCCTATAGCCGGATAACTATATCCGATTCAAGTACTTTTAAACCAACACATCACTTGCCAATATACGTCATTTAACATCATCAATCCACTGTTTTAAAGCATTTAACAAAGCCATTAAACCATCATGCATCACTATGCATCAAAACCACATTTATCAATGTTAAACCAAGGATCTCTTACCTTGAGCATCCTTCAACACATGGCTTACAAAACCAGCATTACACATGCTAAAATATGCTTTCAAAACAGAATTTAAACATGCAAAATGAACACATTGCATTCAACCATCTCATGGTTCATCAAAAAGAGAGTTTCTCCGAAAACTTACTCTTGAGCTTAACTAAGTTGTTTAGACTTAAACTAAGCTCCCATAACCTCCAAACATTGGTTTCAAAGCTGAAAACCAAACTTCACTCACCGATTCCGTTTCGCAAGCTTGCCGAAACACCGATCAAGCCCCCGGATCAACACCACAAGGATCCGAAGATGTCTCCCCTGTTTTAAACACATCAAAACAGAGGATCAATGCATCATCATGCATTAAAATCTTCAGCCACAACACCTAAACTCGCTGCTCTCACCAAAACTCACATTTCGGCTACCAAACACAACCGAAATCACATCCAAACACCTCTACAACATTACCCAGCCAAGATCCATCAATTCCAATCATTCTTAGACAACAATTAACATCCAAAAAGAACCTAATCACGTCCTTATACCTCCAGCTATAGCAGAACATCAAAATCATCCGAAAAACCACCATTAACTCAAGCAAAAACTTAGGAAAATCAACCTATTCAGGATTGCATTGATTAAACCTCAATTACACATCATTTATTCATCCAAAATACATCAAGAAGACATCTCAAAACAGAGCCCAATCATTTAATACGAATTTATTCAAAATTAAATCCAAATCTTGTATTTTAAGCCAAAATCAAGATCACAACATCAAAACCTTTAATAAAACTCAAATTAAGGATTGAGAACTTGGGAATTTCAGTAAAGAACTGAGTATTTAGAGGAGAAGGACGTTCATACCTCTAAATGTGGATTTCTCCTTGTTTAAAGCCAAAATTCTTGAAAATTCAATGAGCAAATGATGAGGATTTTGTGTAGGAATGATTAGAAATCATTTAGAGATTGAAATATCAACTTTAGGTGTGAAAATCAAAGGAAAAGTGGCTGTGGAAATGTGTTTGGCTGACGGAAAATTAAGAGAAAAAGAAATGGGAAAATTTTGACAAAAGTTAGTTATAAAACCAAAATATCTATTTTCCCTCCTTTCCTTTTATTAAATAACATTAAATAAATCTTTAAGATTTAAAAAAAAATCTGGAGAAACCCTCCCTTGGGTAAATTAGCTCCTTAAAGATTCAAAGTTTCAATCCTTTTAAAACAGTCACCAACTTTTCAAAAATTACATTTTAGTCACTAACTTGAAATGTCATATTTCCAAACCCCATTTTGTAAAATTGATTTCACCACTCTCTTATATATAATAAAAGAGGATTTTTAGATATTTTTCCATATTTTTAATGCATCCCGGACTAGGCTTTCCCTAAAATCACCTTTTATATTCGAACCGTAATTTAAACCGGTCCGGTTCAGACCCTAAACTTCCAAGCCCAAAATTGGGGTGTTACAACTCTCCCCCCCCCCCCTTAAGAAATTTCGTCCTCGAAATTTACCTGAAGGAAAAAGGTACGGAAACTGCTTCAACATGTCATCCTTCTGTTCCCACGTGGCTTCTTCAGCACCACGATGCTTCCACAACACCTTTACCAACTCAATGGTCCTTCCTCGAAGAACTTTACTATCCGAATCCAGAATCTCCACCGGTTCCTCATCATAGGTCAAATCCGGATTCAACTCCACTTCTTCCACAGGCATCACATGAGAAGGATCCGATCTATACTTCTGAAGCATAGAAACATGAAACACATCATGAATCTTTTCTAACTCTTGCGGTAACCTCAACTTGTACGCAACAGGACCCACACGCTCAATCACCTCGTATGGTCCAATGTACCTAGGGCTCAACTTACCCTTTCGGCCAAACCTCATCACCTTTTTCCAAGGCGAAACTTTCAAAAACACACGGTCACCCACCGCATACTCAATCTCCTTACGCTTCAAATCCGCGTAAGACTTTTGCCGATCAGAAGCTGCCTTCAAATGCTCACAAATGAGCTTCACCTTCTCGGCGATTCCTTTCAACAAAGCTGGCATTGAAACCAATTTCTGACCCGTTTCAGCCCAACAAAAAGGAGTCCTACACTTCCTCCCGTACAAAGCTTCATAAGGTGCCATTTGAATACTTACCTGATAACTATTATTATAGGCAAACTCCACCAAAGGCAAATGTTTCTCCCAAGAACCCTGAAACTCAATCACACAGCACCTCAACATATCCTCTAACACCTAGATAACACGCTCAGACTGTCCATCCGACTGCATAAGATGTACTGAAATTCAACCGTGTACCCAAAGTCTGATGCAAACACTGCCAGAAACGCGATGTAAACCTCGGATCCCTATCCGACACAATCGACTTAGGCACACCATGCAGCCGCACAATCTCAGCAATGTACAGCTCTGCAAGCTTATCCAAAGTGTACGTAGTATGCACAGGCAAGAAATGCGCACACTTCGTCAGGCGATCCACAATCACCCACACTGAATTCTTCTTCGATGGCGACAAAGGCAAACCAGACACGAAGTCTATGGTAATCCTTTCCCACTTCCACTCAGGAATCCTCAACGGTTGCAACAACCCTGAAGGAAACTGATGCTCAGCCTTAACTCGCTGACATACCATGCACTTGCTTACAAACTCAGCAACATTTTTCTTTAAACCCACCCAATAGTACTCATCACAAAGATCCCGGTACATCTTAGTACTACCAGGGTGCATAGCAAAAGGACTACTATGACCTTCAGTCAGAATAGCACGCCTCAAATCAGCATCATTGGGCACTACTATCCGACTCCCAAAGCATAAAACTCCATCACCATTAAAGCAGAAATCCGATGGCCTATCCTCCGCAATATCTTGAACATGTGGTACTAAGGAGTCATCCAACAACTGCTTTTCCTTTATCAACTGAACCAAGGATGGTTTCACTTGCAACTCAGCCACAAGACCACCATCACGCGAAATGCTCAGACTGGCAAACATAGCCCTCAACTCCACAGCTACCTTCCTACTCAAGGCATCCGCTACAACATTAGCTTTACCTGGATGGTACTCGATAGTCAAATCGTAATCCTTAAGCAACTCCACCCAACGTCATTGCCTAAGATTCAACTCTTTCTGAGACATCAGATACTTCAAACTCTTATGGTCCGTGTACACAGTGCACTTCTCACCATACAGGTAATGTCTCCAAATTTTCAAAGCAAAAACCACCGCAGCTAACTCAATGTCATGCGTAGGATAATTGCGCTAATGCACCTTCAACTGACGTGATGCATAAGCCACCACCTTACCTTCTTGCATCAACACACATCCCAAACAAACATAGGACGCATCACTATACACCACAAACTCTTTCCCTGATTCAGGTTGAACCAAGATAGGAGCTTGCGTCAAAGCTGCCTTAAGCTTCTCAAAAGCCTGTTGTCTCGCTTCCGTCCACTCATACTTAATATCCTTCTGCAACAACTTCGTCAAAGGTGCAGCAATCTTTGAAAACCCATCCACGAACCTCCGATAGTATCCTGCCAAACCAAGGAAACTACGGACTTCATGAACAGACTTAGGAGGCTTCCAATTCATCACTGCCTCAATCTTTTGAGGATCAACAAGAATTCCCTCAGCAGAAACCACATGACCAAGAAACACAACTTCTCTAAGCCAGAACTCACACTTGCTCAGCTTGGCATAAAGCTGATTCTCCAACAAAGCTTGCAACACAATTCTCAAATGCCCTTCATGCTCCTCCTCAGTACGAGAGTACACGAGAATATCATCAATGAACACCACAACAAATTTATCCAAGTATTCATGGAACACTCTATTCATCATGTCCATGAAAGCTGTAGGAGCATTCGTCGAACCAAACGGCATCACAAGAAACTCATAATGCCCATACCTCGTTCTGAAAGCTGTCTTTGGTACATCCACATCCTTCACCTTCAGCTGATAATACCCTGACCTTAAGTCAATTTTAGAGAACACAGCCGCTCCCCGAAATTGATCAAAAAGATCATCAATTCTCGGCAACGGATACCAATTCTTGATAGTCAACTTGTTAAGCTGACGGTAATCAATGCACATTCTCATAGTGCCATCCTTTTTCTTCACAAACAAGACCGGTGCACCCCAAGGTGACACACTCGGCCGAATGAAACCACGATCAAGAAACTCCTGAAGTTGCGTCTTCAGCTTTTTCAACTCCTTAGGTGCCATTCGATAAGGAGTAATGGACACTGGAGTTGTGTTTTCATACAGCTCAATTCCAAACTCCACCTCGCGATTAGGAGGCAATCCAGGCAACTCCTCCGGAAACACACCAGGAAACTCTTGCACAGTCCTGATATCTTGCACACGCAACTCTTTAGAGCTAGGATTCATCACAAAGGCTAGGTAAGCTTCACAACCTTGCCTCAACATCCGGCTCGCTTCCAACGTAGACACCACATTGGCAAGAAACTTCACATTCTCACCAACCACCACCACTTCATAATCGTCCGCAAGTTTCAACGAAACTCGCTTATTCTCAAAATCCACAACAGCTCGATGCTCAACAAGCCAATCCATACCAAGGATTACATCAAAACCATAAAAAGGCAATTCCATAAGATCAACATGAAAAACATGATCTTGCACAACCAAGGGACATCTTCTATAAAGCTTTCGTGTAACAACAGTCTCACCAAAAGAACTAGTTACACGCATACCAACATCCAAAGACTCAACAGGCAAACCAAGCAATTGAGCATGTTCACGCAATATGTATGAGTGTGTAGATCCAGAATCAATCAAGGAAAGTAATGACAAGGATTGCAAAGTGAAAGTACCTGCGATCACATCCGTGTCATTCCTCCCCTCCCTCTGAGCATACACTCTGGCCTGGCCACCACCCTCAGGCTGAACAGCTACCACATGAGCCACATTCCTTCCACCATCCTCCCTGCGCTGGAAGTTACCACGGCCGCGCCCACGACCTCTCTGTGGTGCAACAACTCCAGGAGCACGTCCCTGACCACCACCGGCCAACAGAGGACACTCCCTCCTCATGTGATCCGCCGAACCACAGTTCCAGCACGAATTACCGGTCACCACAACAGGAGCCTGCACTTCCCTTGCTGCTCGAGGACAATCACGCCTCAGATGACCACGCGATCCACATGCCCAACATGTGTTCTGATCAACTCTCGCCCTGTCTCCCTGAACAGGCGCACCTTGCCCTCCACCACCACGCCTAACTGAAGACTGATACTTCCGATCACGTCCTCTCTTGTTCCGTCCGCCACCGGAACTATACTCAGCAGCTCGCTTGCCTGCACTAGAACCAACTCCTCTAGAAGATAAACCCAAATTCAACTCAATGTCTTTTGCTCTACCTACCAGCACATCAAAATCAGTGTACTCAGCAGCCAACATATAGGTCTTCACTTCCGTCACCAAACCATAACGGAAACGTTCACACCTCTCCCGCTCATCAGAGATAAGCTCATGTGCGTACTGACTGAGTCGGACAAACTGAACCTCGTACTCAGCCACTGACATGCTCCCTTGAGTAAGAGACATGAATTCCCTTTTCTTTTCATCTAGGTACCGCACACCCAGATACCTTCTCTTGAACGCGTTCAGAAAGAACGTCCAAGTCACATCAGCATCCTCCATTCCGGAGATAGTGGTTGTCCACCAGGTATACGCATCGTCATGCAACAACGATATTACACAGCCCAGCTTCTGCACTTCATTGCAGTTCATTTGTCCCAAAATTCTCTTGGTACTTTCCAACCAAGATTCAGAACCTTCAGCAGACAAACCCCTAAACTCAGTCCCTCCCAGACTGCGCAAGCGTTTCAGAGGTAGTCTAACATTAGCATCTCCCTGATGCCCAGCTCCATGAGCTCCAGCTAGCGCCGCCTGAAAGGCTCCAGCAATAGCCTGAATCAGCACTGTCATGTCAGGAGCAGCCTGCCCCTGCCCAGCTTCAGGTCCAGCGACCCCAGCACCAGCACCAGCTCCCTCACCCTCACCCCCAGCACCAGCACCACCAGGTGGAGGAGGTAAATCCACCACATTTTCAGCATTCTCTTCATTCTCATTTTGAGCCATAGCTCGCGTATTAATCCTCGTCTCTCTACGAGGTCCCATTTACTAAACAATGCAATCACAAATGCAATAAACAAAGTCAGGCTCAGCAAGGTAAGCAATCCAAGTACTCAAGCTCATTTTCAATTAAAAACAAATCATTTCATTAGCTTTGATATGGCAATGGGTCCCTCTAACATGCTTTACCACAACATAGACCACCATTGCAACATGCTTACAATTCATACATCATACTTTCACTAAACAAGCATACAAAGCAATCATACAGTTATCACCCACATAACCATTCCCTAATACTCGAGAACTCAGCTCTGATACAACCAAATGTAACCTCTTAGCCCAGCCTAGACGGTTGACCCGAACTACGAAGATTACACGGGGAAAACCAAAGTCAACCTGAAAGTCAACCTTGATTAACGACCCTTTTTTTCTTTTTAATCTTGTCTAAATGCATATTAACCCTAGGTGAACTCTTGAGATAAGCATACTCAAAAATCACAGCAATTGGAAAACAATTAGGGACTCAATTTGTAAATTCTAGAAATTACGAGGACTTAGCCAATTTTTGAGTTGCCATTATGAAATTAGTCATGTTTCATGCCTCTCTGTCAAATTTCATCTCAAACAGACACTCCGAACACAAGCAATTGCATAAGCAAAGTTCAGGACCAAAATGTGAAGATTTCAAAACATATAACCATACGATTCAGTGCCCAACGGTCGAGTGTTCCGAAACGGGGGATGACCGTTCCGAAACGCGATACCGTTCCGAAACCTGTTGCGGAACAAGGCTTGACAGTAGCAAATCTGTTTCGGAACGGCTCTACCCGTTTCGAAACGCCTTGGCCATTTCAGGCCACCTGTTCCGAAACAGTAGCACCCGTTCCGATACGGGCTGCCCAGAAATGCAGAATTTTTCTGGTTTATCACCCTTTCGACCCAACAAACACATACATAAGACCTCCTTATCATGCCAACAAGTCATCAAACATTAAGGGAACATATTAGCATCATCAAAACTCAATCATGGCATCATTCAAGGAAAATCCCAAATCTATAGGCATGCATCCTATAATGAAAATCATGCAATCATCAAATCACCAAAACCAAATACCAAATGGCCCTTTACATGCTCCAAACACCATAAGCAATAAACCAAACTTAGGGAGTCCAAAACATCTCCCAAAAACACAATCTAGCTTCCCATTGCCAAATACCAAACGCTAATAGTGTTGTGAAAATAGTCACCATACATGAGCTTAAACTTTCACTTGGATCCTTGACCTCCTTGCTGCCCTTTAAGCACTTCAATGCTCTGCATTATTGGTTCAAGAAAGAGAGAGTGTAAGCACACATGCTTAGTGAGGAATGCTCTAATAAAACCACAATAATGCACTTTGTAAAAACACCTTTCCAAGGCCTTTAATTTCAAATCAACATTTATCATGCATCTATGCATACAAACCAAGCATCTCATGCTTCAATTCAACAACATGTCATATTGGCTTTCAAGTGATAATCCACAACCATTTTTCAACTCAAAACACAATCGGATACGCGGATTACAAGCGTTGTCCCTTACGCTTCATACACACTACCAATATCAAGGTGGAGTTTACCGGTACAATCACAACCCCTCAACACCCGTGATGGAGTCTACGGTACAATCACAACCCCTCTACATCACTCATTGGTAGTTGTATAACATCACTAACGAGAACACGGGACACACAACACAAGATCCACACATGGACTTTTAACCACCATTGTGATCTTAACCATCTCGTTAGTGTACTTGGATGGAGTTTACGGTACAATCACAACCCCTCAAAATCCAAGGCGACTTTATTCAAGGTGCACCCAATCCTATAGCCGGCTAACTATATCCGATTCAAGTACTTTTAAACCAACACATCACTTGCCAATATACATCATTTAACATCATCAATCCACTGTTTTAAAGCATTTAACAAAGCCATTAAACCATCATGCATCACTATGCATCAAAACCACATTTATCAATGTTAAATCAAGGATCTCTTACCTTGAGCATCCTTCAACACATGGCTTACAAAACCAGCATTACACATGCTAAAATATGCTTTCAAAACAGAATTTAAACATGCAAAATGAACACATTGCATTCAACCATCTCATGGTTCATCAAAAAGAGAGTTTCTCCGAAAACTTACTCTTGAGCTTAGCTAAGTTGTTTAGACTTAAACTAAGCTCCCATAACCTCCAAACATTGGTTTCAAAGCTGAAAACCAAACTTCACTCACCGATTCCGTTTCACAAGCTTGCCGAAACACCGATCAAGCCCCCGGATCAACACCACAAGGATCCGAAGATGTCTCCCTTGTTTTAAACACATCAAAACAGAGGATCAATGCATCATCATGCATTAAAATCTTCAGCCACAACACCTAAACTCGCTGCTCTCACCAAAACTCACATTTCGGCTACCAAACACAACCGAAATCACATCCAAACACCTCTACAACATTACCCAGCCAAGATCCATCAATTCCAATCATTCTTAGACACCAATTAACATCCAAAAAGAACCTAATCACGTCCTTATACCTCCAGCTATAGCAGAACATCAAAATCATCCCAAAAACCACCATTAACTCAAGCAAAAACTTAGGAAAATCAACCTATTCGGGATTGCATTGATTAAACCTCAATTACACATCATTTATTCATCCAAAATACATCAAGAAGACATCTCAAAACAGAGCCCAATCATTTAATACGAATTTATTCAAAATTAAATCCAAATCTTGTATTTTAAGCCAAAATCAAGATCACAACATCAAAACCTTTAATAAAACTCAAACTAAGGATTGAGAACTTGGGAATTTCAGTAAAGAACTGAGTATTTAGAGGAGAAGGACGTCCATACCTCTAAATGTGGATTTCTCCTTGTTTAGAGCCAAAATTCTTGAAAATTCAATGAGCAAATGATGAGGATTTTGTGTAGGAATGATTAGAAATCATTTAGAGATTGAAATCTCAACTTTAGGTGTGAAAATCAAAGGAAAAGTGGTTGTGGAAATGTGTTTGGCTGAGGGAAAATTAAGAGAAAAAGAAATGGGAAAATTTTGACAAAAGTTAGTTATAAAACCAAAATATCTATTTTCCCTCCTTTCCTTTTATTAAATAACATTAAATAAATCTTTAATATTTAAAAAAAATCTGGAGAAACCCTCCCTTGGGTAAATTAGCTCCTTAAAGATTCAAAGTTTCAATCCTTTTAAAACAGTCACCAACTTTTCAAAAATTACATTTTAGTCACTAACTTGAAATGTCATATTTCCAAACCCCATTTTGTAAAATTGATTTCACCACTCTCTTATATATAGTAAAAGAGGATTTTTAGATATTTTCCCATATTTTTAATGCATCCCGAACTAGGCTTTCCCTAAAATCACCTTTTATATTCGAACCGTAATATAAACCGGTCCGGTTCAGACCCTAAACTTCCATGCCCGAAATTGGGGTGTTACAAGCTAACAGCCTTGTGACAAAAATTCGATAATTCGATAACATAAGTAATCCAAATGTTACATTTTCAAAATCGACAAGAAAAATCAATCCCTCCGAAAACCAAAGTAACCAACTATATAGTTTACCCTTCATAAAACTATCTTGCATTGCTAAAAAATACTAGTCCTTATTTTATTTGGCTGAATGAGTACTTGGGTTTTAATGTTGATGATTAGAAGGTTGTTTGGATTCTTGGAATTTTTGTATCATAAATTGATTTTATTACAAATCATTTTGTTTGATAATCTTTCGTTATTGTTCTACTTTTTTTTCATGGTTTCATCCGACAGCTTGATGTTTGTGGTTGATTTGAAGTGTAACCATTTTGGGTATATCTATACTCGCATTTGACATAAGAAGGTGAAAAAAGAGAAGAAAATACGTAAAATAATAACACATTTCGTATTTATTTACTTATTTATTTCACTTGGTAGGAAGCAAATAATAGAAATCAATATATAAATATTTATAAATATATATTTATATTTTTAGTCACTTAGAGATTGAGATTTTTCATAGTAACTAAACAAAAGTATCAATCATAAGAGTTCCAATCCTATTAGTTGTTAACCTTGCAAGTCTTGTAGCAGGAACCTACAATGTTATTGATTCTTCCAACATCTGCCACGTAAAAAAATTAAAACCCATTAAGAATGTTATATGCAGCAAAAAATGGAATTAACCTTGTATTAACTAAATGGAGAAAATGATTTTAGTATATAAACATACCAGTAGGATTGTAAGCGTTAATTACGGAGTTTGCACAAGCAGTGGTGCAATCATAGACGATGGGAGTGGGCTGAACTTTGCACTTTATCATTCAAAAAGCCATACAAAGTGCTATTTTTATAGGACTGAATAGAGGAAAGCAACGAGGTGCACAAATTTTAACACAAGAGCCTATCCCGTTTTTAACACCAATGTTCGATTCATCAACTCCCTGCACTTGGCCCACTAGTAGAGCCTTCATCATCAGCACCATCAAACTCACTACCATCAATTTCTTTGATGCCATGACTACTTCACTCAATAATCTTGTTTCTTTTTCTCCTTTTATGTTTCTCTGTGATGTATCAAGGGCTGAATACGTTCGTATTTATAGGGTTAAGCTTAAGAAGCACTCTCGTCTTCAAAGGTAAAAAAAGCTTAATCAAGGAATTTTGTGATTTCATTTGCATTCATATTTTAGATTCTTTAGAATCACTTTAACATGGATTTTTTATTCAACGTGTTTATATTTTTGTTCTACATGTAAATGGAAAATTCAAATGGCTTAAAAGGGCAATTTTTGCATATGTTATTAATCCCAAATCAGAAAATTTTCCACATCATTTTTAATTAAGTCGTTTTAGTTATTGTAGTCTTCCAAATCAGCAATATTACCCCTTAATTTTAATTTAATCAATTTAGCCCTAAAAACTACTAAAATGCATTAATATCGGACAATGATTGTCGTTGTCTAACAAAGCCACTAAATTTTGTGTATGAGGTCTTTGTATGATTACACATCAGTTGTTATCACATATTGTCATGTCATTGTTTGAACGGCTAAGAAATTGTGTAACCCCCTCGTCCCAGTCCGGACGTTTGACTGATCCGAGTAGGCTACACGGGGAAAACCGATGTGAAACCCGTTAAGGTCCCACCTCGGTTAAGAACCCTAGAAAATTCCTTTTATTTAAAATCTTGTCTAAATTCAATATTAAGTCCTATGCGAAACACAACAGTGGAAACACAAACAATATAACAACGACCATCCAAAACAACACATTAAAACAGCCATTTTTTTCCTTTTTAAGCAGGCCGTATCGATACACCTACAGATGGTATCGTTACGCCTTGACCAAGTCAACTGCCTCAAGTCAAACTAGGAAGACCGTATCGATACAGCCCTTGGGCGTATCGATACGCCCTCCTCGGTCAATATCTTGCGGTCAACGATATTAGACCGTACCGATACACCTATAGTCCGTATCGATACGCCAAAAACTCGCTAAAAACTCAGAATTCCAGAAAAGATTTGGCATATCGATACACTCCCGCGTATCGATACGATAGGCCAAAATTGAGTCCCGAATTGTAGGACCGTATCGATACGGCCCTCAGGCGTATCGATACGCCCTGCACTGCAATACCCAAGTTTGTAGCAAAACGACTTAGGACTCAACTCTAGATGCGATGTACGACTCCCCTAGCCACAAACAACATACATACAACCTTCAACAACCAAGATATCAACACACATGGCATTCAAAACGAACAAGGATCATGCATCGAAAGGATTCATACATTTACTCAAAAGGATACATGCTTAGCACTTAAAGGTTCATGCCTTAGAAGAAAAACATATAAGCATTCATGACATGCAACATAAACAAGGTTTACAATTCAATCAAAGCATCCAAAAACCAAACCAACATCAACATACATCAAAGCTCAAATCAACAACACCTATCCCATTGCTTGACTATTACAATCTTTCAATTTAAAGTTCATACTTGAGCTAACCAAAAGCGACACTTGGAGGCCCCGTCCTTGCCCTTGCCACCCACAATCTACTGATCTGCATTGTCGAACAAAAAGGAGCGTAAACATAAAAGCTTAGTGAGAGTAAGCTCATAAAACAAACCTCGACAATGCAAGGTCCAAGCACGAGCAACAACAAAGATAGAACGCATGCTCTTACCTTCGATCCACATGAGCCAAAATACACATGATGCATGAACATATAATCAACACTATGCCATGATCAACACTCATAAGCCCAACACACGAAGATACATATATCAATGTATTAACAACATATATCAATCCATATTGGAATCACATTTCATATCATATTGGCACCTAGTTATGACTCGAATACGCGGATTACACTCAACAACAACATTACCTCGGTGAGATTACACTCATCACCGGACCTTGCATGGATGGGATTCCACTCATCATCACATGCCTTACGGATGAAATTCCACTCATCATCACGTATAATATAAACATTTTCGGTGGAATATTACATCACCGTACTCCTCCTTGATGGCTTAACGCAACGAAGGCCACGCGCGAATTTGACTCTCGTGTGCACACTAAACATCCTAATGATCGATCATTGTACCCAAGCATACTAGTGCCAATATTAAACACAATCCATAACCTTTCACACATCATTTCATACCAACTTTCGTGCTTAGCACGTACTCACCATGACCACTATCATGCATAATTCACAATCCAAACCACATGCATAACAATGCATCAAACCATACCTCAACAACATGTATAACACAATATACATAACTACCATAAACACAATTAAACAAGAGCCATAACCAAGCAATTAAGAGTTCAACCAAAAGCTTCCTAAACTAAGCTTGAGATTAGGCTACCACTCTAATCTCAACTCTAGGTGGGTTTACCAAGCCCAACCTAGGTCCACATGCTTGAACCAATATTTAAAAACTATTTAAAAACAGTAACCACTCACCGACCACTCCATTTAGCACAAGCCAACTAGCCTACCAAGCATCAAAGTTTCCGTATTCGAGCCCGAAGCTTCTCCATTGTCTTCACTTGCTTCTAACCATTCAAAAACAATACATTAGCCCCAAAATCAGCCACAAACCCAAGGTTTAACACCAACACACAAATTCACTACAATTCTCACAATTCAAAGCCAAGTTCATTCTTCAAATTCTCATTTTCGTACTTCCACAAAGACCCATAAAAAATCAGCAATGTAGTCATCCAAAGAACTCTTAAACATGTTCAAAACTCTACCCAAACATAGTATAACCATCAGCCCCAATTTCCAACATCAAACACACCCACAACTAACCCTAAAACCCTTCCAAGAACCCCTTAAAACCCAAATCCGAAAATCCATACAAAACTCTTTAAAATTCATATACGTTGGACCTATTTTGGTGTAAACATCTCACATAACATTAATAAATCAATAGGTTAAGATAAAGAAAATAAAGTTCTCATTTTTACTAAAAAACCCCAAAACTTCAAATCTCAAAATCATGAGCAATAATGAAAACTAAAGGTACTATCTTGTAGAGGGAAAGAAGGATAAGTCAAAAATGTATTTACCTTTCAAAAATCACCAACAAAGAGCAAGGGAGATGATGGAATAGTAACCCTTAGAGAGAGAGCTCTCATGTCGTGAGTTTTGGGAAAGAATGGGGGAAGAAGATGATGAATAAGCTCATTTAAAATAAAAAATGGGTTTATAATTTGGAAGACCACTTATTTACCATAATGCCATTAATGAATGGCTAAAACTCTCATATCCTAAAATCCATGGAATTGGACTTAGAAGGTAGGCCCAACATAGTTTTTAATTATTTTGCAAACACGAAACCCATTAAAATATTTTATTATTTTAATTATGAATCTGAAACCCGAAACATTATTTTAATATTATTTTCACCTAACCCCCAAACCCGAGTGTTACAACTCTCCCCCACTTAAGGAAATTTCGTCCTCGAAATTTATCTGACTGGGAGAGCCACAGAAACTGCCCCTCCACACTTTCCTTTCATTCTCGCCACAACATTCTAACCAACACGATAGACTTACCACACAACATTAGCTATCTGATGCTAAGATCCCGACTGGTTCTCCATTGCTTGTCAATTTTTAAACTCAACTCAATCTCTTCCACAAACATAGCATGGGACAGATCTGTAACACCCCATTTAGCCCCAATTTGAAAACCCTAATTATGAGAATTCCCAATTGAAAACCCTAGAATTTGGGGGGAAATTCGGAATTTAACCTAAATTAAATTTGGGACCTAATTGAATAAATTAAAAGTTTGGTGGTTATTTTGTTAGGCGGGCAAAAGTAGAGACCCTCCTTTCGTAATTTTCCCATTTATCTAGGGTAAACACTCTTTGTTTCTATTTGAGTATCTGTGCGTCGTTCTTCCTCTTTCTTTGATAATATAATAATAATAAAAATTCAAAGCTTACCGAGAACCTTTCCCCATTCTTTCCGTTGAAGCTCCGGCCAAGGGGCTTTCATCACCGTTCAAGCGGTTCGAGACCCTCGGAGCGCTCGTCGTCACCGCGCTAACAAATCTCGGCTTCCATCACTCGTCGCGCGCCTTTGTCGCGTTCTGCCACTACCGTTGCCATCAGAAACGATTGAGTTTCCTTCGGGAACTCCCGCCGCCGCCGTCCTCTGTGAGCGTCGCTGCCGTCTCGAGTTGGGTGAGTGATGTGGCTGGGACTGTTTGGCTTCGGGGTTACTGTTGGTTGTTGTGTTGGCCGTTATCAGGCCGTGGCCGTTGTCGTGTTGGCCGCGCCGTGGTGGTTGGCCACTGCCGGGGGCTAGATTTAGGGTTTGATAAATTGGGGATTAGGGTTTCTGCCCTAATTTGGGAAATTGTTGGATTTGAATCGGATTGTGGGAACTGAACCGAACGGACCAGTGCAGTGAACCGAGCCGGCCTGGTTGACCGAGATGGATGGCGTCAGCAGTGACGTCATCTGCTGTTGCAAGGCTGATGTAGGCTGACGTCAGCGATGACATCATCACAGTTAATGATGATGTCAGCGTTGACTTTTACGTTGACTTTTTCGGCCGAGTTCACCCCTATTTTTTTCAACGTTCTGGTTCCGTTGCCGCTGTCCGTTTCTTCAAATTCGAACCCGAAATACCTTTTTGAATCAAATCTATTTGTTGAGCTTAGATTTTTGTAAAGTGTTTCAGAATTTGACTCGATTGTTTATATGTTCAGGTGACGTGGACTCTGACCCCGAGACTTTACCTCCTCCTCCACCAGGTAGACCTCCTGTGGCACAGTCTTCGAGATATGCTAGTAAGATTTCTATTAAGTGTAGTTTATTCGAATGTGGCATAGTAGGAAATCTCATATAGTGTTCTTTATTTTTAGGAGTTGATTCTGTCCGACCTTCCGCTAGGGCTGAGCGTGGGAGACGTCACTATCGACATTGACTATTTAGCTGCCTAAGGTGTGTTCACTGTCTGTGCTACATGTCTCTGTTGTTTGATTGCATGATCTGTATGTTATATGTATATATGTATCTGTATGCTATTCTGTTTTGTTATCTGATAAACATTGTATGACTCGGATGTTGTGATCATGATATGTAACACATATCGGAATCAGATTATTATGTACATGCATCTTAGTTATTTAACAAGATTGCATTCGGAATTTGAAATCGGATTACATGTCATATCATTGGGTTGGGATATTGTACGGAGGAAGCTCAGCGACTTCATCCTTCGGGTTGAACTTCGCTTCGGATTAGTAGTTCCATCTTTCGGGATGAGTTCTGCTTCGGACACGGTGTTGACGTGTAGAGTGGTTCAGGGGTTCCTCACTCTTTGGACGGTGATGTAGATGGGTGCATGTCATGTTATGATATCTGTATGCATTGCTTGTAATACTTCAGAATATCTGTTAATTCTTGATTGTGATATTATTGTTGGATTGACTTCTGTTATGCACTTTAGAGACACAGTGAGCTTTATAGCTGACTCCCCCTTAGTATCTGTTTCAGATTTCCAGACTTAGGTTTCGGTACTTGGAGGACCTCGTACGAACAGGACTTATTACTATTTATCAGTATGTTTTGATCTAGACTTATATTTATTTAATTAAGTATTTTTCGGATTTGGTTGTAAACGTGGACTTTGGACATTTATTATTTTTGGGGTTTGATAAACTATTTTTAGCATGCTTGTTTTAAGACAAAACATTAAAGGTTATCTTTTATAATCGAATAATAATTTCGACATGATTTTCATAAATAATCTTACTTGAGGGGAAAGTTTCCAAATTGTCAATTTCAATTTGCTTCAAACCCTTAGGTCAAAATAGGGGGTTACAAGATCTGACTCACGTTTCCGAATCATAGATACTTGGAACACATCACGAACCCCCTTCTAACTCTGGTGGTAACCGCAACAAATAAACAACAGAACTAGCCCGATTCACAATCTCATACGGAGCTGTTTGAAAACTTGACCGATAACTTTCTCTGACTGACCATCTGACTTCAACAGGTATCCAAGCACTACGCAGGCGTCCTCAAAAATCTAGTAGAAATCTCAAATCTCTATCGATCACTATCGATTTCAAGACACTGTGCAACTCACACTCTTGCTAAGGCAAGACTCCACCATCTTAAACAGGGTACAAGTAACGTGAACATGTAATAAATGAGCATACTCGGTGCAACTATCATTGTTTACTCTGCTAAGCTCTCCCGGAGGAAATCAAAGGCGAACCAGACACAAAGTACCTCAAATCTATTACCCACTTTCATTATGAATCTTCCACGGCTGTAACAAACTAGAAGAAGACTGATGCTCGACATTGACACGCTGGCAAATTATATACTTACTCTCATATTGAGCCATATCACTCACCAACTCAATCCAGAAGTACTTGTCTTCCAATCCACAATACGTCTTCATACTACTCAGATGCAATACAAAAGAATTGTCGTGTGCTTCGGCCAAAACAATACGTCTCAAAATACTATGTCATTCGGCACAACTATTCTGTCTCTGAAAATGCAAACTCTATCATCTCTGAAACTGTATTATGAAGGTCTTCCTTCTACTATGTCTTGCACGTGAGGTGCCAAGAACCTGTTTTGCAACTGTTTCTCTTTAAGTATTCTGACTCATTGTAGGTTTAACCCGAAACTCGGCCACAGAACCACCATCATTTGATAAGCTGAATCCAGAAAATACAGCTCGCAACTCAACTATCGTTCTAACATTAAATATAACTCGAAGCATCAGTTACTGCGTTGACTCTCCTCGGATGGTACTCAATCTTGATATTACGGTCCTCAAGCAATCCTAACAACTTATGCTGTTCAAGTTTCAATCCTTCCTAAGTCGTCAAATATTTCAAGTTCTGATGATATGTATATATTGTGCATGTCTTACTATACATGCTTTGTCTCTAAATCTTCGTAGCAAAAACAATTGTAATTAACTCTATGTCTCGTGTTGGATAATTCTTTTCATGAAATTTCTACTGTCTCGACAAATAGACCACAAATCTTTTGTCTTGCATAAGCACACAACCTAACCCTACATATGTCACATCACTATGGTTCACAAATTCTCTCTCTGATATTGGCTGGATCAAGATCGAAGCTTTCATCAAAATTTCTTTCGGTTTCTCAAGGGCTCGTTGTCTCGCATCTGACCACACAAACTAAACATTCTCCTGTAGCAACTTGTCGGTGTGGAACTGGAGGCAGCTGTTGCGTGTAAAATAGTTTATCGCAATGGTAGTGCAAGTATACACGACGCAAGTAGTAAAGTGATACGAAGTATCGGATATCGTCTCCACAGGGATTGGGCTAATAGCTTCACCTTAATTCACTGCACGAAAGTAAAGGAAATATTTGAGGAAATTGTCACGAGAATAATAAAGTAAACGTAAATAAAAGAATCGAGATATCAAGATAGAGAGAATGGGCTGGTATTGAATTGCTCAGTAGTGCAGGTATTGCAGAGTTTAGGAAATTCAGTTCTGTCGTCGCGCCCGTCGCGGCAGCACCTGTCGCGGCAACAGTCCGTTGATCGTCGCGGCAGCAAACTCTCAACTCAGTACTTTCAAGTTTGGCAAGAATCCCATATCTGCCTTGGCCTATCCCTAGGTCCAAGTCTGTCGATGATCACGTCTTGATGATACCTCCCGGTGTGAATCGAAGGATGAACACCGATGTGTATGAATTCTTCTTTAGCCACTTAACCTTGCCCTATCCCTAGGCACGAGATAGTTCAACTATAAACTAGAGAACTTGCTCTTATTTCTTTCGTATACTTAGCTCTCCCGATGCTAAGTAAATAGATAACCTCACAATGCTCTCCCGATGCTCTTGCAAGATGTTAATAACCAAAATAAGAGAACTTGAAGTTTATTTTATTGAACTGAAAATTCCTAAAACAAAACAACCCTTGCAACTACTTTACAAATCAACCCGTGGCCCTAGGGGGAATTTAGAACATGTCGGCGGCAGGAAAATGGCTAGGGGTTTTGGTTATCGGTTATGGGGGGTGAGAGATTCCCTAGGTTAAAATACATGCCCTTTTATAAGCTTTGGGCTCAAATTATCTAAATTAGCAAGAATACAACTTTAATTGAAAGTATGATTCTAATAAAGACTAAATCTCCAAGGAATCTACTTTCCAGCCGTCATCTTCTTGCTTGGGATTTTCCCGCCTTGAACTTTGGGCTTGACATATCTTTTGATCTGGGGCTTGGAAAAATATGAGGTTTTCACATGACAAACGGTTTGAATTTTCTCTATCTGTCGAGGTTCACTTTGCTTTTTCTCCACAAAAACTGCTGTCGTCCTCTGCTGTCACGGCAGCACCTTGGCAGCATCGTCCTCTTTGTCTGCTTGTCCAGTTCAGCTCTTCTGCTTCTCTTCCCAGCGCCTGCCTTCTCCGTCTGCTACGGCGGCAACCTGCAAAAACAGCCATTCTTAGTAGAATCTTTGCCTTTAATATATTTGTGATGTTTTGCTGTAAACTAACCTAAATGCAATGAATAATGCTTGAATGCAGCAGAAATATGGGTTAAAAAGGGTGTAAATAATAGAACTTTTACACACTCAACACACCCCAAACTCAAGTTTTTGCTTTCCCTCAAGCAACTAAGACCTAAAAGAAAAATGAAATATTTTTGTTTTGGCTTTTAGACAGTGAACTTTCCCTTACCCGTCGTTCGTTCCCTGTGATGGCAGCAACCTGTCAGATAATTTAGGATCTGTCTGGAATCTCACTATAGTCCTCGTGCAGTGTGTGCATGCTTGTGAACAGTTATATGCCAAGACTCTCTTAGTTTCACTAGAATATTCAACTCTTAACTCGAATTTTTATGCCAAAGTTTATCTTCTTGAAGGCACATTTTCATGCTTCTTTGATTTTTTTTTTGTTTTGACTCGATTTCTCTAAAGTTTTACTAGAGCCAGTTTTAGGCACCTCTAGTTAACTTCCTAGAGCCAGTTTCGGGCACCTCTAGGATTGTTGAGTCTCTTTTGCTAAACTTCTTTCCTAGAGCCAGTGTTAGGCACCTCTAGGGGCTATTCAAGTGCTAAGCTTCCTATTCTAGTTTGGCTAAAGGAAGTCTAAGCAGTATAATAGTCACAATGGTGTTTAAGTTTTCAGAACTATAGAAAGGCTCTAAACTTCTCCTTAAACTATCCTAAAGTTACTGCCACGACAAAGCTGTCACGACAGGCAAGTTTAGTTCACAGTTTTCAGCCAAAATTTTCAATATTTTCAGATTTTTTTTGCATAAATAAACTAAGTAAAAGACACAAATTTTAACTAAGATGTACTCCATAAATATGGAAGGTTGCCACCTCCAAACTCGAGGGTTGCATTGCCCTCAATGCAAATGACAAAATATAAATGAAAACATATGAAGGCAGTACATCACAAAATATATAAATAGCAGGCAGCAATAAGAAAATTAGAAACTTAAATTATAGGCACTGTCTTCACTGCTGCTGCTGAGGCGAATTTGGCGGCGGATTCTGACTCTTGGGGCGGGCTGAGGTGGTTGCTGTACAACCTGAATGTCAGAGCTGCTGCTGCTGGCCTTTGGCAGAGTTTTCTTATCTACCATTATTTTCTGCCTCTTCACCGATGTAAATTCTTTCGACAGGTTCCTCTGAATAAAGGGTTCATCGTCGCTGTCTGCCCAGACGGAGGAGGAAGGGAACCCAGCAACAAAGGCAGCAAGGTCATCCGAGGGTACTGGTCGCTTTGTTCCTCGAGCGGATGTTTCGGCATAGGTGCTGCCGGCTGCCGTCGGGGCAGGTGATGGTATGGAGGTGGCAGATGGTGTTTGTGGGGTTGCAGCATGTGTAGGTGTGTGGACAGTGGTGGGGACAGTGAAGTAGTGGGCAGGGAAGGTGGGGAAAACAACATCATGGAAATTTAAAGTAGTTTGAATAAAATTTACCGTGGATGCGGCAAAGTCCTTGATGAATGTCATGAGGCCCAACTGTCTGTCCTCCATCCTTTGAATGGCAGCTAGGATCTGATTGGAGGGGTCTGTCGGAGCAGCTGCTGCAGCAGCAGATTCAAGATTTGGCTACTCTGATGATTCAGCTGGGGCGGCAGTGGGGTTGAAAGATGAGAGAGGGGTTGCCACTGTCAGCTCCATGAGGCTGATGATATTCTTTTCTGTCCAACCCCGTCCCTTCACTATGCAATCGGTGTCGGCTTCCGGCACATTATGACCGCGGCATAGGGACGTGATGAGGTAGGGGAGGAAAAGGAGGCCCGACGGTCGATGT
Organism: Hibiscus tridactylites; assembly: GCA_958450335.1. NCBI lineage: Eukaryota > Viridiplantae > Streptophyta > Magnoliopsida > Malvales > Malvaceae > Hibiscus > Hibiscus tridactylites. Next base: position 61,468,349 of record OY288275.1, read on the forward strand.
GCACTTTCCAAAATACTCTCTCGCATATAACTTCCCACATTAATGGGTCGTTCATTTAAAATAGAGTGTATTAAGGCTAACCTCTACTGGTCAACGGTGGTATGATGGGACGACGACAGGATCCTCTTTTTGACGAAGGCATTCCACAGTTTTGCCTCTGGCAGCAGCTGCCCCCTCTTCACTGTGCGAGGATTTTTTCGGCTAGTATTCCATTCGGTTCCATCTTCCGTCAGTTCTGCCATGACAGTGTCATAGGCATCATCATCCAATGTGTCAAGGAACTGCTGGTGTGCATCATCATTGGGGCCCATGTAGAGGCCATATAAGGAGTTTATGCGGTCGGCTGTAAACGATACATCTTTTCCTCTGACAGTCACTGCTGTCGCCGTTTTGATGGTGATGGCAGCATAAAATTCTCTCACCAGCGTTTCGTTCATCTCCTCTGGTTGTTCCGCAAATGATTCCCATAATAGAGCTCTAATCTTCCTGGCGATGAAAGGCTTGAGGCCCAGATTCTTTGCCTTTGGAGTGTAAATGAAGCCTCGTTCTTCCCACAGATCTCTGGTTGCAAAGGACGGTGGGGGAGTTGCTGCCGGTGAAGCGGTTGAAGCAGCACTGCGGCGAGTTTTTCTGGAAGACATGTTAGTGCAAGGGTTGTGGAAAGTAAAAGAAAGCAAATGAAAACTAAAGATGGAGAGCAAGTAAGAAAGGCAGAAGTGAGTGAAAATGAAAATGAAACGGGGTTTTATAGAAGAGGAATTGCTTCCCGTTGAAACTGTAACGGCAGGCGCGAATAACGAGGCGGCTGTCGAGCTTTAGCGTGTCTGACGCGTCTGACACGCGTTTCTGCGTCTGTTATGCGTCTGTCACACGTTTCCGCGTCTGTCGTGACAGCATGGTGACAGCCTATCTTTTCCGTGTCTGTCGCGGCAGCTGGAACGACAGGCTTCAATATTGGGCTTTGTTGGGCTGATGGATGGATGGTGGGCTGGGTTCACTTCTCCTGTTCTTCTTGACTCCTTTATTTCCTAAAAACAATAAATATAAAAAACATTATTCAAATAAAATAAACCTTATTTCCTAATAAATAATAAATAATAATAATAAAACAAATAATTTAAAATTTAGGTTAAATTAGGGCTGCCAGGTGGGGCATCTCCTAAGGTAACCACTTCCTGCATTCTTGGGGCTTCAGTCCCCTGATAATGCTTGAGGTGTTGTCCATTGACTTTGAATTGGTGCCCGTCTTTTAATGATCGTATTGTGATGGCACCATGGGGAAAAACTTGTACGACTTGGAATGGGCCAGACCATGTAGATTTCAGTTTCTCTGGGAAAATTTTCAGTCTAGAATTGAACAACAATACAAGCTACCCTGGGCAGAACTGTCGTGGCAGCAACTTTATGTCATGCCACTTCTTAGTTTTCTCCTTGTAGATTCTTGCATTGTCATAGGCCATTGTTCGTATTTCTTCAATCTCGTTCAGATCTAACAGCCTTTTCTGTCCTGCCCTGTCCACGTCCATATTTACTGCCTTGATTGCCCAGTATGCTCTGTGCTCTATCTCGACAGGCAGATGACATGTTTTCCCATAAATCAATCGGTATGGAGACATGCCCAATGTAGTCTTAAAAGATGTCCTATATGCCCATAACGCATCATTGAGAAGTAAAGACCAATCTTTCCTAGTTGGCTTAACCATCTTCTCAAAAATGTTCTTAACTTCCCTATTAGATATTTCAGCTTGTCCATTGGTTTGTGGGTGATATGTTGTCGCGATCCGATGCTTGACACCATATTTCTTCAAGGCGGCAGCAATAACCCTATTGTCAAAATGTCTCCCTTCATCACCATATTTCTAAAACAAGAAAGTCAGCAGGAAAAATGAATTTATCCACTCTTACCAGAATATCTTCGATTTTTCCTTCAAGATGAACATAAGAGCGGTCTGCCAGCTGCAGAGTTACTGTCGTGGGCCGCGCCTTTCCAATACCTAATTTCTGAAAAACAGATTTTGGAATTAAATTAACACTAGCACCAAGATCACAAAGTGCCTTACCCACATATTTATTTCCGATTACACAAGGTATGATGAAGCTCCCCGGATCCTTCTTTTTCTGGGCTGGCTGCCGGTGAAGAATACTCATGCAACCTTCTGTCATCTTTACCGTTTCAAATTCCCCAAGTTTAGATTTCTTTGACATGACATCCTTGAGAAATTTAGCATAACCGGGCATCTCCCTAACGGCATCTAACAGTGGAATATTAATATGAACTTGCTTAAAAATATCATAAATCTTTTTGAGCTGAGATTCTTGCTTAGCTTACTGTATCCGTTGAGGAAAAGGTGGCGGGGGACGATAATCAGCAATACGTCCTTCCCACTGCATACGAATCTAAGGAGGTTTGGGTTCATCATTTTTCTCCTATGTCGCTTCTGCTGTCGTGACAGGCTCATCGGCAGCAGTCTGTTTGTCACCTGTCGGGGCAGCTTCCTCGGCAGGTCTGTCCAAGGCTGGTTTTCTTATTGTTTCAGCTTCTTTTTCCGGCTCTGATACTTTCTTCCCACTCTTAGTAGTAATAGCTTTACACTGCTCATGTGTGGGCTGCCTAGCATTTTCAGTATTACTGGGGAATCCTCCAGTCTGCCTCGACTTAATATGTTGTGAAACCTGACCCATTTGTGTCTCCAAAGATTTCAGTGTAGCTTCATGATTCGTCATCCGCATCTCTGTTTTATCCATGAATGTCTCTGTTTTCTTGACAAACTGATTCATATTCTCAATATAAGTACCTGTCTGAGACATGAAGGTGGCCAGAGTCTGTTCCAGTGTACTGCTCGTGGCAGCTGGTGGCTGTTGTTGCTGCTGCGGCGGCAGTTGCGGCGGCAGTTGCTGTCGCGTCAGCAATCTAGGTCCTTCCTGATTCTGATTGTGTGCTTCAGGATTCAGGGCATTATTAGGATTGCTCTAAGAAAACTTGGGATCCTTCCTCCAGTTGGGATTATAGTTGTTGGAATTGTAATTTGGCTTGTAGTTTCCAACATACTTTCCCTCTTCTAACTGTATAGGACACTCATCCAAACCATGATTTCCCTCACAGATTTCACATACCACCTCAACAGCAAATCCATGCTGTGTATCATCGTTCAATAACCTTTTCATTGCTTTAGTAAGGAATGCTACCTGTGATTTCATCGTGGTGTCGGCCTCATAATCCTTGACAGCTAGTACCCGTTTACCCCCTCTTCTTGCTGTCGGAAACTGCTCCTCATTCTTGGCCAGATTTTTCAATACTTGCATTGCCTCTTCCGGATCTTTATCCAATAATAGTCCATTTTCTGCTGAATCAATTCGAATACGAGTTTGTAAGTTGGCAGCATTATAAAACTTAGTTACCTGATTCCAGACGGGGAATCCATGCATTGGGCAGTTCCGTAGAAGAGTAGTAAATCTGTCCCATGCCTCGTGCATCGGCTCGTCATCTTCCTGTTGAAAAGTAGCAATTTCATTACGTAATCGCTCAGATAAATGCGAAGGATTAAAACGAGATAAAAATTCATGAGATAAATCTGCCCAAGTTCTAATTGAACCCGACGTAAGTTTATTCCACCAAGTCTTTGCTCTGTCCCTCAATGAATGGGAAAATAACCGAAGCCTCAGTATCTCCGGATTAACTCCTGGCAGTCTAAACGAACCACAGATCTCCTGAAACGTTTTTAGATGCTCCCTAGCATCCTCTGTAACAGCACCACTGAATTGACCGGCATTGTTGATCATACTAAACATGACAGGTTTCAGCTCGAAGTTGTCAACATCAATGTCCGGCAGCGTGGTTTCCAGTTGTACATGATCGTTCAACATGTAGTCACGACAGGACCGTCGTCCGGCAGCGGCAGTAGGGTTGCCGGCAGGTGGTATAATATCGTCGACAGGCGGGTCGTTTCCATTGTGGGCTATCTTCTCTAGCTGTTCCTCAAGGTACTCGTTCCTGGCTAGTAAGTGACAAACTTGTTTCTTGAGATTGAATGAACGTTCGATTTCCGGATCTAATGGATACTCAGGATCTTTACCTCGACTCGATCTGCGCATAAACAAGTAACCTTGTGAAAAGCAAGAGTTGAATGCACCAAAGAAAAACAGAAAAATAAAAATAAAAACAAATAAAAACAAAAACGAAAACGTAAAGTGCAGTAAAAGAAAAGGTAGAGTTATATTGCCAATCCCCGGCAACGGCGCCAAAAACTTGTTGCGTGTAAAATAGTCTATCGCAATGGTAGTGCAAGTATACACGACGCAAGTAGTAAAGTGATACGAAGTATCGAATATCGTCTCCACAGGGATTGGGCTAATAGCTTCACCTTAATTCACTGCACGAAAGTAAAGGAAATATTTGAGGAAATTGTCACGAGAATAATAAAGTAAACGTAAATAAAAGAATCGAGATATCAAGATAGAGAGAATGGGCTGGTATTGAATTGCTCAGTAGTGCAGGTATTGCAGAGTTTAGGAAATCCAGTTCTGTCGTCGCGCCCGTCGCGGCAGCAGTCCGTTGATCGTCGCGGCAGCAAACTCTCAACTCAGTACTTTCAAGTTTGGCAAGAATCCCATATCTGTCTTGCCTATCCCTAGGTCCAAGTCTGTCGATGATGCTTGAATGCAGCAGAAATATGGGTTAAAAAGGGTGTAAATAATAGAACTTTTACACACTCAACAACAGCATTGCGTCGGGTTTTCCTAGAAGACATATTTGTGCAAGGGTTGTGAAAATAAAATGAAAGCAAATGAAAACTAAAGAGAGAGAGCAAGTAAGAAAGGAAGAAGTGAGTGAAAATGAAAATGAAACGGGGTTATATAGAGAAGGATTTGCTGCCCGTTGAAGCTGTAACGGCAGGCGCGAATAACGGGGCCAGCTGTTGTACATTAGTGTGTCTGACGCGTCTGACACACGTTTCCGCGTCTATGACGTGTTTCCGCATCTGTCGTGACAGCGTGATGACAACCTGTATTTTCCGCGTCTGTCGCGGCAGCTGTAACGACAGGCTTCAAAAATTGGGCTTTGATGAGTTGATGGATGGATGGTGGGCTGAGTTCACTTCTCCTGTTCTACTTGAGTCCTTTATTTCCTAAAAACAATAAAAATAAAAACATTATTCAAAAAATCTTATTTCCGAATAAATAATAAATAAAAATAAAAGTAAAATAAATAAATAAATAAAATTTAGGTTAAATTAGGGATGCCAGGTGGGGCATCTCCTAAGGTAACCACTTCCTGCATTCCTGGGGCTTTAGTCCCCTGATAATGCTTGAGGCGCTGTCCGTTGACTTTGAATTGGTGCCCGTCTTTTAATGATCGGATTGTTATGGCACCATGGGGAAAAACCTGTACGACTTGGAACGGGCCAGACCATCTAGATTTTAGCTTCCTTGTGAAGAGTTTCAGTCTAGAATTGAACAACAATACAAGCTGCCTTGGGCAAAACTGTCATGGCAACAACTTTTTGTCATGCCACTTCTTGGTTTTATCCTTGTAGATTCGTGCATTGTCATAGGCCATTGTTCGGATTTCTTCAATTTCGTTCAGATCTAATAGCCTTTTTTGTCCTCCCTGTCCAAGTCCATATTCACTGCCTTGATTTCCCAGTATGCTTTGTGCTCTATCTCGACAGGTAGATGACATGTTTTCCCATAAATCAATCGGTACGGATACATTCCTAATGGAGTTTTAAAAGCTGTCCTATATGCCCATAACGCATCATTGAGGAGTAAAGACCAATCTTTCCTAGTTGGCTTAATTATCTTCTCAAGAATGTTCTTAACTTCCCTATTAGATATTTCAGCTTGTCCATTGGTCTGTGGGTGATATGCTGTCGCGATCCAATGCTTGACACCATATTTCTTCAACGCAGCAGCAATAACCCTGTTGTCGAAATGTCTCCCTTCATCACTGATAATCGCCTTAGGGATGCCAAACCTAGAAAAAATATTTTTGTGTAGAAACCTTTGGACTGTCTTGGCATCATTATTTTGAGTTGCGATATCTTCGACCCACTTAGAGACATAATCCACTGCTAGAAGGATGTATAGATTCCCACATGAAGATGGGAATGGTCCCATAAAATCAATTCCCCAAACGTCGAAGATCTCGACTTCTAGAATGTTCTACAGTGGCATCTCATTTCTCCTTGAGATGTTTCCTGTCCTTTGGCACCTGTCACAGCTCCTGTAGAAGATTTGCGTATCTTTATACAGTGACGGCCAATAAAACCATGACTGCAGCACCTTGGCAGTAGTTTTGTTGCCTCCTAAGTGACCTCCATACTGTGAAGCATGGCAGTGATGAAGTATGTCTTCTTGCTCTTCTTGTGATACACACATCCTTATAACCTGATCTGCACAAATTTTGAAAAGAAGAGGTTCGTCCCAATAATAATGCTTAACATCATTTTGGAACCTCTTCCTGGCTTGATAATTAAGATCAGAAGGAATTATTCCGCTAACTAAGAAATTAACGAAATCATCATACCAGGGGAGTTCAGAAGACTTACCTGCCGCCATGGCTGTCGCGACAGTGATTGCAGCAGCAAAGAGCTGCTCGTCTGGGAAGGTCTCCAGTATGTTTGTCTCATCTGTTGGTAGACTCTGTCCCTTCTCCAACCTTGACAAGTGATCTGCTACTTGATTTTCTGTTCCTTTTTTGTCCTTGATTTCGAGGTCGAATTCTTGCTATAGCAGGATCCACCGTATCAATCAAGGCTTTGCATCCTTTTTCGCGAACAGATATTTCAAAGCAGAATGGTCTGTGTGCACTATTACCTTCGTTCCAAGTATGTAGGAACGAAACTTGTCAATGGAGAACACCACAGCTAATAACTCCTTCTCTGTGGTGGTGTAGTTCACTTGGGTGTCGTTCAATGTCTTGCTAGCATAATATATGACATGAAATAATTTGTCTCTCCGCTGCCCAAGTGCTGCCCCGACAGCATAGTCACTAGCATCACACATAATCTCAAATGGTTGTGTCCTGTCTGGTGGCTGTACTATTGGGGCTGTTACCAGTTTTTCCATCAGAACCTTGAATGCTTCAGTACATTCATCATTAAAGTCAAAGGGTCGGTTCTGCTCCAGAAGATGGCATAGTGGCTTTGTGATCTTTGAAAAATTTGCAATGAATCTCCGATAAAAACCAGCATGTCCCAAGAAACTTCTAATACCCTTGACTGTGGTTGGCGGCGGTAGCTTTTCGATCACTTCTATCCTAGCCCTGTCGACTTCTATCCCACGGTAGCTAATCTTATGGCCAAGGACTATCCCTTCATCCACCATAAAGTGGCATTTTTTCCAATTTAAGACTAGGTTTGCTTTTTCACATCTTTCAAGTACCTTTTGTAGATTGCCTAGGCAGCTCTCAAAATCGTCCCCAAAGACTGAAAAATCATCCATAAATATTTCAAGGAAGTCTTCCACCATATCGGAGAATATGGCCATCATGCACCTTTGGAAGGTGGCGGGTGCATTGCATAATCCAAACGACATTCTCTTAAAAGCATACGTTCCGTAGGGGCATGTGAAGGTCGTCTTTTCTTGATCTTCCGGTGCGATAGCTATTTGATTATAACCTGAATAACCATCAAGAAAACAATAGTAAGGTTTACCCGCTAATCTATCAAGCATTTGATCAATAAAGGGTAAATGAAAGTGGTCCTTTCGGGTAGCTTTGTTAAGCTTCTGATAGCCCATACAAACCCTCCACTCGGTCACAGTCCTGGTTGGGAATAACTCATTGTTTTCATTGGTCACCACGGTCATTCCTCCTTTCTTGGGAACGCTTTGCACCGTGCTCACCCATTTGCTGTCGGAGATGGCGTAAATTATACCAGCATCTAACCATTTGATTATCTCTTTACGCACCACCTCTTTCATCGCATGGTTTAGCCGCCTTTGAGCATCTATAGTCGACTTATGATCTTCCTCTAAAAGGATTTTATGCATACATAACGCCAGACTAATGCCTTGAATATCAACTATCGTCCATCCAATTGCCTTTTTGTGCTGCTGCAGCATCCCTATTAACTGATGTTCATGTTCCTGCAGCAACTTGGAAGAGATGATTACGGGCAACGTATCATTTGAACCAAGAAAAGCATACTTTAGCTGCCCTGGCAGGGGCTTCAGTTCTAAGACAGGGGGCTCAACAGTAGATGGCTTTTGGATTGCATGGTTATCCGAAGTATAATTTAAAGGTTCGAATAACTTACCTGGACGATCGCCTATCCAGTTTACCTCCTCCTAATCTTTAGTATCAGATGTATCGGATTATGAGGAGTTAATGTCGTCAGTGCTGTCGTGACAGTCCTGTAAGTGGCTACCGAGGCAGTGACCAATTTTGATGTCGTGACAGCCCGACCTGATGCAGGGTTGATCAAGGGTAACTTCAGTGATAACCTTACATTCCTCGTCTGCATCAGCATGCTTCATAGCTTGGAGAACATTCAATTTTATCTCTTGGTCGTTCACTCTCATGGTGAGTTCTCCTTTTTCCACATCAATCAGTGATCTTCCCGTGGCTAAGAAGGGTCACCCCAGGATGATTGGTGCGTTTTCATCTGCTTCACAATCTAAAACAAGAAAGTCAGCAGGAAAAATAAATTTATCCACTCTTACCAGAATATCTTTGATTTTTCCTTCCGGATGAACGTAAGAGCGGTCTGCCAGCTGCAGAATTACTGTCGTGGGCCGAGCTTTTCCAATACCTAATTTCTGAAAAACAGATTTTGGCATTAAATTAATACTAGCACCAAGATCACAAAGTGCCTTACCCACGTATTTATCTCCGATTACACAAGGTATGATGAAGCTCCTCGGATCTTTCTTTTTCTGGGGTGGTTGCCTATAAAGAATACTCATGCATCCTTCTGTCATCTTAACCGTTTCAAATTCCCCAAGTTCAGATTTCTTTGACATGACATCCTTGATAAATTTGGCGTAACTGGGCATCTCCCTAATGGCATCTAACAGCGGAATGTTAATATGAACCTGCTTAAAAATATCATAAATCTTTTTTAGCTGAGATTCTTGCTTCACTTGCTGTAACCGTTGAGGAAAATGAGGTGGGGGACGATAATCAGCAATACGTCTTTCCCACTGCATATGAATCTGAGGAGGTTTGGGTTCATCATTTTTCTCCTCTGTCGCTTCTGCTATTGTAACAGGTTTATCGGCAGCAGTTTGTTTGTTACCTGTCGGGGCAGCTTCCTCGGCAGGTCTGTCCAAGGCTGGTTTTTTCGCTGTTTCAGCTTCCTTCTCTGGCCCTGGTAATTTCTTTCCACTCCTAGTAGTAATGGCTTTACACTGCTCATGTGTGGGCTGCCTAGCATTTTCAGTATTACTAGGAAATCCTCCAGTCTACCTCGGCTTGATATGCTGGGAAACCTGACTCATTTGTGTCTCCAAAGATTTCAGAGTAGCTTCATGATTCGTCATCTGCATCTCTGTTTTATCCATGAACGTCTCTGTCTTCTTGACAAACTGATTCATGTTCTCAATATAAGTACCTGTCTGAGACATAAAAGTAGCCAGAGTCTGTTCCAGTATACTATTTGTGGCAGCTGGGGGCTGTTGTTGCTGCTGCTGCGGCTGCAGTTGCTGTCGAGTCAGCAATCTAGGTCCTCCCTGATTCTAATTATTGTGTGCTTGAGGATTCAGGGCATTATTAGGAATACTCCAAGAAAACTTTGGATCCTTACTCCAGTTGGGATTATAGTTGTTGGAGTTGTAATTCGGCTTATAGTTTCCAACATACTTTCCTTCTTCGAACTGTATAGGACACTCATCCGAACTACGATTTCCCTCACAGATTTCACATACCTCCTCAACAGCAAATCCATGTTGTGCATCATCGTTCAAGAGATTTTTCATCGCTTTAGTAAGGTATGCTACTTGTGATTTCATCGTGCTGTCGGCCTCATAATCCTTAACAGCTAGAACCCGTTTACCCCCTCTTCTTGCTGTCGGAAACTGCTCCTCATTCTTAGCCAGATTTTTCAATACTTGCATTGCCTCGTCCGGGTCTTTGTCCAATAATAATTTTTTTGCTGCTGAATCAATTCGAATACGAGTTTGTAAGTTGGCAGCATTATAAAACTTAGTTACCTGATTCTAGACAGGGATTCCATGCATTGGGTAGTTCCGTAGAAGAGTAGTAAATTTGTCTCAGGCCTCATGCATCGGCTCGTCATCTTCCTATTGAAGAGTAGCAATTTCATTACGTAATCGCTCAGATAAATGCGAAGGATTAAAACGAGATAAAAATTCACGAGACAAATCTGCCCAAGTTCTAATTGAACCTGACATAAGTTTATTCCACCAAGTCTTTGCTCTGTCCCTCAGTGAATGGGGAAATAACCGAAGCCTTAGTATCTCCGGATTAACTCCTGGTAGTCTAAACGAACCACAGATCTCCTGGAACGTTTTTAGATGCTCCCTAGCATCCTCTGTAACAGCACCACTGAATTGACCGACATTGTTGATCATGCTAAACATAACAAGTTTCAGCTCGAAGTTGTCAACATCTCTGTCCGGCAGCGTGGTTTCCAGTTCTACATGATCGTTCAACATGTAGTCACGACAGGATCGTCGTTCGGTAGCGGCAGCAGAGTTGCCGATAGGAGGTATAACCTCTCCAACAGGCGGGTTGTTTCCTTGGTGGGCCATCGTCTCTAACTGTTCTTCAAGGTACTCGTTCCTGGCTAATATGTGACGAAGTCGGTTCTTGAGATTGAATGATCGTTCGATATCCGGATCTAATGGATACTCATGATCTTCACCTCATTTCGATCTGCGCATAAACAAGGAACCTTGTGAAAAGCAAGAGTTGAACACACCAAAGAAAAACAGAAAAATAAAAATAAAAACAAAAACAAAAGTGTAGTAAAAGAAAAGGTAGAGTTATGTTGCCAATCCCCGGCAACGGCGCCAAAAACTTGTTGCGTGTAAAAGAGTCTATCGCAATGGTAGTACAAGTATACACGACGCAAGTAGTAAAGTGATACGAAGTATCGAATATCGTCTCCACAGGGATTGGGCTAATAGCTTCACCTTAATTCACTGCATGAAAATAAAGAAAGTAATTGAGAAGTTGTCACGAAAATAATAAAGAGAACTTAAATAAAAGAGTAGGGAAATCAAGATAGAGAGAATGGGCTGGTATAGAATTGCTCAGTAGTGCAGGTATTGCTAAGTCTCGGAACTCCAGTTCTGTTGTTGTCCCCGTCACGGCAGCACCTGTCGTGGCAGCAGTCAGTTGCTTGCCGCGGCAGCAAACACTCAACTCAGTACTTCAAGTTTGGCAAGAATCCCAGATGTGCCTTGGCCTATCCCTAGGTCCAAGTCTGTCGATGATCACGTCTTTGATGATACCTCCCGGCGTGAATCGAAGGATGAACACCGATGTCGATGAATTCTTCTTTAGCCACTTAACCTCATCCTATCCCTAGGTCCGAGATAGTTCAACTATAAGCTAGAGAACTTGCTCTTATTTCTTTCGTATACTTAACTCTCCCGATGCTAAGTAAATCGATAACCTCACAATGCTCTTCCGATGCTCTTGCAAGATATTAATAACCAAAATAAGAGAACTTGAAGTTTATTTTATTGAACTGAAAATTCCTAAAACAAAACAACCCTTGCAACTACTTTACAAATCAACCTGTGGCCCTAGGGGGAATTTAGAACATGTTGAGGGAAGGAAAACGGCTAGAGTTTTGGGAAGGAAGCTAGGGAATCAGTTATGCCTTCCTAGGTCGAAATATATGCCCTTATATTGGCTTTGGGTCCAAGTTTTCTAAAATAGCAAGAATACAACTTTAAATGAAAGTATAATTCTAATGAAGACTAAATCTTCAAGGAATCTACTTTACAGCCGTCATCTTTCTTGCTTGGGATTTTCTCTCCTTGAACTTTGGGCTTGACATTCCTTTCGATCTGGGGCTTGGAAAAATATGGTGATTTCACACGACAGATGGGCTGAATTTTCTCTATCTGTCGAGGTCCACTTTGCTTCTTCTCCTCAAACTGCTGTCGTCCTCTGCTGTCACGGCGGCAACCATGGCAGCATCGTCTTCCTTGACTGCTTATACAGTTCCAGCTCTTCTGCTTCACTGCCCAGCGCCTGCCCATTCCGTCTGCTACAGCAGCAACCTGCAAAAACAACCATTTTTAGTAGAAACTGTGCCTTTTAATATATTTGTGATGTTTTGCTGTAAACTGACCTAAATGCAATAAATAATGCTTGAATGCAGCAGAAATATGGGTTAAATAGGGGGTAAATAATAGAACTTTTACACACTCAACAACCATTAAGCACTAAAATTTACATGCTTGTGTAGTTTTCACAACTTGTGTATCAAAATATTTTTCATTTATATAAGCATATAGAGAAAGACATAATGCTAAAAAATACCTCTAGCGTTTGATTTAATAGTCACTTTGGAATATATTCTTTTATGAATCATTTATATATTCATAGTTTCATTTTGGGCCCAAATGACCCAAAATGACCCGTCCATGGATGAAAATCATTATTCAAGAAATGACTAACGCATTGAAATGATGTTGCACACCTATATAAAAAGTTCAGTTACCAAACTAGGAAAGAGAAAATAGTTCGGTTAAATTTGATGTACTTTACCCTTTTTAGTATCTCTTTTTTTAATATAAATATAAATGATAGATATTTATATAGAGTTGTATTTTGTTACACAAATTGGGTAAAAGAATTACATAACCCTTCCTATTTAAACTATAAAAACTAAAAATCTAAACCCTTAATCTAAATATCCTAAATTGCAAATCTAAACTCTAAAATCTTAACTGATAACCCTAAACTAAGCCATTAAGCCCTAAAATATACATGTTTGTTTAAGCTTTAGTTTACACAACTTGAGTATCAAAATATTGACGGCCATGGGAGATTTCTGATTAATGGAGCCTCGATCCTTTGATCTGAACGATAAATAGATGCTTCTTGAGGTGGAGACTTACATAGTTCGAAATGGGTTTAATATGACAGTTATTATTTAGTAGATGTTTTTTCCTCCTTCATCCATAAGTTTTTTTTCTCTAGGGTGAACTTTGCTGCAGAAGCCTTAAAAACAAACCATTTTGACTAACAAGTCACATCATCGACTAACGGGAGCTAACAGCCTTGTGACAAAAATTCGATAATTCGATAACATAAGTAACCCAAATGTTACATTTTCAAAATCGACAAGAAAAATCAATCCCTCCGAAAACCAAAGTGACCAACCATATAGTTTACCCTTCATAAAACTATCTTGCATTGCTAAAAAATACTAGTACTTATTTTATTTGGCTGATTGAGTTCTTAGGTTTTCATGTTGATGATTATAAGGTGGTTTGGATTCTTGGAATTTTTGTATCATAAATTGGTTTTATTACAAATCATTTTGTTTGATAATCTTTCGTTATCGGTCTACCTTTTTTTCATGGTTTCATCCGACATCTTGATGTTTGTGGTTGGTATGAAGTGTAACCATTTTGGGTATATCTATACTCACATTTGACATAAGAAGGTGAAAAAGAGAAGAAAATACATAAAATAATAACACATTTAATATTTATTTATTTATTTCACTTGGTAGGAAGCAAATAATAGAAATCAATATATAAATATTTATAAATATATATTTATATTTTTAGTCACTTTGAGATTGAGATTTTTCATAGTAACTAAACAAAAGTATCAATCATAAGAGTTCCAATCCTATTAGTTGTTAACCTTGCAAGTCTTGTAGCAGGAACCTACAATATTATTGATTCTTCCAACATCTGCCACGTAAAAAAAATTAAAACCCATTAAGAATGTTATATGCAGAAAAAAATGGAATTAACCTTGTATTAACTAAATGGAGAAAATGATTTTAGTATATAAACATACCAGTAGGATTGTAAGCGTTAATTACGGAGTTTGCACAAGCAGTGGTGCAATCATAGACGATGGGAGTGGGCTGAACTTTGCACTTTATCATGCAAAAAGCCATACAAAGTGCTATTTTTATAGGACTGAATAGAGGAAAGCAACGAGGTGCACAATTTTTAACACAAGAGCCTATCCCGTTTTTAACACCAATGTTCGATTCACCAACTCCCTGCACTTGGCCCACTAGTAGAGCCTTCATCATCAGCACCATCAAACTCACCGCCATCAATTTCTTTGACGCCATGACTACTTCACTCAATAATCTTGTTTCTTTTTCTCCTCTTATGTTTCTCTTTATTGTATCAAGGGTTGAATATGTTCGTATTTATAGGGTTAAGCTTAAGAAGCACTCTCGTCTTCAAAGGTAAAAAAAGCTTAATCAAGGAATTTTGTGATTTCATTTGCATTTATATTTTAGATCCTTTAGAATCACTTTAACATGAAATTTTTATTTAACATGTTTATATTTTTGTTCTACAAGTAAACGAAAAATTCAAATGGCTTAAAAGGGAAATTTTTACATATGTTATTAATCCCAAATCAGAAAACTTTCCACATCATTTTTAATTAAGTCGTTTTAGTTATTGTAGTCTTCCAAATCATCAATATTATCCCTTAATTTTAATTTAATCAATTTAGCCCTAAAAACTCTTAAAATGCATTAATATCGGATTATGATTGTCGTTGACTAACAAAGCCACTAAATTTTGTGTATGCGGTCTTTGTATGATTACACATAAGTTGTTATCACATATTGTCATGTCATTGTTTGATCGGCTAAGAGATAGAAAGAGAGAATAGCCGAATGTCAATAGAGATGAAACTAATAAGCATTAAAATGACTTTATTTGAAAGTTCATAGAAAAAATATGTCATTAAACCAATAGTTTAATATAAATAATGTGATTATATTAAACTAGTGTTTGAATCCTCGCATGGCTTCAGTTACGCTGTCCATATTTGGACAACTTTACCATCATATACAAAAAACTACAATATAGTAATTTAATTTTGAAAAATTAAGAATGAACTTTGGTATATTTAGAATACATTGATAACAATAATTGATTTTGATATTAGGAAATAAAATATGCTTTATAGAACATTTTCTTAACATAATTATATTTGTATCTATATTTTCTTGATATGAATATAATCATATTAAAAATTATGTTAAATAGTTTTTAATATCTCTGTTTTTAATATAAATATAAATGATACATATTTATATAGAGCTATATTTTTTACACAATATGTGAAAACAATTACATAATTCGTCCTATTTAAACAATAAAAACTATAGTTCTAAATCCCTCATCTAGAATCATAAATTCTAAATCTAAACTCTAAAATCTGAACTGATAAACCCTAAATTAAACCATTAAGCACTAAAATTTACATGCTTGTGTAGTTTTCACAACTTGTGTATCAAAATACTTTTCATTTATATAAGCATATAGAGAAAGACACAATGCTAAAAAAATACCTCTAGCGTTTGATTTAATAGTCACTTTGGAATATATTCTTTTATGAATCATTTATATATTCGTAGTTTCATTTTGGGCCTAAATGACCCAAAATGACCCATCCGTGGATGAAAATCATTATTCAAGAAATGACTAACGCCTTGAAATGATGTTGCACACCTATATAAATAGTTCATTACCAAACTAGAAAAGAGAAAATAGTTCGGTTAAATTTGATGTACTTTACCCTTTTTAGTATCCCTCTTTTTAATATAAATATAAATGATAGATATTTATATAGAGTTGTATTTTTTTACACAAGTTGGGTAAAAGAATTACATAACCCATCCTATTTAAACTATAAAAACTAAAAATCTAAACCCTTAATCTAAATATCCTAAATTGCAATTCTAAACTCTAAATCTTAACTAATAACCCTAAACTAAGCCATTAAGCCCTTAAATTTACATGTTTGTTTAAGCTTTAGTTTACATGGAATTTTGTGATTTCATTTGCATTTATATTTTAGATCCATTAGAATCACTATAACATGGAATTTTTATTCAACGTGTTTATATTTTTGTTCTACAAGTAAACGAAAAACTCAAATGTCTTAAAAGGGAAATTTTTGCATATGTTATTAATCCCAAATCAGAAAATTTTCCACATCATTTCTAATTAAGTCGTTTTCGTTATTGTAGTCTTCCAAAAAAGCAATATTACCCCTTAATTTTAATTTAATCAATTTAGCCCTAAAAACTCCTGAAATGCATTAATATCGGACTATGATTGTCGTTGACTAACAAAGCCACTAAATTTTGTGTATTCGGTCTTTGTATGATTACACATCTGTTGTTATCACATATTGTCATGTCATTGTTTGATCGGCTAAGAGATGGAAAGAGAGAATAGTCGAATGTCAATAGAGATGAAACAAATAAGCATTAAAATGACTTTATTTGAAAGTTCATAGACAAAATATGTCATTAAACCAATAGTTTAATATAAATAATGTGATTATATTAAACTATTGTTTGAATCCTCGCATGGCTTCAGTTATGTTGTTCATATTTGGACGACTTTACCATCATATACGCAAAACTACAATATAGTAATTTAATTTTGAAAAATTAAAAATGAACTTTGGTATATTTAGAATACATTGATAACAATAATTGATTTTGATATTAGGAAATAAAATATGCTTTACAGAACATTTTCTTAACATAATTATATTTGGATCTATATTTTCTTGATATGAATATAATCATATTAAGAAATTATGTTAAATAGTTTTTAATATCTCTATTTTTTATATAAATATAAATGATAGATATTTATATAGAGCTATATTTTTTACACAATATGTGAAAACAATTACATAATTCATCCTATTTAAACAATAAAAACTATAGTTTTAAATCCCTCATCTAGAATCCTAAATCCTAAATCTAAACTCTAAAATCTTAACTGATAAACCCTAAATTAAACCAATAAGTACTAAAATTGACATGCTTGTGTAGTTTTCACTACTTGTGTATCAAAATACTTTTCATTTATGTAAGCATATAAAGAAAGACATAATGCTAAAAAATACCTCTAACATTTGATTTAATAGTCACTTTGGAATATATTCTTTTATGAGTCATTTATATATTCATAGTTTCATTTTGGGCCCAAATGACCCAAAATGACCAATCCGTGGATGAAAATCATTATTCAATTAATGACTAACGCCTTAATATGATGTTACACACCTATATAAATAGTTCAGTTACCAAACTAGGAAAGAGAAAATAGTTCGGTTAAATTTGATGTACTTTACCCTTTTAGTATCTCTTTTTTTAATATAAATATAAATGATAGATATTTATATAGAGTTGTATTTTGTTACACAAATTGGGTAAAAGAATTACATAACCCTTCCTATTTAAACTATAAAAACTAAAAATCTAAACCCTTAATCTAAATATCCTAAATTGCAAATCTAAACTCTAAATCTTAACTGATAACCCTAAACTAAGCCAATAAGCCCTAAAATATACATGTTTGTTTAAGCTTTAGTTTACACAACTTGAGTATCAAAATATTGACGGCCATGGGAGATTTCCGATTAATGGAGCCTCGATCCTTTGATCTGAACGATAAATATATGCTTCTTGAGGTGGAGACTTACATAGTTCGAAATGGGTTCAATATGACGATTATTATTTAGTAGATGTTTTTTCCTCCTTCACCCATTAGTTTTTTTCTCTAGGGTGAAGTTTGCTGCAGAAGCCTTAAAAACAAACCATTTTGACTAACAAGTCACATCATCGACTAACGGGAGCTAACAGCCTTGTGACAAAAATTCGATAATTCGATAACATAAGTAACCCAAATGTTAAATTTTCAAAATCGACAAGAAAAATTAATCCCTCCGAAACCCAAAGTGACCAACCATATAGTTTACCCTTCATAAAACTATCTTGCATTGCTAAAAAATACTAGTCCTTATTTTATTTGGCTGATTGAGTTCTCAGGTTTTAATGTTGATGATTATAAGGTGGTTTGGTTTCTTGGAATTTTTGTATCATAAATTGGTTTTATTACAAATCATTTTGTTTGATAATCTTTCGTTATCGGTCTACCTTTTTTTCATGGTTTCATCCGACAACTTGATGTTTGTGGTTGATTTGAAGTGTAGCCATTTTGGGTATATCTATACTCGCATTTGACATAAGAAGGTGAAAAAAGAGAAGAAAATACATAAAATAATAACACATTTCGTATTTATTTCACTTGGTAGGAAGCAAATAATAGAAATCAATATGTAAATATTTATAAATTTATATTTATATTTTTAGTCACTTAGAGATTGAGATTTTTCATAGTAACTAAACAAAAGTATCAATCATAAGAGTTCCAATCCTATTAGTTGTTAACCTTGCAAGTCTTGTAGCAGGAACCAACAATGTTATTGATTCTTCCAACATCTGGCACGTAAAAAAATTAAAACCCATTAAGAATGTTATATGCAGCAAAAAATGGAATTAACCTTGTATTAAATAAATGGAGAAAATAATTTTAGTATATAAACGTACCAGTAGGATTGTAAGCGTTAATTACGGAGTTTGCACAAGTAGTGGTGCAATCATAGACGATGGGAGTGGGCTGAACTTTGCACTTTATCAAGCAGAAAGCCATACAAAGTGATATTTTTATAGGACTGAATAGAGGAAAGCAACGAGGTGCACAAATTTTAACACAAGAGCCTATCCCGTTTTTAACACCAATGTTCGATTCATCAACTCCCTGCACTTGGCCCACTAGTAGAGCCTTCATCGTCAGCATCATCAAACTCACCGCCATCAATTTCTTTGACGCCATGACTACTTCACTCAATAATCTTGTTTCTTTTTCTCCTCTTATGTTTCTCTGTATTGTATCAAGGGTTGAATATGTTCGTATTTATAGGGTTAAGCTTAAGAAGCACTCTCGTCTTCAAAGGTAAAAAAAGCTTAATCAAGGTGTTTATATTTTAGATCCGTTAGAATCACTTTAACATGAAATTTTTATTCAACGTTTTTATATTTTTGTTCTACAAGTAAACGAAAAATTCAAATGGCTTAAAAGGGCAATTTTTGCATATGTTATTAATCCCAAATCAGAAAACTTTCCACATCATTTTTAATTAAGTCGTTTTAGTTATTGTAGTCTTCCAAATCAGCAATATTATCCCTTAATTTTAATTTAATCAATTTAGCCCTAAAAACTCCTAAAATGCATTAATATCGGACTATGATTGTCGTTGACTAACAAAGCCACTAAATTTTGTGTATGTGGTCTTTGTATGATTACACATCAGTTGTTATCACATATTGTCATGTCATTGTTTGATCGGCTAAGAGATGGAAAGAGAGAATAGCCGAATGTCAATAGCGATGAAACAAATAAGCATTAAAATGACTTTGTTTGAAAGTTCATAGAAAAAATATGTCATTAAACCAATAGTTTAATATAAATAATGCGATTATATTAAACTAGTGTTTGAATCCTCGCATGGCTTCAGTTATGTTGTTAATATTTGGACAACTTTACCATCATATACGCAAAATTACAATATAGTTGAAACGGTTGCCGACGGCGGATTTTTTGAGAGCTCGTGGGGTCCCGTTGTCTGACGGGCAAGGCTTGTGTCCGTGGTGTGTAACAGTGGAGGAATCGAGTGCACAGTTGTTCTATGAATGTCCTTGTTTGAAGCAGGTTTGGGATTGGTTGCGAGGATGGTGGGGAGTATCATTACCTTTACAGGAGAGTTTTGCTGACTTTTTTATTGTGGGTTTTCATTGTTGGTTTTATGGTTGTAAGTTGAAATGGTGGGTGGCTGGTGTTAGTGCATTGCTATGGTCTTTACGGTTAGCTCGTAATGAGTTTATTTTTCGGGGCAAACGGTTGCCGATGGCAGAATTGTGTTTCCTTGTCAAACTGCGATCCTTTTACTGGATTAAGGTTGATGTTGCGAGTGAGATGATGACCGAACCTGTTTGGTGGTCTTGTCCGTCTGCATTTGTTGTTAGTCCCTCGCCGCGGAAGGTACGTGTTGGGATTTGTTGGCAGCCACCAGTTCAGGGGGTACTCAAATTTAATGTTGACGGTTCATGTAACCCCCTCACCCGGTCTGGCGGACTGACCGGTCCGAGTAGGCTACACGGAGAAAACCGATGCGAAACCCGTTAAGGTCTCACTTCGGTTAGCAACCCTAGAAAATTCTTTTATTTATATCTTGTCTAAATGCATTATCGAATCCTATGTGAAACACGACAGCGGAAACACAAACAATATAACAAAAACCATCCAAATCAGCACCTTAAAACAACCTATTTTTCCTTTTTAAGCAGGCCGTATCGGAACGCCCTTAGGGTGTTTCGAAACGCCATGACCTGGTCAACTGGCCAAAGTCAAACCGATAAGACCGTTTCAAAATAGGGGTGGACCGTATCAAAACAGGGGTGGACCGTATTGAAACGAGGTCAACGGTCAACTTCTCGTGGTCAACATACACCAAACATACTTGATAAACAAGCAAACATGCTTACATGACAAGCAAACACCGTGCATTTCAATACATAAAACTCAACTTACCTCACTTACCTGCCCATGGTCTCGGAAACCTTAGGCTCTGATACCAACAAATGTAACCCCCTCGTACCGGTCTGGCGGACTAACCGATCCGAGTAGGCTACACGGGGAAAACCGATGCGAAACCCGTTAAGGTCCCACTTCGGTTAGCAACCCTAGAAAAATTCTTTTATTTATATCTTGTCTAAATGCATTATCGAATCCTATGTGAAACACGACAGCGGAAACACAAACAATATAACAACGACCATCCAATTCAGCACCTTAAAACAACCCATTTTTCCTTTTTAAGCAGGCCATATCGGAACGCCCTTAGGGTGTTTCGAAACGCCATGACCTGGTCAACTGGCCAAAGTCAAACCGATAAGACTGTTTTGAAACAGGGGTGGACCGTATCGAAATGAGGTCAACGGTCAACTTCTCGTGGTCAACGATACGAAGATCATTTCGAAACGCTAAGGTCCGTTTCGATACATCAATTTATCGTCAAATTCTCAGATTTCCAGTGGCAAAATCGTATCGAAACGTTCCTTAGGCGTATCGAAACGCCTGGCCAAAAACAAAGGGGCCGTATCGGAACCAGGTCGACCGTTTCGAAACGCCCTCTGTCTGCAAATTGGTTTTAGCTGGTTTTGGTACAAGGCTGTCCCAAAAAAACCACTAAGACCCCACACAACACACTAACATAAACCCTAAGGCAAAACCAAACATCTACCAACATGCTCAACACACCACAAGCATATAAGAACCATCCATTAAAGAATCAACAACATCCAACACATGCTTCATACATAAAACTTAAGGTTCATGCTTCACAAAATCATGCACTTAAGCATTTAAGATAGGCAAGCTTAACATGGTTTACAATCCAAACATGGCATCCAAAAGCCGAACCAACAACATGATATAGAAGAGTCTAACATGCTCTTAAATGAAACCAACATCAACATACTTCAAAACTCAAATCGCAAAATATATCCCATTGCTTGACTATTACAATCTACAATTTAAAATTCATACTTGAGCTAACCATAAGCAACACTTGGAGACCTTTCCTTGCCTTTGCCACCCACAAGCTACTGATCTGCATTGTCGAACCAAAAGGGAGCGTAAGCATAAAAGCTTAGTGAGGGTAAGCTCATAAGACAAACCTTCGACAATGGAGGGTCCAAGTACGAGCAACAACCAAAATAAAATGCATGATCTTACCTCCGATTCGTAAGAGCCAAAATAATCATGATGCATGAACATATTATCAAAATCATGTCATGCTCAACAAGTCCATAACCTCAACATATAGAAACTCATATAACCAACATATGAGCAACATAATCCACAATCAGTATTGGCACCTAGCTATGACTCGAATACGCGGATAACCGTTGGAACTCACATCCAACAACACAACAATTACCTGACGGTGGGATTACACTCATCACCGTTCACGCGGAGGGGATTCCACTCATCCTCACGCCTCATTTCACGCAGAGGGGATTCCACTCATCCTCACGTCCGTCGATGGGATTCCACTCATCATCGACTAATATATATAAGAAGATTTCCGGGCGAACTCGTACTCCATCTTGATGACTACCATCATCAAGACTACGCGTGCATTTGACTCACGTGTGCACACTAAACATCCTAATGATCGATCATTTGTACCCAAGCATACTAGTGCCAATACTACACATTTCATTAATCGTTCACAATATCATTTCATAACACTTTCGTGCTTAGCACGTACTCACCATGACTCACCGTCATGCACAAACCACATTTCCATGCCTAGCATGTACTCACCATGATCCTCGGATCATGCAACCACCTCACATCATCATTTCACATGTCAACACCACATGTATATCATTAACACAAATATCACATCATATTTCACACATATGTATATCCATATCATATTTATCATCAACATGCATATAACAATGCATCGAGCCATGCCTCAACATACATGTATAACAACGTCTACATAACACCATAATCACAACAAATCAAGAGGCATAAACAACCATTAAAGAGTGCAACCAAAGTCTCTAACCAAAGTTTGGGGTTAGGCTACCACTCTAATCCCAACTCTAGGTGGGTCTACCAATCCCAATCTAGTCCACATGCTTGGACCAATTGCTCGAAATCATTTAAAACATTTTAACCACTCACCTTCAATTCCAAGCTCAACCACACTAGCCGATCAAGCTTCCAACGATTTCTGGATTTGTTCCCGAGGCTTCATCAACACAAAATATCGCTTATAATCACCTCAACACAATCAAAACAACCTCAAATCAAATCACCAATTAATGTAGCAAACCCGGAACACCATTCAAGCAACAAACACAATAATTCAAGCCATGAACAACCCTCAAAAACACCAAACCCGAGCAGCCCTTATACTCAGCCCAAAACTTGTGATTTCAACACATTTAACACTTCCAAATGCTTCCAAAACAACCACCAACTATTACCCTAACATCAACCCTCAAATTCCAACACAAACCATACCCAAAACTCATCTAAAAACCCTCATGAAACCCCACCAAAACCCAAATTCGGGAATTCATTTAAAACACTCTAAAAATTATATATGTTGGACCATTTGGTTCACAAACATCATATCTAACCTTATTACATCAAAATCTTAAGTTAAAAACAAAAAAGATATCATTTTTATTCAAATCTTCCAAAAACCCAAATTCTAAAACTTGAACCAAAATAAAATCTAGTTGTACTTTTAAAGAGAGGAAGATGAGGACAAGTCGAGAATGTAATTACCTTTCAAAATGCTCCAAAAATGGAGGCAAGATTTGATGGAAAAGCACAAAGGAGGGGGAGGGGAACTTGACGTGAAAAAATGGAGAAAGGTAGGGAAGAAGATGATTTAAATGGGTGTTTTAAAAATAAAAGGGTTTTTATTTTGCAAGTCTCATTATTTACAAGGATGCCATTAATGAGATGGCCATCCCCCCATTATTCCAAATTCCATGGAATTTTGGGTTCTAATTTAATTTAAAATTGGATCCAACATAATAAATAGATTTTTAAACCAAAAAGGGAAACTCGAACATTATTTTAATATTATTTTCACCTGACCCCCAAACCCGGGTGTTACAACACTCCCCCACTTAAGGAAATTTCGTCCCAGAAATTTGTCGAACAGGAAGAGACACTGAACTGCTCCTCCACACTTACATTCTCACCACAACATACTCACCAACTCGGTAAACTTACCACACAATACTAGTTATCTAATGCTAAGATCTCAACGGGTCCTTCAATGTACGTCACTTTCAAACTCGACTCAATCTCTTCTACAAACATAGCTCGGGACAAATCTGACTCACACTTTCGAATCCAAGATACACAAAACACATTACGAATCCCCTTTCTAACTCTGGTAGTAACCGCAACAGATAAACAACAAAACTAGCCCGACTCACAATCTCATACGACACCGTTTGAATACTTGACTCATAACTTTCTCTAACTGATCATCTAACTTCAACAAGTAACCAAACACTATGCCGACGTCTTCAAAAATCTAGTTGAAATCTCGAATCTCTATTACCCACTTTCATTAAGAATCTTTCACGGATGTAACATATTAGAATAAAACTGATGCTCGGTCTTGACACGCTGGCAAATTACACACTTACTCTCATACTGAACAACGTCATTCATCAACTCAATCCAGAAGTACTCATCTCCAACCCACAATACGTCTTCATACCACTCAGATGCAATACAAATGAACTGTCATGTGCTTCGGCCAAAACAATACGTCTCAAAACACTATGTCAATCAGCACAACTATTTTGTTTCTAAAAATACAAACTCTATCATCTCTGAAACTGTATTCTGAAGGTCTTCCTTCTACCGTGTCTTGCACGTGAGGTGCCAAGAACCTGTCTTGCAACTGTTTCTCTTCAAGTATTCTAACTCAATGTAGGCTTAACATGAACTCGGCCACAAAACTAATATCATTCGGTAAACTGAATGTGGCAAATACAACTCGCAACCCAACTACAAATCCAACAACAAATATAACTCAGAACATCAGTTACTACGTTAACTCTCTTCGGGTGATACTCAACCTTTGGATTACGGTCTTCAAGCAGTTCTAACAACTCATGTTGTTCTAGTTCCAACCCTTCCTAGGTTGTCAATTACTTCAAGTTCTGATGATAAGTATACATATACTATGCATTTCTTACTATACATGCTTTGTCTCTTAGTCTTCGAAGCAAATACAATTGTAATTAACTCTATGTCTTGTGTCGGATTATTCTTCTCTCGATCTTCCCACTATCTCGATGAATAAGCCACAATATTCTGTCTTGCATAAGCACACAACCTAACTCTACATGTAACACATCACTATGGTTCATAAACTCTTTCTCTGATGTAAGTTGATTCAAGGTCGAAGCTCTCTTCAAAGTTTCTTTCGGTTTCTCAAGGGCTCATTGTCTCGCATCTGACCACACAACTGAACATTCTTCTGTAGCAACTAGTCAAAGGAGCATCTATCTTCAAGAGATCATTTACAAACCCCTATTAGTAACAATGCTAGACCTAGGATCTATAGATACCTGTCACAGTCTTCAATTTCTTCCGACCCACATCTTCTTCTGTCTTCATAGGATCTACTCTAATACACTCAGCTGATCTACATGTCCTAGGAGAACATCTTCCTTAACTCGGAGTTCACGTTTGCTCAACTTGGCATACAACGAATTCTCTAATAGGATCTACAACACTAACTCTAAAGCTTGTCATGGTCTCCTTCGGTACGTGAATATACCTATGTATCATGTATGAGGACTACTACAAACTGATCAAGGAACTCAGGAAATATTCTGCTCAACATCTCTATAAAAGTAACTAACACACTAGTCAAACAAGCGGCATAGCTCGGAGCTCAAAGCGATCACATCTTGCTCCAAAAGCTGTCTTTGGTACACCAACTTCTCCCACTTTCAACTGGTAGAAATCGGATCTCGAATTAATCTTGAAAAGACTGGAGCGCACCCCAACTGATCAACCAATCACTGACACTCAAAAATGGATACTACTTATTCATTGTCACTTGTTTCAACTGTCTAAAATCTAAATACATTCTCGTATTGTCTTCTCTCTTCTTCACAAATTGCACTGTCACACTCTAAGATGATGTACTAGGCCTAATGAATCTAAGGTCTAACAAATCTCGAAGTTGATTCTTCAACACTCTCAGTTCTTTCGGGAACCAAAAGATACAGAGCAATCAAAACATGAGCAAACTCAGAGACGATATCAATAACAAACTCTTCTTCCCTTTTTCAAGAGACAAACCGGGCAATTCTTCCAAACATTCTTAGGAAAAACACAAACTATTCTAACATTCTGCGGTCTAATCTTCATTCGAAAATCAAATATGTCACATCTGCTAGGCAAGTCTGTCAACTAAACTCAATCAATCTTTGACCTCTAAAGCTGGATCAACATTCGATAAGGAGTTCACATCCACACCTACCACTACGGTCTCACAGAAATCTGCAACTTCAAGGCAACTCTCTCTTTGTCTCACGTATACCCTAGCTTTGTGCTCTACAAGTCAAACCATGCCAAAAGGTACATCGAAACCATAAAAAGACAATTACTTCACATCTACTAGAATCACGTAACCCTGAACTATCAACAAACATCTTCCGTACACCTTTCTGACCACCACCATCTCACCAAAAGGTCTAGTCACATGTGTCCCTGCGTCTAAGATCTCAACAGAGATATCTAGCTTCCTTATATGCTCACACAAAAGGATGAATCCGCAGGAATTGCAACTTCACATGTATACAGCTGATAGTCTTCGGTCCTTTTGTTTTCAGGCTGGTCCTCCAAACATAAGTCAACTCTTCAAAACCGTTCTTAGAGCATCTCGAAACTTCAAAATTCAGTTCTGATCACACACAAACAATCATGCTTGAACTTGTTATATAACATCGGTCCTGATGACTCAAAACATCCTACTACAAAACAATCTGGAGTTAGAGCTCAAGACTTCCTTCTCGGCTCCACTGTATCGGAAGCGACTTCATCACTCATTCTTGCTGGAAGACAACTCAGATGCACACTGGCCCAATCACACAAATTGATTCCCACTCACGGATACTGGCCGACTATCTTGTATTAAAATCATAGGCCGAACCCCAACGATCACCATCTAACATTTCTGAGTTTCAGATTACTCACACGAGACCCTTACCTTGATCTCGCTAAAAGAACTAAGGTACTCATACCTACCACTAACACTTCACCGGACACAATCACTTTGCATGCTTGCTAACACATACGAAAGTACAGATTCAGGACCAACCGGAGGGAACAAACTCAAAATTATACCAAGGGCTTACCCACTATAACATCGATATCACTCTGACTCCCACTCATAGGTCTTCACTTCTTTTCACCAACTAATACCAGAATCGGTCTCATCGTCCCTCACCAACAAGAATCAACTCACATACACACTGACTCAGACAAACAAATTGTACCTCAACTCTGGTACAACCACACTTCCCTCACTAAAGCAATGATCTCCTTCAACATCATCCACATTTTTAGAAACCACAACTTCCACATACCGATTCACGGCCCACTCCTTGGCCTCAAACTACTAAAACACAATAAATCAACAACAACAGAAAATTAACATACAAACTGGGTTAGCAAAGGAAAGGGTCCATTGGCTCAAGTATGATTCCCTCACTTAAAATATCTTTTCCGGTGTAATAGAAGCAATGGGGCTCTACTCAACATGATTCAAGCAACACACACGCACGTTCAACCAACATACACCAAGCATACTTGATAAACAAGCAAACATGCTTACATGGCAAGCAAACACCATGCATTTCAATACATAAAACTCAACTTACCTCACTTACCTGCCCAAGGTCTCGGAAACCTTAGGCTCTGATACCAACAAATGTAACCCCCTCGTCCCGGTCTGGCGGACTAACCGGTCCGAGTAAGCTAGACGAGGAAAACCGATGCGAAACCCGTTAAGGTCCCACTTCGGTTAGCAACCCTAGAAAAATTCTTTTATTTATATCTTGTCTAAATGCATTATCGAATCATATGTGAAACATGACAGCGGAAACACAAACAATATAAAATCGACCATCCAAATCAGCACCTTAAAACAACCCATTTTTCCTTTTTAAGCAGGCCATATCGGAACGCCCTTAGGGTGTTTCGAAACGCCATGACCTGGTCAACTGGCCAAAGTCAAACCGATAAGACAATTTTGAAACAGGGGTGGACCATATCGAAACGAGGTCAACGGTCAACTTCTCGTGGTCAACGATACGAAGATCATTTGGAAACGCTAAGGTCCGTTTCGATACATCAATTTATCGTCAAATTCTCAGATTTCCAGTGGCAAAATCGTATCGAAATGTTCCTTAGGCGTATCGAAACGCCTGGCCAAAAACAAAGGGGCCGTATCGGAACGGGGTTGACCGTTTCGAATCGCCCTCTCTCTGAAAATTGGTTTTAGCTGGTTTTGGTACAAGGCTGTCCCAAAAACACCACTAAGACCCCACACAACACACTAACATAAACCCTAAGGCAAAATCAAACATCTACCAACATGCTCAACACACCAAAAGCATATAAGAACCATCCATTAAAGAATCAACAACATCCAACACATGCTTCATACATAAAACTTAAGGTTCATGCTTCACAAAATCATGCACTTAAGCATTTAAGATAGGCAAGCTTAACATGGTTTACAATCCAAACATGGCATCCAAAAGCTGAACCAACAACATGATAAAGAAGAGTCTAACATGCTCTTAAACGAAACCAACATCAACATACTTCAAAACTCAAATCGCAACATCTATCCCATTGCTTGACTATTACAATATACAATTTAAAATTCATACTTGAGCTAACCATAAGCAACACCTGGAGACCTATCCTTGCCTTTGCCACCCACAAGCTACTGATCTGCATTGTCGAACAAAAAGGGAGCGTAAGCATAAAAGCTTAGTGAGGGTAAGCTCATAAAACAAACCTTCGACAATGCAGGGTCCAAGTACGAGCAACAACCAAAATAAAATGCATGATCTTACCTCTGATCTGCAAGAGCCAAAATAATCATGATGCATAAACATATTATCAAAATCATGTCATGCTCAACAAGTCCATAACCTCAACATATAGAAACACATATAACCAACATATGAGCAACATAATCCACAATCCGTATTGGCACCTAGCTATGACTCGAATACGCGGATAACCGTTGGAACTCACATCCAACAACACAACCATTACCTGACGGTGGGATTACACTCATCACCGTTCACGCGGAGGTAATTCCACTCATCCTCACGCCTCATTTAACGCGGAGGGGATTCCACTCATCCTCACGCCTCATTTCACGCGGAGGGGATTCCACTCATCCTTACGCCCGTTGATGAGATTCCACTCATCACCGACTAATATATATATAAGAAGATTTCCGGGCGAACTTGTACTCCATCTTGATGACTACCATCATCAAGACTACGCGCGCATTTGACTCACGTGTGCACACTAAACATCCTAATGATCGATCATTTGTACCCATGCATACTAGTGCCAATACTATACATTTCATTAATCTTTCACAATATCATTTCATAACACTTTCGTGCTTAGCACGTACTCACCATGACTCACCGTCATGCACAAACCACATTTCCATGTCTATCATGTACTCACCATGATCCTCGGATCATGCAACCATCTCACATCATCATTTCACATGTCAACACCACATGTATATCATTAACACAAATATCACATCATATTTCACACATATGTATATCCATATCATATTTATCATCAACATGCATATAACAATGCATCGAGCCATGCCTCAACATACATGTATAACAACGTCTACATAACACCACAATCACAACTAATCAAGAGGCATAAACAACCATTAAAGAGTGCAACCAAAGTCTCTAACCAAAGTTTGGGATTAGGCTACCACTCTAATCCCAACTCTAGGTGGGTATACCAATCCCAATCTAGTCCACATACTTGGACCAATTGCTCAAAATCATTTAAAACATTTTAACCACTCACCTTCAATTCCAAGCTCAACCACACTAGCCGATCAAGCTTCCAACGATTTCCGGATTTGTTCCCGAGGCTTCATCAACACAAAATCTCGCTTCTAGTCACCTCAACACAATCAAAACAACCTCAAATCAAATAACCAATTAATGTAGCAAACCCGGAACACCATTCAAGCAACAAACACAATAATTCAAGCCATGAACAACCCCCAAAAACACCAAACCCGAGCAGCCCTTATACCCAGCCCAAAACTTGTGATTTCAACACATTTAACACTTCCAAATGCTTCCAAAACAACCCCCTACTATTACCCTAACATCAACCCTCAGATTCCAACACAAACCATACCCAAAACTCATCTACAAACCCTCCTGAAACCCCACCAAAACCCAAATTCGGGAATTCATTTAAAACACTCTAAAAATTATATATGTTGGACCATTTGGTTCACAAACATCATATCTAACCTTATTACATCAAAATCTTAAGTTAAAAACAATAAAGATGTCATTTTTATTCAAATCTTCCAAAAACCTAAATTCTAAAACTTGAACCAAAATGAAATCTAGTTGTACTTTTAAAGAGAGGAAGATGAGGACAAGTCGAAAATGTAATTACCTTTCAAAATGCTCCAAAAATGGAGGCAAGATTTGATGGAAAAGAACAAAGGAGAGGGGAGGGGAACTTGACGTGAAAAAATGGAGAAGGGTGGGGAAGAAGATGATTTAAATGGGTGTTTTAAAAATAAAAGGGTTTTTATTTTGCAAGTCTCATTATTTACAAGGATGTCATTAATGAGATGGCCATCCCCCCACTATTCCAAATTCCATGGAATTTTGGGTTCTAATTTAATTTAAAATTGGATCCAACATAATAAATAGATTTTTAAACCAAAAAGGGAAATCCGAATATTATTTTAATATTATTTTCACCCGACCCCCAAACCCGGGCGTTACAGTTCAGCACGCGGTAAGCCAGGTCCTGCGAGTATTGGGGGTGTTATGCGAGATGAGGAGAGCCACATTTTGGGGTGTTTTTCGGGCTGTTGGGACTGATGGATTCCAATGAGGCTGAAGTGCGAGCTATAGAGCTGGCGGTAAGTTTGATCGCGGAAGGAAATTGGCACGAGCGTTGTGTGGTTGTTGAGTCAGACTCTCAAGTTGCGTTGAGTTGGGTTATGAGATCGGCGAAACGACCATGGCGTTAGTGGGAGATATTTACTGCGATTGATCAGGCTTGTCAAGTCATTTTTTAGATTTATTTTCGTTATGTGCCTCGTGAGGCGAATGGTTTCGCTGATGTATTAGCCAAGGAAGGTGTCGATAGATGTTCGTTGTTTCTGGCTTGTATGTAGGTGTTGTTTTGGGTGTTTGCGGGCCATTTCGTACTCTTTTCCTCCACTAGGGAGGTTTTTAACGAGGCGTATGGTTTCGTCGCGTTGTATGTATGTTTATTCTTTCCGAATAAAATTCATACAGTTGATGATCAAAAAAAATTGTTGGACAAGTAATAATATAAGTACATGTTTATAATGAATCTCTCTTTGAGTAATACTTTTGTGATGATTCATGGAATATTTGAGTAAATCTCGATAAGGATTAAAGGAGCAACTATTAGTTTAAATGAATGAGATATGTTTAATTCATGATGAATTAGAATGACAAAGAATAAAATAGAATGCTATGAAAGGCCTATAAAGCCATGTTAAATCAGTTTCAATTGATCCTTATTTAAATGATATAAGATGGTGTTATTTGAACTTGTATATGAAAATAAATCAATGAATGATTTACAGTTGTCTAGATAGTGAATGGTTTGGTTATTATCGGAGGACCTTCTATGGATATTAAGGACTATGTATTGAACAGTAAAGTAGACTATTTGATTGATTGATAGATCATGCATTGCTTGAATGGTATTTTGATTAAATGCACAACTAATATGTTAACTTGTTACAAATTGTCAAGCCAATGATTAAGTGGAAAATGCCTTGATTATTTTCTATTAATGATCAATATAGACTGAGAACCGAATTGTTATAAGTGTGATTAATACATTGAATCAACTATCCGAAGGGTCTCACATAATATAAATTGGACCTTACACTCTAAATCTTTGCTCTTCTAGGGTAGTCAAGCCGAGCTTGACAAATTGAAAGTTGAAATACATGGCTCTCTTTAAGATTCTTAATTAATATGTTTAATATTTTTACTTGTTGACTCCTTGTGTGATTAGAATAGAACCATGTATTGGTAGTAGAAAGAATGAATATTGTTCGAAAACTTACTTAGGAAATAAGTAAGTTAGGTATTTTAACTCAAGATTATAAACTTTGAATTTTATAAGCTCGGCTTAAATTACATTGATATGCTTGACAACATGTTTGATAACTAAGAAGGCCAAGAAACTCTAACGAGTGTATACTCACGAATTAATTAGATGTGGTGTAATATCATAAATTAATTAACTTCATGGAGGAATTGATTTATCGAAGTACTTGAGTGGCTGGTGTGAGAACTTTTTAGAGTAGTCGAGTTCTTAAAACTTATAAATTTGGAAAGATTGGTAATTGATGATTATAATGCTTATGATAATTGGGTCTTTTGGGGAGTCAGGGAAAAATTATGATAAAAATCAACTAGCTTATGTATAAGAAAACTGATTTATGATATCTTCTCTAAGGCATTAATAAACCTATAGATTAAAGGACTAGAATTTTATGAAACTTTGATGTTAAGACATTTACATTTTTAGGATAATTCAAATTGGAATTCGAGACTCATGAAGATTCTAAGGATAATGGTAATCGATAATTGGTATTTGGTAATTGGTAATTGGTAAACGGTTTTGGTAATAGATAATGGGTAAATAGTGTTATTAAGCATGGACCTAATTGACTCTATAATAAGGCTTGATCAAAATTTTATGAACCTAGGAAGAATTAAATAGGATCAATTTGTTGGATTAAAATGTTGGATTAAAATCCTATAAGGAATTACACTGGATTACGGAATAGTTTTAGCTATGGGAATCAAGGATGTATTTATGATCAAGAATCTATTAAACCATGAACAAGTGGGATACGAAGTATTAAGCTAAGTTAAATGAATACAAGAAAGTTTATAAGTTAAGAGATAACCATTCTATTTGATAACTTATGAGTCAAGTATGTTATAACTACGATATTATACGGAAGCTAGGCACTGAAAAGGTAGTGTTAATTCGAATGAATAACTCATATGTTCATAATTTCAATTACAACAACTAGTAAGAGATAAACGTAATGAAGTCTTGGGAATGGATTATACCTATTGCTCAAGTGTATTCGTGCTCATGATAAGGTATTGATTTCTTTATTCGTTGAGCTTGGTTCAATAGCTTGCTTGAGATTGACTATTGGTATGTAAATGTGTTTGAGATTGACTTGGATGCTTATTATTAAGCACCCTTGCTGCCCACGCAAGCAACCAAGTTTGTTCACTAGAAACTATTGAACGGAATGGAACTAATTTCATAATAACAACTTGTTAGAGTGTGTATAATATTTGTTAGACAGTTAACAAATTAGTTAGATTGTTGAAGTCTGTTAGCTATGTTGTTTTAGAATTAGTTAGCTATACAGTAGTCACTAGCCTTGTATATAAATACCATATCGATGTTTAATAAAAAGCTGAGACATCTTTTATACATTGTATCTTATTTTAACATGGTATCAGATGCCAGCCCGTTCCATTGGGTTTATTTTTCCTAAAGCCCATTTTTCTGTTTCGTCTATTCTCTTGTGATTTCCCGTCCCCTGTGTTCTTCGTTTTCCCCAATTTCTTTCTTTTCCCTGCTCTCTCTGGTTTTCAATGGAAATCGATTCCAATCACCCGTTGTATCTTCATCCATCTGATACTCCTGGTACCATTCTCATTTCTCATCAACTCACCGGTATTGAGAACTATAACATTTGGAGTCGTTCTTTGCGCATCGCGCTGTTGGCCAAAAACAAATTAGGTTTTGTTGATGGCGAATGTCATCGGACGGTTTATACTGCAGCGGTGCAATCAGTTCTCTCGGATCGGTGCAACGCGCTAGTTCTTTCCTGGATCCTCAACACCGTTAGCAAGGACCTTTATGTCGGCATTGTCTTTGCCACCAGTGTTGCTCTTATTTGGGTTGACTTGAAGGAGCGTTTTGCCAAGGTTGATGGTTCGCGATCTTTTTTCCTTCATCGTGAAATTACCACATTGATTCAAGGTGACTCTTCAATTTCTTCATATTTCACTCGATTAAAGATGATTTGGGATGAGTACAATGCTCTTGTCCCCTATTCTCCTTGTGATTGCGAAGCCCCGCGTGCCAATCAGGACCAGCTTGTGCAGTAGAAACTTTTCCAATTTCTCATGGGGCTTAACGAGACGTATTCTGTTGTTTGCAGTCAACTTCTCTTGATGCAACCATTGCCTTCTGTCAACAAGTCCTATTCCATGCTCTTGCAAGAGGAATCCCAGCATGCTCATTTGTCTGGTATTTCTCCTGTTCTTGACTCTACTGTGTTGTATTCTAACTCGTCTGGTGGTGCTTCCTCGCGTAGACGTTTCAGTGGTGTTTGTGACCACTGCAAGATTCGCGGTCACCAGAAAGAAAACTGTTATCGATTTATTGGTTTTCCTTCCGATTACAAGTTCACTAAAAAGCGTGAGGTTCAGGCTGCTCTGACTACCATTGATGTTTCTGCTCCGTCGTCTGGTTCTGGTTCTCCTTTGGTTCCCTATGCTCTTTCGTTTTCCCCTGCCCAGTATGCTCAGATTTTGGCTCTTTTGAATACGGGACCTCCGAATTCTTCTATTGATATGGCATGTTCGATTTCTTCATGTTTTTCTGTTATTGGTAGTCGTGTTTGGATTTTGGATATTGGGGCTACTGATCACATATCCTCTGATTTTCATTGTCTTTTAAATCCAATTTCATGTGCTTCGAATCCTCGTCGTGTTCTTCTTGCCAATGGTAAAACCACTCCTTTTTCTCATATTGGGTCTTTTCCTTTAAATACTTCTCGTTTGCTTACCAACGTTCTTTATGTTCTTGATTTTCATCACAACTTGCTTTCTAATTCCAAGTTGGTCACTGACCCTTCTTGTGATGTTTTCTTTTATCCTCGTTTTTTGTATTTTACAGGATCTTTACACTGGACAAATGATGGGGATTGGTAGAGAGTGTGGACGCTTGTATTTTTTGGAGTCTTCTGCTAAATTGTTTGGTTTGCTTTTTTCTCCTATTCAAAGCAATGTTTGTCTTCCTGGTTTTGTTGATTGTAATTATGTTGTAGATAACACTAAGTTGTGACATGCTCGTTTGGGCCATGCTCCTGTTAATAAAATGCATCGTTTACCTTGTTTGCACAATTCTAAGTTTCATAATGACTATGTTGTTCAGTGTCATGTTTGTCCCCTTGTCAAATAGTCTCGTCTGCCCTTCCCTGATAGTTCTTCTGTTTCTAGCCATCCTTTTCAATTAATTCATATTGACCTTTGGGGTCCGTATCGTGTGTCTACTCACTCTGGTCATCGTTTTTTTCTTATAATAGTTGATGACTTTAGTCGTATGACATGGATTTACTTGTTGCGTTTGAAGTCTGATGATGTTCTTTATCTTCAGCAATTTTTTGCTTATGTACATACTCAGTTTTTCGTGTCTGTGCAAACTGTCCGCAGTGATAATGGCACTGAGTTTTTTAACTCTTCTTGTTTCAATCTTTTTTCTTCTCTTGGCATTATTCATCAAAGTACATGTGTTAGAACACCTCAGCAAAATAGAATTGCTGAGCGTAATCATAGGCATTTGCTTGAGGTTGCTAGGACTCTCAAATTTCAATCCAATGTCCCTATCAAGTTTTGGGGGGAATGTATCTTAACTGCTTGTTACATCATCAATCGTTTGCCTTCTTCTGTTCTTAACTGGATTTCTCCTTATGAAAAACTCTATAATAAAACACCTTCTATGTCTCAATTAAAGGTTTTTGGGTGTTTAGCATATCCTACTAATCTTCAACCTCAAGATAAGTTTGACATTCGTGCCATTACTAGTGTTTTCTTGGGTTATTCTCATACTCAGAAAGGGTTTATTTTGTTCAACCTTAATACCAAAACTTTCTTTGTTAGTCGAGATGCTTCTTTTCATGAAACTGTATTTCCTTTTAAATCTGCTCTTGACTCTCTTACTTCTCTTTTCCCCTCTCAACCATTTGTTCCTGATTCTGAATTTTTGCTTATTCCTAATGCTTCTTCTCAACCTATTTCTTCACCTATATCCACTACTTCAACAACCTCTGTTCCTGAACCTCTAGCATCTGTTATTTCTGATACTTCAACAAATATTCCTGATAATTCCACATCTCCTTCCATTACTTCACATATACCCACTACTTCCACAGCCACTGTTCCTGAGTCTTTAGCATCGGTTATTCCTAATAATTCAGCAAGTATTCCAGGTCACCCCGTTGTCTCTCGAAAGTCTTCTCTTGTCTCTAGACCTCCTAATTGGCTTCAGGACTATGCTCTCTTTGTCTCCTCATCTTCTATTCCAGGTTTGTATCTGATTTCTAATTACATTTCCTATTCTCATTTGCCACCTTCTACTCAATTTTTTTTGTCATCTACTTCTTCCATTTTTGAACCATACTCTTATTCTGAAGCAATTAAATACCCTGTTTGGATTCAAGCCATGAAAGAGGAATTATTGGCTTTGGAGTCAAATGGTACTTGGTCAGTTGTTCCTTTACCCTCGGGCAAGATTCCTATTGGTTGCAAATGGGTGTTTAAGATCAAGTACAAGAATTCTGTGGCTGTTGAACGTTATAAGGCTCGCCTTATTGCTATGGGTTTCACCCAAAAGGAGGGGATTGACTATACTGAAACTTTCTCTCATGTTGCTAAACTTACCACTGTTCGGCTTATTCTCTATCTTGCTGCCATGTTTGGTTGGTCATTACATCAGTTGGATGTCCATAATGCATTTCTTCAAGGTGACCTTGTTGAAGAGGTATACATGCAGCTTCCAGAAGGGTTTTGCAGCCAGGGGGAGAATATGGTATGCAGGCTGCGAAAGTCAATTTATGGGCTAAAACAAGCTTCTCGACAATGGAATATGATGCTTACTACAGTGGAGTTTGGTAGTGGTTTGCAGCAGGGTTGTGAAGATGGGGTCTTGGAGGATAAAACAACTTATTAGAAGATGATAGGCAAACTGATCTACCTCACTCACACGAGACCAGACATTAGCTTTGATGTTCAGCACCAAAGCTAGTTTATGAAGGATCCTAAGAAGTCACATCTTGAAGCAGCCCTTAGAGTGGTGAGATATATTAAAGGAGATCCAGGTCAAGGGATCTTAATGAAGTCAGGAAAGGACTGCACTCTCGATGCTTACTGTGACTCTGACTGGGCAGCATGTCCAATGTCACGTAAGTCAGTTACTGGATTTTGCATCAAATTTGGAGGTTCCTTAGTGTCTTGGAAGTCTAATAAACAAAATACAATAGCAAGATCATCTGCAGAAGCAGGGTATAGAAGAATGGCAACAACAACAACAATAATTGTGTGGTTAAGGGGCTTGCTGGGTGAGCTGAGAATAAAAGATATATGGCCAACAAAGTTGCATTGTGATAGCAAAGCTGCCATACATATAGCTGCAAATCCTGTATATCACGAGCGCACCAAACATATAGAGATAGGTTGTCATTTTATAAGAGAAAAGGTGCAAGAGGGACTGATACAAACAGAGCACATATCTACAACAGACCAGCCAACAGACATCTTGACAAAAGCTCTGGGTGTAATCAACATATTTTTGTGTTGTCCAAGTTGGGGGTTAAATCTATTTTTAAACCACCAACTTGAGGGGGAGTGTTGGAGTGTGTATAATATTTGTTAGACAGTTAACAAATTAGTTAGATTGTTGAAGTCTGTTAGCTATGCTATTTTAGAATTAGTTAGCTATACAGTAGTCACTAGCCTTGTATATAAATACCATATCGATATTTAATAAAAAGCTGAGGCATCTTTTATACATTGTATCTTATTTTAACACAACTACTTTTAACTACCTCACAAGCTCATGCTTATTTGATTCCTCAATTTGCATTTCAGGTAGGATCATTTTGCGACATACCTCAAGCTCGGACATAATCTTTGATTGCAATAATTATGTTTGAAGCTTTTTTAGGAACTCCTAGTAGGTGGCCAGTGTCGTTACGTATGCATTGATCTTTATGGCCTACAATTTTACACATGTATATATTATATAAGTCTTGTAACGACCATTTATTCTTTTGTGATTGTTTGCTTTTAATTTTATCATGAGTAGTTATAGATGGTATGATAGACTAAATAGATGGAAAGATATGCTTAGTACGGTAAGCTTTTTGATAAATTCAAATATGTGTGCTTGCGCCAAACCTAATCCTTATGCTAGTCTTAATTAGGAAGGGAATAATCTAAGTTTTTGATCATTTCTTTTATAGACCTGGAAAGTGGATTTAAAATGAGATTATACTTCATAATGTTTAATCACTAATTAGGTTTGCTCAATGGTTAATCGTATAATGTATCCTTCTGATTTTGGCAATTCTTGTAAATAAATAAAGGAGAAACCTTTGGTTGTACCCGTATACATGATTTAATCTATGATTTGATAACCTTAATCTATCTTGGTGGTAATCATAGAATTTTTCATTAATAAATAGAAGTACAAGACGATATTCATTTTTGCATAAGTTAATAGGAATTGTTTGTATAGGGTATCGAAGTTTCAAACTTTTAATTGTTTCAAATCCATAGTGGTAATCGAATGATAACTTATAGCTTTGTAAGCTATAGAAATCGTATTATGAGTTCAAAAGTGAACATTCCTCTCAGGTTAAGGCTTGAGTAATTATAATGATCGCCTATAGAAGTTTGATGTCAATGATTGTATAATCAATTATTTCATAGTCAGCAATTGAAGCTAAACTAGCTTAATTGATTGAAATGTTTTAAATTACTCCGTTTTTAGAGTGTTTTACAAAGGTCGATTTTTCGTCTTGTTTCGATTGAAAGTGTCTGAAGGTTGTCTAGTAACACGTTCTATGTCGGTCTTTTCACTAGGCCGGATAGAGGGTGTTACAATTTACCCCTGGCTCAACGTGATTGGGTAATAAGTTTCCACCTGCATTTGACCCTCTAGGGTCATCAAATCTCAGGACTCCCATCTTTATAAACCTTTCAACAAGCTTTCTAAAAGTAATGCAGTTCTCGATAGAATGTTCCACAATCCCTGCATGATAGCCGCACTGAGCATTGGCATCGTACAATTTCAGATAAGGGGTTGTATCGGCATCGTGTAATATGGAGGCACCACGTGTGCATTGTACAAATTCTTGTATAACTCGCCATAGGATATTTGGATGGGAGAAAATTCCATATCATCTACCTTTTCTCTTCTAGAGCGTTTTGGTGTTCTCTAAATATGAGAGCAAGTGCACACTCCTGTCAAGTTATAGTATAAAAGATATTGTCTCCCTCAAGGATTGGACAACTTAACTCGAATATTGATTCTTGCGCAAGAAAAGTAAATGCACAAATAAGTTGATTAGTTTAAGAGGAAAATAAAATAAAAACACAAGTAAATAAAAGGGAAGAGATCATATTGATAGAATGGGCCGGTTTATGTTGTTGTTTAGTGTGAAACTACGTTGAATAGGACAAGTTGCTTTGCACTGCCAGACTTTGTTGCCTCAGCGGGGGATGGTAGTTAGGCTGTTGAGACGCTATCGCTTCCTCGGTAGGGGAATGGACTTGTGTCTCGACAACAAACTCGGCAGAACTTCAAGGCTCGGCAGAACGCTTCGAAAGTGATCATTCTTATGTCTAAGTAAGAATGTTGTTGATGCCCACTATAGATAATACCAGTCGCGGCATGAATCGTGCAAAGGCAGCAATGTTTGGTTCATCCTCTTTTAGCCGCCTTAAACCCTAACATATGTCTAGGCTAGATTGATCAACACTTGATTAAGGTGAAGACAATACTTACTCCTTTCGTGAGTTCGAATCTCTCGATACCGAACAAATGGATAGTAATCAACTAATCTTTCGCCTTAATTGAAAACTATGAAGAACATGGAATAAGCAAACCTTGAAGCTTTATTGCAAAAACAAACTTAAAATCCTAAACAACTATTCTCACACTAATTACAACATAACCCAAACCCAAAGAGAATTTAGAACATAATGGCGGCAAGAAAGCCTAAACTATGCCTAAGGGAAAACCTAAGTTGTTTTGAAGTAAAAGTACAATGGGTATATAAAGGCATTAGCTAGGTCTAGTCCTTCTTGAAGTAGAAGTCTTCAAAGTAGCTTTTGCATTAAATGCAACCTTAAATTATGACATATTTGAGTTGAACGTGGACTTCTTCACGTTGCCTTGCTCCGCAAGTAATCGCGAACTCCTCCATCGGCGGCTCTGCCTGCTGCTACAGTCATCGGAAAATTGATTGGATAGTATCGTTAGAATCAAGATTTTCTACTCTACATATCGCACTCCAGTTCTCCAATTTCTCATCTTGCTGTCTTGGGCGGCGTAGGGCGGCGACAGCTACTCGGCAGCTGCTATCTCTGTCTGGAACTATATGCTGCCTCAACATCATGTCCTCTGCTCCTCTCTCCTTCTGTCAGCCTCTAGTAATTGAAACTAAAACTGAACTAAAACAATATCTTTTCTTTACCAAATAAGAGATTATCAATAATAAGCATGGCAAAGTAAATAATATTATAAAATGCAATGTGTGAACCTAATTATACTTAAAATGTATTTAAAAATAGCAATAATATGAGATGGGATGTGCATGAAATATAGAACTTATGGACACTTTACACACCTCTAAACTCGAACTATTGCTTATCCTCAAGCAATGCAACCTAAATATACTTGCCTTTTAAATTAATCAAAAAGAAAAATTTTTGTTTTAAACTTGATACACCTCAAGGCCGTGGCACCTGTCATTAAATTGCTGCTAGGGGAATAACACGAATTACCTCAGAATTTAACTATAATGCCAATGAAATGTGTGAAAAACTGAGTACAAGTTGAATCTGATTAATATTCATGAAGGTTAATTGCTGTTGCTCGATCCGTTTGTTGTTGTTAATGAGGGTGCGTAGTAGAGTGAAGACTTCATTGGTCGGGGCAACTTCAGTACTGCCGAGGGCGGCTGGTGTGGTTGGCTGGGCGGTTGACGGCTAGCTGGGGGTAATGGGCTCTGTCTCTTGGCCCTGCATCATCTACAGGCGGGCTATCCTTGTCCATCCCTCCTTGGTAGCTGTCATCTCATCTTCGAGGTTAGATGGGACGTTGAATTTGGCACAAAGGCCGGTGATGAGAGACGGGAAGTATAGCCTGCCCTTCGTCTTGCAGAAGCAGTTGTGGATCTCCTTGCATATGATCTCCCCAACGTTGATGGGTTGGTTCACCATGATGTTGTGGGTGAGTGCAAGGCGCAGCTGGTGGATATTAGAGTTGTGGGAGGTGGGCAGCAGACGACATTTAATGAATATATTCCAAAGCATGGGCTCGGGCATCAGGCGGCGGCGTTGGACAGAGCTGCCATGCTTTCCTGTCAACCATGGTGTGTTGGGCTCACACAGATTGGCCTTGAGCTTGTCATATTCGGCAGCCTTTAGTGACTGCCTCCATTCCTCGTGGGGGTGTCTTCCATCTCTAGGTCGTAGAAGATGTTTATTACGACGGCGTTTAGTTTGGCAGGCTCCCCTCGAACATAGATGAACAACAGCTCTAGGTAGGGGTGATGGGCATAAAACTATCTGACCATGGTGATGTTGGCCATCTCCGGCTGCCATGCAAATATTTCCCATCCTTTGCTGTGGATGGTTTCGAACAACGTGGGATCTAAGTCGAGATCCCTTGTTTGCTTCGTGTAGTGGAAACCTTGCTCCTTCCAAATTTCTTGCTTGGCAAACTGATTTTTATATCTCTTTTCATCTGCCTTGGAGCAAAAACGTTAGAAGGAGGGTTTGGGTGCTGATGTTGAAGCTATGTGTGAGACAGTTGAAATTTAACTGAAACTTAAAAAAAAGTAATTAGCAAGGGAGAAGTGGATACAAGAATAAAGTAGCAAGGAGGTGAAAGTAAAGTGAATGAATGAGAAGAGTGAGGTTTAAATAGAGGTTTCCAAGAGGTGCCATGGCAGCATTAAATGTCCAATGGG
Source organism: Hibiscus tridactylites (assembly GCA_958450335.1). Taxonomy (NCBI): domain Eukaryota; kingdom Viridiplantae; phylum Streptophyta; class Magnoliopsida; order Malvales; family Malvaceae; genus Hibiscus; species Hibiscus tridactylites. Next base: position 61,510,311 of record OY288275.1, read on the forward strand.
CAAGTTGTCTCGTGCACGTTACGGGATTTATGCTCGTTATTTCTGTAGCCGTTGGCAGCTAGCCGTTAGCGGGAAACTAGGCGTTACGCGCTATCTGCATTGTGCAGCCCTTGGTTGTCTCGGCGAGATGGTGGGCGGGATTATTCGACTTTAACTAATTTAAAAACTAAAATAAGTTCTGAAAATAAAAATGTGGAAAATAACTTTAACTAATTTAAAATCTAATCCTAAAATAAAATAAATTGCAATAAACTAAACTCTAATCCTAAAGCATAAAAATAAATAAAAATAAAAATAATCAAGTTATGTTGGGAGTGCATTTGGATGCATCTCCAAGACATAACCACTTCTTGAGGTGTTTTTTCTTGTCTTTCCCTTCTGAGCGGTCCTCTTGTTCTTTAAAGTGGTGTGTTGTTGGGTCCTTCGGCCTGCCCTTGGGTCTGTCGTGACAGCTACTACCTTAACCTGTCTCTGTGCTGATTTTGGCGGCCTGGGCATCTGGGCATCCTTCCTTTTCCTTTGGTGAGGGCTGCAACACATTTAACTTGATGCTCTGATTGTCTACCCTTATGATCAGCTCCCCATGTTCCACATCTATTAAAGTTCTGCCCGTGGCCAAGAATGGTCGTCCAAGGATGATAGGGGCGTTTTCATCAGCTTCACAATCTAAAATGAGGAAGTATGCTGGAAAAATAAGGTTGCCTACTCGAACAAGGATGTCTTTGATCTTGCCCTCTGGTTGTACAAACGAATGATCAGCAAGTTTCAGCATTATGGAGGTAGGTTGGGCTTGCTCAATTCCTAATTTGTCGAAGACTGCCTTAGGCATCAAGTTTATGTTGGCTCCTAAGTCGCACAGGGCTTTTGTTTCATTCTTGCTGCCTATTCTGCATGGTATAACAAAGTTGTCTAGGTCTGTTTGCTTGGGCGACAACTTGTTGTGCAGCATAGCCATGCACTTCTCTGTTACAGGAACTGTTTCGAACTCCCCAATTCTCTTCCTTTTAGAAACCATGTCCCTTAGGTATTTCGTATAATTGGGCATGCTCTGAATGGCTTCTATGAGAGGGATATTTATGTGCACCTGCTTCAGAATATCCAAGAATTTTCTGAACTGGTGCTCATGTTTCTGTTTTTTCAGTCTTTGTGGGAATGGTGGTGAAGGTGTGGTGTCTACAATTTTTGCCTTAGGGAGAGTCTTATCCTGGGGGGCAGTAATTGGTTCAGAGTATGTTTGTTCATTCATAGTGTCACATGTCGGCCCTTTTGCTGGTTCAACATTGCCTTTCTCAGGGGTTGCCGTGGTAGGGTGTCCGGCGGCTTAAACTGGTTTGGCAAGTGTTGTTTCTCTCGCAGCAGGAATGGATGGTTCTTGTAGTGTTATCCCACTTCTAGTTGTTATATCTTTGCACTGCTCATGAGATTTCCCTTTCGTGATTTCAATATCACTAGGTAACCCCCCATTGGCCTAGTATTAATAATCTGAGCAAACCTTCTGAACTGTGTCTCCAGATTCTTTATTGCTACCTCTTGGTTCTTCATCCTGATTTCATTCCTATCCATGAAAGATTCAGTTTTGTGGCTACTGAGCTTGTTGTCTGGACTGGTTTTGCTGGTAGCCTCCATGTTGCTGTTATGGATTGCCAGCGGTTTTAGGATTGCTCCAGGAGAAGTTTGGATGATTCTTCCATCAAGGGTTGTACGTGTTCGTGACGGGTCTGCTGTTTCTCTCGTATCCTCCCATGAAATTGGCAGATGCAGTGCATTCTAAGGAAACGTGGTTGGCCCCACACTCATCTCAGAATGGCTCCACATCCTTGGCCTTATAGACTTTCCCATTGGGTTTCACCATGTTCATAACCAGCTCTGTCAATTTGTCGAGGCGGGCATTGACAGATTCTAAGGCTTCCACTTCGTTCACAGTAGCTGGCCGCCTAACGCCGCCTCGACGGGCTATTGGGTACTTATAATCATTCTTGGTGGCTTGGTTCAGGATCCGCAGTGCCTCCTATAGTGGTCTGTCGAGGATGATTCCGTTGGTTGAGGCATCAATCATCATTCGAGTTGGGTAGTTCACCCCATTGTAGAACATTGACACCCTTGTCCAAGCCAGAAAACCATGGAGCGGGCAGTTGTTAAGCATCTGTTGGTACCTCTCCCATGCTTCATATATTGGCTCATCATCCCCTTGTCGGAAAGTTCTGATCTCGTTTCTCAATTTGTCTGTGACATTAGATGGGCTGAAACGATCCAAGAAATCCTTACACAGCTCTATCCATGTGTTGAATGACCCTGCTGGCTGGTTGTTCAACCATTGCTTTGCCCTATCCCTTAATATATAGGGGAATAACCTCAGCCTTAGCATGTCTTGGTGGACTCCGTGTATTTTGAATGCTCTGTATATTTCCATGAATCCTCTTAAGTGCTGTCGAGCATCTTCTGTGGCAGTCCCTCTAAATTGCCCCAAAGTGTTGATCATGTTGAACATCACGGACTTCAGCTCAAAGTGATCCGCCTCAATCTCAAGTTCTGTCACTGTCGGATCGAACCCTCCGAAGTCATGTTCCATGTAGTCCCTAGTGGTTCGAACGTACAATGGCTGCCTGGGTGGAATAGGGGGCGGGTGCCTAGGTGGAACTTGCTGTTGTTCTTTAGGCGGCGGGTCTTGGTGCCCATCCCTGTCGTTCTGAGCATTGTTGGCAGGGTTGTCATTTTCTATGTTTGCCTCTACTTTTCGCTCTTCTTTAGCTTTCCCTAGGACTATTCTGATTTCCTTTTTGAGTTCTCTTGCTCTTCGTAAGATATCGTCACAATAAACAATTTCGCATTTTGGGTTTTCCCTGGTCATGCACTAGCAAAGGAAACTGTAAAATTCTTTTTTTTGATTAAAAATAATAAAAACTAAAAATTAAATGCAAATAAATAAAGGTGTAGAAATTAAAAAGGAATTTCACTGTTACCAATCTCTGGTAATGGCGCTAAAAACTTGTAAAGCGTTTTAGTGTTCTCTAAATATGAGCGCAAGTGCACACTCATGTCAAGTTATAGTATAAAAGATATCGTCTCCCACAGGGATTGGACAGCTTAACTCAAATCTTGATTCCTGCACAAGAAAAGTAAATGCACAAATAAGTTGATTGGTTTAAGAGGAAAATAAAATAAAAACACAAGTAAATAAAAGGGAAGAGATCATATTGATAGAATGGGCCGGGTTATGTTGTTGTTTAGTGTGAAACTGCGTTGAATATCACAAGTTGCTTTACGCTGCCAGACTCTGCTGCCTCAGCGGGGGATGGCAGTTAGGATGCTGAGATGCTCTCGCTGGCTCGGCAGAGGAATGGACTTGTGTCTCGGTGGCAAACTCGGAAGAACTTCAAGGCTCGACAGAACGCTTCGAAAGTGATCTCGCTTATGTCTAAGTAAGAATACTGATGATGCCCACTGTAGATAATACCAGTCGCGACATGAATCGTGCAAGGACATCAATGTTTGGTTCGTCCTCTTTTAGCCGCCTTAAACCTTAACCTATGTCTAGGCTGGATTGATCAACACTTGATTAAGGTGAATACCGTACTTACTCCTTTCGTGAGTTCGACTCTCTCGATACCGAAAAATTGATTGCAATCAACTAATCTTTCACCATAACTGAAAACAATGAAGAACATGGAATAAGCAAACCTTAAAGCTTTATTGTAAAAACATACTTAAAATCCTAAACAATCGTTCTCACACTAATTACAACATAACCCAAACCCAAAGAGAATTTAGAACATAATGGCGGCATGAAAACCTAAACTATGCCTAAGGGAAAATGTTGTGTGTCAAAAGTCCTATCGCAATCTAGTGCAAGTGTACACGACGCAAGTAGTAAAGTGATACTTGGAGTATCAGATATCGTCTCCACAGGGACTGGAAATAGCTTTATCCAATAGTTGCTGCACGAGGAAAAGAAAGAGTTTAAATTGTTTGGAAAGTAATATTGGAGAATAATGAATAAAAAAGATAAAAGATTCAAGGTTAAGAGATAGGCTGGTATTGATTTGCTCGATAGTGCTGGTGTTGTACTGAAGAGAGATTCATGTTCTGTCGTCGTCCCTGTCGCGGCAGAAGTCTGTTGTTGTCGCGGCAGCGATCACACAACTCTTCACTTCAAGCTTGGCAAGAATCCCTGCTATGACTTGTCCTATCCCGAGGCCCAAGTGTTGTTGATGAACACTTCTTGGATGATACCTCCCGGCGTGAATCGAAGGGTGAACACCAATGTTGTTGAATTCTTCCTTAGCCACGTAACCTCGTCCTATCCCTAGGTCCGAGATAGTTCAACCATAAACTGGAGAACCAGTACTTATTCCTTTCGTATACTTAACTCTCTCGATATTAAGTAAATGGATAATCTTACAATGCTCTCCCAATACTCTTGCAAGATGTTGAAACCAGAATAAGCAAACTTGAAGTTTTATTTCATTAAACAGAAAATTCCTAAAACAGTACAATCCTTGCAACTACTTTACAGAATCAACCCTTAGCCCTAGGGGATGTTTAGAACATGATGAGAGGGGGAAACGACAAGGGTTTTGGGGAAGACGACTAGAGATGAGATATCCTTCCCTAGGTCGAATTACATGCCTTTATATAGGCCTTGGGTTCAAGTTTTCTAATAAGGTAAGAATATATGTTCAAACTAAAGTACAACTCTATTTAAGATTAAATCTTCTGAGTTGATGCCTTTAATTCATCCTCTTTTCTTGCTTTGGGTTTCTTCCTTGAACTTTGGGCTTGGCCTTCATTCTGCCCCAGGGCTCAGAAAAATATAGGAGTGGTCCACGATAGACCAGCTTGAATCGCTCTATCTGTCGAGCTCCACTTCACTTTTCCCCTTCACCAACGTTGTCGTCATGGCTGTCACGGCAGTAGCCACGACAGCATCTTGTTTCTCGACTCCAGTCTTATGTTCCAGCTCTGCTCCTTCGTTGTCCTGAGTCTACCACAGAAGATGCCTGTAAAAGTAGCCAAAATCAGTAGCAACTGTGCTATTTTATCTAATTGTGATGTATATGCAAAACTTTACCTAAATGCAATGAATTATGCTTGAATGCATCAGACATATGGGTTAAATAAGGAGTAAGATATAGAACTTTTACACACTCAACACACCCCCAAACTCAAGTTCTTGCTTGCCCTCAAGCAAATATGACCTAACTAAAATTAAAAAAAATGGTTTGGCTTAATTCATCGAACATTTTCATTACCTACCACTCATGCCCTATCACGAGTAATACCTTGTCGGACGTTTCTGGATTTATTCGGAACCATGCTATAGGTCTCGTGTAGTGTGTGTATGTTTTGTGAACAAATATGTGCCTAGACTCCTTTAGTTTACTAGAATAGTTAAGCTACTTACTTGAATTTTTATGCCAAATTTCATTTTCTTGGAGGCAATTCTTAGGCTCATTTATTTCTTTCTGAATTAGACTTGGTATTTTTCTTATTTTAAGTTGACTAGAGCCTATTTTTGGGCACCTCTAGCTAACTTCCTAGAGCCGGTATTAGGCACCTCTAGGGGTATTGAGTCTAAGTTTTCTTATTTTCTTTTCCTAGAGCCAGTGTTAGGCACCTCTAGGGGCAACTCAAGTGGTTAAGCTTTCCTACTCTAGTTTACAAATAGAAGTCTAGACAGCATATAAGAGTCACAAAGGGTGTTTAAAGATTAGGACTATATCAAGGCTCTAAACTGTTCCTAAAAACATCCTAAGGCACTTCCACGACAGAGTATGTCGCGGCAGGTAAGTTCAGTTCAAAGACTTAAGCCAATTTTTTTTCTAAGCAAAAATAAACTAAATAAAAACTAATACTTAGACACAATTTTTAAGACACAACTAACATTTCATTACTGGAGGGATGCCAACCCCATACTCGAGGGTTACATTGCCCTTAATGCATGACAACATGGAAACAAAGAAAAGAAAAACAAAATACATCACAAAATAAATAAAACAACAAGACAACAAAATATAAGATACAAACTTAAGTTGAGGAGCTGTCGTCGCTGTTGCTGCTGATCTGGAGCTGCCGACGGGCAGTGACTTTCATGGCAGGGGCCGGCAGTGTGCTGGGAGAGGCAGAGGTTGTCTTCTTCTTTGCTTCCCTCGGTGGCTGGACACTGGTTGGTGAAATGTGTGGGGGCTTGTCCAGCACCTCTACCTCATCGTCGGAGCTGTTGTTGTTGCTGCTACTGGCAAATTTTCTTTCGCCAGAGGATCCTTCGCTAGCCTCTTTGGGCTTCTGCATTTTCATTGGCGTGAAGTCCTTGGAGAGGTTTCGGGCAACTGAGGGCTCCCTGTCAGAATCCTGCCAGACGGACGATGAGGAAAACCCTTCAAAATAGTCTTCGTTGAGTTCTGGAAGGGGCTCCTTTCTTTTCTCACCTCTGGTAGTGGCAGTTTGCCTGCCGCCTTCAGCTGTCGTGGCCGGTGTAGGTGTAGAGACAGCAGACGGAGTTCTAGGGCTCGCAATAGGGGTAGGAGTAGTTGTCGGAGCAGCAAAGAACTGTTCTTGGAAGGAGGGGAACGGTACATGTGTAAAATTTAAATCATTATGAATAAAATTTACCGTTGCTGCCGTGAAATCCCTCATGTAGCTCATCAGTCCGAACTGCCTTTCCTCCATTCTTTTAAGTATCGACAGCATCTAGGCAGAGGTGTCTGGTGGTGAAGCTGCTGTCGTTGGCTGCTGTCCTGCTGCGGCAGGTCCGGCGGAGTTGGGGCATGATGTCTGCTCTGCCGTGGCAGAGGGATTGAAGTATAACAGCAGGGTGGCAGCCTTTAACTCCATGAGGCTGAAGATGTTTCGCTCCGTCCACCCTTTCCCTCGGACTTTTACGTCTTCAGCAATTTCAGGTACGTTGTGGCCTCGACATATGGTGGTGATGATGTATGGGAAGACAAGGGGTCCCGATGGTCGGAGGGCACATTCAAGAATTCCCTCCCGTATGTAGCGGCCGACATTTATAGGTCTCTCATTTAAAATAGAATTTACAAGGGATAACCTTGGTCGGTTGACGGTACTATTGTGGGAGGATGGCATGATGCGCTTCTTCACAAAATGATTCCACAATTTTGCCTGTGGAGTCAACTGAGTTCTCTTCACATTCCATCGATGTTTTGGGTCAGTGTTCCATTCTGTCCCCTCCTCAGTGAGCTCTGCCATGACCGCGTCATAGTCTGCCGGCGACAGACTATTGACGAATCTCTTGTAGGAGTCCTCCTTCTTACTCACATATAGGCCGTAGAGGGTGTTGATGTAAGAAGGCTCGAAAGAAAGTTGTTTACCTCGAACTGTCACGGTCGTAGTGTCTTTGCTGTCGACGGCAACATAGAATTCCCTGACAAGCGTGATGTTCATCTCTTCCGGTTGGGCAGCAAACTGCTTCCATTTGAGGGTGCGGATCTTTCTTGCTATGAAGATTTCAAGCCCTAGGTCTCTCGTGGGTTCGGTGTATAGGAACCCCCATTCTTCCCACATCTCTCTCTTCTGAAAGGAACAGTAGTATCTTGCGGCGGAGTCGGTGGAGGCAAAACGGTCTGAAATGGCATTATGGCTGGGGGTGCTGACTGATGCGGCATAACTGGAGGCAGCACTTCGACGGGTTTGTCTGCTAGTCATTTTGCAAGGAATGTGGAAAATGTAAGAAAAATTTTAAAAATCTTAAACAGATGAAACAAGTGTAGAAAATGAGAATGAGGTGAGAAATGAATAGTGAATGGGGGTTTATATAGATGGGTGATTTTCTGCCCGTTGGAGCTGTAACGGTAGGCGCGAATAACGGGGCCAGCTGTTACGCGGTTTCTGACGCATCTGTCACGTGTTTCCGTGTCTACTGCGTGTCTGTTACGCGTTTGCATGTCTGTCGTGACAGCTTGGTGACAAGCTGTATTTTCCACGTCTGTCGCGACAGCTGATGACATGTTGTGACGACATATCCGTCCGTTGGGCTTTTTGGGCTGCTATGGGTATGGTGGGCTTGTTCATTCCTTCTCTTTGGCATGTTTCCTTTGTTTTCTAAAAATTGATAAAATAAAATATTAATTCCTAAAATAAAATAATTAAATCTAAATTCCTAATAAATAAAATAAAATAAAATACTAAGTTAAATTAGAGATGCCTTGAGGGGCATCACCTAAAGTAACTACTTCCTGCATCCTTGGGGCTTTAGTCCCCTGATAATGCTTTAGTCTCTGTCCGTTGACTTTGAATTGGTGTCTGTCCTTTAGGGATTCGATTGAGGGAAAACCTAGACAACTTGAAAAGGACCGGACCATCTAGATTTAAGCTTTCCTGGGAAAAGTTTTAACCTAGAGTTAAACAACAACAACTGCTGCACTGGGCAGAACCGTCGTGGCAGCAGTTTCATATCGTGCCACCTTTTTGTTTTATCTTTGTATATCCTGGTATTGTCGTAGGCCATTGCTCGAATTTCTTCAATTTCATTCAAGTCCAGTAGCCTCTTTTGTCTTGCCTTATACAAGTCCATATTTACTGCCTTGATAGCCCAGTAAGCTCTGTGCTCTATCTCAACAGGTAAGTGGCATGTTTTCCCATATATAAGCATGTAGTGTGACATTCCCAATGGTGTTTTGAATGTTGTTCTATAGACCCATAGTGCATCATTGAGGTGTAAAGACCAATCTTTTCGAGTAGGTTTAACCATCTTCTCAATTATGTTCTTTACTTCTTGGTTGGATATTTCGGTCTGTCCATTGGTTTGAGGGTGGTATGTTGTTGCAATATGGTGCTTTACTCCGTATTTTCTCAAGGAAGCATCAATTACCCTATTATCAAAATGTCTCCCTTTGTCGCTGATGATCGCCTTAGGAATGCCAAATCTGGAGAAAATATTCTTGTGCAGAAATCTCTGAACAGTTTTGGCGTCATTTTTCTGAGTGGCGATCGCTTCTACCCACTTGGACACATAATCCACTGCCAGTAGGATGTAAAGGTTCTCACAAGATGCTGGGAACTGTCCCATGAAATCGATTCCCCATACATCGAAGATTTCGACTTCTAAAATGTTCTGCAGTGGCATTTCATGCCTTCTCGAGATGTTCCAGTCCTTTGGCATTTGTCACAGCTTTTGTAGAAAGCTTGTGCATCCTTGAACAGTGTGGGCCAATAGATACAAGATTGCAAAACCTTGGCAACGGTTTTGTTTCCACCTAGATGTCCTCCATATGGGGAAGCATGGCAGTGGTGAAGCACAGCTTCCTGTTTATCATGTGGTACGCATCTCCTGATAATTTGATTTGCACAATGTTTGAAAAGAAGAGGTTCGTCCCAATAATAATGTTTCCCATCATTTTGGAACCTCTTCCTTGCTTGGTAATTAAGTTCAGGAGGTAGTACCCCACTAACAATGTAATTAACAAAATCAGCGTATCAAGGAAGTTTAGAAAACATACCTGCCACCATAGTTGTCGCGGCAGTGCTGGTGGCAGAAAACAATTGTTCATCCGGGAAGGTCTCCAGTATGTTGGTCCTATTTGTTGGTAGACTCTTTCCCATCTCTAATCTCGACAAGTGGTCTGCTACTTGGTTTTCTATCCCCTTTTTATCCTTGATGTCAATGTGAACTCTTGCAGCAGCAAAGTCCAACATATCAGTCTCGATTTTGCATCATTTTTCGTGAACAGATACTTCAGTGCTGAATGGTCTGTATGGACCACCACCTTCGTTCCAAGTATGTATGGACGAAACTTGTCGATTGAGAACACCACTGCTAATAGTTCCTTTTTCTGTTTTGGTGTAGTTCCCTTGGGCATCATTTATTGTTTTGTTGGCGTAATAAATCACATGGAAGAGCTTATCCTTCCTTTACCCTAGCGCTGCCCCGACAACATAGTCACTGGCATCACACATTATCTCGAATGGCAAACTCCAGTCTAGTGGCTGTACGATAGGGGCTATTACCAGCTTCTCCTTCAGAATTCTGAATGCCTCAGTACATTCAGTATTAAAGTCAAAGGGACGATTCTACTCCAGTAAGTGGCATAAGGGTTTGGTAATCTTTGAGAAATTGGCAATAAATCGTCGATAAAACCCAGCATGACCTAAGAAACTCTAAATCCCCTTGACTGTGGTGGGTCACGGCAGCTTTTCGATGACTTCTATTTTTGCTCTATCCACCTCTATGCCGCGACAGCTTACCTTGTGGCCTAGGACTATCCCTTCATCCACCATGAAGTGGCATTTTTCCCAGTTTAAGATCAAGTTCGCTTCTTCGCATCTTTCAAGCACCTTCTGTAGGTTGCCTAGACAACCTTCAAAACTGTCTCCAAAGACGGAAAAATCGTCCATGAAAATTTCTAGGAAAGTCCTCCACCATGTCAGAGAATATCGCCATCATGCACCTTTGGAAGGTTGCTGGTGCATTGTAGAGTCCAAATGGCATTCTCCAAAAAGCATAAGTGCAGTATGGGCATGTGAAGGTCGTTTTCTCTTGATCCTCCGGTGCAATAGCTATCTGATTATAACCTGAGTAACCATCATGAAAACAATAGTAAGGTTTCCCCACTAATCTATCATGCATTTGATCGATAAAAGGTAGGGGAAAATGATCCTTTCGGGTAGCTTTGTTAAGCTTTCGGTAATCCATACAAACCCTCCAACCAGTCACAGACCAGGCTGGGATTAGCTCGTTCTCTTTGTTGGTCACCACAGTTATTCCTCCCTTTTTGGGTACGCACTGCACCGGGCTCACCCATTTACTATCCGAGATGGCGTATATGATTCCAGCGTCGAGCCATTTGATAATTTCTTTTATCACCACTTCTCGCATAGCGTCGTTTAAGCGTCTCTGAGTATCAATAGTCGGCTTATGATCATCTTCTAGGAGAATTTTGTGCATACATAATGCCGGACTGATGCCTTGGATGTCAGCTATTGTCCATCCAATGGCCTTCTTATACTGCTGTAGCATTCCAATTAGTTGTTGCTCCTATTTTTGCATTAACTTGGAAGAGATGATTACAGGCAACATATCGTTTAAACCAAGAAAAACATATTTCAGCTGCCATGGCAGGGGCTTAAGATCTAAAATAGGTGGTACTTCAATTGAAAGCTTTTGGATTATGTGTTCATTCTAGGTATAATATAGGGGCTCGAATAAATTACCTGGACGATTGCCTATCCAATTTACCTCCTCGTGACCTTCAGTGTCAGATATGTCTGAGTCGGAGAAGTCACTGTCGTTGTTGCTGCCGTGACAGTCTTCCAGATGACTGTCATGGCAGTGACCAAATTTTTTGTCATGGCAGCTCGACCTGATGCAAGGTTGGTCAAGGATTACTTCAGTGATGGCCTTGCACTCTTCTTCTGCGTCAGCATGTTTGATTGCTTGGAGAACATTGAGTTTGATTTCTTGATCATTTACTCTCATTGTCAGTTCTCCTTTCTCTACATCAATCACAGATCTGCCTGTGACTAGGAAGGGTCGCCCCAGGATGATTGGCACGTTTTCATTTGCTTCACATTCTAACACAAGGAAGTCAGCAGGAAAAATAAATTTATCCACTCTTACCAGAATATCTTCGATCGTCCCTTCTGGTTGTACGTAAGAGCGGTCTGCCAGCTGCAGCATGACTGTCGTGGGTCATGCTCGTCCAATACCTAACTTCTGAAACACAGATTTTGGCATTAAATTTATGCTAGCACCAAGATCACAAAGTGCCTTACCCACGAATTTGTCACCAATTATGCACGGTATGATGAAGCTCCCAGGGTCCTTCTTCTTCTGGGGTGGATGCTTGTGCAAGATATTCATGCATCCTTCTGTCATTTTTATCGTTTCGAATTCCCCAAGTCTGGATCTTTTTGACATAGCATCCTTGAGAAATTTTGCATAACCGGGCATCTACTTGATGGCCTCTAATAGCGGTATATTAATGTGCACCTGCTTAAAAATGTCATAAATCTTTTTGAGCTAGTACTCTTATTTCTGTTTTTGTAACCGTTGTGGAAAAGGAGGTGGAGGACGGTAATCTTCAAGGCGTCCTTCACATGGTATTTGGATCTGAGGAGGCTTAGGTTCTTCAGCATTCTTTTCTTGCTCCTCTGTCCCTTCTGTCGTCGTGACAGGTGTGTCGGCAGCAAGTTCCTCGTCCTTTGTCGGGGCAGTGTTCACGGCAGGTGTATCTCTGGCCCTTGCAATTGTTTCCCACTCCTAGTTGTAATTGCTTTACAATGCTCATGTGTGAGTTTTCTAGTAACCTCAGTATCACTAGGGAATCCTCCGTTTTACCTTGGCTTAATATGCTGGGAAACCTGGCCCATTTGTGTCTCCAAGAATATTAGTGTAGCCTCATGGTTTGTCATCCTCATTTCTGTCTTGTCCATGAATGACTCAATCTTCTTGACAAAGTGATCCATGTTTGCCATGTAAGCTCCTGTCTGTGACATAAATGTGGCCAATGTCTGCTCTAGTATACTAGGTGCGGCTACCGGCTGCTGTTGCGGCTGCTGCTGTGACAGGTTTCTAGATGCCCCTTGGTTTTGGTTGTTCTGCACCTGAGGATTCAGTGCGTTGTTTGGATTGCTCCAGGAGAACTTGAGATCTTTCCTCCAGTTGGGATTGTAATTGTTGGGATCGTAATTTCTTGGCTTATTTTAATTTCCAACGTACATTCCTTCTTCTAACTATAATGGACAGTCTTCCGAACTGTGGTTCCCACTGCGAGTTTCACATACCTCTTCTGCAGAATAGACATGTTTCGAATCATTCCGTAACATATTTTCTATAGCCTTTGTGAGGTAAGCAACCTGTGATTTCAGGGAATTGTCAGCTTCGTAATCCTTTACAGTTATCCCTCGTTTACCTCTCCTTGCTGTAGGGAATTGCTCGTCATTCTTTGCTAGGTTTTTCAACACCACCATTGCTTCGTCTGGATCTTTTTCCAACAATAGTCCATTTGCTGCTGAATCTATTCTCATACGAGTATGTGTATTGGCAGCATTGTAGAATTTAATGACTTGATTCCACACAGGAAATCCATGCATCGGGTAGTTCCTTAAAAGAGTTGTAAACTTTGCCCATGCCTCGTGCACTGGTTCGTCATCTTCCTGTTGAAAAGTAGCAATTTCATTACGCAATCGCTCAGATAAGTGAGAAAAAATTAAAACGAGTTAAACATTTACGAGAGAGATCCGCCCAAGTTCGTATTGAACCCGGCGTTAGTTTATTCCACCAAGTTTTAGCTCTATCTCTCAGTGAATGAGGAAATAACCGGGTCCTCAGTATTTCCGGATTTATTCCTGGTAGCCTAAACAATCCACAGATTTCTTGGAACATTTTCAGGTGTTTTCAGGCATCCTCTGTTGTAGCACCACTAAATTAGCCAACGAAATTTATCATGCTGAACATAACAAGTTTCAGCTCGAAGTTCTCAGCTTCCACGTCTGGCAGGGTGGTCTCCAGTTCCACATGATCATTTATCATGTAGTCACGGCAGGACTGTCGTGCGACCACGGCAGCGGCAGGCCATCCATTTTGGTCATCTAGGGGAGGATCTTTAGCATTCCTCTGTTCATTGTTTACCCTGTTGTGCATTGCTTCTAACTGTTCCTTGAGATAGTCGTTTCTTGTTATCCAAAGGCGGATTCGGTACCTGAGGTTGCACGTACGTTCGATTTCAGGGTCTAGTTTGTGCTCAGGTTCTTTGCCTCGTCTAGATCTGCGCATAAGCAAACATCAGACCTTGTGAAAAGCACAGGGTAAACAATATCAATATAAAAATTAAAAAGTGTAGTAAAATAGGGGTAAAGATATGTTGCCAGTCCCCGACAACGGTGCCAAAAACTTGTTGCGTTTCAAAAGTCCTATCGCAATGTAGTGCAAGTGTACACGACGCAAGTAGTAAACTGATACTTGGAGTATCGGATATCGTCTCCACATGGATTAGAAATAGCTTTATCCTATAGTTGTTGAACGAGGAAAAGAAAGAGTTTAAATTGTTTGGAAAGTAATATCGGAGAATAATGAATATAAAAGATAAAAGATTCAGGGTTAAGAGATAGGCCGGTATTGATTTGCTTGGTAGTGCTGGTGTTGTACTGAAGAGAGATTCTTGTTCTGTCGCCGTCCCTGTCGCGGCAGCGATCACACAACTCTGCACTTTAAGCTTGGCAAGAATCCCTGCTATGACTTGTCCTATCCCTAGGCCCAAGTGTTGTTGATGAACACTTCTTGGATGATACCTCCCGGTGTGAATCGAAGGGTGAACACCAATGTTGTTGAATTCTTCCTTAGCCACTTAACCTCATCCTATCCCTAGGTCCGAGATAGTTCAACCATAAACTGGAGAACCAGTACTTATTCCTTTCTTATGCTTAACTCTCTCGATATTAAGTAAATGGATAATCTTACAATGCTCTCCCGATACTCTTGCAAGATGTTGAAACCAGAATAAGCAAACTTGAAGTTTTATTTCATTGAACAGGAAATTCCTAAAACAGTACAATCCTTGCAACTACTTTACAGAATCAACCCTTAGCCCTAGGAGAAGTTTAGAACATGATGAGAGGGGGAAAACGACAAGGGTTTTGGGGAAGACGGCTAGAGATGAGATATCCTGTAAAACCTATGTTTGATTTTGATATAATTAGATCTTTAAGGATCAATTTGTAAAATTTAAATTGTTTTTATAAGTCCCTTAATAAGTTTTTAAAACACCAACACTTTAAAACTGATTTGTAAAACTCAAACTCAAAATATTTTCTAAGTGTTCCAAGGCAAAACCATTGAAAATCGTCCAGGAGTATCGATACACTACCAAGCGTATCGATACCTTTTTGCAAAACTTGGTTACTGTCGGAACACGTATCGATACGGAAAACCCTCGTATCGATACGCCCCTGTGTTAAAATTCAAAGAGTTTGAATAGCGTACCGAAACGGCTAACCCTCATATCGATACGGGCTTTATAATTTTTAAATATTAAGTCGGTTTAAAAATATGACCGTTGGTGTCAGTTGGTTAGTAACCAAACTTTAAAAGGTCGTTGACCCGTATCGATACGCCTAACCCCCGTACCGATACGGATTTGGACAGTGAACTAAGTTCAGAAAAAGGTATCGATACGGCCCTTACCGTTTCGATACCCCGTACCGATACGCTTACGCGCGTATCGATACCCCTTATTTATTGCACACAACGGCTCTTTCTTTTCTGAGACAGGTACCGATACACCTTCCCGCGTACCGATACTGGTAGCTTCAGAAGTGCATTTATGGTGGTAAGAGAGGGTTCCAACGGCTCCATTTATGTTCCCAACCACCCAAACGGCTAGAAATCAATGAGGAGGTATAAAAGACTCATCCAAAAGCTACAGCAACAACTATTGATCTTCAAGAAAACACCTATTCATCAAATCCAAGCAATTGTGCCAAAATTCCTATTTGTCTAGAAACCCCAATTGTAATTTTCATTCATATCTTGTTCAATTGGGTTGAGTGCTTGTAATTGGGCTATCATTTGTATTGAGAGATACCTTATTAGCCAACAAATTTCTTTGTTCACTTGTGTGAGGATTGGGTTGAATTTTGGGTAGAAAATTCAACCGAAATTGTAAGGGTTGCCTCCTTAGCCTAGAAAAGGGGAAGAGCAATTAGTGGAATTTTTGCAAATCCTTAGTGAAGCTAAGGTAGTGGATGTAGAGTTCATTTGGAACTTGAACCACTCTAAATCCCTTGTCTATTATTTTTAATTTGCAATTTCCACCACAAAACCTTTAAATTTCCAATTCACCCCCATCTTGGTTTATATCGATCTTGCGATCCACTCAACAATTGGTATCAGAGCCTACCTCTTTGAGGATTAACAACCACAAGAGGAGTTCCTTGGAAGAGTGTGATCATCAAAATATCAAGAGATGACTTCAACCTCCGGTTCGGGCATGTACGAGTCACAATCCACTACAAAGCCTCCTTTCTTCAACGGTGATAATTATTCTTTTTGGAAGAATAGAATGTCTATTCATCAAGTCAAATGACTATCTAGTGTGGGATGTCATTGAAGATGGGTCATATATTCCATTGAAGCAAGATGGTGAAGGCAAGATGGTTTTGAAGAAGAAAGTGGAGATGAGTGAAGAGGAGAGGAAAAAGATTCAAGTCAATGATAAAGCTCTCCACATGCTATTTTGTTCTTTCGGTCCGGACATCTATTCAAAGGTCTCATCAATTGAAAGTGCCAAAGAAGTGTAGGACACTCTTGAGACTACTTATGAAGGCACCAATGATGTTAAAGAAACTAAGATTGGAATTCTCAATCTTAGTTATGAAAATTTCAAGATGGAGCCCGATGAGACGGTGTCAAAGATGTTTGATCGTTTCTCCACGATTGTCAATGATCTAAAGGGCTTTGGAGAGATCATACCGGAAGACAAGCTTGTCCGGAAGCTACTCTATTCACTTCCCAAGGCTTGGGATGGGAAGAGAACCGCTATCATCGAAGCAAAGAATTTGAAAACTTTGAAGCTTGATGAGCTTGTGGGTTCTCTCCTTACTCATGAGATCATGAAGCAAGGAAGGGAAGATGAGAAAAAGAAAGAAGAGAAAAGGGTAGAGAAGCTTGAGGTTGAGAAGAAGAAGAAGATGGGAATAGCTCTCAAGGCTAAAGCTTTACAACATGATGAGAGCTCATCTAGTGAGGAGGATGAACTTGAAGAATTGGCTATGATAGCCAAACGATTCTCACATTTCATGAGGTCCAACCGGGGAAGAAAAATCCAAAGGAAGATGGACTTCAAAAGTAAGAACAAAGAGGAAGGAAGGGATCTTATCATTTGCTTTGATTGCAAACAACCCGGCCACATACGTTCGGAGTGCCCTCAACTCAAGAAGAAGGGCTTTGAGAAGAAGAAGAAGCTCAAAGCCAAGCTTGCTACTTGGAGTGATGAGGAGTCATCGGAGGATGACGAACAAGAAGTGGCTAACCTTTGCCTCATGGCACTTGAGGAAGATTCCTCCATGGTAACCTCTAACTCATCTACTTTAGATTTTGAAGAATTAAATGATGCATATGATGAGTTACAAGAGGTATATGATGAATTAGTTGAGAAATATAAGGAGTCGGTCATTAGGAATAAAAAGATTATTCTAGAACTAAATGAGAAAAATGACTCACTTACTCAAGCTAATTCAAAATTTGAGAAAAAGATATTAGGATTAAAAGATGAACTAAAATTCTTTCAAGATGAAAATGTTGATCTTAATAATCTTTTATCTCAATGTAATAGTGAACACCAAAAGGTGTTGGGTGAGCTAAATGAGCTCAAAAAGTCTTTGAAAAATGTTGGTAGTGTCAAGCATGAAATAGGTGAATCCTCTAGAACACGCCAACCTAAGAAAAAGACTAACTACTACAAACAAGGTAGCTACCCTAGACATAGTAGAGCTAAAAGAATTAGAAGTGTATGGGTTCCTAAGGAACTTGTAAAATCTAATAATATTATTGCTATGTCATCTTGGATTCCTAAGGGAACCAATGTTTTGGGAGCTAACACTCATGGACCCAAAATGATTTGGGTACTAAAAACCAAAGTTTAATATCTTTGTTTGTAGGGGGAGCATTGCTACAAGGCCAAAGCACAAAGTCAAAACTCATGGTACCTTGATAGTGGATGCTCGAGGCACATGACCGGAGACAAGAGCAGATTCATGGATCTAAAGCCAAAAAGTGGAGGAGTAGTAACATTTGGTGACAACTCCAAAGGCCACATTAAAGGTATTGGCTCCATAGGTAATCACTCTACTATTCTCATTGAAAATGTATTATATGTCGATGGTCTTAAACACAATTTATTGAGCATAAGTCAATTGTGTGATAAAGGATTTAATGTTTTATTTGATAAAAATGGATGCAAAATTGTAGACATTAAATCTAATAATATTATGCTCATAGGTCATCGCATAGGGAATATATACATGGTGCATCTAGATGACATTCATACATCTCATGCATGCTTAGTTGCACAAAATGAAAATGATGCATGGTTGTGGCATAGGAAGCTACGACATGCTAGCATAAGTGTTTTGGAAAAACTAGTCTCCCTAAATCTAGTTAGAGGTTTACCCAAGATAAAATTTTCAAATGATAAAATTTGTGATGCATGCTCAAAGGGTAAACAACATAGGTCTTCCTTTAAATCCATTAATAATGTTTCTACTAGTAGATGCTTACAACTAATTCACATGGATTTATTTGGGCCAATTAGGACTATGAGCTTGGGTGGTAAGTCTTATACTTTTGTGCTTGTTGATGATTTTTCTAGATTTACTTGGGTTCTCTTTTTATGTACTAAAGATGAGGCTTTGGAAAAATTCATCACATTTTCAAAATTAACCCAAAATGATCTTGAACTAAAAATTTCGCATATTAGAAGTGATCATGGAACCGAGTTTCAAAATTTGGGGTTTGAAGATTTTTTAAATGAAAATGGTATTAGCCATAATTTTTTGACTCCTCGAACTCCTCAACAAAATGGGGTAGTTGAGAGGAAAAATTGAACTTTACAAGAAATGGCTAGAACTATGCTTTGTGAAAACAATTTACCTAAATATTTTTGGGCGAAAGCCACAAACACCGCTTGCTATATTGTAAATCGAGTAATGATTAGGCCAATTTTAAAGAAAACAACTTATGAGATTTTAAAATCTAAAAAGCCTAGCATTAGCTATTTTCACCCTTTTGGTTACAAGTGTTTTGTTTTAAATAATGGAAAAGACAACTTAGGTAAATTTGATGCAAAAAGTGATGAAGCCATTTTTATAGGTTACTCTTTAACCTCTAAAGCCTATCGAGTATTTAACAAAAGAACTTTAGTAGTAGAAGAATCTATTCATGTTGTATTCGATGATAACCTCCTTCCTATGAAGGATTCTTGTGATGATGATGATGTAGGAATCATAAATGCCTTTGAT
Organism: Hibiscus tridactylites; assembly: GCA_958450335.1. Lineage (NCBI taxonomy): Eukaryota > Viridiplantae > Streptophyta > Magnoliopsida > Malvales > Malvaceae > Hibiscus > Hibiscus tridactylites. The sequence continues at coordinate 61,529,280 of OY288275.1, forward strand.
GGAGGTCAAACTTCAAAGGAGGATGAGGTTCCAACAAAAGAAGAGGACACACAAGATCCACCTCTTGAAGCCTTGAAGGACGTGGCTATTGAGGAAAAGGAAGTGAGCTACCCAAGGGAGTTGAACTATGTCAAAGATGGTGAAATCTTGGGTGATCCATCCAAGGGGGTAACCACTCGTTCTTCTCTTAGATTAATGAATCATGTTGCATTTATCTCATGCATAGAGCCTAAAAATATAAAAGAAGCATTGAAAGATGACTTTTGGATTATGGCTATGCAAGAAGAGTTAAATCAATTTGAGAGAAGTAATGTTTGGACATTAGTTGATAGGCCTAGTAATCAATCTACAATAGGAACTAAATGGGTCTTTAGGAACAAGCTAGATGAGAGTGGTAACATTGTAAGAAATAAAGCTAGACTTGTAGCACAAGGTTACACTCAAGAAGAGGGAATAGATTTTGATGAAACCTATGCACCCGTAGCTAGAATGGAAGCCATTAGGATGTTGCTTGCATATGCATGTTATCATAATTTCAAGCTTTTTCAAATGGATGTTAAAAGCGCATTTTTAAATGGTTTTATAAATGAAGAAGTGTATGTGGAACAACCACCGGGTTTTGAAGATTCAAAATTTCCAAATCATGTTTTCAAACTTACCAAAGCTCTTTATGGTTTAAAACAAGCTCCTAGAGCTTGGTATGAAAGACTTTCAAATTTTTTGATTGAAAAAGGATTTGAAAAAGGTAAGGTGGACACTACACTTTTTATAAAAATGTATAAAAATGACATCTTAGTAGTTCAAATTTATGTTGATGATATTATTTTTGGCTCTACTAATGAATGTCATTGTCAAGAGTTTGCTAAGTTAATGCAAGGTGAATTTGAGATGAGCATGATTGGGGAGCTCTCATTCTTTTTGGGACTCCAAATCAAGCAAAAGAAGGATGACACCTTCATCAACCAAACAAAATACATAAAGGATATGCTCAAGAAGTTTGGCTTGGAGAATGCAAAGCCTCAAGCCACTTCTATGAGCTCATCTACAAAGCTTGACAAAGATGAAGGAGGTAAGTGTGTTGACTCTAAGCTTTATCGTTCTATGATTGGATCTTTGCTTTACCTTACCGCAAGTAGACAGAATATCTTGTTTAGTGTTTGCTTGTGTGCTAGGTTTCAAGCTAGTCCTAGAGAGTCTCACCTTATAGCCGTTAAGAGAATCTTTAGGTACCTTAGAGATACTCCTTGTTTAGGTCTTTGGTATCCTAGAGACTCTACCTTCAACCTTCATGCTTACTCGGATGCGGATTATGGGGGTTGCAAAATTGATAGGAAAAGTACTTCGGGAACTTGTCAATTCTTAGGTAGTATGCTCATATCTTGGTTCTCTAAGAAACAAAATAGTGTAGACTTATCTACCACCGAAGCCGAGTACATATCCTTAGGGAGTTGTTGTGCTCAAGTCCTTTGGATGAAGCAACAACTCTTAGATTATGGAATTAAAGTTGAAACTATACCCCTAAAATGTGACAACACTAGTGCAATTTGTTTAACAAAAAATCCTATCCAACACTCTAGAACCAAACACATAGAAATAAGGCATCATTTCATTAGAGATCATGTCCTTAAGGAAGATGTGGTTATAGAGTATGTAGACACCTTGAATCAATTAGCGGACATATTTACAAAACCCTTAGACAAATAGCGTTTTTGGTCCCTTAGGAGAGAGTTAGGTCTAGCTAGCCTATCTTGACCTTTTTGGACCTCTTTTGTGCTTAAATATGCTTGATCTTGTGAAATGCCATGTTTGTATGCTTAGACTCCTAATTTCATCCATGCCTATAGTAAGGGGGAGTATGCTTCTGTTGAAATATGCTTAGAACTGCTCATTCATCATTTGCATACCTTTAGGAGATGTTTAGTTCGAGCCTTTGGTTGTTCCTTGAACCAAATATGCATTTCTGGGCATCTAGTATCGATACAGCTCTACGCGTATCGATACCTATTCTTCATTCTGTTTCCCAGAATTTTCTTTGCTTCACGGGTATCGATACAATTAATCTCGTATCGATACAGGTCGTTTCGATACGGACCCCTCCGTTTCGATACGACTTTCCAACGGGCATTTTTGCGGAAAAGACATTTCTATCCCCGTATCGATACACCCTCAGGCGTACCGATACTCGACTGCGCTGATGGCATTAAATTTGGCTTTTAATGAGATTAACTTTTACCAAAATTCAAACTCTTCAAAACCTAAAAACCCTAGCCGATTTTGCCTATAAAAAGGCCCTTCCTCCTTCATATTTTTCACACCTCAACTCAAATCTAAAAGAGTTTTTGAATCAAGCAAGGCTTTGTGCTCTCTCTCTCATCTTTGTGCTAGTTTTTCTTCAATCTTCCAAGTTTCTATCAAGGTAATCTCTCTTTTTTTCTTTTTCATTTTTTTTGTTTTTTTTTTTGTTTTTTTGTTTCATCCTTTTATCAAAACCTTTTGTTTTCTTCAAAAAATTTCTTGAAATTTTTCTCAAAATTTTTGTACCTTGATTTTTACCCAAATTGAAGAAATCCTTTTTGCTTAATCTCTCTTTTAGATCATGGCACCGAAAGAACCTTCGAGGAAGCGTACAAGGGTTTCCCAAGCCGGTGAATCTTCCACCCTTGGAGAAATTGCTCGTCCAAACTACTCCATCATCTATGAGCAATGCTTTAATGGCAATTCGGGTCTAACTCACTTTCGTCAATATGAGAATTTTAAGATCTGTGCCAAAAGGGTAATCTCCGTTCTTTTCTCGACTCCGAACGTTTTAAGTTTGAATATCTACCTTTATTTCGTCGATGGAACTTCATGGATTTCATCTCTATTCCCGGTTTTTTCTATCGACTTTTGGTTTTGATTTTCTATGCTAATGCCAAATGTATTAGTCGTGATGGGGAAGTTGTTGCTATTAGCTCTTACCTCATGGGGAAGAAAATTATTCTTGATGTCAAATCCATTTGTGAGGTTTTCAAATTAGAGGATGAAGGCCTTGACAATGAGCATGCTTTGGGGCATGTTCTTCATGGATCCGTTACCGCCCTAAATGCTCAAGACCGGATCTTACATTTGATGGTGTCTTGGTGGTTCCGTCCCTCCGGAGGAAAATATTCCACCATCCGTCAAGTGGATGATTTTTTGATTCGGTGCTTCCGTGAGAAAAGGCGACCAAATCTTGCTCGACTCATGTTCGCGGAGATCGTCTACCTCGTGCAAAATCGTAACACATCTTAAGTCACCTCCTTCACATACGGTACGACTTTGAGTTATTTCTTTCTTAAAAAAGATATTGATTGCTCTTATGACTACCCAACTCCTCTCACCGATCCCATTGATGAGCGATCTCTTGCTTGGGCAAAATTTCATTATCTTAATGGTGAATGGGTACGTCTTGCCGAGTTAGCACCGGAAGCCGCCGCCGTTTTCGAAGAAGCTCAAGCTCCTCAAGCTCCTCAAGTCCAACAACCCAACATGGATGCTCTCATGACCTATCTCAATGAGCAATTTACTGGGTTGCGCACGGACATGAATACTCGTCTTACTTCAATGGAAACTACCTTTGATACTAGGATGACGGGTATGGAGAATCGCCTCACATCTCTTGAAAGCGGGCACAACTCTTTGAATATTTCCATTGCCGCTTTCCATGATGAGTGGCGTAATAGTATGCGAACTAATGAGCCTATGGGAGATGATGATGAAGATGATGAAGACGAAGAAGACGATGCTTAGACGTTTCTTCTTGTTTGTCATGCATATCATTTAGGATTTTTCTATTTTATGCACCTATGCTTTATGTTCTTAGGATTAAGGTTGTTTTAGGATTAAAACCTATGCTTTGATTTCTCTTTTGCTTTTGTTTGGATTTCAAGTATGTTGCTATGATGAATAAAATCTATGTTGCTTATTATACCTTTGATTTCTTTATGCACTTAATTGTCTCAAAGATTTTTTGATCTAACAAAAAGGGGGAGAAGAAACTAGCTCACACTTCAAATATTTTGATTTTAATTCAAAGGTTACCAAGCTTACATTAAGGGGGAGTTAACTTTGTAAAGGTTTTTCAAAAATATCAAAAATTTTAAGTTTTAGTTTTGTTATATCAAAAAGGGGGAGATTGTAAAACCTATGTTTGATTTTGATATAATTAGATCTTTAAGGATCAATTTGTAAAACTTAAAATTGTTTTTATAAGTCCCTTAATAATTTTTTAAAACACCAACACTTTAAAACTGATTTGTAAAACTCAAACTCAAAATATTTTCTAAGTGTTCCAAGGCAAAACCATTGAAATTCGTCCAGGAGTATCAATACACTACCAAGCGTATCGATACCTTTTTGCCAAACTTGGTTACTGTCGGAACACGTATCGATACGACAAACCCTCGTATCGATACGCCCCTCTGTTAAAATTCAAAGAGTTTGAATAGCGTACCGATACGGCTAACCCTCGTATCGATACGGGCTTTATAATTTTTAAATATTAAGTCGGTTTAAAAATATGACCGTTGGTGTCAGTTGGTTGGTAACCAAACTTTAAAAGGTCGTTGACCCGTATTGATACGCCTAACCCCCGTACCGATACGGATTTGGACAGTGAGCTAAGTTCAGAAAAAGGTATCGATACGGCCCTTACCATTTCGATACCCCGTACCGATACGCTTACGCGCGTATCGATACCCCTTATTTATTGCACACAATAGCTCTTTCTTTTCTGAGACAGGTACCGATACACCTTCCCGTGTACCGATACTGGTAGCTGCAGAAGTGCATTTATGGTGGTAAGAGAGGGTTCCAACGGCTCCATTTATGTTCCCAACCACCCAAACGGCTAGAAATCAATGAGGAGGTATAAAAGACTCATCCAAAAGCTACAGCAACAACTATTGATCTTCAAGAAAACACCTATTCATCAAATCCAAGCAATTGTGCCAAAATTCCTATTTTTCTAGAAACCCCAATTGTAATTTTCATTCATATCTTGTTCAATTGGGTTGAGTGCTTGTAATTAGGCTATCATTTGTATTGAGAGATACCTTATTAGCCAACAAATTTCTTTGTTCACTTGTGTGAGGATTGGGTTGAATTTTAGGTAGAAAATTCAACTGAAATTGTAAGGGTTGCCTTCTTAACCTCGAAAAGGGGAAGAGCAATTAGTGGAATTGTTGCAAATCCTTAGTGAAGCTAAGGTAGTGGATATAGAGTTCATTTGGAACTTGAACCGCTCTAAATCCCTTGTCTATTATTTTTAATTTGCAATTTCCACCACAAAACCTTTAAATTTCCAATTCACCCCCCTCTTGGTTTATATCGATCTTGCGATCCACTCAACATATCCTTCCCTAGGTCGAATTACATGCCTTTATATAGGCCTTGGGTTCAAGTTTTCTAATAAGGTAAGAATATAAGTTCAAACTAAAGTACAACTCTATTTAAGATTAAATCTTCTGAGTTGATGCCTTTAATTCGTCATCTTTACTTGCTTTGGATTTCTTCCTTGAACTTTGGGCTTGGCCTTCATTCTGCCCCAGGGCTCAGAAAAATATAGGAGTGGTCCACGACAGACCGACTTGAATCCCTCTATCTGTCGAGCTCCACTTCACTTTCCCTCTTCACCAACGCTGTCGTCATGGCAGTCACGGCAGTGGCCACGATAGCATCTTGTTTCTCGACTCCAGTCATATGTTCCAGCTCTGCTCCTTCGTTGTCCTGAGTATGCCACATCAGATACCTGTAAAAGTAGCCAAAATCAGTAGCAATTGTGCTATTTTATCTAATTGTGATGTATATGCAAAACTTTACCTAAATGCAATGAATTATGCTTGAATGCAACAGAAATATGAGTTAAATAAGGAGTAAGATATAGAACTTTTACACACTCAACAGAAAACCTAAGTTGTTTTGAAGTAAAAGTACAATATGTATATATAGGCATTAGCTAGGTCTAGTCCTTCTTGAAGTAGAAGTCTTCAAAGTAGCTTTTGCATTAAATGCAACCTTAAATTCTGACATCTGTGAGTTGAATATAGACTTCTTCATGTTGCCTTGCACAGCAAGTAATCTCAAACTCCTCCTTCGGCAGCTCTGCTTGTTGCTACAGTCATCAAAAAATTGAGTGGATAGCATCGTTAGAATCAAGGTTTTCTGCTCTACATATCGCACTCTAGTTCTCCAATTTCTCATCTTGCTGTCTTGGGCGGCGTAGGGCGGCGGCAACTGCTGTCTCTGTCTGGAACTACATTAGTATAACTCCTTGGTCTGTTGCCTTAGAATCATGTCCTCTGCTCCCCTCTCCTTCTGTCAACCTCTAGTACCTAACACTAAAACTAAACTAAAACAATATCTTTTCCTTACCAAATAAGATATAATCAATAAAAAGCACGTCAGAGTAAAGAATACTGTAAAATGCAATGCATGAGCCTAATTATGCCTAAAATGTATTTAAAAACACCAATAATATGAGGTGGAGTGTGCATGAAATATAGAACTTATGGACACTTTACAGCTCTCTGGTTTGATCCTTGCTTCGAGGAAGTTTGGGTGTCCGATGTCACAGCTTTAGGTTGTCCGACTGTCAACTGCTTTGAATAGCTGACATTATAAAAACATGTATTGTTGGCCTCGCCATCCTTTCTTTTATAGTTTAACTTCTTCAAGTTTTCTTCATCTTCGATTTTCCGCTTCAAATTGCATTTTCAATCATTTCCCCATTCATTATTATATCAGAGAAGTCCTTTGTAGCACCTCCTATCATACGACCAAGGAAGGGTCCTTTCAGCGTACCAACAAAAAGCATCATTGTTTCTTTCTCTAACAATGGGGGTTGCACCTGGGCAGCAATATCTCTCCATCGTTGCGCATATTATTGGAAAATTACGTTAGGTCTCTTCTCCATGTTTTGTAGTGTAGCTCGGTCAGGCGTTATATAAATAACATGGTTGTATTGTTTTACGAATGCCTGAGCTAAGTCCTTCCACGAGTTGATCTTAGTACATCTCAATTGGTTGTACCATCTTGCAGCAGACCCCGTCAAGCTATCTTGAAAGCAATGAATTAAAAGGGGGTCGTTGTAAATGTATCTCGTCATCCTCCTGACAAACATTCTAAGGTGAGCCAATGTATTTTTCGAAGTCAGGTATCTTGAACTTGGGAGGAAGCACCAAATCAGGAACGAGGCTCAATTCTCTTGCATCTACTCCCAGAAATTGGTCTACACTCTATATAGCCTTGAATTTGTCTTTCAGCTATTTGCATCGATCCTCGAACTGTTTGGGTAGTTCGACTTTTAGTTTGTCAATCTGGTTGAAATTTGGAATGACATACTCGCTAGGGTCATCGTGAACTGCCATTTCACTTTGCAGGGAAGATTCGTCATGTACAACCTATTGTTTTGTCGTCGGAGTTCCTACTGACATGTGGGTCTTACGAAGAGGATTACCCGAGTCTTCTATTAATGCACTGGTATTTATAAAAACTCCTTTCTTCTTTTCGGATTCTTTCCTAGCTAGCATTGCGGCTATCTTTGCTAACAGATCATCTTGGGATTGCGAGATATGGTCACGCGTCTCCTGCTGCATTTTTTGTAACTTGCTCTCGATATCCCGAGATTGTTTCAACTATACCTGAAAAGTTAGAGTCTACAAGTGTTCCGCCACTTCTCGCACTTGGACGAGGGATTCAGTCATGACACGGTCTCTATACCGAGATTGTTTCAACTATACCTGCCAACGCTAATTATTCCACGTTTGGATTTCTTCGAAAATTTTAATTTTCCCCTAATAGGTCTGCAGAGTTGTTTCTAATTCTTCAACTTTCTTCTTTAGAGTCTCGTTCTTCTCTTTACTTGCTTTTAATTAAGCTACAGAGTTTCGGCTACGGTGCCTCTATAGAGAGTCTTCTAGTTCAACAATTCGGCCTCTCAGACTTATATTATTATCTTTGTTTTCGGACAATTCTTCTTCCATGGTTGTTTGTTGTGTCTAAATATCTTGAAATCTCCTTTCCCAAAGATCAGCTCTATTCTTTTCCTCTTGGATTTCAAGTTTCCATTTGGTGGATGTCTTTCCGAGACCGGCATATTTTGCTGATACGTAAACCTTTTTGTAATCACTCCGTAGATTTCTCAAATCTTCCTCGGCTTTGCTTTTTCCCTTTCTCAACCTTTTGATCTCTTGTTCCTGGGACTGCATACTGAATTTCAACTGGTTCTTTTCATTTTCTAACTTTGATAGCTGGTTTTCCATCACGATGTACTTCTTCTCAAAATCATGCTTTGCGATTTCCATCTCTGAGGGATCCACTTGCAAATGTTCCTCTACCGGCACATTATTTTCTGGATTTGGTAAAGGGACATCATCGTTGATCCTTCTACTTCTCCATTGTAGATACTCTGGCGTAACTCTAGGTTTTTCATCGAACGACTCCATCTTGCAAGTATTCTTCCATGCCTTAGCGATCTTGGGAATATTTTCCTGTAGTCTTTACCCTTGTATGGAAATTCACACGTAGAAAGCCCTCTTTTCGCTAGGATGAACTGTCTCGACATGTATTGTCTGGATACTAGTAACGGGGAATATCTAGTTCCACCCCATATTCCAAGTAGAGGGACCCAGTCAGTCTCCACACTTGTAGATAATAATGTCATGAAGGAACCAGTGTGCTTTCGAAACGATGTCTTTCTCCTGGAGGTTTCAAAGAATGGCCTTCCACTTGTCATAAGATATGTTATCCTGCCTTTGTATGGACGACATGTCTCTTAGTGGTGAGTAACCCTCGAAGCATGTTCGATAAGAGATTTTCTCTAGCTTCCATAAGTGGCTAAGAAACCATACCAACAAAAGCTGAGCACAACTGATAAACCTCCCATCGCTCCTTATTTTACAAGCACTGAGAGACCTGAAAGTTTCGGCTAGGATAACTGGAATGGGGGTAATTCCCTTATCAAGGTGATCGAACAGTTCCATAGCAGCATCATCAATATATCCCAATGATTTGAAAAAAATAACCAAACCATAAATGGCCAAGGCAAACATTTTGACCTGTTTTTCTCGCTTGGAATCAACTTGGATCAGGTCCCGTATGAATCTTCGGGTGATGCACTTGGTTTCTCCTTTTTCTTTAATCATGGCTTTAGCCTACTATTCGTCCATGCCAATCATCTTTAGTAGCTTTTTTTGAAATGCTGAAGAATCAGGAGACTTGAAATAGGCTTTATTAACCTGGATATTTGGGCAACAGATCAAAGTAGTGTATTCGTCAATGGTTGGTACCAAATCGACATCCCCCCAAAGTAAAGCAACTGTAAGCAGGATTCCAGAATTGGGCGAGGGCTCGGAACAAAACTTTGTCGACACTGACAACTAGCAAATAAGGTAAATCACTGTAGTTTCTGTAGAATAACTGCTTATTTTCTTCATCCTACTGGTTCTAGATTTGTTTTAACTCTTGCAATTGATTCTGAGTCGATGTAATGCTAGTGGAATCCTCGAGCGCCGACTTTTCACCTTCTAACATACTGTCCCCTTTCTGGCGCGGAGTCTCTTCTGACCACCTACTCACGCCTAGGTTTCCTTCTACCTTATCAAGAAATCGGTTCTTCGTAGCAGATCCTTTATAACGTATGAGCTTGTCTCAACACCTTTTGATTAAAAATAAAAATGCAATGCAAAGACAAGAAAAAAAAACAAAGACAAAGGAAATATGTTAGTCTCGATATAAATGAATAAATAATATCGAAATAATGAATAAAGGCTTAATTAAAACAATCCCAGAACATTCTTTTCTACCCACATGCTTTTAGATAAAAAAATCCTACCCCATCATGATATCTACCCGCATGCTTATTTCGCATAAATATATGCATGGTATTTAACATATTGTATTGCAAAAAGAAAATAAATAAATAAACAAAACTGAAATTTAGAAATATAATTGAAAGAAATTAACCCACTCTCTCTCTACAATGCACTTATCGGACGACTCTCTAAACGGGAAGAGGTTTGGTATGGCTCTAAAACGTAGGCTCTTACGGTTCACTACATGTGATTTGGTTCTAAAAAGGTACCCAAATTGTACTTACTATCCTACTAAGGATAGTAAGCACAATTCAGGGGGATACATTTCCCTAGGTCTGAACGAAAACGAAGGTCTCACGAAGACAAAAGGATGAATATCCCAGAAGCGATCCACCATCCTGCCCGGAGGGAGTACCTCGCGAAGAAGTATATTCTCGCTCCCACTTAAAAAGGACGAAGCTCGGGTTCAGAGCTCATGATATGAAAACGGATTTTATTAAAACTGTTGTAAAAGGATTAGAAGTAAAAGAGCAGGAATCACATAATTAATTTAAACCGAAGTCATAATTTCCATCTGTTAAAACAAATCATAATCGACTCGTGGCTTAACTCTCTAGAATAAAAAAAAGTCCCCAGAGAAGTCACCAAGTTGTAATAACGGGAGTCGCCACCAACCTTTTTGTTTAGGTAAGATTTGATGTCCTGAAAACCCGGTTATTTTAATTAAACTATTTTGTCATTTTACTAAAATAACGAGTTTTGGTCTGCAAAACTAAAAAAAACAAGTTCGGGAGTCAGTTATGGGTGGGGAACGATAAGCACCCCCACAACGCCCAAAAATTAGTACCTAGACAATTATAGAGTGTTTTAACGATGGAAATTATGAATTCGAAATAAATTTAGAAATTGTGATCCCTAAAAAATTTAAAAGTAATATTTTTTATACAAAAAGAAATTTACATCCCTACACTCGGGGTATAATTTCTATTAGATTCCCGGTTGAAGGGAATTTATTTTGAAAGTTATAATTTAGGATAAAAAATACTTTATAATAGAGACTATCGGAAAGTAGCACCTTTTACGCCCGAAGTACGTTTTTCACAATAATCCAGAGGGTTATTTTTAATAATAAAAAATCGATTAAAACACATATAGAATATGTATATATGCAAAAATAATAGGTAAGTAATAATAATAATTTTATAATATTGTGATAGGGTAATGATAAAATAACATAATAATGGTATTAACAATAATATCGGTGTATAATAATAATAATAATAATAATAATATATTAATTATGGATTATTATCCTATACACCGGTGGTGGAAACTTTTTGTTTCCACAAGCGCCTCAATTATAGGGTTTAGGGGTTTAGTTTAGGGTTTAGAATTTAGGAGTTTTAGTGTAGGGGTTTAAAATTTAGGGTTCATGGTTAGAATTTAAGGTTTAGGGTTAGAATTTAAGGTTTAGGGTTAGGTTTAGATTTTAAGGTAATATGGGCATGGATTTAAATTTTAACATATAAACCCTAAATTTTAACCCTAAACCCAAAATTATATCAACAAACCCTAAATTCAAAGTTGCTACACTCAAACCCCTAAACATAAAACCCTAAACAAAGTCTCTAACCCTTAAAATTAAATTCCACAAGCGCTTGTGTATAGAACAATTACCCATTAATTATTAATAATAATAACAGAAATTAAAATGGTGAAATTGCATGAAAATTAAACTGGAAAGAAAAAGTGTAAGGTTACAAAGGTCAAAGGACCAAAAAAATGTGATTTTCCCATTAAGCAAAACGCGCAGATCCTCTAATCTGGGTCGGGTCCGTGCGCGGGTTACAGGAGCTAAAACAGCGTCGTTTTGATATCCTTTAAATATCCACTTTTCTGAACAAACTCCTCAATTGCATCTGATAACTCAAAAAAACTAAACTATCTCTTCTTCCCTCTCTGCCATGCCCTGATATCGCCCGGCCGACCACCGTGTGCCGCGGTTCGCCAGCGTCGAAGAGCCACCGCGAATGTTGCCGGAGTTCATACAAAGGAGGTGAGTAGACTCAATTTTTCATCCTAAGGTTAGATTCGATATCCCTTTTTTTCGAATCCTCCCTAATAACACAGATCTAATGAAACCCTAATGGGTCTTTATATTTTTTTACCTTTTCGAATATGTTTTTGCTTTTGGATCTGAGTTTCTTTTCTCTTATATTTTTAGGTTCGAATATTTTGCTCCTAAAAATTTTTCCACCGCTCTATTCTTTTCGTTGATCGACCCTTTTTATAGGTATTCGATTTGGGTGATCTGGAAAGCAAGGTGGATAGGTGGAGACTCATGGTTCCCGGGTTTGGGCGCTGGATATGATGACAAAGCAGTGGTGGCGGAGGGGTGTATATTCGGGTTTAAAAGAGGGATTAAGGCGGTGGAGACTCGTGTGTGTTTTAATAAAATATTTAAATTTTAAATAATTTATTTTAAATTCATACATTACAATTTATTAATTTAATAAAAAATTAAGTTATTAAGGTCACAAATAATTTATATTAAATGAGTTAGTACTAACCATATTAATTTTTTTAACAAAATTTAAAACTTAGCAGCGTAAAATGAATATTTAAATATAATTATTTTTATACACATATATTAAATTGATTATATATGTATATTTAAACAAAAAATTATTAAAACACTCTAAATTAATTTAAAAATAAACATTTATCAATACTTTAAATTCATCAAATCATAAACTTTGTCGCGATCGTTTTTTGAAAGCTCGCTTTTTAGGATTAGAATAAAAAACAGCCTGACAATTGAAATCTGAAAAATCAGGGTTTTGACCAATTTTATCTTAATTTTCTATTTTTAATCAAAATCCCTTTTATTTGATGAAAAATCATTTTGGAGTCGCCATCGGCCACTTTGGTAGGCCGAATACCATAAAAATGCACCAGAGATTCTTTTTGAAGAGTTCGGGTTCGGGAGTCGGTTACCTATTTAGTGATTTATTTCCATTTTTTAAGTTAAAATAGAAAACTGAAACTTTTATCGGAATACTCATTGGTTAACACCACTCTACATTGTGACACTAGCCAATATCGAGCATTCTAACATTGTTTTAAATATCTACTTATTTTCTACAATGATCTTCCTATTCAATTATGATTAGGTGAACTACACTAATGGCTCTAATTTAATCTAGCATGTGATTAATTGTCTAAACAATATATGTCATGGTACTTTAAAAAAACATTTCAAGCATATGAATTAATTACATAATTAAAATAAAACAATTAATTAAAGCAATTAATAAAAACAATTAATTAAAGTAATTAAATAAAGCAATTAATTCTGGAAAAGACTGAATTGAATTAAATTGCATCTTAGGCGACCAAATTACAAATGAATATGTGACTGATTTGAAAAGAAAAGAAAACATAAAAACCCAAATCTAAAAACCCTACAAGATTAAGCTCGGACCCATTAACCAAGCCCAAACTAATTACCTAGGCCCAAACTACTGACCCAAGCCCAAACCAAATGTTTTAGGTCGTCCGGGTCATGGACCCGTATCCAAACCCATATAAAAACGCGCGGATCTTCTGTGACTCGGCTCCCCAAAACAGCACCGTTCCCAACTCAGTATAAATGGCCCTAAATCAAGTTGGAACGGTCATTTGATTCGTTCTCTCTCTCTCCTCAATTCTCTCTCACTCTAAACTCTCAGAACCCAAACACCAAAAACCCAAAAACCCAAAGCCTATCTCGATCAAATCCCCTGTTTTTGCCTAAGTTCTTCTTTTGTTCTTCAAAAATCCTTCATTCGATCTTCAAAAACACTAAAATTACTTTCCGAAACTGTTTTTAAAGATCAAACATCACCATTTTTCAAGAACAAACCTGGAACACATCTAAAACCCTTCATTTGATCTTTACAAACACCTAAGCCCTCCCAGAACTTGTTTTTCAAAGATCAAAAAACTTTTTTTCAAGAACTCGTCAAGATTTTTTTCAAAAACATCATTTTAATCCTCATTTTCCCCAAAACTCTTCCTCGACCTGTTTCTTGGCCGCCGGAATGATATCGACCATCGGATATCATCTCTGGTCTCCTTTTCCTCTTTTCGATGACCGGACCTTCTCCGGCGTCCCTGCAACCTCCAACCACCGTCCATCCTTCTTCTTCCTTTTTTCAATGACCAACCTTCTCCGGTCATCTTCCTCGGCCAGACCTGACTTTTCCGGCCACCGTCTACAACTCCGACCACCGCCTTCGCCGTCGCCAGAACCCTAAATCTACCCAAGAAACTTCTTTTTTAACCCTAATCCTAGATCTAAGCCATATTTCATCAAAACACCCCTCTTCTCCTGATCCTTAGCTATCTACTCGAGACCAATAACCTCTCATCTCTGTTTTCGACTCTAACAACGATCAGAACGCTCAGTTTTTCACTCCGACGACATTTCCGACAGCGACGAAGCAAGATAAGCTCTCGATCTCTATTTTTATTTTTATTTATTTTTTTGTGTTTTTTAGTTTTGAACCAGATTTGATACTTATAATCGTAGATCTATTTTATTTACCTTAGATCTAGGTTTTTACAAGTGTTATGGATCTTATTTATACTTAGATTTAGGTTCGAGCTGTGTTTTATGTTTGAGATCTATTTTTTAGACAGACTTAGGTTTGGTTTTTTTTTAGAATTTAATTCGTTTTTTATGTTTTCGAATAGGTAAGGAAGGAAAAACAAGGGACAAGGGTTTGGAATACCTCGGTTCGGTATTCTGACGGTTCCGGTGAGCATCCAGCAAGGTCCCCGTGTCTGGTTATCTTCTTTGATCGGTTCAGACTCCTCAAGTAATTTCTCTCTCTCTCTCTCTCTCTTTGTCTTTTTGATTTCTTTTTTGGTAATTATGGCTGCATTAATTACGTTTTTCTCTCTCTTCGCTGGTATTTATACCTACGTCAAGAGTGACATCATCCTTGCACGGCTGGCGATGCCAGCTGGTCCCAGCTCGGTGAGAATCCGAGTGAAAAAGAATGGGCCAATACCATGCTGACACGTGTCTCTTGAGGCTCAAATTCAAGAGGGAAAAAGAAACACAGATGGGTTCGAAAGGGTTTTTGTGCTTGTTGGGTTGGTTATGGCTTGTTAACAATTGTAATGGGTTGGGTCTGAGTCGTTGTGGGTTTTCAACAGTTGTAATGGATTTTAGCTTTTGGTTCGGGCTTTTGTATTGGGACTTTTGTTGTGTATTTGGACTTTGTATTGTTTTTTTAGACTCTAATACATTTGGATTTTCTTTTATTATTGTTTTGTTTATTATTATTTATACTATTTATATATATATGTAAACCCGGACAAAAATCCGGTTCTACAGCTGCCCCTCTTTGCTCAATGCTGTGGAACAGGAATATGGCAAAGACTGAAAGGACACAGATTTTGTCTGAACCATCTGTTCGTCAAAGCTTGAAGTTGTTCTTCTCATTATGAAATTCTTCAATCTTTGATAATACGGCGTTGCTCTTCGCTTTATGAGGTCTGAAGCTGTTCTTCTCATTATGAAATTCTTCATTCCTATCTCTTTTGCTGGTCTTTTCTGCAACGGTATTAGATAAGTAAACTCTTCTCATTTGGAACTTCCTCATTCTTCAACAGACGGACTCTTATCATTATGAATCCTTCTTTGCTGGGCGGACTCTTCTCATTATGAATCCTTCTTTGCTGGGTGGATTCTTCTCATTGTGAATCTTTCTTTGCTTTTTCCTATTAAAACAAATGAAATATGCAGGTTATCATGACACTAACGTCCTATATGATGCATGAACTAATGATTTACTCAGATCCATCAATCAGCTTCCGCTCTTTTGGGTCACTTTCTGGATGCTCCTCGTCTGACTCTATCCCACACCATGACTTCGCCATTGCAACCTCATTTCCGTGTTTCTGGCCCTTTGCTCTAAAGCGCCCTTTCGGGTTTTCACTTTAGTTTGCTTTTCTCAAAGCGCCCTTTCGAGTTTTCACTTTGGTTTTTTTTCTTTTTCTTCTTTTTTTTCGAAAGGCGCCTTTTCAGGTTTTCACCTCATTTTTTTTCTTTTTCTTTTTCATTTTTCTCTTTTTCTCTTTTTTTCTTTTTTCTTTCTTTTGGAAGTTTTATGATCAAAGAGACTTTGTTTTGATCAGCAACATATTGCTTCAACCAATAAAGAAACCTTGTTGTTCCCAAGAATTTCTACTGAGCTGCGAACGCTTCTCTTCTCGGCACCCGTCAAAATCAACTCAGAGGGACCTTGTAATGCTTTGTCCTCATATTTCTAATCATCTCATTATAGATAAATCATTGTTCTTCGGGTGACAATCTCCGTTGCGGCATTCATGATCAACCTTCAGTTTTGCACCGCCTCATCTTGTACACTCTTCTTCAATTCCTAGAGTGACAAGATCCACATGCATTTCTAAAACAAAGTAATACCAGGAAATTATCTGCTTTTTCATTATATCAACCATTTTAAGATGCTTTGGAATAAAAAGAAGGCTCAGAAGTGAATTCGTGAATTTTATTGAAGCTTATAAACTAGAATACAACATATTTAGAAATAGTCATGGCAAACAAAAATCAAGAAACAAAATCAAATCTCCGGGCATCCAAGGCATGAAGGATACAACCACCCTGTCAACCAGAAGTAGGGCTGACTTTGCACTCATGTCCGGCGGTCTTCAGATGTTGCTAAAATGCTTTCAAAAGGGAAACCCCTTCCGAAATACCAGGTGTTCGAGAGGTCTTAGTTATCAAATGCATAACTTCACTCATCTGAGCTGCCTTTTCATTTTTTCAACTTAGATCCTCCTTTGGTTTCAAGACGCCCTTTGCGGGTTTTCATCTTGAACCCCCTTATTTTATTCTTTATTCTTTTTTTATATCTAAGGCGCCCTTTTGGGGTTTTCACCATAAATATTTTCCTTTTGCAAGAGCGCCCTTTCAGGTTTTCACTCTACTTTTTTTCTTTTTTTCAATCTCTTTTTGTATTCTTCAAGCATAATACTTTTTGACTGAATCTGAATTCACCGGCTTATGTAGCTCTTTGCCGTCCATTTCGGCCAGTATCAATGCAGCTCTGGAGAAGGCTTTCTTGACAACGTATGGCCCCTCCCAGTTAGGCATCCATTTCACGTGATCGTCTCGGTGTATTTGTAGGACCTTTCTTAACACAAGATCCCCCTCTTGGAATTCCCTCGAGCGCACCTTTTTGTCATATGCCTGCATTATCCTCTTTTGGTACATCTGGCTGTGACAAATTGCCCTCAATCTCTTTTCCTCAATGAGATTTAATTGGTCGAATCGAGTTTGCAGCTATTCTGCATCATCTAACTTTGTTTCTGACAACACCCGGAGCGACGGGATCACAACTTCAATGGGTAGTACTGTCTCTGTCCCATAAACCAAGGAGTAAGGTGTTGTCGCGGTTGAGGTTCGTATTGATGTCCGATATACGAATAGAGCGAACAGTAGCTTCTCATAACAGTCCTTGTAAGTTTCTGTTGTCTTTGATATGATCTTCTTTATATATATTTTGCCGCCTCTACTGCCTCATTCATCTTTGGGCGGTAGGTTACTGAATTGTGGTGAATGATTTTGAATTGTTCACACACTTCCATTATCACTTTTTGTTGAAATTTGTAGCATTGTCAGTAACAATTCTTTCTGGTAGTCCATATCAGCAAATTATTTCTTTCTTCGGAAACTTACTGACTGTGGTTCTTGTGATATTAACATAAAAAGCTACTTCTACCCATTTGGTAAAATAATCTATCGCCACAAGGATGAAGCAATGTCCGTTTGAAGCGTTGGGATGAATTTTCCCAATAACATCCATGCCCCAGGCTGTAAAAGGCCATGGTGAATTCATAGTATTCAAAAGGACTGGCGGAGAGTTAATCTTGTCAGCATATATTTGGCACTTATGACACTTCTTTGCGTATTCAATGCAATCTCCTTCCATGGTCGTCCAATAATGGCCATATCTCATAATCTTTCT
Source organism: Hibiscus tridactylites (assembly GCA_958450335.1). NCBI lineage: Eukaryota > Viridiplantae > Streptophyta > Magnoliopsida > Malvales > Malvaceae > Hibiscus > Hibiscus tridactylites. The sequence goes on from OY288275.1 coordinate 61,547,152, forward strand.
GGTTGTTGAGAGCCCATTTGCATGTGTGCCACATATCCTGTCATGTACCTCTGCCATTATAGTCTTTGCTTTGTTGGCATCAACACATCTTAGCAGAATCTGATCTCTGCTTCTTTTGTATAAGACTTCTCCGTCAAGTACATATCCTGAAGCCATTCTTCTGATAGTTCTTTTTTCATTATCGTTTTCCCCCAGAGGATAAGTCTGATACTTTAGGTATTGCAAGATATCATGTTACCAAGGATGTTGATTAATTTCCTCTTCTATGTTGCAGCAATGAGCATAGGTTTCATAGCTTTGCATTTGGATAGGCACCATATCTTCTGATCTGTTTACTAGGAATACCGAAGCTAGTGTAGCTAAGGCATCCACCATTTGATTATCTTTCCTGGGATGTATATAAAGGTTATTTCCTCGAACTCTTTTATCAGCTCCAGGATCAATTATCGGTACTCGATCAATTTTACATCTTTCGTTTCCCATTCTCCACGAAGATGGTAAATTACCAATGCTGAATCCCCATACACTTTTAAGACTTCTATTTTCCTTTCAATGGTAGCTCGTAGGCCCATCACAGAGGCTTCATATTCTGCCATGTTATTGGTACAAAGAAATTCTAGTCTGCTTGTGGACGGGTAGTGTACATCATCGGGTGAGATCAATACTTCCCCAATTCCTTGTCCAAGGGCGTTAACCGCTCCATCAAAATACAATTTCCAGGTTTTTCTTTCTGGAATTTCGGCTTCTATCATGGAGATATTCATCACATCTTCATCTGGGAAATCGAAGTTCAGGGGCTCATAATCCTCCATTGCACGACTGGCTAGGAAATCTGCTATAGCACTTCCTTTTATTGCTTTTGGACTCACGTACACAATGTCAAACTCTGATAACAACATTTGCCAGCGTGTCAGTCTTCTAGTCAAGGCTAGTATTTCCATCATGAATTTTAACGTGTCATGACGAGAGATCAGCCATGTTCTATGGTATAACATGTATTGTCTGAGCCTTCGGGTTACCCAAACCAGAGCACAACACAACTTTTGAATAGGTGGGTACCGCACTTCGCATTCAGTAAACTTCTTGCCAAGTAATAAATGGCTCTTTCTTTCTTTCTCGTGTCATCATGTTTCCCCAATACGCACCCCATTGAATTCTCGTAGACTGTCAAGTAAAGGATTAGTGGTCTGCCAGGAACTGGTGCTACTAATATGGGAGAATTGGTAAGATATTTCTTGATTTTGTCAAATGCTTCTTGGCACTCTTGATTCCATTCTCCAGGGTTATTCTTTTTCAACATCCTGAAGATTGGATCACATTTATCAGTCAATTGTGATATGAACCGAGACACATAATTCAATCTGTCAAGGAACCCCCGAACTTCTTTCTGTGAGCTGGGTGGAGGCTGGTTCTGGATAGCCTTCACTTTATCAGGGTCTATCTCGATTCCCCTTCTACTGACAACAAACCCAAGAAGTTTTCCTAATGTTACTCCAAAGGTGCATTTCTTAGGATTGAGCTTCGGTTGGTACTTTCTCAATCTCAAGAATAACTTTCTTAGATTTTAGATGTGCTCCTCCTCGGTATGGGATTTGGCAATCATGTCATATACATATACTTCGACTTCTTTATGCATCATGTCGTGAAACAAGGTCACCATCGCCCGCTGATATGTTGCCCCAGCGTTCTTTAGTCCAAAGGGCATCACCTTGTAACAATAGGTCCCCCATAAGGTTATGAAATTGGTCTTGATCATATCTTCGGGACTCATTTTTATTTGATTATATCATGAGAAGCCATCCATAAAGAAAAACCGGGAATGCCCTGACATATTGTCGACCAGAATGTCTATGTGTGGCAAAGGAAAATTATCTTTTGGACTGGCCCGGTTCAGGTCCCTGTAGTCAACACACATTCGTACTTTCCCATCTTTCTTTGGTACATGTACTATATTAGCCATCCATTTTGGATATTGTGATACTACGAGGAAACCAGCATCGATATGTTTATGCACCTCTTCTTTTATCTTTATCACCATTTCTTGTCTCAACCTTCTATGTTTATGTTGAACCGGTTTGCATTCAGGCCTGATTGGCAATTTGTGTACCACTATGTCAGTGTTCAACCCTGGCATATCTTGATAAGACCAAGAGAAGACATCTTTGAACTCACGCAGCAGATCAATTAATTCTTGCTTCTTTCTGGGCGAAAATGTTGCCCCGGTCTTTACTTCTCTTTTAGTATCCTCCGTTCCCAGATTGAGAATCTCCAATTCTTCTTTGTGGGGTAGGATCTGCTTATCTTCTTTTTCTACCAACCTTAGTAATTCTTTAGGGATTTCACATTCTAGTTCATTCTCAACTTCATTGATTTACGCTAGACACACTGGTTGTTCAGGTCCTACCCTAGGATCGGATTTAGGATCATTCATGCAATCGATAGTTGAAGACATGCAAAGAAAATAATAATATATTTTGAAAAGGATGCGGAAAAAAAAAACTCGTTTGCCATTTGTGAATCAGCATGGAAAGCATCTTTATTAAAATGATGGTATATTGGCCCTTTACAGATAATCCCCTTAAACCCGCGGGCAAAGGTATAAGGTGGTCCCAGTATTTACTTTGTTTTAACTTTGGTTACAAAGGAAGTATCCTCAGCTATCCAATTCTTCAATGTCTCTCCTGGAGCACAGGGTCGAATCAACCTCAGATAATTGCAAGGCCGAGTATTCTCGAAGATTCCTCCAACAAAAAGTCCATCTAGGTCATTGCCGAAGGTTTCCTCCTCATGTAGTTTTATTGTTTCTTGATTGACCTCCTCCGGCTATTTTTCAACATTGGTGAACCCACGTGATTTGAAGATCTTTGTCATGTCAAAAGATGTCATCAGGCGGGAGGACATCTCCTTTCCTTGCATGCGAGCTCTTCTTTGTTCCCTCCGCTTCTTTAATTCTCTCAATCGGTCCTTTATTATAGGAGCAAACCCCAATCCAAAATGATATTTCTTCATTAGAAAAGGCCTCGGTCGCAAACTTCCCTATAAATGTTTTCCAAGCCCCTTCTCTATCTTTGCACCTCTTCCAAGTGTCTCTCGTACCGTCATCTTGGTGCAGTTTGACAGTCTTGGCCGTGGAAATGGTTTTCCCTCAGCCACGAAGGTAGCATTTACAAATTCCAGCGCTCGGAAGGAGCACTCCAAGGCATTTTCATCTATCTAGATGTAGGGTACATTAGTTGTTATGGAGGCAATGATATATTCCTCTGCTCCAACACTAACCAACTTTCCTTCTATAACAAACTTGAGTTTCTGGTGTAAAGAGGATGGGACTGCCCCTGCTGAGTGAATCCAGGGTCGTCCAAGCCAACAATTGTAAGTGGGCTTAATATCCATCACCACAAAGTCAATATTTTAAACTAACGGTCCTATCAACAATGGTACTTCTATCCTCCCAAGCACATCTCGGATTGTTCCATCAAAGGCTCTTACAGTGTTCTAATATGTCTTCATATGGGAATCATCGATAGACAACCTCTACAGAGTCGCCATCGGCATAACATTCAGGGCTGATCCGTTATCGATTAGGACACCTGGCAGCACATATCCTTTACAATGCGTAGTGATATTCAAAGTTTTCACTGACCCCATTCCTCCTTCTGGAATTTCATTATCGGTAAATGTTATGTAATTGTCAGCAGCGATATGATTTACAATTTTGTCCAGCTTATCTATTGAGATGTTGTTTGGCACAAACGTCTGATTTAGCACCTTCATCAAAGCATTTTGATGCCCCTCAGAGCTCAATAATAGCTCTAGAACTGAAATCCTTGCCTATTGCCGCTTCAATTGTTCTACAATGTTGTACTTGTTGTGTTTCAAAAACCTCAGAAATTCCCGGGCTTGCTCCTCTGTCACCGGTTCATTTATCTTTGGAGCAGGGTCTTCCTCAAAAATCTTTTCAAGGGCGGTAGATACCTTTTCCTTGGCTTTCTCAGCTTCTTTCATTACTTATGGGGAGGAGTAACATCTGCCACTTCGAGTGAAATGGCCTACTTCGTTTATTGCCTCCGAATTCATTTGTTCTTTCTCTGGTCCTTCTTTTGTCTATTCTTTCGGTTTCGTCTCTTGCAACTTCTCTTTTTCCGGTATTGATACACTGGTCGCGTAATTCCAAGGGACTGCATTGGTACTTTTGAAGGCAAACGAAGTGGGAGTTGAAATTACTATCTTTGGTTCCACCACTGGCTTCGCATTTGCAACCTTCGGCTTAACTGTCACAACCAAATGTTTGTGCACCCCATATTTCACTCTAGAGTTTTCTGAAGCACACACTTCAACCTCTCTCCTTGTACCAACCTTTTCAAAGAATTCAATTTCTTTGTTATCCATCATTTTTTGAACCAGGTCCCTAAACTCCTGGCAGTGCTGAATTTCATGATCACACTCTTGGTGATATTCACAATATACCTTGGAAGGTATTTCCATCTCAATTTTCATGCCAACTTCAATCATCTTGGCGTTATATAGATGTTCAAACACCCATCTCATCGGAGACTGAATTTCTAAAACAACAGTCTTTCGCCTCTTCGCCTCATTGTATTCTTCTATCATGTTCACCCCATGTCCTCCATGACTCGGAAGGGGATTAGCAGCGATACTGGGTTCATCAAACTTCAATATCCAGTATTGATCACATTCTGCACCACCTTCTTAAATGATGTGCATGGTTCAATTGAATGTCCCGGTATTCCAGCATGGAAATCACAGTGGGCATCAACTTTGTACCACGGAGGGTAAGGAGGCTGTAGAGGTGTCAGATGATATGGTCTCACTAGATCCACCTCATGCAGCTGAGGGTATAATTCTCCATATGACATTGGGATGGGTGTAAAGTTCATTCTATCATTTCTCAGTCCTCGGGAATCCCTCTTGTTTGAATTTTGAGAGTTTCCAGCCGAGGTTCCGGGTGATGTAATGGTCACGTTTTTTGGTGCCTCATAAGTGCTTGCATTATTCACTTTATTATCTTTCCTCTTATAGTTCCTGCGAGAACTCTCTCCACTTTCAATCCTTCTGCCACAAAAGCTCCTGGCAGGTCCTTCAGGATTGAATATTCACCCGGCTTAGTTGGGTATACCAGCGAGAAGCTGAACCATTTAGATTGTCCTAGAAGCAGTGTATCAGCAACTTTTCATATCTCAGGTAAGCAGCCATTTTTCTACAATACATCGTCAAATGGGCCTTGGGACAAGAAGTTCCATCGTATTTCTCAAAGTCTGGGACTTTGAACTTGGGGGGAAGCACTAAATCAGCTACCAAGCTCTTTTCCACAGCTCTTAGTCCCATCTCATTAGCTTTCTGCAGTTCCAACAAGCGATCCTCTGGTGCTTTGTAGCGCTCCTCGTACTTGCGCTCAATTTCAGCACGTATTTTTCCAATCTCATCAAGAGCATTCAAGTCTGGCACCTCTTCAGCATTCTCAAAGTTTGCACCAATGTGTATTGGGTGACTTGGTGTTGCTCCAACTAAGTTGATATGGACCTTCTTCGCTGTTGAAGGTTTTTCTGGCTGCATCATGATGTGAGACGTTGTCTCTTCCTTATCATTCGCCTCGTTGGAAGCTCTTTTGACTGCCTTGGCCTTCCCAGATTCCTTAGGGCCCAATAGAGCAGTCAGATGGTTGATGATTTCTTTCTGGGTTTGAGTAAAGCAATCTTTAATTGATTGTTCGATCCTATTTAAACGATTCTGCGTTTACACACGTTCATTTTCCAGATTGGCAAGCTGATCCTCAAAAGCCATGGATCGTGAACGCAGGCGAGTTCCGTATAAATGTGGAATGTTTACAGCTTAGATCGGATTCTGTCATTAAACCTTTCTCTTATTAAATTCCTTATCATAAAATTTTAAAATGAATAAATGTGTGCATGAATGCAATAAAAGAACATCAAATTTAGGAACTAGTCTTCCTTAGAACCACCACATCCGCCCGAAAATTTAATTACACAGAGGGGATAAACTTGCTATATAAAAACACTGGCCCTAACTCCTAAGTTGACTAACTCGTGCAACAGACGCAAAATAGCTTCCTCGTGTTCCACTTCGATGTTAGGCTGCTCCAACAGGCTCGTAGCTTGCCTTGACATGATTTGGACATACGAAGTGATACTTGTGACTTGGGCTTTGAATCTCACTAGTTCATCATTCTAACACTGGACCATTCATCGGGTTGCCTCATATTTATCCTTCCATGCTCCGCTCTCTGCCATTACTGCCCCTTCATATGCAACTAACTTGTCCTTCAGGTCCTGAACAATGTTTTCTAGCTCAATTATTCTTTTCTGCATTCTTTCTTTTGCTATCTCTGCTTCGACTTTATCCTCGTTGTAATACTTGGTGATTAACTCTTCAAGCTGTGATGTAACACCCCAATTTTGGGCTTAGAAGTTTTGGGTTTGGACCGGACCGGTCGGATCGCGGTTCGAATATAAAAGGGTGAAATTAGGAAAGCCTAGTTCGGGTTGCATTAAAAATATGGAAAAATGTCTTAAAATCCTCTTTTATTATATATAAGAGTTTGGTGAAATCAATTTTGCAAAATGAGGTTTGGAAGGGTGACATTTTGCGTTAGTGACCAAAATGTAATTTTTGAAAATTGTGTGACTGTTTTAAAAAGGATTGAAACTTTGAATCTTTAAGGAGCTATTTACCCAAAGGAGTTTCTCCAGATTTTTCTTAAATATTAAAGGATTAATTAATGGTTTAAAATAAAAGTAAAAGGGAGGGAAAGATATTTTTGGCATTTTCATCTAACTTTTCCAAATGTAACCCCCTTAACCTGGCCCAGACGGTTGAACCGAATTAAGAAGTTTACACGGGGAAAACCAAAGTCAACCCGAAAGTCAACCTTGATTAACTACCCTTTTTTTATTTAAAATCTTATCTAAATGCACATTAACCCTAGTTATGATCATACAATCAGCATACTCAAAGATCATAGCCATCAGAGAACATTCAGGGACCCAATTGCACAAATTAAGACTTTAGGGACCAAATTGTAAATTCTGAAAATTATAAGGACTTAACCCAATTAAAAGTTACCAATATGAAATTAATCATCTTTCATGCTTCTCTGCCAAATTTCAGCTCAAACGGACACCTCAAACTCATTCAATTGCAATAACAAGGTTCAGGACTAAAACGCAAACATTCCGGAACATATAACCATCAATTTCAGTGCCCAACGGTCGAATGTTCCGAAACAGGGAGGACCTGTTCCGAAACGCGGGACCGTTCTGAAACGGGTTCCGAAACAAGGCTTGGCAGTAGCATTTCCGTTCCGGAACGGTTCCTCCCGTTTCGAAACGCCTAGGCCATTTCAGGCCCATGTTCCGAAACGGTAGCACCCGTTCCGATAAGGCCTGCCCAGATTGCAGAAAATCAGCTGGTTTAACACACAATTGACCCATCAAACATGCTCCAAATGCAACCAAATTATACCAGCAAGTCATTACATGCATAAGGAACATAATTGCATCAACCTTACTCAAACATGGCATCAATTAAGCAAATCCCCAATTCTATAGGCATGCATCCTACTTAGAAAACCTTTCAAGCTTCAATAAACCAAAACCACCTCACAAAGGCCAATTACATGCTCCGACATCAATAACATCATAAAACCAACTTAGGGAGTCCAAAACATCTCCCAAACCAACTTAGGGAGTCCAAAATGTTCCCAAAACAATTCACAAGGACCACACATGGACTTTTAACCACCATTGTGTCCTTAACACAAGAATCATCCATGGACTTTTAAACACCATGACGTTCTTACAATTCACAAGGACCACACAAGGACTTTTAACCACCTTTGTGTCCTTAACAAGAATCACCCATGGACTTTTAACCACCATGGTGTTCTTAAATACACAAGGCTCACACAAGGACTTTTAACCACCTTTGTGACCTTAACCAAGAACCAACCATGGACTTTTAACCACCATGTTGTTCTTAAAATACACAAGGTTCACACAAGGACTTTTAACCACCTTTGTGACCTTAACCAAGAACCAACCATGGACTTTTAACCACCATGTTGTTCTTAAAACAAGAATCACCTATGGACTTTTAACCACCATAGTGTTCTTAACCATTCTCAAACATCACTTGACAATATGCATCATTTAACAAAAACATTCCACTATTTTAAAGCATATCAAAGCCATAATCATCATGCATCATTAAGCATCAAAACCACATTAAACAACGTTCAAAAACAAGGATCTCTTACCTTGAGCATCCTTCAACACATGGCTTATAAAATCAGCAAATAACATGCTAAATTATGCTTTCAAAACAGAATTTAAAACATGCAAACAAATCACATTGCATCCAACCAACCATAGTTCGTCATCAAGAGAGTTCTACCGAAAACTTACTCTTGAGCTTAGCTAAGTTGCTTAGACTTAAACTAAGCTCCCAAACCTTCAAAACATTGGTTTCAAAGCTGAAAACCAAAATCCACTCACCGATTCCGTTTCGCCACTTGCCGAAACACCAATCAAGCTTCCGGATCACCACCACAAGGATCCAAAGATGACTCCCCTGTTTTAAACACATCAAAGCAGAGGATTAATGCATCATCATGCATTAATATCTTCAATGAAAGCACCTAAACTCGCTGCTCTCATCAACACTCCCAATTCGGCTTCCAAACACAACCGAAATCACCTCCAAACAACTCCACAACACTACCCAGCCAAGATCCATCGATTCTAAATATCCTTAAACATCAATTAACATCCAAAAAGAATCTAACCACGTCCTTATACCTCCAGCTATAACAGATCATCAAGATCACTCCAAAAACAACCAAAAACTCAAGCTAAACTTAGGAAAATAAAACTATTTGGGATTGCATTGATTAAACCTCAATTTCTCATCAACTAAACATTCTTTTAACATAAAAAAGACACCTCAAATCAGTGCCCAATCAGATCATATGAATTCTATCAAAAATCAACCAAATCTTGCATTTAAAGCCAAGATCAAGAGTACAATTGTAAAACCTTTAATAAAACATAAATCAAGGATTGAGAACTTGGGAATTTCAGTAAAGAACTGAGAATTTAGAGGAGAAGGACGTTCATACCTCTAAACTTGAGTTTCTCCCTTTTTGGAACCAAGATTCTTGAAAATCCAATTAGCAAATGCCAAGGTTTTGTTGAAGAGATGATTAGAGATCAAAAGAGAATTGAAACCTCATATTTGGATGTCAAAATCAGAGGGAAAATGTGCTGAAGAATGTGTTTGGGTTGAGAGAAAAGTTGAGAGAAAAAGAAAATGGAATTTGGGAAAAGTTAGTTATGAAAAGCAAAATATCTTTTTCCCTCCTTTTACATTTAATTAAAAGTCATTAATTAAATCATAATTATTAAGAAAAATCTGGAGAAACTCCTTTGGGTAAATAGCTCCTTAAAGATTCAAAGTTTCAATCCTTTTTAAAACAGTCACACAATTTTCAAAAATTACATTTTGGTCACTAACCCAAAATGTCACCCTTCCAAACCTCATTTTGCAAAATTGATTTCACCAAACCCTTATATATAATAAAAGAAGATTTTAAGACATTTTCCATATTTTTAATGCAACCCGAACTAGGCTTTCCTAATTTCACCCTTTTATATTCGAACCGCGATCCGACCGGTCCGGTCCAAACCCAAAACTTCTAAGCCCAAAATTAGGGTGTTACAACTCTCCCCCCTTAAGAAATTTCATCCTCGAAATTTACCTGAAGGAAAGAGATACGGAAACTGCTTCAGCATGTCATCTTTCCGTTCCCATGTGGCTTCCTCAACACCACGATGCTTCCACAACACCTTTACCAACTCAATGGTCTTGCCTCGAAGAACCTTACTATCCGAATCCAGAATTCTCACCGGTTCCTCATCATAGGTCAAATCCGGATTCAATTCCACTTCTTCCACATGCATCACATGTGAAGGATCCGATCTATACCTCCGAAGCATAGAAACATGAAACACATCATGAATCTTTTCTAACTCTTGCGGTAACCTCAACTTGTACGCAACAGGACCCACACGCTCAACTACCTCGTATGGTCCAATGTACCTAGGGCTCAACTTACCCTTACGGCCAAACCTCATCACCTTTTTCCAAGGCGAAACCTTCAAAAACACACGGTCACCCACCGCATACTCAATTTCCTTACGCTTCAAATCCGCGTAAGACTTTTGCCGATCAGAAGCTGCCTTCAAACGCTCACAAATGAGCTTCACCTTCTCGGTGGTTCCTTTCAACAAAGCTGGCATCGAAACCAACTTCTGACCCGTTTCAGCCCTACAAAGAGGAGTCCTACACTTCCTCCCGTACAAAGCTTCATAAGGTGCCATTTGAATACTTGCCTGATAACTATTATTATAGGCAAACTCCACCAAAGGCAAATGTTTCTCCCAAGAGCCTTGAAACTCAATCATGCAGCACCTCAACATATCCTCCAAAACCTGGATAACACGCTCGGACTGACCATCCGACTGAGGATGATAAGACGTACTGAAATTCAACCATGTACCCAAAGCTTGATGCAAACACTGCCAAAAACGCGATGTAAACCTCGGATCCCTATCCGACACAATCGACTTAGGCACACCATGCAGCCGCACAATCTCAGCAATGTACAGCTCCGCAAGCTTATCCAAAGAGTATGTAGTATGCACAGGCAAGAAATGCGCACACTTCGTCAGGCGATCCACAATCACCCACACCGAATTTTTCTTCAACGGCGACAAAGTTAAACCAGATACAAAATCCATGGTAATCCTTTCCCACTTCCATTCAGGAATTCTCAACGGTTGTAACAACCCTAAAGGAAACTGATGCTCAGCCTTAACCCGCTGACACACCAAGCACTTGCTGACAAACTCAGCAACATCCTTCTTTAAACCCACCCAATAGTACTCATCACGAAGATCACGATACATCTTAGTACTACCAGGGTGCATAGCAAAAGGACTACTATGACCTTCAGTCAGAATAGCACGCCTCAATTCAACATCATTGGGCACTACTATCCGACTCCCAAAACACAACACTCCATCATCATTAAAACAGAAATCCGAAGGCCTACCTCCGCGATATCCTGAACATGCGGTACCAAGGAATCATCCAGCAACTGCTTTTCCTTGATCAACTGAACAAAAGATGGTTTCACTTGCAACTCAGCCACAAGACCACCATCACGCGAAATACTCAAACTGGCAAACATAGCCCTCAACTCAACAGCTACCTTCCTACTCAAGGCATCCGCTACAACATTAGCTTTTCCAGGGTGATACTCAATCGTCAAATCATAATCCTTGAGCAACTCCACCCAACGACGCTGCCTAAGATTCAACTCCTTCTGAGACATCAGATACTTCAAACTCTTGTGATCAGTGTACACAGTACACTTCTCACCATACAGATAATGTCTCCAGATCTTCAAAGCAAAAACCACCGCAGCCAACTCAATATCATGCGTAGGATAATTGCGCTCATGCACCTTCAACTGCCGCGATGCATAAGCCACCACCTTACCCTCTTGCATCAACACACATCCCAAACCAACATAGGACGCATCGCTATACACCACAAACTCTTTCCCTGATTCAGGCTGAACCAAGATCGGAGCTTGCGTCAAAGCTGCCTTAAGCTTCTCAAAAGCCTGCTGTCTCGCTTCCGTCCACTCATACTTAACATCTTTTTGCAACAACTTCGTCAAAGGTGCAGCAATCTTCGAAAACCCATCCACAAACCTTCGGTAGTATCCCGCCAAACCAAGGAAACTACGAACTTCATGAACAGACTTAGGAACCTTCTAATTCATCACCGCCTCAATCTTCTGAGGATCAACACGAATCCCTTCAGCAGAAACCACATGACCAAGAAACACCACTTCTCTTAACCAGAACTCACACTTGCTCAGCTTGGCATAAAGCTGATTCTCCAACAAAGCTTGCAACACAATCCTCAAATGCTCTTCATGCTCCTCCTGAGTAAGCGAGTACACGAGGATATCATCAATGAACACCACAACAAACTTATCCAAGTATTCATGAAATACTCAATTCATCATATCCATGAAAGCCGCAGGAGCATTTGTCAAACCAAACGGCATCACAAGGAACTCATAATGCCCATAACTTGTCCTAAAAGTTGTCTTAGGCACATCCACATCCTTCACCTTCAACAGGTAATACCCTGACCTCAAGTCAATCTTAGAGAACACAGCTGCTCCCCGAAATTGATCAAAGAGATCATCGATTCTCGGCAATGGATACCGATTCTTGATAGTCAACTTGTTCAGCTGACGGTAATCAATGCACATTCTCATAGTGCCATCCTTCTTCTTCACAAACAAGACCGGTGCACCCCAAGGTGACACACTCGGCCGAATGAACCCACGATCAAGCAACTCTTGCAATTGCGTCTTCAGCTCCTTCAACTCTTTAGGTGCCATTCTATAAGGGGTAATGGACACATGAGTTGTATTTTCATACAGCTCAATCCCAAACTCCACTTCACGATTAGGAGGCAACCCAGGCAACTCCTCAGGAAACACACCAGGAAACTCTCTCACAGTCCTGATATCTTGCACACGCAACTCCTTAGAGCTAGGATTCATCACAAAAGCTAGGTAAGCTTCACAACCTTGCCTCAGCATCCGGCTCGCCTCCAATGCAGACACCACATTGGCAAGAAACATCACATTCTCACCAACCACAACAACCTCATAATCATCCGCAAGCTTCAGCGAAACTCGCTTATTCTCAAAATCTACCACAGCTCGATGCTCAACAAGCCAATCCATACCAAGGATTACATCAAAACCATAGAAAGGTAACTCCATAAGGTCAACAGGAAAAACATGATCTTGAACAACCAAAGGACATCTTCTATAAAGCTTTCGTGTCACAACAGTCTCACCAAAAGAACTAGTGACACGCATACCAACATCCAAAGACTCAACAGGCAAACCAAGCAATTCAGCATGCTCACGCAATATGTATGAGTGCGTGGATCCAGAATCAATCAAGGAAAGTAATGACAAGGATTGCAAAGTAAAAGTACCTGCGATCACATCCGTGTCATTCCTTCCCTCCCGCTGAGCATACACCCTAGCCTGGCCGCCACCTTCAGGCTGAACAACTACAACATGGGCCACATTCCGACCACCTTCCTCTCTCCGCTGAAAATTACCACGGCCGCGCCCACGACCTCTTTGTGGTGCAACAACAACAGGAGCACGCCCTTGGCCACCAGCCAACATAGGACACTCTCTCCTCATGTGATCCGTAGATCCACAGTTCCAGCACGAATTACCAGCCGCCACAACAGGAGCTTGCACCTCCCTCACAGCTCGAGGACAATCACGTTTCATATGACCACGCGATCCACATGTCCAACATACGCTCGGATCAGCTCTAGCCTTGCCTCCCTGAGCAGGCACACCACCACCTCGCTTAGCTGAGGACTGATACTTCTGATCACGTCCCCTCTTGTTCCGTCCACCACCAGAACTATAATCAGCACCTCGCTTACCAGTACTTGACCCAGCACTTCTAGAAGATAAACCCAAATTCATCTCAATGTCCTTTGCTCGGCCAACCAGCACATCAAAATCATCATACTCAGCAGCTAGCACATACATCTTTACTTCCGTCACCAAACCATAATGGAACCTTTCACACCTCTCTCGCTCATCCGGAACAAGCTCAGGTGCGTACTGACTGAGTCGGACAAACTGAACCTCATACTCAGCCACAGACATGCTCCCCTGGGTAAGAGACATGAATTCCCTCTTCTTTTCATCTAGGTACCTCACACCTAGATACCTTCTCTTGAACGCGTTCTGAAAGAACGTCCAAGTCACATCAGCATCCGCCATCCTAGAGATAGTGGTTGTCCACCAAGTGTAAGCATCATCTTGCAACAATGATACCACACAACCCAGCTTTTGCACATCAGTGCAACTCATTTGACCCAAGATTCTCTTGGTACTTTCCAACCAAGACTCCGAACCTTCAGCAGACAAGCCCCTGAACTCAGTCCCTCCCAGACTGCGCAACCGTTCCAAAGGTAGTCTAACACCAGCATCTCCCTGATGCCCAGCTCCTTGAGCTCCAGCTACCGCCGCTCGAAAAGCACCAGCAATAGCTTGAACCAACATTGTCATGTCAGGAACAGCTTGCCCCTGACCAGCTTCAGGTCTAGCGCCCTCAGTACCAGCACCAGCTGCAGCTCCTTCACCCCCAGCACCACCACCACCAGGCGGAGGAGGTAAATCCACCACATTCTCAGCATTCTCCTCATTTTCATTCTCATTTTGAGCCGTAGCTCGCACATTACTCCTCAATTCTCTACGAGGTGCCATTCTCTAACAATGCAATCACAATGCAAATAAACAAAATCAGGCCCAGCAAGGTAAGCAATCCAAGTACTCAAGCTCATTTCCAATTAAAAACAACATCATTCATTAGCTTTGATTTGGCAATGGGTCTCCCTATCATGCTTCACCACAGCATACACCTCAATTGTAACATGCTTACAATTCACACATCATGCTTTCACTCAACAAGCATACAAAGCATACATACATTAATCACACACATAATCATTCCCATTTACTCGAGAACTCAGCTCTGATACCACCAAATGTAACCCCCTTAACCCGGCCCAGACGGTTGAACCGAATTAAGAAGTTTACACGGGGAAAACCAAAGTCAACCCGAAAGTCAACCTTGATTAACGACCCTTTTTTTTATTTAAAATCTTATCTAAATGCACATTAACCCTAGTTATGATCATACAATCAGCATACTCAAAGATCATAGCCATCAGAGAACATTCAGGGACCCAATTGCACAAATTAAGACTTTTGGTCCCTAAAATTGTAATTTGTGCAAATGAGTCCCTGAATGTTCTCTGACTCTTATGATCTTTGAGTATGCTGATCTTGTGAACATATCTAGGGTTAATGTGCATCTAGACAAGATTAAAAAGAAAAAAAGGTCGTTAATCAAGGTTGACTTTCGGGTTGACTTTGGTTTTCCCCGTGTAAACTTCTTAATTCGGTTCAACCGTCTGGGCCGGGTTAAGGGGGTTACATGTGACACCTGGCTAGTCAAGTCGAAATTTCGGGCTTGTTCTTTTTCTAACCTCTTCTTGGCTTTGTCGTTCGATTCTTTGCTTGCTCGTGTCTTTCTGTCATACATCTTTATTGTCTTGCTTGTTCCTCCCTTTTGTTTGGCTTTGTAGTCATTGTGCAATTCTCGCAGCTCTTTTAGTTCTTGATTCACTTTCTTGTTCTGTTCCTCCAACTCCTTCTCCTTTCTTTTGTGGATCTCTACTTGCAACTGTGCCATTGTTAATTCTTCCTTAAGGTCTTGGACTTCTTTTCATACTTTTTCAAGTCTTGCTCCCGGTCATGTATGAGTTTCTCTAAAGCTGAAGGTGACTCTTGGATTGCATGTGTTGAAGTTTCGGCTCTTTGGGGAATTCCTTGAAACGTAGTGTCATTAACTCTGTAGGCCCTCCACTCATCGTATCTTTCCATTACTTCAGATCCCGGATAAGGCTGAACCCTTCTTGGTGCTTCCCAAGCCTTTGAGGTCTGTATAATTAGCCCTTTGTAGTCATTGGTCTTGTGAGCATATTCGAACTTAGCCATTCCAGTAGTAGCAAGCACAAATTGTCTTGATCCAAATTGTCTCGAGACTAACAATGGGCAATAAGTTGTTCCTCCCCAAATTCCTGGTAAAGGAACCCAGTCCATGTTTCCACAACGATATAGAAAGGTTGTAACCGTATTCAGCCAGGGTGCTTTCCATACTATATATGTATCCTTCAAGTCTTTGAGATATTCAATCCAGTGTTTCTCAGTTTTCTTTTCCAAGACACAGTCGGTTAGGTGTTCTCTGATCGGTGAATAAGTATCCAGGTATCTAGCTCCCATGTAAGGTGCATTCCATTTGTGGCCCATGAACCATATTTCTAGAAATTGTGCACACCCCAGAATTTTGCTTCCCCTGTCTTTTTATAGTTGGTGAGTGACCTATAAGTTTTTGTCAGAATTGCCGGCACTGGGTTAACTCCTTTACTCAGTCGTTCAAATAATCCAATAGTCGATGAATCAACATGCTCACAGGTCCTAGGGAAGATTACCATACCATAAATACACAGAGCAAACATGCTTCTCATTCTAACCGGTTCGTCACTACTTGCCAGTATCAATTCTTTGAGAATTCTCCAATTAACTCGATGCCTATCTTCATTTTGGTCGGTGATGTCATTTTTTGCCAATCTTTGATCCCACCACTCCTTGGTTTTTCCTGTCAATGCTACCAACTTTTTGATGAATCCTGAATGTCCGATGTTGTTGAGTGACTTGGTATAGATCTTGTCACTTTCTATTTTCGGGCAGTTGATTAGTACCTCGTATTCCTCCAACGTCGGTGTCATATCTACTTGCCCAAAGGTGAAACAGTTATAAGTTGGGTTCTAGAATTGAGCCATCGCCCTTAATAACTCTTGATCGACCTTCATTTCTAGCAATAGAGATATGTCCCCGAATTCATCTCGAAATGACTCTTTCATCTTGTTATCCCACTGATCCCAAATATGTTTAAAATCTGATAAACATGCCTCTTGATTATGGTTAGCTTTGCATATCCCATCTGTTGAGTGGATCGAATGATCGAAATAAACCAAGAGGGGGTGAATTGGATTTTTAAAGTTCTTGGTGGTGGAATTTGCAAATAAAAATGGTAGACAAGGAATTTTAGAGTGGTTCAAGTTCCAAATGAACTCTACTACCACTACCTTAGCTTCACTAAGGATTTGCAACAATTCCACTAATTGCTTGTAACACCCGGGTTTAGGGGTCGGGTGAAAATAATATTTTAATATTATTTCGGGTTCGGTTTTATAATTTAAATAATAAAATATTTTTATGGGCCTCGGGATTTCAAAATGTTTAAGGCTATGTTGGGCCTATCTCTTAAGTCCAAATTCATGGGCTTTAAGAGATGTGGGTTTGGCCATTCATTAATGACATTTTAGTAAATAGTTGGTCTTCCAACTAAAACCCATTTTTAATTTTAATTCTTTACTATTCAAATAAACCAAAAAATCCCCTCTTCTTCTCCAAACTCCCAAAACCAACGACAATGGAGAGCCTTTCTCTCCATCTCCCCATTTCATCCCATTTCTTCTTCAATCTTGGAGCTTTTTGAAAGGTAAACACATTTTCAACTTGTCCTCAACTTCCTCTCTTCAAACGTACAAATAATTTTCATTTTCATCAAGGTTTTGAAATTTGGGTATTTGGAAGATTTGAATAAAAATGATATCTTTATTGTTTTTAACTAAAGGTTTTGATGTAATAAGGTTAGATATGATGTTTGTGAACCAAATGGTCCAACATATATAATTTTAGAGTGTTTTAAATGAATTCCCGAATTTGGGTTTTGGTGGGGTTTTAGGAGGGATTTTAGTTGAGTTTTGGGTGTGGTTTGTGTTGGAAATTGAGGGTTGATGTTAGGGTAATAGTTGGGGGTTGTTTTGGAAGCATTTGGAGATGTTAAATGTATTGAAATCACAAGTTTTGGGCTGGGTATTAGGGCTGCTCGGGTTTGGTGTTTTTGGGGGTTGTTCACGGCTTGAATTATTGTGTTTGTTGCATGAATGGTGCTCCGAGTTTGCTACATTAATTGGTGATTTGATTTGAGGTAGTTTTGATTGTGTTGAGGTGATTAGAAGCGAGATTTTGTGTTGATGAAGCCTCAGGAACAAATCCAGAATCGTTGGAAGCTTGATCGGCTAGTGTGGTTGAGCTTGGAATTGTCGGTGAGTGATTAATAATTTTTAAATGGTTTTCAAGTGTTGGTTCAAGCATGTGGACTAGGTTGGGCTTGGTAGACCCACCTAGAGTTGGGATTAGAGTGGTAGCCTAATCCCAAGCTTTAGTTAGAGACCTTGATTGATCTTTAAAGTGTTGATTTATGCCTCGTGTTTAATCGTGTTTATGGTGGATAAGTATATGTTGTTATACGTGTATGTTGAGGCATGACTTGTTCAATTGTTATATGCATGTTGATGATAAATATGATGGGGATATACATGTGTATGAAATATGATGTGATATTTGTGTTAATGATATACATGTGGTGTTGACATGTGAAATGATATTATGAGGTGATTGTATGATCCGAGGATCATGGTGAGTACATGCTAGGCATGGAAATGTGGTTTGTGCATGACGGTAAGTCATGGTGAGTACGTGCTAAGCACGGAAGTTGTTATGAAATGATATTGTGAAAGATTAATGAAATGTGTAGTATTGGCACTAGTATGCTTGGGTACAAATGATCGATCATTAGGATGTTTAGTGTGCACACGTGAGTCAAATGCGCTCGTGGTCTTGATGATGGTAGTCATTAAGATGGAGTACGGGTTCGCCCGAAAATCTTCTTATATATATTCGTCGGTGATGAGTGGAATCCCATCGACGAGCGTGAGGATGAGTGGAATTCCCTCAGCGTGAAATGAGGCGTGAGGATGAGTGGAATCCCCTCCGCGTGAACGGTGATGAGTGTAATCCCACCGTCACGTAATGGTAGTGTTGTTGGATGTGAGTTCCAACGGTTATCCGCGTATTCGAGTCATAGCTAGGTGTCAATACGGATTGTGGATTATGTTGCTCATATGTGGTTATATGTGTTTCTATATGTGTGGTTATGGACTCGTTGAGCATGACATGACATTGATACTATGATCATGCATCATTTATATTTTTGGCTCTTGCGGTTCGAAGGTAAGAACTCATGCATTCTACCTTGGTTGTATGCTCGTGCTTGGACCCTGCATTGTCGAAGGTTTGTTTTACGAGCATACCCTCACTAAGCATTTATGCTTACGCTCCTTTTTGTTCGAGAATGTAGATCAGTAGCTTGTTGGTGGCAAGGGCAAGGAAAGGCCTCCAAGTGTTGCTTACGGTTAGCTCAAGTATGATCTTTAAATTGGAAGATTGTAATAGTAAAGCAATGGGATAGGTGTTGTTGATGTGAATGCTTTGTTGTATGTTAATGATGGTTTGGCTTTTGGATGCCTTGTTTGATTTGCAAACCTCGTTTTTGTTGCATGTCTTGAATGCTTATATGTTTTATTGGCTAGGCATGTAACCTTAAAAGCTATATATGCTCCCTTGTGGTGAATGTATGACCTTGTGTTGGATGCCTATCTTTAATGCTCAAGTGTTTGCCTTGTGAAGCATGAACCTTCAATGCTATGTATGATTCACATGTTGTTGATGTTGGTTCCTTTAATGTTTGGTTCTTATATGCTTGAAGTGTGTTAAACATGTTTGTAGAAGTGTGGTCTTGCCTTAGGTTTGTGCTTGTGTGTTGTGAGAGGCTTTAGTGGGGTTTTGGGGCATCCTTGTGCCTTAAAACCAGCTAAAACCAATCTGCAGACAGAGGGCGTTTCGAAACGGTCGACCCCGTTCCGATACGACCACTTTGTTTTAGCCAGGCGTGTCGATACGCCTAAGGAACGTTTCGATACGATTTTGCCACTGGAAATCTGAGATTTTGATGATAAATTGATGTATCGAAACGGGCCTTAGCGTTTCGGAACGATCTTCGTATCGTTGACCACGAGAAGTTGATCGTTGACCTCGTTTCAATACGGTCCACCCCTGTTTCGAAACGGTCTTATCGGTTTGACTTTGGCCAGTTGACCAGGTCATGGCGTTTCGAAACACCCTAAGGGCGTTCCGATACGGCCTGCTTAAAAAGGAAAAATAGGTTATTTTTATGAGCTGATTTGGATGGTCGTTGTTATATTGTTTGTGTTTCCGCTGTCGTGTTTCACATAGGATTTGATAATGCATTTAGACAAGATATAAATAAAAGAATTTTTTTCTAGGGTTGCTAACCGAAGTGGGACCTTAACGGGTTTCGCATCGATTTTCTCCGTGTAGCCTACTCGGACCGGTCAGTCAGCCAGACGGGGACGAGGGGGTTACATTTGTTGGTATCAGAGCCTATGGTTTCCGAGACCTTGGGCATGTAAGTGAGGTAAGTTAAGTTGTTGTGTTGAAATTGCACGATGTTTACTTGCCATGTAAGCATGTTGCTTGTTATTCGAGTATGCTATAATGAATGATTGTTTGATTGTGAACGTATGTTGCTTGAAGCATGATGAGTAGAGTCTCATTGCTTCTATTACTTCGGAAAAAGTAATTTTAAGTGAGGGAATCATACTTGAGCCACTAGGACCCTTTCCTTTGCTAACCCTGTTTGTATGTTAATTTTTCGTTGTTGTTTATTTAATGCTTTTAGTAAGTTTGAGGCCAAGGCGGGGGCCGTGAATCGGTAAGTGGAAACTGTGGTTTCTGAAAATGTGGATGATGTTGAGGAAGCCCTTTGCTGTAGTTAGGGGAGTATGGTTGTACCGGAGCTGAGGTACAATTGGATTGTTTGAGTCAGGATGTACGTGGGTTGATTCTCGTTGGTGAGGGACGATGTGATCGTTTATGGTATTAGTTGGTAAAAAGAAGCGAAGACCTTTGAGTGAAGTTCAGAGGGGTATCGATGTTATATCAGATAAGCCTTTGGTACAGTTTTGAGTTTGGTCCCCCCGGTTGATCATGAATCCGTACTTCTGTATATTGTTAGCAAGCATGCAAGGTTTGAATGTGCCCGATGAGGTGTTAGAGGTAGGTATGAGTACCTTAGTTCTTTTAGCGAGGTCAAGGTAAGTGTCTCGTGCGAGAAATCTGAAATTTGGAAGTGTTAGTTGGTGACCGTTGGGATTCGGCCTGTGGTTTTAATACAAGACAGTCGGTCAGTATCCGTGAGTGTGAATCAATTTGTGTGATTGAGCTAGTGTGCATCCGAGTTGTCTCCCAGCAAGGGGGAGGGATGAAGTCACTTCCGATATAGTGGAGCCGAGAAGGAAGTCTTGAGCTCTAATTTCAGATTGTTTGGTAGTGGGATGTTTTGAGTCGTCAAGACCGATATTATAGAACAAGTTCCATCATGATTGTTTGTGTGTGATCAGAATTGAATTTTGAAGTTTCGAGACGCTCTAAGAACGATTTTGAAGAGTTAGGTTATGTGTACAGGACCAGCCTGAAAAAAAGAGAACCAAAGACTATCAGTTGTGTACATGTGAAGTTGCAATTTCTGCGGATTCGTCCTTTTGTGTGAGCATGCAAAGAAATTAGATATACTTGTTGAGATATTAGACGTAGGGACACATGTGACTAGTCCTTTTGGTAGGGTAGTGGTGGTTAGAAAGACGTACGGAAGATGTTTGTTAATAGTTCAGGGTTGCGTGTATCCAGTAGATGTGAAGTGATTGTCTTTTTACGGTTTTGATGTACCTTTTTGACATGGGTTGGCTTATAGAACACATAGCTAGGGTATAATTTGAGATAAAGAGAGAGTTGCCTTGATGTTGCAGATTTCTGTGAGACCGTAGTGGTAGGTGTGGATGTGAACTCCTTATCGAATGTTGATCCAGCTTTAGAGGTCAAAGATTGACTGAGTTTAGTCAATAGGCTTGCCTAGCAAATGTGATTGATTTGATTTTTGAATGAAGTTTAGACCGCAGAATGTTAGAATATTTTGTGATTTTCCTAGAAGAGTTTGCACGAGTTGCCCGGTTTGTCTCTTGATAGGGAAGAAGAGTTGTTATTGAGGTCGTCTCCGAGTTTGCTCCTGTTTTGTTTGCTCTGTACCTTATGGTTCCCGAAAGAATTGAAAGTATTGAAGAATCAACTTCGAGATTTGTTAGACCTTAGATTCATTAGGCCTAGTACATCATCTCAGAGTATGACAGTGCAATTTGTGAAGAAGAGAGATGACAATACAAGAATGTGTTTAGATAATAGACAGTTGAAACAGTTGACAGTGAATAGTTAGTATCCGTTTCCCAACATCAGGGAATTGTTGATCAGTTGGGGTGTGCTCAAGTCTTTTCGAAGATTAATTTGAGATCTAGTCGTTACCAGTTGAAAGTGAGAGAAGTTGATGTACCGAAGACAGCTTTCGGGGCAAGATGTGATCACTTTGAGTTCTGAGTTATGCCGTTTTGTTTGACTAGTGTGTTAGTCACTTTTATCGAGATGTTGAGTAGAATATTTCTTGAACTCCTTGATCAGTTTGTAGTAGTCCTCATAGATGATACATAGGTGTATGCAAGTACCGAAGAAGACCATGACAAGCTTTGGAGTTAGCATAGTAGATCCTATTAGAGAATTAGTTGTAAGCCAAGATTGAGCAAAACGAAAACTCCGAGTCAAGGAAGATGTTCTCCTAGGATTTGTAGATCAGCCAAGTGTATTAGAGTAAATCCTAAGTAGGCAGAAGAAGATGTGAGTTGGAGGAAATTGAAGACTGTGACAGGTATCTATAGTTCCTAGGTCTAGCATTGTTACTATTGGAGGTTTGTAGATAGTCTTTTGAAGATAGCTGCTCCTTTGACAAGTTGCTATAGAAGAATGTTCATTGGTGTGGTCAAATGCGAGACAATGAGCCCTTGAGAAACCGAAAGAAACTTTGAAGAGAACTTCGACCTTGATCCAGCCAATGTCAGAGAAAGAATTTGTGAACCATAGTGATGCGTTACATGTAGAGTTAGGTTGTGTGCTTATGCAAGACAGCAGATTGTGGCTTATTCATCGAGATAGTTGAAAGACTGAGAAAAGAGTTATCCGAAACTAGACTTAGAGTTAATTACAGTTGTATTTGCTTCGAACACTTCGAGACAGAGCATGTATAGTAAGAAATGCACAGTATATACTTATCATCAGAACTTGAAATATTAGACGACTTAGGAAGGGTTGAAACTTGAACAACATGAGTTGTTAGAATTGCTTGAAGATCGTAATCTCAAGATTGAGTATCATTCGAAGAGAGTCAACGTAGTAACCGATGTTCCGAGTTATAGTTGTTGTTAGATTAGTAGTTGAGTTGCGAGCTGTATTTTGCCGGATTCAGTTTACCGAATGATAGTAGTTTTGTGGCCGAGTTTCATGTTAAACCTACATTGAGTCAGAATGCTTGAAGAGAAACAATTGCAAGACAGGTTCTTGGCACCTCACGTGCAAGACATAGCAGAAAGAAGACCTTCAGAATACAGTTTCAGAGATGATAGAGTTTGTATTTTTTGAGACAGAATAGTTGTCCCAATTGACATAGTATTTTGAGATGTATTGTTTTGGCCGAAGCACACGACAGTTTATTTGTATTGCATTTGAGTGGTATGAAGACGCATTGTGGGTTGAAGATGGGTACTTCTGGATTGAGTTGATGGATGACGTTGTTCAGTATGAGAGTAAGTGTGTAAATTGCCAGCGTGTCAAGACCGAGCAACAGTTTTCTTCTAGTTGCTACATCCGTGGGAGGTTCTTAATGAAAGTGGGTAATAGAGATTCGAGATTACAACTAGATTTTGAAGACGTCTGCATAATGTTTGGTTACCTGTTGAAGTTAGATGGTCAAGTTTTCAAACAATTTTGTATGAGTTGTGAATCGGGCTAGTCCTGTTGTTTATTTGTTGTGGTTACCACCAGAGTTAGAAAGGGGTTTGTGATGTGTCCTGTGTATTTGTGATTCGGAAGTGTGAGTCAGATTTGTACCGTGCTATGTTTGAAGAGAATGAGTTGAGTTTTAAATTGACATGCCTTGGAGGAACCAGTTGAGATCTAAGCATTAGATAGTTGTTGTTGCGTGGTAAGTATACCGAGTTGGTTAGTATGTTGTGGTGAGAAGGTAAGTGTGAAGGAGTAGATTTCGTGGTATTTTCATGTCCGATAAATTTCGGGGACGAAATTTCCTTAAGTGGGGGAGAGTTGTAACACCCGGGTTTAGGGGTCGAGTGAAAATAATATTTTAATATTATTTCGGGTTTGGTTTTATAATTTAAATAATAAAATGTTTTTATGGGCCTCGGGATTTCAAAATGTTTAAGGCTATGTTGGGTCTATCTCTTAAGTCCAAATTCATGGGCTTAAAGAGATGTGGGATTGGCCATTCATTAATGACATTTTAGTAAATAGTTGGTCTTCCAACTAAAACCCATTTTTAATTTAATTCCTTACTATTCAAATAAACCGAAAATCCCCTCTTCTTCTCCAAACTCCCAAAACCAACAACAATGGAGAGCCTTTCTCTCCATCTCCCCATTTCATCCCATTTCTTCTTCAATCTTGGAGCTTTTTGAAAGGTAAACACATTTTCAACTTGTCTTCAACTTTCTCTCTTCAAAAGTACAAGTAATTTTCATTTTCATCAAGGTTTTGAAATTTGGGTATTTGGAAGATTTGAATAAAAATGATATATTTATTGTTTTTAACTAAAGGTTTTGATGTAATAAGGTTAGATATGATGTTTGTGAACCAAATGGTCCAACATATATAATTTTAGAGTGTTTTAAATTAATTCCCGAATTTGGGTTTTGGTGGGGTTTTAGGAGGGTTTTTAGTTGAGTTTTGGGTGTGGTTTGTGTTGGAAATTGAAGGTTGATGTTAGGGTAATAGTTGGGGGTTGTTTTGGAAGCATTTTGAGATGTTAAATGTGTTGAAATCACAAGTTTTGGGCTGGGTATTAGGGCTGCTCGGGTTTGGTGTTTTTGGGGGTTGTTCATGGCTTGAATTATTGTGTTTGTTGCTTGAATGGTGTTCCGGGTTTGCTACATTAATTGGTGATTTGATTTGAGGTTGTTTTGATTGTGTTGAGGTGATTAGAAGCGAGATTTTGTGTTGATGAAGCCTCGGGAACAAATCCGGAATCGTTGGAAGCTTGATCGGCTAGTGTGGTTGAGCTTGGAATTGTCGGTGAGTGGTTAAATATTTTTACATGGTTTTCAAGTGTTGGTTCAAGCATGTGGACTAGGTTGGGCTTGGTAGACCCACCTAGAGTTGGGATTAGAGTAGTAGCCTAATCTCAAGCTTTAGTTAGAGACCTTGATTGATCTTTAAAGTGTTGATTTATGCCTCATGTTTAATCGTGTTTATGGTGGATAAGTATATGTTGTTATACGTGTATGTTGAGACATGACTTGTTGCATTGTTATATGCATGTTGATGATAAATATGATGGGGATATACATGTGAATGAAATATGATGTGATATTTGTGTTAATGATATACATGTGGTGTTGACATGTGAAATGATATTATGAGGTGATTGTATGATCCGAGGATCATGGTGAGTACATGCTAGGCATAGAAATGTGGTTTGTGCATGACGGTAAGTCATGGTGAATACGTGCTAAGCACGGAAGTTGTTATGAAATGATATTGTGAAAGATTAATGAAATGTGTAGTATTGGCACTAGTATTCTTGGGTACAAATGATCGATCATTAGGATGTTTAGTGTGCACACGTGAGTCAAATGCGCGCGTGGTCTTGATGATGGTAGTCATTAAGATGGAGTACGGGTTCGCCCGGAAATCTTCTTATATATATTCGTCGGTGATGAGTGGAATCTCATCGACGGGCGTGAGGATGAGTGCAATTCCCTCCGCGTGAAATGAGGCGTGAGGATGAGTGGAATCTCCTCCGCGTGAACGGTGATGAGTGTAATCCCACCGTCACGTAATGGTAGTGTTGTTGGATGTGAGTTCCAACGGTTATCCGCGTATTCGAGTCATAGCTAGGTGCCAATACGGATTGTGGATTATGTTGCTCATATGTGGTTATATGTGTTTCTATATGTGTGGTTATGGACTCGTTGAGCATGACATGACATTGATACTATGATCATGCATCATTTATATTTTTGGCTCTTGCGGTTCGAAGGTAAGAACTCATGCATTCTACCTTGGTTGTATGCTCGTGCTTGGACCCTGCATTGTCGAAGGTTTGTTTTACGAGCATACCCTCACTAAGAATTTATGCTTACGCTCCTTTTTGTTCGACAATGCAGATCAATAGCTTTTGGGTTGCAAGGGCAAGGAAAGGCCTCCAAGTGTTGCTTACGGTTAGCTCAAGTATGATCTTTAAATTGGAAGATTGTAATAGTAAAGCAATGGGATAGGTGTTTTTGATGTGAATGCTTTGTTGTATGTTAATGTTGGTTTGGCTTTTCGATGCCTTGTTTGATTTGCAAACCTCGTTTTTGTTGCATGTCTTGAATGCTTATATGTTTTGTTGGCTAGGCATGTAACCTTTAAAGCTATGTATGCTCCCTTGTGGTGAATGTATGACCTTGTGTTGGATGCCTATCTTTAATGCTCAAGTGTTTGCCTTGTGAAGCATGAACCTTCAATGCTATGTATGATTCACATGTTGTTGATGTTAGTTCCTTTAATGTTTGGTTCTTATATGCTTGAAGTGTGTTAAACATGTTTGTAGAAGTGTGGTCTTGACTTAGGTTTGTGCTTATGTGTTGTGAGAGGCTTTAGTGGGGTTTTGGGGCATCCTTGTGCCTTAAAACCAGCTAAAACCAATCTGCAGACAGAGGGCATTTCGAAACGGTCGACCCCGTTCCGATACGACCCATTTGTTTTAGCCTGGTGTTTCGATACGCCTAAGGAACGTTTCGATACGATTTTGCCACTGGAAATCTGAGATTTGACGATCAATTGATGTATCGAAACGGGCCTTATCGTTTCAGAACGGTCTTCGTATCGTTGACCACGAGAAGTTGACTGTTGACCTCGTTTCGATACGGTCCACCCCTATTTCGAAACGGTCTTATCGGTTTGACTTTCGCCAGTTGACCAGGTCAAGGCGTTTCGAAACACCCTAAGGGGGTTCCGATACGGCCTACTTAAAAAGGAAAATTAGATTATTTTTATAAGCTAATTTGGAGGTCGTTGTTATATTGTTTGTGTTTCCGCTGTCGTGTTTCACATAGGATTTGATAATGCATTTAGACAAGATATAAATAAAAGAATTTTTTTCAAGGGTTGCTGACCGAAGTGGGACCTTCACGGGTTTCGCATCGATTTTCCCTGTAACACCCCAATTTTGTGCTTGGAAGTTTAGGGTCTGAACTGGACCGGTTTAAATTACGGTTCGAATTTAAAAGGTGATTTTAGGGAAAGCCTAGTTCGGGATGCATTAAAAATATGGAAAAATATCTAAAAATCCTCTTTTATTATATATAAGAGAGTGGTGAAATCAATTTTACAAAATGGGGTTTGGAAATATGACATTTCAAGTTAGTGACTAAAATGTAATTTTTGAAAAGTTGGCGACTGTTTTAAAAGGATTGAAACTTTGAATCATTAAGGAGCTAATTTACCCAAGAGAGGGTTTCTCCAGATTTTTCTTAAATATTAAAGATTTATTTAATGTTATTTAATAAAAGGAAAGGAGGGAAAATAAATATTTTGGTTTTATAACTAACTTTTGTCAAAATTTTCCCATTTCTTTTTCTCTCAATTTTCCCTTAGCCAAACACATTTCCCCAGCCACTTTTCCTCTGAATTTCACATCTAAAGTTGAGATTTCAATCTCTAAATGATTTCTAATCATTTCTACACCAAATCCTCATCATTTGCTTATTGAATTTTCAAGAATTTTGGCTCTAAACAAGGAGAAATCCACATTTAGAGGGGAGACATCTTCGGATCCTTGTGGTGTTGATCCGGAGGCTTGATCGGTGTTTCGGCAAGCTTGCGAAACGGAATCGGTGAGTGAAGTTTGGTTTTCATCTTTGAAACGAATGTTTGAAGGTTGTGGGAGCTTAGTTTAAGTCTAAACAACTTAGCTAAGCTCAAGAGTAAGTTTTCGGAGAAACTCTCTTGTTGAAGAACCATGAGATGGTTGAATGCAATGTGTTTATTTTGCATGTTTTAAATTCTGTTTTGAAAGCATATTTTAGCATGTGTAATGCTGGTTTTGTAAGCCATGTGTTGAAGGATGCTCAAGGTAAGAGATCCTTTGTTTGACATTGATAAATGTGATTTTGATGCATAGTGATGCATGATGGTTAATGGCTTTGTTAAATGCTTTAAAACAGTGGATTGATGATGTTAAATGATGTATATTGGCAAGTGATGTGTTGGTTTAAAAGTACTTGAATCGGATATAGTTAGCCGGCTATAGGATTGGGTGCACCGTGAATAAAGTCGCCTTGGATGTTGAGGGGTTGTGATTGTACCGTAAACTCCATCCAAGTACACTAACGAGATGGTTAAGATCACAATGGTGGTTAAAAGTCCATGTGTGGATCTTGTGTTGTGTGTCCCGTGTTCTCGTTAGTGATGTTATACAACTACCAATGAGTGATGTGGAGGGGTTGTGATTGTACCGTAGACTCCATCACGGGTGTTGAGGGGTTGTGATTGTACCGGTAAACCCCACCTTGATATTGATAGTGTGTATGAAGCGTATGGGACAACGCTTGTAATCCGCATATCCGATTGTGTTTTGAGTTGAAAAATGGTTATGGATTATCACTTGAAAGCCAATATGACATGTTGTTGAATTGAAGCATGAGATGCTTGGTTTGTATGCATAGATGCATGATAAATGTTGTTTTGAAATTAAAGGCCTTGGAAAGGTGTTTTTACAAAGTGCATTATTGTGTTGTTTTATTAGAGCATTTCTCACTAAGCATATGTGCTTACGCTCTCTCTTTCTTGAACCAATAATGCAGAGCATTGAAGTGCTTAAAGGGCAGCAAGGAGGTCAAGGATCCAAGTGAAAGTTTAAGCTCATGTATGGTGACTATTTTCACAACACTATTAGCTTTTGGTATTTGGCAATGGGAACCTAGATTGTGTTTTTGGGAGATGTTTTGGACTCCCTAAGTTTGGTTTATTGCCTATGGTGTTTGGAGCATGTAAAGGGCCATTTGGGGTTTGGTTTTGGTGATTTGATGATTGCATGATTTCCATTATAGGATGCATGCCTATAGATTTGGGATTTTCCTTAAATGATGCCATGATTGAGTTTTGATGATGCTAATATGTTCCCTTAATGTTTGATGACTTGTTGGCATGATAAGGAGGTCTTATGTATGTGTTTGTTGGGTTGAAAGGGTGATAAACCAGAAAAATTATGCATTTATGGGCAGCCCGTATCGGAACGGGTGCTACTGTTTCGGAACAAGTGGCTTGAAATGGCCATGGCGTTTCGAAACGGGTAGAGCCGTTCCGAAACGGATTTGCTACTGTCAAGCCCTGTTCCGCAACAGGTTTCGGAATGGTCCCGCGTTTCGGAACGAATACTCTCCGTTTCGGAACACCCGACCGTTGGGCACTGATTTACATGGTTTAATGTTTTGAAATCTTCACATTTTAGTCCTGAATGTTGCTTATGCAATTGTTTGTGTTCGGAGTGTCCGTTTGAGATGAAATTTGACAGAGAGGCATGAAACATGACTACTTTCATAATGGTAACTCAAAAATTGGCTAAGTATTCGTAATTTCCAGAATTTACAAATTGGTCCCCAAATTCGTAAGTTGTGCAATTGAGTCCCTAATTGTTTTCCAATTGCTGTGATTTTTGAGTATGCTTATCTCAAGAGTTCACCTAGGGTTAATATGCATTTAGACAAGATTAAAAAGAGAAAAAAAGGTCGTTAATCTATGGCTCAAAATGAGAATGAAGAGAATGCTGAAAATGTGGTGGATTTACCTCCTCCACCTGGTGGTGGTGGTGCTGGGGGTGAGGGAGCTGGTGCTGGGGTCGCTGGACCTGAAGCTGGGCAGGGGCAGGCTGCTCCTGACATGACAGTGCTGATTCAGGCTATTGCTGGAGCCTTTCAGGCGGCGGTAGCTGGAGCTCATGGAGCTGGGCATCAGGGAGATGCTAATGTTAGACTACCTCTGGAACGCTTGCGCAGTCTGGGAGGGACTGAGTTTAGGGGTTTGTCTGCTGAAGGTTCTGAGTCTTGGTTGGAAAGTACCAAGAGAATTTTGGGACAAATGAACTGCAATGAAGTGCAGAACCTGGGCTGTGTAATATCGTTGTTGCATGAAGATGCGTATACCTGGTGGACAACCACTATCTCCGGAATGGAGGATGCTGATGTGACTTGGACGTTCTTTCTGAACGCGTTCAAAAGGAGGTATCTGGATGTACGATACCTGGATGAAAAGAAAAGGGAATTCATGTCTCTTACTCAAGGGAGCATGTCAGTGGCTGAGTACGAGGTTCAGTTTGTCCGACTCAGTCAGTACGCACCTGAGCTTATCCCTGATGAGCGGGAGAGGTGTGAACGTTTCCGTTATGGTTTGGTGACGGAAGTGAAGACCTATATGTTGGCTGCTGAATACACTGATTTTGATGTGTTGGTTGGTAGAGCAAAAGACATTGAGTTGAATTTGGGTTTATCTTCTAGAGGAGTTGGTTCTAGTGCAGGCAAGCGAGCTGCTGAGTATGGTTCCGGTGGCAGACGGAACAAGAGAGGACGTGATCGGAAGTATCAGTCTTCAGTTAGGCGTGGTGGTGGAGGGCAAGGTGTGCCTGTTCAGGGAGACAGGGCGAGAGCTGATCAGAACACATGTTGGGCATGTGGATCGCGTGGTCATCTGAGGCGTGATTGTCCTCGAGCAGCGAGGGAAGTGCAGGCTCCTGTTGTGGTGACCGGTAATTCGTGCTGGAACTGTGGTTCGGTGGATCACATGAGGAGGGAGTGTCCTCTGTTGGCCGGTGGTGGTCAGGGACGTGCTCCTAGAGTTGTTGCACCACAGAGAGGTCGTGGGCGTGGCCGTGGTAACTTCCAGCGCAGGGAGGATAGTGGAAGGAATGTGGCTCATGTGGTAGCTGTTCAGCCTGAGGGTGGTGGCCAGGCCAAAGTGTATGCTCAGAGGGAGGGGAGGAATGACACGGATGTGATCGCAGGTACTTTCACTTTGTAATCCTTGTCATTACTTTCCTTGATTGATTCTGGATCTACACACTCATACATATTGCGTGAACATGCTCAATTGCTTGGTTTGCCTGTTGAGTCTTTGGATGTTGGTATGCGTGTAACTAGTTCTTTTGGTGAGACTGTTGTGACGCGAAAGCTTTATAGAAGATGTCCCTTGGTTGTGCAAGATCATGTTTTTCATGTTGATCTTATGGAACTGCCTTTTTATGGTTTTGATGTAATCCTTGGTATGGATTGGCTTGTTGAGCATCGAGCTGTTGTGGATTTTGAGAATAAGCGAGTTTCGTTGAAACTTGCGGATGATTATGAAGTGGTGGTGGTTGGTGAGAATGTGAAGTTTCTTGCCAATGTGGTGTCTACGTTTGAAGCGAGCCGGATGCTGAGGCAAGGTTGTGAAGCTTACCTAGCCTTTGTGATGAATCCTAGCTCTAAAGAGTTGCGTGTGCAAGATATCAGGACTGTGCGAGAGTTTCCTGGTGTGTTTCTGGAGGAGTTGCCTGGATTGCCTCCTAATCGCGAGGTGGAGTTTGGAATTGAGTTGTATGAAAACACAACTCCAGTGTCCATTACTCCTTATCGAATGGCACCTAAGGAGTTGAAAGAGCTGAAGATGCAAATTCAGGAGTTGCTTGATCGTGGTTTCATTCGGCCGAGTGTGTCACCTTGGGGTGCACCGGTCTTGTTTGTGAAGAAAAAGGATGGCACTATGAGAATGTGCATTGATTACCGTCAGCTTAACAAGTTGACTATCAAGAATCGGTATCCGTTGCCGAGAATTGATGATCTTTTTGATCAATTTCGGGGAGCGGCTGTGTTCTCTAAAATTGACTTAAGGTCAGGGTATTATCAGCTGAAGGTGAAGGATGTGGATGTACCAAAGACAACTTTCAGAACGAGGTATGGGCATTATGAGTTTCTTGTGATGTCGTTTGGTTTGACGAATGCTCCTGCAACTTTCATAGACATGATGAATAGAGTGTTCCATGAATACTTGGATAAATTTGTTGTGGTGTTCATTGATGATATTCTCGTGTACTCTCGTACTGAGGAGGAGCATGAAGGGCATTTGAGAATTGTGTTGCAAGCTTTGTTGGAGAATCAGCTTTATGCCAAGCTGAGCAAGTGTGAGTTCTGGCTTAGAGAAGTTGTGTTTCTTGGTCATGTGGTTTCTGCTGAGGGGATTCGTGTTGATCCTCAAAAGATTGAGGCAGTGATGAATTGGAAGCCTCCTAAGTCTGTTCATGAAGTCTGTAGTTTCCTTGGTTTGGCGGGATACTATCGGAGGTTCGTGGATGGGTTTTCAAAGATTGTTGCACCTTTGACGAAGTTGTTGCAGAAGGATGTTAAGTATGAGTGGACGGAAGCGAGACAGCAGGCTTTTGAGAAGCTTAAGGCAGCTTTAACGCAAGCTCCTATCTTGGTTCAACCTGAATCAGGGAAAGAGTTTGTGGTGTATAGTGATGCGTCCTACGTTGGTTTGGGATGTGTGTTGATGCAAGAAGGTAAGGTGGTAGCTTATGCATCGCGTCAGTTGAAGGTGCATGAGCGCAATTATCCTACGCATGACATTGAGTTAGCTGCGGTGGTTTTTGCTTTGAAAATTTGGAGACATTACCTGTATGGTGAGAAGTGTACTGTGTACACAGACCACAAGAGTTTGAAGTATTTGATGTCTCAGAAAGAGTTGAATCTTAGGCAACGACGTTGGGTGGAGTTGCTTAAGTATTACGATTTGACTATCGAGTACCATCCAGGTAAAGCTAATGTTGTAGCGGATGCCTTGAGTAGGAAGGTAGCTGTGGAGTTGAGGGCTATGTTTGTCAGTCTGAGCTTTTCACGTGATGGTGGTCTTGTAGCTGAGTTGCAAGTGAAACCATCCTTGGTTCAGTTGATAAAGGAAAAGCAGTTGTTGGATGATTCCTTAGTACCACATGTTCAGGATATTGCGGAGGATAGGCCATCGAATTTCTGCTTTAATGATGATGGAGTGTTATGCTTTGGGAGTCGGATAGTAGTGCCCAATGATGCTAATTTGAGGCGTGCTATTCTGACTGAAGGTCATAGTAGTCATTTTGCTATGCACCCTGGTAGTACTAAGATGTACCGTGATCTTCGTGATGAGTACTATTGGGTGGGTTTAAAGAAAGATGTTGCTGAGTTTGTAAGCAAGTGCATGGTATGTCAGCGAGTTAAGGCTGAGCATTAGTTTCCTTCAGGGTTGTTGCAACCGTTTAGGATTCCTGAGTGGAAGTGGGAAAGGATTACCATGGACTTCGTGTCTGGTTTGCCTTTGTCGCCATCGAAGAAGAATTCGGTGTGGGTGATTGTGGATCGCCTGACGAAGCGTGCACATTTCTTGCCTGTGCATACTACGTACACTTTGGATAAGCTTGCGGAGCTGTACATTGCTGAGATTGTGCGGCTGCATGGTGTGCCTAAGTCGATTGTGTCGGATAGGGATCCGAGGTTTACATCACGGTTCTGGCAGTGTTTGCATCAGGCTTTGGGTACACGGTTGAATTTCAGTACATCTTATCATCCGCAGTCGGATGGACAGTCTGAGCGTGTTATCCAGGTGTTGGAGGATATGTTGAGGTGCTGTGTGATTGAGTTTCAGGGTTCTTGGGAGAAACATTTGCCTTTAGTAGAGTTTGCCTATAATAATAGTTATCAGGCAAGTATTCAAATGGCACCTTATGAAGCTTTGTACGGGAGGAAGTGTAGGACTCCTCTTTGTTGGGCTGAAACGGGTCAGAAATTGGTTTCAATGCCAGCTTTGTTGAAAGGAACCACCGAGAAGGTGAAGCTCATTTGTGAGCGTTTGAAGGCAGCTTCAGATCGGCAAAAGTCTTATGCGGATTTGAAGCGTAAGGAGATTGAGTATGCGGTGGGTGACCGTGTGTTTTTGAAAGTTTCGCCTTGGAAAAAGGTGATGAGGTTTGGCCGAAAGGGTAAGTTGAGCCCTAGGTACATTGGACCATACGAGGTGATTGAGCGTGTGGGTCCTGTTGCGTACAAGTTGAGGTTACCGCAAGAGTTAGAAAAGATTCATGATGTGTTTCATGTTTCTATGCTTCGGAAGTATAGATCGGATCCTTCTCATGTGATGCCTGTGGAAGAGGTGGAGTTGAATCCGGATTTGACCTATGATGAGGAACCGGTGGAGATTCCGGATTCGGATAGTAAAGTTCTTCGAGGCAAGACCATTGAGTTGGTAAAGGTGTTGTGGAAGCATCGTGGTGCTGAAGAAGCCACGTGGGAACGGAAGGATGACATGTTGAAGCAGTTTCCGTACCTTTTTCCTACAGGTAAATTTCGAGGACGAATTTTCTTAAGGGGGGGAGAGTTGTAACACCCTAATTTTGGGCTTGGAAGTTTAGGGTCTGAACTGGACCGGTTTAAATTACGGTTCGAATTTAAAAGGTGATTTTAGGGAAAGCCTAGTTCGGGATGCATTAAAAATATGGAAAAATATCTAAAAATCCTCTTTTATTTTATATAAGAGAGTGGTAAAATCAATTTTACAAAATGGGGTTTGGAAATATGACATTTCAAGTTAGTGACTAAAATGTAATTTTTGAAAAGTTGGTGACTGTTTTAAAAGGATTGAAACTTTGAATCTTTAAGGAGCTAATTTACCCAAGGGAGGGTTTCTCCAGATTTTTCTTAAATATTAAAGATTTATTTAATGTTATTTAATAAAAGGAAAGGAGGGAAAATAGATATTTTGGTTTTATAACTAACTTTTGTCAAAATTTTCCCATTTTTTTTCTCTCAATTTCCCCTCAGCCAAACACATTTCCCCAGCCACTTTTCCTCTGATTTTCACATCTAAAGTTGAGATTTCAATCTCTAAATGATTTCTAATCATTTCTACACCAAATCCTCATCATTTGCTTATTGAATTTTCAAGAATTTTTGCTCTAAACAAGGAGAAATCCACATTTAGAGGGGAGACATCTTCGGATCCTTGTGGTGTTGATCCGGAGGCTTGATCGGTGTTTCGGCAAGCTTGCGAAACGGAATCGGTGAGTGAAGTTTGGTTTTCAGCTTTGAAACCAATGTTTGAAGGTTGTGGGAGCTTAGTTTAAGTCTAAACAACTTAGCTAAGCTCAAGAGTAAGTTTTCGGAGAAACTGTCTTGTTGAAGAACCATGAGATGGTTGAATGCAATGTGTTTATTTTGCATGTTTTAAATTCTGTTTTGAAAGCATATTTTAGCACGTGTAATGCTGGTTTTGTAAGCCATGTGTTGAAGGATGCTCAAGGTAAGAGATCCTTGGTTTGACATTGATAAATGTGATTTTGATGCATAGTGATGCATGATGGTTAATGGCTTTGTTAAATGCTTTAAAACAGTGGATTGATGATGTTAAATGATGTATATTGGCAAGTGATGTGTTGGTTTAAAAGTACTTGAATCGGATATAGTTAGCCGACTATAGGATTGGGTGCACCGTGAATAAAGTCGCCTTGGATGTTGAGGGGTTGTGATTGTACCGTAAACTCCATCCAAGTACACTAACGAGATGGTTAAGATCACAATGGTGGTTAAAAGTCCATGTATGGATCTTGTGTTGTGTGTCTTGTGTTCTCGTTAGTGATGTTATACAACTACCAATGAGTGATGTGGAGGGGTTGTGATTGTACTGTAGACTCCATCACGGGTGTTGAGGGGTTGTGATTGTACCGGTAAACTCCACCTTGATATTGGTAGTGTGTATGAAGCGTATGGGACAACGCTTGTAATCCGCGTATCCGATTGTGTTTTGAGTTGAAAAATGGTTATGGATTATCACTTGAAAGCCAATATGACATGTTGTTGAATTGAAGCATGAGATGCTTGGTTTGTATGCATAGATGCATGATAAATGTTGTTTGGAAATTAAAGGCCTTGGAAAGGTGTTTTTACAAAGTGCATTATTGTGTTGTTTTATTAGAGCATTCCTCACTAAGCATATGTGCTTACGCTCTCTCTTTCTTGAACCAATAATGCAGAGCATTGAAGTGCTTAAAGGGCAGCAAGGAGGTCAAGGATCCAAGTGAAAGTATAAGCTCATGTATGGTGACTATTTTCACAACACTATTAGCTTTTGGTATTTGGCAATGGGAACCTAGATTGTGTTTTGGGGAGATGTTTTGGACTCCCTAAGTTTGGTTTATTGCCTATGGTGTTTGGAGCATGTAAAGGGCCATTTGGGGTTTGGTTTTGGTGATTTGATGATTGCATGATTTCCATTATAGGATGCATGCCTATAGATTTGGGATTTTCTTTAAATGATGCCATGATTGAGTTTTGATGATGCTAATATGTTCCCTTAATGTTTGATGACTTGTTGGCATGATAAGGAGGTCTTATGTATGTGTTTGTTGGGTCGAAAGGGTGATAAACCAGAAAAATTCTGCATTTCTGGGCAGCCCGTATCGGAACGGGTGCTACTGTTTCGGAACAGGTGGCTTGAAATGGCCATGGCGTTTCGAAACGGGTAGAGCCGTTCCGAAACGGATTTGCTACTGTCAAGCCCTATTCCGCAACAGGTTTCGGAACGAATACTCTCTGTTTCGGAACACCCGACCGTTGGGCACTGATTTACATGGTTTAATGTTTTGAAATCTTCACATTTTAGTCCTGAATGTTGCTTATGCAATTGTTTGTGTTCGGAGTGTCCGTTTGAGATGAAATTTGACAGAGAGGCATGAAACATGACTAATTTCATAATGGTAACTCAAAAATTTTCTAAGTCTTCGTAATTTCCAGAATTTACAAATTGGTCCCCAAATTCGTAAGTTGTGCAATTGAGTCCCTAATTGTTTTCCAATTGCTGTGATTTTTGAGTATGCTTATCTCAAGAGTTCACCTAGGGTTAATATGCATTTAGACAAGATTAAAAAGAAAAAAAAGGGTTGTTAATCAAGGATTGACTTTCGGGTTGACTTTGGTTTTCTCCGTGTAATCTTCGTAGTTCGGGTCAACCGTCTAGGCCGGGCTAAGGGGGTTACATTCCCCGTGTAGCCTACTCGGACCGGTCAGTCAGCCAGACCGGGACGAGGGGGTTACATTGCTCTTCCCCAAGATTTCGCCATCTTTGACATAGTTGAACTTCCTTGGGTAGCTCACTTACTTTTCCTCAAGAGCAAAGTCCTTCAAGGCTTCAAGAGGTGGATCTTGTGTGTCCTCTTCTTTTGTTGGAATCTCATCCTCCTTTGAATTTTGTCCTCCATCAAAGGCATTTATGATTCCTACATCATTATCATCACAAGAATCCTTCCTTGGAAGGAGGTTATCATCGAATACAATATGTATAGATTCTTCTACTACTAAAGTTCTCTTGTTAAATACCTGATAGGCTTTAGAGGTTAAAGAATATCCTATGAAAATAGCTTCATCACTTTTTGCATCAAATTTACCTAAGTTTTCTTTTCCATTATTCAAAACAAAACACTTGCAACCAAATGGATGAAAATAGCTAATGTTAGGCTTTTTAGATTTTAAAATCTCATAAGGTGTTTTCTTTAAAATTGGCCTAATCATTACTCGGTTTACAATGTAGCAAACGGTGTTTGTGGCTTCCGCCCAAAAATATTTAGGTAAATTGTTTTCACAAAGCATGGTTCTAGCCATTTCTTGTAAAGTTCTATTTTTCCTCTCAACTACCTCATTTTGTTGAGGAGTTCGAGGAGCCGAAAAATTATGGCTAATACCATTTTCATTTAAAAATTCTTCAAACCCTAAATTTTGAAACTCGGTTCCATGGTCACTTCTAATATGAGAAATTCTAAGTTCAAGATCATTTTGGGTTAGTTTTGAAAATGTGATGAATTTTTCTAAAGCCTCATCTTTAGTACTTAAAAATAGAACCCAAGTAAATCTAGAAAAATCGTCAACAAGAACAAATGCATAAGATTTACCACCCAAGCTCATAGTCCTAATTGGCCCAAATAAATCCATATGGATAAGTTGTAAACACCTACTTGTAGAAACATCATTAATGGATTTAAAGGAAGACTTATGGTGTTTACCCTTAGAGCATGCATCACAAATTTTATCGTTTGAGAACTTAATCTTGGGTAAACCTCTAACTAGATCAAGGGAAACTAGTTTTTCTAAAACACTAATGCTAGCATGTCCTAGTTTCCTATGCCACAACCATACACCATTTTCATTTTGAGCTACTAAACATGCATGAGATGTATGTATGTCATCTAGATGCACCATGTATATGTTACCTATGCGATGACCTATGAGCATAATATTATTAGATTTAATGTCAACAATTTTGCACCCATTTTTATCAAATAAAACATTAAATCCTTTATCACACAATTGACTTATGCTCAACAAGTTATGTTTAAGACCATCGACATACAAGACATTTTCAATAAGAATAATAGAGTGATTACCTATGGAGCCAATACCTTTAATGTGGCCTTTGGAGTTGTCACCAAATGTCACCACTCCTCCACTTTTTGGCTTTAGATCCATGAATCTACTCTTGTCTCCGGTCATATGCCTCGAGCATCCACTAACAAGGTACCATGAGTTTTGACTTTGTGCTTTGGCCTTGTAGCAATGCTACCCCTACAAACAAAGATATTAAACTTTTGTTTTTGGTACCCAAATCATTTTGGGTCCACGAGTGTTAGCACCCAATAACTTGGTTCCCTTAGGAATCCAAGATGACATAGCAACAATGTTATTAGATTTTACAAGTTCCTTAGGAACCCATACACTTCTAATCCTTTTAGTTCTACTATGTCTAGGAAAGCTACCTTGTTTGTAGTTATTAGTCTTTTTCCTAGGTTGGTTTGTTTTTGAAGATTCACCTATTTCATGCTTCTCACTACCAACATTTTTAAAAGACTCTTTGAGCTTGTTAAGCTCGTCTAGCACCTTTTGGTGTTCACTATTACATTGAGAAAGAAGACTATTAAGGTCAACATTTTCATCTTGGAAGAATCTTAGTTCATCTTTCAACCCTAAAATCTTTTTCTCAAATTTTAAATTAGCTTGAGAAAGTGCGTCATTTTTATCATTTAATTCCGAAATAATTTTCTTATTCCTAATGACCGACTCCTTGTATTTCTCAACTAATTCATCATAGACCTCTTGCAACTCATCATATGCATCATTTAATTCATCATATGTAAAATCTAAAGATGATGAGTTAGAGGTTACCATGGAGGAATCTTCCTCAAGTGTCATGAGGCAAAGGTTGGCCACTTCTTGTTCATCATCCTCGGATGACTCCTCATCACTCCAAGTAGCAAGCTTGGCTTTGAGCTTCTTCTTCTTCTCAAAGCCATTCTTCTTGAGTTGAGGGCACTCCGAACGGATGTGGTCGGGTTTATTGCACTCGAAGCAAATGATTTGATCCCTTGCTTCTTCTTTGTTTTTACCTTTGAAGTCCATATTTCTTTGAATTTTTCTTCCCCGGTTGGACCTCATGAAGCGTGAGAATCGTTTGGCTATCATAGCCAATTCTTCTAGCTCATCCTCCTCACTAGAAGAGCTCTCCTCAAATAATGAAGCTTTGAGAGCTATTCCCATCTTCTTCTTCTTTTCCACCTCTAGCTTTTCTACTCTTTTCTCTTCCTTCTTATTTTCTTCTTCCTTTCCTTGCTTCATAATCTCATGAGTAAGGAGAGAACTCACTAGCTCATCAAGTTTTAAAGTCTTCAAGTTTTTGGCTTCTATGACGGCGGTTCTCTTCCCATCCCAAGATTTGGGAAGTGAGTAGAGTAGCTTCCGGACAAGCTTGTCTTCCGGTATAGTCTCTCCAAATCCTTTGAGCCCATTGACTATGGTTGAGAAGCGATCAAACATCTTGGACATCGTCTCATCGGGCTCTATCTTGAAATTCTCATAACTAAGATTGAGAATTCTAATCTTGGTTTCCTTGACATCGTTGGTTCCCTCATAGGTGGTCTCAAGAGTATCCCACACTTCTTTGGCACTCTCAATGGATAAGACTTTGGAGTAGATGTTCGGACCGAAAGAACAAAAGAGCATGTGAAGAGCTTTGTCATTTATTTGGATCTTTTTCCTCCGTTCTTCACTCATCTCCATCTTCTTCTTCAAAACCATCTTCCCTTCACTATCTTGCTTCAATGGAATGTAGGGTCCATCTTCAATGACATCCCAAACCAAGTAATCGTTAGACTTGATGAAGAGGCGCATCTGATTCTTCCAAAACGGATAGTTGTCACCATTGAAGAAAGGTGGTTTTGTAATAGATTGAGACTCATACATGCTCGAACCGGAGGTAGATGCCATCTCTTGATTTTTGGATGATCGCACTCTTCCTAGGAACTCCTCTTTTGGTTGTTAATCCTCAAAGAGGTAGGCTCTGATACCAATTGTTGAGTGGATCAAATGATCAAAATAAACCAAGAGGGGGTGAATTGGATTTTTAAAGTCTTGGTGGTGGAATATGCAAATAAAAATTGTAGACAAGAAATTTTAGAGTGGTTCAAGTTCCAAATGAACTCTACATCCACTACCGTAGCTTCACTAAGGATTTGCAACAATTCCACTAATTGCTCTTCCCCTTTTCTAGGCTAAGGAGGTAACCCTTACAATTTTCGGTCAAATTTTCTACCCAAAATTTGACCCAATCCTCACACAATTGAAACAAAGAAGTTGTTGGCTAAAACAAGTATCTCTCAATACACAATATAGCGCAATAACAAGCACTCAACCCAATTGAAATGATAAGAATGAAAAAAATACAACTGGGGTTACAAGACAATAATGGGATTTAGGCACATATGCTTGGATTTGATGTTTGGATGTTTGCTTTAGGATCAATAGTTGTTGTTGAAGCTTTTAGAGGTCCCCTTTATACCTTCTCATTGAATTCTAGTCGTTGTGGTTGTTGCATTCATCAATAGAGCCGTTGGGGTGTTATCTTCCCTCTATAAATGCAGTCTGCAACCAACCATTTCGAAACGCCCGACCCTGTTTCGAAACAGACCAAAATAGAAAGAGTCGTTGGGGTGCATTAAAGAGCCCGTATCGATACGGTTAGAAATGTTTCGATACGCTAAGAGCCGTTTTGAAACTTGTTTCGAAACATTTTGCCACTGTCAAGGATCGTATCGAAACGGATTGAGATCGTTTCGATACGCCTTAACGACTTGTTTAAAATCAGTTAAAAACATTCAACGGTCATATTTTTCAAATTAGTTTTAAAGCCATTTCGAAACACTAGATGTCGTTTCGATACGGTGTCTCAATGTTCTTAAGCCGTTTCGAAACTTGTTTCGAAACACGGGTTGGCAGTGTTGAAATCGTTTCGATACCCGTTCCGAAATATGAACTCACAGTTTCAAAACTGTTTCGAAATGCCTAAGGTCGTTTCGAAACGGTGACTCGAAAATCACTGTTTTGGCTTTAAGAACACTTAGAAAACATTTGATAAATTCAGTTTTTAACTTAGGCATATTGTTTAAAACATATAGAGAGGTTTGAGGACTTAAAAATTCATTTTCACATTTTCAATTTAGTCCTTAGGTTCTTTAGTTATATCAAAATTAAAATATCGGTTTCACAATCTCCCCTTTTTTGATATAACAAAACCAAAGTTAGATTTTTTAAGAGTTTTGAAAAATTTGAATACATTCTAACTCCCCTTCAATTTAAGATAGGTTTTTTAAGTTTTAAAAAGGATTTAAATTCAAGGTTTAAAACTTAAAAACACTTTAAACATTTAAAACGAATTTTGGCTCTTAGATTACTTCTCCCCCTTTTTGTTAGATCAAAAATAATAAACAAGACTCAAAGAGAAGAGATAGGATTAAAAGCAATAATTAATAAGCAATAAGCAACATAATATTAATGCATAAAATTCAAATATCCAAAACATAAATCTTAAACAATAAGTTCAAAGCATAATCCCAAAGAAAATCAAAGCATAGGTTCATAAAGCATAAATAAAGATGCAAACTTAATCCTAATATGCAAAGCTAATATGAGATGACATGAGAATCCTAAGCCTCGTCGTTGTCACCATCATCATCCATGGAATCATCATCATCCTTGACTTGAGAGCGAAGAAAATTCATACATTGGCCATAAAAGGTGGAGAAGGACATGTCCATAGCTGTGTGTTGATTCTCAAGGGACGTGAGTCGATTCTCATTTGCAAGGAGACGATCCTCTACGGATTGCAAGTGTGTATTGATAGCACCAAAACCTCTAGACATGTTAGTGTCCAAAGAGTTGATCCGCTCGGTAAGAAAAGCCGTGAGAGCTTCATTGTTCGCAACTGGAGCTTGAGGTTGAGGTTCAACTTGAGGTGGAGGTGCTTCCCTATCAATATGTTCCTATTGCCCATTGTTTACATAGCGAAATCCGGACATGCGGAGAGAAGACTCACCAATTTTTGACTTGCGGGGTTCCGGAGAGTCATAGGTGCAATCAAGATTAAGCTTTCCAAAGATGTAACTTAAAACAGTCCCATAAGTGAAAGATTTGAGTGCATCGGTGTTACGAAGCTTAACATTGTTTATTATCTCGGCAAACATGATCTTAACAAGATTAGGGCGCTCACCACGACAAAAGCATTCAAGCCAAAAATAGTCTACTTGACGAACGTGAGAAAATTTACATCCGGAGGGGTGAAGAAACCACGAGACTATCAAGTGGAGGAACCTATCGTGAGCATCCAAGGCAAGCACCGAACCGGTGTGAGAACCAAAGTGACTCTCATTCTTGATTCCTTCGTCCTTAAGGCCAAAAGTAGTCTCTAAGTAAGGGATGTCAATGACAATCCTCTTTCCCAAGATAGAAGACTCAAGGCCAACAACTTCGGAGTTGTCTTCAGTATTAATAAATTAGGCATTTGAGTAAAAGAGAAGAACCATGTGCTTGTAGCAAATATCTGGGATACTCATCAAACCAAGGAATCCCCATTCTCTTAAACGTGGGACGTAACGAAAGAGAAAGCGCTCTGAGTCAAGAAATGAAAGGTCAACAACACGCTCACGACGAACATCAAACTCTTTGACATAATTGAAACGCTCCCTCATCTCTGGAGCCCGAAGACTTTTGAGAAACAGCTGGGAGAGAGTAGGACGAATATTTGAATCACTTGTTTAAGTGTATGCATGAGATTTCTTAATTCAATTCAATGGTAAATCCCACTTAGGTTTAAAAAAAAATTAAAAACAAAGATACAAAACAAAAAAAATTTAAAAAAACAGTAAAGAAAATACAAGTGAAAAAATATATATTCGAATCAAAAAATAGAAGATTTTGAAAAAAAAATTACAATGTTTGAAAAACCCAAGTATCAAAACACATAAACTATACAAAATTAAAATTTTCTAACCTAGGATTCGAATACAAATTGAAGGAAAAAGAAAAAGATGAAAATATACCTTAAATTGGGATTTTGGATGAATAGATGAAAATCCTTGCACAAGATTGTTGATGCTTGCTTAGACTTGTGTTTAAGAGAAAAAGCCCTCAAGATTTGGTGAAAAACAATGAGGTTTAGAGGGTTTTTATAGGAAAAAATTGTTTTACAGTTTTTAGGGTTTTGGGAGAGTTTTAATTAAAGTTAAACTTTAACATTAAAGCCCCTTTAAAGCAGTCTGCTAACCCATTTCTGAACGGTGTCGACCATTTCGAAACGCGGGCACGAAAGGTTGACCGACTTTTCAACTCTAGATGACCGTTTCGATACGGGTTCGACCGTATCGAATCCCCGTTGACTCGTATCGAAACTTGTTTCGATACACCCCTTGGCAGTAGCAAAAACGTTTCGAAACCCTTGGAAGGCGTTTCGAAACACCCTTCTCTGAGATAGAAATTTAAAGCATCTGTATCGAAACAGGTGGACCCGTTTCGATACACCTGAGCCTGGAAGTGCATATGAGGCTCTAAAAGTGCAGAAAATTGAAATTTTCTAAGGCCTATCTTGCATGAATGACATGAATGAGCAAGAAAAACATATGCAAACATAAACATACTCCCCCTGGCTATAGACATGGATGAAATTATGAGTAAAAACAATAAACATGGCATTTCACAAGATCAAGCAATTTTAAGCACAAAATAGGTCATAAACGATCAAGATAGGCTAGTTAGACCTAACTCTCTCCTAAAGGACCAAAAACGCTCTTTGTCTAAAGGTTTTGTAAATATGTTCGCTAATTGATTTAAGGTGTCAACATACTCTATAACAACATCTTCTTTAAGGACATGATCTCTAATGAAATGATGCCTTATTTCTATATGTTTGGTTCTAGAGTGTTGGATGAGATTTTTTGTCAAACATATGGCACTAGTGTTATCACATTTAAGGGGTATGGTTTCAACTTTAATACCATAATCTAAGAGTTGTTTCTTCATCCAAAGGACTTGAGCACAACAACTCCCTAAGGATATGTACTCGGCTTCGGTGGTAGATAAGGCTACACTATTTTGTTTCTTAGATAACCAAGATATGAGCATACTACCTAGGAATTGACAAGTTCCCGAAGTACTCTTCCTATCGATTTTACATCCCCTATAATCCGCATCCGAATAAGCATGAAGGTTGAAGGTGGAGTCTCTAGGGTTCCAAAGACCTAGACAAGGAGTATCTCTAAGGTACCTAAAGATTCTCTTAACGGCTATAAGGTGAGACTCTCTAGGACTAGCTTG
Source organism: Hibiscus tridactylites (assembly GCA_958450335.1). NCBI lineage: Eukaryota > Viridiplantae > Streptophyta > Magnoliopsida > Malvales > Malvaceae > Hibiscus > Hibiscus tridactylites. Next base: position 61,591,702 of record OY288275.1, read on the forward strand.
AAACCTAGCACACAAGCAAACACTAAACAAGAGATGTGGTCTACTTGCGGTAAGGTAAATCAATGATACAATCATAGAACGGTAAGGCTTAGAGTCAACACACTTACCTCCATCTTTGTCAAGCTGTGTAGATGAGCTCATAGGTGTGGCTTGAGGCTTTGCATTCTCCAAGCTAAACTTCTTGAGCATGTCCTTTATGTACTTTGCTTGATTGATGAAGGTGTCATCCTTCTTTTGCTTGATTTGGAGTCCCAAAAAGAATGAGAGCTCCCCCATCATGCTCATCTCGAATTCACCTTGCATTAGCTTAGCAAACTCTTTGCAATGACATTCGTTAGTAGAACCAAAAATAATATCATCAACATAAATTTGTACTACTAAGATGTCATTTTTATACCTTTTTATAAAAAGTGTAGTGTCCACCTTGCCTTTTTCAAAACATTTTTCAATTAAAAAGTTTGAAAGTCTTTCATACCAAGCTCTAGGATCTTGTTTTAAACCATAAAGAGCTTTAGTGAGTTCAAAAACATGATTTGGAAATTTTGAGTCTTCAAAACCCGGTGGTTGTTCCACATACACTTCCTCATTTATAAAGCCATTTAAAACGTGTTTTTAACATCCATTTGAAAAGTCTTGAAATCATGATAACATGCATATGCAAGCAACATCCTAATGGCTTCCATTCTAGCTACGGGTGTATAGGTTTCATCAAAATCTATTCCCTCTTCTTGAGTGTAACCTTGTGCTACTAGTCTAGCTTTATTTCTCACAATGTTACCACTCTCATCTAGTTTGTTCCTAAAGACCTATTTAGTTCCCATGGTAGATTGATTACTAGGCCTATCAACTAATGTTCAAACGTTACTTCTCTCAAATTGATTTAACTCTTCTTGCATAGCCATAATCCAAAAATCATCTTTCAATGCTTCTTTTATATTCTTAGGCTCTATGCATGAGATAAATGCAACATGATTCATTAGTCTAAGAGAAGATCGAGTGGTTACCCCCTTGGATGGATCACCCAAGATTTCGACATCTTTGACATAGTTGAACTTCCTTGGGTAGCTCACTTACTTTTCCTCAAGAGCCAAGTCCTTCAAGGCTTCAAGAGGTGGATCTTGTGTGTCCTCTTCTTTTGTTGGAATCTCATCCTCCTTTGAAGTTTGTCCTCCATCAAAGGCATTTATGATTCCTACATCATTATCATCACAAGAATCCTTCCTTGGAAGGAGGTTATCATCGAATACAACATGTATAGATTCTTCTACTACTAAAGTTCTCTTGTTAAATACACGATAGGATTTAGAGGTTAAAGAATATCCTATGAAAATAGCTTCATCACTTTTTGCATCAAATTTACCTATGTTGTCTTTTCCATTATTCAAAACAAAACACTTGCAACCAAATGGATGAAAATAGCTAATGTTAGGCTTTTTAGATTTTAAAATCTCATAAGGTGTTTTCTTTAAAATTGGCTTAATCATTACTCGGTTTACAATGTAGCAAACGGTGTTTGTGGCTTCCGCCCAAAAATATTTAGGTAAATTGTTTTCACAAAGCATGGTTCTAGCCATTTCTTGTAAAGTTCTATTTTTCCTCTCAACTACCTCATTTTGTTGAGGAGTTCGAGGAGCCGAAAAATTATGGCTAATACCATTTTCATTTAAAAATTCTTCAAACCCTAAATTTTGAAACTCGGTTCCATGGTCACTTCTAATATGAGAAATTCTAAGTTCAAGATCATTTTGGGTTAGTTTTGAAAATGTGATGAATTTTTCTAAAGCCTCATCTTTAGTACTTAAAAATAGAACCCAAGTAAATCTAGAAAAATCGTCAACAAGAACAAATGCATAAGATTTACCACCCAAGCTCATAGTCCTAATTGGCCCAAATAAATCCATATGGATAAGTTGTAAACACCTACTTGTAGAAACATCATTAATGGATTTAAAGGAAGACTTATGGTGTTTACCCTTAGAGCATGCATCACAAATTTTATCGTTTGAGAACTTAATCTTGGGTAAACCTCTAACTAGATCAAGGGAAACTAGTTTTTCTAAAACACTAATGCTAGCATGTCCTAGTTTCCTATGCCACAACCATACACCATTTTCATTTTGAGCTACTAAACATGCATGAGATGTATGTTTGTCATCTAGATGCACCATGTATATGTTACCTATGCGATGACCTATGAGCATAATATTATTAGATTTAATGTCAACAATTTTGCACCCATTTTTATCAAATAAAACATTAAATCCTTTATCACACAATTGACTTATGCTCCACAAGTTATGTTTAAGACCATCGACATACAAGACATTTTCAATAAGAATAATAGAGTGATTACCTATGGAGCCAATACCTTTAATGTGGCCTTTGGAGTTGTCACCAAATGTCACCACTCCTCCACTTTTTGGCTTTAGATCCATGAATCTACTCTTGTCTCCGGTCATATGCCTCGAGCATCAACTAACAAGGTACCATGAGTTTTGACTTTGTGCTTTGGCCCTTAGCAATGCTCCCCCTACAAACAAAGATATTAAACTTTTGTTTTTGGTACCCAAATCATTTTGGGTCCACGAGTGTTAGCACCCAATAACTTGGTTCCCTTAGGAATCCAAGATGACATAGCAACAATGTTATTAGATTTTACAAGTTCCTTAGGAACCCATACACTTCTAATCCTTTTAGTTCTACTATGTCTAGGAAAGCTACCTTGTTTGTAGTTATTAGTCTTTTTCCTAGGTTGGTTTGTTTTTGAAGATTCACCTATTTCATGCTTCACACTACCAACATTTTTAAAAGACTCTTTGAGCTTGTTAAGCTCGTCTAGCACCTTTTGGTGTTCACTATTACATTGAGAAAGAAGACTATTAAGGTCAACATTTTCATCTTGGAAGAATCTTAGTTCATCTTTCAACCCTAAAATCTTTTTCTCAAATTTTAAATTAGCTTGAGAAAGTGAGTCATTTTTATCATTTAATTCCGAAATAATTTTCTTATTCCTAATGACCGACTCCTTGTATTTCTCAACTAATTCATCATAGACCTCTTGCAACTCATCATATGCATCATTTAATTCATCATATGTAAAATCTAAAGATGATGAGTTAGAGGGTACCATGGAGGAATCTTCCTCAAGTGTCATGAGGCAAAGGTTGGCCACTTCTTGTTCATCATCCTCGGATGACTTTTCATCACTCCAAGTAGCAAGCTTGGCTTTGAGCTTCTTCTTCTTCTCAAAGCCATTCTTCTTGAGTTGAGGGCACTCCGAACGTATGTGGTCGGGTTTATTGCACTCGAAGCAAATGATTTGATCCCTTGCTTCTTCTTTGTTTTTACCTCTGAAGTCCATCTTTCTTTGAATTTTTCTTCCCCGGTTGGACCTCATGAAGCGTGAGAATCGTTTGGCTATCATAGCCAATTCTTCTAGCTCATCCTCCTCACTAGAAGAGCTCTCCTCAAATAATGAAGCTTTGAGAGCTATTCCCATCTTCTTCTTCTTTTCCACCTCTAGCTTTTCTACTCTTTTCTCTTCCTTCTTATTTTCTTCTTCCTTTCCTTGCTTCATAATCTCATGAGTAAGGAGAGAACTCACTAGCTCATCAAGTTTTAAAGTCTTCAAGTTTTTGGCTTCTATGATGGCGGTTCTCTTCCCATCCCAAGATTCGGGAAGTGAGTAGAGTAGCTTCCGGACAAGCTTGTCTTCCGGTATAGTCTCTCCAAATCCTTTGAGCCCATTGACTATGGTTGAGAAGCGATCAAACATCTTGGACATCGTCTCATCGGGCTCTATCTTGAAATTCTCATAACTAAGATTGAGAATTCTAATCTTGGTTTCCTTGACATCGTTGGTTCCCTCATAGGTGGTCTCAAGAGTATCCCACACTTCTTTGGCACTCTCAATGGATAAGACTTTGGAGTAGATGTCCGGATCGAAAGAACAAAAGAGCATGTGAAGAGCTTTGTCATTTATTTGGATCTTCTTCCTCCGTTCTTCACTCATCTCCATCTTCTTCTTCAAAACCATCTTCCCTTCATTATCTTGCTTCAATGGAATGTAGGGTCCATCTTCAATGACATCCCAAACCAAGTAATCGTTAGACTTGATGAAGAGGCGCATCTGATTCTTCCAAAACGGATAGTTGTCACCATTGAAGAAAGGTGGTTTTGTAATAGATTGAGACTCATACATGCTCGAACCGGAGGTAGATGTCATCTCTTGATTTTTGGATGATCGCACTCTTCCTAGGAACTCCTCTTTTGGTTGTTAATCCTCAAAGAGGTAGGCTCTGATACCAATTGTTGAGTGGATCAAATGATCAAAATAAACCAAGAGGGGGTGAATTGGATTTTTAAAGTCTTGGTGGTGGAATATGCAAATAAAAATTGTAGACAAGAAATTTTAGAGTGGTTCAAGTTCCAAATGAACTCTACATCCACTACCGTAGCTTCACTAAGGATTTGCAACAATTCCACTAATTGCTCTTCCCTTTTTCTAGGCTAAGGAGGTAACCCTTACAATTTTCGGTCAAATTTTCTACCCAAAATTTGACCCAATCCTCACACAATTGAAACAAAGAAGTTGTTGGCTAAAACAAGTATCTCTCAATACACAATATAGCCCAATAACAAGCACTCAACCCAATTGAAATGATAAGAATGAAAAAATACAATTGGGGTTACAAGACAATAATGGGATTTAGGCACAAATGCTTGGATTTGATGTTTGGATGTTTGTTTTAGGATCAATAGTTGTTGCTAAAGCTTTTAGAGGTCCCTTTTATACATTCTCATTGAATTCTAGTCGTTGTGGTTGTTGCATTCATCAATAGAGCCGTTGGAGGTGTTATCTTCCCTCCATAATTGTAGTCTGCAACCAACCGTTTCGAAACTCCTGACCCTGTTTCGAAACAGACCAAAATAGAAAGAGTCGTTGGGGTGCATTAAAGAGCTCGTATCGAAACGGTTAGAAATGTTTCGATACGCTAAGAGCCGTTTCGAAACATTTTGCCACTATCAAGGATCATATCGAAACGGATTGAGATCGTTTCGATACGCCTTAACGACTTGTTTAAAATCAGTTAAAAACATTGAACGGTCATATTTTTCAAATCAGTTTTAAAGCCGTTTCAAAACACTGGATGTCGTTTCGATACCGTGTCTCAATGTTCTTAAGCCGTTTCGAAACTTGTTTCGAAACACGGGTTGGTAGTGTTGAAATCGTTTCGATACCCGTTTCGAAACATGAACTAACAGTTTCAAAACTATTTCGAAACGCCTAAGGTCGTTTCGAAATGGTGACTCGAAAACCACTGTTTTGGCTTTAAGAACACTTAGAAAACATTTGATAAATTCAATTTTTAACTTAGGCATACTGTTTAAAACATATAGAGAGGTTTGAGGACTTAAAAATTCGTTTTCACATTTTCAATTTAGTCCTTAGGTTCTTTAGTTATATCAAAATTAAAATATCGGTTTCACACCTTCATCTTTGATATTTCTCCTCTTCTAAGGCTATCCCCTTTTTCATGATGTGTCTGCTCAGACCAGATCCATACAGCAGTATTATTCTCTCCTACTTTAAACCCTCGTGACATATTGAGTACTTCTAAATTTGACTGACTCCAAATTCGATGTCGAAAATAAAGAAATGCAATTGATGACAAAAATAAACAAAGCAAACAAACAAACAAAACAAAAAACTTGTGGTAGTATCTCGAATTAATATTGAAGGCAAATAAACAAACTACGAGTTTAATAACTATTTGAATTAAAATGACATTATTTAATGCAGCAAAATAAACAGAGAATTGAATTTAAACCGGAAGCACCTGTCATAGGTCCCTTTCTGGCTCTAATGGGGTGGTCTTCTAAAACAGAATGTGGGCTTTGTTCTAGACTCTCGGTTCTTGAACTTTCGTTACTGCCTACTGCGGCAGCAAGACATCGATTTGGTAGTATAGGTCCCTTACAACGGAGGAGTGGGCCCTACGGTGCCTAAGGTTAGTATACCAGAAGAAGACAAAAATCCGAACTCAGAGCTGAAGAGCATCACGTCAGATATTGTCTTACTCCCACTTAAAAGTGAGAAACTCGAGTTTAGGGTTTATGAATGAATGACAGATATAGCATACACAAAAACTACCCACATTCTTTTTAAAATCCATCGAACAGTATTTTAGAAAAAATTAAATTCAAATTAATGCTAGAAATGCCAAAATACCACGTGGAATTAATTAATAGACATGACTCTCAATTTTCTCCCAGAGGATTCGCCAAGCTGTCGCGGCCATTTTTTGAAAGCTCGCTTTTTAAGTTTGGAATAAAAAACAGCCTGACAATCGAAATATGAAAAATCAGGATTTTGACAAATTTTATCTTAATTTTCCATTTTTAATCAAAATCCCTTTTATTTGATGAAAAATTAGTTTTGAGTCGCCACCGGCCACTTTGGTAGGCTGGACACCATAAAAATGCACCAGAGATTCTTTTTGAAAAGTTCAGGTTCGGGAGTCGGTTACGTGTAGGGAAGGGTATGCACCCCCTAGGAACGCCCGTTATCGGTACCTTATTAATTACACGTGGCATTTTGGCATTTCGAACATTAATTTGAATTTTATTCTGAATGGGAGTATCCTTTTGTAAGAAAATACATTTTGATCTAATATGATTATGAAACATCCAAGTACATTAGGACAATTCAACTTATATTCGGAAAATGTACCTCAATACAAAAGGTTTAATGCATGATTTATTATTGTCTTGTCATTTTTAAGTAAACCCTAATTAGGCTCTATTAATTGCTTTAATTAAAATTCTATGAATGCTATTAATTTTGGACATAAAAGAGAACACCCAAAATAATATTGGGCACTTTCTTTATCGAGCCCAAAAAATAACAACATTCTTAATTAGAATGACACTAATTATTCACCCTATTTTTATTTTACTTATTAAATTTACCTAATTAGTGATTTATTTCCATTTTTAAGTTAAAGTAGAAAATTGAAACTTTTATTGGAATGTTCATTGGTTAACATCACTCTACATTGTGACACAAGCCAATATTGAGCATTCTAACATTGTTTCAAATATCTACTTATTTTCTAAAATGATCTTCCTATTCAATTATTATTAGGTGAACTACACTAATGGCTCTAATTTAATCTAGCATGTGATTAATTGTCTAAACAATATATGGCATGGTACTTTAAAAAAAATTCAAGCATATGTATTAATTACATAATTAAAATAAAACAATTAATTAAAACAATTAATTAAAACAATTAATTAAAACAATTAATTAAAGAAATTAAATAAAGCAATTAATTCTGGAAAGGACTGAATTGAATTAAATTGCATCTTAGGCCACCAAATTACAAATGAATAGGTGACTAAATTGAAAAGAAAACAAAACGTAAAAACCAAAATCTAAAAACCCTAAAATTTAAGCCCGGACCCATTAACCAAGCCCAAACTAATTACCTAGGCACAAACTACTGACCCATGCCTAAACCAAATGTTTTAGGTCGTTCGGGTCACGGACCCGTATCCAAACCCATATAGAAACGCGCAGATCCTTTGTGACCCAGCTCCCCAAAACGGAACCGTTCCCAACTCGGTATAAATGGCCCTAAACCGAGTTGGAACGGTCATTTGATCCTTTCTCTCTCTCTCTCTCTCACCTCAATTCTCTCTCACTCTAAACTCTTGGAACCCAAACACCAAAAACTCGAAAACCCAAAGCCTATCTCGATCAAAACCCCTATTTTTGCCTTAGTTCTTCTTTTGTCCTTAAAAAATCCTTCATTCGATCTTCAAAAACACTAAAATTCCTTTCTGAAACTGTTTTTAAAGATCAAACATCACTTTTTTTCAAGAACAAACCTAGAACACATCTAAAACCCTTCATTTGATTTTAAAAACACCTAAGCCCTCTCAGAACTTATTTTTCAAAGATCAAAAACCTTTTTTTCAAGAACTCGTCAAGATTTTTTCCAAAAACATCATTTTAATCCTCATTTTTCCCAAAAATCTTCCCCGACCTGTTTCTTGGCTGTCGGGATGATATCGACCACCGGATATCATCTTTGGCCTCCTCTTTGCTCTTTCCGATGACCGGACCTTCTCCGATCATCTTCTCCGGCATCCCTACAACCTCCGACCACCGTCCATCCTTCTTCTTCCTTTTTTCGATGACCGAACCTTCTCCAGTCATCTTTCCCGGCCAGACCTGGCTTTTTCAGCCACCGTCTACAACTTCGACCACCGCTTCTATCGTCGCCGGAATCCTAAATCTACCCAAGAAACTTCTTTTTTAACCCTAATCCTAGATCTGAGCATTGTTTCATCAGAAACACCCCTCTTCTCCCGATCCTAAGCTATCTACCCGAGACCAGTGACCTCTCATATCTATTTTTGACTCTGATAACGATTCGAACACTCAGTTTTTCACACCGACGACATTTCCGACAGCGGCGAAGCAAGATAAGCTCTCGGTCTCTCTCTTTTTATTTTTTATTTATTTTTATATGTTTTTTAGTTTCGAACCAGATCTGATACTTATAACCGTAGATCTGTTTTATTTACCTTAGATCTAGGTTTTTACAAGTGTTATGGATCTGATTTATACTTAGATTTAGGTTGGAGTTGTGTTTTATGTCTGAGATCTGTTTTTTAGACAGACTTAGGTTTGTTTTTTTTAGGATTTAATTTGTTTTTTATGTTTTCGAACAGGTAAGGAAGGAAAAATAAGGGACATAGGTTTGAAATACCTCGGTTCGGTATTCTGACGGTTCTGGTGAGCTTCCAGCAAGGTCCTTGTGTCTGGTTATCTTCTTCGATCGGTTCAGAATCCTCAAGTAATTTCTCTCTCTCTGTCTTTTCGATTTCATTTTTGGTAATTATTTGGGTAATTATGGTTGCATTAATTACGTTTTTCTCTCTCTTCGCAGGTATTTATACCTGCATTAGGAGTGACGTCATCCTTGCACGGCTGGCGATGTTAGTTGGTCCCAGCTCGGCGAGAATCTGAGTGAAAAAGAATGGGTCAATACCATGCTGACACGTGTCCCTTGGGGCTCAAATTCAAGCGGGAAAAAGAAACACAGATTGGTTCGAAAGGGTTTTTGTGCTTGTTGGGTTGTTAACAGCTGTAATGTGTTGGGTCTGAGTCATTGTGGGTTGTCAACAGTTGTAATTTATTTTAGCTTTTGGTTTGGGCTTTTGTATTGGGCCTTTTGTTATGTATTTGGACTTTGTATTGTTTTTTGGACTATAAAACATTTGAATTTTCTTTTATTATTGTTTTGTTTATTATTATTTATACTGTTTATATATATATATATATATATATATATATATATATATATATATGTAAACCGGGACAAAAATTCAGTTCTATAGACTTCCTCAACAACATGTCTGGTAAATACCAAGTTATATCAATATCAATTCAGGTTAAAAATAAGTTGGGTTCAAAACAAGTCGGGTCAATTAACAGGTCGGGTAAAATCGGATCTCGGGTCGATTCAGTCGGGTAATATCAGGTAATTTGCCAGGTCGGTCTCGGGTTCAGGTTCGTTTCAGTCGGATACAGGTCGGGTTTCGGGTCAAAATTAACAGGTCCGATTCGGGTTCGGGTCGTTTTCAGTCGGATATTGGTAAAAATTAACAGGTCGTTCCTATCAATGTTTTCGTTGATGAGACTTAATATTATCGGATATAATAGGATGAGAAGTGCACTATAATATATAAAATTCATAGGTGAGACAAATTTTTCGGTTACACAATACGGGTAGTGATATTGTGTTGCGAGTGATATGGATAGATTCTATCACCAACGGGCAATGGGGGTAGTGTCATCCCGGCCGATGTGAGATTATGGTGAGGGTAGATTTCACCATGAGACTTGATGGGGCAATGCCATCAAGGTATTCGCATATCCGAACATGAATTGATAGGTGTAGTGCTATCCAAGGATGGGGGTAGATTCCATCCGGGTCACTTGAATGCTAATATATGATATTACATGTATAATGGTTTTTAAATGGTTGTTTGTATAATGAGATTTATACATGAGATTCTGATTTGAGATATGTTTATGATGTTCAAGCATGAGAGTCTTGCATTGAGATTTTGCATTATGGTTAATGTATGAGATTTGTGTTAAATGTTTTATAAATGGTTGTTGAAATTGCTTTGGTTTGAGCAAGCATGAGACTTGAGAAGAGTGTTTTGATGCATATAGTTGTTATGCATGATTCATTTTGAAAATAAACGGGAAAATGCTTATGTTTTGATCAAGCATGTTTTATTAAATGTTTTATAAATAAAAGGTTTGTTATGAAAGCATGATGTTTATGTATCGAACAAGCATGTATTATTTAAATGCTTTAGAAATAATGTGTTTGACTTGCTCTAATATGGATTTCTAATATCAGTTTTAGTTTTAAAACTGCATTGACGTTTTACCCGTTTTGAGTGCACTCACTTGGCATTATATGCTTACACTCTCTTTTCTTCTATCAATGCAGTGAATAAAGCAAGCTTGGGGTCGTGGTCCAAGGCAAGGTGGATTCCAAGACAAATCTATTCAAAGGGTATGGTTACGGAATTAATATTGTTTGTAATAAGGTCGTGTGGGTAGAATGTTGGGATGGATTAGTTATTTGGGAAATGATAAGTTGATTGGTTTTATATTACGTTAGACGATGATTGTATGTATTGATTATTATGTTGTTTTTATTTTAATGTTTTGTATACTTGATAGTTATGATCAAATGATTTTAATGGTTTAAATAATGAATAGATTGATTACTTGTGTTCAATGAGTCATATGCTTTAATCCCTTAATTATTTTATGTACTAGGTTGAGGTCTTGATCATTTGGTGCTTATTGAATAATAATTTATCTTGCTACGAAGCATGCCTTTAGATTACTTGTATAGATATGAATTGTGTTGATTAATTAGTATGTAACTATTTGAGTCTATGTGTTAACGATAATTTAAGATTAGAAGCATGTCAATGTTGTTCGTTAATTTTTAGATAAGTTGTGTTGGAATTCGAATTCTAAAAAATGCATTAGGTGCGGCCAGTGTATTGTAATAGCTGGTGGTTAATTCGATTAACGGATTTTACCGAGGTTGGATACTTTGTAATTTGGTCACCGTAAGTTGTTGCATCAATTGAGTAGGTAAATGATGTCTGTTTGATTTGAGTTTTTGCAAGCATATTTTAAATTGATCTAATTGCTGTGTGAATATGTTAAAAACATGTTAGTCCCTGTATTTTGTTTGTTTTACAATTTAGTCCTTAATTTCGTATTTTGGTAAATTGGATGCTCATTTGTTATCAGTTGAAGCTGAAATTTGACATGTTGGCATGAAATATTATAATTTAATAACCGGTAAACTGAAACTTGTGTAAGTCCTTGTAATTATTCAGATTTACATTTTGGTCCCTAAAGTACTCGTTTTGCAATTGAGTGCCTTATCGATGTTCGAATCGAATGAGAATTGAACCATTGTTGCTATGCACACTGTAACACCCCCTTCTCGGTCTAGTCGAAAACAGGGTCGGAAGGTGATACCGATGATCAATACAATAAACGGTGCGAAAAAATTTCAACTTTAATCTTAACATTTACCCCCAACAACATGCAATAACACAATACCCCAATGTAACTCAATCCAACTAATCCACACAAATTAGTAATTAATCAATTAGGACTAAATATTAATTATTACAAGTTTTAGAGACCAAACTTTAAATTCAATAAGTTAGGGGCCCTTAGATGCAATAGGTTGTACTAGAATGAAATTCACCACAATATTAACATACCTATAAAATTTCATACCATTTGGAGTCCATTAGCTCATTGAATTTGATCTTTCAAAGTTTAGTGTCTAAACTGCGAACATTGCAATTCCTTTAACTAACTTAACTAACCCCGTATCGAAACACCCTAGTGTTGTTTCGAAACGGGTGAACGATAGTCAACCCATGTTAACTTTACCCTTTAGACCGTACCATTACGAGCATGCCCTGTATAGAAATGGGTTGACTTCCTTTGACTTTGACTTTGACCCGTTTCGATACGCTATAAACCCGTATCAAAACGAAAAATTCCAGTGACAAAATGTTTCGAAACGGCCATGAACCGTTTCGATACGCCCTATTCCTCAGGCTCAATTGTGCTTACCTGTATCGAAACACCATCACCCGTTTTAATACGGTCTAACATGTAATGACAGATTTTTCTGGTATTTATTCAATTTGACCTACTGAACGATGTCCAAATGCAACAAAACTTCACACACAATATTTCAATGGTATAAACTACTAGCATGACAAATTTCATGATCATACGAATATGTTTACTATGTTTTGACCTTTATGAGCCAATTATGCACTTTTAAGCTATTTTAAGCCAACTAAAAAGGCCATTTAGAGCCATTAACCATATTACAACATAGTCATCTCACAAACACATCAAAATAGGCATAAACGACTAGTTCGACTACTTTGCCACCTTTCTAGGAGTTTACAAAGTCAAAGTACATTACTTTAGAGCTTGTAGTAACTTCTCTTGCCTTGACAATCTGATCTTTCTACGCACGATCTTTCAACCTGAAATGCATGAGATGAGACACGTTAGGCATGCATTGCCTAGTGAGGTAGTCATAAACGATATGAACATCAATGTAACATGTATCAATATTCATGCTCTCATGCTTATCAATATTAATGCTATGCATCAATAAACAATATTTAGCATATTTATTCATCATTAATCCTTGGATTGAATCAAGATAGTGGATACACAAATTCCTACGCCTCGCCAAGTTAATGAATGGTCTAGTCCCTCTACCTCGCCAATATGACAAATGTCAATACACATCCCTCCGCCTCGCCAAATATATATAGGTCGTAGCCTTAGGACCGTAGTCCACCCGTACACTGAGCTCATGAATTCTATGGCATGCTAATTGTATCCAATGTCCATTCAAATACAAGGTTTCAATGTTCATACTCGTATTCAATGTTCAATGAGAATGTCAATGACCAATGATCTCGATATTATCAATGTTTCATAATCCAATAACAATATCAATATACGATGATTTCTTTACAATGTTTCGATGATAGTAACTATAACAATGACAATGCACATTGACGATGCCAATAACTATGTCCAATGTTCAATAACAAAACTTATCGACACTTACCAAAATGTCCGATTAACATTCCAATGCAATTTCTTCAATGACAATATTAGTTATATGGTCGAAAACAACAATAAAAGATTCGGGATGGCTTTTTTCCTAATCCCGAGACTCCGACTACACTCACCTTGACACTCCGAAGCTTTCAAGGCTCTCGGATAACAATCTCGTTGTTCCTAGCTTTGGATGGAGACGATGGATGCTCTTTATCAACTTCTTGAGCTAGGAAATTAATAGAGAGATTTTTAGGATCGATATTACGACATCAAAATCAATATAACAATATCAAAATCGATATTCGATTTAAATATAGATGACAACGGTGAGGTATCCATGGATAGTCAAAACCCTAGCTTAAGATTAAGCTTGATAGATCTATGGAATCCAATAACCGATTGAGGAATATAGCTTACCCGATCGATAGCAAAGATTCGATATTTATAAAACGAAGAGAAAGTGAAGCTCAAAACTTTCTTCAATGGAGGTGTGTGCTTGAAGAAAGAAGATGATGAAGATAGAGGTGTTTGCTTTAAGTTCTCGGGTAAGCTCTCTAATTTCTTTTTCCTTTTGTTTTGTATAACATATATGTATTCCTTTAAATTGGCTTTCCTTTAGGTGAAGCAATTTCACTAGATTCTCCCATGTTGGGGCATTAGTGATTGAGAAGGGGCTAATCGTAAGATTAGTCCCACGATTCTCAAAGCCTCATAGTTTTAACTCCCAAATTCCCAATTTCCACAAATCAAACACTTTAATACTTTGATTTTATCCAATAGGTTCCAATAACGACCAAGCCTCTGGTGGGCACTATCAAGTTCAACGTCGACGCCGCTGTGTCCGGCAGTTATGGCGGGGCTGGAGTAGGGGGCATCCTGCGTGTTCACACGGTTGCTGTACTGATGAAATTTTCTGAAAATATTGGACTGTCGGACGCTACTGGTGCTGAGCTAATAGCCATATGGAGAGCATGCCAACTCCTGATTCAAATGATTGGGGTTCCTAATGTCGAGCGAATCATAGAAACGGATAGCTTCCTAGCAGCATCGTGGATTGGAAACCCAGTTTCATGTCCGTCTTGCTTCAAAGATCTTGTTCTTAAATGCACATCTGCAGCAAATAGTGCGAAATGCAGGGTTACCTTTGTATACAGGGAGGAAAACACCTCTGCCCATGCGTTGGCAAAAGAAGGCATCAGAAGAAAAGAAAACATGGTTTGGGTGGCAGAGCTGGGCACTGCATAAGGACGTATGAACCGTGCAAGGTTCGTTAGATGAGCAGCAGTAGGAGTTTCTGTTTGTACCAAACTGTTATCAACCCTTGTTTCATTATTTGCCGAGTGTATTGCGAAACTTTCGAACCCGATACGTTGCACTCTTTTTCCTCCACCTAGGTTTAGGGAGGTTTTTTAATGAGGCACGTGTCGAGTTCTCTTTTTCTCATTTCCATTGAATAAATGATCGAAACCTTTCAAAAAAAAACTCAATTAGAATCCCATATCAATGATTAACTAGTCAATGCTATATTTGGACTTTATCAATAAAAAATTTCCGATCACTGGAACCCAATTCTGACTAGACCAGATTTTGGGGTGTTACAACTCTCCACCTTAAGAAAAATTCGTCCTCGAATTTTTACCTGAACCGAAGAGATGTGGATACTTTGAGGAAGGCTTTTTCACCAACTTCGTACTCGATGTCTCTTCTCTTGAGATCAGCATAAGCCTTTTGTCGATCAAAGGCAGTCTTTAAACGATCATGGATAATGGCGACCCGCTCTTCATTCTCTCAAAGCAAGTCAAGGCCTAACATCTTTCCCTCGCCAAGCTCCGACCAACATAGTGGAGTTCTACATCGCCTACCATACAATGCTTCATACAGGGCCATTTCGATTGATGCTTGGTAACTATTATTGTGGGAAAATTCGACAAGGGGTAAAGATTTCTCCCAAGTTCCACCAAAGTCAATAATGCATGCCCGAAGCATGTCTTCCAAGATCTGTATAGGGAGGTTCAATAACAATACAAATTTCTAAGGTTTCAGTGGATAAGTTTTTCAATAAGTTACATGGATTACCCTTTCTGACTGGTCGTCAGATTGAGGGTGAAAGGTTATGCTAAGATTAACTCTGGTGCCAAGAGTTCCTTGTAAGGTTCTCCAAAACCGAGATGCAAATTAAGGATCTCGATCGGAGATAATAGACTTAGGTACTCCGTGGATTCAGATTACTTCCTTGATATACAAGTCAGCTAGTTTAGGCATATCGTAGTCCATTCTTACCGATATAAAATGAGCCGACTTCATGAAACGATCTACAATGACCCACATGGCATAATGCTTCGCGAGAGTTAACGGTAAACCACTAACAAAATCCATAGTGATCTTTTTCCACTTCCATTTCGGTGGTTCAATAGGTTGCAATAATCCAGTAGGAGCATAATTTTCTGCCTTAATAGGTTGGCACGTGAGACATTTGGAAATGAAATCAACTATGGCCTACTTCATGCCTGGCCACCATAGAGTTCACGCAGGTCCTTGTACATCTTTACAGACCCGGGGTGAATAGAAAAATAACTCGAATGAGCTTCAGAAAGAATATCGGTGTGAAGAGATTCATCATTAGGCACACAAACTCGGTCATGGAAACACAAGAGTCCTTCAGAGTTAATTCTGAAGTCAGGGTTATACGATAGCTTAGAGATAATGGATTGAAGCTCGTGATCTTGCTCTTGCAAATCCTTGATTCGTGAAACGATGGTGGACTGAACTTGGAGTTCAGCAATATTACGATGAGTTAATGTACTACGTAATACAACGAAGCTTCTGAAGTCGGAAGTGGGCGTTAATTGCTCAAGGGGTTACAATATAGCAATATTACGATGAGTTAATGTACTACGTAATACATTTATCTCCAAATTTATTGTCAATGCTTACTAGGCAAATGTTTGCGGCTGAGCACATCAGCTACAATGTTAGCTTTGCTCGGATGGTAATCAATGACAATATCGTAATCTTTAAAGAGTTCCATCCACCTTCGTTGCCGAAGATTCAACTCCTTTTGAGTCAATAGGTACTTAAGACTTTTATGGTCGGTGAAGAGATAGCATTTTTCTTCGTAGGGGTAATGTCTCCAGATTTTCAATGTAAAGACAACTGCAGCCAATTCAAGGTCATGAGTGGGATAATTCATTTTTTGTGGCTTAAGTTTTCTCAAAGCATAATCGATAACCTTGCCTGCTTGCATTAATACATATCCTAACCTTAGATGTCATGTATCACTGTAAACTGTATAGTCCTTTCTGGAGTCGGGTTGGGTTAGGACGGGTGCATGAGTCAATACTAGTTTCAACTGATCGAAACTTCGTTGTTGAACCCCGATCCAAACAAAAGGAGATTTTTTCCTCAATAATTTAGTCAAAGGAGCGGCTATCATAGAAATTCCTTTCACAAACCTACGATAATAGCCAGTAAGTCCAAGGAAGCTTCTGACTTCACCAATGTTCTTCGGTGGGTGCCAATCTACAATAGCTTGAATTTTCTTTGGGACCACTTGAATACCCGAAGCTAACACAATATGTCCTAGAAAGGCAACTTCGGTGAGCAAAAACTCACACTTTGAGAACTTCGCGTACAACTGCTTCTCTCTTAAGGTCTGAAGCACAATACGAAGATGATCTTGGTGTTCCGCTTCATTCTTGGAGTAGATCAATATGTCGTCTATAAACACCACTATGAATTTGTCAAGATAAGGTTGAAAGACCCGATTCATCAAATCCATAAAGGTTGTCGGTGCATTGGTTAACCTAAAGGGCATCACCAAGAATTTGTAGAGTACATATCTTGTACGGAAGGCAGTCTTTGGTACATCACACTCCTTAACTCTCATTTGATAATAGACCAACCTTAAATCGATCTTGGAAAACACAGAGGCATCTTTTAATTTGTCGAACATGTCGTCTATTATAGGCAATGGATATTTATTCTTGATGGTTACTTTATTCAATTGTCGATAGTTAATACACAATTGCATAGAACCATCTTTCTTCTTAACAAAGAGAACTGGAGCTCCCAGGGCAAAGAGCTCGGTTGAATGAAACCTTTGTTCAATAAGTCTTGAATTTGAGCCTTTAGTTCTTTTAATCTACAGCTACCATACGATATGGTGCAATAGAAACTAGAGCAGTCCCAGGTTGCACCTCGATGCCAAACTCCACTTCACGGGTTGGGGGCAATCCCGAAAGTTCATTAGGGAAGACATCAGAAAATTCACATACAATGTCAATGTCTTGTAGTTGTGCTTCGCCTTTGGATTCCAATGTCAAAGCATACAATGATGTATTCTTCGCATTTATCAGAACGACACTTTCTTTGCCCAAACCTCAAAGATACAATTTCCTCTTACAACAATCTACCCATGATTGATGTTCACTAAACCAATCTAAGCCTAGGATGACATCGAATTCATGGATCGGTAAAGCCAACAAATTGGCTGGAAAAGGAATCATTTGGATCATTAAGGGGCAGTTCTTGCACACTACCCTTACGGTGACACAATCTCTTAGGGGATTGGTTACAGAAATTCTCGATGCTATTGGTTCGAAAGACGTATTATACTTCTTAAATACAATGGTAATTATAAAAGAATGAGTAGAACCAGGGTCAACCAATGCATATAAAGAATGTAAATATAGCTCGATGGTACCTGCAATGACATCAGGTTCATCCTCTTCTTCTTTTCTCCTCACATGATACATTTGGGCAGGAGCTTTTGAATCTTGATTATTAAAGGGTTTCCCTGGACCACTCGATCGCCCAAAAGTTCTAGATGATCCTTGCTTCGATCCTTTACCTCGAAAGGATTGAGCAGGAGAAGCAGTAGTAGCCGGTGTGACAACAGATTTGGTTGATTCAAAGGTCAGTCACGAATAAAGTGACCCTGCTCACCACAATAGTAACAAGCTCCAGTCTGCTTACAACATTTGACCCGTTGGGTGCTTGTTCTAACAATAATTGCAAAGTGGATGTTGGTTGCCTCGGTTTGAACCTTCAGTGCTATCAACGGACGATGCTTTAGCAAAAGACTGCGTCACGGACTGAGGTCTCTCAATATTTCTAGAACAGGGGTGTGGATAGATATTCAGTTTGAGACCTTGATATCTCCCTTTCTTGTTCCATCTCGGAGGTCGAAAATCATCCCTGAACCTCTTCTCAGACTTTCCAGACCCACCAGCTTGTTGAGCCTTCTGTGCAGCTTCGGTGGCTTTAACTTGATTCACAAGGTCATGGAAATCAGAAATGCTTAACGCGGTGAACATAGGGCGTAGTTCATCATTAAGCCCTGTAATGAACATCTGGCACTTTTCTTCCTCTTTCTTATTGTACTTAGCACCGTATCTACAGTACTTGCAGAAGTCATAGATGTACTGTTCGATCGGTCGCCCGCCCTGTTTGAGGTGAAGGAAAATTCTTCACCTTTCAGCAATGTAAAATTTACTGATATACTTCTTGCGGAATTCTCTAAGGAAGAACTCCCAAGTCACCGTGTCCACTGAAATTTTCAAAATGGTAGTTTCCCACCAATGGAGAGCCTCATCGGCTAGCAATGCAATGGCGCACTCAAGCTTGTGCTTGTCCGAGCACTAAAGTTGCTTATTTAGAATCCGCAAGGTGTTGTCCAACCAATATTCGAAAACTTCAAGGTTGTCATCATCTTGCCCGGTAAAAGTATAAGCTCAGTACTGTGAAAGATTATAAATAGGTGCTCGAGTGGGTTGAACAACAAGAACGATATGTTGCACAATTTTTTCGACCCTCAAAGCAGTCATAAACTGCCTGAACATGTCGGCCATGTTCTTATAACACTCAGCCTGAGTGGTTGGTGCTGCAGGCTCGGTACCCTGTACAAGAGGGTCCTCTGGTTGCGGTGGGTTCTGAGGATTTCCTCCTCTAATCTCCTCGCCATGTTTCGAGGAGCCAATAGCAAGCTCGTCTATGTGAGCTTCATTAGTCTCAAACATATCTATATGAAAGATCGGATTAGTCGACAAGTCACAATATACGCAATATAAAACTCCTAGGTGGCAAAGTAACACAATAGAAATGCAACAAGCTTTAGTTTAGTCCTAGAATCAACTAAACTCTAGCTCTGATACCACAAATATAACACCCCCTTCTCGGTTTGGTCGAAAACCGAGTCGGAAGGTGATACCGATGAACAATACAATAAACGGTACGAAAAATTTCAACTTTAATCTTAATATTTACCCCAACAACATGCAATTACACAATACCCCGATGTAACTCAATCCAACTAATCCATACGAACTGATAATTAATCAAGTAAGACTAAATTATAACTATTACAAGTTTTAGGGACCAAACTGTAAATTCAATAAATAGGGTCCTTCAATGCAATAGGTTGTACTAGAATGAAATCCACCACAATATTAACATACCTATAAAATTTCATACCATTTGGAGTCCATTAGCTCATTCAATTTGATCTTTAAAATTTCAATGACTAAACTGCAAACATTACAATGCCTTTAACTAACTTAACTAACCTTGTATCGAAACACCCTAGCGTTGTTTCAAAATGGGTGAACGATAGTCAACCCCTATTGACTTTACCCTTTAGACCGAACCGATATGGGCATGCCCTGTATCGAAACGGGTTCACTTCCTTTGACTTTGACTTTGACCCGTTTCGATACGCTATAAACCCGTATCCAATGTCCATTCAAATCCAAGGTTTCAATGTTCATACTCGTATTCAATATTCAATGTTCCATGAGAATGTCAATGACCAATGATCTCGATATTATCAATGTTTCATAGTCCAATAACAATATAAATATTCGATGATTTCTTTACAATGTTTCGATGACAATAACTATAACAATGACAATGCACAATGACGATACCAATAACTATGTCCAATGTTCAATAACAAACTTATCGACACTTACCAAAATGTCCGATTAACAATCCAATGCAATTTCTTCAATGACAATATTAGCGATATGGTCAAAAAGAACAATAAAAGATTTGAGAAGGCTTTTCGCCTAGTCCCGAGACTCTCGCTACACTCACCTTGACACTCCGAAGCTTTCAAGGCTCTCGGATAACAATCTCGTTGTTCCTAGCTTTGGATGGAGACGATGGATGCTCTTTATCAACTTTTTGAGCTATGAAATCAATAGAGAGATTGTTAGGATCGATATTACGACATCAAAATCAATATAACAATATCAAAATTGATATTCGATTTCAATATATATGACAACGATGAGGTATCCATGGATAGTCAAAACCCTAGCTTAAGATTAAGCTTGATATATCCATGGAATCCAATAATCGATTGAGGAATATAGCTTACCCGATCGATAGCAACGATTCGATATCAATAAAATGAAGAAAAAGTGAAGCTCAAAACTTTCTCCAATAGAGGTGTGTGCTTGAAGGAAGAAGATGATGAAGATAGAGGTGTTTGCTTCAAGTTCTCGTGTAAGCTCTCTAATTTCTTTTTCCTTTTGTTTTGTATAACATATATGTATTCCTTTAAATTGGCTTTCCTTTAGGTGAAGCAATTTCACCAGATTGTCCCATGTTGGGACATTAGTGATTGAGGAGGGGCTAATCGCAAGATTAGTCTCTCGATTCTCAAAGGCTCATAGTTTTAACTCCTAAATTCCCAATTTCCACAGTTTAGTCACTTTAATACTTTATACTATCCAATATGTTCCAATAACAATAATTTAACTCAGTTAGAGTCTCATATCAATGATTAACTAGTCAATGCTATATTTGGACTTTATCGATACAAAATTTCTGATCACCGGAACCCAATTCCAACTAGACCGGATTTTGGGGTGTTACACTCACATTAGGTCTTAATAATGCATATAGACAAGTTAAAAGAAAGAATGGACCGTAATTTGATTAAAAATGTTCGGGTTTGCTTCGGCAAACCTAATGTGATCTTCTTGGTTTGGATCTAACGACTAGGTCGGGTCAAGGGAGTTACATTGATAAATTGGCAAAAAGAATAGGATACATTGAATTCATTCACGTGTCTAGACAAGCAAATGTGCTAGCATATTGCCTTGCGAAGGAAGGAGTGTCTCGTCCATCTCTCTTTAAAGCATGGTGGTAGTTTGAGGGACTAAAAATTATGTTTTTGAGTTTGATGAGTCCTTTTCGTTGTTTTCATTGTAGTAAGTGGGTAAGTTGGTCTGTCTTGTGTCTATTTAACTCAGGTTTGGGGTGATTGTTGGATATCTTGGGGGTGTTGGAGAATTGTTAGGGTGTTTTTTTCTATGACCTATTTTTGGTCACTTAACTTTAAAAACGACCAATATACTCACTGAATTTTATACATTGACCTATTTTGATCACTCTCTGATGACATGGATTATTTTATTATGACATGTCATTTTTATTAATATTAAATGCCAAATGCAATTTATAATAAAAAAATAAAAATCCCAAATCAAACCCAAACCTAGACCCCTAATTATAACTCTCCTCTCCACCCTCGACGGCCTCACCTTCACACCGACCAACGGTGGCTTATCGACGGCCTCAACCCCAAATCACAACACTATGAGAAGCGAGGCCGAACAGAAGAGTAGCATAAGCAGCAGGGGCAACAATATGGTGAATTAAACAAGTGAAATGATTAAAACTGGACTTGCTAAGTTATGAATCAATATGGTTATTAAAATGTTCCAGCTGGACATCTTTGACGCTTGAGCAACACAAGCAACTCTTCGTAGCTAATGGACGCCAAATAATTCTCAAATTTTCAGCCTGTTCTGGAGCTGGCATAACCATTCTAAAGATCCAGCAATGGAAAACAAACACTGTCAATTTGATTTGGGGTTTGGGTATTTTTTCATTGAAGAAGATGGATTTAATTTGGGGTTTTGAGTGTTTCATGTGTTTGAGTTTTTTTTCTTTTTTAAATCACATATGACATTTAATATTAATAAAAATCACATAATAATAATAATAATAATAATAATAATAATAATAATAATAATAATAATAATAATAAGAAGAAGAAGAAGAAGAAGAAGAAGAAGAAGAAGAAGAAGAAGAAGAAGAAGAAGAAGAAGAAGAAGAAGAAGAAGAAGAAGAAGAAGAAGAAGAAGAAGAAAAGAGATGGCCAATAGCGAAAGAAATGATTTGTAAAAAAACCAGTTTAGGATACCAAAATTCCAAGAATCCAAACAACCTACTTTCCATCGATGAGAAGAATGGAATTAAAAGAATATGAGAAGAAAGGAAAAGTTAAGATGAGAAAAGAAGTAGAATAGCCAAGAGAAGAACTGCTACAACATTTCCATTAATTTTTCAGAAAAGGTTATAAAAAAAGAAAACACGCTCTTTTAACCCTACAAACTCAAACACAGCTAGCATTTTTAACAAAATTTAAAATACTAAATCTAACAACATTCAGATGTTTTAACTCTGTCTCTAACATTAAAACGCCGTTGTTGTATTTTACTACAAAATAAGCTCGTTACAAATGAAAGCTATCAAATGTTGAAAACAATAACCTTGTGAAGAATTGCACCGGTTGACGAAGAAGAAAGTGTGAAGATAGAACTAAGAATAAATGTTTTGTAGAAGCCATTCTCTTATTGATAATGCTTTCAAGGTATTTAAAATTATGAATTTTCTTTTTATGATTTTAAAGAAAAAGAATATTTTTATTGTTTTCCCTCAAGATTGCAATTTGCAATATAAAACATAGCATCACCCATGAAACCCTTTCATTTCTTGTAAAACAAAGCCAGATTTATATATGCTGGCTCTTTTGATACGTGCGTACAGACTCATTTTCTATGACAAATTCACCGTCATTCCGTGACCCAAAGAAGCATAATATTGCAAATCACGATTCCCTTCCACCAATTCTGGAACATTAAGTGTGGCAGCCTCCATTGCCTTGACACATTTGTCAACTTCGGGGCCAATAAGAGAAATATCATAGTTTGCACTCATAGCATCTGAAGCCAGTTCAGGACCTACCATTTTGAACTCGTTGATAACATTCCTATAAACCTCCGTGCAGGTCTTGAGAGCGGTAAGGGCCGCCGGAGAACTCGGCTTCTTCATCATTTCTTCGATTAAAGGGAGCGTCTTCTGAGCTCTGGCCGCCCCATCTGTCATGGTGATTTCAACAAGGTTGTTAACGTTGGTGGCCGCAGTAGCTTGGGGACTGGAAAGAGTTTTCAAGCACCCTGCTTGGTCATTGATGGCGCTGTCGCTGCATACTTTGGCGACGAGTTGTTGATCGGCGAATACCATATGAAGAGAAAAGGCATTGAGGGACCAGAATAATATTGTGAAAATGATAATAAAATGAGTCTGAGACGCCATTTTTTTGTTTTATTTTTTTGAAAGGGTTTTACAGTGGATGTATGCACGTTTGGTTATGGGATGAATGCATCGATCAATATATAAGGATTTTTTCAATAGAGTTCATCTGGTATGACAAACGACAACCACACATTCCTTCTGATTTCAGAGTTGATGGCTAAGAATTAGGATACAATGTTGAATTTGCCGTTTTCCAGGTCAATTTTTCCCAGGATATTTACTATTTCTCATCGTTTTATTAATAATAGTATTTATTATTTAAATTTGCCATAATACCAAAAAATCCCCTAATGTTTAACCGAATAATTATTTTCGCCCCTATTCTTTTTGTTGAAGTAATTTAGCCCTCAACGTTTCATTTGAGGTCAAAATAGCCCCTCCATGAATGTAAATTGTTCGTCAACTGACGATAAACAACTTGAAATGACTTGACGGAATGACATGTTTGCCTATATGACACCGTTATCGCGGCGTGCACTGCCATTTAGGTTTTCCACGTCATTTCAAGTCATTTGTCGTTGGTTGACTAACAGTTTTCATCCACATAGGAGTCATTTTAACCCAAAATGAAACATTAAGGGCTAAATTGCTTCAAAAAAAATATGGCCAAACTGACAATTCAGTCAAATGTTAGGGGCATTTTTTTGCATTATGCCTTTAAATTTTGTTAATTTTTCATTTGGATAAAGTATACAAATGGTCATTAAACTATTCGGAAAAAAAATGGTCATCAAATTTTCAAAAGTAACATAACGGTATTAAACTTTGATTTTTGTTACAAAACGACCACTGGACGGTTAACTGCGCTTAAAAAGGTGACATGGCAATTAAGAAAATCTTTATTATAGCACTTAGTCTTCCAAGTATGCGCATTCAATTAATTTAGTTTTAATTTTAAAAAATTAATAAATGTACCTTTATTATTTACAATTTTTTTTTAATTTAATCCTATTTTAATGAAAAATAATCAACATCTGGTTGGAAGAAAATAAATGAAAATAATTGTAAGTGTGAGAATTTAAACCAAGATAATGTAAGTAGAATAAAGCATACTTAACCACCAGAGTTAAACCTTGTTTTATTATAAAAACAATAAAAGTTATATGGATTATTATTATCATATACATTGGCAGTGGAAAATAAAGTTTATATAAGCGGGGTTATTTAGGGGTTTAGGATTTTAGTTTAGGGTTTAGAGGTTAGGAGTTTATGTTGTAGGGTTTAGAATTTAAGATTCATGGTTTAGGGTTGGTGGTTAAATATTTAGGGTTTTAAGGTTAAAATTTTAGATTTTAGATTTAGGTTTGAAAATAGGCATGCTTGTGTAAACTTTTTTTACACTAGCAGTGTATCAAATATTAATCCATATTATATATATATACACACACATATATATATATTATTGATTCTTATGGTTGAAAAATAGGGAAATTCTAAGGTGAGGCGTCTTAGGATGTGGCTAAAATGAGGCGGCTACATAAATTCTTACTGTTTTTGTAATAATTTGTGTAAGACAGGTAATAATTTAAGTAACTACATAAATTGTTATCAACTTGGTAAGATTTTGTGTAGATTTTGTCTTAGGTAAGAATTTGTGCAACTGCACAAATTCTTATATTATAACCTAAATTCTTACCACTTGGGTAAGAATTTGTGTAGATTGTAAAAGTTTGTGAGAATTTGTGTAAATTCGCCTCATTTTAGTTGCATCCTAAGGGTGCATGTCCTGAAAAATTAACTTGCTTTTGCTTTTCCTCGATCTTTGTGTGTCAAAACTAATGTTTTTCACCTAATTTTTAATCCATGGCCCCTAAAACATACTTCCTCTGTTCCACTAAAATTATCATATGTTGACATTTTCCTGGTCAATTTTTTAACTTTGACTATAGTTTATTTAAATATTTTAATTAATTAAATTTTATAAAAACATATTTTAAAACTACTTGATTGAAAGTTTTTAAAATAAAATTTTTCATATTTTTATCAATAATAAATTTTAAATTATAAGAGGTCAAAGCTGAAAAATTTTGACCAAAAAAATATCAACATATGACAGTTTTAGTGGGATAGAGGGAATATTTTAATAATCCTAATATTGGTTCATATCTCTGTTCGGTCAATCATCCCAAACCACAACTTTTAAAAATTTACCGTTTTCTAGGTCAATTTTTCTACAGGGTGTTTACTATTTATCATTGTTTTATTATAGGGTACCCGGCTTGGTCAAATATTTTTTAGAGAAATATTTTATTTTTAGAAACTTGGATCAATATGCAACAGGTCGAGTCATTCAAATTGAGTAATTTTGAACATCCCTAGCGACAATAGTATTTTGGTAAAACTAATATTTAATTTTTGATATAACATGTAATTCAAGGATTAATTGCAAAGTAAATAAATTTTTAAATAATCAAAATACTCAATTTTGACAAGTACAATTTATACTTAAAATGTTTTCAAGTCAAAACTTAAACCCCATAAATTTTTCTAAGTGTTTCAAGGCTAAAATATACAAAATCGCCCACATGTTTCGAAACACCCTCAAAGTGTTTCGATACGTTTTGCTACTGGAAACGTCTGTTTTGAAACAGCTCACACTCGTTTTGATACGACCTTCAACTGTGCTTTTGATTTTTAAGCATCATTTCGAAACGACTCACACTCGTTTCGATACAGGGGTTAAATAATTTTAAAATTAGGCATTAAATGAACTCGTCGTTACTTGTCAGAAACTGAATTTTAAAGATTTGGGTAAGTGTTTCGATACACCCCTAAGCTGTTTCTAAACACCAATTTAGAGTTTCAAAATATTTCGATATGGCCTTCTTTTTGCACTTACTGTTTTGATACGGCCTATAATCGTTTCGATACGAGCCTATTTTACACATAACGACTCTTTCTTTTTTGAGTGTCCGTTTCGATATAGGGGTCTCGTGTTTCGATACGACTAGTTGCAAAACTGCATTTATGGAGGGAAGAGAGAGCCCCAACGGCTCTATCGATAATCTCAAACTTCCAAACGGCTAGAAATCAATGAGAAGGTATAAAAACAAATCTCAAAAGCTACAACAACAACCATTGAGCCTTTAAGCAACATCAAAGCATTCAAATCCAAACCTTGATCATTTAGAGTCAAATCTTTGTACCCAACTCAATTGAGTTTATCATTGTAATTTTTATTGAGAGTTTGGGGTGTGATTGATTGTATTTGGGTAAACATCAACCTTTGAGAGGTATTTGTAAGGTTTACCAAATTCATTCTTTGTAAAGAGTGTGTTGGATTAAGCTTTGGGTAGCTTAATCGGTTTTGTAAGGTTTCCTCCTCATCTAAGAAAAGGGAAAGAATCAATTAGTGGATTGGTTGAAAATCCTTAGTGGGAGCTAAAGTAGTAGAGGTAGAGTTCATTTAGGAACTTGAACCACTGTAAATTACCTTGTGTCAAATTTTCGTTCATCCAATTTATCCCTTCAAATTTTTAATCATCAATTCACCCTATATTGGTCATTTGCAATCGTTTGATCAACTCAACAATAGGTATCAGAGCTACACTCATTGGAAGGATTACAACCCTCTTGAGTCCATTCTAGGAGAGTTCAATCAACAACAACTTGAAGCAATGGCATCCACCTCCGGCCCAACCTCTTTGAATCTCAATCCATGTAACCCCCTTAACCCGGCCTAGACGGTTGACCCGAATTAAGAAAGTCACACGGGGAAAACCAAAGTCAACCCGAAAGTCAACCTTGATTAACGATCCTTTTTTTTCTTTTAAACTTGTCTAGATGCACATTAACCCTAGTTATGATCATTCAAACAGCATACTCAAAGATCATAAACATCAGAGATCAAACAGGGACCCAATTGAACATTTACAACTTTAGGGACCAAATTGTAAATTCTGTAAATTATGCGGTCTTAACCCAAATTAAAGTTACCAACTTGTAATTAGTCAAGTTTCATGCTTCTCTGTCAAATTTCAGCTCAAAAGGACATTCCAAACTCATACAATTGCACAAACAAGATTCAGGACCAAATTGCAAACATTCAAAAACATTTAACTACCAATGTCAGGCCCCAACGGTCGGCTGTTCCGAAACAGGGAGAGCCTGTTTCGAAACACGGGGTCGTTCCGCAACGCGTATCGAAACGAGGGCTGGCAGAGGGCTTCCCGTTTCAAAACGGTGTCTCCCGTTTCGGACGCCTGGGTTACTACAAGGCACCCGTTCCGAAACGGTAGCCACTGTTCCGAAACGTCCTGCACAGAATGCAGCAAAATGCATGCTTAAACACACAATTGATAAACCATTCTTGCTCCAAATGCTACCAAACTTTACCAGCAACTCATACAACATACATGAGACATATTTGCATCAACCAAACAACATAATATCATCATATATGAAAAGCCCCAATTCTAATGGCATGCTTCCTACACAAGCAAACCATTCAAGCACAAAACCTCCAATTCAAGCATATATTGGCCAATTACAAAAACCAGCATTTCCAACAACATTAAACATACTTAGGGAGTTCAAAACATCTCCCAAAACATCCATAATGGTCCCCCATTGCCAAATGCCAAAAGCTAAAGGTGTACAAGAAAACCTTTCCATACTTGAGCTTAAATCCCACTTGTTTGCTTGCCTTCCTTGCTGCCCTCAATGCACCTTAATGTTCTGCATTATTGGTTTAAGAAAACGAAAGAGAGCGTAAGCAAAAGCTTAGTGAGGAATGCTCATTAAAACCATTCAATAATGCATTTATAAAACACTTTATAAACCATTCTTCAAAACATCATTTATACATGCTTGCAAGCATTCTTAAACAAGCAATACATGCTTCCATATCAATACATGTCATATTGGCCACAAGTGATAAATTCCATCTTTTAAAAACAAGATCAACATAAGACTCACACATGGACTTTTAAACACCATTGTGATCTTACAATTCACAAGGACCACACAAGGACTTTTAACCACCTTTGTGTCCTTTACAAGTTTCACCCCAAGGACTTTTAAACACCTTGGCCCCAAGGACTTTTAAACACCTTGGCCCATGGACTTTTAAACACCATGGCAAGGACCACACAAGGACTTTTAACCACCTTTGTGTCCTTAACAAGAACCATCCAAGGACTTTTAACCACCTTGATGTTCTTAAGTAACAAGGCTCACTCAAGGACTTTTAACCACCTTAGTGACCTTAACAAGAATCACTCATGGACTTTTAACCACCATGAAGTTCTTAGAATCCACAAGGCTCACTCAAGGACTTTTAACCACCTTAGTGACCTTAACCTTTTTCAAAACATCACTTGCCAATATACATCATTATCATCAAATAATCCACTGTTTTAAAGCATTTAACCAAGCCATAAACATCATGCATTTTAAAGCATCAAACCCCGTTTAAACAATGTTCAAAAACAAGGAACTCTTACCTTGAGCTTCCTTCAACATATGGCTTACAAAATCAGTAATAACCATGCTAAATCATGCTTTCAAAACAGAATTTAAAACATGCAATAAACCACATTGCATAACAACCAAACCA
The DNA here is from genome assembly GCA_958450335.1 of Hibiscus tridactylites. Taxonomy (NCBI): domain Eukaryota; kingdom Viridiplantae; phylum Streptophyta; class Magnoliopsida; order Malvales; family Malvaceae; genus Hibiscus; species Hibiscus tridactylites. Next base: position 61,620,882 of record OY288275.1, read on the forward strand.
TGGCCACCACTAGAGAGTTTTTCCGAAAACTTACACTTGAGCTTAGTAAAGTTGTTTAGACTTAGACTAAGCTCCCAAGACATTGGTTTCAAAGCCGAAAACCCAATTTCACTCACCGATTCCACCTCGCCTCTTGCCGAAGCACAATTCAAGCTTCCGGATCACCACCACTTGGATCCAAAGATGACTCCCCTGTTTTAAACACATCAAAGCAGAGGATTAATGCATCATCATGCATTAATAGCTTCAATGAAAGCACCTAAACTCGCTGCTCTCATCCACACTCCAATTTCGGCAACCAAACACAACCGAAAATGCATCCAAACAACTCCTCAACAAAGCCCAGCCATAAACCATCAAAACCAAACATCCTTTATCATCATTTAACATCTAAAAAGAACCTAATAACATCCTTATACCTCCAGCAACATCAGATCCACAAGATCACCTCAAAAACAACCAAGAATCACAAACTAAACTTAGGAAATTCAACCTATCCGGGATTGCATTAATCAAAACTCAATTCCTTATCAAATTAACATTAATTTAACATCAAATTAACACCTCAAATCACAGCTTTAACATATCAAACGAAAATTCATCAAAAATCACCAAATCTTGCATTTTAAAGCCAAGATCCATTACACAACTTAAAAGCCATTTATAAAACATCAATTGAGGATTGAGAACTTAGGAATTTCAGTAAAGAACTGATAGTTTAGAGGAGAAGGACGTTCTTACCTCCAAACTTGAGTTTCTCCTCTTTTAGAACCAAAAAGCTTGAAGAATCAAGTAGCAAATGGTGAGGTTTTGTTGATGTGATGATTAGGAATCAAAAGAGAATTGAAAAGAGAGATTTGAGTGACAAAATCAGAAGAAAATCTCTGGAGAGAAAGTGTTTGGGTTGAGAGAAAATGAGAGAAAAGAAAATAGAAGATTTGAGAGAAAAGTTAGTTAGAATTAGGAAAATATCTTCCCTCCACTTTTCTTTAGTTTAAAAATCAGAAATAATTCATTTAATATCTTAAAAAAATCTGGAGAAACTCCCTTTGGGTAAATAGCTCCTTAAAGATTCAAAGTTTCAATCCTTTCTAAAACAGTCACGCAACTTTCAAAAAATTACATTTTGGTCACTAGCCAAAATGTCACCCTTCCAAACCTCATTTTGTAAAATTGATTTCACAGTTCACTTATATATATTAAAAGAGGATTTTAGAACATTTTTCCATATTTTTAATGCAACCCGAACTAGGCTTTCCTAATTTCACCTTTTTTAGATTCGAACAGCACTTTGACCAAACCGGTCAACGCCCAAACTTCTAAGCCCAAAACCGGGGCGTTACAATCCACCACCAAACCATCATTCTTCAATAGGGATAACTACCCATATTGGAAGAATCATGTGCGACTCTTCATAAAATCCAACGACTACATGGTATGAGACGTTGTAGAAGACGGACCAAGCATTCTTATGAATAGAGATGGTGAAGGAAGATTAGTCGCAAAGATCAAAGCTGAGATGATCGACGAAGATAGAAGACGGTTGCAAGTCAATGATAAAGTCTTGCATATGATCTTTTGTGCTCTCAGTCCCGATATCTGTTCAAAGGTGTCTTCCAGAGAAAGCGCCAAGGAAGTTTGGGATACCCTCGAGACGACATATGAGATAACTAGCGATGTTAAAGAGACAAAGATCGGGCTACTCAATTTAAGCTATGAAAATTTCTAGATGGATCCCGATGAAAGCGTCTCCAAGATGTTTGATCGGTTCTCGGTCATCGTCAACGGATTAAAGGGCTTCAGTGAAGTCATTCCCAAAGACAAGCTAGTTCAAAAACTTCTATATTCTCTTCTGGAATCTTGGGATGCAAAAAGAACGGCCATCATTGAAGCTAGAGATTTGAAGAATATCAAGCTTGATGCCCTTGTTGGATCTCTACTCACTCTTGAGATCATGAAACAAGGAAGGGAAGAAAAGAAGAAGAAAGTTGAGAAGAAAAAGGTAGAGAAGAAGAAGATTGGAATCACACTTAAAGCTTCATACAACAATAGCAATTCGAGTGAAGAGAAAGATGAGGAGATGGTCATGTTGGCCAAAAGATTCACAGGATTCTTGAAGTCCAATAGAGGAAGAAAATTCAATAGAAAATGGGACTTCAAGAATAGGAGTAAAGAATAAGAGAAGAACCAAATCACTTGCTATGAGTTCAAGAAGACGAGCCATATCTGATCGGTGTGCCCTCAATTGAGAAAGAAAAGCTTTAGGAAGAAGAACAAGATCAAAGCTCAAGTGGCAACTTAGAGTGACGAGGAGTCATCGAAGAGGAGGAGGGAGTGGCCAACCTTTGTCTCATGGCATTTGAAGAGGAACCAATGGTAAACCCTAACTCATCATCTCTTACTTATAATGAATTATATGATGCCTATGATGAGTTACAAGATGTTTATGATGAGTTGGTTGAAAAATACAAAGAGTTTATTTTGAAAAATAAGAAAAATATTTTTGATTTGAAGAATCAAAATGAGTCTCTTTCAAAAACCAATTCGGAATTAGAAAAGAAGGTTTTGCATTTGATTAATCTTTCAAATGGTCTCAAAAAGAAAAATCTTGATTTAGAAAAACTTTTTTCCGATTTTCAAGATTATCACACCAAGGAGGTAGATAATCTTAAAACTTCTCTTACTATTAGAAAAAATGGTTTTGAAAAAGCAAGTTCTCCAAAAACCCAATATGTTAAGAGAAAACCATTTTACCCCAAACAAATAAACTTTCAAAAGCAATTTAAAGTAAAAAGAATTAGGAGTGTATGGGTTCCTAAGGAACTCATTGTTTCTAATAATGTAAATGATATTGCTTCTTGGATTCCTAAGGGAACCAAGCTTTTGGGAGCTAACACTCATAGACCCAAAATGATTTGGGTACCAAAATCAAGAAACTAATCTTTGTTTGTAGGGGGACATTGCTACAAGGCCAAAGCTTCAAGTCAAAACACATGGTACCTTGATAGTGGATGCTCAAGACACATGACCGGAGATAAGAGTAGATTCTTGGAGCTTAAACCAAAAAGTGGAGGATGTGTGACATTTGGTGACAACTCCAAAGGGCACATTGAAGGCATAGGCTCCATTGGTAATCTCTCATATACATTCATTGAAAATTTGTTATATGTCAATGGTCTAAAAACATAATCTTTTGAGCATTAGTAAACTTTGTGATAAAGGCTTTAATGTTCATTTTGATAAAAATGGGTGTAAAATTGTGAACATTAAAACAAATAAAATAATGCTCATTGGTCATCGCTTAGGAAATATTTATATGGTGCATTTAGATAACATACATTCACCTCACATGTTTAGTTGCACATGATGAGAATGATCCATGGTTGTGGCATAGAAAACTTGGGCATGCTAAGGGGAACAAAAGAGAGCATCATTTAAACATATTAATGATGTTTCAACTAGTGGGGTATTACAACTAATCTACATTGATTTATTTGGGCCTATTAAAACTATGAGCTTGGGCGGTAAGTCATATGCATTTGTATTGGTAGATGACTTTTCTAGATACACTTGGGTTGTATTCTTAAGTACTAAGAATGAGGCTTTAGAAAATTTCATTACATTTACAAAAATTACCCAAAATGATCTTGATCATAAAATTTCACACATTAGAAGTGATCATGGAACCGAATTTCAAAATATAGGATTTGAAGATTTTTGTAATGAAAATGGTATTAGCCATAATTTTTCGGCTCCTCGCACTCCTCAACAAAATGGGGTAGTTGAGAGAAAAAATAGAACTTTAGAAAAAATGGCTAGGACTATGCTTTGTGAAAACAACTTACCTAAGTATATTTTAGCAGAAGCCACTAATACGACTTGTTATATTATTAATAGAGTAATGATTAGGCCTATTTTTTAGAAAACACCTTATTAGACTTTAAAATTCAAAAATCCTAACATTAGCTATTTTCACCCATTTTGTTGTAAATGTTTTGTTTTAAACAATGGAAAAGACAAGTTAGGTAAATTTGATGCTAAAAGTGATGAAACAATATTTTTGGGTTATTCTCTAAACTCTAAAGCTTATCGTGTATTTAATAAAAGAAATTTGGTTGTTGAAGAGTCTATACATGTTGTTTTCGATAATAACATCCTTCCGAGGAAGGAATCTTGTGATGATGATGATTAGGGATCATTGAAGCCATTGATAGAGGACAAACATCAAAGGTGGATGAGATTTCAACCAAAGAAGAAGATGCACAAGATCCACCTTTTAAAGCCTTGAATGACTTGGCTCTTGAGGAAAAGGAGGTGACATACCCAAGGGAGTTCAACTATGTCAAAGGTGGTGAAATCTTGGGCGATCCATCCAAGGGGATAACTACTAGATCCTCTCTCAAACTAATGAACCATGTTGCATTTATTTCATGCATTGAGCCTAAAAATATCAAAGAAGCATTAAAAGATGATTTTGGGATTTTGGCCATGCAAGAAGAACTTAATCAATTTGAGCGAAGTAAAGTATGGACATTAGTTGAAGGCCTAGTAATCAATCTACTATAGGAACTAAATGGGTCTTTAGGAATAAACTAGATGAGAGTGGTAACATAGTGAGAAACAAGGCTAAGCTTGTTTCTCAAGGTTACACTCAAGAAGAGGGAATTGATTTTGATGAAACATATGCACTCGTAGCTAGAATGGAAGCTATTAGGATGCTTCTAGCATTTGCATGTTACCATGATTTCAAGATTTTTCAAATTGATGTAAAAATTGCTTTTCTAAATGGTTTATAAATGAAGAAGTGTATGTTGAACAACTACAGGGTTTTGAGGATCCTAAATTTCCAAATCATGTTTTTAAATTAACCAAAGCTCTTTATGATTTGAAACAAGCTCCTAGAGCTTGGTATGAAAGGTTTTCAAAGCTTTTGATTGAAAAAGGCAAGGTGGACATTACACTTTTCATAAAAAGATATTGTAATGACATTTTACTAGTACAAATTTATGTTGATGTTATCATTTTTGGTTCTACTAATGAATGTTATTGCAAAGAATTTTCTAAGCTAATGCAAGGTGAGTTCGAGATGAGCATGATGGGGGAGCTCTCATTCTTTTTGGGGCTCTAAATCAAACAAAGAAAGAATGACACCTTCATCAATCAAGCAAAGTACGTGAATGATATGCTTAAAAAGTTCAGCTTGGAGAATGTAAAGCCTCAAGCCACTCCTATGAGCTCTTTTATAAAGCTTGACAAAGATGAAGGAGGTAAGTGTGTCGATTCTAAGCTTTATAGATCTATGATAGGTTTTTTGCTTTACCTTAACGCAAGTAGATCGGATATTATGTTTAGTGTCTGCTTGTGTGTTAGGTTCCAAGCTAGTCCTAGAGAATCACACTTAGTAGCCATTAAGAGAATTTTTAGATACCTTAGAGACACACCTAACTTATGTCTTTGATATCATAAGGATTCTTCCTCTAGCCTTCATGCTTATTCAGATGCGGATTATGGGGGATGCAAAATAGATAGGAAAAGTACCTCTGGAACATGTCAATTCTTATGTAGTATGCTCGTATCTTGGTTCTCTAAGAAACAAAATAGCATAGCCCTTTTCTACCACCGAAGTGGAGTACATGCCCTTAGGAAGTTGTTGTGCTCAATTCTTTTGGATGAAGCAACAACGCTAAGATTATGGTATTCAAGTAGATGCAATACCCCTTAGGTGTGACAACACTAGTGTCATTTGTCTCACTAAGAATCTCATCCAACACTCTAAAACCAAACATATAGAAATTAGACATCATTTTACTAGAGACCATGTTTTGAAAAATGATGTTGTTCTAGAATATGTTGACACCTTGAACCAATTAGCGGATATATTTACCAAACCTTTAGATAAAGAGGGTTTTTGGACCCTTAAGAGATAGTTAGGTTTAACTAGCCTTTCTTGACCCTTTTAGGTCCCAAGTGGTCAAAATGTTGCTTGAACTTGATTGATATTCATGCTTATGTTAATTTGTATCATTTTGCTTCTATGCATGTTGTTAGGGGAAGTATGCATCAATTTTAGCCATTAAATCTTGCTCATATATCATTCACATGCATTTAGGCTCGATCTAAGTTGGCCCTTTGAACATAAAATTGCCCAAATTGTAGTTTCTGGTAAGGGTGTATCGAAATAGCTAAATCTGTTTCGATATGGGCTTAATTTAGGGTGATTCCAGTAGTGAATCGTATCGAAACAGGTTCTTCGCATTTTCATATGGGTTTGTGGTGTCGTTCTGAAACAGGGTCAACCTGCATCGAAACGTGTCTGGTACCGAAATGACTCGATAGTGTTTCGAAACGGGCGTTCCGATACACCAAGTGGCATATTGAAACACAATTGTGCAGACTGCTTGAAATAGGCATCAAACTTTAATTAAAACACCAACTATTTTTCCATCAAACCCTAGCCGCAAAACTCCTATAAAAACTCTTCAAATCACTTAATTTGAACCCTTAGGAGATAGTTAGGTTTAACTAGCCTTTCTTGACCCTTTTAGGTCCCAAGTGGTCAAAATGTTGCTTGAACTTTATTGATATTCATGCTTATGTTAATTTGTATCATTTTGCTTCTATGCATGTTGTTAGGGGGAGTATGCATCAATTTTAGCCATTAAATCTTGCTCATATATCATTCACATGCATTTAGGCTCGATCTAAGTTGGCCCTTTGAACATAAAATTTCCCAAACTGTAGTTTCTGGTAAGGGTGTATCGAAATAGCTAAATTTGTTTCGATATGGGCTTAATTTAGGGTGATTCCAGTAGTGAATCGTATCGAAACGAGTTCTTCGCATTTTGATACGGGTTTGTGGTGTCGTTCCGAAACAGGGTCAACCAGCATCGAAACGTGTCTGGTACTGAAACGGCTCGATAGTGTTTCGAAACGGGCGTTCTGATATGCCAATTGGCATATCGAAACACAATTGTGCAGACTGCTTGAAATAGGCATCAAACTTTAATTAAAACACCAACTATTTTTCCATCAAACCCTAGCCGCAAAACTGCTATAAAAACTCTTCAAATCACTTAATTTTTCACATCAAAATCTAAATTTTTTAGGGTTTTTAATCTACATATCAAGGCTAGAGATTTGCAAGCAATTTGGTGCATCAATCATCCTTCATTCATCCTTATCCAATATCAAGTTATAAAACCTTTTTCTTTTTTATTTTCAATTTTCGTTGAAATTTATAGGTTGTTTTCAATTTCTTTTTGTATAAAACATATACATATAGTATAGTTCTTCAAGTCTTTGCAAAAAAAATTCAAAATCTAAATTTTTTTATTCGAATATAAATTTATACCGTATATTTTTTAATCTATTTTTTTACAAATTCTTTTCACCAAAATTTCTTTTTATGTTTATATATATATTTAAACTTATATTGTATAGTTTTTATTAATACCTTGATTATAGGATTTTATATTGGATTGAATTTGGTTGATTTACGCATACACATGTTTTTGTCTTGGTTTTATTCTAGATTTCAAACATGACTTCTAGGAAGAGAGTTAGAACCAATGAGGCTGGTCGGAGCTCCAACGTTGGTGACGATTGTACTCATCAAAATCTAAATTCTCTCTACCAAAAGTCTCTTCGCAACAAAGATGCCTACATCAATTTTTAGCTATTCCAAGATCATGTTATTCGATGTGAGCATATCGTTTCTCTTCCTTTTTTGGGTTCCGAGCATTTTCAATTCCGCTATCTTGATCTATTGAGGCGTTGGAATTTTATGACTTTTTTTAGCTTACCTGGTACCTTGTACCTTAACATGGTGCTTCTATTTTATGCTAATGCTCGCTGCATCTCCAATGTCGGTCAAGTGGTTGCTATTGAGTCCTATCTCATAGGAAAGAAGTTTAGGGTTGATTTACAAGTTTTGTGCAATGTGTTCAGGTTTGGAGATGAGGGAATATCGTATGAGAACTTATTGGGCCATGCCCTTGCTGGCTCTGTCACGGTTCTTGATGCTCATGATCGCATCCTACATCTCATGGTATTGTGGTGGTTTCGCCCTTCCGGAGGAAAGTTCTCTCACATTAGGCAAGTGGATGACTTTTAGATTTGGTGCTTTCGTGAGGGACATCGTCCAAATCTATGTCAAATCATATTTATCGAGATAGTGTACCTTTTTCCAAAATCGCAACTCTGATCTTGTTACCTCTTTCACCTATGGCACGGCTTTGAGCTACTTGTTTTCTAAGTTGGGAATTGATTGCTCGCTTGATTATGCGGAATCACTCAAAGATCCCATTGATGACCGCACACTTCTCTAGAGCAAATTTCATTATATTGATTGTAACCCCCTTAGCCCGGCCTAGACGCCCAACCCGAACTAAGAAGATTACACGGGGAAAATCGAAGGCAACTCACAAAAGTCAACCTCGATTAACAACCATTTTTTCCTTTTATCTTATCTAGATGCACATTATTATCCTATGTGTTTAGCAAGGCACTTAGAAGAAAACAGCACAGCGATCAGAGATCATTTAGGGGTTCAATTGCATACTTTTGACTTTTAGGAACCAAAATGTAATTTATAGAAAATAAAAAGACTTTTCCATTTTTAAAGTTACCAATCCTTAATTAGTCTTGTAACATGCAAACATGTCAAATTTCATCTCAAACAGGTCATCCAAACTCAACTAATTGAACAAACATTAATCAGGGACTAAAATGCATAAATTCATAACTTTAAAGATTCATTTAACTGAAAATAACTAACCTGTATCGATACACTTCTCCCTGTATCGATACGCAAATCGACAGTAGAAACCTTTGGGAAAAGGGTATCGATACGCCCAAGCCCGTATCGAAACGACCTTCAGACATTTGCCTAGGCGTATCGATACGCGGGCAAATCGTATCGGTACACCTAAACTGAAAAACTTGGTTTTGGCCTTAGCGTATCGATACTCGACCCCGTGTATCGATACGCATACCAGATATGCATTTCCAAAAGTCATTTTAACACATTTAGACACATCTAAACAGGCTTAGATCATACATACAAGCTATAAACAACCTATTAAACATGTAAGCATCAACAAACAATATAACATACTCATCAAGCACACCAAACTATGGTGAATCATTAGCTACTCAAGCATGCTTAAGAAAACTAGCCATAGCATAGACAAAACGCTATAAGCAAAAACATAAACCAATGAAAGGCCATTTACAAATCCACAAACATATACCAAATATGCTCAAGGTGTTTAATATCACCAACAAAATCGAGAGTAGAAATCCCACCCATTGTCTCTTATTACACTAAGGTAAACCACATACATTGCTTAGATCAAAATGCTTGGATTCCACTTGCTCTTGGACTACCTTGATTGCTCAATTCTTTGCATTGATGAAACAAATGAGCGTAAGCATAAAGCTTAGTGAGGATCGCTAAAACCAAACATTCATCAATGCATTTTCTAAAACCAACATATCATCATTTGTACACTCATGCCTTCCTTTAAAACATGCTCCTCAAAGCATCAATGCACTTTTTAAACCACATGCTCATAGCATCATTAAATACAACAGCAAAATCATTTGCTCATGCTTAAACCAAGCATCACGTGCATTCTAGCATAATTTCTAAGCATCTCATGCTTAGTCATTAATCATCAACATTATATTGGCTCACAAGTGATTAATCTCAAACCATATCAAAACCAACACAATTGACAAAATCAGATACGCGGATTACAAGTGTTGTCCCACACGCTTCATACATACTATCGGACTACACAAGGTGGAGATATATGGCACAATCACAACCCCTCAACACCCGTGATGGAGATTAATGGCACAATCACAACCCCTCAACATCACTCATCGGTAGTTGTATAATTCCACTAACGAGAGTATGGGACACATACCACAAGACTCACACACAGGATTAAACCATCCACCGGTGTGATCTTAGCCTCAATTGTTAGGGTACTTGGATGGAGATTACGTCACAATCACAACCCCTCGACATCCAAGGTGACTTTATTCACGGTGCACCCAATCCTATAGTCGGCTAACTATATTCGATTAAAATAACCAAAAACCATTTCCATCACTTGCCAATATAATCATTCAACGTCATTACTTCACTATTTTACAAGCATAAATCACAATGCCATTTTCACAAGCATAAACATGCTTAAAATCAAATGCATAAGTCTCAAAAATCCAATGATCACCTACCAAGTGCATCCTTAACAAAATGGCATTAAAAACCAGCATCAACAATGCTTAAAACATGCTTTAAAACAGTAAACAAAACCACATTCAACTAAAGTGCATTTCCAATAAAAATTAGCACATTCCGAGAGAGACTTTCGAATCACTTACTCTTGAGCTTATCTAAGTGATTCAAACTTACACTAAGCTCCCAAGACCACGCTCAAACCGATACAAAGCTGGAAAATCCATTTCCAATCTCCGATACACAAAACCTTGCTTGCTGGAGTGAAGATCACCCCTCCGAAGCCTCCAAAAATGCTTCGTTTGCTTCCGGATCAAGATCCCTTGTTTCAGATCATCAAAACAGAGATCCAAATGTATTCAAATGCATTTCAACACCAGCAACTAAACACAAAATCGTTGCTCACCAAAACTACACCAATTTACCATTCTGAAACAACCGAAAACTCAATTGATTGCTTCCTAAACCAAGCCCAGCCAACATACATCACTTCCAACCATTTAGAAGCATAAAAACACATCTAAAAACAACCTAAACCCATCCTTATACCTCTAGCAAGCATAACACCAACCTTTCACCTCAAAAACCCAATTAAAACCATTAAGAAATTCAAGGATTTCGGGATCTATATTATCAAAACCCTTTTTCAACATAATAATCAACTCAAAACTCAATTAAAACCAATCCAAAACAGAGCTCATCAAGACCAATCCGAAAATCAAGATTTAAATCACAATTTTGCAAGATTTTGATCTTAAATCAAAACTATTATCAAATCTCAACCAAAAACAACATTTAGAAGTCAAAGATATTGAGAATTTCAATAAAGAACCTAGATTGAAGGTTGAGAACGGGATTTACCTCCAATCTTTGCCTTCCTTAGTGATTGACAAGTTTTTCCTTCACAATGCTTGAAGAATTTGAAGAGAACTGTTGAAATTGGTTTTGAAAATTAAAGAGATAGTGTTTAGGAGAAAAGAAATATGGAGAAAAGAGTTGGGAAAATGGTTTTGCTGAAATGAAAGTTAGTTACGTGAAATGAAATCTCAATTTCCCAATTAACCAATTTTAATTAAATAAAATCATTTCTATTTTAATTATCTAAAAATCCTTTTAAAACACATGTCAATTTAAGGAAGGTGTAATTGCGCCAAAGCTCCCTAAAGATTCTAAGATTTTGACTCCTCTTGAAATTTTATAATTTTCCACAATTTTGAAACTTTACATTTTGGTCACTACCCAAAATGTACCACTTCCAAAACTCTTTTTATAAAATTGATTTGACCAACCTCTCAAACATGATTTTAGAGGATTTTAGCAATTTTTACCATATTTTTATCCTTTCTCAATCCTTGATTTCCTTAAATCACCTAACACAATTCGAATTGTTTCCTACCGGTCCAATCCGATGTCTAAAACATCTAGGCCCAAAACCAGGGCGTTAAAACTCTCCCCCACTTAGGAAATTTCGTCCCCGAAATTTTACCTGAAGGAAAAAGCTGCGGAAACTGCTTCAGCATGTCCGCCTTGCCTTCCCAAGTGGCCTCCTCAACTCCTCGGTGTCGCCACAACACCTTCACAAGCTCTATCGTCTTGCCACAAAGAACTTTGTTGCTCACATCCAGGATCCTCACCAGTTCCTCATCATAAGTTAGATATGGATTCAACTCTACCTCCTCAACATGCATTACATGCGAAGGATCCGATCTATACCCCCGCAACCTCAACTGATATGACACAGGACTGTGAAACCGATAATTTGATTTTGATATAACTAAAGAATTTAAGGACTAAATTGAAAAGGTCAAAATGAATTTTTAAGTCCTCAAACCTCTCTATATGTTTAAAGGAAAATGCCTAAGTTAAAAACTTATATTGTCAAAAAATTTCTAAGTGTTCTTGAAGCCAAAACAGTGTTTTTCGAGTCGTCGTTTTGAAACGGCCTAAGACGTTTCGAAACACTTTTGAAACTGTGAACTCGTGTTTCGGAACGAGTATCGAAACGATTTTGAAACTGTGAAGCCTTGTTCGAAACGAGTTTCGAAATGGCTTAAGAACATCGAGACACCGTATCGAAACGACATACAACGTTTCGAAACGGTATTCAAGTTAGATTTAAAAATATAACTGTTGAAAGTTTTTAACCGATTTTACACAAGTCGTTAAGGCGTATCGAAACGATTTCAAGTTGTTTCGATACAGGCCTTGATAGTAGCTAAAATGTTTCGAAACGAGTTTTGAAACGGCTCTTAGCGTATTGAAACACCTTCAGTCCATTTCGATACGGGCTCTTTAATGCACCCCCAACGGCTCTTTCTATTTTGGTCTGTTTCGAAACAGGGTCGGGCATTTCGAAACGGTTGGTTGCAGACAGCATTTATGGAGGGAAGATAACATCCCAACGGCTCTATTGATGAATGCAACAACCAAAACGGCTAGAATTCAATGAGAATGTATAAAAGGGACCTCTAAAAGCTTCGGCAACAACTATTGATCCAAAAGCAAACATCCAAACATCAAATCCAAGCATTTGTGCCTAAATCCCATTATTGTCTTGTAACCCCAATTGTATTTTTCATTCTTATCATTTCAATTGTGTTGAGTGCTTGTAATTGGGCTACCTTGTGTATTGAGAGATACTTATTTTAGCCAACAACTTCTTTGTTTCTGTTGTGTGAGGATTGGGTCAAATTTTGGGTAGAAAATTTGACCGAAATTGTAACGGTTACGTCCTTAGCCTAGAAAAGGGGAAGAGAAATTAGTGGAATTGTTGAAAATCCTTAGTGAAGCTAAGGTAGTGGATGTAGAGTTCGATTGGAACTTAAACCACTCTAAATTTCCTTGTATACCATTTTTATTTGTCAATTCCACTTCCAAAAACTTTAAAAACCCAATTCACCCCCCTCTTGGTTTATATTTATCATTCGATCCACTCAACAATTGGTATCAGAGCCTACCTCTTTGAAGGATTCACAACCTTAAGAGGAGTTCCTAGGAAGAGTGTGATCATCCAAAAATCAAGATATGGCTTCTACCTTCGGATCTAGCATGTACGAGTCTCAATCCACTACAAAACCACCTTTCTTCAATGCTGACAACTATCCATTTTGGAAGAATCGGATGCGCCTCTTCATCAAGTCCAACGATTACTTGGTTTGGGATGTCATTGAATATGGTCCCTACATTCCATTGAAGCAAGATAATGAAGGAAAGATGGTTTTAAAGAAAAAGATGGAGATGAGTGAAGAAGAGAGGAAGAAGATCCAAATAAATGACAAAGCGCTTCACATGCTCTTTTGTTCTTTCGGTCCCGACATCTACTCCAAAGTCTCCTCCATTGAGAGTGTCAAGGAAGTATGGGATACTCTAGAGACCAACTATGAAGGAACCAATGATGTTAAGGAGACCAAGATTGGAATTCTCAATCTTAGTTATGAGAATTTCAAAATGGAGCCCGAAGAAACGGTGTCAAAGATGTTCGATCGCTTCTCAACCATCGTCAACGGGCTTAAAGGCTTTGGAAAGACTACTCCGGAAGACAAGCTTGTCCGGAAGCTACTCTACTCACTTCCCGAATCTTGGGATGGGAAGAGAACCGCCATCATCGAGGCCAAAAACTTGAAGACCTTAAAACTTGATGAGCTAGTGGGTTCTCTCCTTACTCATGAGATTATGAAGCAATGAAGGGAAGAAGAAAAGAAGAAGGAAGAGAAAAGAGTGGAGAAGCTAGAGGTGGAAAAGAAGAAGAAAATGGGAGTGGCTCTCAAAGCTTCATTACTTGAGGAGAGCACCTCTAGTGAGGAGGATGAGTTAGAAGAATTGGCTATGATAGCCAAAAGATTCTCACGCTTCATGAGGTCCAACCGAGGAAGGAAAATTCAAAGAAAGATGGACTTCAAAGGTAAAAACAAAGAAGAAGTGAGGGATCAAATCATTTGCTTCGAGTGTAATAAGCACGGTCACATTCGTTTGGAGTGCCCTCAACTCAAGAAGAAGGGCTTTGAGAAGAAGAAGAAGAAGCTCAAAGCCAAGCTTGCTACTTGGAGTGATGAGGAGTCATCCGAGGATGACGAACAAGAAGTGGCCAACCTTTGCCTCATGGAACTTGAGGAGGATTCCTCCATGGTAACCTCTAACTCATTATCTTTTGATTTTACATTTGATGAATTAAATGATGCATATGATGAGTTGCAAGAGGTTTATGGTGAGTTAGTTGAGAAATACAAGGAGTCGGTAATTAGGAATAAGAAAATTATTTCGGAATTAAATGATAAAAATGACTCACTTTCTCAAGCTAACTTAAAATTTGAGAAAAAAAAATTAGATTTGAAAGATTAACTTAAGTTTTTCCAAGATGAAAATCTAGACCTAAATAATCTTCTTTCTCAATGCAATAGTGAACACCAAAAGGTGTTAGGTGAGCTTAACAAGCTCAAAGAGTCTTTTAAATATGTTGGTAGTGTGAAGCGTGAAAAAGGTGAATCTTCTAAAACAAACCAACCTAGGAGAAAGACTAATAACTACAAACAAAGTAGCTTCCCTAGACATAATAGAACTAAAAAGATTCGAAGTGTATGGGTTCCTAAGAAACTTGTAAAATCTAATAATATTGTTGCTATGTCACCTTGGATTCCTAAGGGAACCAAGCTATTGGGAGCTAACACTCGTGGACCCAAAATGATTTGGGTACCAAAAACAAAAATTTAATATCTTTGTTTGTAGGGGGAGCATTGCTACAAGGCCAAAGCACAAAGTCAAAACTCATGGTACCTTGATAGTGGATGCTCGAGGCATATGACCGGAGACAAGAGTAGATTCATGGATTTAAATCCAAAAAGTGGAGGAGTGGTGATATTTGGTGACAACTCCAAAGGCCACATTAAAGGTATTAGCTCCATAGGTAATCACTCTACCATTCTTATTGAAAATGTCTTGTATGTCAATGGTCTTAAACATAATTTGTTGAGCATAAGCCAATTATGTGATAAAGGATTTAATGTTTTATTTGATAAAAATGGGTGCAAAATTGTTGACATTAAATCTAATAATATTATGCTCATAGGTCATCGCATAGGTAATATTTACATGGTGCATTTAGATGACATACATACATCCCATGCATGTTTAGTAGCTCAAAATGAAAATGATACATGGCTATGGCATATGAAACTAGGACATGCTAGCATTAGTGTTTTAGAAAAATTAGTTTCCCTAGATCTAGTTAGAGGTTTACCCAAGATTAAGTTCTCAAACGATAAAATTTGTGATGCATGATCTAAAGGGAAACAACATAAGTCTTCCTTTAAATCCATTAATGATGTTTCTACAAGTAGGTGTTTACAACTTATCCACATGGATTCATTTGGGCCAATTAGGACTATGAGCTTGGGTGGTAAATCTTATGCTTTTGTTCTTGTAGATGATTTTTCTAGATTTACTAGGGTTCTTTTTTTAAGTACTAAATATGAGGCTTTAGAAAAATTCATCACATTTTCAAAACTAACCGAAAATGATCTTGAACTTAGAATTTCTCATATTAGAAGTGATCATGAAACCGAATTTCAAACTTTAGGGTTTGAAGAGTTTTTAAATGAAAATGGTATTAGCCACAATTTTTCGGCTCCTCGAACTCCTCAACAAAATGGGGTAGTTTAGAGGGAAAAAAGAACTTTACAAGAAATGGCTAGAACCATGCTTTGTGAAAACAATTTACCTAAATATTTTTGGGCGGAAGCCACAAACACCGCTTGCTACATTGTAAATCGAGTAATGATTAGGCTAATTTTAAAGAAAACACCATATGAGATTTTAAAATCTAAAAAGCATAACATTAGCTATTTCATCCATTTGGTTGCAAGTGTTTTGTTTTAAATAATGGAAGACAACTTAGGTAAATTTGATGCAAAAAGTGATGAAGCTATTTTCGTAGGATATTCCTTAACCTCTAAAGCCTATCGTGTATTTAACAAGAGAACTTTAGTAGTAGAAGAATCTATACATGTTGTATTCGATGATAACCTCCTTCCAAGGAAGGATTCTTGTGGTGATGATGATGTAGGAATCATAAATGCCTTTGATGGAGGACAGACTTCAAAGGAGGATGAGATTCCAACAAAATAAGAGGACGCACAAGATCCACCTCTTGAAGGACTTGGCTCTTGAGGAAAAGGAAGTGAGCTACCCAAGGGAGTTCAACTATGTCAAAGATGGTGAAATCTTGGGTGATCCATCCAAGGGGGTAACCACTAGATCTTCTCTTAAGCTTATGAACCATGTTGCATTTATCTCATGCATAGAGCCTAAGAATATAAAAGAAGCATTAAAAGATTATTTTTGGATTATGGCTATGCAAGAAGAGTTAAATCAATTTGAGAGAAGTAATATTTGGACATTAGTTGATAGGCCTAGTAATCAATCTACTACAGGAACTAAATGAGTCTTTAGGAACAAACTAGATGAGAGTGGTAACATTGTGAGAAATAAAGCTAGACTAGTAGCACAAGGTTACACTCAAGAAGAGGGAATAGATTTTGAAGAAACATATGCTCCCGTAGCTATAATGGAAGCCATTAGGATGTTGCTTGCATATGCATGTTCTCATGATTTCAAGATTTTTCAAATGGATGTTAAAAGCGCATTTTTAAATGGTTTTATAAATGAGGAAGTGTATGTGGAACAACCATCGGGTTTTGAAGACTCAAAATTTCCAAATCATGTTTTCAAACTTACTAAAGCTCTTTATGGTTTAAAACAAGCTCCTAGAGCTTGGTATGAAAGACTTTCAAACTTTTTAATTGAAAAAGGTTTTGAAAAAGGTAAGGTGGACACTACACTTTTCATAAAAAGGTATAAAATGACATTTTAGTAGTACAAATTTATGTTGATGATTTTATTTTTAGTTCTACTAACGAATGTCATTGCAAAGAGTTTGTTAAGCTAATGCAAGGTGAATTCGAGATGTGCATGATGGGGGAGCTCTCATTCTTTTTGGGACTCCAAATCAAGCAAAGGAAGGATGACGCCTTCATCAATCAAGCAAAGTACATCAAGGATATGCTCAAGAAGTTTGGCTTGGAGAATGCAAAGCCTCAAGCCACACCTATAAGCTCATCTACAAAGCTTGACAATGATGAAGGAGGTAAGTGTGTTGACTCTAAGCTTTAATGTTCTATGATTGGATCATTGCTTTACCTTACCGCAAGTAGATCAGATATCTTGTTTAGTGTTTGCTTGTGTGATAGGTTTCAAGCTAGTCCTAGAGAGTCTCACCTTATAGTCGTTAAGAGAATCTTTAGGTACCTTAGAGATACTTTTTGTTTAGGTCTTTGGTACCCTAGAGACTCCACCTTCAATCTTCATGCTTATTCGGATGCGGATTATGGGGGGTGTAAAATCGATAGGAAAAGTACTTCGGGAACTTGTCAATTCTTAGGTAGTATGCTCATATCTTGGTTCTCTAAGAAACAAAATAGTGTAGCCTTATCCACCACCGAAGCCGAGTACATATCCTTAGGAAGTTGTTGTGCTCAAGTCCTTTGGATGAAGCAACAACTCTTAGATTATGGTATTAAAGTTGAAACCATACCCCTTAAGTGTGATAACACTAGTGCCATATGTTTGACAAAAATTCCCATCCAACACTCTAGAACCAAACATATAGAAATAAGGCATCATTTCATTAGAGATCATGTCCTTAAATAAGATGTTGTTATAGAGTATGTTGACACCTTAAATCAATTAGCGGACATCTTTACAAAACCTTTAGATAAAGAACGTTTCAGTCACTTAGGAGAGAGTTAGGTCTAACTAGCCTATCTTGACCTTTTAGGACCTTTTTTGTGCTTAAATTGCTTGATCTCTTGAAAATGCCATGTTTATGTGTTTTTACTCCTAATTTCATCCATGCTTATAGTTAGGGGGAGTATGTTTATGTTTGCATATGTTATTCCTGCTCATTCATGTCATTTATGCAAATTAGGAATTATAAAATCCATTTTTCTGCACTTTTAGAGCCTCATCTGCACTTCCAGGCCCAAGTGTATCGAAATGGGTCCAACTATTTCGATATGGGTGCCTTAAAATTCTATCTGAGAGAAGGGAGTTTCGAAACGCCTTCAAAGGGTTTCGAAACGTTTTTGCTACTGCCAAGAAGTGTATCGAAACGTGTTTCGATACGAGTCAACGTGGGGTTCGATACGGTCAAAGCTGTATCGAAACGGTCAGCTGGACTTGAAACGCCAATCAACCTTCGGTGCCCGCGTTTCGGAACGGTCGAAACATGTTCCGAAACGGGTTAGCGGACAGCTTTAAAGAGGCCTTTTAATGTTAAAGTTTCACTTTAATTAAAATTCTCTCAAACCCTAAATCGATTTTTTCCTATAAAAACCCTCTAAACCTCATTGTTTTTCACCAAATCTTGAGGTCTTTTACTCTTAAACACAAGTCTAAGCAAGCATCAACAATTTTGTGCAAGGATTTCCATCTATTCATCCAAAATCCCAATTTAAGGTATATTTTCATCCTTTTCTTTTTCTTAATTTTGTGTTCGAATCTTAGGTTAGAAAATTTTAATTTTGTATAGTTTACGTGTTTTGATACTTGGGTTTTTCAAATCTTGTGAAAAATTTTCAAAATCTTAAATTTTTTTATTCGAATATATGTTTTTCATTCGTATTTTTTATATTTTTTTATTGTTTTCTCTTCAAAAAATTTTATATATGTGCTTAAAAT
Organism: Hibiscus tridactylites; assembly: GCA_958450335.1. Lineage (NCBI taxonomy): Eukaryota > Viridiplantae > Streptophyta > Magnoliopsida > Malvales > Malvaceae > Hibiscus > Hibiscus tridactylites. The sequence continues at coordinate 61,639,861 of OY288275.1, forward strand.
TTGTTTTTAAACTTAAGTGTGATTTACCATTGGATTGAATTAAGGACATTCATGCATACACCTCAATTTTAGTTACAAATTGCTTGCTTTATGTTTTTAGGATTTTTTCAATGGATCCCGCCAACAAGAAACGCAAGGCATCTCAATCGGCTGAAGCTTCAAACTAAGCCGATATCCGTCCCAACCTTACTCAACTTTTTCTTAAGAGACTCCGAACTCCCGCGATGAAGAAGCGTTTCACATATGTCAAGGAGATTGTCGTTCATCGTGAACATGTTGTTGACATGTCGTTTCTTGACTCCGAGCGTTTTCTCTTCCGTTATCTCCACCGTTTACAAGAATGGGGCTTCTTTGGTTTCTTGAGTATCCCGGATATTTGCTACAAGCACATGGTTCTTATCTTCTACTCTAATGCCCAACTCTTTAACAATGAAGATGACTCCGAAGTTGTTCGCATTGAGTCTCTTATCTTGGGAAAGAAGATTGTCATTGACATACCTTACTTAGAGACTACCTTTGGTCTTAAGAATGAAGGAATCACGGATGAAAATCATTTTGGTTCTCACACCGGTTATGTGCTTGCCTTGGATGCTCACGATAGGTTCCTCCACTTGATGATCTCGTGGTTTATTCGCCCCTCCGGAGGTAAATTCTCTCACGTTCGTCAAGTAGATTATTTTTGGCTTGAATGTTTTCGTCGTGGAGAGTGCCCAAATCTTGTCAAGATCATGTTCACCGAGATGGTGAATAATGTCAAGCTCTGTGAACCGATGCGCTCAAGTCCTTCACTTATGGGACTGTTTTAAGTTATATCTTTGGAGAGCTTAATCTTGATTGCACTTATGACTCTCCGGAACCCCGCAAGCAAAAACTTGGAGAATCTTCTCTCCGCAAGTTTGGATTTCATTACAACAACAATGGCCAATGGGAACGTGTTGATAGGGAAGCACCTCCACCTCAAGTTGACCCTCAACCACAAGCTTCGGTTGCAAAAAATGAAGCTCTCATGGGCTTTCTTACCGAGTGGTTCAACACTATGGAGGCGAGTCTTGGTACCATAAATACTCGATTACAATCCATGGAGAATTGACTCACATCCCTTGAGAACCAACATCAATCTATGGATATGTCCTTCTCCACCTTTTATGGTCAATGGATGGATTTCCGTCGCTCTCAAGCTAAGGACGATGATGATTCCATGGACGATGACGACGACGAGCCTTAGGATTCTCATGTCATCTCATATTAGCTATTCATATTAGGACTAAGATTGCATCTTTATTTCCTTTATATTTTATGAACCTATGCTTTGAGTACTTTATTTGGGATTTAGCTTTGAACTTATTGTTTAAGATTTATGTTTTTGATATTTGAATTCTATGAATTTATATTATGTTGCTTATTGGTTATTACTTATTGCTTTTAACCTAATTTCTTCTCTCTGAGCCTTATTTATTATTTTTGATATAACAAAAAGGGGAAGAAGTAATCTAAGAGCCAAAATTCGTTTTAAGTGTTTTAAGTGTTTTTGAGTTTTAAAAACTTGGATTTAATTTTTTTAAAAACTTTAAAACCCATCTTAAATTGAGGGGGAATTAGAATGTATTCAAAATTTTCAAAACTCTTAAAAATTCTAACTTCGGTTTTGTTATATCAAAAAGGGGGAGATTGTGAAATCGATAATTTGATTTTGATATAACTAAAGAATTTAAGGACTAAATTGAAAATGTCAAAACGAATTTTTAAGTCCTCAACCCTCTCTATATGTTTAAAGGAAAATGCCTAAGTTAAAAACTTATATTGTCAAAAATTTCTAAGTGTTCTTGAAGCCAAAACAGTGTTTTTCGAGTCATCGTTTCGGAACGGCCTAAGGCGTTTCGAAACACTTTTGAAATTGTGAACTCGTGTTTCGGAACGTGTATCAAAACGGTTTTGAAACTGTGAACCCTTGTTCGAAACGAGTTTCAAAACGGCTTAAGAACATAATGACAAACAACGTTTCGAAACGGTATTCAAGTCAGATTTAAAAACATGACCGTTGAAAGTTTTTAACCGATTTTACACAAGTCGTTAAGGCGTATCGAAACGATTTCAAGCCGTTTCGATATAGGCCTTGACAGTAGCTAAAATGTTTCGAAACGAGTTTCGAAACGGCTCTTAGCGTATCGAAACACCTTCAGCCCGTTTCGATACGGGCTCTTTAAGGCACCCCCAACGGCTCTTTTTATTTTGGTATGTTTCGAAACAGGGTCGGGCGTTTCGAAACAGTTGGTTGCAGACTGCATTTATGGAGGGAAGATAACATCCCAACAACTCTATTGATGAATGCAACAACCACAACGGCTAGAATTCAATGAGAAGGTATAAAAGGGACCTCTAAAAGCTTCAGCAACAACTATTGATCCAAAAGCAAACATCCAAACATCAAATCCAAGCATTTGTGCCTAAATCCCATTATTGTCTTGTAACCCCAATTGTAATTTTCATTCTTATCATTTCAATTGGGTTGAGTGCTTGTAATTGGGCTACCTTGTGTATTGAGAGATACTTATTTTAGCCAACAACTTCTTTAGTGAAGCTAAAGTAGTGGAGCCATTTGAATACTTGCCTAATAATTATTGTTGTAAGCAAACTAAGCCAACGGCAAGTGCTTCTCCCAAGAACTCTGAAAATCTATGACACATCATCTCAACATATCCTCAAGCACCTGGATCACATGTTCTAATTGCCCATCCATCTGAGGTTGATATGAAGTACTGAAATTCAACCGTGTACCCAATGCTTGATACAAACATTCCCAAAACCGTAATGTAAACCTCGGATCCCTATCTGATGCTATAGACTTTGGCACATCGTGCAACCGCACAATCTCAGCAATATACATCTCTGCCAGCTTATCCAAGGTATACGTAGTATGCACAGGCAAGAAATGTGCACACTTCGTAAGGCGATCAACAATCACCCAAACCGAATTCTTCTTCGATGGTGACAAAGGCAAACCAGACACAAAATCCATGGTAATCCTTTCCCACTTCCATTTCGGGATTCTCAAAGGTTGTAACAACCCAGAAGGTACTTGATGTTCAGCCTTCACTCGCTAACACACCATGCACTTACTAACGAACTCAACAACATCCTTTTTCAACCCCACCCAATAGTACTCATCTTTCAAATCACGATACATCTTTGACTCAACATCATTCGACACCACTATCTGAATCCCAAAATAAAGAACACTATCATCATAAAAACTAAAATATGAAGGCTTACCCTCCGCAATATCCTGAACATGAGGGACAAGAGAATCATCTAGCAACTGCTTGTCCTTGATCAAGTGGATCAGGGATGGTTTCACTTGCAATTCAGCTACAAGACCATCATCTCACGATATGCTCAAGCGAGCAAACATCGCCATCAACTCCACATCCACTTTTCTGCTCAAAGCATCAGCCACAACATTGGCCTTTCCCGGGTGATACTCGATCGACAGATCATAATCCTTAAGCAACTCCACCCAATGACGTTGCCTAAGATTCAATTCCTTCTGAGACATAAGATACTTTAAGCTCTTATGATCCGTGAACACCATACACTTCTCGCCATACAGATAATGCCTCCAAATCTTCAAGGCAAACACAACAGCCACAAGCTCAAGATTATGAGTAGGGTAGTTACGCTCATGCACCTTCAACTGCCTAGATACATAGGCTACTACCTTACCTTTCTGCATCAACACACAACCCAAACCAACAATGGACGCATCACTATAAACCACAAACTCCTTACCAGACTTAGGTTGAATCAAGACAGGAGTATGTGTCAAAGCTTCCTTCAGCTTCTCAAAAGCTTGATGCCTCACATTCGTCCACTCAAAGCGAACATTATTCTACAACAACTTGGTCAAATGTGCAGCAATCTTTGGAAACCCTCGACAAACCTACGGTAATATCCAGCCAAACCAAGAAAACTCCGCACCTCCATCACCGACTTAGGCACCTTCCAGCTCATCACTGCCCCCAACCTTATGCGGATCAACACAAATACCCTCATCCGACACAACATTCCCGAGGAAGACCACCTTCGTAAGCCAAAACTCACACTTACTTAGCTTGGCATACAATTGGTTCTCCAACAATGCTTGTAAAACTATCCTCAAGTGTCTATCACGATGCTTCTCGGTACGAGAGTACACAAGGATACCATCAATGAACACCACTACGAACTGATCCAGGAACTCATGGAACACACGATTCATCATGTCCATGAAAGCAGCAAGTGCGTTGGTCAACCAAACGACATCACCAAGAACTCATAATGCATGTACCTTGTCTGAAAAGTCATCTTAGGTACGACTACATCCTTCACCCTCAACTGGTAATACCCTAACCTCAAGTCTATCTTAGAAAACACCGAGGCTCCTCGAAACTGATCAAAAAGAACATCAATCCTTACCAAAGGATACTTGTTCTTAATCGTAAACTTGTTTAGTTGCCGATAATCTATACACATCCGCATTGTCCCGTCTTTCTTCTTTACAAACAAGACCGGTGCACCCCAAGGTGACACACTCAGCCAGATAAACCCTCTATCAAGAAACTCCTGAATTTGTGTCTTCAACTCTTTCAGCTCTTTTGGTGTCATTCGATAAGGAGCAATGGAAACTGGATTCGTATTCTCATACAACTCGATACCAAACTCAACCTCTTTGTTTGGCGGCAACCCAGGAAATTCTTCCGGAAAGACACCTGAAAAATCGCAAACGGTTCTAATGTTCTGCACACGTACATCCTTTGAACCAGGATTCATCACATAGGCAATATAAGCCTTACAACCCAACCTTAGCATACGACTTGCTTCTAAAGCTGAAATCACGTTAGACAAGAATTTCACATTCGCGCCTACTATCACAACCTCATAATCATCAGCAAGCTTTAGGGTGACTCGTTTAACATCAAAGTCAACCACTGCTCTACGCTCAGAGTAACACCCGAAATTTGGGCCTAGATGTTTAGAGTCTGAACCGGATCGGTCTGGAAAATGGTTCGAATCAAAAAGGGAGTTTTAGGGAACACCTAGTTCGGGATGCTTTAAAAATATAGAAAAATATCTAAAAATCCTCATTTAATATATAAAAGAGAATGGTGAAATAAATTTTACAAAATAAGGTTTGGAAATACTACATTTCGGTGTAGTAACCAAATCGCAGTTCTTGCAAAGTTAAGTAGTGACTGTTTTGTAAAGGATTGAAACTTTGAATCTTAAAGGGGCTAATTTTACCAAAAATATTTTCATCAGATTTTTCCTTAATTTGGGTGATTTAATTAATGTTATAATTAAAGAAAATGAAAGTGATTAAATGAGAAAACCACCTTTGACTTTTCATAACCACTTTTCACAAATTTTCCCTCATTTTATTTTCTCTCAAATTCCTTTCAACCAAACACTTTCTCTCCAGCAAATTTACTTTGATTTTCACTTCATTTGATGAGATTTCAATCACTCTTTGATTCCTAATCAATTCTTCATCAAATCCACTTGATTTCTACATTGAATTTTCAAGAAAACTTGCCCAAATCAAGGAGAAATCGTCCATTAGAGGTAAGATCCGTTCTTCTCCTCTAATGATCAGTTCTTTACTGAAATTCCCAAGTTATCAATCCTTTATTAATGATTTTTAAGTGGTTTTAATGTTAGAAACAAGAAATTGGCTTTAAACTCAAGATTTTGGAAGAGATCTTGAAGATTTTCGTGGTGATTGATTGGGCTCTGTTTTGGGATGGTTTTCTAATGTATTTTGGATGTTAATTGATGTTATAAATGAGGTTTTAACAATACAATCCCGAATAGGTTTGTTCTTCCTAAGTTTTGCTTGCTAGAATGATGGTTTTTGAGGTGTTTTTGGTGTTCTGCTATAGCTGGGGGTATAAAGACGTGGTTGTGATGGTTTTTGATGTTAATTGATGTTTAGAAATGATTAGAAGTGTTGGATCTTGGCTGGGTTTGGTTTTGGAAGAGTTTGGAGGTGATTTCGGTAGTGTTTGGTAGCCAAAATGTGGCTTTTGTGTAGAGCGGCGAGTTTAGGTGTGTGGCTGATGATTTCAATGCATGATGATGCATTAATCCTCTACTCTTGTGTGTTTAAAATAGGGGAGACATCTTCGGACACCTTTGGAGTTGATCCGGAAGCTTAGATAGCGTTTCGGCAAGCAAGCGGAACGTAATCGGTGAGTGCATATGGTTTTATAAGTCCTTGAGGGACAAAGAAACAAGGTTTGAGAAATTAGGAAAGGTTTGAAACACCTTCCTAAGTCCGGAAGTAAGTAATGGCTAGAATGCTCTCTAGAATGTGGTGTTTGCCCCTTAAATGCTTTTACATGCTCATGGTTTTAGATTGATAAATTCCTACTGTTTTTATGCATGAGATGATGCTTGAAATGATTTCATTAAGTAACATGTGGCATAGTTGAGATTTGAGCTTTTATGTTAAAGCATAGCAAATGTTATGATTTTGAAATGAGATGAGAATGTTGAGTTTTAATACATGAAAAACAGTAGGTGAGATGTTGATTTGACATAATATATTGGCATAGATGTTGAGATACTTACCGGATATAATTGATCGATCAATAGGATGAGAGTGCACTATAAACTAAAAATCCGTACGTGCTCTTTGGTTAAGCCAAAGGGAGAGAACCGATGATGGGCATTCCATCGGGTAGGACTTGGTGAAATTCCTAAGCTTTATGGCGATGAGAGATTCCGTCATGTGAGTACGGTGATGTGAGATTCCACCGGAAACTATGTTGCTAGACGAGTGAGTATGGTGATGAGAGATGCCACCGAAAGTTTCTAGTGAGATGTCCGCATATCCGAGTAATAAATAGATGTGAAATTCCAATATAAAATATGTTATGCTTTTTGATTCACATGTACCTTGATGTAATGGTTTATACTATGAGAAATGCATATGTGGTTTGTTTATGAAATGCTTTAGAGTACAAGCATGATTTTGGCTTTTCCATGAGTTTTGCATTGGTTCAAATGCATGAGATAGAATGAAGGTACATGCGGTTTCAATGTGAAATTGCTTTGAAAGGTTTCCAAGCATGAGATAGAAATGAGCATGTGGTTCAAAAGCTTTTAATGAAAATGTTTTCAAGTTGTGCATTATTGTGTTGGTTTCCTTTAGAGCATGCCTCACTAAGCATTTGTGCTTACGCTCTCTCTTTTACTAATAATGCAGATAATTGAGGTGTTTTCGGGCATCAAAGAAGCTAAGTCCATCCAAGGAAGTCCAAGCTCATGTATGGTGAAGTTTTCACAACTTTAGTTTTGATATATTGGCAATGGGAAACCAAGAATTGTATTTGGGAGATATGTTGAACTCCCTAAGGTTGTGGCATGTTTGCTTTAACTTGTTTGAGTTGTAATCGGCCTTAATTGTTTGATTTGAGGTTGGATTGCTCATTTTGGGTTTGTGATAAGAAGCATGCCTCTAGAATATTGAGATTTTGTGTTTGATGCTATGTTTGTGTTAGGATGTCCCAAATATGTTCCTTATATGTATGATGAATTGTTGGTATGGTTTGGGAGTCTTTGAAGCATGTTTGAGTGTGCTATTGGATGAAAAACCAGCATTTGCTGCCTTTTCTGGGCAGGGTGTATCGAACACCCTATGGTGTTTCGAAACGGAGGCCTGAAATGGCCTTGGCGTTTTGAAACGAAGGGAGTTGTTTCGATACATTTTGGCTACTGGAATGACACGTTTCGAAACTGGTCTCGAAACATACCCGCGTACCGAAACGGTCAACTCCGTTCTGATACAGCGTTTTGGTACGGTGAGTAGGCGTTCCGAAACGGGTTACCGTTGGACCTAGATTTGAATTGTTTTGAGCCTGCATGTTTTACAGTTTAGTCCCAAATGTTGATATTGCAATTGCTTGAGCTTGAAATGTCTTTTTAAGATGAAATTTGGTAGAGAAGCATGTAACATTACTAATTTCATAATGGTAATCCTAAAACCAACGAAGACCCTCTAATTTACAAAAATTACATTTTGGTCCCTAAACTTGTGTTATGTGCAATTGAGTCCTTAATTGATATCTGATCGCTGTGCCTTTCTCAATCATGATTCGTGAGTACTCATCTAGGGTTAACAAGTATCTAGACAAGATTAAAAATGAAAAAAATGGTCATTAATCAAGGTTGACTGTCAGGTTGACTTTGGTTTTCCCCGTGTAATCTTTATAGTTCGGGTCAAGCGTCTAGGTCGGGCTAAGGGGGGTTAGACTCAGACAACCAATCCATACCAAGGATCACATCAAAACCATAGAAGGGTAACTCCATCAAATCCACAAGGAAAACATGACCCTGAACAGATAAAGGACACCTCCGGTACAACTTCCTAGTGACTACAGTATCACCAAAGGAACTAGTCACTTGCATTCCTACTTCAAGCAACTCAACAGGTATATCAAGCAAATGTGCATGCTCACTCAATATATAAGAATGCGTGGATCAAGAATCAATCAAAGCAAACAATGATAAATACTGAAGAACAAAGGTACATGCGATGACATCGGTAACATTGCGCTCCTTGCGCTGAGCATAAACCCTCACAGGACCGCCTCCCTCAGGCCGAACTGCTACAACATGAGCAATGTCTTGCTGACCCTCATCTCTCCTCTAGAAATTCCCTCAGCCACGCCCACGGCCTCTCTGAGGTACAGCCACATCCGGTACACGTCTCTGGCTTCCACCAGCCAACAGAGGACACTCACGCCTCATATGATCTGCTGAACCACAGTTCCAGCAAGAATTCCCTGTTACCACAACAGGAGCTTGTACCTCTCTAGCTGCACGTGGAAAATCTCACCTCAGATGGTCTCTCGATCCACAGGTCCAGCACGTGTGCTGCTCAGACCTCACTCGACCTCCTTGAGCCTGACCACCCCGTCCTGGAGCACCCCGCCTCACCACAAGATGATGTCTCCTATCCTGACCTCTTTTGTTCCGTCCATCTTCGGAACTATACTCAGCTGCTCTCTTCCTAGAGCTAGAGCCAACGCCATGGGATGCCAGACCCAAGTTCTGCTCGATGTCCTTAGCTCGACATACAAGCACATCAGAATCCGTGTAGTCTGTAGCCAACATATAAGTCTTCACTTCCTGCACCACCCCATATCGGAAGTGATCACAATGATGCCTCTCACTCGACATCAACTCAGGGGCTTACTGACTCAAACGTACGAACTGAACTCGTACTCAGCCACCGAGAGACTCCCCTAAACAAGCGACATAAATTCACGCTTCTTCTCATCAAAGTATCTCACTCCAAGATACTTCCTCTTAAAGGCATTACTGAAAAACTCTCAATCTACCTCATTGGGTTCCATGCCAGCGATGATAGTTGTCCACCAGCTATAAGCGTCACCCTGGAGTAGAGAAACCGCGCACCCCAACTTGCGCACACCGTTACATCCCATTCGATTCATAATACGGATCGTTTTAGCTAACCAGGCTTCCGATGCCTCAGGAGACATTCCATAGAACTCAACAGCTCCTCAACTCCTCCGCCTTTCCAAAGGCAAACCCACCTGCCCAGTTGTGGGGGCCTGAACATGCGCTCCGGCTACCACAGCCTAAAACGCTCCGATGATCGCCTCAACCAGTGGCGCTAGATCACCCAATCCTGGACCAGCTTGTCCTTGTTTCTCCAGCTCTCCACCCCCAGGTGGTGGCGAAGGAGGTAAGTTTCCACCAGGAGGAACATCAGCCCCTTGGTTACCACGGTCGCCCTGCTCAACTGCATGCACTACCGTATTCGGCCTAAGCTCTCTCCTCGGACCCATAGTGCTATTTTTAACAAGGCATAGTAACAAAACAATTCAAACCATGATTTAGGCCAGCCTCAAGCAAGGATCCAAGTTCACAAAAAACATGTAACTAGTGTAATAAGGCAATGGGCACCCCGATTTCCCTCAAGCATAACATAACATATCATATACATCATGCTATACATTATCCAAAATCAGCACATGTTCATATCATATCATCAACATACAATCATATCTAGCTCACATGTGATTCACAACAATCAAGCATGGCATAAGCTCCAACATTTCATCAAAAACATGCTTTTTCAAACAACATACATCAACACATACCAATTTCACTTACCATCATCCCCAATTCTTTCGTAACCTCTCTCTTATACCAACAAATGTAACCCCCTTAGTCCAGCCTAGACGCTCAACCCGAACTAAGAAGATTACACGGGGAAAACCAAAGTCAACTCGTAAAAGTCAACCTCGATTAACGACCCTTTTTTTCTTTTTATCTTCTCTAGATGCACATTATTATCTTATGTGTTCAGCAAGGCACTTAGAAGAAAACGACACAACGATCGGAGATCATATAAGGGTTCAACTGCATACTTAAAACTTTTAGGGACCAAAATGTAATTTATAGAAAATACAAAAAAAATTCCATTTTTAAAGTTACCAATCCATAATTAGTCATGTAACATGCTAACATGTCAAATTTCATCTCAAACAAATCATCCAAACTCAACTAATTGAACAAACATTAATCAGGGACTAAAATGCATAAATTCAGAACTGTAAAGATTCCCTTAACTAAAAATAACTAACCCGTATCTATACACTTCTCCCTGTATCGATACGCAAATTGACAATAGCAACCTTTGGGAAAAGGGTATTGATACACACAAGCCCGTATCGAAACGGCCTTCAAACATTTGCCTAGGCGTATCGATACGCGGGCAAATCGTATCGGTACACCTAAGCTGAAAGGCTTGGTTTTGGCCTTAGCATATCGATACTCGACCCCGTGTATCGATACGCATACCAGAGATGCATTTTCAAAAGTTATTTTAACACATTTAGACACATCTAAACAGGCTTAGATCATACGTACAAGCTATAAACAACCTACTAAACATGTAAGCATCAACAAATAGTATAACATACTCATCAAGCACACCAAACCATGGTGAATCATTAGCTACTCACGCATGCTTAAGAAAACTAGCCATAGCATAGACAAAACGCTATAAGATAAATCATAAACCAATGAAAGGTCATTTAAAAATCCACAAACATATATCAAACATGCTCAAGGTGTTTAATATCACCGACAAAACCGAGAGTAGAAATCCCACCCATTGCCTCTTATTACACTAAGGTAAACCACATACATTGCTTAAATCAAAATGCTTGGATTCCACTTGCTCTTGGACTGCCTTGATTGCTCAATTCTCAGCATTGATGAAACAAATGAGCGTAAGCATAAAGCTTAGTGAGGATCGCTAAAACCAAACATTCATCAAAGCATTTTCTAAAACCAACATATCATCAATTGTAAACTCATGCCTTCCTTTAAAACATGCTCTTCTAAGCATCAATTCACTTTTTAAACCACATGCTCATAGCATCATTAAATACAACAGCAAAATCATTTGCTCATGCTTAAACCAAGCATCACATGCATTCTAGCATAATTTCCAAGCATCTCATGCTTAATCATTAATTGTAACACCCCAAATTTGGGCCTAGATGTTTAGAGTCTGAACCGGATCGGTCTGGGAATCGGTTCGAATCAAAAAGGGGGTTTTAGGGAACACCAAGTTTGGGATGCTTAAAAAATATAGAAAAATATCTAAAAATCCTCATTTAATATATAAAAGATAATGGTGAAGTCAATTTTACAAAATAAGGTTTGGAAAATACTACGTTTCGGTGTAGTGACCAAATCGCAATTTTTGCAAAGTTTAGTAGTGACTTTTTTGTAAATGATTGAAACTTTTAATCTTTAAGGAGCTAATTTACCAAAAATGTTTTCATCAGATTTTTCCTTAATTTGGGGGATTTAATTAATGTTTTAATTAAAGAAATTAAAGGTGATTAAAATAGAAAAACTACCTTTGACTTTTCATAACCACTTTTCTCTAATTTTCTCTCATTTCATTTTCTCTCAAAATCCTATCAACCAAACACTTTTTCTCCAGAAAATTTACTTTGATTTCCACTTCATTTGATGAGATTTCCATCATTCATTGAATCCTAATCAATCCTTCAACAAATCCACTTGATTTCTACATTGTATTTTCAAGAAAACTTGCCCAAATCAAGGAGAAATCATCCATTAGAGGTAAGCTTCGTCCTTCTCCTCTAATGATTAGTTCTTTACTGAAATTCTCAAGTTCTCAATCCTTTATTAATGATTTTTAAGTGGTTTTAATGTTAGAAACAAGAATTTGGCTTAAAACTCAAGATTTTGGAAGAGTTTGGAGGTGATTTCGGTAGTGTTTGGTAGCCGAAATATGGATTTTATGTAGAGCAGCGAGTTGAGATGTGTGGTTGATGATTTCAATGCATGAGGGTGCATTAATCCTCTACTCTTAAGTGTTTAAAATAGGGGAGACATCTTCGGACACCTTTGGAGTTGATCCGGAAGCTTAGATAGCATTTCGGCAAGCAAGCGAAACGTAATCGGGTAGTGCGTGTGGTTTTATAAGTCCTTGAGGGACAAAGAAACAAGGTTTGGGGAATTAGGAAAGGTTTGAAACACCTTCCTAAGTCCGGAAGTATGTAATGGCTAGAATGCTCTCTAGAATGTGGTGTTTGCCCCTTAAATGCTTTTACATGCTCATGGTTTTAGATTGATAAATTCCTACTATTTTTATGCATGAATTATAGCATGAGATGATGCTTGAAATGATTTCATTAAGTAACATGTTGCATAGTTGAGATTTGAGCTTTTATGTTAAAGAATAGAAAATGTTATGATTTTGAAATGAGATTAGAATGTTGAGTTTTAATACATGAAAAACAGTAGGTGAGATGTTGATTTGACATAATATATTGGCATAGATGTTGAGATACTTACCGGATATAATTGATCGATCAATAGGATGAGAGTGCACTATAAACTAAAAATCCGTACGTGCTCTTTGGTTAAGCCAAAGGGAGAGAACCGATGATGGGCATTCCATCAGGTAGGACTTGGTGAAATACCCAAGCTTTGTGGCGATGAGAGATTCCGCCATGTGAGTACGGTGATGTGAGATTCCACCGGAAACTATGTTGCTAGACGAGTGAGTACGGTGATGAGAGATGCCACTGGAAGTGTCTAGTGAGATGTCCGCATATCCGAGTAATAAATAGATGCGAAATGCCAATATAAAATATGTTATGGTTTTTGATTCACATGTACCTTGATGTAATGGTTTATGCTATGAGAAATGCATATGTGGTTTGTTTATGAAATGCTTTAGAGTACAAGCATGATTTTGGCTTTTCCATGAGTTTTGCATTGGTTTAAATGCATGAGATAGAATGAAGGTACATGCGGTTTCAATGTGAAATTGTTTTGAAAGGTTTCCAAGCATGAGATAGAAATGAGCATGTGGTTCAAAAGCTTTTAATGAAAATGTTTTCAAGTTGTGTATTATTGTGTTGGTTTCCTTTAGAGCATGCCTCACTAAGCATTTGTGCTTACGCTCTCTCTTTTACCAATAATGCAGATAATTGAGGTGTTTTCGGGTATCAAGAAAGCTAAGTTCATCCAAGGAATTCCAAGCTCATGTATGGTGAAGTTTTCGTACACTTTAGTTTTGATAGTTTGGCAATGGGAAACCAAGAATTGTATTTGGGAGATGTGTTAAACTCCCTAAGGTTGTGGCATGGAAGTTTTGGCTTGTTTGGATTGTAAATGGCCTTAATTACTTGTTTTGTGGTTGAATTGCCTATTTGGGTTTTAATATTAGAAAGCATGCCTCTAGACTAATGAGATTTTGAGTTTAATGTTATGTATGTGTTTGAGTGTTCCAAATATGCTCCTTATATGCATGATGACTCGTAGGTATGATTAGAGAGTCTTTGGGATATGTTTGAGTAGAAATTTGAGTGGAAAACCAGCATTTGCTGCTGTTTCTGGGCAAACCGTATCGAAACACCCTCTAGTGTTTCGGAACGGGGGCCTGTAATGGCCTTCGTGTTTCGGAACAGTGGAGGCTGTTTCGAAACGATTTGGCTACTAGAATGCCATGTTTCGGAACTGGTCTCGGAACATACTCGTGTACCGAAACGGTCAACGCCGTTTCGATACAGCGTTTCGATACGGTAAGTGGGTGTTTCGAAATGGTTGACCGTTGGACACAGATTTGAATTGTTTTGATGTTTGCATGCTTTACATTTTAGTCCTAAATGTTGAGATTGCAATTGCTTGAGCTTGAGATGTATTTTTACGTTGAAATTTGGCAGAGAAGCATGTAACATGTCTAATTTCATAATGGTAACCTTAAAACCAACGAAGTCCCTCTAATTTATAGAAATTACAATTTGGTCCCTAATTTTGTGTGAAGTGCAATTGAGTCCCTAGATATTATCCGATCGTTGTGCCTTTCTCAATCGTGATTCGTGAGTACTCACTTAGGGTTAACAAGTATCTAGACAAGATTAAAAAGAAAAAAAAAGTCTTGAATCAAGGTTGACCTTCAGGTTGACTTTGGTTTTCCCTGTGTAATCTTCATAGTTCAGGTCAATCGTCTAGGTCGGGCTAAGGGGGTTACATTTGGTGGTATCAGAGCTTGGTTCTCGTATAATTGGGGTATGATATGTGGATGATGTATGTGTAATTGCATGATGTGTCTTTTGGGTGAAAGAATGTTGTGTGAATAGTGATGTATGATGCAATTGAGATGTATTTGTGATGTTATGCTATGTTTGGAGTGTGATAGGGGATCCCATTGCCAAATCAAAACTAATAAGAGGAATTGTTTTCGAAAATGAGCTTGAGTACTTGGATTACTTACCTTATTGTGCCTAATTGTGTTTATTGCATTTTGTCAGTGCATTGTTTTCTATATAATGGGGCCACGTAGAGAGCTAATAATCAATACTAGATCGACCGATGCTAATGAGAATGCTAAGAATGCTGAAGATTTACCTCCTCCCCTAGTGGTGGATCACCCGGTGGTGGTGGTGTTGGAGCTGATAACATTGGTGCCGGTGCTGGTGCTGGGGTCGCTGGACCTGAAGGTGCGCAGGGGCAAGCTGCTCCTGACATGACCATGTTGATTCAGGCTATTTCTGGAGCTTTCTAGGCAGCAATAGCTGGAGCTCATAGAGCTGCGCATCAGGATGATGCCAATGTGAGGTTGCCTTTGGAACGTCTTCGCAATCTATGAGGGACTGAGTTCAGGGGTTTGTCTTCAGAAGGATCTGAGTCTTGGTTGGAGAGCACCAAGCGGATACTGGGTCAGATGAACTGCAATAATGTGTAGAAGTTGGGTTGTGTTGTATCACTGCTGCATGGTGATGCTTATACGTGGTGGACGACCACTATCTTTGGGATGGAGGATGATGAGGTGACTTGGACGTTCTTCTTGAATGCGTTCAAGCGGAAGTATCTGGGTGTGCGTTACCTAGATGAGAAGAAAAGAGAGTTTATGTCTCTTATGCAAGGCAGCATGTCAGTAGCTGAGTATGAAACTCAGTTTGTTCGCCTCAGTCAGTATGCACCTGAGTTAATCCCTAGTGAGCGGGAGAGGTGCGAACGATTCCGTTACGGGTTGGTAACGGATGTGAAGACTTATATGCTTGCGGCTGATTATACAAATTTCGATGTCTTGGTCACTAGATCCAAGGACATTGAGTCGAATCTTGGTCTGGCTAGTCGAGCGGGTGGATCTAGCTCTGGGAAGCGAGCGGCTGAACGCGATTATGGTAGAGATCGCAACAAGAGGCATAAGGATAGGAGGCCGCATTACGAAGCTAGGCGTGGGGTGGTAACCCTGGTAGAGGTCAGTAAGGACCTAATGATGTTATGAGGACTCCTGAGTGTAACCGTTGTGGTAGATGGCATGGTGGCGAGTGTTGGGGTAACCTTGGGACATGCTGGAATTGTGGGAACCGTGGACATTTGAAGAAATATTGTCCTCATCCTCTGAGAGAGGGACATGCTCCGGTGAGAGCAGCTGAGCCACAGAGAGGTCGTGGGCGCGGCCGTGGTAATTTTCAGCGTAGGGATGATGGTGGCAGGAATGTAGCACATGTTGTGGCCGTTCAACCTGAGGGTGGCGGTCAGGCTCGAGTGTATGCCCATCGTGAGGGAAGGAATGATACGGATGTGATCGCAGGAACTTTTACTTTGCAATCCTTGTCATTACTTTCTTTGATTGATTCTGGATCCACACACTCGTACATATTGCGTGAACATGCTCAAATTCTTGGTTTACCTGTTGAGTCTTTGGATGTTGGTATGCGTGTGACTAGTTCCTTTGGTGAGATAGTTGTAACGCGAAATTTGTATAGAAGATGTCCCTTGAAAGTGCAAAATCATGTTTTTCTTGTTGATCTCATGGAATTGCCATTCTATGGCTTTGATGTAATCCTTGGTATGAATTGGCTTGTTGAGCATAGAGCTATAGTGGATTTCGAAAGCAGGCGGGTTTCATTGAAACTTGCGGATGATTATGAAGTAGTGGTTGTGGGAGAGAATGTGAAGTTTCTTGCCAATGTGGTGTATACATTGGAACCAAGTCGAATGTTGAGGCAGGGTTGCGAGGCTTACCTAGCCTTTGTGATGAATCCTAGTTCAAAGGAGTTGCGCGTTCAGGATATAAGAACTGTACGTGAGTTTCCTAGAGTGTTTCCGGAGGAGTTACCTGGATTTCCGCCTAGTCGAGAGGTGGAGTTTGGGATTGAGCTGTATGAAAACACAACTCTGGTGTCCATTGCCCCCTATCGCATGGCACCTAAGGAGTTGAAGGAATTGAAGACGCAACTTCAGGAGTTGCTTGACCGCGACTTCATTCGGCCTAGTGTGTCACCTTGGGGTGCACCGGTCTTATTTGTGAAAAAGAAGGATGGCACTATGAGAATGTGCATCGATTATCGTCAGCTGAACAAGTTGACTATCAAGAACAGGTATCCTTTGCCGAGAATTGATGATCTTTTTTATCAGTTTCGGGGAGCGGCTGTGTTTTCCAAGATTGACTTGAGGTCAGGGTACTATCAGCTAAAGGTGAAAGATGTGGATGTGCCGAAAACAGCCTTTAGAACGAGGTATGGGCATTATGAATTCCTTGTAATGTCGTTTGGCTTGACGAATGCTCCTGCTGCTTTCAAGGACATGATGAATAGAGTGTTCCATGAATACTTGGACAAATTCGTTGTGGTGTTCATCGACGATATCCTTGTGTACTCTCGTACTGAGGAGGAGCATGAAGGTCATTTGAGGGTTATCTTGCAAGCACTTCTGGAAAATCAGCTTTATGCTAAGCTGAGCAAGTGTGAGTTTTGGCTAAAAGAAGTTGTGTTCCTTGGTCATGTGGTTTCGGCTGAGGGAATTCGTGTTGATCCTCAGAAGGTTGAGGCGGTGATGAATTGGAAGCCTCCTAAGTCTGTTCATGAAGTTCGTAGTTTCCTTGTGTTGGCAAGATATTACCGGAGGTTTGTGGATGGGTTTTCAAAGATTGTTGCCTCTTTGACGAAGTTGTTGCAAAAAGATGTTAAGTATGAGTGGACGGAAGCGAGACAACTAGCTTTTGAGAAGCTTAAGGCAGCTTTGACGCAAGTTCCTATCTTGGTTCAACCTGAATCAGGAAAAGAGTTTGTGGTGTACAGTGACACATCCTACGTTGGTTTGGGGTGTGTGCTAATGCAAGAGGGTAAGGTGGTGGCTTATGCATCGCGATAGAAGAAGGTGCATGAGCGCAATTATCCTATGTATGATATTGAGTTAGCTGCGGTGGTTTTTGCTTTGAAGATCTGGAGACATTATCTTTATGGTGAGAAGTGTACTGTGTACACGGATCACAAGAGTTTGAAGTATTTGATGTCTCAGAAAGAGCTAAATCTTAGGAAACGACGTTGGGTGGAGTTGCTTAAGGATTATGATCTAACGATCGAGTACCATCCAGGAAAAGCTAATGTTGTAGCAGATGCCTTGAGCAGGAAAGTGGTGGTAGAGTTAAGGGCTATGTTTTCTACCCTGAGCATTTCGCGAGATGGAGGTCTTGTTGCTGAGCTGCAAGTGAAACCATCTCTGGTTCAGTTGATAAAGGATAAACATTTGTTGGATGAATCTTTGGTGCTACATGTTCAGGATATTGCTGAGGGTAGACCATCAGATTTTTGTTTTAATGATGATGGAGTTCTATGTTTTGGAAATCGGATAGTAGTGTCGGATGATGTAGATTTGAGGCGTACTATTCTGACTGAAGCTCGTAGCAGTCCTTTTGCTATGCACCCTGGTACTACAAAGATGTATCGTGATTTAAAGAATGAGTACTATTGGGTGGGTTTGAAGAAAGACGTTGCGGAATATGTGAGTAAGTGCATGGTTTGTCAGCGGGTTAAGGCTGAGCATCAGTTTCCTTCAGGGTTGTTGCAACTGTTGAGGATTCCTGAATGGAAGTGGGAAAGAATCACCATGGACTTTGTGTCCGGTTTGCCTTTGTCGCCATCGAAGAAGAATTCGGTGTGGGTGATTGTGGATCGCCTTACGAAGTGTGCGCATTTCATACCTGTGCATACCACGTATACCTTGGATAAGCTTGCAGAGTTGTACGTTGCTGAGATTGTACGTCTGCATGGTGTACCAAAATCTATAGTGTCGGATAGAGATCCGAGGTTTACATCGTGATTTTGGGAATGCTTGCATCAAGTTTTGGGTACGCGGCTGAATATCAGTACTTCTTATCATCCGCAGTCGGATGGACATTCTGGGCGTGTTATCCAAGTGCTTGAGGATATGTTGAGGTGCTGCGTGATTGAGTTTCAAGGCTTTTGGGAGAAGCATTTGCCTTTGGTGGAGTTTGCTTATAATAATAGCTATCAAGCAAGTATTCAAATGGCACCTTATGAAGCCTTGTATGGGAGGAAGTGCAGAACTCCTCTTTGCTGGGCTGAAATAGGTCAGAAGTTGGTCTCGATGCCGGCTTTGCTGAAAGGAACCACCGAGAAAGTGAAGCTCATTTGTGAGCGGTTGAAGGCAGCTTCTGATCGGCAGAAGTCTTATGCGGATTTGAAGCGTAAGGAGATTGAGTTTGTGGTGGGTGATCGTGTGTTCTTGAAGGTTTCACCTTGGAAGAAGGTGATGAGATTTGGCCGGAAGGGTAAGTTGAGCCCTAGGTATATTGGACCATACGAGGTGATAGAGCGTGTGGGTCATGTTGCTTATAAGTTGAGGCTACCACAAGAGTTAGAGAAGATACATGATGTGTTTCATGTCTCCATGCTTCGGAAGTATAGATCGGATCCTTCGCATGTTATGCATGTGGAGGAAGTTGAGTTGAATCCAGATTTGACCTATGATGAGGAGCCAGTTGAGATTCTGGATTTGGCCGGTAAAGTTCTTCGAGGTAAGACCATTGAGTTGGTTAAGGTGTTGTGGAGGCATCGTGGTGTTGAGGAAGCCACGTGGGAAAGGAAAGATAACATGAAGAAGCAGTTTCCTTACCTTTTTCCTCCAGGTAAATTTCGAGGACGAAATTTCTTAAGAGGGGGAGAGTTGTAACACCCCAAATTTGGGCCTAGATGTTTAGAGTATGAACCGGATCGGTCTAGGAATTGGTTCGAATCAAAAAGGGGGTTTTAGAAAACACCTAGTTTGGGATGCTTTAAAAATATAGAAAAATATCTAAAAATCCTCATTTAATATATAAAAGAGAATGGTGAAGTCAATTTTACAAAATAAGGTTTGGAAATACTATATTTCGGTGTAGTGACCAAATTGCAGTTTTTGCAAAGTTTAGTAGTGACTGTTTTGTAAAGGATTGAAACTTTGAATCTTTAAGGAGCTAATTTACCAAAAATATTTTCATCATATTTTTCCTTAATTTGGATGATTTAATTAATGTTTTAATTAAAGAAATTAAAGGTGATTAAAATAGAAAAACTACCTTTGACTTTTCATAACCACTTTTCTCTAATTTTCTCTCATTTCATTTTCTCTCAAAATCCTATCAACCAAACACTTTTTCTCCAGCAAATTTACTTTGATTTCCACTTTATTTGATGAGATTTCCATCACTCATTGATTCCTAATCAATCCTTCAACAAATCCACTTGATTTCTACATTGTATTTTCAAGAAAACTTGCCCAAATCAAAGAGAACACATCCATTAGAGGTAAGCTTCGTCCTTCTCCTCTAATGATCAGTTCTTTACCGAAATTCCCAAGTTCTCAATCCTTTATTAATGATTTTTAAGTGGTTTTAATGTTAGAAACAAGAATTTGGCTTAAAACTCAAGATTTTGGAAGAGTTTGGAGGTGATTTCGGTACTGTTTGGTAGCCGAAATATGGATTTTGTGTAGAGCAGCGAGTTTAGGTGTGTAGCTCATGATTTCAATGCATGATGATGCATTAATCCTCTGCTCTTATGTGTTTCAAACAGGGGAGACATCTTCGGACACCTTTGGAGTTGATCCGGAAGCTTAGATAGCGTTTCGGCAAGCAAGCGAAACGAAATCGGTGAGTGCGTATGGTTTTAGAAGTCCTTGAGGGACAAAGAAACAAGGTTTGGGGAATTAAGAAAGGTTTGAAACACCTTCCTAAGTCCAGAAGTAAGTATTGGCTAGAATGCTCTCTAGAATGTGATGTTTGCCCCTTAAATGCTTTTACATGCTGAAGGTTTTAGATTGATAATTTCATATTGTTTTTATGCATGAATTATAGCATGAGATGATGCTTGAAATGATTTCATTAAGTAACATGTTGCATAGTTGAGATTTGAGCTTTTATGTTAAAGCATAGCAAATGTTATGATTTTGAAATGAGATGAGAATGTTGAGTTTTAATGCATAAAAAACAGTAGGTGAGATGTTGATTTGACATAATATATTGGCATAGATGTTGAGATACTTACCGGATATAATTGATCGATCAATAGGATGACAGTGCACTATAAACTAAAAATCCGTACGTGCTCTTTGGTTAAGCCAAAGGGAGAGAACCAATGATTGGCATTCCATAGGGTAGGACTTGGTGAAATACCCAAGCTTTGTGGCGATGAGAGATTCCGCTATGTGAGTACGGTGATGTGAGATTCCACCGGAAACTATGTTGCTAGACGAGTGAGTACGGTGATGAGAGATGCCACCGGAAGTGTCTAGTGAGATGTCCGCATATCCGAGTAATAAATAGATGTGAAATGTCAATATAAAATATGTTATGGTTTTTGATTCACATGTACCTTGATGTAATGGTTTATGCTATGAGAAATGCATTTGTGGTTTGTTTATGAAATGCTTTAGAGTACAAGCATGATTTTGGCTTTGCAATGAGTTTTGCATTGGTTTAAATGCATGAGATAGAATGAAGGTACATGTGGTTTCAATGTGAAATTGCTTTGAAAGGTTTCCAAGCATGAGATAGAAATGAGCATGTGGTTTAAAAGCTTTAAATGAAAATGTTTTCAAGTTGTGCATTATTGTGTTTGTTTCCTTTAGAGCATGCCTCACTAATCATTTGTTCTTACGCTCTCTCTTTTACCAATAATGCAGATAATTGAGGTGTTTTCGGGCATCAAGAAAGATAAGTTCATCCAAGGAATTCCAAGCTCATGTATGGTGAAGTTTTCGTACACTTTAGTTTTGATAGTTTGGCAATGGGAAACCAAGAATTGTATTTGGGAGATGTGTTAAACTCCCTAAGGTTGTGGCATGGATGTTTTGGCTTGTTTGGATTGTAAATGGCCTTAATTGCTTGTTTTGTGGTTAAATTGCTTATTTGGGTTTTGATATTAGGAAGCATGCCTCTAGACTAATGAGATTTTGAGTTTAATGCTATGAATGTGTTTGAGTGTTCCAAATATGCTCCTTATATGCATGATGACTCGTAGGTATGATTAGAGAGTCTTTGGGATATGTTTGAGTAGGAATTTGAGTGAAAAACCAGCATTTGCTGTTGTTTCTGGGCAAACCGTATCGAAACACCCTCTAGTGTTTCGGAATGGGGGCCTGTAATGGCCTTCGTGTTTCGGAACAGTGGAGGCTGTTTCGAAACGATTTGGCTACTAGAATGTCATGTTTTGAAACTGGTCTCGGAACATACCCGCGTACCGAAATGGTCAACGTCGTTTTGATACAGCGTTTCGATACGGTAAGTGGGTGTTTCGAAACGGGTGACCGTTGGACACAGATTTGAATTGTTTTGATGTTTGCATGCTTTACATTTTAGTCCTAAATGTTGAGATTGCAATTTCTTGAGCTTGAGATGTCTTTTTAAGTTGAAATTTGGCAGAGAAGCATGTAACATGACTAATTTCATAATGGTAACCTTAAAACCAACGAAGTCCCTCTAATTTACAGAAATTACAATTTGGTCCCTAATCTTGTGTGAAGTGCAATTGAGTCCCTAGATGTTATCTGATCGTTGTGCCTTTCTCAATCGTGATTCGTGAGTACTCACTTAGGGTTAACAAGTGTCTAGACAAGATTAAAAAGAAAAGAAAAAGGGTCGTGAATCAAGGTTGACCTTCGGGTTGACTTTGGTTTTCCCCGTGTAATCTTCATAGTTCGGGTCAATCGTCTAGGTCGGGCTAAGGGGGTTACATTAATCATCAACATTATATTGGCTCGCAAGTGATTAATCTCAAACCATATCAAAACCAACACAATTTACACAATCGGATACGCGGATTACAAGTGTTGTCCCACACGCTTCATACATACTATTAGACTACACAAGGTGGAGATATATGGCACAATCCCAACCCCTCAACACACGTGATGGAGATTAATGGCACAATCACAACCCCTCAGCATCACTGATCGGTAGTTGTATAATTCCACTAACGAGAGTACGGAACACATACCACAAGACTCACACACGGAATTAAACCATCCACCAGTGTGATCTTAGCCTCAAACGTTAGGGTACTTGGATGGAGATTATGGCACAATCACAACCCCTCGACATCCAAGGTGAATTTATTCACAGTTCACCCAATCCTATAGCCGGCTAACTATATTCAATTAAAATAACCAAAAACCATTTCCATCACTCACCAATATAATCATTCAACGTCATTATTTCACTATTTTACAAGCATAAATCACAATTCCATTTTCACAAGCATAAACATGCTTAAACTCAAATGTATGTCTCACAAATCCAAGGATCACCTACCAAGTGCATCCTTAACAAAATGGCATTAAAAACCAGCACCATCAATGCTTAAAACGTGCTTTAAAACAGTAATCAAAACCACATTCAACTCAAGCGCATTTCCAATAAAAACATAGCACATTCTGATAGAGACTTTCGAATCACTTACTCTTGAGCTTATCTAAGTGTTTTAAACTTACACTAAGCTCCCAAGACCACGCTCAAAGTGTTACAAAGCTGGAAAATCCATTTCCACTTTTCCACTCACCGATACACGAAACTTTGCTTGCCGGCGCGAAGATCACCCCTCCGAAGCCTCCAAAAATTCTTCGTTTGCTTCCGGATCAAGATCCCCTATTTTAGATCATCAAAACAGAGATCCAAATGCATTAAAATGTGTTTCAACACCAGCAACTAAACACAAACTCGTTGCTCACCAAAACTACACCAATTTACCAATCCGAAACAACCGAAAACTCAATCGATTGCTTCCTAAACCAAGCCCAGCCAACATACATCACTTGCAACCATTTACAAGCACCAAAACACATCTAAAAATAACCTAAACCCATCCTTATACCTCTAGCAAGCATAACACCAACCTTTCACCTCAAAACCCCAATAAAAATCATCAAGAAATTCAAGGATCTCAAGGATTTCGGGATCTATATTATCAAAACCCTTTTCAACATAATAATTAACTCAAAACTCAATTAAAACCAATCCAAAACAGAGCTCATCAATATCAATCCAAAAATCAAGATTTAAATAACAATTTTGCAAGATTTTGATCTTAAATCAAAACTATTATCAAATCTCAGCCAAAAACAACATTTAGAAGTCAAAGATATTGAGAATTTCAATAAAGAACCTAGATTGAAGGTTGAGAACGGGATTTACCTCCAATCTTTACCTTCCTTAGTGATTGACAAGTTTTTCCTTCACAATGCTTGAAGAATTTGAAGAGAACTCTTGAAATTGGTTTAGAAATTAAAGAGAGTGTTATGGAGAAAAGAAATCTGGAGAAAAGAGTTGGAAAAATGGTTTTGCTGAAATGAAAGTTAGTTACGTGAAATGAAATCTCAATTTCCCAATTAACTAATTTAAATTAAATAAAATCATTTCTATTTTAATTATCTAAAAATCCTTTTAAAACACATGTCAATTTAAGGAAGGTTTAATTGCACCAAAGCTCCCTAAAGATTCTAAGATTTTGACTCCTCTTAAAATTTTGTAATTTTCCATAGTTTTGAACCTTTACATTTTGGTAACTACCCAAAATGTACCACTTCTGAAACTCTTTTTGTAAAATTGATTTGACCAACCTCTCAAACATGATTTTAGAAGATTTTATCAATTTTTACCATACTTTTATCCTTTCCCGGTCCTTTATTTCTTTAAATCACCTAACACGATTCGAACTGTTTCCGACCGGTCCAATCCGATGTCTAAAACATCTAGGCCCAAAACCAGGGCATTACATTGATGGAGAGTGGACTCGTGTTGAGAATCCTCCACCCGTTGCTGCCCCTAAACCTTCACTTCAAGTTTCTCCAAAAAAACAATGAAGCCCTCATGACTTTCATTATCAAGCAATTTAACGACATCCGCACTCACATGGACTCTAGCTTTGCTGCTATTGATACTCGCCTCACTACCATTGAGGGACGTTTCTAAAATGTTGAGACTCACCTCACCTCGGTTGAAACTCAACAAACCTCTATGGACATGTCCTTTACTTAAACCCCATAAATTTTTCTAAGTGTTTCAAGGCTAAAATATACTAAATTGCACAGGCGTTTCGAAACACCCTCAAAGTGTTTCGATATATTTTGCCACTAGAAACGTCTGTTTCAAAACGGCTAACACTCGTTTCGATACAGGGGTTAAATAATTTTAAAATTGGGCATTAAATGAACTAGCTGCTACTTGTTAGAAACTGAATTTTAAAGATTTGGTTAAGTGTTTCGATACACCCCTAAGCTATTTCGAAACAACAATTTACAGTTTCAAAACGTTTCGATACAGCCCTTATCCGTTTATTTTAAAAGTATGTATTAATTATAACAATAATTAATATAACAATAATTTAATTAATTTTATACGGTTTCATATACGAAATACGTTTGTTGAAGAAAATATATAAAAATAATTGAGTTGGTTTTAAAATATAAACATATGAATATTAAGATTTACACCTAAAATATTGATAGAATTATCCTTTATGTGATAATTATTTACTATACTGACAATGCAAATTTTACCTCCACAAGAAAAGTTAAAACAAATATCAAGTGTAAAAATTTTCACAAGGTAAAATTTTGCTATCACATATTATGTCAAGATTACATATTAGTCTTTTTACTTTAATTTGTTTACTTTAAGTTTATGTACTTTCTATTCAAAAAAATATGTACTTTTTAAATTTTGAAATTCCGATCTTGACATGAATGATAGTCTTTAAATATGTTAAGTAAAACTTTTGATTTTTATTCTTTTGTTCAATCATTTTTAGTCATTGTAATTTAATCATATTGTCGTTGTCTCGTTTGGATTAGGATTGAAGTTTTAAATTTTCAAACATATAAGGACTAAAATTGATCAAAATAGAATAACTAAAACAACAATTTACACATAGTGTAGAGACTAATAGAATTGATTTACCTTTTGATAAACTAGTTTATGCCTTTATGGTAACTTCAATTTTTTATAATTGTTATTATTACTATAATTATACAAATAAATTTATTATTGTGACAATATATAACTTGTCATTAAGTTTATTTTTTATTGGTGACAAAATTTATCACAACAAAAGTAAAATTTTAAGTGACAAACAATTGCATTGTCACAACAAATATCAAATTATAGTGACCACTTTATATATCGTCACTATCATGTGTCAAAGTTGTAGTGGCAATGAAATTTGCGTCACAATTATAGATTTATAGTGAGAATTTAATTGTGAAAAATATAATCGTCACAATTACTACTATAATAGTGACCAAATAAAAATACATCACAATTACTTATACTAATAGTGTCGCACAAAAAATCTGTCACAAAAGTTTAATATTTGTGACAAAATTACTGCTAGTCACTGCCAATTTGTCACTAAAAGTCTATATTCTTGTAGTGAATGTTTCAATACAGTCTATAATTGTTTCGATACGGACCCATTTTACAAATAACGACTCTTTCTTTTTTGAGTGCCCGTTTCGATACAGGGGTCCCGTGTTCCGATACGGGTAGTTGAATAACTGCATTTATGGAAGGAAGAGAGAACCCCAACGGCTCTATTGATGATCTCAACCACCCAAACGGCTAAAAATCAATGAGAATGTATAAAAACAGGTCTCAAAAGCTACAACAACAACCATTGACCTTCAAGCAACATCAAAGCATTCAAATCCAAACATTGATCATTTAGAGTCAAATCTTTGTACCCACTCAATTGAGTTTATCATTGTAATTTTTATTGAGAGTTTGGAGTTTGATTGATTGTATTTGGGTAAACATCAACCTTTTATAGGTATTTGTAAGGTTTACCAAATTTCTTCTTTGTAAAGAGTGTGTTGGATTAAGTTTTGGGTAGAAAGCTTAATCGGTTTTGTAAGGTTTTCTTCTCATCCAAGAAAAAGGGAAAAATCAATTAGTGAATTGGTTGAAAATCCTTAGTGGGAGCTAAGGTAGTGAAGGTAGAGTTCATTTAGAACCTGAACCACTATAAATTATTGTGTTAAATTTTCGTTCATTCAATTTCTCCCTTCAAATTTTTAATCGCCAATTCACCTCCTCTCTTAACCATTTGCAATCGTTTGATCAACTCAACACTTTTACTACACAACCTCTAATATTTAAGATAAAGCTTTTTAACCCTTACATTGTTTCTTCTTAAGTTCCAAAACAAGGACATCTTATCAAATCCTACAGAGGGTTGTACAAATCCATTAGTGCAAGAACCGTCTGCATCTTCACGTGTCATAACAAAAATTTAGTGTTACGATCCAACAATGGAATATCATACTTCATAGTTGTTATTAGGCATAATGCCAAAAAAAATACACCTAATATTTGAGAGAATAATCATTTTGACTCTTATTCTCTTTTTGAAGAAATTTTATCTTTAACGTTTTATTTTGAGTCAAAATAGTTCATCTGCGTATGAAAATTGTTAGTCAACTAATATAAAAAAATTTGAAATGACTTGACAGAATGACACGTCGGTAGAAAAAATAATTTTATATTTTATATAATTTTATAAAATTATTTTTTGACTGATGTGACATTCTTTCAAATCAACATCTTTGTCTATATGACATTGTCATGTCATCATGCACTGTCATGTCATTTTAAAGTCATTTACCATCAGTTGGCTAATAATTTTCATTCGTAAAGGGATCATTTTGACTCGCAATAAAAATTTAAATGTTAAATTGCTTCAAAAAATGAATTAAAGTGAATATTCAACTTAACGTTGAGGGGATTTTTTGGTTTTATACCTTGTTATTATTGTGAGTAAAACAAACATATTGATATCGATTTTTTTCACATAATTAGACATGATAATGACAAAGAAAACGTAAATAAAAAATAGAATGAACACATAAATTTTACGTAGAAATCGTAAACGAAAAAAAAATTAAGGAGGAAGAATTCATTATAGTCCAAACTGTACGAGAAATTTGTACAAATAATAATTATCACTCTCCCTAAACTATAAGGTTAGGCCCATTATTTATGTATAGCGTCTATTAGTTTATTATAAAGAAAACTTAAACAATAAAAAAATTGACTCGAATTTCCTAGTATTAGTGAATAATATACATATAACACTAGATGTACTTAATAATTAGTTAATTTCTAACTAATAAAATTAATTATAATATTAACTAAACATGACCAAATAAAAATTTGGGCAATCTCTAACAACAAATATCAACAAAATAAAATAATATAAATATCTTTATTCATTAAGTTAATTAATAGATCTATTTTTTCATGTTTCTTTTCTCCACTGAGCCCCTGCAAAAATCTGGCAGTAAAATTTTTGTAAGAAAAAAAGGCAAAATGGCCCCTTCTTTCTTTCTCTTGAATGTCTCTCTCATTCAGAATCTCCCCCGACACAAGCTCCTTAATATTCACGACGGTGCGTGTGACTTTCCCCAAAGAATCAAGTTGCTTCCTTCTTATCTGGCTAAAAATGGGTAGAGCCTCAGCCTCTTATTTATGGTTTTTTTCAGACACAAAAAAAGGGTGGCTATTTTGTGTCTTTTTCACTTTCTCCTTCTGTTTCCTTAGCATGTTGAGAAGCCAAGTGCAGGATTTGGTTATCCCAAGGGCTTGTTTGGAGAAGCCAAGGCGGTCTATCTCGTTGCCATTACCATTAGCTTCCCTGCTGGATGTCAATGGCTTCTCTCGTAAAAGTTGCTCTTATTCTAAGCTTCCGGAAGAGCCCATCAAGCTCTCCGTTCGGAAACTCGATGGCTCCTCCTTCGGTACTTTTTCTGCTTTCTTTTCCATCTTCTAGATAAATGAAAATCTCATGTTATTGTCATAATACCTTCTTCTTCTTTTTTGTTTCGTAGATGTCCAGGTTATAAAGTCGGCTACCGTTGCCGAGCTCAAGCTGGCTGTTCAACGTGTGTTTAGTCATATGCCAAAGGAAGGTCCCGGCAAGATTTCATGGTATGTTGATTAGCAGAGAAAAGAATTTTGATTCATGTGTTTATCAACTTATAATTGCTTTCTTTTTGTGATATGAATCTGCATTTTGGACAATGGAGGCCGCATGTTTGGGGACATTTCTGCTTGTGCTATCATGCTCTGAAGTTGCTCACAGACACTGATCATATCATCAACTATGGCATCCAGGACGGCGTTCAGGTTTGTACCATGTCATCTTTCCTCTGTTTTTATAACATGATTTCACCAAACGGTTTATTTCAACCATCAGAAAATAAGGCGTTTGTGTTCCTTTGTTTATTGACTTCGGTTCGTCTTCGTTTAAATTTTTAACATTGTATCAGTGTTCCTCTGTATATTTTTTAAAGTGTTTGTTCGTTTAACATTGGTAAACTTATTTGTTTATAGGTTCACTAAATGGTGAAATTACGCTACTAGTCCTTAAACTTCAGAGTTTGAACTCTAAAGTTCACTATGTGTTTTATTTTAGTCGCTACCTTCAACAATATTTGAAAGTAAAAAATAAAAGAGAATGAGAAACCGGATAAACAAGCTTGTAAACGAGTAGATAAACGAGCCAATAAAAGAACCGAACACACTTATGTTCGAATTCGTTCATTTACTAAATGAACAAAAAAATTGTTCATACTTATTTATTGAGCTTAAAAAACGATCGGTTCACAAAAATTTCATCGAAAGCTACGTTGGTTTACACCCCTGCCCACAATGAGTTGTTTTAATATTTTTGGGTTTTGTTCTTTCTCTTCAGCTCCATTTTGTTAGGCATGTCTCTTCCAGCTATAACCTGACAAAGATTCAATCGAAGAAAACGATGGTTACCCAAAAACAATCATATCTGTAAGGCTTTTAACCATTACTTGTTAACACCAATAAAAACAATGGATGGTGAGCCAATTCGAAATATGCAGGTCAATGCGAAGCTCGACGGGCACTCTAGCTAGCGAACTGAACGGCGAAGAAGACGATAATGATGATAACATTGACAACGACGAGGGGCGATACAAGAATAAAAAGCAAAGTATGATTGTACAGCAAGAATGCCAGTTTGGTCACTTATGGAGAGGCTGGTCGTCGTGTTCAAGAAGGAAAGGACCTAGCAAAGGCCGAGTTTGCCAGCGAAGAGATACTCCTAGTTTTGTGGGGAATTGTAGGAAACTCTTTCAGCTTTGGGGCACTGCAAAATACTCTCCAAAACGCAAATAAAGGGGAGACTGGGGACTGGGGAGGTTGCCTAAACGCATTGCTGCTGCTGTTGCTTTGGGTTTGGCATGTTCTGAATTCTCAACACTGTGTTTTGTGTGCCAACTTTTTAGAAGTTTTGGATTCTAGTTCTGATTTGAAACAATTATAGAGTGCGGCTAAAAAACAACACAATCGAAATGCTAGAAAATACGGCAACCTAAAATGTTATTACATAATCAAAATGTTATCAAAAAGTATAATCACGATCTAAAATATTATATTTTTTATAGCATTTCGGTTGTGTAGTAATATTTTAAGTTGTATTTTTTTTTGGAAAACTACACCACTGACCATCAAACAAATTGGGGATACCTATTTGGACCACCAAACTATAAAAAACGTCAATCAGACCACCGAACTTATAAAATTAACCTATTTTGACCACCGTCGTTAAAAACATGAAGGTGGAGTGACGGAACTGCCACGTGGCAATTGACGGAAAAATTTAAAAATTACACATTTGATCCCTATTATTTACACATTCTTTCAATTTAGTCCTAATTTTAAATTAATAAAATAATAAATTATTTAATTATGTGGTGACACATGTCAACACTTATTTTCCTCCTCCAATCAGGTTGTCAACACCAATTTAGAGGAGAAAAATAATTTTCTCCCCTTTGCATTTAGCATGAATAAAACCTAGGTCTCTAGGATGTAAAGCCCAAGGCTTGGCCACTGCACCAAGCTCAACTTTGTGTCATAATTCTCCAGATACAATATATACCTCTTAGTAGTTTCCACATTTATAAGCCAAAAGCTCAAACATTAAACACTAATTTCACATATATATAAATCTCAAACACTAAACTCTAACCCTAAATATTTCAAATTAAACCCCAAACCCTAAACATTTCAAATAAATTTCACGCTAAAATGTTTTAAATTAAACTCTAAACCCCAAAACCCTAAAAATTTCAAATTAATATAACGCTAAATATTTCAAATTAAACCCTAAACCCTAAAAATTTCAAATTAATTTCACGCTAAATATTTCAAATTAAACCCTAAACACTCAACCCAAACCTTAAACCCTAAAAATTCAAATTAATTCCACACTAAATATTTTAAATTAAACCCTAAAAATTTCAAATTGATTTCACGCTAAATATTTCAAATTAAACCATAAACCCTAAATATTTCAAATTAATTTCACGATAAATATTTCAAATTAAACCCTAAACCCTCAACACAAACTTTAAACCCTAAAAATTTCAAATTAATTCCATGTTAAATATTTAGGGTTTAATTTGAAATATTTAGCATGAAATTAATTTAAAATATTTAGGGTTTAATTTTAAATATTTAGCGTGGAATTAATTTGAATTTTTAGGGTTTAAGGTTTGGGTTGAGTGTTTAGGGTTTAATTTGAAATATTTAGCGTGAAATTAATTTGAAAGTTTTAGGGTTTGGGGTTTAATTTGAAATATTTAGCATGAAATTAATTAGAAATATTTAGGGTTAGAGTTTAGGGTTTGAGATTTATATATATGTGAAATTAGTGTTTAAGGTTTGGGCTTTTGACTTATAAATATGGAAACTACTAAGAGGTATATATTATATCTGAAGAATTATAACACTATGTTGTGTTTGGTGCAGTGGCAAAGCCATGGGCTTTGTAACTTGAAGACCCAGGTTCGATTCATGCTAAATGCAAAGGAAAGAAAATTATTTTTCTCCTCTAAATTGGTGGTGACACGTGTCACCACCTGATTGGAGGGGGAAATATATTAATAAAATCAAATATAAATAATTAAAGTCCTCCAATAAGATGTTGACACGTGTCACCACTTAATTAAATAATTTATTATTTTATTAATTTAAAATTAGGACTAAATTGAAAGAATGTGTAAATAATAGGGACGAAATGTGCAATTTTTAAATTTTTCCGTCAATTGCCACGTGGCAGTTCCGTCACTCTACCATTAGGTTTTTAACGGCAGTGGCCAAAATAAGTTGATTTTATAAGTTTGGTGGTCTGATTGACGTTTTTTATAGTTCGGTGGTCCAAATAGGTATCCTCAATTTGTTTGGTGGTCAGTAGTGTAATTTTTCCTTTTTTCTTTTTTTTTTTTTTTGATCATAGTAGTTGTGCCGTCTTTTAGTTGCCTTAAGGTGCCGCACAGTAATATCACCATCTGATATGGTAAAATATTAGTGTATTTATTTCATGCCACCTTACCTGCAGAAACCATTGAAACTGTCCTCGGGCCTTCATAGACATGGTGATTCTTTATTGTGCTTCAGTAGCCCCAGTTTGATTGTAAAGGTTCATAAATTATGAGAGCGATTAATGATATTATTAATTTTTATTTTTATTCCTTTAAAATTAAATAAAAGAATTAATTACAATTGTGGTCCCAAACTATAACTCAGATTTTAATTTAATTTCAAACTCCATAACATTCTAATTGAGTCTATAACCTATCAAAATATCGTTTCAATCACGTCATTTTATCAGTCTAATAAGTAATAATCACCTTAGGTGTAATGTGAACTTAGATATGACGCGAAGAATATTTGAAGTACAAGGACTAATTTAAAAGAGTTAATTGCATCGCACGTTCTCAAACTATGACTTTTGTTTTAAATTAGTCCCTAAATTTTTTGAACGTTTTAATTTTATTCTCAAGCTATGATCCTCATTCTGAATTGGTCTTCAAATTTTTGGACATTCCAATTTCATCCCAAACTATGACTCTTATTATAAGTTGGTCCTTAAACTTTTGAAGTTTCTAATTTAGCCCCAAATCATCAACAACTGCTAACCATACGTATGTTAATAAAATCGTTATAAAAATTGTGAATTGTCATTTAAACATTGATGTGTATTATGAAATACTATGATGCGGCATAAGTGATAATTTGAGGATGAAATTGGAATTTTTAAAAGTTTGGAGGATCAATTTAAAATGAGAGTCATATTTGGGGATGTAACAAGAACAATCAAAAGTTTGGGAACCAATTTAAAATAGGAGTCATAGTTTAGGGATAAAATTGGCATATTTAGAAATTTGGAGACCAATTTAAAATAAAGTTCATAGTTCGAGGACATGTGAACAATTTAAAATCTAGATATAATTTACAATTAACTCTGAATAAAAAATCTCTACAATTGGAACAAGTTATTGGGCTAAATAGTAAATCGGCCTAATATGGGGCCAATCTTCATGACTGTTGTTTTGTTCTAGTATGTTTTCTCGTTTTAGATTCCAAGGTAACTAACCGTTGCTTCTGCAACTCTCTCTTGTTTTACTTCTCTCTTTCGGTCTTTCCCACACTCCTCATTTTCCTTTCACTTTCCCACTCCTTATTTGTCAGTTTCAGCTTCAAATATCTAAAAATTCCTAACTTTCTCAATTATCTTTCTTCTTTTTTTCATTTTAATTCGTGGATAACTCAAAACTCTTCTTCCAGCTGTTTTTTAGCTCAGTTCAGTTCATCGGATCGAGTTTGGTCTTTGTTAAGGTAAGTTCTTGTACCGTGAATCCTGTCTCTGAATATGCTTGGTTTCATGTTTTTTTCTTTTTTGCATCTTCTTCTTATTTCCGGGATTCTCTTAGGAAAAGAAAGTGACTTGTCTCTAGTATTTTCCTTTTAGTACAAAAAAATAAAAATAAAGGAGGAATAAAACAAAGAAAATAAAAACTCAATTTCATATTCTGTTGTGGATTATCACAAACAAAACCCATGAAATTTATTAGTATTCTGATGCTTAGGGAATTCATGGTTTGAATATCAGCTACCATTTTTTTGTTTACTTGTCTTTGATGGGTATTCTGTTTTTTAAAGACGCGGGGGAATGGCTGGGAAAGTTGTGAATGCTCTGTCTGCTAGTTTCTCTGAGTACGAGTTCGTGGAAGGTGATGATGATGATGACAAACTTAGAACCGTAGTCGAGGCTTTGAATCCGGCAGCTCCATGGATTGACCCTTCTGTATTGAAACTTCGGCATAGAATCGGAACGGGGCCTTTCGGTGATGTTTGGTTAGCGACTTATCTTCGTTCCACCAAAGATTGTGATCAGAATCATGAAGTAGCCATCAAGATGTTGCATCAAATTAAGCAGGATGCCATGAGGACTTTGTTGGATAAGTTTGGTGATTTGTATTCCAAGTGCCAACATGTTGATAATATTTGTTCTCTTCATGGAATTTCGATTATAAGCGGAAAGGTGAGCTATGTGTTTCATATAGATGCTTTTGGTTCACTACAACACAGTTGATCGTCTTGATAAGAAAATGGTTTCGATTTTTTCCCCTGCAGATTTGTATTATTATGAAATTTTATGAGGGATCTGTTGGAGATAAAATGACTTGCCTTAAGGGAGGAAAGCTCCCATTGCCGAATGTTTTGAGGTGATGTCTACCGGAAAGCTCACATTTCTGAGCTCAAGTAACTTGGAGTCTTGGACTAGATGGAAGATTATATCTTTTTTTCCTTGTTTATATGTAAGGTTGTAAAGAGTAGATAATTTTACTTTTGTTGCATCTAATGTTTGCAGGTATGGAGTCACTTTGGCACAGGGAATTTCGGAATTGCATTCGAAAAGGATACTGGTTCTTAACCTCAAACCATTTAACTTTCTTCTTAATGAAACTGACCAAGCAGTTTTAGGGGATATTGGCATTCCACATCTACTCCTGGGAATTAGATTGCCTAACTCAGATACGACACACAGGCTTGGGACGCCCAATTACATGGCTCCGGAACAATGGCGACCGGAAATAAGAGGTCCATTATCATTTGAAACTGATTCATGGGGATTTGCCTGTAGCATTGTGGAGATGCTCACCGGCGTTGTTCCTTGGCATGGGAAATCGGCTGATGACATTTATGACCTGGTTGTTAGAAAACAGGAGAAACCACTGATTCCAAGTGGGCTTCCTTCTCTAGTTGAGAGTGTTCTTCTTAGCTGCTTTGAGTACGACTTCAGACGTCGCCCATTGATGAAAGACATATTACGCGTGTTTAACAGGTAGGTCTCTGATATGTACGTTGTCAGTTTTGTAGTTTAAGATAGAAATAATATTCCTGATGTATTCCACTCTTCCTAAGCTCTTTACTCATGATGTGCCAAACAATCATATAGTATGCAGTTATGTTTACATACTTGCCTGGTATCTTTAGCTAATGGCAACCACATTTTCAGCTTAGAGATCGGAGGCAAAATAAGTAGCAACACTGCCTCTGACCACACAGAGTGGTTTCTTTCAAAGGATTGTTTGCAAGTGGGGGACGTAGTGCGTTCCAGAAAGCCGCCGAACTCGTGCAAACCTGAAAATATGGATGTTCCTGAAGGAAATGTGGTGGGTGGCACAGATGAAGATGGTTTTGTTTTGGTGAGGGTTCGTGGCATTCATGACCCGTTAAGAGTTCATGTTTCAAGACTTGAGAGGGTCACTCTTGGGTTAGCAGCCGGGGACTGGGTGCGTCTGAAAGAGGAAGACAAAAGGCACTCACCTGTAGGCATTCTTCATGCCATTGACCGTGATGGAACTGTTGCTGTTGGGTTTATAGGGTTAGAAACTCTTTGGAAGGGGAGTTGTTCAGAGTTTCAGATGGCAGAATCTTACTGCATTGGTCAGTTTGTTAGGCTGAAATCCAATGTGCTTAGCCCTCGCTTCGGTTGGCCTCGCAAAAGAGGAGGCATTTGGGCTACTGGGAAGGTTTGCTGGATCCTTCCTAATGGATGCCTTGTTGTCAAGTTCCCTGGAAGATTAAGTTTCCGAGAAGAATCGGGAGAATTTTTGGCTGATCCAGCTGAAGTAGAGGTGGTTTCCTTTAATAATTGTCCGGGGTTGATAAAAAAGTATCAACATCTTGAGGACTTTCACTGGGCAGTGAGGCCACTTGTAGTTGCATTGGGTCTATTCACAGCAATGAAGGTCGGTTTTTCTATCGGTAAGAGAATCGGGAGATCAAAGGCGGGGAGACGTAGCAGCTTGATTCATAGTGAGGTGCAACATATGGATGAACAGACTGAAGGCAGCCCAGCATGGGTTCCACTTCCACCACCGGTAGCAAATATTCTTTTCAGGGAGGGTGCTGCGCCTGCGCGCTAGTTCACATCCAACAGGAGGCAATTGCCAACTCTACTGTATCAGATTTGCAGTGATTAACTATGCGTTTCTACTGTAAATGGTTATCTACAACTTGTTAATCATGTACGTGTATGTAGTATATGTTAGAACATTGTCTGTTTGAAGATATGGTGAAAGTAAACACATTGAAACAGAGACGAGTGGATTTTGTTATCATGAGATCAGATCAATAATCATGCCTATTCTTAAACATGTCCATCATTATCAATAAAGCTGTAATGCTCCCGTATATGACCAAAAAGAGGATAACTCAAAGTCGGTATCTCTATGGTGATATGATAAGCTTTAAAGAGATTTGGTTGAAACTAGATATTTTAATCATCTCTCAATCTTTCATTTTTGTTGATAAGCATGGAGATATTTTAATCTAATCTTTACATGCAGGAAGTATTATACTAGGGATATGAGAAAATACAATAGAGGAAGGAGCAACAATAATAGGATGGACCGTGCTCTTGTTGACCGGTTCCATATGAGGGATACCCCCGGATGAATTTAGAGCCACCATTTTCCCATTTAAAACCACATTTTGACTTTGTACATTCCCATCTTCGGGTGTCAAATGGTACTCTTCTCTCATACCCCTCCCTTTCTTTCTCGAATTCTTAGACATTCTAGCAAAGTTTATTCTGGGAACTCCTCCTTTTTGCAGACTCAAGCTTCCATTGCTAGCAGAACCTTCGGTCTCTACTCGGACTCGGACCGTAGTGTTAGCACTAAAGTTGATGAGAAGCAGAGTGATTCCTTGCTGTTAAAAAGGAATGTCTTATACATTAAACGTTGCTTCAATTTCGATACCTAATCTAAGGATTTACTTACAGATTGTTTAGAACAATGAGCATAAGCTCGAACACCTTTCGTCCCATTGAAGCTCGTCGACAGGACATTGCTCCCCATTAACCGATGCCAGAGAAGAGCACTGCGACATCAGTGTATCCATGAAACTTTCTGCACTATTTTAAGACAAGTGATTTTGCAGTTGAAGTAGTACCTGTAGTAATCAGGATGCGGGACAAATGTAGCAGTGTCAAGCAGACCATAGTTTCCTCCAATCAATGTCTGTCTACAGTATGTTTTGGTATCATAGGAAGCTGCCATCCCAAGCTGGTCCAAATACCTGTTTGATTTATTAAGATTCCAATTCCATGTCAAAACTAGGGACAAAACAAGACATGATGGGCAAGGCTTACCAGAAACTATTAACAAACGAATTGCTGACACGATTTTGACCGCTGTTATAAGCCCCTCCTGCTTCACCAACCCAAGCAACTGCTGAAGTTGATGAATTCTTCAGAATTGCTTGAAGGTCTCTAAAGGGCTGCCCCCCATCATCTTGATAAGTTGGATCTAGGATTTTGTTCATCAGCTGATTATCATTACCTGCAAAAACATGGGAAAATAACATATGTAATACGGAAATGCTTCTTTTAAATCACTGGATCACTTCACTGTGCTTGTTGTACCTGGACCGAGGTTGTAAATGTGTTGGGTCACTACTTGGAGAGATTTAGGTGTTTTCTGTACAAATTGTGTGAACCAGTTTGTATCAATGAATCCTCCTGGTGCTATAACTAATGGCTTAACCTCAAATCCTCTATATATGTTGTCGACAATGCTTTGGAGAGAGCTGACATCAGCTGCATATTGTTCAGCTGCAATTTTCGCCCCGATGCCGGAGCCACACAGTTCGTTTCCTGATCAACCAGATTAATATTATTTAACAAAATTCATTGCAGGAAAGTGGATTTGCTTTAACTCTGGTGTAGGTCATTTACCAAGTTCCCAACCATGGATATTATAGCCCTTGTTAACAGTGTATCGAATGAGCGATTCG
Organism: Hibiscus tridactylites; assembly: GCA_958450335.1. Lineage (NCBI taxonomy): Eukaryota > Viridiplantae > Streptophyta > Magnoliopsida > Malvales > Malvaceae > Hibiscus > Hibiscus tridactylites. The sequence goes on from OY288275.1 coordinate 61,677,887, forward strand.
GCATTGCTGGAATTCCAAGCTCCGATGGCAGAACCATCCAGACCGATGGTTCTCCCATTTAATGCATTTAACCCGAAAACAACCTCAGCCCTGTGTTTGGGAGTCAAAGGCAATGGAAATAAGACAAATCATGAACTTGATGGAAATTGACAAATGATCTACTTGCTTACCCAGCTTTTTTGAAGAAAATGTTGAGCTGGTCCCATCTAGACATGGGTAAGCAACCTTTGGAGAAACCGAACAACTCTGAACTATTTGTAACAAATGGTGCGCATGGAATTTTACCATATTTTGTCTCATAAAACACATTATCTTGCAGGGTACCACCCATTCTGATCTTTAATGGCGAAAAAGCTGCATTTTACAAACAAGTAACAGTAAGTTTTGAACCATTTTTAAACCCAATGGATCAAATAGTAGCTTACCTTTGATAGCATTTAACAATATGGGGTTGGCTAGATCCTGTAAAAGTGAAGCAGCCATGAAAATTTCAGAAAAAAATGTTACATATACATATAATATATATATGAAATATTATCCGAGAGGTTTAGGGATTAGCAGCTTACTAGATTAAGAAGAGAAGCTCTTCCCCAACTGCATGTTCCATAATCACATTTCTGAGGAGGCCACCAATCCAAAGTAGCGCAGACGAAATTATCGTCTGTTCTTGCTATCGAAGCTGTTCCATTAACTAAGACAGTGCCACTCATAACAGTTCCATTTGAGCTCACAAAAACTGAGCCTTCATCCATCCAATGCAGCCATAAGTACAACAACAGAAGCTTAAACAGGAAGCTCATTTTCTCGAACAAGCAATACCTTCTGTTATCAGGTGTTAAGTGTATGACTAAAAGTCTAGCAATTTAGATTATATAATGAATTGCATTTGATGTCGAAGAAAGAAGGGTTAGCTTGAAACTGTTGCTTACTGGTGCAGTAACCAAATCAAGCAAGGCTCATATGATTTCTTAAATAAAATAAACTTTATAATTTATTAAGCTGGGGCAGACCGGAGCTGGTGAAGACTTAGTTGTAAGCTTATCTCCTAATAAAAAAGTCCAAAGTAGATATTAGGTGTGTAAAGATTGATAGAATAGGTCCTTGCAAGAAAAGAAGAAGAAGAAAAAAACCAAATATGAATCATTTGGCTTATAATATGAAACATGAAACTTGCTTCCAAATATGAATCAGAAATAAGATCAAGAAAGGGAAAGATGGGCTAATTTTTTAGCATGTAACTGGTAGTGGAGAGTCTTCACCAAACCGGTGAGCCGGCCCAACAAAGCGGTTGGCAAGTGTGTGTCATGTATGACAGATAAAATGTCAAGAAACTTGTGTCCTACTTGGGATTCCACCAAAAAATAAATGTTTATTAGTGTAGGACTCTTGCTACCATTTTAATTTCAGTGAAGCAGGCTCAAAAAAAATAGATATACAATTCCAAGCTCCTAGAAGGGTTATGTCCCTTCCATAATTTAGGTTAGGTGGATGCAACCTTGACTTGATTTTTTCTTTTATCTCCACTTCAAGTTGATCACTTGATTGCAAGAATATTATTAGAAGATTGTATTTGACTTTGGAAACAAGGCAAGAAAATGAATATCAACCAGGCAGACATTTTCTTTGTGTATTATGGATCCATCACCTGCAGCAACAAGTCCAGTTTTCCAACCTCTACACAACAGCATATTTGGGTGATTCCACTATATTCATACAGAATGTCCGTCGGTCGAAGACGTGTGTTACTGTTCTCATAGAGAACACACATGGTTTTTGCCTCTGTTCAAACTTGTTATGGTCACATGCATTACTTTCTCTAATGCCATGAATGTGCTTGTCAGGTTGATTTTTCATATAACTTTTACATCATATGGCCAATTTAGCATTTAAATAGATATAACAATGCATTATGGAGTTTTTAATACCGAAACAAACAAATGGAAATCAGTAATTGGAAGGGAAAAAATACAACCATTATTACCATCAAATCAATGGGTCTTTCAAATGCATACAATTGAAGTTAGACATTAGAGTCAAATGGAACGAGTTTAAATTAACAGAAGTTTTCACATTGGTGAGAGTAGTGATTTTACATCTTCAGGCACCCACCTTTGCTGCTGCAGATGCATAACTTACTGACTTGATTGCTCGTATCGGAGGAATTTTTATCTTTATTTTTGTTCATCTGTTTCTCTGCATCTGAAATAACACTGCTTGTATACATGCAAAGACAAGTTTTATGTGAATCAAACATACCATGCACACCAGTGACAAAAAACTGATGACGCAGAGAAGAAATTAAAAGAAAATCCATACAATATTATCCCCTAAAAAATATAATATTCATTTCATTCCCACAAAAATTAGAATAAGAAAAAACTCAACCTTAGTTCCCAGTTATCAACTCAAATAATTATCATATTAGACAACAAACATCATAGATAGATCCATTTTTTTGTATAGCGTGAAATTTAAAAATAAATCGATTGAAGAAGTTGAATCCGAAATAAAAGCAGACCCGTTAAGCAAAAGTCATTATGGGCGAATAAAATTGTGAAACCTTTATGTTTGTTTTTTTGCAAGAATTATCAGAAGCAATAACCAATACCCAGATATTTTTCAAGAAAGGAGGGATGAAGCAATAAACTGCTTAATTTTTTCAATTTTATTTTTTAGTATTTTTAAGGATGTTTTATTAGATTGAAATTATATTCTACTTGTAAGCATGTAATAGATTGGAGCTTATGTCATTTAAAATAGATTATTATGTGTGTATGTCATATCATCACAGATAAACTTTTAGTGGTTGAGTTAATATATCAGTTACAAACGGAGTAATTTAACAAAAAATATATAGATTGAGGGACAAATTTAACTCTAAAAAAGAATAAGGGCTAAAACGACAAAAATTACAAACATTAAAAGCTAAAATTATCTTTATACCTAAATGAAATAGTAATAAAGTTTCAAATATCTTATTTTTTATTAAAAATAAAAATAATTTTCATAAAAAATAAAAATAGTTTGAACCCAAATCTTTTTAATAAACGGGTGTGAATTTTTTTATATCTTTTTTTTTTAACTTTTTGACGAGGCATACACACTTTACACACATGTGTTTAAACTCGAATATTTTAAGATGAACATTATCTCCCTTCCACTGAATTCATTTATTAAATTTAAATTTGTTGATAATGTCGAGTAGTTAACATAAAGAGTACTCAATAATAGAGGATGAGGTTAAAGGTATAGGTGCTTGACTTCAATGAAGGTTTCAAATTTTGTTTAAGATTTTGCTTATATTTTGTAAACAATTAATTGTTTGACTCGATCATATTTATTCTAATAATTTAACATAATTTTTATTATTTATTTTCACAATTTTATATATAAATAATTGAATATATATTTTTGATTAGGTTGTAAGTCCCTTTCACGTCTTTATATTTCTTCTTTCACCTTTTGTTCTTCTCATTTTTTCCTCATCTTCTTAGGTTTTGATTTGTAAATCTATTTTACAAAAACTGATTTTTTTTAAGTTTTCATCTTTTCCTTATGCAAGCGGTGAATGTATTTGTCTATTCTTATAATATGTTAATGTCCTGCTTTCGCAAGTTTTTTTTTTTGGTTAAATTTATCGCCACCTTTCTAGTTGACACTTATGTGGTTACATGTTGATCTAATCTTATTTTTGGGCCCTCAATATAACGACCCGAATTTTCAAGTCAACGAGTTAATTTTGACTCGGGATCTTGGGCTTTAAGATTTGGGTTCTATAATAGTTTTTTTTTTTGGGTCAAAGAATGAAGTGTTGGGGTTCAAACTTGACCAATTGGTTTGGGCTAGTGGCCAAAGGTTGATAAGGGTGACTCTTGAGGGGCCTAGTTGGTAATTTACCCAAATTTTAAAGAAAAAAAAAAAGCTGAACCAACTTACCACCCTTTGGGTTGGACGGTTGGAGTAGAGGAAAGAATTCATTTTGCTTATATCAACTTCATTAAATTAATTTTTCCCTCAAAATTTTATCTCTCCTCAAAAACACCTATTGTTTTCAAGATAAAAATTCAACCTTTCATCATCAAACTTTGCAGCCAGAATTTCTATGTTAAATATGTTCATATCCTTATAAAGATCTACATTTTGAGGTAAAAAACTCAAAAAATGGTGAAGATTTAAAATAATGGGTTTTGGAGAGGTTTTTAGTAGAGGAGAGTTTGGGCGAATTGATTGTTATATTTTCCTCTTAAAGTTGTTTTCCAATTGTTTAGGGGTGTAACACTCTGCTTTTACACTTTTGGTTTAGCTAAAGAGATTGAGGTGCCTTCCAACACCAAAGGGAAAGAAAAAAAATGAGGAAACTTGCTTGGAAAGGTGAAATTTTTATTTGGGGTTCAAGGGATTTTTTTATGCTAAAGAGATTAGGTGCCTTCCAACACTCTGCTTTTACATTTCTAACTCATTTTTTTATGCCTTTCATAAATGTTAACGCTTGGCTAAATTTTTATTTGGGGTTCAAGGGATTTGAGAAGCATGCTTAAATGGGACATTAGGTTGATTCATATGAAATTGTTGATGATTGCAGTTATGGGCATATTGATGTGGCTTTTGAGTGGCCAAAACCACCAGAGCAACTCCACAATGAGTTAGGAATCGAATAAGGGTGATTTTGGAGTAAGGATGAGAGTGAACTTATGGATGAAAAATCATTTTTTGGGTTCGTGTACTGATACAAAAGGGGGTTTTCAAGCTTGAACCAGTCGAATTGGTGCTTGCGTACTAGTACTGTTTGAAACAGTACCGATACGAAGACCGTGTACCGGTACGATCGAGTTAATACCAGTACTAACCTACTCCATGAAATTCCATTAGTAAATTTTGATACCGGTACGGTCGAGCCTGTAGCGGTACCCTATAGACGAGTAATGAGCTCGCACCGGTACTCCACAGCCAGGTACCGATATCCGATGGGTTGTACCGGTACCGCTGGCTCCATTGGGGGTCTCAGTTAATCTTGTATGGTCTCAAATTTGTGTGGATGAATTTTAATAATCATGTATTGCAGTACTTGGTCATAATGTGCACCCGATGCTAAGTGATTTCGGGTGTACATGCATTGGTTATTACCTGATGCTAGGTGATCCCGGGTATCACCATGATTATGAGTATTCGATGTTAGGTTATCCCTAATACAATGTTAAGGTAATCGATGCAAGGTGATCGCGAATATGACAATGAGTACTTGATGCTAGGTGATCCAGAGTACTAATGTGTTTAGCCCGATGCTTTGTGATCCCAGATTACGTTGAGTAATTAATGGTTTGGTTTACTTTCCACCTTTGCATCTCGGGTCCGGATATGGGACCATGGTATTACACTCAAGCTGATTAACTCATATAAATGTGTGCTCGTAGACACCTTGTGTAGGACATGTTTGAATTGTTTTTTAATATACTGATATGATTGCATGATACTATCTGCTCATATTTTTTTAACCCTTTGACAACAAACACCTTGTAAAAATAAGTTCTCAAACACGGGTCTCCTAGAATGAACATGATCCTCTTTTCTATTGGAATCACATGTTGGTTTCTTTGTCGTGTTTGAGTTGTTAAAAGTTAGATATCAATGTGTTGCCATGTTCTATTACTATGTTACTGTTAATAATTTTTATCATTCACCATTGAAAAGTGAAACTCAAACTCAACACACATTTTAAATGAGACTATTTATATATAAATATATATTATTTTGTAATCACCTTTAGACAATTCAATAAAAATAAATGAGATTATATATCTTATCCAATCTCATTTTTCGGTAATGTTTTTATCTAAAATCTATTAAAATTTAAGTGAACCTTGTGCAAATAATATGACCTTTGATCATATCTAATTAAAAGTACACTACTAATTACCTTCATATTGATCCGCCAAATTTCTATTACTATAGAACATCTCAAAGCGAAGTAAATCAAAAATATATTTTTTTCATTTTTTTATATTGACGAAGTAATACCACGTGAATCATCTTACAAAAAACGTCTATTCAAAATTGTGTGTTTAGTGTTATTTTGCAAATAAGTTTTTTATGAAAGGTGTTGTTCCAAAACATAATTGTTCATTGAAGGAAACTTGTTATTGATAAAAAAAAAGCTGTTGTAAATAAATAACAATAATAGATTTTAATTTTAAAAAATAACTACATAAAAATAATCAGATTGTTTTTTTAATATGCTAGTGTGATTATAATGTAGTATCTGTTTAATTTTCTTATCTCTTTAATAAGGCGCACACACTGTGCACGGTGCACGCATAGTGCTCGAACCCAAATAACCTGAATAAAATACATTATTTTTTACTAATGGGACCACTTCACGGGTTTATCGTATTGTTTTTCTAGAGCTAAAGGAAAGGGAAACGAAATAATATTAATTTGAATGCTAACAAAAAAACAGAGTGATCTGATCAGCATTAGTTGCATTCACGAAGAGAATATTCTCCTAATTATTATCCCTTTTTGTAGAATATACATGAGAAAATCATTAAATGTTTATTTTTTAAAATAAAAAGTGTTGAATAATTCTCCATGAAATAGACAGAACAGTGTAAATGATTGCAATAACAGGTAGATAAGTTGGTATGAAAAGAATTGTTCTTTTCTTCAATCAATCTAATTCATGCTAATTATTACACCAAACAATAATAAATATTAGCATTAAAGCCAGATTGTCCCTCCTTAATCTCAATGGTCTGCAGCTGTATTTGGGTTTTGTATACCAATTTATTGATTATTAGCATAACCAAAGAATAGATCATCCAGAGGGCCTTTGCTTCTTCTTCCTCCCATGGCCACCCCACAACCAGCACATGCCAATGAAACATGGCCATTAGGAGACGATGAGTATGCACAAGATTTAGAAGATACGTTTTCGTCGTCGGGATGTGGTTGTATGGGTGGGCTTTGCTGGTGGCCGTGGCGACGAAACACCAATGGGTACATGGTGCAGGTGCAGGCGCAGGCGCAGGCGGAAGAGGTGAAATCAGAGAGCTGGGTGAAGAGAAAAGCCAAGAAACTGAAAGAGATGTCGGAGGTTGTGGCGGGGCCGAGGTGGAAGAATTTCATTCGGAGCTTCAGCACGTATGGGATTAATAAGAAGAGGAGGTCCGTGATGATGCAGTTTCAGTATGATCCTCACAGCTATCAGCTTAATTTCGACCAAAGGGAAGCCGGTGCCGGATTCCCCGATTTCTCTGCTAGATTTGCGGCACCACAAAGGGACCTAGGACGTGATAAACAACCCGGTTTAGTCTAGCACTGTGAATATATCCTGTAGATTGGTTGTTCATTGTTCTTTCCTCTGTTCATCTGAATTTCAATCTGTTGGAGTAAAAAGATTTCAAAGAGATGTCATTTTGTTTAGAATAAAGCAAGAAAGGCATATGGTTTCGTCTCTTTAATTGTTCATCGATCGTCCCCATCCTGTGTGCGCACACATGTGCCTGCCTGCTCTGTTTCCTTTCCCGGGAACTTATCAATTGCCATGAGAGTAAATTAGGTAAATAATCACTGAATTTTACTCTTAAACTTATTTCAGTCATTCAAGTTTTAAAATATTTTATATTTACTGAAGTTTAAACATTAAACGTTTTGATCAATGAAGCTTAGACTTTAAATGTTTTAGGTCACTCTATTGTTCATTGTTGTCGGACGCGCACCGTAGATGGTAGCCGTTCAGTACTAAATTTTTATAGTCACTATGTTTTGCCCCCTCGAGTCCATATTTAACCTTCATTTCTATGAAAAGTGCTCCGAAGTTTACGAGTAGGACAAAAACCTTTCAGTTTCTCTCTTGTCGATCTCCCTCTTCTATATTGGATGGGATTCGTTTCTTAGTATATTGCTTCTTTCGTGCCGTTGAAACTTTTTACCGTTTGAATCTTAAAGAAGTTTCTTCGTTTGTCGATACATGGATGATGCAAGCATTTAAGTATGATGTAATGACATTGTCGATTTTTTAATTATTATTTACCTTCAAACGGTAAGGATTAATTCAAATATCTTGTCAACATCCATTAAGTCAGGACTGTTGCGACGCAAATGTCGAAATTAATAAATACCTCCCATTTTTATGGTTTAAGGTTAATTAATCATCATGCAATCAAAATATTAAGGTCACATAGATGACAAGTAAAATGCATGAGCGATGCAAATAAACAAAAGCATGGCAAAAACAAATAAAATTCGGAAAATGACCAGATCGAACAAAAAAAATAGGAGATTAAAAGCAAAAATTAAAAGCTAGATGTTAGCAAGTTAGGGGTTAGTTAAATTAAAACGTGCCATGAATAATACGGATCATACCTCATTGCGAATCATCGTAAGGCCGAAACTGAAACATGATCGAACAATAAAATAAAGGCGAATAAATAATAAAGTAAATATATAGCATAAAATATAAACATAGGATAATCATAATATATATACACATATATACATATTATACGTAAACTATATATATAATATACATATAATCATGCTTGATAGCACAGTATGGAGGCCACTGGGTGGGGTATCAATCTCGGATATTGGAGAAAATCGGTACCTATTCCGATTTTATCATATAGTAGATGTGGATAGAGTGGAGGCAAATGGACCATAAAATTTTAATTCCCATCTTTTGATTTTACATCGTCTGAAACCGGGTGAGGTTCCTTTACTTGTCCCTCTTAATTTAGTTCCATTTTGGGTGTTGGTGAATGATGTGCCTCCCGAATGTATGTCGGAAGGAGTGGCTCGACAACAGGGAAATTTTGTGGGATCGTTTTTGCAATATGATTTAGAAAAGATATCACTTGGTTATAAAGGTATTATACGTATTCGAGTTGCTGTGAATGTACGCAGGCCCTTAAAACGGCGGAAGAAAATGGCAGTTTGAGGAGGAGAAGGAACCTATGTGCGCTTTGAATATGAGAAATTATCCCTGTTATGTTTTATTTGTGGAAAACTAAGACATGGGGAAAGCTTTTGCCCTGTGCGATTGACAATGGATGAGAAAGATATAATCTTTGGTTGGGATTTAAGCCTTAGAGCCCCAACAAGGAGGATGATGGCTGCTCCGACAAGCAGATGGCTTCGGGAGGATATCTCGACTTCGAAAACAGACTCTACTCCTATGAAGGATGCTGGAATTGGAGTCACTGATGCTGCTTTGAATGGGTCGGACAAAGGAAATGTGGATAAACAACAGGGTACAATTGGTTTGGGGACTTCGTCTTTTATTAAAGAACAAACAACAATTGGTGTTCAAGGGGGTATGATATAGTGATGATTCAATTAGACGAGGACACTATGGATCAGATTCCAGATGGGTCGAAGAGGTTACGAACCTCGGTTACTACTTTAGGAGTTTCACATGTTGATTCGAATGAAGCGCAAAAAATTGAATCGGCAGGCCTTACAGAGAGGGCCAGCCGGGTCCAATGAAAATCATAAGCTGGAACGTCCGAAGCTTGGGAAAGTCACGGACGACACGACGCCTCAGGAATTACCTGCGGGACGTCAACCCCTCGGTTATTTTTTTGATCGAGACTAAATTAGATAGCAGTAAAATGTTGAAATTACGGAAGTTCTGTGGATTTACTAATGGTATAGATGTTAGTGCAAGAGGTAGAAGTGGTGGTTTATCGCTTAGATGGAAAGGGAATTGTAATGTTACTTTAAGATCTTTTTCTGATAGACACATTGATGTTTTATTTACGGAAGATACATATGGTTTTTGCTGGAGATCTACTGGATTTTATGGTGCTCCAGAAGAAAGGAATCGGGAGGATTCGTGGAATTTATTAAGGCAATTGAATGATACTGCAGATTTGCCCTGGTTAGTGCTTGGTGACTTTAATGAGATTTTATTTGCAACAGAAAAATCTGGAGGACGATTGTGAAATCAGCGTCAAATGGATAGTTTTGCAAGGGTTCTTAATGATTGTTCTTTAGAAGATGTTGGGTACTCGGGACCTTGGTTCACTTGGGAAAAAGGAAAATTTGAAGATACAAATATAAGAGAAAGACTTGATCGTGGGGTGGGCAATCCAGCATGGTGGAACTTATTTCCACATTTTAATTTGAGTCATATGGCCACATTCTTTCTCTGATCATTGTCTGTTGCTACTTAACACTAACAATAGACAACGATCTCCAAATCTGGTTTCACACTTCCGATTCGAGGCTTCTTGGTTACTCAAGGATTCATGTGAGGATGAAGTGAGACGGCTTTGGGAACTCTCTTCTGATTCGGTCCCTATTCGGCTGCAATAGTTAAGTCAGGGTTTGGAAATGTGGTTTAAAACAATCAGGAAAGAAAAGAAGATTACTATGGATGACTTGCGGCGTAGACTGTCTCAACTTTTGATTTCTTATCCGACTGATGAAGCATTGGAAGAAATTACTAATGTAAAACTAGCAATGAATTTTGAGGCTGATCGGGAGGAAGTTTATTGGGAGCAAAAAGCGAGGGCAAATTGGTTGAAATCTTGAGATAAAAATACACGGTTTTTTCATCGACATGCTCCACAACAAAAATGGAAAAATCGTATTTTATCGCTCTCGGATGAAAATGATAATATGGCTGAAGAAGATGCTGATATTCTTCGGATTGCAACAGAATATTTTTAGGGTATCTTCTGTGCATCGGAGCTTACCAATCCTTCTGAGATTTTACAAGGAGTTGATAATTATGTATCTACTGATATGAATGAAAATTTACTCAAGAATTTCACAGTTGAGGAAGTGCACCAAGCGGTTCGAGCTATGGGTCCATTAAAAGCCTCGAGTGAGGATGGTTTGGGTGTTGTATTCTACCAGCGATTTTGGCATATTGTTGGCAGTGATGTTGCTGATTTTTGTATTTCGATGATCCATGGGGATGAATCTTTTCAGCCAATAAATCAGACACACATTGTACTAATTCCAAAGGTGGCGGATGCTAAGGTAATGACTCAATTTCGACCAATAGCTCTGTGTAATGTGTTGTATAAAATAATTTCGAAAATGATTGCGACACGAATGCAAGAAGCTTTACAGTTTTGTATTGATGAGGCTCAAAGTGCTTTCCTTCCTGGTCAATTAATTTCTGACAACATTATATTGGCATATGAAATTCTTCATTCTTTGAAAACTAAAAGAACCGGAAGACATGGAACATTTGCTCTAAAACTAGATATGAGCAAGGCTTATGATAGGGTGGAGTGGAGTTTTGTGGAAGAAATGCTACGGAAAATGGGTTTTGCAGAAAAGTGGATTGCAAATATTATGAGATGCATCACGTCAGTATCCTACTCGGTAATTGCTAATGATCGGATTGGCCAAATATTTCAACCGGGTCGAGGAATTCGTCAAGGGGACCCAATTAGTCCATACCTCTTTTTAATTTGTAGTGAGGGACTTTCTGCATTGTTAGAAATTGCTTCCCAACAACACTCTTTAATGGGAGTCCGAATCAATAGAAGGGCACCTTTTATCTCCCACTTACTGTTTGCTGATGACAATATAGTTTTTGGTGAAGCAACATCACAAGGGGCAATGTGCTTGCAGAATATTTTGACCACTTATTCACAATGCTCGGGACAAATGGTTAACTTTGATAAATCAAGCCTATTTTTCAGTTCCAATGTCATTGACAGTAACATACATGATGTGTGTAGGATTCTTGGAGTCACAGTTTAAGGTAATCCAGAGAAGTATCTTAGTTTGCCATCGATTGTGGGACGTAATAAGAAGCTTTCTCTTGCGTACCTAAGGGATCGGTGTCGACAAAAAGTTCATAGTTGGAATGTTCAACCTTTGTCTATGGGGGGTAAGGAGGTATTTATCAAGGTTGTACTACAATCAATTCATGTGTTTGCAATGTCCCGCTTTTTGTTTCCGAAGACCTTTTGTAAGGAACTAGAGGCTATATTTGCGCGATTCTGGTGGCAAAAGTCAAATGAGAAAAGAGGAATACACTGGTGTACTTGGGAGAATTTGTGTGAATTAAAAAAGGAAGGTGGTATGGGCTTTAGAGATATGTGCAAATTTAATATTGTAGTTTTGGCTAAACAAGGCTGGCGGATTGTCCAGAATCCAGATTCATTAGTAGCAAGATTGCTGATATCAAAGTATTTCCCTACTACTAATTTTATGCATGCACCTTTGGGATCTAACCACTCATACATTTGGAAGAGTATATGTAGTTCTAGGGGGCTTTTGGAGAAGGGTTGTAAATGGTCTGTTGGGTGTGGTAGTTCCATCAATATTTGGAATGATTTCTGGTTGCCAGGATATCCACAGAGGAAGATAACATCCACAAGCATTCATGGATTATCCACAGTGTCCAATCTACTATCTCCTACATCTTTGCAGTGGAATGAAGAACTTATTTCTTCATGTTTTTCAATTGAAGATGCTGCTGCTATTTTATCTATCAGGCTGCCTATTGTTCTTATTCTAGATAAGGTTTATTGGGTATGGGAATTATCAGGACATTACTCGGTTCGTAGTGCATATAGACTACTGTATTATAGGGGAGATATAGATAATAATTTGTCATCTTTATACAGATTAGTATGGAAAACAACATGCCCTTCTAAAATAAAAATTTTAGCTTGGAAATTCATTTGGAATTACATTCCAACCATGCTGAACCTACTTACTAAACGAGTCAGTTAGTCATCACAATATCCACGATGTCACGGTCAGGAGGAAGATAATGCTCATGCAAGTTTCAAGTGTGGTTTTAATGCACAGATTTGGCAGATGCTCGACTTCTATTGGCCTATTCAGGTATCTCAGTTTCAGTTTCATGAATGGTTAATTTGGATGTTTAGCAAATATACAAATCAAAAACACACAGAGATTATTATAATTTTATGGGCTATCTGGTTTGCAAGAAATAAACTGGTGAATGAAGGTATTACCCAGACAGCTATTGAGGTTGTGACTTTTATCAAAAGCTATATCGAGGAACTTTGAATGACAGCTACTGGTCTCACACATCCTAGTGCTCGTGATAATATTCATTGGATCCCTCCCCCTGCATCACAAGTGAAAGTTAATGTAGACACATTCTTCTTTTTGACAGAGGTTAAATCTAAAACAGGTATTATAGTACGAGACAGTGAAGGAGAAATACTTGGAGCTGCTTACCGTATCAACCTCAATGTTGCAAATGTCTTTGACGCAGAAGCCCTCGCGGTGGTCCAAAGATTGTACTTCGCTAAGGAAATTGGATGCTCAGAGATAATACTGGAAGGGGATTCAAAGTCTATTATTAAAAAGCTAAATGCAGAGAACAATGACCTGTCGTCGATTTGACTTCAAATCAGCACTGCGAAGACCATCTCCAACAGGTTTAGAAGTTGCCGATTCACCTTCATCGGCCGCCAAGGGAACCAAACAGCGCATGCAATGGCTCAAGCAGGTCGGTCAGCCATTGTAGATAGCTTCTGGCTGGAAGAGGCTCCTCCATCTGTTCAGACGGAGGCAGAGGAGGACCGTCGGTGGATAGATCCGCCATAGATTCATCTTCTCTCAAAGGGCTTTCGATTAAAAGCCTTTCTTCGTCTCGATTCGGACTTCAACAAGCAACTCATGCTAGTTAATCGAGGGGATCAGATCAACTGAGCAATTGTTTCGTAGGTTTTTTTTCTCTCTTTTGCGATTTGGGATTTTTTGAATCGCTTTGTTTTCCTTTTGGTTTTTTTGTTTGCTTCGTGTGATGTAGATTGCTGTGTCGGTCGATTTTCCCCGACAAAGCTAATTATGTCGTGAACATGTGGCTGTCGATTGTCATTTATTTTGTTTTCGTTATTCAATAAAGCTCAGCTGGTACCACTTTCAAAAAAAAATAGGATAACTATATAAGAGCGCACATATGGTTAGGATCAACTTACACAATGTAAAATTCTTTTAAGTTATACACGTTTTTTGGATCGTCAGATGGGGGAATTGGATGATTGAGATTAACTACTTACTTTTTTTCTCAAGTGATAATCTTCACATATTCTACTGTTAATCTCATTCATCCGTTTCACCCATCCAACGATCTAAAAAACGTGTAAAACTTAAACACTGTGTAACTGGATCCTATCATATATATATATATATATATATATATATATATATATATATATATATATATATATATATATATATATATATATATATATATATATATACACACGGTAAATGCATGTATATATATATAATAAAATAAAATGAAACATGACATTGAATGGAAAAGATAAAAAGAAGGAATAAAAACATTTTAAAAGCAGGTTCACAAAACGTAAAAAAAAGGAGAGCTTTCCTTTGATTTTCAACCTGCCCTAGCCCGACGGCTCACCCAAGTCTACTATCGCTCTTCTCCAAAATTGGAGCCGCGCAGGCCATCCTTGCCGTTCATCGGCGACGAGCCTCATCCATTCTAGATGAAGATGGCTGCGTTCGACTACGTAGAGCGCGAACCTAAAATAACCACTCGAAATTAGGTAAAATTTCAAAACTCACTACTCTTTTGATTCGAAAGAAAGATTCTTTTCAAAACCCTCTACGCGGAGAAACTGGCGTGTCGCGCATGGGGAAGCCGAAGGGTTGGTTGCATGGTTCGCACACGCCACGAGGATGCTTTGAGTCGTCCGATGCGATCTGGATCCAATAATGACTGATGAGGCGGCTGCAAACAAAGAGGGATCATTAGGGTTTTCTGTTTAATCAATGTTAGGCCTAAAATGGGCTTGTAAATATGTATATAGGTTATAAAAATTGTAAATGGACTGTTTAATTTAATTGATTATTTATTTAAACTTGTGGCAGCTTTTATTACTCTTTAATAAAGATGGGATTTTACTTAATTGATTAGTCTATGTATATATGCATATACCTTGTATACTCTGATTACAATAATATAATATAATAACTTAAATGATAGCTATGATAATAATACTAATAGTAGTAACAATAATGATAGCATAAAATAACAATAAAAATAATAAGGATAACCTAAAGATCATAATACGTTAATAATGTTTTGGGTTTTTTAAAGGCAAAATGACAAAAGATGCACCCAACGTTTGCATGTTTTGTCATTTGGCCCCCTATTCTTTTTTTTGGTCCAAATATGCCCCCAACGTTTGTTTGTTTTGTCATTTTGCCCCCTATTATTTCTTTTGGTCCAAATATGCCCCCCAACGTTTCATTCGTAGTCCAAATATGCCCCCAACGTTTCAATTTGATCCAAATATGCCCCCGTTAGATGGAAACTGTCAATCAACTGACGTTCAACAGCTGATGCTGACTGGACTTGCCACGTATTAAGATCTACTGATGCCACGTCAAAATTTTTTATAAGCCGTCGACCGTCGGTTGATTGACAGTTTACATCCAAAAGGGACATATTTGGACTATGAATGAAACGTTGGGGGCATATTTGGACCATAAGAAAGAATAGAGGGTCAAATGACAAAACAAACAAACGTTGGGGGCATATTTTGACCCAAAAAAAGAATAGGTGGCCAAATGACAAAACATGCAAACGTTGGGGGCATCTTTTGTCATTTTGCCTTTTTTAAATGGCCAACACATAATAGACCATAACACAAGTATGTAACACATATAACTTAGTATTTTTCTGGGTTTTTATAAAAGAATATAACATATATATATAGTTAATATAATAAGACATATACTAATAGTAATATTTTTTGCTTTTGAGATTAATAATAGCCCATATAAATCTATTATTATAAAATAGAAAAAAAAATTATTCTAGACAAAATTAGTGATTACAGTTGTAATGAATTATTAAATGTTATTTTAAATAGGGTGTAAGAGTGGATTCCTTCCATGTATATAAGCGCACAAATTCATTGAGTGTGTGTTTGTTTTTTTATTTAAACAGAAACTAATACATTCACTTAAATGTGAATTAAATATAATAAAAGTTCATGTTGAGATGAAATTTGTAATTTAATTTACTCCATTAATATTGATTTGAATACCGTTACTATTTTCTTTAAAATTATAAACGTTACTTACAACTCTCATTTTTCGGGTAATAATTTTTTTACTCATATAATTCACGTGTATCCTCAACAAGAATACTTATCTATTTTTTTACCTCTAATAATTTATTAAATGATTTAGAAAATAATCTTCTTACATAATTTTTTTCATTTACTCCTCTCATGTTGTGAATTATGATAACATTTAACATAACAAAGTTTATTCGGTATAATAATAATAATAATAATAATAATAATAATAATAATAATAATAATAATAATAATAATAATATGTTGTGAATAAAATAACGAATAACAATGAATAAGAATAAAATAACGAAGAACAACGAATAAGAATAAAATAACAAAGATGTGAGGGAAAAATGGACATTCGTATTATTATCAAAACTAGACTTGTGTACAATGACTTCATCTATTTATAGGCATAAGAAGTACATAATACATTAAACTCTAATTAATGAGGATAATATTCCTAATGATAAAGTAAATCAAATCTCCTAAATAAAGTTCTTATCATGATAGACATCCACATAGATAAATATTCATAACACTCCCCTTGGATGTCTATGAAGATAATGTGCCTCGTTAAAACCATACTAAGATAAAAACCTAGCGGGAAAAAATTTCATTAGTGAAGGGAAAAAAGTACACACATCTTTGATACGCATAACATGTTGCCTCATTAAAAACCTTACTAGGAAAAACCCATTGGAACAAAACATCAGTTAAGAGAAAAAGAGTGCAACGCGTATTTACTCCCCCTCATAAAAACATCATAGAAGATCTTTGAATCTTCATAATTCAATCTTGAATATTATTTTTCTAAATATCGCGAGGGATGAAATTTTGGAGTAATATGTTCCATTACGTATCCACCTTTCAAATTGAGATATAAATCTTGTATTATCTCCACACACGATAGCTTTGTATCATATATTGTGAATATATTTGTGAAAGTAAATCCACATATCTTCTAGATATGTTGGGTCAATGGTCTTAGCCAAACACATTTTTTTGGCTTGCCTCGTGCATAATATGCAAGATTTGAGGAGGCATCGACGAATGTTTGAAGATCTAAATGTAATGATCTTTGTATATTCATAGATATTTCTTGACCAACTAATATGTGGTGCTTCAAGACCATGAAAAGATATAATTATATTTATTTACATCCAACAATCTTATAATAACTGGGATACTCAATATATATGATTTATCCATATTAAATCTTCTTTAAGATTCTTTCAACACATGTCTATCCATAAACAAAAATGCATATTTAAATGTTCAATCTTTAGGTCGAAACAAAACCATATTTCAAGATTCTTTTTCTCAAATACTTTCCTTAAATAACCAAATGTTTTGAAAGCTCTTCAGGAGTTCTAATAATATTTAAATTATCATAATGAATCTTGATCCAAACTCCTTTTATAAAAAGCATAAGAAAATCTGATCATACTTGTAGTATTTTTCTCAAAAGGTACTCACTAAGGCGATTCTACCAAATGCGTCAAAATATAAATATCCAATGGGATATGTCTAAATAAATTTCTGTAGAAATTTTCAAATGCTTCTAGCATTTTAAATCCTTCAAGGATAAATATGGATCCACAAAATAATTAGACACATATAAAATATTTCATAACTGCCAAAATAATTGCATCCACCATGAAGTAAAAACTCTTCATAAATTATAATTTCGTCGTAT
Source organism: Hibiscus tridactylites (assembly GCA_958450335.1). Taxonomy (NCBI): domain Eukaryota; kingdom Viridiplantae; phylum Streptophyta; class Magnoliopsida; order Malvales; family Malvaceae; genus Hibiscus; species Hibiscus tridactylites. The sequence goes on from OY288275.1 coordinate 61,695,650, forward strand.
TTACGACTACTTACTTGTGCCTCACTTGCATTATACCTTTAGGTGTTTGGACTGTTAGTCCAAATACTTCTCTTTTAGAAGTTTAAAGCATCATTCTACATTGACCAATTCAATATCTATACTTTTAGATAGATTTCTATACAAGATTCTCATTTTCTTTCTTTACTTCTATAGAAGTATTCTATGTAAAATTGTTTGCAAAATCGTTGTCGACAACTTTTCCATTTTGGTTCCATTCTCGTAGTGACATAACTCATCGAGATCTCTTCAAGATTTCAATCTTTATTTTCAGGTACCTAAAACTCTTCAAGAGTTTTATTATTAGTTATGTCTTGGGTCTCTTTAGGAGCACCCGCCTCCAATATATGACCATCTCATACTATTTTTCATTTATGAGAATTTTGATCACTGGAACCAATTTTTATGCTTCATGTATGATTTACATCCATTTGCTCTAACATGTAATTCAAATTTAGAGCATTTCAGCTAGAATATAAGACTTAGTTACTCCCATTGGGTCAGTAAATATGTCTAGCAGTTTACATGTAATATCATGAATTATCTTATGAACTTTTAGTTCATATATGAGGATCCAGATAGCGATAATTCATTTTCTTTTACCCAACTGATTTTTATCTCCAATGATGTTGAAAAAAATCATGTCATAAATGATTCTCCAATTAATGTTTAAGAATTTAAACATAAAAGGAGACTCGTACTCAATATATATATTCTCAACCCTTTTATTTATCCATTTTGTACGTTGTGATGGAGTAATTCAATTATATATCGCACATTCAAAAATTCAAAATGAGAAATATGACTTCTGACCAAAAGTCAAATCATAATGGCGAGTTTATTATAACTTGTTGGCATGATGCATATAAGTGTTGATATATGTGAAATATCATATAGATAACTTTGTTCTCATAGTTTAGCTATTAAAGAGGAGGCATCCAATTAAAATTTTACTAAACTATCTTGTTCATAATCAATAGGCTTTGTAACAACTGATATAACCTAAAATATAAACCCACAAGCTTCTGCAAGATGAATAGTCTAATTGCATAATCTGAATCCTTTTATAATCAATCTCACAAACTTTTGATTGTAAGTTGATAGAACAATGTAGATGTATCTACTAAAATCATATAAAATTTTTCACATTTGTGGATAAATGGGCCTATTTTTCATTCAGATATGCAAGACATACATTCTTAATTTTAGTACAAGAACTTCAAGTTCTTTTGGTAAGTGGGATCAACTAAATCTTTTGAGAACAAACAATACAAGAACTTCAGGTTGTTTTAGTAATTGGAATTTAATTGTTCCTTTGAGAACAAGCACCACAAGAACTTCATGTTCTTTTAATAAGTGTGCATATAAATCTCTATATTTTTTGCATCATTATTGATCAGAATGGTCTAACCGATCATGCCAACTATATACATGTGTATATATATTTATGAATTTGTAAAATTCTAGTTTACCATAATATTTGATTCAATCTCACTCGTACATGTCTAGTACGACCATCAAAATTGTTCCTTTAAATAGGAATATATTTAGCTCTTTAAGAGCTTTCAATGGAAATATCTTTTGGTAGTAATATATTGCTCTTCTAGAGCTTTCAACTGACTTTTGGCTACCAGAACTTATATCCACATTGGTTTATTTCAAATGTCACCTGATAACATATGCTATCTATAATTCCTGAAGAATTATTTTGCGAACTCATAATGCTCTTCTTAAAAGTTTCCACTTCTAGTGGCGACAATATTATTACCATCATGGGTAATTATTGCAATATTCGCAATTTTGCACTTTTCATAATGTGTTTTCTCTCAAGAATTTATTGTTCTTCAATGAATAACCACATGAAATATCAATAGCTTTTCGCATCATAATTGAACCGGGATGGCCTAATCAGTCATGCCAAAATGATAAAGTTATTAGTAAACTTCTGATTTACAATAGCATGAGCTTCAACTTGCACTATTTTTTGTGTAGTACAACCTGGATGACAGTGCATGTAATTTTGTCAAAATTTTCTTATTGCCTTGGTTTATACTCGTAATATGAAGATAATCAGCATCCCCTTGACTAATAGTCACAATATGATATTCATTTTTGTGATATCTTCAAAATTCAATAAGTTTCTTTACGACTTTGGCGAGTATAACACATTGTGAATATGAAATAGAGTTCCATTTGGCAATAATATAGTTGCTCTTCTTGGGCTTTCTATAATATTAGTACTCTAGATATAGTACTCACATTATTCCCTTATATTTTTAAATGGGAAAATAGGCATTATTATGCACCTTTCAATATGTGCTTTGTTTCATTCACTTTGGGGAATGAAAAATATTAAATATAGCACATATTAAATTAATTATCTATCAAAGATAATGTCACAAGAACTTATTACTCTTTTGGAGCATTGATATTTTAGTGCTTTGAGATATAGTACTCATATAAAGCGTAATGTCACAATTCACCGCATATTTTATTTCAAAAGTAATGCTTTGAGATATAGTACTCATATAAATAATGTGTAAAATAAATTACCATAAAGTAAATTAACATAAAAAATAAAAAAAAATAACATAAAATAAATAAAAGATCAATTATTCCCTTTAGAGGTTACAAGGGAAATAAAATAAAAGGAGAATTATTCTCTTCAGGGTTATGAGAAAATCAACAACATCCAAATGAGTTAGACCAACAACACCATAAACAAATTTATTTATATTTTCTTTCATTTATCATTCATTATTGTGGATAAAGTCCATAATGCTTCACCATAAAGCATTTATCATTGTCATCCTTATTATACCACTTCTGGTGGGTATAAGAATTTTTAAAATGATCATATTGTCCATGACTATATTCATAGCCTCGATCTCGAACACACTTCTATTGTGACTTTTATTCTTTCCATAATATAATCTCACATTCACTTCAGATAATTAAGTAGAGTCAGTGGGCCTTTGAAACCTTTTTCACGATATTGTGTCTGTGTAATCACCTATTTTATCCGGGGTGTTAAACCCGTTTTCTTTTCTTTTTAGTAATGGGCTTTGATACTTTTAAATTATATATATGTTGTGATAAAAATTAAAAAGAAAAAAAAGAAAAAAAAACAGTATATATATATATATATTAATGTTATATATCTATTTATTGTATTATCATTACTATTTTATTAGCATATACTAATTATTACTATCTTACTATCCATTATCATTATCATAATTATTCTTACTATTTGTTATTTTTATCGTATATTACTATCTTTATATATTATTATTACTTATTATTATTTATGTTGTTACTGTATTATTATTATTATTATTATTATTATTATTATTATTATTATTATTATTATTATTATTATTATTATTATTATTATTAATTCTAAAAAGAAAACCAATATATAAATAAAGCCCAAAATATATGTATGTAAGCCCAAAGTTCATTAATATTAGAGTCCATTACATTTTAAAAAACCCAAAAATAAATAAAAATACAAGGCCTGTTTGGGCCCAAATAATTAGAAGCCCTAATCAGATAAAGAAAAAAACCATAATGCATCCTCTCCTGATGTTTTGCAGCTGTCCAATCCCAGCCATTAGATCTGGGATAGATCTAACAGTCCAGATCTAACTTCAACCAAGAAGCCCTCCCCGAGTCTGGGTGCCGCATCAACCAAGGTCGTTAGATCGAGCACGATCGTACGGCCAGGAGCAACCCACCTCGCGCGTGAGGTCCACGTGGGACCGTCTATCTCCTTCACATGCGCGTACGAGGCACGTCCGAGTTTCTCCAGATCTCCATCGATGGCACGGATCGCTCCACGTGTCCGGTCGGCCTCCTCTGGTCCCCCCTCATACGAAGGCCTCACATGCAAACAAAAACCAAAAGACGTCAGAGGCAAAACATGCAAAATACCAGAAATCAGAGGAAAAAAATCAGAATCACAAGCAGACGAATACCAACAGAAATCAACAACCAACAGCAGATTTTAGAAAATTACATGTAATTAAAAAATGTGAAATTTCTCGGGCTATATAATACCCGAAAACATGCAATGTAAAAGGGGAGGTTTTTCGGGAGGAGAGCAATTTTTTAGAGAGCAAAGTTGTAATCGGAATATTTTCAGAGCAATACAAGGTAGAAACAACCTCAAATTTAGAGGTATCCTATCGTCTTCATTTTATTTCAGTTTTCGAAGCAAAAAAAAATAAAAATAAAGAAGAGATCGAGTTTTTTTACCTTCGATGCTTTGCTTCTCCGTGTCCGTTCGTCTCCCTTCGCTGGTGACAAACTTCCTGGTCTCTTTTGAGACCCTATATAGTGAACCAGGGAGGAGATTAACAATGAAAAAGGTTTGAGTTCTTTTTTAAGACGTTTTTTTTTGGTTTTCTGTTTCGAAAAGTTTTTTGGTTTTGGTTTCGTAAAAGAAGGTTTTTTTGGTTTTCAGGGTTTCAAAGAGACGAGAAAAGGTTTTTTAGGGTCTCCGGCGCCGTTTAACGGCGACCGGAGTGTGTGACGGTGCCGGATTTTCAGAGGAAGGGGAGAGAGCATCTCTGTTTTTTTAGGGTTTGGGCTGAAAAACAAAAAAAGGGTTCGAAATGTTTTTAATCCAGATTATATAGCATTTTAATGTTTTTAAATTGGTTTAATTCGCTTCCGACCTCTCTGTGGTTTTGTAATTACGCGAGCAGGGTTTCCGTGTTTTAAAACCCCTTCCGTAGTCCCTGCGTCTTTTCAACTATTTTCAATCTCGTCCCCGTGGCATTTTTGGTTGATTTTAATCCGCTTTCGGGTGGTCAAATCACCTCTTTGGTCCCTATGGTTTTTCGAGTCTTTTCAATCGAGTCTCGTTTTGCTTTTTCAATCAGTTATCAGTTTTCTTTTATGGTGTTATTACTTTTGCGGTCCCTACCAGTTTGCATGTTAATCGTTTACTCAACATTTTTATTTTGTTATATTATTCATGCATTTTACCTATTTAGACATGTGTTTATCTCGAATTTATGTTTTTCCATATTGTTTATGTTAGTATGTGCATATTTTGTCTTCTTTCGTTTGAATATGTTTTTTGTGGTATGCATATTAATATCATTACATGTGACTTTTAGCATTTTGATAAGCATGTTAATTGATTTTAACTATAAAAAGGAGATACCTATTAATTCGCGTATTTGGGTCGACTATCCTAGCTTATTGGATACTCCTCGGATATTCGGATTAATTCGAATCGTCTAAAGGTAAATCCGTAACCAAACGGACAAGACCATGGCATCATTCTTTAATTGCTTGCATCATGCATAAAGGTGACGTACGGGATCCGAACCTTAAACTAACATGACAGTCAGTCTTATATGATGTCGTTTTAGTTTTTGGTAAGGTGTACTGTCATCCTTTCTAATTAAATGTCAAATTAATTTGAGACCACCAATTTGGATAAGCTCGTACGGTTAAAGTCTAATTATCAATTAAGAACCCCTAATTAAAGTCATTTTAAATTTCAAATAATTTCCATCAATTTAAAAGCAACAATTGTTTTGGTACCGATTTCCGGGCGTGATGGGGGTGCTAACCCTTCCCCACACGTAACCAACTCCTGAACCCTTTCAAACGAATCTCTAGTTTTGTTTTTACGGTGTCCGGCCTACCTCAGTGGCCGGTGGCGACTCCAAAAAGATTATTTTTAAAGGTTTTCTCTTATAGCTCGAATTTTTCAAAACCCCCTTTTTAAATTAAATGTTTTCAAAAAGCGGGAACATTTTTAGTGGTAAGAAAAAAAACCTTATCACAACGTGGCGACTCCGCTGGGGAGAATTTTGTTTTTCAAAGCCAAAAGAGAGTTAAGCCAAAGAAATAATTGTTGCCTTTAATGATGGAAATTTTTAAAATTTAATTTGACTTTAGCGAGGTGGTTCTTCCTTGAAAATAGAACTTTAATTACACGAGCTTCGATAATTGGTGGTCTTTGAATTAATTTCTCATTTAATTTCAAAGGAATCACCGACATGTGTTGCATCACGATCATTAAGCTATATACCCGAGCTTCTCCCCTTAAGTGGGAGTGAAACGCCCATACACACGTGAGCATCCCTCCACGGGTCGGTAATTCACTTCCAGAATCCACGCCTTTGACATGTGAGTAGCCCTCCACGTCACTAGGTTGTGCTTTCCCCCGAATCGAAACCAATTCGCAAGCTTGTAATGGGCCAGAATTGGGGCTTTTGTCACCTTAGTAGGTAATAAGATAGGTTCGGGTACCCTTGTTAGAACCAAACCCACATGTGTGAGAATTTAAGAAGCCCGCCCCGATTAGAGCCATGCGGATAACCGTAGAATTAGAATTCATGCTATTAGGTCTTGCATCGTTAATTTGTTTTGTTGTGTTTCTTTTTGCTTGTTTTTATTCAGTATTCATTATTGTTGTTACTAATCCAGTTGCCTCTTTTGTCTTGTTTTGCTTAATTGCTTTTGCATATTCATCGCATTTTCATACGAAGTGTTGATTCAAAAACAGTCTAAAGTTGAAATCTTTCATAACGGGAGAAAGGATCCATAGTAACGGAGCTTCTGGAACCCTAGTTTAAAGGGGGGACGAGCAAAATTTATTGAAAATCGTACCCTATATATTTATTTTCTTGTATCGTTGTAACAAGACTTGATCTCCGTTATGAAAAGTTGTTTGATGAGGATGTTCGTCGAATCAACACTTATTTGCATTCGATTATGTTTTTTATTGCCTTTAATCATATATTTCTGTTTTGCATACGACATTGCATGCATTACATCATTAAATCATGAGATTAATTGTTCGGGGTCGTGGCAGCATTCGTGACTACCGAAGATTCCTCACCCACACTTTACTCGCCATCAAAAGAGGCAAATGGAGGAAAGTTTTGCTTAGTTTGAAGCCGACTTGAGAAGGGTCCAAATGGGGCATATGATGGCCATGAATCCTTTTGTGAGTACCATCAGACTGTGGGGCACGAGATTCAGATTCGTCCAGAATTTAAGCAGTTAGTTCAGAAATTTATGGACAATAAGGAGGTTGAGTTCCTCGAAGAAGCTTAAGGGGTGGGATGGATGGCCAGCCTAGCAGTAACAAGAGTTTTTGTGCATCCGAGTTTGCTTGTTTTCATTCCATTGCATTTTAATCTTTTTCTTTGAAGTAATGTGTGGAATCAACTTTGCTACCCTTTGCCCGAAGGTAGCAAAGATCTTTTTGTAAGGGCCTAAGATTGCATGTTTAAATATTCAATGAAAGGATGCATTGTGTTTCAGTTGCCTTTTCATTTTGTGTGTATATATTTGTCTATTGAGTCCCCGTATATCAATTGCACAAGGGACATTGACCTTGACCCCAAAGGTTGATTTCGAGCAACATGTGTCTAGTGGAAATCGAAAGTTGTGAAGATGATGAATATGTGGTTTACACTCCAAGTTAATTTGGTCATCTAATTAAGTACACATAGAATTAGGGCCTTCGGGAGAATAACTGGAAATCTTCTGCGCTAAAAGAAGAAAAGAAAAGAGAAGAAAAAAGAAAAAAGAAAAAAAAGAAAGAAGAATAAGGAAAAGGAAAAAAAAAGAAAAGAAGAAAGAAGTAAAAAAAGAACAGAAAAAGAAAAGAAAAAAGAGAGATGATAATAAAAGCGTAATAAAAGCACCCCCAATGTTCGAAGCCTGGTAATAGGCATCTTCAGATACGAGTGTGGAATTTTTGGGGCACTCCGTTGCAGCAAAAGGACCAATAAGGTTTGTATGCACCATTCACTTTAGCTACATGAGTGATGATAATATTTTCAAATCATGACATTGCCAAGTAGCTCGGGGTTTTGTTGTTTGCTCCATCATTTATTTCGAGCCAAACGAATGTGATGAGTTGACTTCCCCAAAATCATAAAAGAATTGAGATGAAGACTATAGAAAGTAAGTCTAATTGATTAAAAACTAAAATAGCTCAGAGAGTATTTCACATATTCATACATCGGCTCAGTTTTCGAGGTCTCTTAGATACATGATGCTTGAAGCAATGCTTGGTAAGCCATAATAGTGTCGTTCGTGCACTTGGTATTCGGGGTATTTAATCTGGCTTGATGTATCCATAATTTGATAAGAAAGTATAGTTTTTGAAAACGCATCTCATTTTGAAATTAGAAGATGCAATCTAAATCTTTTTGTGAACACAAAATTATTCCCATTGCTTCAGGGATAAAGTTTAGAATGCAATGCCATGAATACAAATGACAACTTGTCAGTGGCCATGATGAGGACAGTAGTAAGTTTCCACGAACTACAGTTCAGAGACTTTAAGCGAATTTCTGTCAAAATGCCTTGATTGGTTCAGAAAATGAAAGAGACCTTAATGAACTTAAGAGAAAAGTTCAGGGGCTTGGGGGCATGTGCCTTTCCCCCTTAATGTTGAGATAAGAGAAAAAGTCATCATGTTGAGTTGAGACGAAGAGAATGGTTGAAGACCCAGCTTGAATAGGGGGCATTGTTTTGAGAACGTGCACTACGAGAAGTGTTATGTCTATTCTGACCAGTGGAAGTCAACAGTCGTCTTTCGAGAAGAGACCAAAAGATTGAGATTTGGCAGAGATGAGGAAGCCAAAAGAGATTAAGAAGAAGAAGAAAGGTCAGGATCGACCGACCCGGAAAGTGAAAGCGTCCAAGCAATTTTGATGTCATAATTCATGCATCATTTGTAGTTAGGCATCCTTAGGATTAGGGGCAAGCTAACTCACATCATCATATCATTTTTACCTATTTTTGACAGGTATATTAAAGTTTTTTCCAGTAGAAGGAAACCTGCCTATCCGTTCAGGCATGAGGAGAATGGAACCCGCTTATCTGTTTGGGCTTTAGGAGAATGGAATTCGCCTATCCGTTCGGGCTTTTGGAGAATGGAACCCGCCTATCCGTTCGGGCTTTTGGAGAATGGAACCCGCCTATTTGTTCGGGCTTTTGGAGAATGGAACCCGCCTATTTGTTCGGGCTTTTGGAGAATTGAACCCGCCTATCCGTTCGGGCTTTTGGAGAATGGAAACCCGCCTATCCGTTCGAGCTTTTGGAGAATGGAAACCCGCCTATCCGTTCGGGCTTTTGGAGAATGAAACCTGCCTATCCGTTCAGGCTTTTGGAGAATGGAACCCGCCTATCCGTTTAGGCTTTTAGAGAATGGAACATGCCTATTCGTTCGGGCTTTTGGAGAATGGAACCCGCTTATCCGTTCGGGCTTTTGGAGAATGGAACCCGCCTATCCGTTCAGGCTTTTGGAGAATAGAACCCGCCTATTCGTTCGGGCTTTTGGAGAATGGAATCCGCCTATTCGTTCAGGCATTTTGAGAGCGGAGCTTTAATTCGGACCTCGAAAAGTTGAAGAGTGTTTAAATGAGAAGGACAGCTTCAAACCCTCGCAACCGTTGCATTTTCCCGTATCGACTTCCGAACCGCAAATAGCTCAAGTGCATGGTGACTCAGAATCCAAACATGGAAGTCGGACAAAATTGGTGCTTATGGCCTTTGCTTTATTCTTGTTCCACAAGTATAAGCAAAGGGGGGCAGCTGTAATCACCTATTTTGTCTGGGGTGTTAAACCCGTTTTCTTTTCTTTTTAGTAATGGGCTTTGATACTTTTGAATTATATATATGTTGTGATAAAAATTAAAAAGAAAAAAATAGTATATATATATTAATGTTATATATCTATTTATTATATTATCATTACTATTTTATTAGCATATACTAATTATTACCATCTTACTATCCATTATTATTATCTTAATTATTCTTACTATTTGTTATTTTTATCGTATATTACTATCTTTATCTATTATTATTACTTATTATTATTTATGTTGTTACCGTAATCAGATAACGAAAAAAAAACCCTAATGCATACTCTCCTAATGTTTTGCAGCCGCCCAATCCCAGCCGTTAGATCTGGGATAGATCTAACGGTCCAGATCTGACTTCAGCCAAGAAGCCCTCCTCGAGTCTGGGCGCCGCATCGACCAAGGCTGTTAGATCGAGCACGATCGGACGGCCAGAAGCAACCCACCTCGCGCGTGAGGTCCACGCGGGACTGTATGTTTCTTTCACACGCGCGTACGAGGCACGCCTGAGTCTCTCTAGATCCCAATCGATGGCACAAATCACTCCACATCGTCCAGTCGACCTCCTCTGGTCCCCCTCGTACGAAGGCCTCACATGCAAACAAAAACCAAAAGACGTCAGAGGCAAAACGCGCAAAATACCAGAAATCAGAGGCAAAAAAATCAAAATCACAAGCAGACGAATACCAACATAAATCAGCAACCGACAACAGATTTTAGAAAATTATCTGTAATTAAAAAATGTGTAATTTCTCGGGCTATATAATACCCGAAAACATGCAATGTAAAAGGGGGGTTTCGGGAGGAGAGCACTTTTTCAGAGAGCATAGTTGTAATCGAAATATTTTCAGAGCAATACAAGGCAGAAACAACCTCAAGTTTAGAGGTATCCGATCGTCTTCATTTTATTTCAGTTTTCGAAGCAAAAAAATAAAAATAAAGAAGAGAGTGAGTTTTTTTACCTTCGACGCTTTGCTTCTTCGCGTCCGTTCATCTCCTTTCGCCGGTGACAAACTTTATGGTCTCTTCTGAGACCGTATATGGTGAACCGGGGAGGAGATTAACAACGAAAAAGGTTTGAGTTGTTTTTTAAGACGTTTTTTTTGGGGTTTTCTGTTTCGAAAAGTTTTTTGGTTTTGGTTTCGTAAAAAGAAGGTTTTTTTGGTTTTTGGGGTTTCAAAGAGACGAGAAAAGGTTTTTTAGGGTCTCCGGCGCCGTTTAACGGCGACCAGAGTGTGTGAAAGCGCCAGATTTTCAGAGGAAAGGGAGAGAGCATCTCTATTTTTTTAGGGTTTGGGCTGAAAAACAAAAAAAGGGTTCGAAATGTTTTTAATCCAAATTATATAGCATTTTAATGTTTTTAAATTGGTTTAATTCGCTTCCGGCCGCTCCGTGGTTTTGTAATTACGCGAGTAGGGTTTTTGTGTTTTAAAACCCCTTCCGTAGTCCCTGCGTCTTTTCAACTATTTTCAATCTCGTCCCCGTGGCGTTTTTGGTTGATTTTAATCCGCTTTCGAGTGGTTAAATCACCTCTTTGGTCCCTATAGTTTTTTGAGTCTTTTCAATCGAGTCCCGTTTTGCTTTTTCAATCACTTTTCTTTTATGGTGTTATTACTATTGCGGTCCCTACCAGTTTGCATGTTAATCGTTTACTCAACATTTTTATTTTGTGATATTATTCATGCATTTTACCTATTTAGACATGTGTTTATCTCAAATTTATGCTTTGTCATATTGTTTATGTTAGTATGTGCATATTTTGTCTTCTTTTGTTTGAATATGTTTTTGTGGTATGCATATTAATATCATTACATGTGACTTTTAGCATTTTGATAAGCATGTTAATTGATTTTAACTATAAAAAGGAGATACCTATTAATTCGCGTATACGGGTCGACTATCCTAGCTTATTGGATTCTCCTCAGATATTCGGATTAATTCGAATCGTCTAAAGGTTAATTCCGTAATTAAAACGGACAAGACCATGACATCATTCTTTAATTGCTTGCATCATGCATAAATGTGACGTACGGGATCCGAACCTTAAACTAACACGATAATCAGTCTTATATGATGTCGGTTTAGTTTTTGGTCTGGTGTATTGTCATCTTTTCTAATTAAATGTCAAATTAATTCGAGACCACCAATTTGGATAAGCTCGTACGGTTAAAGTCCAATTATCAATTAAGAGCCCCTAATTAAAGTCATTTTGAATTTCAAATAATTTCCATCAATTTAAAAGTAACAATTGTTTTTGTACCGATTTCCGGGCGTGATGAGGGTGCTAACCCTTCCCCACACGTAACCAACTCCCGAACCCTTTCAAACGAATCTCTGGTTTTGTTTTTACGGTGTCCGGCCTACCTCAGTAGCCGGTGGCGACTCCAAAAAGATTATTTTTAAAGGTTTTCTCCTAAAGCTCGAATTTTTCAAAACCCTCTTTTAAATTAAATGTTTTCAAAAAACGGGAACCTTTTTAGTGGTAAGAAAAAAAAACCTTATCACAGTCTGAGGACAACCTTATTTTTCGTAAAAAGAAGAGTATGTTTTTATTAACATATCCTCATCACAAATAACAAAGATTTAATCCTCGTACGCGGTGTTGTTAAACTAATCCACAAGGTCCTTTAAAATTCTCCTTTGAGACCAATATCCTCGCAGAATGGGATGTCCAACCAATATACTTTGATACCCCTTATTTATTGTACACAACGACTCTTTCTTTTCTGAGACAGGTATCGATACGGCTCCCCGTGTACCGATACGGATAGCTGCAGAAGTGCATTTATGGTGGTGAGAGAGGGTTCCAACGGCTCTATTCAAGTTCCCAACCACCCAAATGGCTAGAATTAATATAGAAGGTATAAAATAAAGCCCTTTGAAGGTCAGCAACAACTATTCAACCCACAAGCATCATCAAAGCAAAAATCCAAACCCTTGAGCTATTCAAAGTCAAATTCTTGTACCCAACTCTAGTGTGTTTCAATTGTCAATTTGTATTGTGAGTTTGGGGTTATTGAAATTGTAATTGGGTAGACAATTATCCTTTGAGAGGAATCATTTGAGTTTACCACAAACTTTCTTTGTAATTTGAGTGGATTAAGCTTTGGGTAGAAAGCTTAATCGAAATTGTAAGGTTACCTCCTCATCCAAGAAAAGGGGAAGAATTCAAGTAGTGAATTGTTTGAAAATCCTTAGTGGGAACTAAGGTAGTGGATGTAGAGTTCATTTGGAGAACTTGAACCACTATAACTACTTGTGTCAATTTTATTTTTCACTCATTTCTTCCCACCAAAATTTTAATTGCCAATTCACCCCCCTCTTGGTCATTTGCAATTGTTCGATCAACTCAACAATTGGTATCGGAGCTACACTCATTGGAAGGATTACAACCCTCTTGAGTCGATTCTAGGAGAGTTTGATCAACAACAAGTCAAGCAATGGCATCCACCTCCAACTATGAGTCCCAATCCACCACCAAGCCACCATTCTTCAATGGGGATAACTACCCATATTGGAAGAATAGGATGAGGCTTTTCATCAAGTCTACCGACTACATGGTGTGGGATGTGGTTGAAGAAGGTCCATACATTCCCATGAAGAGAGATGGAGAAAGACTTGTCCCCAAAAGTTAAAGCTGAAATGACGGATGATGAAAGAAGAAGGATGCAAGTGAATGACAAAGCTCTTCATGTAATATTTTGTGCACTTGGTCCGGATATCTACTCCAAGGTGTCTTCAATCGAAAATGCCAAGGAAGTTTGGGACACCCTCGAAACAACATATGAGGGAACTAGTGATGTCAAGGAGACAAAGATTGGGCTACTCAATCTTAGCTATGAGAACTTCAAGATGGATCCCGAAGAAAGTGTATCCAAGATGTTTGATCGATTCTCGGTCATTGTCAACGGATTGAAGGGGTTCGGCGAAATCATCCCCGAAGACAAACTAGTGAGAAAATTGTTGTACTCTCTTCCGGAGTCATGGGATGGCAAGAGAACGGCCATTATTGAAGCTAGAGATTTGAAGACTCTCAAGTTTGATGCTCTTGTTGGATCTCTACTCACCCATGAGATTATGAGGAAGGGAATAGAACAAGAGAAGAAAATAGTTGAAAAGAAGGAGATTGAGAAGAAGAAAGTGGGAATCGCTCTAAAAGCTTCACATCAAGAAAGCGATTCTAGTGAGGATGAAGATGAAGAGATGGCCATGTTGGCCAAACGGTTTACTCGGTTCATGAAGTCAAATCGTGGAAGAAAATTCATTAGAAAGGGAGACTTCAAGAGTAAGAGCAAGGAAGAGGAGAAGGACCAAATCACTTGTTATGAATGCAAGAAACCGGGTCACATCCGTTCCGAATGTCCTCAATTGAAAAAGAAAAGCTTTGGGAAGAAGAACAAGCTCAAAGCTCAAATAGCCACTTGGAGTGACGACGAGTCATCCGAGGAAGAGGAGGAAGTGGCCAATCTATGTCTCATGGCCATTGATGATGAACCAAAGGTAAACTCTAACTTATCCAATTTAGATTTTACTTTTGATGAACTTCAAGATGCTTATGATGAATTGCAAGAGGTGTATGATGAGTTAGTAGGAAAATACAAAGAATCCATTTTGAAAAACAAGAAAACCATTTCCGATTTGAAAATTCAAAATGAGACATTTTCTAAAGCTAACTCTGAATTGGAAAAGAAGGTTTTGTTTTTAGTAAATCTTTCAAATGATCTTAAAACAAAAAATCTTGAACTTGAAAAACTTCTTTCTGATTTTCAAGATTATCACACAAAGGAAGTGGATAATCTTAAAACATCTATTGCTATTAGGAAAAATAATTTTGAAAAAGGAAATCATTCTAAATCCCAATATGTAAAAAGAAAACCTTTTATACCTAAACAAAGAAATTTTAATAAGCAATCTAGAGGTCAAAGAGTTAGGAGTGTTTGGGTTCCTAAGGAACTCATTATTTCTAATGATATGAATGTTATTGCTTCTTGGATTCCTAAGGGAACCAAAATGTTGAAGGCTAACACTCATGGACCCAAAATGATTTGGGTACCAAAAATCAAGGCCTAATTTCTTTGTTTGTAGGGGGAGCATTGCTACAAGGCTAAAGCTTCAAGCAAAAATTCTTGGTACCTTGATAGTGGATGCTCAAGACACATGACCGGTGACAAGAGTCGATTTATGGAATTAAAGCCAAAAGGTGGTGGAGTGGTAACTTTCGGTGACAACTCCAAAGGTCACCTTGAAGGAATAGGCTCCATTGGTAATCACTCTTCTATTTTCATTGAAAATGTTTTGTATGTCAACGGTCTTAAGCATAACTTGTTGAGTATTAGTCAATTGTGTGACAAGGGTTTTAATGTTTTATTTGATAAAAGTGGTTGCAAAATTGTAAACATTAAAACAAATCAACTAATGCTCATTGGTCATCGCATAGGGAACATTTACATGGTGCATCTAGATTACATTCATTCATCTCACACATGCTTAGTTGCACATGATGAACATGACTCATGGCTTTGGCATAGAAAATTAGGACATGCTAGCATGAGTGTCTTAGAAAAATTAATTTCCCTTAATCTAGTTAGAGGTTTACCCAAACTTAAATTTTCTAATGATAAAATTTGTGATGCATGTTCAAAGGGTAAACAACATAGAACTTCTTTTAAATCCATAAATGATGTCTCTACTAGTAGATGTTTACAATTGATTCATATGGATCTTTTTGGGCCTATTAGAACAATGAGCTTGGGTGGAAAATCATATGCTTTTGTGCTTGTAGATGACTATTCTAGGTATACTTGGGTTCTATTCTTAAGTACAAAGGATGAGGCTTTAGAAAAATTCATCACATTTTCTAAAATAACTCAAAATGATCTTGAACTTAAAATTTCTCACATTAGAAGTGATCATGGAACCGAATTTCAAAATCTAGGTTTCGATGAGTTTTTAAATGAAAATGGGATTAGCCACAATTTTTCCGCACCTCGCACTCCTCAACAAAATGGGGTAGTTGAGAGGAAAAATCGAACTTTAGAAGAAATGGCTAGAACCATGCTTTGTGAAAATAATTTACCTAAATACTTTTGGGCGGAAGCCACAAATACCGCTTGCTATATCATAAATCAAGTAATGATTAGGCCAATTTTGAAGAAAACACCTTATGAGATTTTAAAATCTAAGAAGCCTAACATTAACTATTTTCATCCTTTTGATTGCAAGTGTTTTGTTTTGAATAATGGTAAAGAAAACTTAGGTTAATTTGATGCTAAAAGTGATTAAGCTATTTTCTTAGGGTACTTTTTAAACTCTAAAGCCTATCGTGTATTTAATAAAAGAACTCTAGTAGTTGAAGAGTCAATACATGTTGTTTTCGATGATAACCTCCTTCCGAGGAAGGAATCTTGTGATGATGATGATGTAGGAATCCTTGATGCCATTGATGAAGGACAAACGTCAAAGGTGGATGAGATTCCAACTAAAGATGAGGATACACAAGATCCACCTCTTGAAGCCTTGAAGGACTTGGCTCTTGAGGAAAGGGAGGTGTCTTACCCAAGGGAGTTAAACTATGTCAAAGGTGGTGAAATCTTGGGTGATCCATCCAAGGGGGTAACTACTAGATCCTCTCTCAAATTAATGAATCATGTTGCATTTCTTTCATGCATTGAGCCTAAAAATATTAAAGAAGCTTTAAAAGATGATTTTTGGATTTTGGCCATACAAGAGGAATTAAATCAATTTGAGAGAAGTAGAGTTTGGACATTAGTTGAAAGGCCTAATAATCAATCTACTATAGGTACAAAATGGGTTTTTAGGAATAAATTAGATGAAAGTGGTAATATAGTGAGAAACAAGGCTAGGCTTGTTGCTCAAGGCTATACACAAGAAGAGGGAATTGATTTTGATGAGACTTATGCACCCGTAGCTAGAGTGGAAGCTATTAGGATGTTGCTTGCATTTGCATGTTATCATAATTTCAAGCTTTTTCAAATGGATGTGAAAAGTGCCTTTTTAAATGGTTTTATAAATGAAGAGGTGTATGTTGAACAACCACCGGGTTTTGAGGATTCAAAATTTCCAAACCATGTTTTTAAACTAACAAAAGTTCTCTATGGTTTAAAACAAGCTCCTAGAGCTTGGTATGAGAGACTTTCAAATTTCTTAATTGAAAAGGGTTTTGAAAAGGGAAAGGTGGATACAACACTCTTCATAAAAAGATATAACAATGACATCTTAGTAGTTCAAATTTATGTTGATGATATCATTTTTGGTTCTACTAATGAGTGTTATTGTAAAGAATTTTCTAAGCTAATGCAAGGTGAGTTCGAGATGAGCATGACGGGGGGAGCTCTCATTCTTTTTGGGACTCCAAATCAAACAAAGGAAAGATGGCACCTTCATAAATCAAGCTAAGTACGTGAATGATATGCTCAAAAAGTTTGGCTTGGAGAATGCAAAGCCTCAAGTCACTCCTATGAGTTCTTCCATAAAGCTTGACAAAGATGAAGGAGGTAAGTGTGTTGATTCTAAGCTTTATAGATCCATGATAGGTTCTTTGCTTTACCTTACCGCAAGTAGACCGGATATTATGTTTAGTGTTTGCTTGTGTACTAGGTTTCAAGCTAGTCCTAGAGAATCACACCTAGTTGCCATTAAGAGAATTTTTAGATACCTTAGAGACACACCTACTTTAGGCCTTTGGTATCCTAAAGATTCTTCCTTTAGCCTTCATGCTTATTCGGATGCGGATTATGGGGGATATAAGATAGATAGGAAAAGTACTTCCGGGACATGCCAATTCTTAGGTAGTATGCTCGTATCTTGGTTCTCTAAGAAACAAAATAGCGTAGCCTTATCTACCACCGAAGCGGAGTACATATCCTTAGGGAGTTGTTGTGCTCAAGTCCATTGGATAAGCAACAACTCTTAGATTATGGTGTTGAAGTAGAAACCATACCCCTTAAGTGTGACAACACTAGTGCCATTTGTCTTACTAAGAATCCCATACAACACTCTAGAACTAAACATATAGAAATTCGACATCATTTCATTAGAGATCATGTTTTGAAAAATGATGTTGTTATAGAATATGTTGATTCCTTGAACCAATTAGCGGATATATTTACAAAACCTTTAGATAAAGAGCGTTTTTGGTCTCTTAGGAGAGAGTTAGGTCTAGCTAGCCTATCTTGACCTTTTAGGACCTCTTTGTGCTTAAAATTGCTTGATTTGTGAAATTGCATGTTTGTGTGTTGTAACTCTTGAAAATATCTATGCCTATAGTTAGGGGGAGTATGATTCTCTTAAAATATGTTTAGAACTGTTCATTCATCATTTGCATACCTTTAGGAGATGTTAAAGTCGAGCTTATGGTTGTTCTTAGGCCTAAAGATGCATTTTTGGGCATATGGTATTGATACGATTCTACGCGTATCGATACGTGTTCTTCGTTCAGATTCTCAAGCCTCTTTTTGCCTTAAACGGGTATCGATACGGTTAAACCCGTATCGATACGAGCTTCAAATCGTTTCGATACGGATCTCATTCGTTTCGATACGATTCTCCAACGGGCATTTTTAAGGAAATGACATTTCTACCCCCGTATCGATACACCCTCAGGCGTATCGATACTCGATTGCGCATACAGCTTTTAATTTGGCATTTAAAGTGTTAAACTTTTACCAAAACTAAAATTCTTCAAACCCTAAAAACCCTAACCTTTTTTGCCTATAAAAGGGCTCTTCCTCCCTCATATTTTCACACCACAACTCAAAATCTAAAATAGTTTTTCCATCAAGCAAAGCTTTAAGCTCCTTCACATCAAAATTGTGCTAGAATTTTCTTCATTCTATCAAGGTAAAATTCTTTCTTTTTCTTCTTCAATTTTTTTTGTTTTGTTTTGTTTTTGTTTTTATGATTCATCTTTTTAACAAAATTTTTGTTCTTCAAAATTTCTTTTTCTTCAATTTTTTTTTCAAATTTTTTTCCTTGGTTCTTAACTTAATTGAAGAAGTCTATATGCATGATTTTCTTTTAGATCATGGCACCAAAGGAATCTAGGAAGAGATCAAGGGTTTCTCAAACCGGTGAATCATCCAATCTTGGAGTGGTTGCACGTCCAAACTACACTTCAATCTATGAACAATCCTTTGAAAATCCCTCGGGTCTCGCATACTTTCGTCAATTCAAGAATTACAAGATTCGTGCGGAAAGGGTAATATACATCCCCTTTCTTAACTCGGAGCGTTTCCGATTTGAATATCTTCCTTTGCTCCAACGTTGGAATTTCATGGATTTTCTCTCTATTCCCGGTTTTTATTATCGTCTTTTGGTTTTGATTTTTTACACTAATGCCAAATGTGTTTCTCGCAATGGGGTTGTTACCGCCATTAGTTCTTATCTTATGGGAAAGAAATTAATCCTTGATGTCAAATCCATATGTGAAGTTTTTAATTTGGAGGATGAAGGCATTGAAGATGAGAATGCTTTAGGGCATGTTCTTAGTGGCTCCGTCACCGCTCTAAATGCTCAAGATCGAATCCTCCATTTGATGGTGTCTTGGTGGTTTAGG
This sequence comes from Hibiscus tridactylites, assembly GCA_958450335.1. Lineage (NCBI taxonomy): Eukaryota > Viridiplantae > Streptophyta > Magnoliopsida > Malvales > Malvaceae > Hibiscus > Hibiscus tridactylites. The sequence continues at coordinate 61,714,874 of OY288275.1, forward strand.
CCCTCCGGAGGAAAATACTCTACCATCCGTCAAGTGGATGATTTTTTGATCCGTTGCTTTTGTGAGCGGACGCGCCCAAATCTTGCTCGAATCATGTTCGCAGAGATCGTCTATCTTGTGCAAAATCGTCATACCTCTCTCGTCACCTCCTTTACATATGGTACAGCCTTAAGTTATTTCTTTATGAAAAAGGATATTGATTGCTCTTTTGACTTCCCAACTCCCCTCACCGATCCCATTGATGAACGATCTCTTGCACGGGGAAAGTTCCATTATTTTAATGGTAATTGGGTACGTCTTTCCGAGCTACCACCCGATGCCGCCGCCGTATTTGAAGAACCTCAAGGTGATCAAGCTCCTCAACCCTCCATGGATGCTCTCATGACATTCCTAAATGAGCAATTTATTGGGTTGCGCACGGATATGGGCAATCGTCTTACCGCCCTTGAAACAACTTTTGATATAAGGATGACGAGCATGGAAAATCGCCTCACCTCTCTTGAAAGCGGTCATAACTCTTTGAATATTTCCATCTCCGCTTTCTATGATGAGTGGCGCAATAGCATGAGGAATGATGATCCCATGGGAGTTGACGATGACGATGATGAAGACAACGAAGATGATGCCTAGTCGATTCTCCTTGCATCTCATGCATACCATTTAGGATATTTCTATTTTATGCATCTTTGATCTATGTTCTTAGGACTAAGTTTGCTTTATTATTAAACCTATGCTTTGATTTTCTGTTTTTTGTTGGATTTTTAAGATTGATGTTATGCTTAATAATATTAACGTTGCTTATTTATACCTTTGCCTATGTTATGCACCTATATCTTGTCTCAATATTTTTGATCTAACAAAAAGGGGAGAGAAACTAGCTCACAACACTTTAAAAATTTTGATTTCAACTCAAAAGTTGCCTAGCTTTTATTTAGGGGGAGTTAACTTTGTAAAGTTTTTCAAAGTGTCAAAAATTTTAAGTTTTAGTTTTGTTATATCAAAAAGGGGAGATTGTAAAACCTATGTTTGATTTTGATATAATTAAATCTTTAAGGATCAATTTGAAAAACTTAAAATTGTTTTATAAGTCCCTTAATAAGTTTTAAATCACCAACTCTTTAAAACTGATTTGAAAAACTCAAACTCAAAATATTTTCTAAGTGTTCCAAAGCCAAACTATTGAAAAACGTCCAGTTGTATCGATACGCTTCCATCTGTATCGATACCTTTTTAACAAAGTTGGCTACTGGAGGAACACGTATCGATACGCTCTTCACCTGTATCGATACGCTCCTTCGTAAAAGTCTAAAGAGTTTGAATGGCGTACTGATACGACTTCATCCGTATCGATACGGACTTAATGAATTTTAAATTCAAGTCGGTTTAAATATTTCGACCATTGGTGTCAGTTGGTTGGTAACCAAAATTTAAAATGGCAGTTGACCCGTATCGATACGGTAAACCCTCGTATCGAAACGAAAACTTCTAGTGAGCTAAGTTGAGAAAAAGGTATCGATACGGTAAACCCTCGTTTCGATACCCCGTACTGATATGCTTACGTGCGTTTCGATACCCCTTATTTATTGCACACAACGACTCTTTCTTTTCTGAGACAGGTATCGATACAGCTCCCCGTGTACCGATACGGATAGCTGCAGAAGTGCATTTATGGTGGTGAGAGAGGGTTCCAACGGCTCTATTCAAGTTCCCAACCACCCAAACGGCTAGAATTAATATAGAAGGTATAAAATAAAGCCCTTTGAAGGTCAGCAACAACTATTCAACCCACAAGCATCATCAAAGCAAAAATCCAAACCCTTGAGCTATTCAAAGTCAAATTCTTGTACCCAACTCTAGTGTGTTTCATTTGTCAATTTGTATTGTGAGTTTGGGGTTATTGAAATTGTAATTGGGTAGACAATTATCCTTTGAGAGGAATCATTTGAGTTTACCACAAACTTTCTTTGTAATTTGAGTGGATTAAGCTTTGGGTAGAAAGAAAGCTTAATCGAAATTGTAAGGTTACCTCCTCATCCAAGAAAAAGGGAAGAATTCAAGTAGTGAATTGTTTGAAAATCCTTAGTGGGAACTAAGGTAGTGGATGAAGAGTTCATTTGGAGAACTTGAACCACTATAACTACTTGTGTCAATTTTATTTTTCACTCATTTCTTCCCACCAAAATTTTAATTGCCAATTCACCCCCTCTTGGCCATTTGCAATTGTTCGATCAACTCAACACATTCACTTCAGGGAATGCCTCATCATTGATAATCGCATGGAATAAACATCATGCTTGCATTCACTTCAAGGAATGCCTCCCACAAAATTCTTGTCAAGATGAATTTTTGTAATCTGACATTGGGAAAAGTCTACAGTTGAGTTTTTCGATGTATAATAAATATTACTTTCGAGCAAAATCAACATGATTTATCGCACTTTAAAATAATAATATAAAGAATAAAAATAAAATCAGAATTTACAGATATTGATTTTCCTCTCGAGGACAATAGAGATATAAATAACAAAGACATCTCATCATAATCTCTTTATGTCATATCTCTTTCCAAGCCGTTTAAGGACATGTAAAACTTAAAACACGGTTAAAATATCAATTCTCAACGATAAAATAATATATATAAAAAATAGGATCCATAATTGCAATTCATATGATTGGATTTTTAATTAGCAAAATCGTGTTAATAGACTGCATGTTATTTCCCACCTAAGATAATCCGTAAATCGACGAATCATACCTGAATGTCGTCACTATTAACTTCAATAAAAAATGGTCAAACCCTTAATCAAAATTATTAAAACAAGACAATAACCAAGTAATAGATCAAGATATAATGCTCTTAATTTAAGAACGATTAAAAAAACATACCAAAATTTCCAAGATAGTTTGAATATATAGTGGATGTATTCTTCAATATCATATTGAAATCTTTTCTGAGAATCACCAACAAAACCACAGTAATTGAGTGAGGTCTGGTTTTGAGTTAAAATATGTTTCCACGCTATTCAAAAATTGTGAGAAATCACAAACTCATCTCTGCCCAATTGTCAAAATTCAAATACAATCAAACATGCTTCCATGTCTTTCAAAAATTAAAAACCAAATTAAAATATAAACATACAGATAACCAGTAACTAAAAAATAAGTGGAAAAAACTTATCTTTGGTTCATTTTATACTCAAATTCTTTCCAATAACTTCTTTTGGATTCGAACGATGAAGACCTCAGTTGATTAGAGTCTCGTGCTGATAACGTGTTGTGAATAAAATAAAGAACAAGAAGAACAAAGAGATGAGAGAAAGAGGGAGATTCGTATTATTCTCAAAAAAACTAGAATTATGTACAATGCCTTCATCTATTTATAGGCGTAAGAAGTATATGATACATTAAACTCTAATTAATATAGACAATATTCCTAATAATAAATAAATCAAACTCCTTAGATAAAGTTCTAATCATGACAGACATCCACATAGAAAAATATTCATAACAAATAAGAGATAAAACAAAAAATCAAATCCTTTTATAACTATTGTTTATCAAAATCAAATTTTAAGGATTATCTTATCTCTAATTAATTTAAATAATAATAAAAAATATTTTTATAGAACTATCTTTTGAAAAATTAATGAGTTTATAAACTGACAGGTGAAAAACCATTGAGGATTAAAGTTCACTCTCTAAAATCTCAAAAATATTAGAATGCAACAAAAAACTATATACTCAAGGTAGACTGAGCAAGGGCAAACACAAGTCTGGGACAACATAAATCAGAGCATAGAAGTTCGAAACATAAAACAAACATAGTGAGTCGCCAAAGGAATTGAATGTTCAGGTAGAGAAAAGAACAGTTGGTTGCATGAGGCATCAAAGGTAGAAACATGTGCCACAATCCATTACCCACTAAGAATTTACCGTAACGACCACCTTGGCGACAAATACCAAGGGTATCAATGGGATATCCAAGTATCGAGCTGACGTTAATGGCAGTGAAGAGGCCATAAATATGGAACATACCTTTATTCTTCTCGTCGAAAACCCCATTGATGTAGGACATTTTTGTTGAGACATAGGAGGTAAAGGAGGCGAAACCCATATGCTACATGCAAAGAAATCATCGTGCGAGGAGCTGAAATAGACACCATCCTTGTACACGGCCGTCGGACCTGCAAAGCAAGAAAGCGAATAAAAATCAACCACAAAAAGAGACACCATAGAAGGAAAGAAAATGAGAGAAACAAGTCTCCCTACTGCAAAGAAAGGGATACATGCACTGACCATGGCGTCCGAAGAAGGCACTTCCTAACGAAACCTCTGATGGCTAGAAAAAAGTGACGAAATAGGGGGCGCCAACTGCCATAAGAGTAGCAGTTGGTCATCGACGGGAAAAACATTTAGGGTTGTAACTTTTTAAGGGTGAAGGAAGAGAATTTTTGTGGTGAAAGGAGTTTTGACGGTGTGAAACACTCTCTTTAAAATAAACATGTAGAGAAATAAAGATTTGGCCATGTGCATCTAAAAAATTTATAACCATAGTTCATAGGGTTATAACTTATAACCCAATAATGTATAAAGAGACAATCAAAACTTGTGTTTATATCGGTTGAATGGAAGTAAATGTAGGAAACACAAACCATAAGGTAAACACAGAAGCCAGTCATGAGGGCAGGAACCTTGTCGGGCAGCTTTTGCCAACTAGTCCACCACTCGCTTACAATCACGATTGACAAAAGAGAAAGAAAAAACCAAGAAAGGGGGATGAAAGGCCGGCAATATCTTACTCGATAGCAAACTGACTCCCAAGTAGATAGCGTTTTGGAGTTAATACGTCCAATAACTCTTATGTTATCATACTCGAAAATGAGATGAGTGAAGCCAAAGTCGATGGCTTTGGAGAGGGCCAGTCGAATAGCCAAAGCTTATGCACATGCAATAGATAGAGCGGAGAATAGGGAGGTATTCCCCCCAACAATCTTCCCCTCATCATCGCGAAAAATCATAGATTCGCACGCCGAGTTGAAAGCTAGATCAAATGAGGCATCATAGTTTGCTTTCACGTAACCTGGATTTAGAGGGTTCCATTGAGTTGTTTGTCTCATCAGAAAATACACGCACTCCGATTTTGGTGATGAGTAGGAAGAAAATTCCACAAAGGAAAGATGGGCCTTAAGCCACACGTCAATGGGGGATTCAATCAAGGCCTAGAAGAGAAAGCAATTTCTTGATTTCCATGTGTACCAACAAATAAAGGCAATGGGATGCAATCCTTCATTGAAAGAACCTCCTTTATTAAGAGAGAAGTTTTTTTTCATCATTTGCAAAAACCTGAGAATCCTATCTTTGAAGGGGAATAACTGATGCCCGAGGCTCGCCACACAACCCTAGCAAAAGGGAAAAAGAACAAAAGGTGTTCTATACTTTCAGATTATTCACCACATCACATGCATTTATTATATGGATGGCCTTTCCCATACATCCTTCTTTTATTGGCATTTTTTGTTAGAACAATGTTATGGCAAGCCTTCCAGATAAAGAGCTTTAGTTTTAGAGGGGCCCTAAGTTCCCAAATCGAACGTCACAAGGATTTATCCAAAGAATGGTCTTCACTTGAGCTATGGGGCTTTCAGGAAGGGAGGAATTAAGAATGAAGTGGTAATCATACTTGACAGAATATTCATCATCCTTATTCGAAAACCATATTAAATCATCACCAACCTAAGGGCCACCGATTGGAATGGAAGTAACATCATCAATCTCCTAGGATGAAAAGGGGGAGAAGTTTTTCCATTTGCCATCGACGAGATTGAGAGTCAATGGGGTCTTTTACATAGAAATCCTGGCATCCTTGAATTCTCCATGAGGACAAAGCTAAAGAATCAAGCTTGGGGATCCATCTATCATTCCATATAAAGACAGATTTGCCATTTCCAATTCTTCAAAGCATTCTAGAAGAGATAAGATTAATACCTTCCCAAATGCTTTGTCAAGCCCAAGAAGGATTCTGACTTTTCTTGACAGAAAGAAAGTTGGAATTAGGAAAATATAAACCTCGAAGAACACAAGTCACAAGTGAGTCAGGGTGTTTTAGGATTCTCCAAGTTTGTTTGGCCATCAAAGCTTTATTGAAGGTTCGAAGATCTCGAAAACCAAGTCCCCCTAAATCTTTAGCCTTGCAAAGTTTAGTCCAACTAAGCTAATGAATCCCTCAATTGCCTTCATTTGAGTTATTCCACCAGAAAATGAGAGAGTTTAACTCGTCACAAAAGGAAGCCATTAGGAGAAAATATTGCATAACATAGGATGGGATTACAGTAGCAACAACCTCTATAATGACCTCATTTCCTCCTTAAGATAGAAACTTTGATTTCCAATTTTGAAGTTTCTTTTTTACCCTTTCAAGGATAAAGGCAAGGGATTCTTTTTTCCCTTTACCCCAAAAAGAAGGGGCCACACGTATTTACTCCCTTCTTTCATTAAACTGAAACCCAGAGCATTAACTAAGGAAGTTTTGAGGATATGGCTTATGTTTGGTGAGAAGAAAACTGAAGATTTGCCCACATTCACCATCCCGTAGCACTTTGAAAACTTTCAAGAAGAGACATCACAGAGGTTCAATTAGCATGATTTGCCTTAGTAAAGAGGACACATTCATCAGCATACATGAGATGACTCAGAGGGACATCTTCTTCCTATTCGAAACCTTGAAAGATCATGATCCCTTAAATTTCTCTCAATAATCCAAGTGAAGATGTTAGATATTTGGAGAAACAAGAAATGAGAGAGAGGGTCACCTTGTCTTAGACCTCTTGTTGAGAGAAAGGTTTTTTTTTTGTTTTTCACCATTCACAAGGATAGTGAAGGAAACAGAGGTGACACATTGCATAACTCTTTGAGCCCACCAAGGGTCAAAACCCATTTTCTTCATAACAAGACAGAAAACGTCTCAGTCTGCCTTGTCGTAGGCTTTTTCAAGATCTATTTTAAGGGCCATGACGCATGTCGAACCTTTTCTTTTCCTTTTTATTGTGTGGAAGGCTTCGTGAGCCACAATAGTATTATCTTGTATAAGACGTCCATTAACGAAAGCAAACTAATATGGTGGAATGATACTTGATAAAAAGGCTTTAAGTTATGAAGAAAGAATCTTTGTAATAATCTTCATGGAGATGTTACATATGCTAATGTGACTGAAGTGGCAAACATTCGTGAGATTCTTGATTTTTGGGATGAGAACAATGTTTGTGTCATTAACTTCCTTTTCCAAACAGCCAATCTTGAAAAAGTTAGAGACCATGGAGATAGTATCCTTCTTAATGGTTTCCCAGAAGGTTTGATAGAAGATGCCAGAGAAACCATCAGGCCTTGGAGATTTCAGAGTACCCAAATCAAAGACAACAACCCCTATTTCTTCTTCACTAACTTACTTATAGAGCTCTCTATTCATGTCAGGGGAGATGGAACTTGGAATGATGTTTGAGATCTCTTCCATATTGATGGATAGGTCCTTGGAATAGAGATCCCTAACAAAAGATGAGGCTCTCGGTGTTGTACTATTTTGATCCCAGGTTTCCTTGACATTTGTAGTACATTCTTCCTCCAATAACCACTTTGATTCAAACTTAAAAGACTTTTCTTTTTGGGGACCTTTTAGGAGAAGGATAAGAGGATTATGGTCTGAAGAAATTGTTGCTTCCATCACACCAATGTCTTTGGGATACAAGAATCTTCATTCTCCTAAAAAAGAATTCAATCCAATTTCTCCAACACAACATGATCTTCACTACGTTGATTGGACCATGTATAGGAACCACCTTTAATAGGCATCTCTATCATACTAGCACTGTCAGTGAATTCGAAGTACCATCTATAATTTCTTGGATCAAAAGAAATACCTCCAGACTTTTCTCTTTGATCAGTAACAGAGTTCGTATCTCCAATAATACACCATTTATTGTTCTAGGAATTTCTAAGTCCCGCTAGATTCTCCAGAATTCTTTCTTCTCATTCATATATGAGGGGCATAGATAAAGGTACAAAACCATTCTCCGTTATCTTTAAAAGAGACTACAATATCAATGTAATTGGGGGTGGATTTTAAGATAGAAATTTGGACATCTTCCGTCAACTAGAGAGCCAGACCTTCAGCAATACCAACCGACTCAACATACATACTTTCATTAAACTTGTTTTGGCGCTGAATTTTTTCAATATATTTCCTCTCTTTTTTCGTTTCATTTAGGAAGACAATACTATGGTGGAATTTTGAGACTATGTCTTTAAGCCCCCCAACAATATCAGAGTTTCTTAGATCCCTTACATTCCAAGCTAAGATTGTCATAATACACCGGCAAGAACACAATAGACAGAAGCAAAACAAGATCAAAGCTCACAATCACCCAACAGATAGAAAAGCACTAGAGCAGAACCACACACAAGATAAGATTAAGACTTGGAACAACAAAGAAAACAAAAAAACAGTAAGCATCACCACCAAGCAAGGGAAAGGAAAGAACCTCACGGTGAACCACCTTCAGCCGTGAGCCAAGGTCTGGACCAGAAGAAAATCGAGAGACAAGAAAGAAGAAAACATGCCTTTACTTTCCTCCAAATCTAGTGAAACATCAAACTCGTGACTGTTAACGGAATTAGAGGAGTCGAGAGGGAAAGAGTCAAGCCAAATGAAGCTAACGCTCGAACCTCAGTCAGAAATCTCCTACCCAAGCACAAATCAGAGAGAATGAAAACCCTAGGATTTGGGGGAAAAGATGGAAGATGGTTGTTACCCTTCCTGAAAATCATTTGAGAAGATAACTCATTAAAAATGCATCAAATCAATATTTGAGAGGCATCGACACTTATGCCAGTAGTGTTCACCTAGTTCCATGATGCGGCAATGCTTGCGCTTAACCTTGCATTATGTTATGACATGTGTAAACAAACAATGGCGAAATTCAACGTTATTTATTAGGAGTAATTTAAAAAAATTAAATTTAAGAGTGGCCAACAATTTAATTATATGTTTTGGGGACCAAAATATAATTTTACCATTACTCTAATTTAACTTTTTTTTCAATATTTAAAATTTTTGGGGGGCTGTGACCTCGTGAATCTCCATTGAGTGTCGCCCTTTCAAATGATCATGCGTTGGATATCATGACTAGCTTATAGAGAGAGTTTATTGTAAAATTTAATGCCACCATTCATTTCCAATAGTTAACGGAATTAAATATGGAAGAATGTTACGTCTTAAAGGGAGGCAAGAGCGTTATCCTTAAAAAAATTTAAAAATCTTGAATTATAGTAGCTTTTTTAGGAGGAGGATAATAATCATATGATACTTACGACTTCTAGTATTATAATTGAGTAAAACTCAACTAAAAAGTTGAATTTTTTTAGACGACTTGAAAAAATTCAAATAAAATTTGAGTTATAAAATGAGATACAAATAAATAGAAAATTTTGGTATTTAGTAGATTGTTTTTCAAGTTCTGATTGAGTCCTTCAAGTCTGCATGACATATATTTTTCGCATATTAAAAATATAGAAATATATATGTATATCGTATATGATTATAAAAAATTTGAATTGTTTGAATCTCATTTTATAACTGTTGTACCTCCGCCAAACACCTCTGAAACGCACCACCCCTGAGAAAGATACCACCGCCTTTGCGTTACACTAGGGATGGCCATGGGTCGGGTTGGGTAAGATTTTTGGTCGATCCGCACCCGACCTGAAAATATAACATCTCCATCCAAACTCGACCCGACATTGAATGATGTTTAACCCAACTCGAACTCGAATTCTAGAGTAAAAACTCAAACCCAACCAGACCCGACCCGACATAAATAAAAAATTATCATTTTTTGTTATTATTTGATAAAATAGAGAGTTAATTGAAAAAAACAAATAAAGATGGAGCATTATAATAATTATTCTATTTTTATTAGACAAAATAGGGAGATAATTAATATATATATATATATAATGATAGGGGCATTGTAGCAATTATACCTAAATATTTAAAATAAAATTAAACTATCATTTCAGGTCGGGTAGGGTGGGTATTTTTCACCTTGAACCCAAACCCGACCCGACCTTATCCTAAAAAAATATACTTGAATCCGGCCTGAACTTGAAATTTTCTTTTAAAAATCCAACATTATAGGATTGGGCCAGGTCGAAACCCATCAGGTATGGGTCAAATGGCCATTCCTACGCTACACTATGACATTCCCCCGAAGGCTCACCTCTAAGATTTGTGAAACCTTTCGAGTCCTTAAGCTTTCGGGATCCGCAAACCCCGGTTGTTGGACCACTGGAGTTCATGTTCTCCACACCACTCTCTCCCGCTCAGCTTATGCATATTGACACGACCTCTGTCAAGTCCACCTAACCCGTCAGCTTAGCCTACAGCCTAGCAGATGAGCTACTATCTGCCAGCCCATCAATAGTCATCACTAGGCCTGGCACGGTTTCATCAATCATCACTCCGTCTAAAGCACCAAATGGATATAAATACCCCCAAGATCGAAGATAAAAAGGGCGACGATTCTACGACAACCCCTCTACATCGACCTCTCTCCCTCTCCTCTTCCACATGATTTTGATCATGATTCCAACAACTCATTCTACACTGCCCGCGGTTCTCGGCTCCAAGTCAATCAGGGGTGAACCGCTTGACTCAACGACCAACCATGGTCCATCGTGGCTCTCAGCCTATCCCACGGCGGGTGAATCACCAATCCTCGTCCCCACACCTTCCTCCGGCCACCATCTCTAGTTTCCTGTTTGGTATCGCCCAAAATCGACATCAAGAATAACATTATAAAATATTTACAATAATTTTAAATAGAAATTTGAATAATTCGACCTATTTGAAATTTTATAAACTCAACTAACTAAAATTCTCTTTTGACTCGATTCGGTCTAATACTCACGTGTATATGATATTGTATAAATCTACATATTTTAGGCCCCTCCAAACCAACATGTGAAGTCTGAACGTCATAAACTCGACCCTTTATTATTTATTGGGATCGGGGGGGGGGGGGGGGGGGGGGGGGGCTCCTTGTGGGGTGAGTCTAAAGTGCGTCAAATCTAGATAGGTTAAAAAAAATAAATTTTTAAATTTGTCAAAAAACTTAAAATATTAGATTTTTTGATAATATTTTAAGTTTTCTTTTGTGTTTTTTGACAAATTTTGATACTTGTATTTTTTAATGACATTTTAGGTTTTGGACAAAGTATCGAAACTTGTCAAAAATCACAGAAAAACCAACTTAAATGTTATTTAAAATGGTAATATTTTAGGTTTTTGGACAAATTTCGAGATTTATCGTTTTTTAGCTGCACTCTAAACCTGCCATACCCCAAACTCACCCTACCTTTATGATTTGCGAAAACAAATATTATTTTTAGGCTTAACAGTCAAATAAGTGCTCAAATTATACCATATTTCTCAGATAAGCATTGAACTATATTTTGAGCCAAATAGGTGCTTAATGTATCATTCCGTAACCCATTTAAGGTTTTTTCATCAACAACACACATAACCTGTTTTTTTTTCTTCATATTTTTAATTTTTGAATTTCTTTAAAAATCTAAATTTCTTTAAAATCCTCTAAAATTTTAATTTCTTTTGATAAACCCCCAAATCATATCTTCCTCGTTGCCTGACAACTTTCACAAGTCAGTGGTTCACCGTTAACCGCACAAAATATTGTGTACCTCATTATTCGACATCCGTCATCCTCTACCGTCAGTGGGAACCCAATCAACCTCTTTTTCTTCCAACACTTCATTGTTGGGTGTTCGTCGACGGTGCTATCGGCGGTTCTTTCGTTGATTTTTGACGACGAGAAGACGAGAGTTTTAGTAGAGAGGGTTTGATGAATGCAATAGTGGACGGTGATGGTTGAATCGGTGGTCGAAGCAGAGGAATTTAAGGATTTAGGGTTAAGGTGAAGTTTTTTTTAGAGAAATTAAAGACGGTTGGGTTAATTAATATATTTTATTTTTTTTATTTCTCTCATTTTCATATATTAATTTCAGAAAATGATCAACCATGTCACGCATTTGAATTTTATTGGATAATGAAGAAAATAATGTCTATCTTATAAAAACTTTAAATGAGTCACAAAATAAAAGTTAATTACCTATTTAGTCCAAATATAGTTAAACCTTATTTTTAACTTAATAATGCTTTTTATTTTAATGCAAGTAAATAAATCAGTGTACTGACGAGTTCAACTCAATTTCATGTGTTGTTTTTGCCTCCTATTTTGGATACGTTTCTCTCTGAGTTCATTCACCTAAGTCCTAATCGCACAATTCCTTCCATTTGCCCAGGTAGGGTTTCACGCCCTCTTCTCCACCCTTGACCTTGGGAGATCTAATTCGTTACAGTTTACTATATATTAGGGATTGAATCAATTTGGGGGTTTTAGTTGAGCTTTTTTAATTTTATTATTATGTGGTTAAAGGATAAGGGTTTTGAATCTTTGATTCAATCATTTGAAGATGAGTTCGTTTTCGATCACTCGCAAGAAAACTCCTTTCCAGAAGCACAGAGAAGAGGAGGAAGCTAAGAAGAAGGTACACCGATTTCTCTTACCCACAAAGCTCAAACCTATAATTAATTTGGTTCCAGCTTGTCGATTCCGTTTCATTTGCTACTTTGAGCTAAAAATGATTAATTTTAACTTTTGGGACTCCCTCCCTTCCTTTGCCATTATCAGAGGGAGGAAGATGAAACTGCTCGATTATACGAGGAGTTCGTGGCTTCGTTTCAAGGTGATAATGCACCTGGGTCGAAGGCATTTGTTCGGGGTGGAACAATCAATCCCAATGAGAAACTGAAGCCTGATTCTGAAGGTTAGTCTGAATCAGGAACTCACTCAATATTTGTTTCCGCAGAAATTTTAATATATTTGCCTCGGTTTTAAGTGCCAGTGGTTTTGAGCTAGTAGAATGATTTTTGTATTATATCCTGAGGACACATTAATAAAAATATGGGCCTTGTTTATTCATTTGCGGATGACAGGTGAAAAGTCGAAAGATGGGGTATCTGTTCCAAAGAAGGGAAGTAGGTAAACTATTGCTTTTGATTAACCATGCTGCAATACTAATATTCTTTTGGAGAGGTGTCACAAAGTGAAAGTTACATGGTGATGATAGTGATATTCTCACTCCAGCCATGTATTTTAATGGCCTCTATAATATCATGAAAAGATTTTCATATAGCAGCTAGAACACTTGTATATCATTAAATTTGAAAAGATTTACTCAGTTACGGTCCTTTTCTACTTTAGAAGAAGAAATACTTTTTATTCATCATCTCCTGAATTAAAACTCTTATCCCACTCTATTGTTGAATATTACCTTTGTTAGTTTATTTATAAGTCCTAATCTGCATATGTAATGAAAACTGTTTGGGAAGTTAATGATACATTGATGTTGGCCACCTCTGGCACATTGAAGAGGAATCTTTAAGAGTTCCACTTCCAGTTGATAAAAAGGCAATGTAGTAATTGGAGTTGGCAGGGAAAAGTGTTAAAAATATGATTCATTTTAATTCTTAAAGATCAATTGAAGTTGATGGTTATTCTGCAATTTTGGCTATTATATCTTTTTCAGTTGTCATTATATTATTATATACCTTTGTGTGATGAAGTCAGTAATCCTGTTGTTATTCTTATACTGTATGGCTTGATTAGGTGCAAAATATTGAAATTTGGATCAAATTTCCAGGGAAAGTAGTCATTCTGCTAGATGGAAAATAAATGGATGTTATGTACTTGATCTTAGATTAGGAGGGGCCTCAACTTAGTTAAGTTCCATCACAAACAAGTTGGGATTAGTTGCCTGAATGATTTTCTTGTGGATTCCGATTTATTAACTGGTTAGATAACTTTATCGCATATAGTTTTGACTTTTGAAGGATTCTAGCATGCTGGTTTGCCTTTTTTCTTTGAAATATGTAAATTCCATTATAGCATTCCCTTCCGTTAATGACAATTGGGAATTTTTTGTAGTGATTCCAATTCGTGCGGTTTAGAGTGCATATTAGCAAATTTGAAATCATGAGTAACAACAGTACATAGGAGAAAGATCCCCCCCCATTTGGTGTGATCTGACTTGGATAGCCTAAATTCCCATCCGTTCCTTAAAAAAAGTCTTGTTTGCTACCAAATTATTTAAAATGCTTTTAATTAACTTTTGCAGGAATCTGTTCCAGCATGCTTGCATGCAAACAACAAAAAATTGGCTAAAATTGAATTCACTTTTGAATGCTAGGAACAGTTTTAGTGTCACATAAAACGTTTTAATTATGGTTATCCTATAGACTAGAGTCTCCTTTAAAGTTCATTGATGAGGAAAAGTAATGAAGCTTTGTTAAAGACTGGGTTGAACTGTGAGAAGAAATCTTTCTGGAAAATGGAAGTTTATCTTTCATTGTATATATGCAGGTATGTTCCATCTTTCATACCACCTCCTTTGGCAACCAAGGGAAAGGAATCTGAGAAGAAGGTAAATTCTGTTGGTGAAATTATGGCATATGATTGTATTTATATCATTCTCAACTGAGTTTTCTCGTATGTGATATGCACATTTTGTTAAACTTTTGACAATGATGTTTCTAGAAGGAGGAGGAGAGGCCAAAAGAGAAAGAGAAGGGAAAGTCTCGGAACATTGATCATTTTATGGAGGAGTTGAAGCATGAACAAGAAATGAGGGAGAGGAGAAATCATGAACGTGAACATTGGCGCGATGGGCGTCATAGTGATAATGCAGCTGTAAGTCGTTCAGTTGGATTGAAATGTTATTCCATAGTAGTGGCTAATTTTATCCACATTTCAACTTTCCTCCCTTTGTTTCTTGCACTAATTTTGTGGGGATGGTTTATGTGTCATCTGAGTACTTTTCAGTCCTCATGTAGCATTTCTCTATTTTGTATAACTTGTTATCTTTTTTTCTTCTTCTTTTGTCAGTAAGATATATGAATCTTATCCTTTGGTTGTTCCTTTCCCAGCCATCTAGTCGCTTTGATGAACTGCCTGATGATTTTGATCCGAGTGGAAAACTGCCTGGATCATTTGATGATGGCGATCCTCAAACAACAAATCTTTATGTTGGAAATCTCGCACCAAATGTATGTTATTGTTGTTTCTTAGTTGCTGCTTTTAATCTTACTTCCCCTTTGTTTCTCAGTAAGTGTTCATTTTTTCTAACCATGGGCGAAGCCACATGGGGGGCTGGCTGGGGCCAGGCCCCCGTGGTTCACCCTTACGGTCCATTCTTTTTTTAATTTGGCCCCCGTAGAATTTTAAATTATATTTTATTTTACTTGTTTTAATATTATAGAGTGAGTGATGTCTTAGTGGTAAAGTGTGTACGTGAAATTAAGTTTGTTTTACTTGAAGTTAGTGAATGGAATCCGATTGATGACGTTTTTCAGTCTTTTATTCTTTTTAGGGCTTAGGTGTAAAAAGCCCTTGAACTTTTGAAGAAAATCAATTAAACCGCTAAACTTTTTTTTACACTCAATTGAGCTCTTGAACCAAGAAATTGAATTTATTAAGCTATTTGACCATTAAATTTTGACAATTTTTTCTTTAGATATTACCGACACATGATACACTACAGTTCTATCATGTTGTATTTACAGATTTCTTCAATAATATTTTTTATATTTATACGTTTTTTAGAATTTTTAAAATTTTTAAACAAGTTTTAAATAAAATAATTCTTTTGAAAATGTCAAGTAGAGACACTGACACAACGCACTGCACCAACATATCAAAAAAAAACTATCAAGATTTAATGTCAAAATTGATTCAAGTGCTTAATTGGGTGCAAAAAAGTTTAGGAGCGTAATTGATTTTTTTGTCAAAAGTTCAAGGGGTTTTTATATCCTTAAGTTTTTTTTGGCCCCCTTAACTTTTAAATTATGGCCTCGTCCCTGTTTCTAACTATAAGTTATTGCTAATTTAGGTGGATGAAAATTTTCTTCTTCGGACTTTTGGAAGATTTGGGCCTATTGCTAGTGTGAAGATTATGTGGCCTAGGACAGAGGAAGAGCGGAGACGACAAAGAAATTGTGGCTTTGTGGCTTTCATGAATAGAGCTGATGGACAAGCTGCAAAAGATGAAATGCAAGGTGTTCCCTATAGCCTTTTTGTAGATTGGGTTTGTCATTAATCTTCTTAGAGTGCATTTTCACATCCTTGATTCTCATGCTATCTTTTTTGCTCCAAGTTAGATACTTGATAATTGTAATGTGGTAGGACTGGGAAGGACATAGTTAAGAATGTGGATATACATCTCCAGGATGGGATGTATCCTATGGAGGATAAGGTGAGAGGAAACCATTCTGGTGGTTTAGCTACATAGGTTCACATTGTCATTGAGGGACACATGTAAGCACAATGGATAGGGTAAAAAGGTTCAAGGGAGACCACTACAAACATGATTGGAGGTGATAAATGATGATATGAAACTGTTAGTTCTTGAAGAGGAGATGGAATGTCTGGAGGAGGATTTGTGTGCTGAATGTAAATGTTTCTGTCTCAGTCGTGTAGCCGACTTCAAATATATTGGGATTAAGGCTTGTTGGTTTGGTTATTTGTTACGTAGTTACATCTTGAAGATTGAAGGAAGAAAATCTTTACTTGTTGATGTGATTTTTCTACTATTAAACTGTGTTATATGATGCATTCTAAATTGTGAATTAATTTCCAAAATTCTGTAAATGCTGAAATGCCCCTTTCTTTTACATTGTTTGATGATTTTATTGGTAATTTATGATTGATTTGTACCTAACATTTGTGATGCATACCTGTTTTTATTTTATTTTAACTGACATGACTTCAATATATGTGATGTTTGGCAGGAGTTGTTGTATATGAATATGAGTTGAAAATTGGTTGGGGTAAATCTGTTGCTCTTCCATCACAAGCATTACCTGCTCCCCCACCTGGACACATGGCCATCCGGAGTAAGGAGGTTGGTTATGTTCTTTTGCTAAAGAATTCTTAGCTCAATTGATTAAAATGCATATATGTTTTTGTATAAAAGAAGCTTAACCACAATTCTCTCTTGAAGCTATGATCTAAATATAGTTTTGGTTTGAGTGAGTTGTTGACAAAACCCAGTGTGGTGTTTTTCTATGCTGTAATTCTGAAGCCTATTTTCTGATTGGCAGGGTAGTTCTATAATCTTATCCGGTCCTTCAGGCCCACCTGTCACATCTGTTCCAAATCAGAACTCTGAACTGGTAATTTAACTGAATTATCGTGTCATCATTTTATTTCTCTAAGAAAATGGCAATTTGATATATCTTCCTGTCTGAGGTAATTCATAATTTGATATATCTTCCTGTCTGAGGTAATTCATAATTTGATATATCTTCTTGGCAGATTCTTACTCCAAATGTTCCAGATATAATGGTTATTCCCCCTGATGATGACCATCTTCGCCATGTGATTGATACAATGGCTCTTTATGTTCTTGATGGAGGATGTGCTTTTGAACAAGCTATTATGGAGAGGGGCCGCGGCAATCCTCTATTCAGCTTTTTGTTTGAGCTTGGCTCAAAGGAACATACTTACTATGTCTGGAGACTATATTCCTTCGCTCAGGTCCATTGTGTTAGCTATCCTCTAGTTTTGTCCCTGGTGTTATTTTGTAACTTAACATGGCATGCTTGGGATATGTATAAAGAAGGAATAAATATTGAAGAACTTCAATGTTTGTGGAAATGCAGGGCGATACTCTTCAAAGGTGGCGGACAGAGCCTTTTATCATGATAATTGGTAGTGGAAGGTCATTATGTGCTAACAATTTTCTGTTAATTACATTCCTTTCACAAGTTGTGTTAGACAGTATTGGCAGCGCATTTTTTTTGTTCCTGTTACTTATTATTTATATATTTTCTAGATGGGTACCACCTCCTTTGCCAACCACAAAAAGTCCGGAGCATGAAAAGGAGTCCACTGCCACATATGCTGCAGGAAGAAACAGGGTATTCCAAAGATGAACATGTTTTGTTCCCGATTGTGATTCTTTTGAGATTTCAGTGAGTTAATAATCCTGTATTATATTTATTATTACAGCGGCTGGAGCCAGAACGAACACTTACTGATCCTCAAAGAGATGAATTTGAGGACATGCTACGGGCATTGACATTAGAGAGGAGTCAGATTAAGGAAGCTATGGGTTTTGCTTTGGATAATGCTGATGCTGCTGGAGAGGTATTCCTTATATCTACAGCATGCTCTACTGCAGTTCCATGCTCTTTAAGTTTTGTCTTCTATTCTTCGAACACTAATGGTTCCTGGATGGGTCTATCTTGAGGGTTTCCCCTTTTAATTTTCTTATTGTTGTCTTAAATGTAAAAAAATAGATTTGTCGAAACAAAAGAAAGTTTACTAGGGACAAGACAACATTCCAGATCTAGTAGTCATGTTGATTGATTATTTGCAAAATCCTCTATATCCTTAAGTTTCATTCCGCAGTTTTAACGTTAAACAACATTTTGATAATTTAAATGACACATGTCCACCCCTCCTCGTTTTCCGCTGCAGATAGTTGAAGTTTTGACAGAGTCCTTGACACTTAAAGAGACACCAATTCCAACTAAAGTTGCAAGGCTTATGCTCGTCTCTGACATTCTTCATAACAGCAGCGCTCCTGTTAAAAATGCATCTGCATACCGTACCAAATTTGAAGCAACATTGCCTGATATAATGGAGAGCTTTAATGATTTGTACCGCAGTGTGACGGGAAGGATCACAGCTGAGGCCCTTAAGGTAGGTATAATGTTGACCTTTTATACTGCTTCCAGTATGCTTTATATTATGTTTGTTCTGCTGGGACCTGCAAAATGAACTGGCTTGTGGCCATGTGCATGTATTTATCTCTGGTTCTTGGATTTTTTTAAAATCTTTTCTTGGTTTCTGCAGGAAAGGGTTCTGAAAGTGTTGCAAGTATGGTCAGACTGGTTTCTTTTTTCAGACGCATATGTTAATGGATTGCGAGCTACTTTTCTTCGATCAGGAAACTCTGGTGTGGCCCCATTCCATTCCATATGTGGTAATGCACCAGAAATTGAAAAGAAGATTAGTTCAGAAGATGCAGTTGATGGGATCAAGGCCAATCAAGATGCTGCTTTGGCAATGGGCAAAGGTGCAGCTATGAAGGAGCTGTTGGATCTCCCACTTGCTGAGCTGGAAAGACGTTGTAGACATAATGGATTGTCTCTTGTTGGTGGTAGAGAACTAATGGTTGCACGACTCCTAAGTTTGGAAGATGCAGAAAAGCAAAGGAATTATGAACTAGATGATGAGTTGAAGCGCCGATCTAGTTCTAGTAGGCATCATAGCGGTAAGAGAGATGCAAATGCTGAACCAGAGTCTTTGGGGTTGTCTGAATGGACGCGTTATGGAGAGGATGAGATCCATGGAGAACGCAAAGTGTCTGTACCACTGGCTGAAACCTTTCCAGTCCCACAGCCTGAACTAAAAGCATTCACTAAGAAAGATAAAATCGATCCTGTTTTGCCAGCCTCTAAATGGGCTAGAGAGTATGATGACAGTGATGATGAAGAAAAGAGAAGCACTCTGTTGTCTTCTGGAAGTGAGAATGCCGGTGATGGCCCTAGTAAGGCTGATGAATTGGAATTTGGAACTGATATGAACACTCCAGCTCCATCAGAAAGTGCAATCAATGAAGAGCAGAGGTATGATGAATTCTCATTCTTAAGGCAAAACCAATGTTATCAGCTCTCTGCAGTATCATTTGCTCATGTAGTTGTTACTTTATTAATGTTTTACCATGCTCGTAATACCACAGGCAAAAGTTGAGACGTCTAGAGGTTGCTTTGATAGAATATCGAGAATCCCTTGAGGAGCGGGGAATTAAAAATGCTGAAGATATTGAGAGAAGGGTTGCTGTTCACCGAAAACGGCTAGAATCTGAATATGGTTTAACAGATTCTGGTGAAGGAACTTTAGGAAGAAGTAAGTTGTTTAGCCATTTGACAAGTTGATACTTTGAAAGATGTATAATAAGTTAATGTACTTCCCATAGTCGAAGGTATAACATAATACTAGTTTATGCATTATTGAAATTGCAGAGAGGAGAGATAGGCGAGATGATGCACGTGACTCTGCAAGAAAGCGGCATCGCAGTGAAAGCCGAAGTAAAAGCCCTCCGCGGAAATCATCAAACAGAGACAAGGATAGAGAAAATGGTTCAGAAAAGGAGCAAGAAAGGCACAGGGATCGGGACAGAGGTAGAAGTCATGATCCAGAAAGCGAAAGGGGGAGAGAGAGGGAAAGAAGTTATCGTGAAAAGAGTGGAAGCCGGGAAAGGGATGAGCATGACAGGGATAGAGGCAGAGAGAGGGATAGGAGAAGGCGGATAAATTGACATGTTTAAGTTTGTGGCATTAGTTGCTTAATGGTCGGTCTTTTTTGTGACGCGTGATCGGATCTGATGTGGTCTGGGGTGGGATGAGTTTGAGACCAGTAGATGACTTGCTTTGTGTTGGAGGCTGGGCTGCACTGCACTCCCTATCTCAGAACTTGGTTCCATATGTGACTGTTGACTGACAACAAACCCCTTTAGTTCTGGTTGAACCATATTGTAGTAATTTATTTTGAAAACATTCCTTTGCTTTTTGAAATGTATTTGATTCAAGTTAATTATTGGCTACAAATATTTTCCGTCTTTAGTTCCTCATTCATTAGAGTTGTCTTGTCTTTCTTGGAATTGTTTTGGTCATCAGTTGAAAAGTATTATCATACATATTAATTTTGATGACGAAATATGAAATATCCGATTGAAACATGTTAACGGAGAGATTCGCCAAATGATTTACCATGCACATTGGTCTACTCGGGTTGATGCGGGAAATCTATGCGTCTTTTATGAGGGAAATCGTTGCAATTATCAAAAGGGTAAACTATTTGTGATCACCTAACTACGAACTGTTTTGACCACTCAATTCGACCACTTAACTATTTAAATAGATATATTTTGACTACCGGCCTTTAAAATCTAATGGAAAGGTGACGTGGTTCTTAAGTAAAATTTGTATAATTACACATTTAGTCATTGTTAGTTTTTTTATTATATCATTTTAATCATAATTTAAATAAATAATAAAATTAAAATTAATTAACCAATCAGGTAACGAATTTTAATCAAACTTTAATTTAATATATTTATTTCCTTCTAATCAGATGGTGGAAAATATAAGAAAAAGGAGTGCATAGCATGATGTTTGAACCCACAACCTTTTAGGGAAAAACCCCATGCTTTTACCAATGCACCAACTCACTCTTTATGAAATGAATTGCATCATTTAATATATATCTTATAATGCAGTAAATGCTAGGGAATAAAAAAATAAAAAATGATTGCAAGGGGACTCGAATCTAAATCACTTGGGATGTGAAAAACCATACAAACTACTTAACCGATTCAAATAATTAATTTAAATACAAACATTTAAAATACGAATATTTTTTAAATATAAAATATAAATATATTTATATTTTAAATATGTTTGTATTTAAATTAATTATTTGAACCGGTTAAGTAGTTTGTATGGTTTTACACATCCCAAGTGATTTAGATTTGAGTCCCTTGCAACCATTTTTTATTTCTTTATTCCCTAGCATTTAATGCATTATAAGATATATATTAAATGGTGCAATCCATTTCACAAAGAGTGAGTTGGTGTAGTGGTAAAGACATGTGGTTTTCCCCCAAGAGGTTGGAGGAAAATAAATATATTAAATTAAATTAAATAAAAATTAGATTAAAATCATCCAATCGGGTGATGACACGTGTCGTCACTTGATTGGTTAATTAATTTTATTATTTATTTAAATTAAAATTAAAATTAGGACTAAATTGATATAATAAAAAACTAACAAGGACCAAATGTGTAATTATACAAATTTTACTTAACGGTCACGTCACCTTTCTGCTAGATTTTAACGGCCGGTGGTTAAAATAAGTCTATCTAAATAGTCGAGTGGTCAAATTTTAAATTTTTTAATTAGATAATCAAAACAGGTCGCGATTCATAATTAAATGATCACTGTCATAATTTACCCTTATCAAAATTGGAAAAAGGTGCACTGCAGTAGTAGTTAACAGAGGTTTCCCCTACAGTATTCAAAGTTCTTTTTCTTCTTTTAATTTCTCTAATATCGACGACGACCTTTGTCCTTCTGTTAAGTTGTATCTTAATAAAATTTATTTTTATCGATGATTGTTTTGTTTTTAATTTTTTTTGTTTTGTTTTTATAAATTCATATTAGATATTTTTTTATGAAATTTTATTGTTTGTTTTTGTGACAGTTCTTTCGTCTGCTTTTATAATAGTTTTAGTCCATCTTTATGACAGTTGTCTGTTTTTAGCCGTTTAAGATTTAGGTGATGTGTATTATCGAAAGACGATAGTCTGTTTATGCCTTATAATTTCTTTTTGTAGTTTTGTCGATATGCCAAGAACTAGTTAGCCTTTGGAAAAGAGTATAGACAAGTTTTTTTATATAAACCTTGCGAGTTTTGTAAGATTACACATTGTCTAAAGTAAATAAATTTCGTGTATTTAAAAAATCCTTATGTAAATAGCAGAGATAGTGGATGTATACTTAATTTAAAAGTCCAACTACTCTAAATCTATGAGCAAAATTTCTATTTTTTGATTGCTTCAGCTAAATATTTTTATAAGTCAATTCACTTCTTTTTTACAATATGATTGATTGTATCAAACCTAATAAAAATGATTTTTTCTTTAAACAAAGATTCAAATTTGAGACCTTTAACACAAAGCTTACATTGCTTTTGTGTTTCGTAGTAATGGAAAATATTTATTGAGCAAAAGAATAAAAAAAAATTGTCTCTTAAGCCTGCACCCTTTTATGTCCCACACTAAAACACTTAAAAATTAAATTTTAAACATGTTGAGTGGATCATTGAATCGATAAATGCCAAAAAGGGTGAATTTTATTTTTAAAATAGTTGGTTGTGAAGTGGTAAAATAAAAATTAAAGACAAGACACTTATAGTGGTTCAAGTTCCAAATGAACTCTACATCCACTACCTTAGCTCACACTAAGGATTTTCCAAACAACTTCACTAGTCGATCTTCTCATTTTCTAGGCTTAGGAGGAAACTTTTACACAAATGGTCAATTTTCTACCCAAAATTGACCAAGCCCTCTCACAAGTTTATAAAGAAGATTTTGGCAATTACAATAAATCTCTCAAGACAAATATTGCCCAAATTACAAGCACTCAACCCAATTAAATCTGAAAAATAGGAATTACAAAGAAAGACAATTGGAGTTTTACAAAGATATGAGAATTTAAGCACTTGAGCTTGGATTTGATGTAGGATTGTTTCTCTTAGGATCAATAGTTGTTGCTGGTGGTTTTTGGACTCCCTTTTATACTTTCTCATTCAATTCTAGCCATGGGGTTGTTGCCATCATAAATATAGTTGTTGTGATGCAATATTCCCACCATAAATGCACTTTTGCAACTACCCGTTTTGAAACACATGTACCTGTTTTGAAATAGACCAAAATAGAAATAGTCGTCGGGGTGTAATTAAGAGACCATATCGAAACAGACACGATAGTTTCGATACGCTAAGAGCCCGTTCCGAAACGGCTTGACATCCGTTCCGAAACAATTTGAAACTATCAAAACCCATATCGAAACGTGCTTAAACCGTTTCGATACACCTTAACCATTTTGTGAAAGTTAGTTATAAAATTGCAATGGTCATAAAATTTGAATCCAAGTTTAAATCTCGTTTTGAAACGTTTGAGATCGTTTCGATACAGCCGTAACAAAACGTATATGCCCGTTCCGTTGTTCTTCATCCGTTTCGAAACATAGGGTACTGTTTCAATACTGTCGTATCGAAACAGGAAGACTCGTTCCGAAACAAATGTTAACAGTTTCAAAATGTTTCGAAACGTCTAAGGGCTGTTTCGAAACGATGACTCGAAAATCACTGTTTTGACTTGGAAAACACTTAGAAAAGTTTGTACAAACATTTGGTTTTGACATGAACATTTTGCTTAGAAGTTTTGGGAAGTTTTGATGGCTCAAAAAATTATTTTCTATTTTCAATTTAGTCCTTAAATCCTTTGTTATATCAAAATCAATTCTTTGGTTTTACAATCTCTCCCTTTTGATATAACAAAACCAACTATAATTTTTAAGTGTTTTGAAATCTTTGAAAAACTTTTAACTCTAGGTTTTAAAGTTTTGAAGAGTTGAATTTGAAGCACTTGAAACTTAAAAACACGTAGGCTCTTAGGAATTACTTCTCCCCTTTTTGTTAGATCAAAAATATAATCAAGGCTAAATGAGAATAAAAGAGACATAAAGCATAAACCAAACAACATAATTGCATAGAGCATTAAGTTCATGAAACAAATCCAAACATAATATCAAACTCAATCCTAAAAACATAAATTCAAAAGCATAGGTCTTAAAAACAAAAACAAAGATAGGTGCATAAACTCAATCCTAATATGACAAAATATAATGATATGCAATAATCCTAAGGTGTCTCATCATCATCATCGCCTCCAAGATCATCCAAGAAATCATCCTTGTCCTTCTTTTGATCCTTGCGAAAACGCCTCAAATCACCATAGAAGTTGGTGAAGAAGAAATCCATGGATGATTGTTGGGTTTTAAGAGAGGTAAGGCGATTCTCGTTGCCAAGAACACGATCCTCCAAGGATTGTAAACGAGTGTTGATAGCAGCAAACCCCGAAGCCATGTTTGTATCCATCGTGTTAAACCTTTCGGTGAGGAAGGCCATGAGAGCATCATTGTTAGGAGCCACAACGAGAGCTTGAGGTTGAGGTCGAGGCTCTCCTTGAGGTGCTTGAGCTCTTCGATCAACTCGAATCCATTCACCATGTGTGTAACGAAATTCGGACCTTACAAGATAAGATTCACCAAGCTTTTGCTTTTGTGGTTCCGGAAAATTGTATGAGACATCAAGACCAATGTGAACAAAGATGTAGCTCAAAACTGTCCCATAAGTGAAAGAGGTGATGAAGTCGGATAGACGATGCCTTACTTGATGGACCATCTCAGCAAACATAATCTTCACCAAGTTAGGTTGCTGAGCTTGTCGGAAGCACTCGAGCCAAAAAGTATCAACTTGGCGGATGTGGGCAAATTTTCCTCCGGATGGCCGAAAAAACCAAGAGATGATCAAGTGCAAGAAGCGGTCATGGCCATCCAAGGTGAGAACCGATCCGGTTTGAGATCCAAAGTGAGTTTCATCCTCAATTCCCTCATCAACAAGCCCAAGGATGTTCACTAAGGTGGATGAATCAATGCGAAACTTCTTGCCCAAGATGAAAGACTCAATGGCTATGACTTCGGAACGATCCTCATTGCTTATAAGATTGGCAGTGGAGTAGAAAAGCAAAACCATATTTTTGTAGACGATGTCGGGAATGTTCATGAAGCTTAGGAAACTCCATTGTGTCAAAAGAGGCAGGTATTTGAAGTAGAAACGCTCGGAATCAAGGAATGCCATGTCCACAACTCTCTCTCGTCGAACAACGACATCTTGAAGAATTTTAAAACGATTCCTAGCCTCTTGATTTCTAAGACTCTTAGCATATAGGAGGGTAAGGTTTGAACGAACATTGTCACCAGGGTTCGAACCTTCACCCCCTTCAATCTTTCTTTTCTTAGAATCCATTAAAAACACCTAAAAAACAAGCAATAAAATTTAATTGTATGCATTAAATCCTAGTTCAATCCAATAAGAATCCCATTAAGGTTTTTTAAAAACACTTTGAAAGTATATATATAAAAACAAAATTTTTGATGAAAACAAATTTGAAAAACAGTGTAAAAAATACGATTAAAATAAAATATATTCGAACCAAAAATTTTGAGATTTGAGAAAATTTTTTACAAGATTTTGAAAACGCATAATGTAAAACAAGTATACTATACAAAACTATAATTTATTAACATAGTGCATTTGTTCACATTATTCTATGTCATGCATTTCATGTTTAAATATTTTGTCTGCAATGTAGTTCTTGTAGAGTAATTGCATATCGAACCATAAAAAAGTGAAAAGGAAAATTTTGTCTCAACCGAAATTTGAAGTTTGTTAACAATTGATTGGGCAAGCTTATTTTTTATCCTAGTTGTCTACCCAGTGATGAATTTTTAATCTTCAGTTTGCCAAGCTAGTATATAGTATGCCAAGTTGTTTGTCAATTGATCTCTAATTTAGAAAATTGATTTACACTTAGCACGTGGTATGTATCTAGTTCCCTAGCAACTTAGACTATTTGAAACCATGCGCAGATTTAAAAAAATGAAAAAAGAATACCATGGTAAAAGAAAATAAGGCAACAATGTTCTGCCATGACAATAAAAAATGAACTCTCCTCTACCTAGGGATAATAAGTTACTTGGGGCTTCGTGGTAAGCTCCCTCTTAGTTCTCAAGTCCAAAACCCTAGATTATATGAGTTGAAGAGAAAGACTAGTGATACCTGGATTAAGGTGGGGATTCGTGGTATGCTCTCTCTTATCACTCAGGCTAAACAGTGTCATGAAGCAAGCTTAAGATAATGCCAGAGACCCTCGGCAAAGCAAAGAAAAAAAACATAATAAGAATCTGATTTTAGGAAGTAGAATTTGGCTAAGAGAGTGAAAAGATAATTAGATGCATACTGCCCACACTTTGCGCACAAATCATGCCCTTAGACTAGAGTTATATTGTTGCACTTGAATTATTTTTTCTACTTGCTAGCATTTGTTAGCATTCCACCCAAACTTTTGCTGAGGTATTATTTTCACCATTTTTTGTTTTTCTTTCTTTTGCATTACTTGAGGACAAGCAATGAGCTGGGTTTGGGGTGTGTTAGCTCATCAAAAGTATTGTTTTTCATGCCTATATTGATATGCTTTTTATTGTTTTTAGGTATATTTAGTTGCATTAATTTGTTAGGATCGTGCATTTTCATCAAGGAGTTAGTAGATAACCTATGCCAGAGTGAAAGGTTCTTTTGTGGCTATTTTATATGTTAGGCATAGGATTTCGCAGAGGAATGGACACAGGAAAGCAACACAGTTAGGAATGCCAAGGTGAATGCTAAAAGCTATGGGCACAAATAGACCAATAGTGTGCCAAGCACTTGTTGGCAGAAATATATATGTGATGCCATGCCAAGAGATGAAGAACCCCCGAAAAAATAGGAAAGGATCAGGCTTCTAAAAGATCGCAATTGGATCAACTTTTGAAAAAATAACGGATAAGATGGTGCCAAGTGAAGTTCGCAACGTTGCGCCAAATTTGGGTGCCAAGGCAGCACCGGCATAATGACGTTAGCCCTAGCCTAATAAGCTATCACACCGAGCTGATAAGATGTCAAAATGATCGGATAGAGCTCTAACTCTTATCCCTTGATCATTTCAAATTCAAATGCAAAGACTTATCTCATCCTTCCTACACTCGCCTATATAAAGACCAACCGATCAAACATTGAATATAGAGACGAAGAGAGGAATCGAGAGTGATTGGGTGAAGACCTAGGGTGATCGGAGTACGACGTTGGAGTGACCGGCGCATGACGAACGGTTGCACCGAGAAAGGGTGGTTCAACCTCTTGGCCGAGAGCCTAGCGTGGATGGCTGCATCGAGAGACCTCTCTGCCTATTCCCTTGTCACAAGTTGTTTATCTTTAGTTTTTTTATGATGATATTTTTGAAAACGATTATGGTTGTGTTGGTTAATCCCTTCACCATGAACTAATTTTCATAGTTGGTGTGGGATGTTTGGATTGAATATTGGCTTTATGCCTTAGTTCCTTTATAATAATTATGTTCTGGCAAAGTTTTTCTATTTAGCATACTTTAATTTTTCCTAAACACTCTACCAAGTGAGAGCTGGCACAATACGCTTAAATCCTCCTAATATCTTAACAGATTTGGGCTGGCGACGATTAAGTTGTTAAATACTTGGGAGAGAAGCTTCGAGAAAAGTCGTTCAAGTATATGAACTTACTTAGGAAGTGAAATCTACCCTATCAAAATATAGATTGGTTTTAATCATGTTGGTTTAAGAAAAACATACACTATAGAGATATATGGGTTTTTACTTGGCCAATTTAGGGCAATGACCATCAAGAGAGGCTTTGCTAATGTTAAATCTGCTCGTCAAACAATGCCAAGACAAATTTTCCAATACAGGCTGCCATGAACCATGTTGAAACCAGGCATTCCCTGCCAACAATCATCACTCATTTAGAAACACCTTCCTTGCCAACATTTTTGTTAGGATATTTGTTTTGATATAATAATTTGAAAATGTTTTTGGACTTGTTTAAATATTTTGAAAACTTATTTAAAGTCCAAACAACTTGAAAATATGTTTGGAATGGTTTCATAGGTTTTTAACATGTTTAAAACGCTTTTTAAATGACCAAAATATCATTTTTACAAAGCTCGTATTGATACATCTTGGTCTGTATTGATACCATTTTTGAAAACCATTTCCAGTAAGTAAAACCTGTATTGATACAGCTTTTGCAGTATCGATACAGGGCTGGTGGTATTAAAACCACCTTTATGGTATCAAAACCGGTGGTTTCGAAACCACCTTGATGGTATCGAAACTAGCCTAGTTTTTTAGCCTTCAACAGCTATTTCTATAACATGCACCGTATCGATATGCCCACACGAGTATCGATACCGAAGCCACCATAAAGGGAAAATTTGCATGGAAATCAATTTTCAACGGCTCCAAATCAATCCCAACGGTCACCAACGACTAGGAACTCATTTCAAACATAAATACAAGCTTTGGAACACTTTAAGATGGTTAGAGAACACATCCAAGCAACATGATCAAGAGAATTTGAGTTCAATTCTCACATTTTCATTTCTCTTGTAAATAGTGTTTAAGATAGTGCTTTTATTGTAAATCCTCTTCACTCTTGTGAGCTAAAATTTCTATAAACACCCACCTTGTGAGGTTAATTTGTTTACATCTTATCCCTTGTAAAAGGAGAGGTTCTAGTTTAGCCTTAGACAAAAACTAGAGTGATTCTATCTTAGCCGTTAAAAGATAGGGTTGTAAAGGTTTCCTTATAAACCTTGAAAACGGGATGAATTCATAGTGAATTGAGAAATCCTTAGTGGTGTGCTAAGGTAGTGAATGTAGACTCGTTTGTGTAGTCGAACCAATCTAAAATCCTTGTGCAAATTATCCATCTTTATTTCAGTTTTTAGCCAATCCTTCCAAGGAGCAAAATCAACCCTCTTGACAGATTTCGGTGATCGATTCGAGTGTGCTACAAGCCTAAAAATTGGTATCAGAGCCTCGTCTCCATCGAAGAACTAACATCCGGGAGTAAAGATCATCTGCTCGGGAATCCACCGTTCAAGAAAATGGCAAGATTTGAAGAAGACCGCTCTATCTCGTGTCCTCCGCTCTTCGAAGGAGAAGCATACTTCCAATGGAGCAATGTCATGAAGTATTTCATCAAATTTCTTAATTTTGAGATTTGGGATATCATCAAAGATGATTATTTGGAAGCTTCTGAGAAGAAGAAGAAGAAGAAGAAGAAGAAGAAGAAGAAGAAGAAGAAGAAGAAGAAGAAGAAGAAGAAGAAGAAGAAGAAGAAGAAGAAGAAGAAGAAGAAGAAGCAAAGGAGTGCAAATGACACGAAGGTCAAGCTAAACGCAAAGGCGATGCACACTCTTCTTTGTGGCCTCAATGAAGATGTTTCCAAGAAAGTATCCACATGCAAAAGTGCAAAAGAAATTTGGGAGAAACTTGAGAAGTTTTATGGCAACAAGAAGGTAGAAAAGAAAGATTGTGCTTCATCTTGTGCAAACCTCCTCTCAACACCTAAGGTGGTTGGTGTTTTGGCTCTCGATAAGCCCGAGGTATTTTCTAACTCAAGTGAATTAAATTCATATACATTTGACAAGTTACAAGATGCTTTCGATGAATTATTTTTGAAATTTAAGAAAATGATTTCAAAACTTGAATTTGAAAATGATTTTCTTTTGAAAACAAAATTGGATTTTAAAAACCAAAATGAAAGTTTGAGAAATGAGTTAGAGTTTTCAAAAACAAGCAATGAGGTTTTAGAAAAAGAAAATCTTGATTTGAAAGTTAAGCTTGAAAGCTTAACAAAAGAAAAAGAAATCATTTTTAATAATTAATCTTGTCACATAATGGCACAATGCTCACATTGCCATTATCATGGTCATTCCTTGCATACTTGTCCTATAAAGAAGAGAAAATCTTATAGGATTAGACAAGTATGGGTTCCTAAGGGAACTAAAGACATTGTGACTAATTTGAATGGATCCAAAGCAATTTGGATACCATAAATTAAGTAAATGTCTTTTGTAGGTGTGTTGTAGCAAATGGAAAGCAAAGCAAATATATAGAAATGCTCTAGTCACACAAGAAGAAGATGAGTAACCTCTAATCATAACTTTTGATTACTTATATTTGGTTGCCTATTTTTGCTTTTGATTACTTTAAACATATTTGTTCGTGTCAATCAATTTTTGCATAAAGTTTTAAAGTCTTAGATAAATTGAATTTCATGCGATTTTAAATTGTTTTGATTCAATAGTGAAATTCAATCTTTTAAGTGTCAAGCATTTGAGCCAAATTTTTTTGGAATGCTTTGAGCAAGGGGGATACATTTTAAACAAAATTTATTTTAAAACTATCCATTGTTATGGACTTAAAAGTTTTCAAACTTTAGTTTGAATCATTTTTTATATAACAAAAAGGGGAAGAATGTTTTGAAAATTTGAATTTTTAAATGAATATTGGGGAGTTATTAACTATTTTGAATCTATATTCTCTTATTCAAAATTTATTTTTACAAAGGGGAGAATTATAAAAAAAATAATTTTTTAAGTTGGTTTTATTATATCAAAAAGTGGGAGATTGTTAGGATATTTGTTTTGATATAATAATTTGAAAAATGTTTTTGGACTTGTTAAAATATTTTGAAAACTTATTTAAAGTCCAAACAACTTGAAAATATGTTTGAAATGGTTTCATAAGTTTTTAACATGTTTAAAACACTTTTTAAATGACCAAAATATCATTTTTACAAGGTCGTACTGATACACATTGGTCCGTATCGATACCATTTTTAGTAAGTAAAACGTGTACCAATACAACTTTTACAATATCGATACATGACTGGTGGTATCGAAATCACCTTTATGGTATCGAAACCAGCCTGATTTTTCAGCCTTCAACGACTATTTTCATAACAGGTACCGTATCGATACACCCATACGAGTATCGGTACCGAAGGCACCAGAAGTAGAAATTTTGCATGGAAATAAATTTTCAACGGCTCCAAATCAATCCCAACGGTCACTACTGGCTAGAAACTTATTCCAAACATAAATACAAGCCTTTGAACACTTTAAAATGGTTAGAGAACACATCCAAGCAACATGATCAAGAGAATTTAAGTTTAATTCTCATATTTTCATTTCTCTTGTAAATAGTGTTTAAGAGAGTGCTTTTATTGTAAATCCTCTACACTCTTGTGAGCTAAAATTTCTGTAAACACTCACCTTGTGAGGTTAATTTGTTTACATCTTATCCCTTGTAAAAGAAGATGATCTAGTTTAGCCTTAGACAAAAATTAGAGTGGTTCTATCTTAGCCGTTAAAAAATAGGGTTGTAAAGGTTTCCTCCTAAACCTTGAAAAAGGGACGAATTCATAGTCAATTGGGAAATCTTTAGTGGTGTGTTAAGGTAGTGGATGTAGACTCGGTTGTGTAGTCGAACCACTCTAAAATCTTTGTGCAAATTGTCCATCTTTATTTCGATTTTTTAACCAATTCTTCCAATGAACAAAATCAACCCTCTTGACGAATTTCGGTGATCGATTCGAGCGTGCTACAAACCTAACAATTTTACTTCAATTTTCTTTTCTTTAGTTTCAAAACAAGCTTCAAAACACACATATTTTCTTCTAAAGCAAGTAACAATCAAACAATCGAATTTAAGACAATCTCTGTGCGATCGATAACTCAGCTTACCAAGCTGCATTACTTGCAGACCGTGTATACTTGCACGCAAAAGACTCCTGGCATAACTTGCCCAATACATATCATGTATACCTTTTACCAACATTCATTTTACACATCTTCTACAAGGTCTACACTTAACAAGTGCTGGTTGCTATTGATGCTGGAGTTACAGGATCTACAGATGCATCGTCTTGCTTTTGCTCGGATTTATTTCTATCTGTATTTTTAGATGCACTTTGAGTCTTTTAGTTGTTTGATATAGATGGTTTTTTAATTTTCTTTTAAGATATAGGGATGAGTCTGTTTATATTGTTGTTAGTCTTTCACTGCCAAACATTTGTATGTTTTTCTCATTCCTTATTTATAATAGAAACCAACTGTTAAAAAAAATACGAGAATAGATATCTTAAAGAAAAAATTCAAAGATTATAATAACTTATAAATTTACAAAATCATACAATCATATTCTTTAAAATAAAAACCATATAAAGCAAAACATGCACAGATTATAAAAGGTAAAGTTTACAAATATTAAATTATGATAAAATGTTATTTTGATCACATTTTCAAAAGTTAAAAACTCATCATTAACTTTTGATTTTCTTTTTCAAAATGGTCAATGGGCATTAACTACAATTAGGGGAATGATTGAAAGTTTAGACAATTTATATAATAGCACATTTAACCTTTCATATTTATATATTTAATCAATTTAGTCTTAATTAATTTTTTTAAAATCTAACCCTAATTAAATATGAAGAAATTGATAGAATATGTAAATAACGATAATTAAATTTAATATTTTTTTGAATTAAGACTAAATTGATTGAATATGTTAATATGGAGGACTAAATGTATTATTATACAAATTTTCTTAATTGTAATGTCATCTCCCTGACGGTAGTTAAAGACTCAATGATATTTTGTAACAAAACCAAAGTTTAATGATCGTTTTCTAACTTTTGAAGGTTGATTGACCAAAATAAATATTTTAGCATAACTTAGTGACTATTTGTGAAACTTGTCTTATTATAAAGGGAAAATTACACTGGTGGTCCCCTAACTATCACCGTTCTCATGTTTTGGTCCTCAAACTATGTTTTTCGGCAAACTCGTCCCTTCTGTTACATAGTTCTTCTGTTTTGTTCCGTGGCATTTTTTAATATTTTTAATCATTTCTCTCTCCTCTTATATTATTTTTATTTAATTTTATTCACTCAATCATGTCGTGACACGTGTCACTACCCTATTACTTGGAAAACCCCCCAAAATCTTTAAAAAATACATTTGGTGTCGTTGGAATTCGAACCCAAGACCACTAGGGCATAAGGCATGCGCGTGAACCAACTATGGTAGACTGGTTACTTGATTCAAGTCTACTAACATTTATATTTAAGCTGTAAATTAACCCAAAAAACCTGAAAACACAATTAGTGCCACCGAGATTTAAACCCAGGTAACTAGCTTGGAAGGCCAGCGTGTAAACCAATTACACTAAGCCAACTATTTGATTTAAATTTTCTAACATTTATATTTAACCTATACAAATTAGAAACAACACATTCGAACGCAATACCTTATTGAAAAAAATTTAAATATTTAACCACCAAGTTAAACTAATAAATTGTGCTATTTTTAAATTAAATATATTTAATTAAATTATGTTTAAAATTAAAAAATCAAACTAATTTTTTTACTTTGATTGATAATAACAAAACTAATTAAATATTTATTTATTATTATAAAATTATTATAAATTAATATTTATTTATTATATTAAATATTTTTTTAATTATTTCTCTCTCCTTTTATATTATTAATAAATATTAATTTTATAATTAATAAATATTATTAATTTAATATTTTTTAATCATTTCTCTCTCCTCTTAGTGACTATTTGTGAAACTTGTCTTATTATAAAACACAATTAGAATATAGGAAAGAACCGGATCCGGACTCGAGTAGAAGTGGGTCGGGAGTCAGGTATAACCGGGAAGCTTCGGATCCCTTGGCCCTTTTTTTCATCTCCCTCCGCTGCTGCGTATAAAAGCGAGGGGTCGGTTTTTTACAGATTCCATTCGCGACTGGCGTCGACGAAAACAACCCTTCTCTCTACTCCTTACACCTCCGGAACCAATCATCACCTTCAGTGATATTTCATTTGATTTTTGACCATTGGTTTTCATCATAGTATTTCATTAGTAGCGTAGCGTATACTGGTTTCATTTTCTTGCAGCTCCGGCATGGATGATATGTCGAGCCAAGGGCAACCGCCCAATCTCAATTCTAATCCCAATCAAAATGATAATCAGAATCAAACGGAAGGGCAGTCTCAACCTGCAGAAAGAGAGGAGCAGCAACACCAAGAAGGAGAAGAAGCGGAAGAAGAGGAGGAGGAAGACGAGGAGGAGGAGGAGGAGGAAGAAGGGCGGAAGGAAGACGATGAATTGATGGCAAAAGCGCAGGCTCTCATGGAGAAAACCACTTCTTCTCCCGATAACCCTAATCCTACCGTGCTTCATGCTCTCGCATCCCTTCTCGAAACGCAGGAGTCTCTGTACGCCTCTCTCACTTTATTTAGTATTTCTTTTACTAAATGGTATTACTTCCTAAGTTTATTTCTACTAAACAGGCATGCTAAGCAAATTCTCGCAGTTTAGTTTAATATAATATTATACTTTTATATATGCCCTTCATTACGTCCAATGCCAGGTTACGAAATCAAGCACTTACAAAGTCTTAATTAAGAACATAGTTTAGCGGTGGAAAACTGTTGGCTTTAACAATGCTAATATTCCAGTCCTGGTTCCCTAGAAACCAAACAAGAAATGAGCCATACCAAAGTGCATAAATTGATATGTTAATTTGGGGAAGTTGACATTGTAAATATGTGGATGATTAGTTATGTCCTATTGCTTTTATTTTAAAATTATCTAGTAGACTAGTACTATGAGTGATATATCTTCATTGGGTATTCATCTTGATTATTGCATAGTGTACACATTTTTTTGAATTCTCTTTATATTTAGTTTTAGATGCCTTGAAGAGAACAGTCCTTTTTCCAGCAATGGTCGTGCCTCTCATAATGTTGGACAGTTGGGGAACTTAATCAGGGTAATTACCTCTTCTTTACTATAATCATTTTTGTCTTCACTGCAATATAAGCTTGTTATTATACTAATTGAAATAATTGTATTATTATGTGATTTTTGAGAACATTGTTATTCTTTTGATAAAGTTCTTACTTGGAGCGTTTCCCTTTTCTCTCAGGAGAATGATGAATTTTTCGATTTGATATCATCAAAGTTTCTTTCTGAGAGTAGATATTCAACCTCTGTCCAGGCAGCTGCTGCTAGACTTCTTCTAAGCTGTTCTGTTACTTGGATTGTGAGAGTTTCTATTTTTGTCAAATGTATTTAATTTCCCTCAATTTTATAGGATGTTTTCTGACTGATCTGTAAATGGGTCACAGTACCCTCATGTTTTTGAAGAATCGGTTTTGGAGAACATCAAAGCTTGGGTAATGAATGAGACTCCTAGATCGTCTATTGAAGATCAGAGTTGCAAGCATGACTTGACAAGAAATGAAGCCTCAGATGCTGAAATTTTTAAAACCTATTCCACTGGACTTCTTGCAGTGTGTTTGGCAAGGTCTGCTCCTATCTCAATTTTTTTGTTGCTCTCTTTTTTCCTGTTTTTTGTGTGGCTGGTGTTGTAATTCATCTATTATTTATATTCCTTTCTCCTTCCAGTCATTCTTAGCTTTGTTGGATGTTGCAGTGGTGGTCAAGTGGTAGAAGATGTCCTGACTTCTGGATTGTCTGCTAAGCTTATGCGCTATCTTCGTGTGCGCGTCCTTGGGGAGATTACTGCATGTCCAAATGATGCCTTCCGTTTATCTGAAAGTAAGAGCCTATCTGATGCTTCCTCTTTCAGAAGTAGAGATGAAGGTCGAGGGAGGATTCGGCAGGTTCTAGAGACAACTCATATAGATGATCCCAAACTAATAGATGAGAAACCTTTAGATGACCATTGTCCCGAACAGGATCGAGAACTACCTGATGGGGTGGGTGAGGGGTTTTACATGCATGATATAGATGCTGATAGTAAGGAAAGATGTCATATTGGAGATACTCATGATGGGAAATTGAGATATGGTGAAGTTGATGAAAATGTGAGAGATGAATCCTCCAGGCGCAAGATAAACCGTGGTTCAGCAAGGTCAAAGGGTAAGGGAAGGGCTTCTGAGGGGATTATGGAGAATGAACAATCATTAGTATCACCAGGCTCTGGAAGTCGTTATGGACTGGCACATGGTATGAGAGACAGAAGTTCGTCTAAGCTTTTAGACGTTAGACAGGTGCCGGAAGCAAAGAAGGGTGCGGGAAAGACCAATGCTGATAATCTGATTGTGGAAAGAGAGGACAATGATGAGTGCTTTCAAGGATGCAGTGTTGGAAGTAAAGATTTCTCTGATCTGGTCAAAAAAGCAGTTAGAGCTGCTGAAGCTGAAGCTAGGGCAGCCAATGCACCTGCTGAAGCCATCAAAGCAGCTGGTGAAGCTGCAGCTGAAGTTGTCAAGTGCGCTGCTTTGGAGGTACAGGGCTGATATCATAATTCTGCTGTTTTCATTTCCCTTTCCCCTCAAAACAATTTTTTGGGCTTTGCTTTAGAGATCCATTATCAATTACCTGCTTTCTATCCTCAGGAGTTCAAAACTACTAACAATGAAGAAGATGCATTATTGGCTGCTTCTAAAGCAGCAGCTACTGTTGTTGATGCTGCTAATGCTGTTGAAGTTTCAAGGTGGGTATTTCTCGTTGACAGATTTCTTGGAGTCATAATACATGCAGATCTTTTGTTATATTTGGGGTTTTCATTATTTAGTGCAATTGGTAAGGACCTCATTTGTTGTTCACAGGGACTCCATTTCCACAAGTTCTGATCCAATAACTAGAAGTGCTGCAGAAAAAGAAGTGGATGAGGATGTTGAGGAGTATTTTATTCCCAATGCTGAGCTGCTTGCACAGTTGAAAGAAAGATATTGTATTCAATGCCTTGAGACTTTAGGTGAATATGTTGAAGTCCTTGGGCCTGTACTGCATGAAAAGGGTGTAGATGTCTGTCTATCCCTGTTGCAACGAAGTTCCAAGATCGAAGAAGCATCTAAGGCTACTTCAATCTTGCCTGATGTGATGAAGCTAATTTGCGCTTTAGCAGCCCATCGGAAGTTTGCTGCTTTATTTGTTGATCGGGGTGGCATGCAAAAGCTGCTTGCTGTTCCAAGAGTTCCTCAAAATTGTTTTGGTCTTTCTTCTTGCCTGTTTACTATAGGCTCTCTACAGGTAATACATTTAAACTTAAATTTTGCAATTTATGACATCCTATACACTCTTCTCATTTCCTAATTTTAGATGCCATGTGAAGGACCACTAATATGTTCTTTTTCTTCATGTTCTTTTAGGGAATAATGGAACGTGTCTGTGCACTTCCTTCTGATGTTGTCCACCAGGTGGTTGAGTTAGCTATCCAACTTCTTGAAACCCCCCAGGATCAAGTTAGGAAAAATGCTGCACTATTTTTTGCTGCTGCATTCGTCTTCAGAGCGGTGCTTGATGCTTTTGATGCTCAAGATGGTTTGCAGAAATTATTGGGCCTTCTAAATGATGCTGCCTCAGTAAGATCTGGGGCAAATTCTAGCGCATTAGGCTTGCCTGGAACAGTGTCATTTCGAAATGAGAGATCACCATCAGAGGTACTGACTTCTTCAGAAAAGCAGATAGCCTATCATGCATGTGTTGCTTTGCGGCAATACTTCAGAGCTCATCTTCTTTTGCTTGTGGATTCCATACGCCCAAATAAAAGTAACCGAAGTGGAGGACGGAGTATTCCAAGCACCAGGGCAGCATACAAACCACTTGACATTAGCAATGAGGCCATGGATGCTGTGTTTTTGCAGTTGCAGAAGGACCGGAAGCTGGGTCCTGCTTTTGTGAGGACTCGTTGGCCTGCTGTTGAGAAATTTTTAAGCTGTAATGGACATGTTACCATGTTGGAATTGTGCCAGGTATCCTTTGTACTTCTACCTCAGTCCCCTGTCTGCCCTTGCCCTTTGGTTGTCATTTTTCTGCCTCGTATTTTGGTTATTTATTCCTCTTGTAATCTTTGTAGGCCCCACCCGTTGAGCGGTATCTACATGATTTGCTACAGTATGCATTAGGTGTTCTGCACATTGTTACTTTGGTTCCTATCAGCCGTAAGATGATTGTAAATGCCACTCTGAGCAATAATCGTGCTGGCATAGCAATTATTTTGGATGCAGCAAATAGTGCCAGTAGTCTTGTGGACCCTGAGGTGCGCATGTGTTGTTATATGTAATGTTCTTATTGTCATTCTTATGCCAGAGAATCATGCCAGTGCTTAAATGAGGCCCTTTTTGTGATAGTGTTTATGGCTTTGAAAGTAAAGGTGCCAATTTTGGACACTGAAAGAGGACTTTGATTTGTATTTTACTGGTTTAGCAACTAATATTCACCTCCTTTTTACTGTGTACTTGCAGATTATACAGCCGGCTCTTAATGTGTTAATTAACCTAGTTTGTCCTCCACCTTCAATCAGCAACAAACCACCCTTACCAGCTCAAGGTCAGCAGTCTGCTTCTGGTCAAACCACAAATGGTCCCGGTGTGGAAACTAGAAATGCAGACCGAGCTGTTTTCCTACCTAATCAGAGTGAGATGAGGGAGCGAAGTGGAGAGTCAAATTTGGATGATAGGGGCACTGCAGCTGTCACCCAATCCACCAGCAGTATCGCTCAAACACCTGTTTCTGCTGCTTCATCTGGTTTGGTTGGAGATCGGAGAATATCCTTAGGTGCTGGAGCAGGTTGTGCTGGCCTTGCTGCACAATTAGAACAAGGATATCGTCAAGCAAGAGAGGTTGTGCGTGCCAATAATGGCATAAAGGTTCTACTGCATCTCCTCCAACCCCGTATATATTCACCTCCTGCTGCTTTGGATTGTCTTCGGGCCCTTGCATGCCGAGTCTTGCTTGGTTTAGCTAGAGATGAGACAATTGCACATATATTGACCAAGCTTCAGGTAAACATGATTTTTCCAAATTCTATTTGATTA
The DNA here is from genome assembly GCA_958450335.1 of Hibiscus tridactylites. Lineage (NCBI taxonomy): Eukaryota > Viridiplantae > Streptophyta > Magnoliopsida > Malvales > Malvaceae > Hibiscus > Hibiscus tridactylites. Next base: position 61,754,139 of record OY288275.1, read on the forward strand.
CCATCTTCTTTGTAGTTCTACTTGTACTCTTTTACTATTGTCATATTTCTCTGCATTCAAAAGTTCACTGCTTCACTCTCTTTCTAATTGCTTGAAAAAGATGATTTTATGATCAATCTGTTATGGTGAGACTCAATGATTAATGCTGCTAGTTTGAACTCATCGTTGTCATAGGTGGGCAAGAAGTTATCTGAACTGATACGAGATTCAGGTGGCTTTACACCCGGAACTGAACAAGGCAGATGGCAGTCTGAACTTGCACAGGTGGCAATTGAGCTGATTGCTGTAAGTATCCTTACCTGCTACTTGAGACTGGATGCATGCAGCATTTTGTCAGAAGGGTATTGTCTAAATAATTAGAATAGCATACGTTAAAAGCTGTTCTTATCATTTCCTGGCCTGATTTTTGCACAGTTGCTGTTTTACAATTTGGTTATCTTTTATGGGGATTAAAGCTTCTTTATTATTGACCTTAGATTTGGGGCATTACTGTTTAGATGTATCATTATTCACTCAGTGATGACCCCTCAAATATCCAATGACAGTTATTTGTATAGAACCGTCTATCGTAAACACTTGAAAATTAATGTTTCTTTCAACGAAACATAAAATATATCGTTTTACAAAAATGTTGAGCAACTGTTCAAACATAATTTATTTTCTTTAGTTGCAGAATTTAACATCATATGCTACATGTCAGAACTGATTTCAGATTAACTTGCCATCAGTTGTAGGATCTTTTGTTTTATGAAACTTGGTGAGCATATATGTTTCTTTGTTTAATTGATATCATTTTAACTGGATCAAAGGCATTACTATGGATGGTTATATTATGTATTTTTTATTCTCTCTCAAACATATATAACTTTAATAAGCCTAGTGTCCCACTTGTGAAATTATTTTTTGGTATTTTTTCTTTTACTTGGAATTTTAGGAGACTGATTCACAGCTTTTATCTATGATTTGTTAGATCGTAACAAATTCTGGGCGTGCAAGTACATTGGCAGCAACAGATGCTGCTACACCGACTTTGAGGCGCATAGAGAGAGCTGCTATTGCCGCTGCAACTCCTATAACTTACCATTCTGGGTAATTGTTCCTCTGATATTTGTGGATTTATCATTTAATTTACTTATACAGTCCTAGTATTCCATTGCTTAATCTGTTTGACTCATGCTAATGCTGTTCATTTGTTCTACTGTACACACACTCTCATCAAACTGCAGGGAGCTTTTGGTTCTCATACATGAACATCTGCAGGCATCTGGTCTGGCTGAAACTGCAGCTTCACTTCTGAAAGAAGCTCAATTGACTCCTTTGCCATCCTTGGCTGCCCCTTCATCTCTTGCATACCAAGCGTCTGTGCTAGATCCTCCTTCAATACAACTCCAGTGGCCCTCTGGTCGTACCCCTGGTGGATTTCTCTCCAGCAGATCCAAGATTTCTGTTCGGGATGAGGATATTAATTTGAAGTGTGATTCAACTTCATCTTTAAAGAAGAAATCACTTCTTTTCTCTCCCACTTTTGGGTTACAATCAAGAAGCCCCTTCCTTTCTCAAGATTCCCAACCATCTGTCAGGAAAGCACACATTAACACAAAGCCATGTCCTTCATTGCCAAGTGTTTCAGAAACTCGGACCGAATCTATGATGAAAAGTAACCTTGATTTGGAATCGAGTTATAAGACTCCTCTTGTGTTGCCATTGAAAAGAAAGATATCTGAGTTAAAGGATACTGGTTTGACATTATCCGGGAAGCGATTAAACCCTGGTGATCATGGGCCGAGGTACCATATCTGTCTGACACCCAATACTACTCGAAGAAACTCTCTGCTTTCAGATGCTTCTGCATTGACGCCAACTTCTAATTTAAGGGATCAGCATGTTCGAGCAACACCAAGCAGCTTAATTGATTTGTCAGATGACAACCTATGTGGTGCTTCTAATGTGGGACATATGACACCTTCCTCCCAAGTTGGACTTCTAAATGATCCCCAACCCAGCAATTCAGAACGTTTAAGTCTCGACAGTATAGTTGTTCAGTATCTAAAGCACCAGCATCGTCAGTGCCCTGCTCCTATAACAACTCTTCCACCACTTTCTCTTTTGCATCCGCATGTTTGTCCTATGCCAAAGCGAAGCGTTGATTCGCCATCGAACATCACTTCCCGACTAGGCACACGTGAGTTTAGGAGTGTTTATGGTGGAGTCCATGGAAATCGTAGAGATCGTCAGTTTGTTTACAGTAGATTCAAGCCATGGAGAACTTGCAGGGATGATGCTGGCAGTTTGTTGACATGTGTCTGTTTTCTGGGGGACTCCTCCCATATTGCAGCTGGTAGCCATGCTGGGGAGCTAAAATTTTTTGATTCTAACGGCAATAATGTGCTGGACAGCTGCTCAGGGCACCAGCTTCCCGTAACTCTTGTTCAGTCATATTTTTCTGGTGAGACGCAAATGGTTCTATCATCAAGCTGTCAGGATGTGCGGTTGTGGGATGCCTCTTCTTTCTCTGGTGGGGCGATGCATTCATTTGAAGGCTGCAAGGCTGCTAGGTTCAGCAATTCTGGGAGCATTTTTGCTGCCCTATCTTCTGATTCCACCCAGCGAGAAATTCTTCTTTACGATATCCAGAACTACCAGCTGGAATTGAAGCTTTATGATGCCTCAACTAATTCTACAGGTCGTGGTCATGTATATTCTCCTATACATTTTAGTCCATCTGATACTATGCTGCTTTGGAATGGTGTTTTATGGGATCGGCGGGTTCCAGGTCCTGTTCATCGCTTTGATCAGTTTACTGATTATGGTGGTGGTGGTTTTCATCCTGCTGGGAATGAGGTATTGAACTCTGATCCTATCACATGTCTATTTCTTTCGGTATTCTATTTGTGTTGTGTTTTATCAGGTGCCATCTCTTTAAACGCACTATAATGTTAAGAATTTCCATCAGACATCATTTAAATCCTTAAAGATGGTATCTTAAGCCTTTAATCTAGATGGTTCACTAGGATGGTCTGTTTGAATGAGAACAGTGCAACGGAAACTTGTCCACTGAAACCGCTTAAGTTGTTTGTATTCTTTTAGTTATTTTGCGATGCAAAATGCTGTTTTAGTTTTGTGTGCATGGTCTGTTAAAGTGAAGCTGTCTTAAAGATATTTGCTTTTAATCTTTGGTTAATAATATTGATCAACTTTCAACAGGTTATAATAAATTCTGAGGTTTGGGACTTGAGGAAGTTCAGGCTACTTCGAAGCGTACCTTCTTTAGATCAAACAGCAATAACCTTCAATGCATGTGGGGATGTAATTTATGCAATCCTGAGGAGAAATCTTGAAGACGTGATGTCAGCAGTTCACACCCGTCGTGTGAAGCATCCTCTATTTGCTGCTTTCCGTACATTAGATGCCATTAACTACTCTGATATTGCAACTATTCCAGTGGATCGATGTGTTCTTGACTTTGCAACCGAACCAACTGATTCCTTTGTTGGGTTGATTACAATGGATGACCAAGAAGAGATGTTTTCATCGGCCAGAGTATATGAAATTGGTCGTCGAAGGCCAACTGACGATGATTCTGATCCTGATGATGCAGAAAGTGATGAGGATGAGGATGATGACGACGACGACGACGACGATGCTGATGTAGACCCAATACTTGGGCCAGATATGAATGGGGAGGGTGAGAGTGATGCAGATGAAATGAGCAGTGATGATGATAGTGGGAGCGGGCTCGATGGTGATGATGATGGGGATTTCATCATGGATGATGTAGACTTCAATGGTGGAGGTGGGATATTGGAGATTGTGACCGATGGTGAGGACGATGATGATGACAGCCAGTTGGTTGAATCTTTTAGCAGCGGTGAGGAGGATTTTGTGGGGAATGGTTTTGGTTTCTAATTTGACCTGATAGGCAAAAATCATGCTCATAATGCTTTTTAGGATAGTGGAAAAATCAAAATGTATGTAATTATTATTGGTCAATGGTTATTATTGTTACTGTTCTCTTCCGGCAGTTTTGTTTACCTTTGGTCACCATTACAATGGGTTTTGGTTTCCTTTGATTTTTGATGATTCGAAGATAGAATCAGCCCAGCCAATTTTTGGTTCTTAAATTGGTATTTCCCCCCCCCCCCCCCCCCCCCCCCATTTTCGTTCGCACTAGTAGTGGTGGGTAAAGAAATCGAATGAATAAAAAAATCAGACGATTAATGGTTTACGAGTTTAAAAATTGTAGTTATTTTTTAAAAATATAATTGATTTTAATTTGATCTTCTGGGAGATTTTGCCATCAGATTAGTGGTGAAAATGCAACTGAATCTTTTGTGCTACCAGATGACGATGCTTGCTGTATTGTACCTATTAATCTGCCGAATGCCCGAGCCTGAGAGATCAACTTTGGCGTGCCATTTGATAATTTTAGGTTGGGGTCAAAATTCGACTCGACTTGAAAAAAATGAATTATTCGACTTGAGACGAAAAAAACTGGCTCGTTTTGACTTAACTCGTAATTTTATAAATTTGACTCGTAAAAAGTTTTAAATAAAGTTTGAGTTATAAAATGGAAATTTGAATAACTTAAATTTTTTAGTAATTAGTTGATAATTTTTATATTCGAGTCGAGTCTGTCAATTCTACATGATATATTATGTATATCACATGTAAAAATATGAAGAAACATATATGTATATCGTATATGCATATAGAAAGTCGTTAAAATTGGAATCAATATGTGCACTGCCTAGCCTTAAGTATATGCATATAGAAATATATATGTGCACCGCTACGTATATTCATATAGAAATATATATGTACAATTAAATTTGTACAAAAACTCAAAAAATCGACTTGATTCGTTTCAACTCGATTTTCATAAACTCGACTCGATTCAAATAAAATTTGAATAGTAAAATATAACTTACAAACTCGAATAACTAGTTTTGTATGATGATTTTTGGGATGTTGGATAATCTGTCTCTTGTTTGTGATCTAAGAGAAGACTTCAGCTATGTGTTGACAACATTAACACCACTGTTGCACCCTGACCTGTGTATTAAAATTCAACATTGCTACAGTGACGGAAATCTGCAAGAGATTAGCAACAACTGAGCGTTAGTAATTATCTTATTTAAAACATATTTTATGCAAATCTTTTAAAAAATACTATAAAAAAGTAGGTTAAATTACATCACAAGTCATTATATTACGAGAACTTTATAATTGGATTTGATAAAAAAAGAAAAAAAAACATTTGGAAAGCCATGTACACAAATTTAACGGCGCGTGTAGACGAATAGTAGCGAGTGGAAATGTAGGGAGAATAAAAAACGAGGCTTTGGAAGAAAAAGAGAGAAGCATAAACTGCTCCTCCTTAGTCCTTTCTGAAATTTTTTAAAAGAAGACGGATTAAAAATAAATTTAAAAAAAGACTGAATACAAATCTTTATAATTTTATATACAAATTTTTACAATTTTATATATGTTCAGCTTTTTTTAACCTCTTTTTAATCGACCTTTTCATAGAATCTCTCCTCCCTTCTTCTTTCTATCTTTATATATTTCTTCTGCTCTCATTTAGTTATTTTTGTTCTTCTATTCTCAGCCTCAGCCCTTCTTTTTCTGTTGGATTCGGTGAATTTTATCAGTTATTTATTCAAATTTGCTCTACTCTTTTTTCTTATCTATATATTTCAGGTACGCGTTTTCGCCCTTTCTCGATCAGTTTCCTTGCTAAAGTTTTTGCTGTTTTTCTGCAAAATTTCAGCCCCAAGTTGGTAGATGATGATGTGATGTATAATTATTTTAATTGTTTATTTACTTTAGAAAATGGACTTCTTTTAATTGGGAAGGATGGGGACTTGAAAAAAAAGCCATCAGAATTTTGATTTTCTATTCTATTTGGTTGGTCGAAAATTTGTGTTTGTTCTGCTTCGCTATTTTTATTAATGTAAAAATGAGTACTTTGAGCTTCTGCATTTCAATCTTGGCTTACAGCAGTGCTTTGAGGGGTTGACTGTTTCTTGAACAGATAATTTAGCTTGCGGCCTCTCATTCTGACTAAGAAATCGGAGATCCTGGATAATTGCATTTCTAGGGTTCACCGGCTGCTGGAAGATTTTTTTTTTTTCATTTCCGTAACCAAATTAAGGTTCGGCTTATTCTTGCTTTGATTCTTTTAAAACTGAACAATCATTGCAAAACTGGAAACAAAAGCTAGCTACTATCTCCTTTCATAAACCAGTTAAAATACCAGGAAAAACAACTAACCGAAAAAAAGAAAAGAAAAGAAAAAGGTGGGGCCTGAATTTCTGATGATTTCTGGACTTGTTTCCCGAATTATACGCTTCATTTGGTACATTTTAATTTTTATCTCGTGAATTCATTTACTCAAAAAAATTAAGCACTAGTTATGTCTTACCCAAGCAATGCTCCACCATAATCTTTAGCAGTTAGCACTTGGTGTCAGATCGTAGCTCTCAACCTTTCATTTATGTTGCTTTTAGGGCGTTTTCTGAAGTGATTACCACACGAAATGAATATCAGGACTTTTGTGTAGTGGAGCTGCTTGTCCTGCTTTTAGCTTTTGGGGTTCCATCATGATCGGCAAAATGATTGAGGGACCTAAATTTACTGGACTTATAGGAGGAACCAACAACAATGACAACAATTACTATGATTTTACTCAAGGGTTTTACCAAAAACTCGGTGAGGGCACTAACATGTCCATTGACAGTTTACAGACGAGTAGCGCTGGTGGGTCTGTTTCCATGTCGGTTGAAAATAGTAGTGTGGGATCTAATGATTCTCTAACCCACATTTTAAGCCACCCTGGTCTGAAGGCTGTGAACCGCCACAATTACTCTGTCTCCGTGGGGCAGAGTGTGTTCCATCCCGGTAAGGTTGGCCATGCACTTAATGATGATGCATTAGCACAGGCATTAATGGATAGTAGGTACCCAACTGAGAGATTGCAAAATTATGATGAGTGGACTATTGATTTAAGAAAACTCAATATGGGTACGGCTTTTGCCCAAGGAGCTTTTGGGAAATTGTACAGAGGTACATATAATGGGGATAATGTTGCAATTAAGATATTGGAAAGGCCAGAGAACAGTCCAGAGAAGGCACAAGTTATGGAGCAGCAGTTTCAGCAGGAACTTATGATGCTTGCAACGCTGAAGCATCCAAATATTGTGCGATTTATTGGGGCATGTCGTAAGCCTATGGTTTGGTGCATTGTGACAGAGTATGCAAAGGGGGGCTCAGTTCGACAATTTCTAACAAAGAGACAGAATCGTGCTGTGCCATTGAAATTGGCAGTTAAACAGGCATTGGATGTTGCAAGAGGAATGGCCTATGTCCACGGGCTTGGGTTTATTCATAGGGACTTGAAATCAGATAATCTTCTAATAGCTGCTGATAAATCAATAAAGATTGCAGATTTTGGTGTTGCACGTATTGAGGTGCAGACTGAGGGCATGACGCCGGAGACAGGGACATACCGTTGGATGGCTCCGTAAGTCTTCAGACCCTTACATGTTTCAGTTTCTTCCTTGTTACAATGTAACATTTACACCCCTTTTAATTTGGTAGCTCTTTTTCATTTTTGTTGGATGATTCTTGCTAGCTGGCACGAACTCTCTGGATTTCTTTTATACATAAAACCCGTAAGATTGTGCATTACTGTATTCATTTGTAGATTATTTTTTGTATTCTGCTGTTTTATGTTTTCATCTTATGAACTTTAACTTAAATTTTCTTTGAATTCCTTTTAAAAAATGTTAGACTAAATATAAAGCACCTTTTAAATCTTTATCTAAATTCTGAATATAAACTAGCAGGTAGCAGCTTCCTTCTAAAAGGCTGATGCTTTTATTTGATAATGTGAAGCCACTGACTTCATGACTGTGTTTGATTAAGACTTTTTTGAGTTAAATATATTTGGCTGGAATGCAAGGTTTAGATTATTCAAGATCTTAATATTTGTTGCTTATCTAGAAGAAAGTTTGAGTAGATTACTTGGGAATGTACGTGTATCATCCCAGAAGATTGGATTTTTAAGGCCTCTACTCTCTCTCTAAAATAGGTGTGAACTTACGTCATCTTGATGTCTTTCAGCTTAAAGAGAATTAGTTTGTACAGTGCTGTTCTTGTTAAGTGAATATGTTGGTACTTTTCTAGCATTCATACATTTATGTCCTTAAATTAGTTTGTAGAGTGCTGTTCCTATTACAGTTTGAACCATTAAGTTTTGGATGTGATAGCATTGTAATATGCAAAGCTGATGTTGTGTTTTCAAGCAACATAGAGATTGTGCATATTTTGTTGTAGTCCACTGCCACTTTTTGCAGAACATGATGTTCTTTCTCCATATTCTACCGTGCTTGTTTTATTCTATGTATGGTGGCTGAGAAAATTTGTCCTGTGTCTTGATTCTTTTTTGTGGTGCATTTTAGAAATCAAATATTGAAAGATTTTCATGAGAACCTAGTATTCTTTGACCCATTATACTTGTTCTCACTGTTTGGGGTATTTGAAGTTAAAGTATTTGATTTGACTGTTTTGATGCCTTTTGATTACATGATTGACTTGGTATTCACACATTCAAGTGGTCCTTTTTTATTTAAAATATGGTTTATGCCTGAGTTTCTTAATTGCTGTATGCTTTCACACACACACACACACACACACATATATAGTGTGTGTGTGTGTGTGTGTGTGTGTTAATTGGTTTCTAGTTTAATATATGCATATAACTAGGGTGAGCACTCAATTTGAAAAAAGAACTGATAAAAATATCAAAGTAAATAATTTGAGTTATTCAGATCTTCAAATCGATTTGAATAAATTAATTGAGCTTTATAGTTTAGTTGGAATTTGAATCATACTATTTGCATTAGCTGAAAATCCTAATAATATTTAACAATACGATGCTTGGAGTCAGAGTTCATTTTAACCTTTTGAGTTTTCTCCAGAAGTTCATTTGCCATCTGACATTTCCCACCTTTTGTCTTTCTACTTTTTGGAATCATTGCCTGCTCAAATCTTCAACCAGACAATATACTCTTAGTTACTGCAGAGGCTGTTTGTTGCTTGATAAAGATAAATGATATAGGTCAGTGAGCTCACTCTTCGATAGACAATCTGGGGGTTGATTGGAGAAGGAAGTGCCAGGTCTTTTTTACACAACCACTGCTACAATTTACTTTTAATAGCAGATCTTGCTTATTTCTTGGCATACAACACAATCAAGTCTCACACTGCAAATGTTCTTCCTGTATAGAATCACTATTGATGGGAACTTCAGTTTTCTGAGGTTAAAGCATAGCCAGTATGGTTATGATGAATGATCAGAGAGATAAGTTGGCAGTGGATTTAGAACTTTTCCCTTTTATTTTCTGTAGTTTCAGTTTATACCAAGTACTAGTCAGTTTGATTTCTTGGATGGTGGAAATCTGATCTTATTCCTCCGTAACATGGAAGTTCAATTCTCTGCCTTCAACTTGTGTGCAAAGATGTGTGAAAGAGTCATCCAGGATCTATGAGACAAGATGTACCAAAGAAGTAAAAAAGAGAAAACGACTGCTAAATAGTCAAAGGGCTTCTGGTGATTTAGAAGAGATCGAGGTGTAAGTAAAAAAGAAAGACAAAATAAGAAAGATAGAGGAGGTAAGATAGGTTACTTTTTGCATTGAGCAGATGCTGTTGAAGTTGATGATGATAATTGTAGGATTCAGGAGAATCAAAGGTGAGATAACAAGATATGTTTGGGGTTGAAGGTAAAGAAAGAAGAAAAAAATACCCCCTGTTATGTTTTGCTCAATGGAACAGGTTTGGCTTTACTTGGTTTCATTTCAACCAATGAACATAACTAAGTAGTCGCTGTTTGAGATAAAAATAAACAGTCCTGCCAGGATTTGTTCTACACTCTTTTTGTACTGAATGTTGGATGACCGAAGTGGGTGTGTTTCCATGCCTCCTATTTTTCTGCCTCAAGCATACGATTATGCTTTGACCATGCAAGGAAGAGAGCTTTACAGATTTGATTTGGTGTTCTATTACCTTACTAATTTAGAGTATATGCTATACAGGGCTTCATTCATGGGGCGAGAGTTTTCAGTGTTGCGAGTTTACTTTTTGTTGTTGCTTTAAAATGAAGCAAGGGAAGAAGACAAATAAGTGAATGGTTAAAACAACTAACAGGCCCCTGAACTTTATCACATTATTTTGGCAAGCCCTATTACTCTAGTTGCACCTAAATAAGCCCTTAACTTTTATTTTTATCCAGATAACCATTGACCTTTAGTTTGTACCCAAATAAGCCCTCAACATTTAATTTCTACCTAAATAAACCCCAACATAAATAAAATTTTCATTTGAAATGGAGGCTTGTTTTTGGTAAAAATCAAATGATAAGTGTTTATTTGGGTGCAGTAAAGATACCAGTAGTCCCTTTCGTTTAGGCTGTGTTCCATTTTGGTCACCAGAATTCAAAAAAGATTATTCTGGTCACTTACGTTTAGAATCGTTTCTATTTTGGTCCCTTGACCGTTAGTCTCTGTTACTTAAAAAAATAGTTTCTAATTTAACCCCCAAACTTTCAAAATTTCATTTTTCACCATCTTCCCCAAAAATTATAAAACTAAAACCCAAAAAATTAAATCAATGGCTATAACCCAACACTACAACCCATTCCTTCAAGATTAAAAACGTGAACTTCCATTGTAAATTGTCGAAGCTAGCCTCCACAATCCCGACGTATTTTCTTGGCAATTACTTAATAAATGTTCATGCTGATCATCAGAATTACTAAAGACAAAAAGCCAGATAGCAACATCTTCCACCTTTATCGGAAGAAAAGAACAATCCTTGTGTTCAGAGAACCCAAGTTTTGTTGCTGTGATGATTTCATCAATGCACCCTTTCATATCAGCATGGCCAAAAACAAGCTGCCAACTAAGTAAACTGATTGGTAAGAATTGCTTAATTGGAGCGCCAGAACCAGAAAATATTAAGATATTAACCCTTTTCTTGATATCCCTGCGAGGTCACAACCAACCAAAACACGACCTCACAACCAACCACCAACACACGAAACAAGTGCCAGAAACTAGCACTACACTAACCAAACCACCCAAAGCCTCAAAACACAACCACCATGGAGCCAATTTCCTCACCCAAACTATTATCACCACACTGCCCAGTACTGCTTGCAATGCTACACTCCAAAGCAATCCATTAGATTTAAACAAAAATTTGCATACAAGATTCAACGACACAGCTATAGTCAATCTACAACTTGTTGCTCACCACCAAGCCCACAACTCAATTAGTTATCCATATCCTCAATTAATGCAGTAATCACATCAATGTGATCTTAGAATCGAATTTAGTTCAAATCCACATACGCAAAAGACTTACAACGCCATTTCTTGTAGTTGCTGCATTGCAAAAGCTCTACGGCAGATTCACTTGTAATAAATTTGTGAACCTTTCCACCCATTCACCCGTGATTTAATTTTTTGGTTTTAATTTATAATTTTTGGGGAAGATGGTGAAAAATGAAAATTTGAAAGTTTGGGGGTTAAATTAGAAACTATTTTTTTTAAGTAACGGAGACTAACGGTCAAGGAACCAAAATAGAAACGATTCTAAACGTAAGTGACCAGAATAATCTTTTTTGAATTCTGGTGACCAAAATAGAACACAGCCTAAACGAAAGGGACTACTGGTGAAGATTACCCTAAAAAGATTGTTGTATTTCCATGTTAGGATCACACTATTAATTATATTATCTATTTGCCTTAATCATTTTGATTGTTTTGAACATTAGGGTGGGAATTGTTGAGGGCTAAGTTCTTATTGGTTTGAAGAATAGTATTTTTATTGAATAAGTTAAGGTCTTACAATTCAACATTGATGTAAAGTAAGAGGTGAATCCTTGAGTTGAAATTATGATACTGCTATGTCAAGTTATTTCTACCATATATAAGGGTTTATGTAGGAGTTTTACCTGCCGAAATACTACTTGTATTAGGATTCTAATATTTAATTTTCTTCCTACCGATATAGTTTACTTGTATTAGGACTTTAACTCTATCTCTACTCTTGTATAGGTTAACTAGGAGTCCTATAGTCCTACTTTAAGTTAGCCTTATCTTGGTAGGAGTTTTACCTAACATAGGAGTTTTATTATTAGTCTAATTCCAACTCTTGTAGCCTATATAAAGCACCCTATTCGATAGAATTAATTAAAGGAAAAACCTTTCTTCTGTCCATATCAATTACTTACATGGTATCAACCTAAATACTTTCCTGGCGAAATTTTCCCCTCCTCTTGAACCGACAGAATATTTTTTTCTGTCCATTTTAGACATAATTTTCTTTTTCCCTTCTCCTCTTGCCTCGTTTATTCTGGCCGGGCTCCCTCCAAATCTTCATCTTCTGGTATTCGATTCACTAAAGACTAGATGATGGAAATCCAGAAATTGTTTGAGAAATTTCAAGGAACTCGTGAGGCTCATTTAACTGTTGCAGAACAAGACGATACTCCTCTCTCCTCTGCTCTTATTACTTCCAAAACAATTCCGATTTGGATTTTGGATTCTGGTGCGTCAGATTATATGATTGGGGATCGAAGTCTCTTTTCTACCTTTCAACCGACAACTGGGACGAGTATTCGAACTGCCGATGGGACTATTTCTCAGATCATAGGCCGTGGATCTATTCAAGTGGATAACTTAATCCTTGAGGACACTCTCCTTGTTCCTAATCTCACATTTAATCTCATTTCTGTGAGCAAATTATCCAAGGATTTCAATTGCTATTTTAATGCTTCTGGTTGTACTTTGCAGGCGCTGAATTCATAGAAGAGGATTGGTGCAGCTAGGTTGCAAAATGGGCTCTACGTACTCTCTCAAAGTTCTCCCACTTTAGTTATTGTTTCGCATTTAAATTCTGCTATGTTATGGCACAATCGTTTAGGTCATCCCAATTTTCATTATCTTGCTAAAGTTCAGCCTTCATTGTTTGTTAATACAAAACCAAGTTTATTTCATTGTGATGCATGCTCTATTGCGAAATATACTAAGAAACCTTATCCTCCATCTAAATACAAACCCTCGCATCCCTTCTCTTTGATTCATAGTGATATTTGGGGACCTTCTCGGGTACAAAATGCGAACCATTGTAAGTGGTTTATTACATTTATTGATGATCATACTCGCCTTACTTGTACCTTTCTTATGCGAGAAAAATCCGATACTCCTGTCATCTTTGAACAATTCTATAATATGGTTCTAACCCAATTTCATACCCGAATACAATAGTTTCATTCTAACAATGGTCGGGAATATTTTGCTCACTCCTTGGGATCATTCTTTCACAAACATGGGATTGTTCAGCTTAGTTCCTGTGTTGACACCCCTCAACAAAATGGTATTGCCGAAAGAAAAAACTGTCATCTCCTTGAGGTAACCCGAGCCCTTCTTTTTACTACGCATGTTCCTCATTATCTTTGGGGTGAAGCTTTATTGACTGCGACTTATCTTATCAACCGAATGCCAAGTAAGGTTCTTGCCTTTAAATCATCTCAATCTTTGTTCTTGGAGTATTACCCTAGTTTTAAACCTATTTCTTCTATTCTACCTCTCAAAATGTTTGGTTGTACCACTTTCATTCAAAATCACAAACTAAACAAATCCAAACTTGAACCCTGAGCTATTAAATGTGTGTTTGTTGGGTATTCCTCCAGACAAAAAGGGTATAAAGTTTTTCACCCTCCCTCCAAAAAATATTTTATCACTATGAACCTTACTTTTCTTGAACAAGAGCCTTACTTCCAACCTACCAAAGCTCAGGGGGAGTTTTCTCAACCTTTCTCGCCAATTTTTGAGGTAATAACCCCTTCTTTGTCCTTCCCACAATTAAATTTGTCGCCTTCTTTACATCAGCTAGAACTAGAATCCTCCCCACCCGAACCTGTTGTTCCAAATTCTACTCCACCACAGCCCACTCCTTCCTCTTGCGAGAATGATATATCACCCGAAACCATCCCAAAATAGTCCACAACTTCTGTCCCTCCTATTGTTCGTGTTTATAACCGATGAAAACGTATCCCTGAGTCCATCTTGCAATCTACTAAGCGCCAAGAATTGGATATGAATTCAGCAGCCCCTATTAATGAGAAAAGTAAGCATTCTTCATAGAATTTAGATGATTTTCCTATTGTCATTCGTAAAGGAGTTCGAGCATGTACTAAGCATCCTATACAAAAGTTTGCTGCTTATTCTTCTCTCATGCCCTCCTTTCAAGCATTTACAGCTAGCCTTGATGCCCACCAAATTCCTAAAGATATTCATGAAGCTCTTAGTGATCCACGGTGGAAGAGAGCTGTCCAAGAAACTCTCAGCACTTGAAAAAGCTGCTACTTGGACGGTTACTGATTTACCTTCCGGAAAGAAAGTTGTCGGATGCAAATGGATATTTGTGATCAAATATAATTCCAATGGGAGTATTCAGCGATATAAGGCACGGTTAGTGGCTAAAGGTTTCACACAGACTCATGGCATTGATTTTACCGAGACTTTTGCACCGGTAGCCAAACTTAATACTGTTAAAGTTCTTAGCATTGTTGTCAATCTTGATTGGAACCTACATCAACTTGATGTAAAAAATGCCTTTCTCAATGGACATTTTGATGAAGAAGTTTATATGAAGATTCCTCTCAGACTTCAAGCTTTTGGAGGAGCAAAGAAAGTGTGTAAATTGAATCGGTCTTTATATGGCCTTAAACAATCTCCGCGGGCCTGGTTCGAAAGATTTACTATGGTTATCCTTAAAAGTGGATACAATCAATCCCTTGCCGATCACACACTCTTCTTCAAAGCATGCTCGAATGGGAAGAAGGTTCTTCTACTTGTCTATGTCGATGACATTATCATCACCGGGGATGATGAAGCAGAAATTGCTAAACTCAAACAAACACTTCAGAGGGAGTTTGAGACTAAGGACATGGGCAAACTCCGGTACTTCTTGGGAATGGAAGTAGCTCGATCTCGGCAAGGATTAGTCATTAATCAACGAAAGTATGTGCTTGATCTTCTCCAAGAAGCTGGTTTACTTGGATGCAAACCGGTCGATACTCCTATGGATGCTAATCTTTCATTCAACTCGGCAGCTCCTCCTCTTCGAGATAAAGAAAAATTTCAGAGGCTTGTTGGGAAACTCATTTATTTATCACTTACTCGGCCTGATATATCATTCTCTATTAATGTTTTAAGTCAACATATGAGCAGCCCTACTGAAGAGCATATGGCAGCAGCTTATCGAGTCCTCAAGTATCTCAAAAAGACGCCCGAACATGGCTTAATTTTTCGGAAAGGTACGGACAGATCTGTTAAGATCTATACGGACTCAAGTTGGGCTGGAAATTTGCAGATCGAAGATCCACAACTGGGTATTGTTCCTTTGTTTGGGGTAATCTTGTGATATGGAAGAGTAAGAAACAACATGTCATTTCTCGAAGTAGTGCGGAAGTTGAATTTCGAGCACTAGCCTAAGGCATGTGTGAAGGCCTTTGGCTTCTTAAACTCCTCAATGAAGTGGACCCTCGAACTGCTAGAGATTTTGAGATTCTTAGTGATAACCAATCTGCTATAAAAATTGCTAAGAACCCAGCTCAACATGATCGTACCAAACATGTTGAAGTTGATAGGCATTTTATAGCTGAAAAAGTCAAGCATGGGACTGCTCGACTATCATACGTCCATCCGCTAGCCAACTCGCTGATCTACTCACAAAAGCTCTGCCTCCAGCAACATTTACTGCGTTTATTTCCAAGCTGGGCATATACAATGTATATACGCCAGCTTGAGGGGGAGTGTAGGAATATACTTGCCGAAATACTACTTGTATTAGGACTCTAATATTTAATTTTCTTCCTACCGATATAGTTTACTTGTATTAGGACTTTAACTCTATCTCTACTCTTGTATAGGTTAACTAGGAGTTCTAGAGTCCTACTTTAAGTTAGCCTTATCTTGGTAGGAGTTTTACCTAACATAGGAGTTTTATTATTAGTCTAATTCCAACTCTTGTAGCCTATATAAAGGCATCCTATTCGACAGAATTAATATAAGGAAAAACCTTTCTTCTGTCTATATCAATTACTTACAGTTTATGTTGAGTCGTTATCCATGGAATAATTTTGAGCCAAATCTTCTTGGGCTTGAGGTGCAAGTGCTCGAGTTTGTTCAATACCCATAGGCAATACAACAAGTTAAGGTATCAAAATTGTTAGTTTCTAATTTCCTGCTTCTTGCGTGCTTGACTAATGTGCAGTGCTATAGTGCTTCTCACTTTTTTTTTTGAACAGTCTATAGTGCTTCCCACTGAAAGAGATTTGTTTTGAGCATTACTTGCTATGTTACTTGATTTTTTTATGAAAACTTATTTTCCTGTTAAAAATGGAGTATTGGAAACTCATTTTTGAGCCGAACTTGTCCTGTTACTTGCACTTTCTTAGTGGAACTTCTCTCATGTTTCAATTGGATTGTTGAAAACCGATTAGCTTCTTATATCAATCATAACTGTGCATTGTTTTGTCAAGGGTGCGAGGCGAACTCAATGCTTCAGATCCCTGATACTGCTCGAGGCTTCAAATGCAAAAGAAGCGCTTGCCTGAGTGAAGTAGGGCACAATATACGTCTAGTTTTATATGTTCTCTCTCCGTGTTTCTTAGTGCGTGTGTGTGTATAATAAGCTTAAGATATATAATTTTGTTAATAAACTCTAAAGAGTGGTCTAGTATATGCATGCTTTCCTTACTGTTGTTTAGTTCTTGAACATTACTGTTCCTTTTTTTACTGTTAAAATTATAGTTAATGAAGAAAAGTAAAGAACTAAAGATATAAAAAGCAATTAAAGAGCCTCGGTTGAGAGAGCATGTACGTTTTTGGGGTGCATATTGCCTCATAGAAAAGCATGCCCAGGCTCACCAGGCATGCAGTTGATCAGAGGTGCCTTGCCGAAAGGGTCTGCCTTAACAACCTTGACCATGTCGTAGTGTTGATGGTGCATTGATTTTGGCATTATTCATCATTAGTTTCGACTGATGAAACTTTTAGTCATTATTTTACCAGTTGACTTCTTATCCAAATTGCCCATTTGTTAAGTTTTTTATTGATTCGTGTTTTTTTTTTTGTTTTGGTTAGTAATACCTTTGCTTATTTGTCTTTTCTCATGCAGAGAGATGATACAACATAGGCCCTACACACAAAAAGTAGATGTGTATAGTTTCGGAATTGTGCTTTGGGAGCTTATCACTGGCTTGCTTCCTTTCCAGAACATGACTGCCGTGCAAGCAGCATTTGCAGTGGTGAACAAGGGTGTTAGGCCAGTTATTCCAAATTATTGTCTCCCTGTGCTGAGTGAGATCATGACTCGATGCTGGGACACTAACCCAGAAGTCCGCCCTCCCTTCACCGAAATTGTAAAGATGCTTGAAAATGCCGAAACTGAGATAATGACAAGTGTTCGTAAGGCCCGCTTCAGATGCTGCATGAATCAACCTATGACAATTGACTGATCTAGAATAGAAGAGTGGAGAAGAAATGATAAAAAAACAAAAGGAGAGAGAGGATATAAATGAAAAGGAAAAACAGGAGCAGTAAATTTGAAGTATGTATCAGTATTTTAGTCTATTTTTACACTTTTACCTTGATATTTGCAGGTAGGAGAAGGTAAGTAGTATGGAGAGACAGAGTGGTGGTTTCGGGATATGGGTGCAAAGGGACTGCTGATGTTGTAGGGTTAGTATCATTCAATTCAATAAACTGGTTTCCTTCTGCCTTGTCTGTTGCCACTTTGATTGTTTAAATGCAGCTTCTCCTTTTGTGTTGGGTTGGATTAATGCAAATCTGTAAAATTGGCTGCTTATTATCCTCATGACTGCTTGACTTGGTTTCTGAATCTGATGTTGGTTAAAAGAACATTTTGTCAAGAAATAATAAAAACACCCATAGCTGGCAGTGCCACTCTTAAGACATGAAAGTTAAGGTGCTTCTTTGGCATACCAGACAGTATTTAAATATATTACGTGCGCTTCTCTCTTATTTCCTTCCAAGTTTCAACCCTTGGAGTTTAGTTTCATTTTGAGTCGAAATTTTATATGTTGGGTCATATTTCCATTTTTAGGGTTTTGTATAACATTATAAATCTCATGTTCCTCTAATACTTGCTGGATTTTCAAACTCTAAATTTCAAAGTTTTATCATTGAGCCTTTCATTTTTGTTAATCTTAACAATTATATTTTTCAAAGTAATTATCATCAGAACATTCTAAAAAAGATCTTACGCACTTAATAATGTCCGATATACACACTTTTTTTTGGTAAACTACACTAGATACCACCAAATTATTGTTGCTGACTTGTTTCAGTAATCAAATTTTTAATTGGTTCAATTTTAACACTTATATTTGTCACCCAAAAATTGATGAAATCTTGTCTAGTCGATGCTATTTTCTTGTACCTTGTTTGCACAACTAAACTAGGCTGAAAACTATATCTTTCCTACTCTTAGTTTCACTGTTAAGATCTTCAAGGATATGTGGATACTCGACTTTCTCCATAGATGTAACCTTCCTTTGTTCACCCATTTTCTCAAATGCTTCCTTGATCGAAATTTCAGAAACCTCATATGAAGAGGAAAATACAACTTCAGCTTCCTTTATTGCTTGAATCTTTGCCAGTGAAGATTTCATCTCACTACCACTCTTAGCTCTAGCATGGTCAAACTGTGCTTCTGATTTGAAGAGACTTGCAACCCAAGTAACTACCTTTATTAATAACCATAGGATCATATTTCAGCTTCCCCTAATGAAGTGACCAAGGCAACAACAGCCCCACAAACAACCGGATCAAAAAACAACAAAAAGAAAGCTATCACCCTTAACTAATCCCTCTGACAATGCTATTATATAGAATGCATCTCTTGCTTTGTCATATTTCGCCATTAGTAATAACCTAAACCCACAAAAATTTTATTCACATATTTCTTCATCCGCAATTAAACGCACAACAGTCTAAGTACAATGTCAAATAACATTCGGTATAGAATTTATATAGAAAAAATTTCACTGTATTTTCTTCAAGCGTTTAAAGACTTGTTTGGATTTTTCAAACTTCAGAATTTGTACTCTTAGACATGCAAATTCGAAACTTGTTCTATACAAAGAGACACCGAGCATTAGATTACAAGGTCTGTCCATTAATAGATTTAATACTGTGAATAGAATGAAATCTTATATAGTTGCTGGATAGATAAAATTATACATTTATGCTAAAAAATTATAAATGAACAATTATCACCTAAATCGCATATGAATGTCATCAATTTCACATGGAAAGAAGTACCGATTATCGTCATCATGGGAGTGTGCAAAATTAGGACAACTTGAATGCTCCTAACATTTTACTAAAAAAATGTTCCTGACATACAGAAGTGTTGGATTTGAAGTCTTACATAAGTTGAACAAAAGCTTGTAATTTTATCAACCTACTAGTTGTAGTGAAACTTAGCTATACTTGGGGGAGTTTCCTGGACTCCCATCTTCCAAAGTTTGGTGCATGGTTTCTTCACCAAGTGCTCTCAACCGGTTGAGTTCCGGCAACACCACTCTGCGGAGATCCGGTCTATCTTTCCGCCTTAGCTCTGCACAGTTAAGTGCAACTTTTGCGAAGCTCAAGGCCTCTTGCACCGGCCAATCATGAATCGCTGGGTCCAGCATTTGAGCTAAGGTCCCTTTGGCAATAGACCGTTGCACATGGTGAGCCAATCCCATTGGTGGTTTTGCCGTTATTATTTGTAGAAGCATGATCCCAAGGGAGTATACATCAGATTTCACTCCTAGCATGCCTGTCTGTTGGTACTCTGGATCTATGTAGCAGAAAGTTCCTGCAGTGGCCGTCATCCGATACTGGGTTACGGTGTCGGCCACAGACGGAGGAACTAGCCTGGCCAACCCAACATCACTAATCTTGCTAACGTAGTTGCGGTCAAGTAAGATATTGCCTGGTTTCAGATCACGGTGGACTATGGGTTCGGGTTTAGTCTGGTGGAGGAACAGCAAGGCTGTTCCGATTTCGGCTGCAATTCTGAACCTAAGTTGCCAAGAGAGGGTCGGAGTGTTTCCTCTCCGGAAGAGACGATCCTCTAAGCTCCCGTTGGACATGAACTCGTACACTAGGCATCCGTACTCTGGGCAGGCTCCCAATAAGAGCACCATGTTGGGATGCCGTATGCAGCTTAAAACCTCCACCTGCAATTAGTTTAATTGTTAAAATCAATGTTATTGTGATCACATAAGTACATGCTAGGAGTAGTCGCATAAAAGTTGGCATCCCGTAGCGTAAACTCTTGCGTCCGTCTCTGTAGAAGCACATGCGCACATAGCCACGTACCTCTTTCTGAAATTGTGACCGTCCTTGAGCCGCACCGGGGCGCAAAACCTTAATCGCAACGGGAGTATGGTCCAGACGAGCTTTAAACACGGGACCATAGCCCCCTTCGCCGATCTTGAGAGCTTCCGAGAAGAATTCGGTGGCAGCTTCGACTTCCTCTATGGTGTACTTCCTGTACCTGAAATCTGTACTTGCTAGTGCATCAAGTGCCTTCTTCTTTTCCGCTTGCTCCTTGAGCGCTTTCATTTCCGCGTTCACTCTTTTTTGTGATTCAATTTCCGCAATTCTCCTAGCCGCTTCGGCCGCTTCAATCGCTGCTTTTGACTTAGCTTTCTCCTGTTCCGCTATTGCTAACGCAGCTTCCTCGGCAAGTCGTGCCTCTTCCAATCTCCGTTCCTCTTCCATTTTCCACAGCTGAAGTTCTCTTGCCTGTTGTCATGTGCACAAAATTCTAACTCTAACAAGTAACAACAATTTAAGCAGATGTTAAGTTAACACTCTAACCTTCTGTTTTGCTGTGAGTGCTTCTTTGCAGGCAGTACTATACATTTCCATTGTTTGCTTCAGCTCCAGCTTTAGCCTCCTCATTTCAGCTTCCACATCATCCTGCAAGTTTCACCCAAAAAGTAAAGAACCAACTATCACCTCTCATTATTTTGACATCTTTATTGCTTACCATTGATGAATATAAGCTTGAATTTCTGTCACTGTCCAGCGAAGTTGATGAGAAATCATTTGAAGAGCTCATATCCGTAGCGTTCTGTCCATACGGCACCGACTCGAAGCTAAAATTACTTTCAATGTCTGAAAAGTTGGACAGTCTTGGAGCAGTACTGCTGGTGCGGCTTGTTTCTTGGTAATCGTAGGATTCGGGGTACGAACGGTCGGTGCTCGGTCTACCGGAGCTCACAAAGGATATATCCTTATCCAGCGCAGGCGGAGGGAGTTTGTTTAAGCCTTTCCTGCCAAAAGGTGACCTGCACCAACAGCCTAGTTAATCATCAGCTCCAACGACAGAAAAACCAACAAAGTAAGCTAGTTGCCTGATGTAATCCGTGGAATCGGTAGATTTACGCGGCAGTTCCGGTCGCGGCTTCTCAGTTGCTGAAATTAACATTCACAGAATTTAATTAAATTCTTGGAATATAATAATAGACTAATGGAGCCAAGAATGAAGCATACCTCTGAAGGTATTCTGCGACTCGAGAGAAGGAGGAATTGGGTTAACAAGGGAGATTGGTGGAGGTGGACGTGAAGCCGATCGCATGGATGAAATTTTGTTCTTGGATATCACGTAAACACTACAAAAGTCTGGTGCATTTTTTGATATACTTCCTGTGATATCCGGTGCTTTAAATCTACTGAGACAAGTAGAAAATAAGTGTGAATCTCCATGCCCGATTATACGTTTAACGGTCTAAACTCTAAACAGAGACAGATTGAGATAACATACTTGAGAAAGCCCGATCTCGTGGAGGCACCGATTACCAAAACCTCGATTGCAGCATGGGTAACATATTCAATCAATGCTTTAGCCACGTCTGTTTCTTCCAGAACAACATCCTTGCATTGTATCTAAAGGAAAAGATACACACCATAATTAGAGATTAAACCTGTTAATGCAAGCAATGAGCGTGGGAATTAAACTTACATCCTTCCGAGTACAGAAGCAACGGAAAGGAAGGAAAACTTCCCTGGTCTGAGGATCATGATCTTTACACATAAATGCTAAACCACCGTTGCTTTCAGCAAATTGGTTCAACCCTGTACGCACCAGAAAACCAAACAGGTTATACTAACATGCAGGTGCAGCCAGCCAAGGCAATTAACGAATAAGAAAACAACAAACAGAATAAAAAAAAACATACGAGGTAGAGTCCAGTTGTAGGGTTTGGCTTTTACATGGATGAGAACGATGATTTGGCCATTTTGCAAGAGATGATCAGCTGCCCATTTCAGGGCATGGTGGCTGTTCTTCTTGTCCTTGTCTATGGCTACCGCCACAAACCCCGCGTTTGTATTTTTTGATTCTCTCCTTTCTGCATAATTATTATCGTCTTGCGTCCACATATCTAATTTCAATGAGCTGTTGCACCGCAAAAGCGAAAACATGTACCTAGTACCTACTGGTCGTTTTCTGCAAATTATAACCTTTTTTTTTTTAATTTTTGAAGAGAACAGATTTAAACCCTAACTAGCTTTACCCTTGCCTGTTAAAAAGCTGCTGATTTAATTATACTTTTTGTTAAATATATTTATCTTGATTTGTCTCTACGAAGAGGAGGCTAAGGAACACCGGAGATGACAATAACTTATTTTTGCATGGCGTTGGCACGCATCCATTACCATAGAAATCGGGGTTACACTATGAGAGAGCGGCCTTGTTCTGCGGATACTATGCTGTTTTACCTCTTATTTTTTGTACCATTATTTTCTCCCATGCTTTGTACCATTTCTTTCTCCCATTTTCAAATTAAAGCCTCTTGATAGCTTCTCTTTGTACTCCTAACGCTTTCGTAATTTTTTTTAAACAATTTCTATCTAGGGAGGGGTGAGGAGAATTTTGCTCCTACTGGGTCTTGAACCCACAATCTAGGGGTAGATGAGGATGTCAACTGATAGCTTTAACCACCTGTTCTAGATATTGTTGACAATGCTTCCATAAATTAAATTAATGTTTCGAATATGATATTTATAATACTATATAATGATCAAATGTAAGTTAAGATTACCAACAACTAGTTGGTCTAATGGGATGAGGCACTATGTCTTTTAAGTAAGTTCAGGAGTTCGAATCTTAGCGTTGTGTTGGGAGGGCCACCCCATATTAGGCCTATGTAAAACTTGATCCAGATTAATCAGTCCCCATATTAGGCCACTGCAAAGTTCGATCCAAATTAGTCGATAAATGAGTTGGTGATTAAACCAAAAAAATGTGAAGTTAAGATTGAATAACTATCATTAATTATTTTTATAATATCATATTGGAGGGGATAAATATGGCGGTGTTGATTTTGGTGGTTTTTAACAGTTCACCCCTTCTGATTTGGACAGAGAGTCACAATGATCAATTACTGGAGTGGAGGGGGTTGAGCTGAAAAAAGATTTGAGGTATGTAGTCTTCTTTTGGGGAGAGTGTATTGACCTAATTTTTGGGTTAGTTATTCGAATTTTAAATTTGGGTTGGGCATTTTAATATTAAGTATTAAATCGAAGAACATTAAAGTCTTGAAAATTTTAATTGGAAGAAATAAATGGCTAAAAAGTAAATGAATTGAGAGTTGGGTGCCATGGGTGTGATTTACCCATCTCAATATTTTGAATTAAAGATGGTCCATATGGGGAAGAAATCATTTTTTTATTTCTCCCCTCTCTCTTTTCTCTCTCTTCACTCTCTTTTCTCCTTTTATTTTTTAAATTTTCAACTCTGATTTATCAAAATTCAATCGTCTATTTTTTGATACTTTCATCACCATTGTGTTTTTATCGTCGAGACGAGTCAGCCGGTAGTCTCGAAATAACTGTCAGAGTTGTTGTTGGAGAAATAAAAAAAAAAGTAAGATTTGAATTTTTTCATCAAGGCAGTTTGAGTGGCCAAAACCAAAAATCTAGATCACCATCGTACTTACCAATGTCAAAACAGCGAAACTAGAATTCGACACCACCGCCCGACCACTAGAGATGCATAAATAAACTTTATTTTTCTCATCTCAAAGTTTCTTTTAATTTTAACCTTCAAATAATGAAAAATTATAATGTGCTAGTAATCATAGAATAAGACATATGTATCTTGCACAAAGTGAGATCAAATGATTACATATTTAGATTTTGTTTTCCATCGGTGGTCAAAATCTCGGCATTTGATTTTATATTGAAACGTGCATCAATCCAAGTACGTATATAAAAAATACACGTGAACGTATCTTTTCGAAATTTTATTATAAAATAAATATTTAAATTATACATTTGTTATTTTAGATATCTCATATCTGAAGTATTTTTAGTTAAAATATGGGTTTAATGTTTTATTTCGTAAGTAAAGTTAATCTGTTAAAAAAATTTATTATTTAATAAATGCATGATATGTGACCTAATTTTTAATTTTTTTAAAAAATAAAATTCTTAATTTTCACAAATTCAATAAAATCCTAAAAATCACTAAAATCTCTAATTTCAAAAAAAAAAAACTCAAATCCTTAAATTTATTTGTTGATGTCACCACTCACCCCTTTCGTCGTCGGACTCCACTACTAAATGCCCTATTATTTTATCGTTAGAAATTGACGAACGACGTACCAATCGAAAGTCAAACCTCAAAAGCTTTTAATCAAATAACAAACGAAAAAAAGATTGGGAAACAAAGAATTGTGTCACGAATCTTGCAACGAGAGAAGACTTCGTTACGGCAACATAGGAAGGATTTGGCATTTAAAGTTAGAGATTTGAGGTTTTTGGGATTTTTTTTGTTAATTTAGGGGTTTTGTGGGAGATTAAGGAATTTTATTAGTTTTATTAAAAATGTAAGAAATTTTAGGGTCCGTTTGGTTCTAGAAAATATTTTTTATTTTTATTTTTTATTTTCATTTTAAGTTTTCAGAAAATAGAAAAACACGTCTGGTTAATAAAAATGAATACTTGTTTTCAAAAATAAAAATAATAAAAATGTGTTTAGTATCTAGTTTTAGAGAATAGAAATGAACAAATGATTGCTAAATAATTAAATTAAAACATTATTACTAAAAATTATTTTATTAAAATAAAAAAATAAATATGACTAAACAAATCAAAATCTTAAAATAAATAAAAAAGAAAACAGTTCCCATTCTTAAAATAAATAACTATTATTACTACTTCCTAATGACTATGTTTAATTTTTTAGATTTTCAATTCCGTCTACGATTAATCTATAATAATGTCGCAATCTCTTCTCGAACTTGAACCATTTTAACAGTTTGTGACATATCAAATGTAATATGCTTCTCGTTTGACCTCAAAAAAATTGCTTCTATGTCATCAAATTCTTGTCCGTTTTCTCTTTCACCCCCTTCAAACAATTCATCTTTTTCAACTTCTAGCCTAATAAAATTATGAATTGTACAACATGCTTTTGGTATATAACGTTGTTTGCTAAGAGAATAATTGGGCATATCTCTCAGTATAACAAATATTTTTTTCAACACACCTATACTTCGCTCAATCACATTTCAAATAGAAAAATGCCTCATATTAAATAATTTTTCTTTCCCTCGTGGTTGATGTCTACATATAAAATCACGTGCATGGTACCTTTGTCCACCAAAATTGTGCTAAAAACATGGTATATTTAGATATCTGACATCAACCATATAATATTTACTTAGAATTTCAATGTAAAACACTTATAAATAAAAATTATATATAATACATTTTTTGTAACCCCTCGTCCCGATCTAGATGACTGACCGGTCCGAGTAGGTCACATGGGGAAAACTGAAGTGAAACCCGTTAAGGCTTCCCTTCGGTTAGCAACCCTAGAAAATTTCTTTTAATTATTATCTTGTCTAAAGACATTCATACATTCTATGTGAGATACAACAACGGAGAGACAACGAAGCGATACAAGAAATCAAAACAAGTAGTTCAACAACCAATTTTAGCCTTTGCAACAGGCCGTATCGATACGCTTGGAGACCGTATCGATACGCCTTGACTTGGTCAACTACCCAGAGTCAACCTAGGGAGACCATATCGGTACACTGGTTGACCGTACCGATACACCTTCAACGGTCAACTTCTCACGGTCAATGGTAAAAGACCGTACCGATACACCCAAGACCCGTACCGATACGCCAAAATCTCGTCAATATCTCAGATTTCCAGAGAGCTTTTGGCGTATCAATACACCCCCGTGTACCGGTACGCTAGGCTTCAACTGAGCCCCAAAGTGTAGGACCATATCGATACAGCCCTTGGGCGTACCGGTACGCCCTGCACTGCAAGACTCAATTTAGCTGGAAAACAACCTAAGACTCAACTCTAGATGCAATTTATGACTCACCTAGCCACAAACTAACATCCATACAACATTTAGCAACTAAGAATCAACATACTGAACAATTTAAACGAACAACGGAGCATCAACATCAAGGCATCTATACTTAAGAGAAACTTGCATTCTAAACATACACAAAGGGTCTAACTAGCCAAAAGGTACATGCATTCACTAGCAAGGTTTACATACTCTCAAAACGACACATAACATTCATGTAACAAAGGTCATAAGCCTTCCAAACACAAGCATTAGGCAATAACATAACATGGCTTACACCTCCCACTAAAACACCCAATTATCCAACTTCTCCACACTTGGCGAGCAAGAACGGTTGATCGAATCGAGCCCCACACAACTCAACAGGAAATTATTGTGGACGGAGTATATGCTTGTGTGAAAAGGAAATTCAGCCCCTTGATTTTCCCCAATTTAATTATCGCATTGTGCCGAAAGAAAGAAGCCTTCGAGAACTCAGCTGTAAATGAGATTGATGAGGGATGAAACTCAATCCTTCCAGCCCACATTCCAGGATTAAGGGGATTCGACGAGGATACCCCAGCAGAAACACTGACTGGAGGAGCCAAAACTTTTGTTGCAGCAAGAATAGCCGGACTAGTCGCCTCCACTACCCACCTCACGGAAGATATGGACAGCTACGCCAAGACTTGGCAACATTCTTCAAGTACGTCAAGGAAAGTGATGTAGTGATGAACTTCCACTTTAAGGAAATCTTACCGCTCGTCAATGTCGATTTCCCAGCATTCCCCGCTGCCCTGCTGGTACATAAAGACCCTTCTCCTGCTGCACATAAAACAACAACACCTTGCAAAACTCCTGCAAAGACTCAGCTTGCTTCCCAAAGGCAACCTACTAATGCCACAACAAGTTCGCAGTTGAAAAAGAGAAAACGAACAGCTAAAGCCCCCAAGGCTCCACAACCTCCACCAACTGACGAGCCCATTGATTATCCTGTTACCATCGAGATTGACGATGATGACACGCTGGACAAAACCCCAACCCTTTCACCTGCTAGGACTCCAAATCTGGCCTCCTCAACTAGAAGCCACATCAAGTGCACTGCTGGCCGAGTTTAGAACACTCTTGTCGAGGAAAATGAGTCTGACACTAGTTCAACTAACCAGGAGGCACCAGCTGAACGAGTTTCCACTCCACCGCCAGAACAAGAAGAAGATGACCCTCCCATTGCCTCGTTCAAATCAACGAATATAGAAAAAGCCGAAAAGTTGGAGAGTTGACATAACGTAAGTTTATTCTTAAGTTGCTTTGCCTATAATTTCTTGTGTCCGTGACTTGCAGATGATAACCAAAAATTTTGAAGATTACCCAGAACATCGCCTCAAATTCTTTTGATTATTTCGTGCCATCGCCACACATTGTTTCCCTGCACTTAATTTTAAGGCCAAGAATGGATTATGTAATTCTGTTATTGTTTTGTTGGATGCTTGAAAGAGTTTCAAAGCAATTGTTGTTTATTACTAATTTTTGTTTTGCATGCATCTTCATCAGCAACTAAAGCTCGTTATGGATTCAATCATTTGGGCATTTCGGCATACAGAGAGGAATATTGCAGAAACCGGTTTAAATTTACTATTGGAAATGCTAAAAAGGTTTGCTAGTGCTGCGATTTTCCTTATTTGATAACTGTTGATATTTGAGCAAGGTGCTGAGTTTTTGGTTTTGGTAACTTGGCAGGGTTCTGAATTTTTTAACTAGTTCTACCGATCATACTTTTTGACAATTGAGCAAGAAATTTTTGCTATCTTGACATACACATTTCAAAAACCTGGCTTCAAGTTGCATGTCTTGATTTTGCAGCAGCTGTTCTACCTGATTAAGTATCTTACTTTGCCTTTATTGCTTTGACTTTGGATCCAAGTTACTCTAATTTATTGAGTTATTTTCAGGTTGAGAGTGGTTTATTGACAGAGCCCTTGTTGGATGCCGCTATGGTTCCATATCCATATTCAAATAATGGAATGTTTGTTCGCGAGTACATGATAAAACTTCTTAGTACGTCATTCCCTAATATGACTGCATTTGAGGGAATATACAACAAGTTCACATCCAATAAAATTATTGTTTTAAGGACGAATTGATAAAATTAGATTTATGCGGATTTCAGGTCACTCAATTCGTGAACGGACTATTTGAGTCGAGAAATGATTTGTCAACGTTTAAGAATCACATGCGGGACTTTCTTGTTCAATCAAAAGAATTTTCAGCTCAGGTAAAAGCTTGATAGAGAGGGTGAAAAAAGGATCCTTCTTAGCTTCAACTTTATAGATTTTTGTCATCCACAAATAGAGTTTAAATTATGTAGATTAATAAATTTCCGTCTCTGTATGTGGTTTGTTTTGATGACTGAGCTGATCATTTGGCTGTACTTTTTGTAGGACAATAAAGATCTCTACGCAGAAGAGGCTGCTGTACAGAGGGAAAGAGAGCGACAAAGGATGCTTTCAATCCCAGGGCTTATCGCCCCATCGAGGTACAAGACGAGATGTTGGACTCGTAGATGTGGTTGATTTTTCCTTGGAAGCAAGTTTCTTAAATTTGACATGGGAAGTTGTGCTTTTGGTTTTGACACCCATATCCTTGAATGTAAACATACACCATTTTCTCCCTTTGTTACTCATCTTTTCTTGTAGCTTGCTACCTTTGCCAAAAATGGTGAATCAAGAAGTCTCCATAGCTCTCAAGTGCGGCTCTCAGAGATGCTGCCTTTATGTCAAGGAAGTTATGGATGTCATAGCCAAACATGAGTGGGAACCCTTTGTTCGGCATCCCAGTAATATTTGCGTCCCTCTAGTCAAGGAGTTTTATGCGCATCTCACAAGTCTCACTCAATCGAGTGTACATGTAAGGGTAGAACATATCAAATTTACTACGGCCAAAGTTAACAAATTTTATGGCCTGAAAAATGTAGCCGACCAACACACTCCCTTTGCTGAGATCGCCGACTCACAAACCATCAAAGAAGTTGTCGAAGACCTTTTCTTTGCCGTTGGACGCCTCCAACAAATTGTTCGAACGCACACGCCTCAAGCCGGAGGCTAAGCTATGGAATCACTACATCAAAAATCGGGTCATGCCCACATCTCACACCTCAACCTCAATACCACCAAACTCCCGCTCTTGCACTCCATCCTTAACGGCTTGCCAACTGGTGTTGGGGAAATTATTGTGGACGTAGTTTATGCTTGTGTGAAAAGGAAATTCAGCCCCTTGATTTTCCCCAATTTAATTATCGCATTGTGCCGAAAGAAAGAAGCCTTCGAGGACTCAACTGTAAATGAGATTGATGAGGGACAAAACTCAATCCTTCCAGCCCACATTCCAGGATTAAGGGGATTCGACGAGGATGCCCCAGTAGAAACACTGACTAGAGGAGCCAAAACTTTTTTTGCAGCAAGAATAGCCGGACTAGTCACCTCCACTACCCACCTCACGGAAGATATGGACAGCTGCGCCAAGACTTGGCAACATTCTTCAAGTACGTCAAGGAAAGTGATGTGGTGATGAACTTCCACTTTAAGGAAATCTTACCGCTCGTCAATGTCGATTTCCCAGCATTCCCCGTTGCCTTGCTGGTACATAAGGACCCTTCTCCTGCTGCACATAAAACAACGACAACTTGCAAAACTCCTGCAAAGACTCAGCTTGCTTCCTAAAAACAGCCTACTAATGCCACAACAAGTCCGCAGTAGAAAAAGAGAAAACGAACAGCTAAAGCCCCCAAGGCTCCACAACCTCCAACTGACGAGCCCATTGATTATCCTGTTACCATCGAGATTGACGATGATGACACGCTGGACAAAACCCCAACCCTTTCACCTGCTAGGACTCCAAATCTGGCCTCCTCAACTAGAAGCCGCATCAAGTGCACTGCCGGCCGAGTTTAGAACACTCATGTCGAGGAAAATGAGTCTGACACTAGTTCAACTAACCAAGAGGCTCCAGCTGAACGAGTTTCCACTCCACCACCAGAACAAGAAGGAGATGACCCTCCAATTGCCTCGTTCAAATCAACGAGCATCACGCCGCCAATATAGCAAAAGCCAAAAAGTTGGAGAGTTGACATAACGTAAGTTTATTCTTAAGTTGCTTTGCCTATAATTTCTTGTGTCCGTGACTTGCAGATGATAACCAAAATTTTTGAAGATCACCCAGAACATCGCCTCAAATTCTTTTCATTGCTTCGTGCCATCGCCACACATTGTTTCCCAGCACTTATTCAATTGTCAAGTGAGGTTGGTAGTGAGTTTCTTCTTTTTACAGATCTATTATATCCATCCTTTAATTAAAAACATAAAAGAAATATTTCTTTAAATTTCTTTTCTAAGCTTTATTTTTAAGGCCAAGAATGGATTATGTAATTCTGTTATTGTTTAGTTGGATGCTTGAAAGAGTTTCAAGGCAATTGTTGTTTATTACTAATTTTTGTTTTGCATGCATCTTCATCAGCAACTAAAGCTCGTTATGGATTCAATCATTTGGGAATTTCGGCATACAGAGAGGAATATTGCAGAAACCAGTTTAAATCTACTATTGGAGATGCTAAAAAGGGTTGCTAGTGCTGCGATTTTCCTTATTTGATAACTGTTGATATATGAGCAAGGTGCTGAGTTTTTGGTTTTGGTAACTTGGCAGGGTTCTGAATTTTGTAACTTGTTCTACCGAACATACTTTTTGACAATTGAGCAAGAAATTTTTGCTATCTTGACATACACATTTCAAAAACCTGGCTTCAAGTTGCATGTCTTGATTTTGCAATAGTTGTTCTACCTGATTAAGTATCTTACTTTGCCTTTATTGCTTTGACTTTGGATCCAAGTTACTCTAATTTATTGAGTTATTTTCAGGTTGAGAGTGGTTTATTGACAGAGCCCTTGTTGGATGCCGCTATGGTTCCATATCCATATCCAAATAATGGAATGTTTGTTCGCGAGTACACGATAAAACTTCTTAGTACGTCATTCCCTAATATGACTGCATCTGAGGGAATATACAACATGTTCACATCCAATCAAATTATTGTTTTAAGGACGAATTGATAAAATTAGATTTATGCGGATTTCAGGTCACTCAATTCGTGAACGGACTATTTGAGTCGAGAAATGATTTGTCAACGTTTAAGAATTCACATGCGGGACTTTCTTGTTCAATCATAAGAATTTTCAGCTTAGGTAAAAGCCTGATAGAGAGGGTGAAAAAAGGATCCTTCTTAGCTTCAACTTTATAGATTTTTGTCATCCACAAATGGAGTTTAAATTATGTAGATTAATAAATTTTCGTCTCTGTATGTGGTTTGTTTTGATGACCGAGCTGATCATTTGGTTGTACTTTTTGCAGGACAATAAAGATCTCTACGCAGAAGAGGCTGTTGTACAGAGGGAAAGAGAGCGACAAAGGATGCTTTCAATCCCAGGGCTCATCGCCCCAAACGAGGTACAAGACGAGATGTTGGATTCGTAGATGTGGTTGATTTTGCCTTGGAAGCAAATTTCTTAAATTTGACATGGGAAGTTGTGCTTTTGATTTTGACACCCATATCCCTGAATGTAAACAGTCACCATTTTAGTGGTGAATCTGAGATAGCTATAGAAAATATTCAAATCCATGCTCTCTAATGTAGCATTGAAGTTATAACAATTGTAATTTTCAGCAATATATTTATGTATGCTTTTAAGCATGTTGACTCTCCCAAATGTTCTGAGGGAATTTCCTTGCTTTCTATAAGCAGTGGCATTGATTAAATTTCCCATGATATTATTATTTTTTGCTTGCATTGTAATTGTGTGCATATGCGTTCATCTACATGATTTACCCCGTTTGATACACGGATTTCTGGTAACTGTTTGAGCTTTCATGATGTATCAGTTCTCACTACAAGAAAATACATTTTTAGTGACATTAAAAATTGTCACAAAAAGTGTTAATTTTAGCCACTAAAATTTACAGTGACCATTATCACAAATACATATATAAATAGCGTCATTGTCCCTAAATATTAATGAGACTTTAGGTCACTGAAATTTAATATTTAATTATACATTATGTAGAGTACATTCAGATGTCAATTTTTAATAAATAAATGCAATGCATGACTTCAAGGAGGATCAAACTTGGAACCTTTAGGGTGATAGTGCAATACTTATCCACTAGGCTAGACAATAAATTTAATATTATTTTGAAAGAAAAATAGTATTTAGGTTAAATTGTAATTGAAATTATTTTTTTATTATAAAAATATGTATTAATTATAACACTAATTATTATAATAATAATTTAACTATTCTTCCTATGATTTCTTATACGAAGTACGGATGTTGAAGAAACTATTTAGATTTTTTAAAGAAAAAAAACTAATTATAATGGAATATTCTTTTTAAATTTTTCACAAAATAAAATTTTTATCGTATATTATGCTAAAATTATATATTAGTCTTTGTACTTTAATTTGGTGGCTTTAAGTTTCTATACTTTTTAAATTTTAAAATTTTGATCTTGACATGAATTGTAGACTTTAAATGTGTTAGGTAAAATTCTATTTTTAGCCAACTTGTTATACATAAGTTGCTTATTCAATTTTTATTCTTTAGTTTAATCATTTAAGTCCTTGTGATTTAGTCATATTGTCGGTGTCTCGTTAAGATTAGGATTGAAATTTTAAAATTTGAAAATGTAACGACTAAAGTTGATCAAAATAGAATGACTAAAACAACAATTTACATATAGTATATAGAGACTAATAAATTTATGGGTAAACTATACTAATGACCATCGAACTATTGGGTTGGTGTCGATTTGACCACTATATTTTCAATTGTGTTAAATATACCACATAACTATTTAATTGGTTCCAATGTAGTCACCTGCCGTTAAAAAAACGAAAAAGTTAACGGGACTGTTAAAATAATTGGTATAATTACACATTTAGTCCCTTTATTTATACAATCATTAAATTTAGTCCTAATTTTTGTGTCACCACAAATTAGAGTAAGAAAAATAAAATTATAGAAGTTGACCCCAAGGGAAATTGAACTTGGGTTATTAGGGAAAGAAAACAATGCTCTTACCACTGGGCTAAACTGACTCCAATGTCTAAATATTTCCTGAAGAAAATAAACAGCAGAACTCCATACTCCATAGCTGCTGCTAATTACTTTCCTGAGGACGATGACATGGAGATACATGGTTCCTCTTTTATTAGCACTTATCCTTGTGTTGAGTGGAGTTTGTGCAAGGTTTGTGGTTGAGAAGAATAGCATCCGGGTGCTGTCTCCATTGAGCCTGAGAGGGAAGCACGATGGTTCCATAGGTAACTTCGGAATACCAGACTATGGTGGATTCATTATAGGCTCTGTGGTTTATCCGGACAAAGGAACTAATGGTTGTGAACCCTTTCGTGGTCAGCCCTTCAGGTCCAAATCTCCTCGCCCCTTTGTCCTCCTTCTTGATCGTGGAGATATTTCTCCATCCATTTCTCTTCAACGATTCTATTAAAATCCCTTGTTTATAGTTTCTCTCCTCTTATTTCTTTTTGGTCATCTTTTCCCCCCACTTTTTTATGCTAACTTTGCCTAATTTGACATGCTTCCTTAAGGATTTCATTCGTTTAATACTGTCTATTGTAATTCAATAATTATTTCTGAGACTCTCTTTCCTATGCACATGTTTCCACGATTAATTGCTTATGAAAGAAAGATACTTTTCCAGCAACGACTAGATGCAGTTTGCATATATTTTTTTTAGGGAAGCAGTTTGTGTGCGTATATATATATATATTTGGTATTCCATATACAAGAAACATGCTTGGCCTAGTGGTAAGAGCATTGTTTTCTTTCCCTAATGACCCTAGTTCAATTCCCTTTGGGCTCAATTTTTACTATTTTATTTTTTTTACTCCAATTGGTTATTAATTTATTTTACTAGATTAAAATTAGGACTAAATTGAATAATTATATAAATAAAGGGGACTAAATGTGTAATTATACCAATTATTTTAACAGTCCCGTTAACTTTTTCGTTTTTTTTAACGGCAGATGGCTACATTGGAACCAATTAAATAGTTATGTGGTATATTTAACACAACTGAAAATATAGTGGTCAAATCGACACCAACCTCATAGTTCGGTGGTCATTAGTATAGTTTTATTATTGTGACAATATCTAATTTGTCATTACTTTTATTTTTATCGGTGACAAAATTATCACAACAAAAGGTAAATTTTTAATTGACAAATAATTTAATTGTCACAACAAATATCAAATAATAGTGATCACTTCACATATCGTCACTACCATGTTTCAAAATTTTAGTGACAATGAATTTCGTGTCACAATTATTGACTTATAGTGAGAATTTATTAGTGAAAACTGTAATCGTCACAATTACTACTTTTACAGTGACAAAAAAAATGTGTCACAATTACTTATATTAATAGTGTCACACAAAAAACTGTCACAAAAGTTTAATATTTGTGACAAAATTGTTCTTAGTCACTGTCAATTTGTCACTAAAAACCTATATTGTTGTAGTGTCTCTTAGAGCTGGTTCACACTACATGGAAGTGACAGCTCTATTTTCTTGTGTTGGTGCATATTGGTTGGTTATATCTGTTTCTATATGTTATTTTACAGTTGATATTTTCATCCTATATTGATTCTACAGATATTTTAATCCTATATGATATTACTGTGATTTTTGGTTAGTTCCGACATTGTGCGCTTAGTTGCATAGTGTTGTGTTAACAGGAAGAATGTGCAGATCTGCAACAAAGGATGAAAGACGGACTTCTCAGAAAACCCACAGTCGTAAGTTCTTTCTTACAAGAGAAATTCTTACTTTTCTAGAACCAACTTATATGAGCATATCTTTGTTCTTCGTAAGGTTACTATTCTTAGAACTACAAGGAAACGAATACGATGGCATGAAATGGTAATCAAGTTATTATATGCGACAAAACTGAGGTGCTAAACTAAAAAAATGGTTAAAAAATAATTGGTTTAAGAGATTGATAGTTGCTGAAAAAATCAGAAACAAAAACCTAGCAAAACATTTCTTTTTGTGATGAGGCAGCTATGAGAAAACATTTGGATTTGACTTGATGACTTCATCTTCTTCTGACTTGGAAAATGCTCTTTCAGTGTTCTTCCATACTAGAACATGTTTTTTTGTAACTTGAAGCTTATTGGCTTTGCAATTTGATCTTATTTCCTTCAAACATGTTTGTGTATTGGAACCTTCCATGCTACAATTTTTAGTTCGGTTGAAGATAAAGATTAAATACGTTACTTTTACGAATGTGGGTTCCATGTGTAAACAGTTAAGTGTTACATATTCATAGAGTTTATTACTATTTGTTCCAGTTTTTAGAAATTTCTCCCACTTCATCTTTAAGCAAAGACATAGGTGACTGGTAAAGTTTGAGATTTTATCTTGTAACATGGTTTCTTATTTATTTCCATTAATTTCCTATTTATTTCCATTAATATATGTTGAATCCGGATTCATTTAAAATTCATGGCTAGTAGAGAAAGGCTATTAAGAAGCTTAACCCAAACATCTTCGTTGAGAGGTGGAGCTTGAACTCAAGGCCAAAAGTCTGTATGAAGATATAACAAAGAATGTATGTATATGAAATTATTCTATTTCTCTTGATATACTTTTGAAATGCTATGCGTTTTTAACTTTTTATT
This sequence comes from Hibiscus tridactylites, assembly GCA_958450335.1. NCBI lineage: Eukaryota > Viridiplantae > Streptophyta > Magnoliopsida > Malvales > Malvaceae > Hibiscus > Hibiscus tridactylites. The sequence continues at coordinate 61,790,361 of OY288275.1, forward strand.
TGTGTTTCGATTCCCCGTAACTAGATTAGCTTTGGGGGCTTGCGGTTTGAATACGGAACATGCAATGCTAATAAATGAACATTCAACAGTACGCTTTCGTAGAACCGGTTTCTAATGCAAATGTGGTTATTGTTTATGTTGGTATGTATGCATGCATGCATCGAGGGAGGGGGAAGTGTTGCCTCTGTCCTATCATTATGCTACGTTGATGTTCAGCTTTATGTTTGCATGATATAATATGTCCTATCATTATGCTACATTGATAATGCTCATGATTAATGAAAATTTGTTTGATCAAAATTTGGTTTTGATTCGATTTAGTAGTTGTTTAAATTAGCATATCATGCTTGTGCTAGTCTAACATCTGTATATGCTTGAGGCTTGTTTCCATAGTGGATTTCTCTAATTGTCTCTGCCTTGTTTGGGATATTATTGGCAGTGGATTCAACGAGAATTGGTCCGATTGCAGGGTAAAATTGATTTTGTGCATGAGAAGGGACGGAGATACACATATCCTTTTTAAGTTATTGGGTCACACCACAGAATTAGCCATATATGTGAATTCTCTTGGTAAATAAAAAATTCAAACATTTCTTTGATGGAAGTCGGCTCATCGCATTTTCTTACGAAAGGATGCAAATGGAACCTTTCTAGATGAATGATTTTACCTTAACTCCCCAGTTATATACGTTGGAACAATTTCTAGATGAAAGAGAAATGCTGAAGAAATCATCTAAACAGCAACGACTACTTCAAAAGTTGTCGAGGGTGATTGCGGAGGAAATCGAGTTCGATGCAACTTCCAGGAATTCTTTGGGAAGAAATTGCTCCACTGGATAGTGCAAGCTAGAAATGGATTGGTGAAAAGCAAATTCTGTAGATTTCTGACCTTAGTTACTTTCATGTCTCCATCTCAGGGTTGACCGTTGCCACTGTACTGTAAATAACATTACTTTTATATACTGGAAAACCATGGCTTCAATCTTTTGAATGAACCATGTCCTGAAATTGATATTTTCTGAACTTCAAAGCTAAGTTTGATATGATTTAAGAAGAATCTTATAAAAATTAAAGCTTAGGTGTTCATTTGGGTAATGTTAAAGATGAAGAATATATTTGGGTAATCTTAAAAATTATACTTATAAGCCAATGCAATTATGAGAGTATTTATATTATAATAAATTTATTTAATAATAAAAATTAATTTTAATAATATTTTTCTATTTTTATGTTTGAATTAAGGATATATTAACTTGGTTAAAGTTAAAAAAAATATTTCATAAGATATTATAACGTTAAGTTCGATAATCTCTTAACACATTATAACTCGAAGCTTGGTACTATATGAATGTCAATCGGGGAAATCGGGGTGGGGTGGATGCAAAAGTGTACAATTATTCTCGTTAAAAATTTTCATATGTATTCTCGTCTCGCGACCTGTTGCAGGTACAAAACTTAAAATCATCTTTGTTCAGTCATATATAAGATTAAAATTATTTATTCTTTACCACCCATTTGGATCCCGAAACCCACTTATTCTTTATTATACCTACTCCACAACTCACTTATTCCTTATTATACTCACTCCACGACCCACTTCATATATTATATTTATAAGTATTAGTTAAATAAATATAAACTAATATTTTATGAAAAATTATAAAATAATTGTCCTTTTGACCCCACTACATTTATGACATTATTCCAGCTAACACTTAATTGATCAAGATGAACTAAGTATAAAAAATTGTAATTTGACAAAACAACAATAAAAATAAAATCGAATAACTAACATTCAATTATTATAGAAAACATACCATATAAATTTGTTATAGATGAATTTTGTCCCCGTCCACTTCATACCCAGCATGCCCCACCACCCATGATCTAATTTATGTCTCCATTTTCGCCCACCACTCGTGAAACTTGTACAATCCTTGCTCGACTGGGTGCAAAGTGAAGCGAATCCTCGTAAAACTCAACCCACTTGATATCTCTAACTATAACTATTGGTTTCAATATGTACATTATATAAAATACTTTGATACACAAGCTTGTTTACACAAGCCTTTCAATTTTAGGGTTTAGGGGTTTACTGTGTAGCGTTTAGAATTTAAGGTTTAATGTTAAAATTTAGAGTTTATGGTTTAAGATTTAGGTTTTAGGGTGCTAGGGTTTGAGATTTAAGTTTTAAGTTTTATAGAAGAATTTTGTAAATATTTTTACATAGCTTGTGTATCAAAATATAACCCGTACATTATTATAATTATTATAATAGTATTTCTTTTTTATTTTAAATAATCTTTAAATAAAATAACTTTATACTATTCTTCGAGATTTAAACTCATGTACAATTCTTTTACGACTCTGCCTATAATCATTCTGGGGCAAATTTGATAAAATATCGTGATTGTGATGAAATATAATTATAGTTTATTTCTCCTTCACTCAATACCTTTCATAACAATCAATTTAGGACAATTTATATATATTTTTTTATTATAGTTTTATTTTTCATATGGTTTAACTGTCGTTAATAATTTGATTCATACTAATCAACTAATAATTAATCTAGTGAAATGAAGCATTATGATGATCATACAAGTAAATAACCTAACTAAAATACTTTTTGATTTATTCACTAGAAATACATTAGGTACACGACTTAAATAATGCTAGTGATAACCAAACATACTAGAAATTAGAAACACAACACCACCACATTTGATGCTAAATATAACTAGCAACCAAACAATTAAATAACAAACAAGATTCAACGGTGAGTAACATTTCGAACTGTCTTTTTAACACTTAACCCTTATTCAAAATCACACTCCTATAGATTTATTAATTGATTGAGTGATTAAGAGTGTTTATATTGTTCAATTTTGTATGAGTTCAAATCTGACATTATTTTGAGAATATAATGATCATTGGCATGAGTAAGTGATGCGTGTAAGTTTTTGAGGATGAGTTTGAGTTGCTTATGTTTTCCAATCGAAATTAAAATACTCGGAATGATGTTGATGGAATGATTCATAAGGAAATGATTTATAGACTTGGTGATGGAAGATAGGCTTAGAATCAGTTAAGGGAACTAAGAGAAAACCAACACAATAAGTTAATGTTGACCCTTAATTTGTACGATTTTCTTGAAAGCTTTTTTCTCAAAAAGCTTCACGAAATGGTCCAAATCCACCACTAGTTGGGACCACACTAAAATCTTTACTCGATCTCTTATCGACGAAAAGTTCTCAACAAAAGCAAGCCTCTAGAAACCAAAACGGTTACTTCAACATCAGAACACTTACTTGCCCAACCCAGCAACATAGATGGCGGACGGTTCAAAAGTTTTATATTTCAACATGCTTGTCCGTTTTGCACCTAATGTGATCCCCAAACTAACAAAAATTAATATCATCTTTTAACTTACGAATATCGTTGTTGACTGTTATGATATTGATATGGTTGTTCACAAAGCTGACATGAGAATCTACGGTGCTGATGTGGTGGTTCATTATAAATAATGACATGGCAAATAGACAATTATTTTTTTTAATTCTAAAGGCTTAATTGATTTTTAAAAAAAAGTTTGAGCGCTTATTTAACCTTTAACAAAAAATAAAAAAATGGGCTTAAAGGGTATTTTCCATAAATTCGTACCAAATAATCAATTTAGTAATTTCAAAACACACACACCTAATTTAACCATCGTGATCCGATAATCAAATAGGCAATACTTGAAATCATCATCTCAAGAGCTGCAAGAAAAGATAATTAATCGATGGAAATGTGAAAAAATGCATACTTAAGGTTTTATGAAGGTTTTGTCATGATGATTCATTTAGTTGATTTGATCTTATTTCTATGTTATAGAATCAATTAGTTGTAACAATTAAATTCGACTCGAAGATCTAAAGTGTGATGTCGCAAAATTTTCATTATAAAACATTCATATTTTAAAATTATTTAACGTTTAGTTTTTACAAAACCATGAAGATCTGTTTCAACAACTTATAGATAAATTATTCATCTAATAAAAAAAATTACAGACTCGATTACATATGGTCCATGAATATACAACCTGTAGAACTAATGTTTTGATATAATAATTGAAAAATGTTTTGGACAAAGTTAAAAAGAATTCAAAATCATTTTCATGTCCAAACAACTTGAAATTATATTTATGGGATATTTCAAAAAGGTTTTAAGTGTTTTTCAAAGCCAAATTCAACAAAATCATCCAGTCGTTTCGAAACGCCCCTAGGTGTTTCGATACGGGTCTTTACATGGGCAAAATGTTTCGATACAGCCTTGTCTATTTCGAAACAGGCTTTAATCTGGGTGAGATTTTTGCATAGCGTTTCGATACGACCACCGTCGTTTCGATACGCCTATGTGGCATTGACCTCAACGGTCATAAACCCCTAACGGATATTTCCCAACTACCTTTTAAATGCAGCGTGTTTTGATACGGGGACAAGCGTTTCGATACGGGCGTTTCGTTACGGCCAAGGGCGTTCCGAAATGGGTACTGCATCAAACTGCAACGACTCTTTCTATTTCGAGAGTGTTTCGAAACAGGGTCGGGCGTTTCAAAACGGGATGTTGTAGAACTGCATTTATGATGAGAAATAAAGTCTCCAACTGCTCCAATTCAACCCCAACGGCTAGTAACGTCTACAAACTCAATTAGGAGTATAAAAGGGACCTCCAAGCATCTAGTAATGGTTAATGCTTCAATTTTAATACAACATACGATCAAAATGTGTCTTAGTGCTTATGTGTCAATTTATTGTATAGACAAATACTAGTGAGCCAAAATTGTTATATTTGCTCAAGTGTTTTAGGATTGGGTGAGAGCTTAATTGTGCAAACAAATACCTATTAGAGGGATTTGAGTTTTCTTATTTTTATCTTTTTGTAAAGAGGGTTTGATCAAGGCTTTGGGTAGAAAGCTTGATCGGTTTGTAAGGGTTTCCTCCTAAACCTAGAAAAGGGGACAAATCAATAGTGGATTGATTGGAAATCCTTAGTGGGAAGCTAAGGTAGTGGATGTAGACCTTGGTTAGAAAGTTGAACCACTATAAATCATCTTGTCTTTATTCTTTTTAGCTTCCACGCCTTTCACCCAAAATTCCACTTCTCCACCACTTGACGAGCAAGAACGGTTGAAGGAATCGAGCACCATAAAACCCAACACAAGCCACTAAGTACAAATATTGTACTATGATAAATACTGCTCGCTAGAATCTCGTATTGATAGTGCTCCTCAAGCGCACGATCAATCTATCAACCTTCACATAGAAACAACGATTCCAAATGCTAAGCTTACAAATCTTAGTGGTATATATATACTTTATTATACTTCATGCTAATCATAAATATAAGCATGCAAACTAGTACAAGAAATAAGGCAAGAATAATAATCATGTGGTGCTACCATTACTCGTCTAAAAACTGTAGGGAAACATCGGTACAGCCCATGGCACAACGGAAAAATTATCCGGAAAATTCTACTAGTGATCCATGTACGAGGAACGAATTTGGGGTGAAAAAGGGATGAAACGTTACCTCAATTAAATCTGATAATCGCAAGAACATAAAAGAATCCAATTCTTTCAGCACGATGTCGAATCCAAGTTGTCACAATAGCGTTTTGACCTCTACGTAGTCCACCCGAATGAAACGAACAATATTTTACTTCTCTAATTGTTAGAGAGGTTTTTCGCAAATAGGCATATCTTGCATGGTAGACCTTATGCCTTTATATAACATTCAAAACCATAATCCTAATTGAATTCATATTTATTAAATATACAATATATTTAACCGAATATAATTAAATATGTAGAATATAATTCTACTTCAATTAGGTTTCTTTAGGGATATATATATATATATATATTTTAATAATGTTTGATAATTACAATAATTATCCAGTATTAAAATATATAAAAACGAAATTATCTATATAATTACAATAATTATAATAATTTCGCTTTTTAGTAAAAATCAAATATATATATAAACTAATTTTGTGTACAACAAATTTGTACACATGTTATCTGGTTGATATTTGTTCGTTTCAATCATATGGTGTGACTCTTGTAGGTTCATGTAACGTTAGTAGTATTATCTAGAACAATTTTAATATTACAAGCAATGAGTGACATCTAGCAATACATCATTGCTACCTAAGTTACAAGAAGTCGTGGTTCGACATAACCTCTTTGTGATTAACTCTTTTCATGTATTACATCCTTTTGTCCTTATATCTAGATTGGACACAAGTCATGAAATAGTCACACTTGTATAGTCCATCTAATATTTCTTGATATCATGAGTAGACTATTATAAATGAATAATTATGGTATCTCATATCAATTTATTCGAGCATGACCATGCATTTCTAGTCTCACTCAATCAAGTGACCTATGATATTTCTCCTATTATGTAGGAGGAACAAATCCTATCTTGATCAACTATGTTCCGCTACATAGATTGCAACATATCTAATATCATTCTTTATAATGTAGTCAGTTATGACACCCGTTTGATTGTATCAAAATATGTTATTCACAATGTTGAAATAACGATGATCTCAAGTCTGAGGATCATACATGCAGTTATCACTATGAGAAATGTTGTGACTGTCACATAATAATTCAAGAAACATGCTCATAGCAGGTCAATCCAGTATGTCGTTCTCTAACACGTTCTTATGTATTAATTTTGACATCTCCATGTCCATGACAACACTTTGTCATCAATCAACTACATATTAGTCTTAATATATTATTGTTGTTCATGCCCACAATAATACTTGACTAAGGACATTTTAAGAATAACTATATTATTCTAAGGACTTTATTATAATTTAGTTTATTTATAAACACACAAAATAAGACTGGAATAATAATAATGACTTTATATTAATAAACAAGATAAAATAAGTATGTCTTTTACAACCATCTCATGATTGATCTTTGGGCATATTCTAACAATCTCCCACTATCACTAAGACCAATAACTCATGTATCTAATACTAAGAGACTTAGTGTGACGATCATGCTTTTATTGTGTCAGAGGCTTTGTAAGTGGATCGACGATATTGTCATCTTTTGGTACTCTGCATATTTTTACATCCCCTCAATTGATGATTTCTCGAATGAGATGGTAACGCCTAAGTATGTGTTTGGATTGCTGGTGAGATCTGGGTTCTTTTTCTTGTGCGATGGCTCCGATGTTGTCACAACGTAGGTGTATAACATTTGATATGTTAGGCACAATCCCTAGTTCAGATATAGACTTTTTGATCCAAACAACCTCTTTTGCAGCATCACTTACTGTAATATACTCGGCTTCTATTGTAGAATATGCTACTGTATCCTGCTTTGAACTTTTATACTTAGCTCTTCCTCACCTCCATACATAATGAATGTATCCTTAGTTCTTCTTAAGTACTTAATGATGTTTTTTACTGCAACCCAATGACCTTCAACGGGATCTACTTGGTACCAAGCCAAATCTGCCACAACAAAGCTCAGTCAAGATACACTCGCTAGGTATCCAAATTTCAACAACCAAATACTCAAACAGCCAAATGTCTACTCAACATGCAAGCAACATGATCACAAGGATCCCCTATTATTGCTAATCATCAACATATCATTAAATTATATTTACCAAGTTGTTTACAAATTATGAAGGAGTAATAACCATTCTCATTATTTATCCATATTAGTCCACAGTACAATATTATGAAGGCGTTAATAATATTTTAAGCAATGCTAGCTATCTCTCAACTTAAGTCAACATTATGGTTCATCTGACACATTGAGTAACGATGCTCACCCTAGGTACCGATACTTTCCCCCGTACTGGTACTCTACGTGAGTACCAATACTGAAACTCATCTCGATGTTTCAAATTAAAAACTCGGCACTGGTATCACTCCTAAGTAATGATACTGACCCCCCAATACTGATACTCATTGCGAGTAGCGATACGAAAAATAAACTTTGATGTTTTAATAAAAACCTCAAGTATCAGTACTAGCCAGATTGTACCAATACTGGATGAACATGGTACCGATACTGCTTGAAGATAATATCAGTATGCCTCTCACAAGTTCATATATCTTCACAAAATATAATGTTACAAGGCTTTATTCGATTCCTAAAGCTTGTGAAAGCCATTAGGGTTTGTTTACTATCGTTTTTAAATCACTTAACAATAATTATTGAGATTTATTCATTTAAATAGAAAGTCTATTAATTTCAAAAAAGTGTATATCATCAAGCACAAAAGGATCACAACATTGCAATGAATCGATCATCGATAATTATACGAATATCGAGTGACCATGCACGATCCCTAAAGCTCATACGAATAATGTCATATCCTTAAACATAATCATGCATCTTATAACTACCAATTTCCATAATTCATCCTCTAATCATGCTCATTATCTCAATACCTAACTTGCAACCACTAACAAGCAAAGTAATCACACTTATGATGCTCATAAAGCATTTTAGAGTTCGAAGTATACTAACATCAAGCACTATAGACTAAATCCTTATTCAAGCTTATCGACCACTCCTCTTGATCCGATATTCGAGCCCAAATATTCCTCATGCGAATACAAATACAAGATATATTAATTAACCACATAATCTAACTAATCTGTAAAGTCAAACATGGGAAGACAACTTACTGGGTTCGAATTTGGTGCATCCAATTGTAGAAACAGACTGAGGTCGACGAAAACCCCCAAGTAAGATTCTCCAGAAAAAGTCAACTCTGGGTAAAAAGTCGACAGTCAACACAGTTGGTCAAAAGGGTACCAACGATCTGGTGCGGTGCATGGTAGCATGGTGCACCTGCCTAACTGTAGCTAATGCACGTTCATGTGCAGGCGACGATACGTGGGGCACATCGACAGCCGGACGACAGCGACAAGCTCTAAACTGACACTTCTTAAGCTAAGAAACTTCGTGGTGGCCTCGTCTTGCGATGGCGGGTGGTGGTTCATACCGGTTCAAAAATTCCAAATTTTCTTAAGCTTCACCTCGACAAACGACGGTGGCAACGGTGACGAAAGAACCACCGAGTGACTCTTCTCGTCGAGCTGAAGACGATGGCAGCGGCGATGTCACCTATAATGGTTTGGAAGATGGTAGATCAGGGTTTAAAAGCCTTCCCAATTTCTCTCTCCTTTTAATATCTTCTTCCACTTTTTCTCCCACTCACCAACCACTTTAATTCAAATATCACAATTTCCAACATATTTTCCTCATTGTTTTTACTTTAGACTCAAATTTTGATCTTTATTCAAATCAGTCCTCATTTCCATTTAAATGAGCTTCCAAATTTTGAATTCCCATACTTTAACCCATATTATAAAAATTCATAACTTGAATATAAGATTCAAATCACTAACCCAAATTCGGGTTGTTACATTAGTTACCTTTATTAATCTCTTAAAAGTGTAAGTAATTCATTTAACACTAGTTTGATTAGTGACATAGGTTCATAGTCTTGCTAAGCTAAAGAGAAAAGGGAAACGTGAAAGGAGTTGATCAAGGAGTTGCATTTCAAGAATTTTGCATAATGTAGTACATTTGAAACTTTGAAATGCTTCTTGCTTTCCATAAATATAACGACTTTTTATGGTATTGTGCATGTTGGGAGTTGTATGCTAAACTTGATTCGATGGGTCAAATTGATCGATTATTGTTAATCATGGTGTTAAATAACCATGGAATACACACATATACCTTGGTAAACTTTGGTAATCACTAGGGCCTTAAAATAGATGCTTGAGACTAGTATAAGATGATTTTCATGGCTAAAAAAGTATTTTATTGGCTTGAGTAATTGTATTGGATCATCCAATATCGATATTGTATGGACATATACAAAAATTGGGTTAAGTTTTGAGTGAGTATCATTATTTCCTTCAAAGAGTATCGATATTATTCATCTAGTACTGAAACATCAATACATTTTTTGATATCGATACTCAAGTCAAATATCAATACCCATATAGCTAGTGTCAATACTCAAATAGTAATATCGACACTGATTTTATCTTTTAAAAATATCGAGACATATTTTAGCATATGTACCCAAGGTGAGTATTGATACTCATTACATTAATACATATACTCATAGAGCAGTATCGATACTGAAGCACCATTGAAATCATCAAAAGATTATTTGATACCGATACTCATAGTTGAGAAAAAATCATCTTTAATAAGGTGGTGAATGATTTGTTAAGTCTTATAGGTATTCATAAGATAATAAATGTATAAAACACATTTATGCATAATGTACTTAGTCAATAGAGCCTAGGTTGATTAGAGGTGGTGTGGTAACTAGCGATAAGCCTTGCTTTGTTCGAATTGTGTGTTGAGTGTTGTGTTGCTTTTAGGGAACTTGTGATTTACTTGTGCTTGTTATGAGATCCAAATACCCAATTAGTTGTACTACAGTACCTTTTGAAATTAAGGAGATGTTGTACCTGATGTTGGGTGATCCTGAGTACAATTGTAACATACAATATGTCGTGTAATCCAAGATGTTGTGTGTTTTCAGATATTGTGTTGATAGCATGTTGTATTTTTCTTGTGATGTTAAGCATGCTGATGATATATATATATATATATATATATATATAACGCCCATAGACAATTGAGTACACTTTCCTTATTGCTTATACCTGTTGTAACACTCTTAAAATTGGTCTAGTAATCTTTCGAGTTTTGATGACTAGAAATAATTTTCTAACGCTCGGTTTAAGCTTGCAATCTTTCAGTTAGTTTTGAATCAAATATAGATTAGTCAGATTTTAACTGATCATTTGCTAATTAAGGTGACTAAAATGAAGGTTTATGAAAAGCTTTTAAAGTTTTATTTTTGCATGACAAATAAGCCATTTACTATTACATTGCTTTGTCACCATGATAGGTGACATGTGTTCATAATAAGTGTATTTTTCACTAAAGAAAAATGGATATTATCAAGGGTTAACTACTGGAATGGTCACTTATGTGTCCTCCCAGTAAAGAGTTGGTCACCAATTTTCAAAAACGACCAATAAGGTCACTTACGTTTTCGGGGTGTAAACTTTTGGTCACTCAGTCGTTTGTTGCCGTTAAACGTTAACGAGAGGCTGATCTGACACAATCAAAAAAAGATAAATTACCTAGATAGTCTCTAAACTATTACTTCAATCATATTTTGACCACCGAAATAAAAACAATTTGTATAATTACACATTTAATCCTTCATATTTATAATTTTTTTTTTATTTCTTCTCCCCTCCACCATATTTCATATTCTTCTTCATCTGGTTTTAAAGACCTTCCAACAATAATTTATCTGGATTCTAATAAAAAGAAAACAGATTCCAAGGTTGCCCCAAAGCAAACCAAGAAACGCAAGGCTGAAGAAAGCGAAAGCTCTGATGATGATTTCGAGAATACTTTGGCCAGTAGAATGATGAAACAGAGAGCGAAGTAATTATGTTTTTTCGACCATAACTGATTGTGTCTAGCTTGTTCTGTTGCGGTGCTTAATTCATTTGCTCTTCATTGATTAGTTGTACCAATACTAATTCAATTCCGACCTGATTGAACTGATTTTAAATGATCATTACATAGTTTAGTGAAACATTTAATGGAAAGACTGGAAGTGTTCAAAATTCATCCATTTGTGTTCGTTATGGTAAGTTGTTTTTGCCCAACAGAAAAGCTATTCTTTTGCTCCCCAAAAATACAAAACAAAACAAGCACTTGAATGACATTGTCACTTGGATCCAATGGGGCCAATTACACTAACCAAGAGTTCTTGAAGAAGCGTTGAGTTCGAAAATTCAGAGAAGCCAAGTAAACTTGGTGGTTCAGAGCTTTAAGTATGTCTTACCCTTAGCGAAGAAAGTTTAAAGCAAAAAAACTCATGGGATTTTAGCAACTCGCTGATAACAAGTACTGATACACAATCTAGTATTCCAAATGAATCAAACCAACCTTTGGGAGAGAATGTGAAGGCGTTGAAGATCAAGTTCATGGGTTGGAAAACATTCCATTGATCTTGACTAACTATAAGATCTGATGAAAGGTTTTAGAATCTAAACAACACCAGCTTTTGGTGGAACTTAAACAAGAATAAATCTAGAGTTTACACGATGAGACTTAAACTTGGGGTTTCAAAATTTTAAGGACCTTGGCCTTTGAATTACGGTCTCATTGACATCAGGTACAAGTTAAACAACCTTCAAAATTATGGTCTTCCATGAAGTATATATAATCAAATGCTATCCCATAAACCAGCTAAGAAACATTACCTTTAACAAGGCAATCCATATGCTTCTTGATCAGGTCATGATCAATTATCTAACATTTGGGTTCGCAGCTTGGCAATATGACATTTCAAAATAATGGCAGAAAATAGAAAAAATGACAAAAACAAGGACATCTTTGAAAGACGAGCAACATAAGCAGCTCAGCAACCCGCCTTTTAGGTACATAAGACTAGATGAAGAAGAATATAGAAGATGGTGGAGGGGAGAAGAAATAAAAAATTTGTAAATATGGAGAATTAAAAGTGTAATTATACAAATTGTTTTTATTTCAGTGGTCAAAATAAGATTGAAGTAATAGTTTATGGACTATTTAGGTAATTTATCCTTCTTTTTATTGTGTCAAAACAACCTTCCGTTAACGTTTAACGGTAACAAACGCCTGAGTGACCAAAAGTTTACACCCCGAAAACATAAGTGACCTTACTGGTCATTTTTGAAAATCGGTGACCAACTTTGTACTGGGGATAAACATAAGTGATCATTCCAGTAGTTAACCTTATTATCAATTACAAAGGATTTATCCCACGTTTACTATAGGTAGGAAAAGAGAAAGGAAATTGAGAATTTAAGTCATCTTCTTCAAGTCTCCCATGCCATTGATGAAAGCTTGTCATGAACCCTAACTCCTTACATTCAAATTCCTCACAAATTAGCCATCATCCTTTCAATCCGACTTCATATTTGGTAAGTATAATCTCTTAGCTTTCATTTGGTATTAATTTCATTCAATTTAGAGCATATGTGTTCTTGAACCCCTAATCCTTAAAGTTGAGATATTTCGATATTAAGGATCCATATGTGAAATAGGATTAATTTTGAGCTTCATAGTAATTCTCCATGATTTTAGGGCTTTGGTAGAATAATGCCTAATCTCTTTAAGTTAGGGATTCAATGTCAATTAGAGACTTGAGTTCCATGTATTCTTGGGAGGCTATGATACAGATGGGGCCCCATATACGCGAACGTTGAGCTTGCGGAAGCGGATAAGGATGTTGGCGCGAATGTTGATGGAGAATGATGGATCAGTGAAAAGATGGCTGAAGATAAGCGATGACGATGTAGATGGAAGATAGATGGATAAATTGTCCTTGACACCCTCTTGATCGCAATTAACCAAGCAAGCAACCTTAAGCGACTCTAACCCACCCTCCTAGACGCAGTTACCTAGGCAAGCATGAGTGTGAAGATGAACAACAAATTCTGACGAACTTGAAGAATCACTTCTAAAATAAAGAACACAAGTTATACTTCTTGCAAGTCTGAACTCAAAAGAGAACTTTTTTTAACCATTCAAATCTGAATTACAATATGGTTGAAGCCTCCTTATATAAGCCTTGGAGAAATTCTAATCCTAGTAAACTTAAGGAATTAAATACAACAAATAAATGTTGAAATCTAATATCCTAATTACATAAGTAACTTCTAATAATAAATAAATATTGAAAATAAAATCCTAATTAAATAAATCTGATCCTAATAGATATTGTAGAATCCTATATTGATTTAAATTACAAATAATCAAATAAAAGCTTGAAAATTCGTAATTATCCAAAAATCTCATATTAATCCCGTATAGGAATTTCTGCATGCGTTGTCTTTGCTAAAATAGACGTATCTTGAGTTCCAGATGTTTGATTGAGGCGTTTCAAGATCCATTGGAGAGCTAATTGACAGCCGGATAAGTTTAGAGAAGACACGTCGACCCATAAATGCCTGAATCCTATCCAAAAAGGGGTCTCAAGTTGATCGACGTTTCTAACTTGCAAAACAGTTTTAACTTCTTTTCCAAGATGATTAGTTTCACCCCTCTCATGCATGTATCAGGCTATTTTGATGATATCATTTTTTTAATTTCACGTTGGAACAATTCTTGGTGTTAGACACATTAATTTGGTAATGGATTCTAGGGAAATTCAAGCTCGGTTTAGTAATCTGTGAGGCTCCGTAACTTTGGTGAGTGTAGTTTGAAGTCCTGAAATGATTCGGTATTATGCCTTTGATATACAATGTTTTATACTTCGGAGCTTCGATTTTGAAAATTAATTTAAATTTATGTTAACTTTATGCTCACTAAATCTTTCACGAGTATGTTTTGAATGTCTTGACCAAATAAATGATTTTGAAATTTTGGTTGGTAACTTCGGTGTTCAAATGTAACACCCTAAATTCGTTGGTTGGGTAAGGTCGAGATTAGAGTGTTATAATTTTTGTTCGTATCTATAATTTTTTATAAGTTGCTTGGTTGAATTTTTGGCATAATGCCAAAAAATGTCCCTAACATTTGACTGGTTTGTCATTTTGGCCCATATTCTTTTTTGAAGCAATTTAGCCCTTAATGTTTCATTTTGGGTCAAAATGGCCCCTCTATGGATGAAAACTGTTAGTCAACAAATGGTAAATGGCTTGAAATGACATGGGAAACCTACATGACAATGCACGCCGCGATAGCAGTGTTATATAAGCAAATATATTGACTTTACAAAATGACACATCAATCAAAACATAATTTTATAAAATTGTATACAATATAAAATATTTTTTTCTTCAAACGTGTCACTCTGCCAAGTCATTTGAAGTTGTTTAGCGTTATTTTACTAATAGTTTTCATTTACAGAGGGGCTATTTTGACCCAAAATGAAACGTTGATGGCTAAATTGCTTCAAAAAAGAATAGGGGTCAAAGTGAATATTCAGTCAAACGTTAGGGGCATTTTTTGACATTATGCCAAAAAAATTTAACAAATATTTTTATATAATGCTATTTTATTATTCAATAAACTTTAATGATTAGGATCGGGTAGGTCTGTTGTGCTGCATGTTAAAATGCGGCTATAATACGACGACACCTGTTTTCCTAGTTATAGATTACCAAACAATTCAAACAGGTTTTGGTTAACATTTTCAGTTGTCTAATGAAATGTTTTACCCCAAAATTGGTTTTTTTTCTAACATTTTAGGTGTCGAGTTAAATGTTTCCATTTGAACTTAGAAAGTGAAATCTGTTTGTAACATTTTAGGTTCCCTAACCACTCAAACTGCTTTATGGTAATATTTTAGGTGGCGAATGAAATGTTTCACTCAACTTAAAAAGTTTAATATCTCGGCAATAATTTAGGTTCCCCAACACCAAACCGAATGTAAGTAACATTTTAGGTGTCGATCCCGAAACTGAATTTCATTAACATTTTAGAGTCAAACTGAATGTAGGTAACATTTTAGGTGCCGACCTCGAAACTGAATTTCATTAACATTTTAGAGTCAAACTGAATGTAGGTAATATTTTAGGTGACAACCCCGAAACTGAATTTCATTAACATTTTAGGGTTTGAACCCCAAACTAATTTCCGATAACATTTTGGATTCAGAATGCAAAATTGATTTTCAGTAACATTATAGGTCACGAACCCCAAACTCATTGTCGGTAACATTTTAAGTGTCGAACCCCAAACTAAATTTTAGTAACATTTGAAGTGTCTAACCTGAAACTTGTTTTGGGTAACATTTTAGGTGTCGAACCCCTAACTAATTTCATTAACATTTTAGGTGATGAACCCAAACTGATTATCGATAACATTTTAGGTGTCAAACACCAAAATGATTATCGATAACATTTTAGGTTTCGAACCCCAAACAGAATATCGATAAAATTTTAGGTGTCGAACCCTAATTTTACCCTTACAAATCTTCTATAAATACTTCTACACTTACCATATTTTGCATAAATTCTTATTTAAAATTATGGCAAGATTTTCTACAACCGTTTTCTTTTTAGGAACACACATCTACACTCCATTCAATAGCAACATCAAGAAGGATGATTTGTTTGAGTTGATTTCCACAACAATAGGCAAATCAACAAGGAAGAAATTGTCTTCATTGGAAGCCAAAATCCCCATTGATGAGCATGGCCCTGAAGCTCATTACATGCTAAAGATATGTAATGCAAGTGACCTTCGCAAGATGTTTAGGAGATACAACCATGTAGGGGGTACCAATATCGAGTTGTATGTAAATTTTTATGAAGATGTTAGTTCATCAAGAATACTAGGAGGTTCTCAACCTTCCGTAGACGAAGACATGGTTTGTGTACGTAATTCTAGGAGACAACATGAGAAAGAACAAATAATTGAGGAATTGAACATCACATCTGATATATCTATAGACTACGACAGCATGGAAACAAACTCTTCTTCCATTCATTTTAATTGAACTAAGCTAGCTTTAGTAGAAATGAACCATGTATCAAATTTCAGATCGTACTTTTTAATCTAATCATATTTTGTGTTGCGTTGGTGATCATATTTCTCAGCACACATTGGTTCCTCGAATAAATGTACCAAATGTAATGGGATTTTGACAAATTAATAAAAGCTGAGTATATCTTTAAACATGTTTGACATCGTTTTAGCATCAATAAGTATCGATATTATACTTCACATTTTGATACTCTTCAATATGAACCTAAAATCTTACATGATATGGTAATATTTAAGGTTGTTGTTCTCGTTTTAAGTATTGAACCTCTTATATACATTTCAATACTCCCAATTACATATGAACATGTAAATATACATGAGCGTGAACATTATACACGACTAGTATCAAAACTGTACAAGAATGGGTACATTTTATACGTTTGAGTATCGAAAGGCTTAGTTATGTTACAGCTAAGATTCCTAACACGAGAAGACACGCCAGGCACGTATAGCAGAGAATTTTGATAATAAGACGACATGTCAGCGACGTACATAAGAGATTCCTAACATGGGTCGTGTCAGAGTACAACTTTCCTTCAGGTTACTTTCACGATATGTTTGGATTTCTTACTAGTTGTGTTGTGACTTGTGAGTATTTCATATTACATTGATGATAAGCAAGCAATTGTTAGTTTCCAAACATATTCTAGCATTGTTTGTTTGTTAGAAGGTAAGTTGGATCATGTTCATATTTGTAGATTAAAAAAATTTATTACAACATAGCACAACCATGAAATAATCAAAACAGAATTGTAGAACATCGCTTGGAAAGTAAGTGAAGACCAATCAAAAGCTTGGGAATGTTAAAAAAAGTTTGGTTTCTAGAAAAATACCTTTGATTCCAACAAGTAAGATTTTATTGACCTAAGTTTACGATATTCTAACATCAACAGAAAAATTTGAAAACCCCATCAATAATATCAACCAAATTTTCAACATCAACTATCATCCATGGAAAGTAAATGGAAACAAAAAAAAACCAAGGGCATTCTAACATAATTAGGGTTTTCAAAAATACACCTTTGCTTTTGTCAGGCTTTGAGTAGACTTGGTTTAGGGTTCATGTAAAAATTTAAACAAAATAAATGGAAAATCTAAAAAATCAATCAGTAATGTCAATCATATTTTCAACATCAACGGTCATTCATGGAAAGTACATGAAATCTAAACAAAAGCAAGGCTATTTTAAAAAAAATTAGGGTTTCCAAAAATACCTTTGATGCTTGCCTGTAAATTCAAATTAAATTGAATTGGACGAGGAAATGGTGTATTGAAGGTTTGATTCGTGAAAGGATAAAGTGAAAAGTCCCTGAATTTAAAGATTTTGAACTGAAGGAATGAAGGAATCTAATCGTTTTGCACAACTGAGTGAGAGAAGAAAAAAGGGGATTAATTTTTGGCTATGACCTTCCAACTTTGATATATATACTCCACATTAAGTAGCGGAATTGGGTCATAAGTTTCGCTACTTTTAGTGAACAAAGAAGCGGGAACAACAATCCAAAAAGTTATATGTTTGAAGTTTAAAACCAAAAATGTCAGAATTTAAAGTTCAAATATTTTTAAAGCATCGAAACTTAGATACCAGTTCTGAGACGTTATAGCAAGCACTGCAACATAAGACATTTAATCACTACCGAAACTTTTGAAATAAATTTTATGCAAAATGGTTAAATTTATTAATCCAACAACAACCATTCTCGAAATGTTGAATAAAAGTTCCAATAAATGTTGCAACTACAATCTTAGGGCATGTGCTACCAACTTGAATACACGTCTATATCCTCTTAATCCTCTTCCCATTGAAGAAGTTGTTTATCTTGAAGCTCATAAACCTTTTTTTCCAACAACAGCGGTCTTAAGAAGGTAAGCAAGTTCATAATAAGCAAATTTTTGTACTTTAATGCAACTTAATTTCATGTAATGCTTCGATTATTTTATATTCATTTACTTAGGTGCCGGAGTATACTCATCATGAAAGTTCCGAGTGCAGTAGGTAATGCTAGACTAGAAGGAGATAGTGTGGAGAGTTCAAATAAAATCGTTGGCATGACATTTGTGTCACGTGAAGAAGCATGAGAATTTTATAAGGAATACACAAATCAAAATGGATTTAGTGCACGTCGTGGAACAAGTTGAGTTGCTACAAATGGAAATAAATACTAGCAAGAGTTTTGTTGTTCTAAAGAAGGGAAAAGGAAATCAAAAGTATATGAGGCGAAGCGCTCACGCGCTCCACGTCCACAAACAAAGATCGGTTGCAAGGCTGGAGTAGTGGTCCATGCAAAAGATCCTGATAGTTGGGTAATAACATTGTCTAATATTAGCGCCAGTGATGTTCCCATAATATTGCATTGCTCCCGCATTGAAGTCTGCAAACCATGACGCTATGGTAGTTGGATTTTGTCCAAGAGTACTCTACTATTAATAATGGTTGCTATTTACAATCGAGAACAATTTATCAACAAAGAAATATGGCATAAACATTGTATAAGATGGTAACAAAAAACATACATCAATAATACAAGGCATAAAGGCCCGATGTTTACTGTTTTGTTTCGCCTCCTTGAGAGTCTCGAACAAGAACACTATATCAATAATCTTGCAACATTATAAAACATTAATGAACACATAGCAAAATAGGTTCCAAATGTTTCATATAATTTCAAGCCATACGCGATATTTATTAGACTAACCGTATTGTCGAGCCATGCATCGGGTCTTAACGTATCCATATTTATAATCCTTGTATAAATGCTCTCGAGTGTATTGACCCCATAATTGCATAAAAACATTGTATTATGTTTTTGATTTTATTTTTCACAACATGACAAATTAAAGTTATACAGTTGAAGACTTACTTTTGCGCCAATAGTGTATTCTATAAATAATCACATTAGGCTCGTTCTGCTTTACGAAGCCCATCATGTATAACAACATACGAATATGTCTTTAACTCGCCATCTTCAACCTTTCACAAGAAAGATATGATGGTAACCACGATAATCATAAATTATGTAAACGAAAAAAAATCATAACCATTAAGGGACAACAATTAATTTGATGGCCTTAACAACCAAAATTGTATTATTTCCAATGTTCCCTTTGGACGGGCTTAAGGCTCAAAGTTCAATGCATATGGCAACTGCCATTTGCTATTTTTAACGTACACGGTACACACAACCAGCAATTACCATTGAGAATGGTAATTACACGGAATAATTATTCTCAATTAACTTTTCAAACTTTATATAGTTCAATGGTTGTCCTTTGAGAGTCGAGGGGATTTTCGACTAAACTTACCGGCAGCATGGTTATCCTACAATGGAACAGTACAATTGTCAAGGACAAGCCCATAGGTACATAAAAAAGAAGAAAATGATCTTTAAATAAATTTAGCTTTTACCTTTTTCTTCATTGGTGCTGGTCAGTCAGACTTTATATCTAAATCTATGATGCACCTATCTCCACCTTGGGGTGGTTTGAATTTGGAAGAATGAGTAACATTTTCTACTATCTCTGTAGGAATACAGCTCTGGCCATCCTCTCTTTGAGGTGATGTCTCCATAAAGTTTTGGTCAACAACCCTATTAATTTCAGTCACAATATAGACCCTATCAAGCTCCATATTCCTTGACATCTTCTGAAAAGAACTTTTCATTTTGTCCCGCATTTCTTTCACAACCTCCTGAACACCGTCGATTTTGACTTCTAAATCTATGATTTTGACTTCAAAATCATTTATTTTCAGTACAAAAATGTTCATTTTGACATCAATATCGTTCATTTTCTCTTCCAAGATCTTCTTGAAGGAGGTCATGTTAGCTCGTAATTCTGCGACGTCTTTAGAAAGGATACTTAATTTCTCTCCCAACATCATATCATCAACCCCTTCATACTGTCCAATTTTTACTCACCTTTAATTTGCTTCTCAATTCCTCTATTCACAACCTTTTTTAGCTCATTCACCTCAGACATTATTTTCTCATCACATTCAATATGCTTCTCATTTCTCGTATTGATAGCCTCTTTTTAGCTCATTCACTTCGGACATTATTTGTTGAAGCATCTCCGAAGCATTTCCCTCGTTGCATTCCGCAACATCGAACTCCGCATAAGCAACTTTTTTAGCCCATTCACCTCAGACATTATTTGCTCATCACATTCAATATGCTTCTCATTTCTCGTATTGACAACCTCTTTTAGCTCATTCACCTCAGACATTATTTGTTGAAGCATCTCCGAAGCATTTCCCTCGTTGCATTTCGCAACATCGTACTCCGCGGAAGCAACCTTGCAAATTAAATAAATATTAAAATTTCACCTTCCATAAAATAAATGATTAATACAATGACACATAACGTATTACCTTACGTCTCTTCGAAGCTGTCCTTCCTTTGGTTGCTTCCATGACTTCCGCAGATTCCTTGACTTTATGTTCTTCAACAATTTCAAGTAATAGCTACTTCCAGGCAATAATCTTTAGCGTGAAAATATATAATTAATTAACCATGATTGCAATTGACATACTAGATGAATAATAATCCAGCAGATACCTTTGGTCTATTCAAAGCTCACTCGCTCTTCAAGCGGGCATAAACAGACGTGAAACTGACTGCACTCGGTGTAGAATGCGAGCCTCACAACCATTAGAAGTTGCACTAGCTATGCTATCAAATCCAGACCAATAATCATACATCCAAACTTGAACTTCATATCATTCACAACACAACATTAATATGACAAAACTCAGTTCCATTGATTTCTCATAACTAATGCTATTTTAAATTTACCTCTAAGATTGCAATACACCCTTTTAGGTAAACGTGCCTTCCCGACTTTCGTAAACATCTTATTGCCTCAATAAGCGTATCGTAAACATACTTGACCCAATTCACTTTTCTCTGTAAGCAATCGTTGCACAACAACTTCAAAAAATCTCCACATGGGCGTATCTCAGCAGTAGGACACATAAAAACTCCAAAAATGTACATCAACACTCTTGCTTTCAAAGCATCCCCTTTAAAAGAACCAGACACTACATCTCGCTTAATTTGAGCAAAAGTTAAAATTGCGCTGAGGTTATACTTTGCACCGAGTTCTCTACAATTCTCCCTCAACAACACTTCATGAACATCAACACCCTCATTCTTCATGTCCAATATAGCCTGTACATCTTCAACTTATATAGTAATATTGTGTCCTTCAAACTCAATAACACTCTTTCCAACATCAAAACTTTCCATCCTTTCCCCACATAGGTCTCGACGTAGAATGCGCGATTTTATAAAAAAAAACTAACAGCTCAAAACCAATTTCATCAAGAACAGGATCAATCCCCATTGTCTTCATTTCCTTTATAAAATCGTACAATTGCTTTTGACTACACATTGTGTCAAAAGATGTCTACATGGGATAAGATAACAACTTCCTACGTCAATCTCAATATAAACTATTATACTCTATCAAACAAAGAATGTCTTTACACTGCTATTACCTTCTTCAACTGTCTTGATTTGTAGTCTTTGTTTGCCGCCTTCTCCTTTTGAGTTTTATTAACGTAAAGTTGTTTGTATTCTTTCAACATTTTCTCCCATTTCTTGTCTAACTCTTTCCTAACCTACGAATGTTAAATTCAAATGAATTTAACATTTTACAGATCGTAAACCATTGAAACCTACCTTAGTAGTTACTTTTTCCTCTGTTTGCTTCATCCTTATACATTCACCTTGACTGTAAAACATGAAAAAAAAACAAAGGTATACATTCGATCATTCTGAGATGTAATAAGAATATGTAAATATCAACTTACTAAAACTTAATGAAGGGAGAACAATTTTTTATGCGTACACTAGCACATATGGCCAAAGACCTAGCTTCCTTAGCAACAACTTTATTACCAACTTTATCATTACCATCTTTATCAACAATTTCTTTAGCAACTTCATCATTACCATCTTTATCAACAACTTCCTCAGTGACAATAACTTCTTTAGCAACTTCATCATTATCATCTTTATAGACAACTTCCTCAGCGACAACAACTTCTTTAGCAATCGCATCTTTATCAGCAACTTCTTTAGCAACTTCATCTACAACTTTTTCAAAAACGGGATTCAAATTTGTAGTTGTCATCCTAAGATTTAAATCTTCACATGAATCATTGTAGAAACAAACCAACTCACTCATAAATAAACTCATCCTCGTTACAAACAAATCTAACCTTTTTAGGTTCAAAGAGATGGAAAAGGTAACATTTCAAAAAACAAAACATGCCAAAATATTCCGTTTCAACATATTTCCTCCAACAAGAAATGCAATTCTATACCAAAAATTTGAAACACAAACCCTAGATTTTAAGTATTTCGCAAATAAACAAATAAAATTAGGGGTTTTCTTGTTACATTTGCAATGGAGACGATTGCACAAGTTCAGTTGCATACCTAAATTGAGGTTTCGATCCTTTACACTGACCGAAACATTTTTCCCAAATTTAGAGGATTC
Source organism: Hibiscus tridactylites (assembly GCA_958450335.1). Lineage (NCBI taxonomy): Eukaryota > Viridiplantae > Streptophyta > Magnoliopsida > Malvales > Malvaceae > Hibiscus > Hibiscus tridactylites. The sequence goes on from OY288275.1 coordinate 61,813,496, forward strand.
TTCAAATTTTTAGTGGGGAAATGAGTTTTAACCCTAAAATGTTATTAAACAAATGAAGGTTTGATTCTCATTCTAGGGAGCCAGAGGGTTTTAATCGCTACGAGTAGCGAAACGACGACGTACGTTGTGAGACCTACAAAAAATTGAAAATATGAATCGTTAAACCGAAAATATTATAATCTTCCACTTTAGGTTGCGAAACTCGTTGATGAATTTCGATTCTTGGTGATTGGACCTAATAAGTTATCTACTTCCTTCACTTTTACGGTTTCTACGTCTAATTTTATTTATCAAACATACTATACACCATGTTTCAGTACTTATACTCAAGTTCCAAAACATACTATACAAACATGTATTGTTAAATGCACTTTAAACATTTCTAGTTTACACATTTACTACATGTTCCAGAACATGTACACAAGTTCCGATATCAAGAGAAAAATGTATACTGTTACGCGTTAACCCTAAAATGTTACTTTCACAGATGAGAGTTTCAATACTCAATATCAAATTTCGAGACATCTTCTGCCAATGTAAATTGTCACAAACTTAACTAACAATTTAAGTTTAAACTTTTATCTACCGGTTTTGGTATATATCTCATAGTTCCGAAACTTATGCGTTATTTTAACATTTGACGTTGCAATACGAATTTTATCCTTATAAAGTTGTGATACTATTTACTAAGTTCCGAAACTTACTGACAACAATCTCTTCCCCTTTCCGTGTGCTTTTTTAATGAGAATCTAAATCTAACAGTCAAAATTAATTTTTTTTTTCCATCTAACGACTCTAACATCCTGCCGTTTGTTAGCCGTATACTAACTTGCCATTTTTAGACACTCCCATTAGGATATGCTTTGGTTTTTATAAACTTTTACTTTAGTTTCAGTATTTATTTTTTATTCAATAAAATTACATATTTTTTTTGAAAATATAAAATTACATATTTTAATTATAAACTATTATTTTTACCAACGTCACATGTTACAAAATCCAGTACTATATTTCAGTGTTCGACTATAATATGTATAATTATAATTTCTGAATTACCAAAATGCGAAGATATAAAACAAAAATCGAAAACGTTTTCGAAGTCTCTTCAACGGTCCTCAGTTTGCTGCACTCCCTCGCTCTTTCTGCTTCAACTTTAAGCCGTTCTTTAAGAAACAAAGGAGAAGAAGAATCACTCTCTAAAATTATTCTATATAAATCATTTCTTTTTCTGAAGTTACTTCATTCTTTGAAAGCCAATGCACCTCCCTCCCTTCGCTTTTCTTTCTGAAGATCCTCCATTTTTTGACCTTCGTTTCTATCCTTCCCTCTTGCTTGGTCCGTACAATTTCTAGGGTTTTTGTGGAGTAACATTTATAGTGGAATAGATTGTAGTTTTGGGGCTGTGAGATAGGGGAGTTACTTTTTTGTTTCTCAAAAAATATGGCGGCTGAGAGGCTTAAGGATTTGAGTCAGCCGATTGATGTCCCGTTACTTGACGCCACCGTCGAGTCCTTTTATGGCACCGGATCTAAAGAAGAGGTTCGGTCTTTTCTTTTCGTTTAAAAAAGAATATTTCTCTCTATCTACTTTGTTCTGTTTCCATCACTTCACTTTTTGAGTGGGAATGAGCGGGTGGATGTGTTTTAGTTGAAAGTGGTTTTTTGTTTGGTTTCCAAGAAATGTAGGGTGTGGGAGATTTTGGTTTGAGAAGGTTTAATTTAACTGGGCATTTCCTTCGAAGTGGAAATATGTTTCTGTTTGGTTTCCAAGAAAGTAAGGTAGGGTGGGGGGACATGGGAAAATGAATATTAATGTTTATGTCTTTGACAATCTTTCTGAAGTAAAACTCAGTAGTTAAATGTACTTTTGAATTAAGGCTGTTAATGTGATACCCCTGTTTTTAGGAGCAAAAGACCTTTGAATATTAATGTTTCCTTACAGATTAACAACTTGAACCTATTCTTTACCCTCTCAAAAGACAAAAAAGGAGCTCTTAGCCTAGCCTAAAAGAAAATCCTAAGTCTAGCATCTCATTTACATTTCATTAATACTTCTAGTTACATCTTGTTGGTCGAGCATTATCATAATTTTGGCTGCACTTTTGTTAAAAATGATTGATTTATGAGATGGTTACTACATCTATCAGATTTCCAGAATTTTAATGTTTCTCTTTGTATTTTTATACATGACATGTTTCATTGGCCTATAGTTATGTTTTGGCTTGGTTTTACCATTATTTGTTTGACATCCCCCCCCCTTAATTGTGCATAACATAACATAATAGAGAGCACAAACAGATCAGATCTTACGGCATCTGCAAAATAATCCAGACATGTGGCTTCAAGTTGTGCACATACTACAACAGACAAAGAGCCTGAATACCAAGTTCTTTGCCTTACAGGTCAGTCAAAATGACTATTTTCTCTATGACCTATAAGAATAACTACATCAAACTGGCCCAAGTGAGCTCTAGTTGACATTTGTACGCTGTGTGTGGTGCTTGTATCTATAATTTGGTCTTGCTCTTGTAGCTGGTTAGTTGATTGATAGTTTGCAGGAACTTTTTCCATCAAATTATTTTGGGGAACCTTTATTGTGCTTGCCTACAGGTTCTTGAAGGTGTTATCTAGTATAGGTGGAATGCATTGCCTGTTGAGCAGCGAGATGGAATGAAAAATTACATTTCTGAAGTCATTGTCCAGGTGAAATACATCTTTATTGCTGTTTTCTCTTTTAGGACTGAGGAATCTAAAAATTTTGTTCTTTCATCCCATTTTATTCCTTTTCTCCTCTTTGTATTATCATTCTTACCACTCCTTTATCCTGTGCTAGTTGTCAAGCAATGAGGCCTCCTTTCGAGCAGAAAGGCTGTATGTCAACAAGCTTAATGCTTCAGGTATAACTTCTCTGCCTGGCAGAAAATGTATTTCTTAAAAGAGGACATGCTGGCTTTAGAGTTCATTGAGTTTGTAACAAATTAGGAGGCCTGTAGTTGGGGTTCATCTGTCTGCCCTTTTTGTTATTTATTTATTTATTTGTCAATGGCAATGTTTACTAGTTATAACACCAAAAGTATTATTTTGACATTATTGACGGTTACCCTACCGGTGAGTTTCCATGAATTTCTCATTTGAAGGTTTCACAAGTATAAAGTATTACTTATGTAGTCTAAAATGAGGGGTAATTGATGATAAAAATAGTTTCATTCGTATGGTAATTGTTGTCTAAAACATTATATGCTTGCTGGATGTGCAGGTCTTAAAGCATGATTTGCCTGCTAGATGGCAAAGCTTCATTCCTGATCTTGTTGCAGCTGCAAAAACTAGTGAAACAATATGCGAAAATTGCATGGCAATATTGAAAGTAAGTTTTATATTAGTATTCTTTCTTAGTAGTATTGGACTACTGGTCGCATAATCTGTGATCATAACATGAGCTTTTGTGTGGGTAGCTTCTAAGCGAAGAAGTTTTTGATTTTTCAAGAGGTGAAATGACTCAACAAAAAATCAAAGTGCTAAAGCAATCTCTGAACAGGTGAACCTATCGTTCTTATTCTGAGGTATCAGGGTCGTACTTTTGTGGATGCCAATTTTGAGATTTCATTTTATGGTTTAGTTTCCATTTGATAAATGCTTTCATTCACTCATTCTGTGCTATTATTGGATCATCATCAGTTAGATCTCTGTAAGTTATTCGTTCCTGTTGTTTAAAATTTCTTTATTTATCAGGTATATTTGATTTTAATTATTACGATAAACGGGATACGAGAGGGGATTCGTGATGAGAGAAAGGAAGGTGTAGACAGTCTTCGTTGGCAATCTCTCAACGTCGATCCACAGGAAAGGGGTTTGGCAGGTTTTTGATCGCCATGGGATAGTGGTGGACGTGTTCGTTCCCCGGAAAGTCGATAGAAACGGCCGCAGATTTGGGTTTGTGCGGATGAACAATCGCGACGATGCTGAACGGGTGATCGAAAGATTGAATGATAAGTGGATTTATGGTTCGAGGATCACGGTCTGTACAACGAGATACGGAGAGTGAAACTCTTACGAAAGCAATCTAAAATCGATACAGATCAGCCCACTATGGCAAGGAAAATGGGTTCGCAGCCGCCGGGGACATCGCGATCAGAAGCGGAGGTAAATGATAGTAAGGCATTGAATTACACAGTGAAGGGATCCGTGGATAGTGCCAAGATGGAGATTTTACAAAATTGCGCAATTGGATGGTGTAAAGAGCCATGGAGTATCAAAGAATTGGCGGCGAAATTACAGTTACCAGAGGTGGAAGGACTCTCAATTCTGCGCATAGCAGGGGATGCAATCTTACTCATGTTTAAGGATTCGAGTACGCGCGATAGGGTGGTGCAATTGAAGTCAATTACAGACTGTTTTACGCGGATTGAATTTTGGACCCCTTCAACGATATTGAATTCACGGAGAGCTTGGCTTTCGATACAAGGGATGCCGATCCATACTTGGTCCCAACAATCGTTCGAGAATATCGCAAAAGTTTGGGGCAATCTGGTTCGCGTGGCAGATTCTACCACCTCGCCTAAATCCTTCGAGCGTGGCTGGATTCTAATCGAGACACGGACAATGACAAATATAGAGGCCACGATGAGTTTGGAGGTGGAGGGCGAATCATTCCCTATCCAAGTCCGGGAATGTACATTTGGACCCTGGTTGGAATGCGAGTGCAATTTGTTAAATTCCGAGGATGAAGATGATGACTCTTCGACACAGGGGTCAGAAGGATCGGATGAGGGACATCAGGGTATTAATTATCAAATTGCGGATGTGTCGAAGGAGGCTTCAATTGGTAATCAGATTCAACTAGCCGAGTCACAGCAGTGGCATACAAACTCGTTATGGGACCATAGGGCGGCGACCAGCCATGTGGAGGAGACTTCTTCGAAGGACCAATCATCTTCGGCACAATTACAGGATGTTGGGGATACGACTGCTCTAGTGGAGGCACAGGTCATTGGCGAGGCAGCCGGCCTGGTGGTGGGGCAAGTCTCCGGGAGTTCCACGAGTGAGGGGAAGAAGAGTCCTGGCTCTACAACTCTAGCTGAGGAATTTCATTCCAACTCAAACTCCGTTGATTTGAATACAACAATCCAGGACTTGATTAAACCTATCCCAAAGGCAATAGATGTGGTGGATAACGTGGACTCTAAAATTGAGAAAACAAGGATTTCATCGGGCAACAACACGGGATTTTCAGACATTGGTAATATCATTAGGATTAATGGTAAAAAAACAAAGTCTATCAATGTTCTTTCCGGTGTGGTATCGTCAGTGAAACCAGGGAGGGGCAGACCGCGCAAGTTTTTCAATCCACAGCTTGTTTCGACGCAAGTAGCAAACGCGTCTTTGACAGATTCAGATTTACAGAATCGGCAACGTTTGATCGCTAAAGAAATTGAGGCGCAGTGGCCTTAGGTAGCATTGTGGGCGTGCGAACGGTGGGATGTGAAGCAGACATTATAAAGGATCTTCAACAGGTTTTTACTGGGGACAGGCGATAGTTTTTGCAATGCGTATCGTGTCTTGGAATGTTCGGGGGTTGGGTTCAAATTTGAAACGTAGGGCAGTAGGTGATGTTATAAAGAAGCAAAGGGTGGATATGGCAATGGTTCAGGAGTCGAAATTAGAGGAGGTTTCAGCACGAATGCTCACGTGTATGTGGACATCGGATGGTTTTGATTTTGTCTTTTTGCCGTCGATAGGTGCATCAGGGGGCATGATAACGGTTTGGGAAACATCACGTTTCAATGTCACTTCTTTAGAGGCGGATCGAAATTTTATTTTCATTAGAGGTAAATGGCGTGCGGAAAATTTAAGTTGTTGCATGCTGAATGTATATGCCCCTTGTGATGCGGAGGCACGAAATCAGCTGTGGCAAAGGCTAGGGGAGATTATTCTGGGGATTGATGAACCTTGGTGTATCGCAGGGGATTTCAACTCCATACGTTGGCAATCGGAACGTGCAGGATGTAGCTCGATAGCGACAGGTATGCAAGAATTTTCTGATTTTATCGAACATACTGGGCTTGTTAATTTGCCGTTGATAGGAAAGCAGTTTACATGGTTTGGGAGGGGTTTTAAGCGTAGTCGAATTGATAGATTTTTGATATCTCCTGCTTGGGTGGATGCTTTTAACAATATTGGTCAGCATGTTTTGCCAAGGGGGGTTTCTGACCATACACCTCTTTTGTTGATGTGCGATGAACAGGACTGGGGGCCTCGCCCTTTTCGATTTATAAATTGTTGGTTGGAGAACAACAAAAGTGTACTTGAACTCTCTAATGAATGGAGTAGGTTGTCGGATCAGGGGGTTGGTAGTGATAACATTGTGGTAAAGCTCCGAAACATGAAGAATTTCTTGCGCGTTTGGAACCGGGCAGTGTTTGGTGATGTGGAAAAGGACATACAGTCGATGCAAAGGAAATTGGATGATGCAGATGCGGCGATTTCGAATGATGAACTGAGTGAATCGGAAACTGTTTTGATTGAGAGGAAAAGGGAGTGGCTACAATGTTTATGGCAGGCTATTAGGCGTAAGGAATCGCTTTGGCGACAGAAGTCAAGGGCGAGCTGGTTGCGGTTAGGTGATCGCAACACCGCATTTTTTCACCGTACGACAAAGCTTAGAGCTGTGCGGAATATGATTTCCGGTCTAATGATAAATGGTCGATGGGAAACGAATGTTAATCGCCTTCGGAAACATCTAGTGGCAGATTTCACCATGCATTTTAAGGCAGCAAAACGTCGGTGCACTTGGACCATTGTGGGCGAGTTTGGAAGGGTTGATAGGCACGTCAATGAAGCGTTAGTGGCACCTTTTTGTCGTGAGGAAGTGTGGGAGGTTATACGGGGTTGCGATGGATCGAAAGCGCCAGGACCGGATGGGTTTAGCATGGCTTTCTTTAAGGTATGTTGGAACACAGTGTGTGAGGATGTGCTAAGGTTTCTTGATGAGTTTCACGCAACCGGCAGGTTACCACCGGGTGTAAACTGTACATTTCTTGTGTTGATTCCTAAGATCGACTCACCTAAAGTACTCAGCGATTACCGTCCGATAAGTCTTGTTAATTCAGTATACAAAATACTTGCGAAAGTGTTAGCTACAAGGTTGCAAAGGGTGCTAGGATCGTTGATTAGTGAGCATCAGTCGGCTTTTATTCGTGGCCGACAGATAGTAGACGACATCCTTCTTGCAAACGAGATAATTCATTCTTTACGGAAGCGTTCGAGGGGTGGCTTAGTGCTTAAGCTAGACTTTGCTAAAGCCTATGATTGCGTGAGATGGGATTTCCTGGATCATATGTTGGTTTGTATGGGGTTTTGTGAGGTATGGCGTCACTGGATGTTAGAATGTGTTTCAACGGTTCGAATGTCTGTTTTGTTAAATGGGTGTGCTACGCCTGAGTTTACATTGGGGCGTGGTTTGCGACAGGGCTGCCCACTGTCGCCACTGTTATTTGTCATTGTAGTGGAGGCTCTTCATAGCTTATTGGTTCATGCTGAGTCGGCGGGATTGATAAAGGGCGTTTGTGTTGCACCGGGGGTATCTATATCGCACTTGCAATTTGCAGATGACACCGTTTTGTTTTTTGAGGCTTCTCCTGGTTGTGCCGACTCTATCAGACGGATTCTCAATTGCTTCCAAGTCTGCTCAGGTTTGCAAATAAATTTCAGCAAGTCGTCTTTATATGCTGTTGGGGTTGACGAGGAGTTTATTGATTTGTGTGCTAAGGCGTTGGGTTGTCGCCACGGTTCTTTCCCTTTCACCTATTTGGGGATGTCCTTAGGCTCTAATCCGCGAAGCTTGGCGGTTTGGGAACCGGTCATTGCAAATGTTCGGCGGAAATTAGCAGGTTGGAAGCGTAATTCGCTGTCATTTGCGGCACGAGTTACTCTGGTTAACGCTGTCCTATATTCCTTGCCGATTTATTATATGGGAGTGTTCCGCATTCCTAAAGGAGTTATCGCAGCACTTGATAAGATTCGCCGTGCTTTCCTTTGGGGTGGTGTAAATCTACATAGAAAAATGAGCAGAGTTAGCTGGAAGTTGGTGTGTAGACCGCGTCATTTGGGAGGTCTGGGAATAGCGGATTTACAAGTGCGCAACACGGCTTTATTATCTAAAATGTCGTGGCGATATGCCACGGATGCATCGTCGCTATGGAGGGCCATTATAGTGGCTAAATACGGGGAGGACGTTCAATGGTGGAGATTTAATTCCTCCCGTCAACATGCAATGTCGGTGGTGTGGAAACAAATAGTGCAAACTGCTTGTTTGGATGGAGTGCAGCGAAATTTACACGAGAAGTTGGTATGGCAAGTGGGGGAGGGTAGTCGAGTTCTCTTTTGGTTTGATTCATGGTGCGCGAGCAAGCCATTAAAGGATATATTTCCAAGGCTCTTCTCTTGTGCTATCAACAAATTGGCGCTGGTCGTGGATTATTCTGTACAGGGAGGTTTCCACCACTCACGTTGGGCTGAGTTTTTCCGTCGTCCGCTTCGTGTTTTTGAGACGGGGCTGTTGCAAGACATGCGGGCAGTGCTAGGCGACACGCATATATATAGAGGTGTACACGACAAGCTGATTTGGACTCCGGATAGTAGAGGTATGTTCACGGTCAAAGCTGTTTCTCAGATTTTGATGTTGGATGAAGCTGGGGAGAGCGAGTTTGGGGCATGTTTCACGTGGAAAGTTTTAGTTCCACCGAAAGTACAGGCTTTCTTGTTGTTTGTGTGGTTACGTCGCCTGCCGACTTTTGCATTTTTGAGCCGTAGGGGTGTTGTTTTTGAGGGGCAATGCACGTTGTGCTTCTGGTGTAGGGAATGGGAGGAAGATGTCGATCATCTGTTGTACTCGTGCCCGGTAGTTCAGCGTTTATGGGACTGGTTTCGTTGCTGGTGGGGAGTGTGTTTGCCGTTGCCGCAAACCTTGTCCGAGTTCTTTGTACCTGACTTCCATTGCTCGTTTTCGGGTACGCGTCGTTGCATGTGGGTGTCGTGCGTAGCAGCGATGTTATGGTCGATTTGGTTAGCACGGAATGAAATGGTCTTCAACAATAAATTTTTACCGGTTGAGGAGGTGTGCTTTCTGATTAAATTGCGCTCGTTTTATTGGATGCGGACCTTAAGGAATGATCTGTGCATTGGCGAGGCGATGTGGTGGGAATGTCCGAGTCTTTTTTCTGAGCCATCACATTCGCGATCAGCGCGGCTTGGTATTTGTTGGGAACCACCATCGCGGGGGACTTTGAAGTTCTCGGTGGATGGTTCTGCACGTGGTAAGCCGGGTCCTGCAGGCTATGGGGGTGTGTTACGCGATGAGCATGGGAGCATTTTGGCGTTATTTTCTGGCCCTCTTGGTTGTATTGACTCAAACGAGGCTGAATTGCGAGCGATTGCTTTCGCGTTGTCGTACTTTCGGAAGTCGACATGGGCAGCGCTTCCTTTGGTAGTAGAGTCGGATTCTATGGTGGCTATTAGTTGGGTGTTACATATGGACAAACGGCCATGGCGGTTTTGGGAGGTATTTCGCGAGATTGACAGTTGCTGTTCCTCTCTAGTTTCAGTATGCTTTTCTCATATTTTCCGTGAGGCGAATGGTTTAGCGGACGCTTTGGCAAAGGAGGGGGTAACGCGAATTTCACTATTTTGTGCTTGTTAGTGTTAGTTTATAATTGGTGTTGGTTTCGTTTGTGATTTCGTTGGACTCTTGTTTCACCACATACGGTTCGTACTCTTTTCCTCCGTTAGGATTTAGGGAGGTTTTTAACGAGGTGACCGTTGTGGCTATTTGGTTGTATATTGCATCTTAATATACGACATCATTGAGCAAAAAAAAAATTTTCTTTATTTGGATTGAATGGTCTTATGTAAATCAGTGTTTTCTGAAATAGATTTCTGATATCATGTAGCACCTATGATTTGTGGATGTGGCATGTTTTGGCATAATGAACCCGTGGCCTGGGCAGTAGATTGGTGACATGATCTGAAATTAGTTTGAACTGTAATTGAAAAACTGGTCTGAAAAGGAACAGTTCTAAAATGACCCCGGGCTCCCCAAATATCTAGTTTGTCCTCCCCCTCTAAGCTATGGATGCCCTGATAATTATATTAATCTACATGTAAAGAACTGTTAAATGAACTGTAATCTAATGAATTCCATTTATTGTTGGTTAAAAAAAGAGGGAAAAAAAGAAGTGAGATGAAGGTCACTCCTTAACATTCTATTATTAGTTCTTGTATTCACCTTGCTGCTCTGTATCAAGTGATGTAAGGTCTTGTAGTGGTAATTTTATTCTTCAAAGCATGTTCTATTTTTTTGGTGTAATTCATCTTGCTGAATGATGTATTTGTTTTCTGCAGTGAGTTTCAACTCATTCATGAGTTATGCTTATACGTACTATCAGCTTCTCAGAGAACAGAGCTTATACGGGCTACACTATCCACTTTGCATGCGTTTCTTTCATGGATTCCTCCGGGATATATTTTTGAATCAACATTGGTAAATAATTCTTGATCTTTCAAATGACTTGGCTGTCAATATGTTATGCATGTAACATTTTTATGATGTTTCTTATCTATTATTGTTATCATTTGTTTGACTTCTGATGCTGTATTTACGTGTCTTACAGCTGGAAACACTCCTAAAATTATTCCCTGTGCCATTATATCGGAATCTCACCCTCCAATGTCTAACAGAGGTATTTATTTATTTTCAAAATAAGGTTTTCTTAAAAAATGAATTTTATTGTTGTCACTCCGAGGAGGTGGAGCTTTATTTTATACTTACGGTTGATTGCAGGTTGCAGCCTTCAATTTTGGGGACTATTATAATGTGTAGTATGTTAAGATGTACAATATATTCATGGTCCAGCTGCAGGTGCGTCAGCATGTGCTTTATAAGTTCATTGAAATTTGCACTTAGAGCTTGGTTTTCCAGATTCATACATTTTCTTTTTGGCTTACAATTTTTTATTTGTTGGGTTGTTATAATATAGATTGATGCTACTTTTCTTAATTGTGTTTTTTTCCTTTTGTTTCCTTTTTTTTTCTGTGCTTAATACTTGTGGGTATTTTTTCGGTATGTTTTTAGGCTATTTTGCCACCGACCACAAACATGCCCGAGGCTTATGCACATGGAAGCAATGAGGAACAAGTATATTTTCTGTTAGGTGGTTCCTGTTTGCTGTACATTTTGATATGCTTCAAATTTGTCTAATAAAATCTTTTTTAATGTTATTACTTCAGGTATTCATTCAGAATTTGGCACTGTTCTTCACTTCATTCTGCAAGGTAAGCTGCCTATGAATCACCAAAGCTCCTTTTTTTTCATAAGGTGAAAGCTATGAATCACCAAAGCTCCTTTTTTTCATAAGGTGAAAGATGGTTGATCCACATTACAAATTGATCAAACTTTGTAGGAAGGTTGTTGATTTCTGCTAATTAGTTTACAACTTTTAATGAGAGGAATTAGTACAAGTAAGGAAACAATCTCTAAAAATCAGTAACTTCCTAAGAATCAGTAACTACGATTAGATCCTATTTTACAAGGTAACTCCTAGGAATAAGGTAAGTTTTTTGTCCTTAATCTTAGGAATTCCAACACTCCCCCTCAAGTTGGAGTGTAGATGTTTATCAAACCTAGCTTGCCAATAAGTTCTTCAAACATGTTTTTGTTCAAGCTTTTTGTCAAAATAGAGTAAAATTCAGTGAAAAACTCACTTACTTTCTATGTATTCGATGCCAACATATACAACTTATATCCTAACTTAGGAAACACATAAGTTAGGAAAGATACTAATTCTAGGAAAGATAAAATCCCTTTAAGTTAGGGATTGTGACAGCTAACAAGAATCTACGGGATTCCATCTATCTACACATAATCTACCCAATTTACAAGAATATTTCCTGACACTCCCCCTCAAGCTGTGGAATGGATATCTTCCATCTTCAGCTTGCTTGTTAACTTTGGAAACAACTTCCCAGGTAGCCCTTTAGTAAGTATATCCGCAATTTGATCTCCATTGGATACATAGGGAGTACAAATTAATCCACTGTCGAGTTTTTCTTTGATGAAATGCCTATCCACTTCAACATGTTTAGTTCTATCATGTTGAACTGGATTATGTGCATTATTGATTGCTGATTTATTATCACAGTACAACTTCATTGGTCCTTCCCACCTAACTTTTAAATCCTCCAAAATAATCTTCTGCCATAATAATTCACAATCCCAAGAGCCATGGCTCTAAACTCGGCTTCTGCATTGGACCTAGCTACAACATTCTGCTTTTTGCTTCTTCAGGTCACTAAATTTTCTCCCAAAAATGTGCAATATCCTGATGTTGATCTTCGATCAATTGAGGACCCTGCATAATCTGCATCAGTATAGGCTTCTAAAGTCAACTTTTCCCCTTTTTTGAATAAAATTTCTCTACCTGGTGTGCCCTTTAAATACTGCAGAATTTGGGTTACTGCTCTTTGATGTGATTCTTTAGGATTGTGCATAAATTGGCTTACCACTCTGACTGCATAGGCAATGTCTGGTCGAGTGTGTGCTAAGTAAATTAGTATGCCCACAAGTCTCTGATAGGAACTTCTGTCCACAGTTGCATCCTCTGTTGTATCTCCAAGCCTATAATTAGCTTCTATTGGTGTTTTCGCTGGTCTGCACCCTAATTTGCCAGTTTCTATCAACAAGTTTTGGGGTGTATTTCTATTGAGATATAAAGATTCCTTGTTGTGAATATGCCACATCAAATTATCGCCTTGTGCCGAAAGAAAGAAGCCTTCGAGGACTCAGCTGTAAATGAGATTGATGAGGGATGAAACTCAATCCTTCCAGCCCACATTCCAGGATTAAGGGGATTCGACGAGGATGCCCCAGCAGAAACACTGACTGGAGGAGCCAAAACTTTTGTTGCAGCAAGAATAGCCGGACTAGTCGCCTCCACTACCCACCTCACGGAAGATATGGACAGCTGCGCCAAGACTTGGCAACATTCTTCACGTACGTCAAGGAAAGTGATGTGGTGATGAACTTCCACTTTAAGGAAATCTTACCGCTCGTCAATGTCGATTTCCCAGCATTTCCCGCTGCCGTGCTGGTACATAAGGAACCTTCTCCTAATGCACATAAAACAACGACAACTTGCAAAACTCTTGCAAAGACTCAGCTTGCTTCCCAAAAACAGCCTACTAATGCCACAACAAGTCCGCAGTTGAAAAAGAGAAAACAAACAACTTTAATTAAAAACATGCCCGAGGCTTGGTGATGAGTTTCTCCAAATTTTTTGAAGATTACCCAGAACATCGCCTCAAATTCTTTTCATTGCTTCGTGCCATCGCCAAACATTGTTTCCCTGCACTTATTCAATTGTCAAGTGAGGTTGGTGATGAGTTTCTCCTTTTTGCATATCTATTATAGCCATCCTTTAATTAAAAACATAAAAGAAATATTTCTTTAAATTTCTTTTCTAAGCTTTAATTTTAAGGCCCATAATGGATTATGTAATTCTGTTATTGTTTTGTTGGATGCTTGAAAGAGTTTCAAGGCAATTGTTGTTTATTACTAATTTTTGTTTTACATGCATCTTCATCAGCAAGTAAAGCTCGTTATGGATTCAATCATTTGGGCATTTCGGCATACAGAGAGGAATATTGCAGAAACCAGTTTAAATCTACTATTGGAGATGCTAAAAAGGATTGCTAGTGCTGCGATTTTCCTTATTTGATAACTGTTGATATATGAGCAAGATGCTGAGTTTTTGGTTTTGGTAACTTGGCAGGGTTCTGAATTTTGTAACTAGTTCTACCGAACATACTTTTTGACAATTGAGCAAGAAATTTTTGCTATCTTGACATACACATTTCAAAAACCTGGCTTCAAGTTGCATGTCTTGATTTTGCAGCAGCTGTTTTACCTGATTAAGTATCTTACTTTGCCTTTATTGCTTTGACTTTGGATCCAAGTTACTCTAATTTATTGAGTTATTTTCAGGTTGAGAGTGGTTTATTGACGGAGCCCGTGATGGATGCCGCTATGGTTCCATATCCATATCCAAATAATGGAATGTTTGTTCGCGGGTACACGATAAAACTTCTTAGTACGTCATTCCCTAATATGACTGCATCTGAGGGAATATACAACAGGTTCACATCCAATCAAATTATTGTTTTAAGGACGAATTGATAAAATTAGATTTATGCGGATTTCAGGTCACTCAATTCGTGAACGGACTATTTGATTCGAGAAATGATTTGTCAACGTTTAAGAATCACATGCGGGACTTTCTTGTTCAATCAAAAGAATTTTCAGCTCAGGTAAAAGCTTGATAGAGAGGGTGAAAATGGATCCTTCTTAGCTTCAACTTCATAGATTTTTGTCATCCACAAATGGATTTTAAATTATGTAGATTAATAAATTTCCGTCTCTATATGTGGTTTGTTTTGATGACCGAGCTGATCATTTGGCTGTACTTTTTGCAGGACAATAAAGATCTCTACGCAGAAGAGGCTGCTGTACAGAGGGAAAGAGAGCGACAAATGATGCTTTCAATCCCAGGGCTCATCGCCCCAAATGAGGTACAAGACGAGATGTTGGACTCGTAGATGTGGTTGATTTTGCCTTGGAAGCAAATTTCTTAAATTTGACATGGGAAGTTGTGCTTTTGGTTTTGACACCCATATCCCTGAATGTAAACAGACACCATTTTCGCCCTTTGTTACTCATCTTTTCTTGTAGCTTGCTACCTTTGCCAAAAATGGTGAATCAAGAAGTCGCCATAGCTCTCAAGTGCGGCTTTCGGAGATGCTGCCTTTATGCCAAGGAAGTTATGGATGTCATAGCCAAACATGAGTGGGAACCCTTTGTTCGGCATCCCAGTAATATCCGCGTCCCTCTAGTCAAGGAGTTTTATGCGCATCTCACAAGTCTCACTCAATCGAACGTACATGTAAGGGTAGAACATATCAAATTTACTGCGGCCAAAGTTAACAAATTTTATGGCCTGAAAAATGTAGCCGACCAACACACTCCCTTTGCTGAGAACGCCGACCCACAAACCATCAAGGAAGTTGTCGAAGACCTTTGCTTTGCCGTTGGACGCCTCCAACAAATTGGTCGAACGCACACGCCTGAAGCCGGAGGCTAAGCTGTGGAATCACTACATCAAAAATCGGGCCATGCCCACATCTCACACCTCAACCTCAACACCACCAAACTCCCGCTCTTGCATTCCATCCTTAACGGCTTGCCAATTGGTGTTGGGGAAATTATTGTGGACGGAGTATATGCTTGTGTGAAAAGGAAATTAAGCCCCTTGATTTCCCCAATTTAATTATCGCCTTGTGCCGAAAGAAAGAAGCCTTCGAGGACTCAGCTGTAAATGAGATTGATGAGGGACGAAACTCAATCCGTCCAGCCCACAATCCAGGATTAAGGGGATTCGACGAGGATGCCCCAGTAGAAACACTGACTGGAGGAGCCAAAACTTTTGTTGCAGCAAGAATAGCCGGACTAGTCGCCTCCACTACCCACCTCACGGAAGATATGGACAGCTGCGCCAAGACTTGGCAACATTCTTCAAGTACGTCAAGGAAAGTGATGTGGTGATGAACTTCCACTTTAAGGAAATCTTACTGCTCGTCAATGTCGATTTCCCAGCATTCCCCGCTGCCCTGCTGGTACATAAGGACCCTTCTCCTGCTGCACATAAAACAACGACAACTTGCAAAACTCCTGCAAAGACTCAGCTTGCTTCCCAAAAACAACCTACTAATGCCATAGCAAGTCCGCAGTTGAAAAAGAGAAAACGAACAGCTAAAGCCCCCAAGGCTCCACAACCTCCACCAACTGATGAGCCCATTGATTATCCTGTTACCATCGAGATTGACGATGATGGCACGCTGGACAAAACCCCAACCCTTTCACCTGCTAGGACTCCAAATCTTGCCTCCTCAACTAGAAGCCGCATTAAGTGCACTGCTGGCCGAGTTTAGAACACTCCTGTCGAGGAAAATGAGTCTGACACTAGTTCGACTAACCAGGAGGCACCAGCTGAACGAGTTTCCACTCCACCACCAGAACAAGAAGAAGATGACCCTCCCATTGCCTCGTTCAAATCAACGAGCATCACGCCGCCAATATAGCAAAAGCCAAAAAGTTAGAGAGTTGACATAACGTAAGTTTATTCTTAAGTTTCTTTGCCTATAATTTCTTGTGTCCGTGACTTGCAGATGATAACCAAATTTTTTGAAGATTACCCAGAACATCGCCTCAAATTCTTTTCATTGCTTCGTGCCATCGCCAAACATTGTTTCCCTGCACTTATTCAATTGTCAAGTGAGGTTGGTGATGAGTTTCTCCTTTTTGCATATCTATTATAGCCATCCTTTAATTAAAAACATAAAAGAAATATTTCTTTAAATTTCTTTTCTAAGCTTTAATTTTAAGGCCCATAATGGATTATGTAATTCTGTTATTGTTTTGTTGGATGCTTGAAAGAGTTTCAAGGCAATTGTTGTTTATTACTAATTTTTGTTTTGCATGCATTTTAATCAGCAACTAAAGCTCGTTATGGATTCAATCATTTGGGCATTTCGGCATACAGAGAGGAATATTGCAGAAACCAGTTTAAATCTACTATTGGAGATGCTAAAAAGGTTTGCTAGTGCTGCGATTTTCCTTATTTGATAACTGTTGATATATGAGCAAGGTGCTGAGTTTTTGGTTTTGGTAACTTGGCAGGGTTCTGAATTTTGTAACTAGTTCTACCGAACATACTTTTTGACAATTGAGCAAGAAATTTTTGCTATCTTGACATACACATTTCAAAAACCTGGCTTCAAGTTGCATGTCTTGATTTTGCAGCAGCTGTTTTACCTGATTAAGTATCTTACTTTGCCTTTATTGCTTTGACTTTGGATCCAAGTTACTCTAATTTATTGGGTTATTTTCAGGTTGAGAGTGGTTTATTGACAGAGCCCGTGATGGATGCCGCTATGGTTCCATATCCACATCCAAATAATGGAATGTTTGTTCGCGAGTACACGATAAAACTTCTTAGTACGTCATTCCCTAATATGACTGCATCTGAGGGAATATACAACAGGTTCACATCCAATCAAATTATTGTTTTAAGGACGAATTGATAAAATTAGATTTATGCGGATTTCAGAGCACTCAATTCGTGAACGGGCTATTTGAGTCGAGAAATGATTTGTCATCGTTTAAGAATCACATGCGAGACTTTCTTGTTCAATCAAAAGAATTTTCAGCTCATGTAAAAGCTTGATAGAGAGGGTGAAAAATGGATCCTTCTTAGCTTCAACTTCATAGATTTTTGTCATCCACAAATGGAGTTTAAATTATGTAGATTAATAAATTTTTGTCTCTGTATGTGGTTTGTTTTGATGACCGAGCTGAACATTTGGCTGTACTTTTTGCAGGACAATAAAGATCTCTACGCAGAAGAGGCTGCTGCACAGAGGGAAAGAGAGCGACAAATGATGCTTTCAATCCCAGGGCTCATCGCCCCAAACGAGGTACAAGACGAGATGTTGGACTCGTAGATGTGGTTAATTTTGCCTTGGAAGCAAATTTCTTAAATTTGACATGGGAAGTTGTGCTTTTGGTTTTGACACCCATATCCCTGAATGTAAACAGACACCATTTTCGCCCTTTGTTACTCATCTTTTCTTGTAGCTTGCTACCTTTGCCAAAAATGGTGAATCAAGAAGTCGCCATAGCTCTCAAGTGTGGCTTTCGGAGATGCTGCCTTTATGCCAAGGAAGTTATGGATGTCATAGCCAAACATGAGTGGGAACCCTTTGTTCGGCATCCCAGTAATATCCGCGTCCCTCTAGTCAAGGAGTTTTATGCGCATCTCACAAGGCTCACTCAATCGAGCGTACATGTAAGGGGAGACCATATCAAATTTACTGTGGCCAAAGTTAACAAATTTTATGGCCTGAAAAATGTAGCCGACCAACACACTCCCTTTGCTGAGAACGCCGACCCACAAACCATCAAGGAAGTTGTCGAAGACCTTTGCTTTGCCGTTGGACACCTCCAACAAATTGGTCGAACGCACACGCCTGAAGCCGGAGGCTAAGCTGTGGAATCACTACATCAAAAATCAGGCCATGCCCACATCTCACACCTCAACCTCAACACCACCAAACTCCCGCTCTTGCACTCCATCCTTAACGGCTTGCCAATTGGTGTTGGGGAAATTATTGTGGACGGAGTATATGCTTGTGTGAAAAGGAAATTCAGCCCTTTGATTTTTCCCCAATTTAATTATCGCCTTGTGCCGAAAGAAAGAAGCCTTCGAGGACTCAGCTGTATATGAGATTGATGAGGGACGAAACTCAATCCGTCCAGCCCACAATCCAGGATTAAGGGGATTCGACGAGGATGCCCCAGCAGAAACACTGACTGGAGGAGCCAAAACTTTTGTTGCAGCAAGAATAGCCGGACTAGTCGCCTCCACTACCCACCTCACGGAAGATATGGACAGCTGCGCCAAGACTTGGCAACATTCTTCAAGTACGTCAAGGAAAGTGATGTGGTGATGAACTTCCACTTTAAGGAAATCTTGCTGCTTGTCAATGTCGATTTCCCAGCATTCCCCGCTGCCCTACTGGTACATAAGGACCCTTCTCCTGCTGCACATAAAACAACGACAACTTGCAAAACAACATACTAATGCCACAGCAAGTCCGCAGTTGAAAAAGAGAAAACGAACAGCTAAAGCCCCCAAGGCTCCACAACCTCCACCAACTGACGAGCCCATTGATTATCCTGTTACCATCGAGATTGACGATCATGACACGCCGGACAAAACCCCAACCCTTTCACCTGCTAGGGCTCCAAATCTGGCCTCCTCAACTAGAAGCCGCATCAAGTGCACTGCTGGCCGAGTTTAGAACACTCCTGTCGAGGAAAATGAGTCTGACACTAGTTCGAATAACCAGGAGGCACCAGCTGAACGAGTTTCCACTCCACCACCAGAACAAGAAGAAGATGACCCTCCCATTGCCTCGTTCAAATCAACGAGCATCACGCCGCCAATATAGCAAAAGCCAAAAAGTTATAGAGTTGACATAACGTAAGTTTATTCTTAAGTTGCTTTGCCTATAATTTCTTGTGTTCGTGACTTGCAGATGATAACCAAAATTTTTGAAGATTACCCAGAACATCGCCTCAAATTCTTTTCATTGCTTCGTGCCATCGCCAAACATTGTTTCTTTGCACTTATTCAATTGTCAAGTGAGGTTGGTGATGAGTTTCTCCTTTTTGCATATCTATTATAGCCATCCTTTAATTAAAAACATAAAAGTAATATTTCTTTAAATTTCTTTTCTAAGCTTTAATTTTAAGGCCCAGAATGGATTATGTAATTCTGTTATTGTTTTGTTGGATGCTTGAAAGAGTTTCAAGGCAATTGTTGTTTATTACTAATTTTTGTTTTGCATGCATCTTCATCAGCAACTAAAGCTCGTTATGGATTCAATCATTTGGGCATTTCGGCATACAGAGAGGAATATTGCAGAAACCAGTTTAAATCTACTATTGGAGATGCTAAAAAGGTTTGCTAGTGCTGCGATTTTCCTTATTTGATAACTGTTGATATATGAGCAAGGTGCTGAGTTTTTGGTTTTGGTAAATTGGCAGTTTTCTGAATTTTGTAACTAGTTCTACCGAACATACTTTTTGACAATTGAGCAAGAAATTTTTGCTATCTTGACATACACATTTCAAAAACCTGGCTTCAAGTTGCATGTCTTGATTTTGCAGCAGCTGTTTTACCTGATTAAGTATCTTACTTTGCCTTTATTGCTTTGACTTTGGATCCAAGTTACTCTAATTTATTGAGTTATTTTCAGGTTGAGAGTGGTTTATTGACAGAGCCCGTGATGGATGCCGCTATGGTTCCATATCCATATCCAAATAATGGAATGTTTGTTCGCGAGTACACGATAAAACTTTTTAGTACGTCATTCCCTAATATGACTGCATCTGAGGGAATATACAACAGGTTCACATCCAATCAAATTATTGTTTTAAGGACGAATTGATAAAATTAGATTTATGCGGATTTCAGGTCACTCAATTCGTGAACGGACTATTTGAGTCGAGAAATGATTTGTCAACGTTTAAGAATCACATTCGGGACTTTCTTGTTCAATCAAAAGAATTTTCAGCTCAGGTAAAAGCTTGATAGAGAGGGTGAAAAATGGATCCTTCTTAGCTTCAACTTAATAGATTTTTGTCATCCACAAATGGAGTTTAAATTATGTAGATTAATAAATTTCCGTCTCTGTATGTGGTTTGTTTTGCTGACCGAGCTGATCATTTGGCTGTACTTTTTGCAGGACAATAAAGATCTCTACGCAGAAGAGGCTGCTGCACAGAGGGAAAGAGAGCGACAAATGATGCTTTCAATCCCAGGGCTCATCGCCCCAAACGAGGTACAAGACGAGATGTTGGACTCGTAGATGTGGTTGATTTTGCCTTGGAAGCAAATTTCTTAAATTTGACATGGGAAGTTGTGCTTTTGGTTTTGACACCCATATCCCTGAATGTAAACAGACACCATTTTCGCCCTTTGTTACTCATCTTTTCTTGTAGCTTGCTACCTTTGCCAAATATGGTGAATCAAGAAGTTGCCATAGCTCTCAAGTGCGGCTTTCGGAGATGCTGCCTTTATGCCAAGGAAGTTATGGATGTCATAGCCAAACATGAGTGGGAACCCTTTCTTCGGCATCCCAGTAATATCCGCGTCCCTCTAGTCAAGGAGTTTTATGCGCATCTCACAAGTCTCACTCAATCGAACGTACATGTAAGGGGAGAACATATCAAATTTACTGCGGCCAAAGTTAACAAATTTTATGGCCTGAAAAATGTAGCCGACCAACACACTCCCTTTGCTGAGAACGCCGACCCACAAACCATCAAGGAAGTTGTCAAAGACCTTTGCTTTGCCGTTGGACGCCTCCAACAAATTGGTCGAACGCACACGCCTGAAGCCGGAGGCTAAGCTGTGGAATCAATACATCAAAAATCGGGCCATGCCCACATCTCACACCTCAACCTCAACACCACCAAACTCCCGCTCTTGCATTCCATCCTTAACGGCTTGCCAATTGGTGTTGGGGAAATTATTGTGGACGGAGTTTATGCTTGTGTGAAAAGGAAATTCAGCCCCTTGATTTTCCCCAATTTAATTATCGCCTTGTGCCGAAAGAAAGAAGCCTTCGAGGACTCAGCTGTAAATGAGATTGATGAGGGACGAAACTCAATCCTTCCAGCCTACAATCCAAGATTAAGGGGATTCGACGAGGATGCCCCAGCAGAAACACTGACTGGAGGAGCCAAAACTTTTGTTGCAGCAAGAATAGCCGGACTAGTCGCCTCCACTACCCACCTCACGGAAGGTATGGACAGCTGCGATAAGACTTGGCAACATTCTTCAAGTACGTCAAGAAAAGTGATGTGGTGATGAACTTCCACTTTAAGGAAATCTTACCGCTCGACAATGTCGATTTCCCAGCATTCCCCGCTGCCCTGCTGGTACATAAGGACCCTTCTCCTGCTGCACATAAAACAACGACAACTTGCAAAACTCCTGCAAAGACTCATCTTGCTTCCCAAAAACAGCCTACTAATGCCACAGCAAGTCCGCAGTTGAAAAAGAGAAAACGAACAGCTAAAGCCCCCAAGGCTCCACAACCTCCACCAGCTGACGAGCCCATTGATTATCCTGTTACCATCGAGATTGACGATGATGACACGCTGGACAAAACCCCAACCCTTTCACCTGCTAGGACTCCAAATCTGGCCTCCTCAACTAGAAGCCTCATCAAGTGCACTGCTAGCCAAGTTTAGAACACTCTTGTCGAGGAAAATGAGTCTAACACTAGTTCGACTAACCAGGAGGCACCAGCTGAACGAGTTTCCACTCCACCACCAGAACAAGAAGAAGATGACCCTCCAATTGCCTCGTTCAAATCAATGAGCATCACGCCGCCAATATAGCAAAAGCCAAAAAGTTGGAGAGTTGACATAACATAAGTTTATTCTTAAGTTGCTTTGCCTATAATTTCTTGTGTCCGTGACTTGCAGACGATAACCAAAATTTTTGAAGATTACCCAGAACATCGCCTCAAATTCTTTTCATTGCTTCGTGCCATCGCCACACATTGTTTCCCTGCACTTATTCAATTATCAAGTGAGGTTGGTGATGAGTTTCTCCTTTTTGCATATCTATTATAGCCATCCTTTAATTAAAAACATAAAAGAAATATTTCTTTAAATTTCTTTTCTAAGCATTAATTTTAAGGCCAAGAATGGATTATGTAATTCTGTTATTGTTTTGTTGGATGCTTGAAAGAGTTTCAAGGCAATTGTTGCTTATTACTAATTTTTGTTTTGCATGCATCTTCATCAGCAACTAAAGCTCGTTATGGATTCAATCATTTGGGCATTTCGGCATACAGAGAGGAATATTGCAGAAACCAGTTTAAATCTACTATTGCGAGATGCTAAAAAGGTTTGCTAGTGCTGCGATTTTCCTTATTTGATAACTGTTGATATATAAGCAAGGTGCTGTTCTACCTGATTAAGTATCTTACTTTGCCTTTATTGCTTTGACTTTGGATCCAAGTTACTCTAATTTATTGAGTTATTTTCAGGTTGAGAGCGGTTTAATGACAGAGCCCTTGTTGGATGCCGCTATGGTTCCATATCCATATCCAAATAAAGGAATGTTTGTTCGCGAGTACACAATAAAACTTCTTAGTACGTCATTCCCTAATATGACTGCATCTGAGGGAATATACAACAGGTTCACATCCAATCAAATTATTGTTTTAAGGACGAATCGATAAAATTAGATTTATGCGGATTTCAGGTCACTCAATTCGTGAACGGACTATTTGAGTCGAGAAATGATTTGTCAACGTTTAAGAATCACATGCAGGACTTTCTTGTTCAATCAAAAGAATTTTCAGCTCAGGTAAAAGCTTGATAGAGAGGGTGAAAAATGGATCATTCTTAGCTTCAACTTCATAGATTTTGGCCATCCACAAATGGAGTTTAAATTATGTAGATTAATAAATTTCTGTCTCTGTATGTGGTTTGTTTTGATGACCGATCTGATCATTTGGCTTTACTTTTTGCAGGACAATAAAGATCTCTACGCAGAAGAGGCTGCTGTACAGAGGGAAAAAAGCGACAAAGGATGCTTTCAATCCCAGGGCTCAATGCCCCAAACGAGGTACAAGACGAGATGTTGGACTCGTAGATGTGGTTGATTTTGCCTTGGAAGCAAATTTATTAAATTTGACATGGGAAGTTGTGCTTTTGGTTTTGACACCCATATCCCTGAATGTAAACATACACCATTTTCGCCCTTTGTTACTCATCTTTTCTTGTAGCTTGCTACCTTTGCCAAAAATGGTGAATCAAGAAGTCGCCATAGCTCTCAAGTGCGGCTTTCGGAGATGCTGCCTTTATGCCAAGGAAGTTATGGATGTCATAGCCAAACATGAGTGGGAACCCTTTGTTCGACATCCCAATAATATCCGTGTCCCTCTAGTCAAGGAGTTTTATGCGCATCTCACAAGTCTCACTCAATCGAGCGTACATGTAATGGGAGAACATTTCAAATTTACTGCGGCCAAAGTTAACAAATTTTATGGCCTGAAAAATGTAGCCGACCAACACACTCAATTTGCTAAGAACGCCGACCCACAAACCATCAAGGAAGTTGTCGAAGACCTTTGCTTTGCCGTTGGACGCCTCCAACAAATTGGTCGAACGCACACGCCTGAAGCCGGAGGCTAAGCTGTGGAATCACTACATCAAAAATTGGGCGATGCCCACATCTCACATCTCAGACCTCAACCTCAACACCACCAAACTCCCGCTCTTGCACTCCATCCTTAACGGCTTGCCAATTGGTGTTGGGGAAATTATTGTGGACGGAGTATATGCTTGTGTGAAAAGGAAATTCAGCCCCTTGATTTTCCCCAACTTAATTATCGCCTTGTGCCGAAAGCAGGAAGCCTTCGAGGACTCAGCTGTAAATGAGATTGATGAGGGACGAAACTCAATCCTTCCAGCCCACAATCCAGGATTAAGGGGATTCGACAAAGATGCCCCAGCAGAAACACTGATTGGAGGAGCCAAATCTTTTGTTGCAGCAAGAATAGCCGGACTAGTCGCCTCCACTAACCACCTCACGGAAGATATGGACAGCTGCGCCAAGACTTGGCAACATTCTTCAAGTACGTCAAGGAAAGTGATATGATGATGAACTTCCGCTCTAAGGAAATCTTACCGCTCGTCAATGTCGATTTCCCAGCATTCCCCGCTGCCCTGCTGGTACATAAGGACCCTTCTCCTGCTGCACATAAAACAACGACAACTTGCAAAACTCCTGCAAAGACTCAGCTTGCTTTTCAAAAACAACCTACTAATGCCACAACAAGTCCGCAGTTGAAAAAGAGAAAACGAACAGCTAAAGCCCCCAAGGCTCCACAACCTCCGCCAACTGACGAGCCCATTGATTATCCTGTTACAATCGAGATTGACGATGATGACACGCTGGACAAAACCCCAACCCTTTCACCTGCTAGGACTCCAAATCTGGCCTCCTCAACTAGAAGCCTCATCAAGTGCACTGTTGGCCAAGTTTAGAACACTCCTGTCGAAGAAAATGAGTCTGACACTAGTTCGACTAACCAGGAGGCACCAGCTGAACGAGTTTCCACTCCACCACAAGAACAAGAAGAAGATGGCCCTCCCATTGCCTCGTTCAAATCAACGAGCATCACGCCGCCAATATAGTAAAAGCCAAAAAGTTGGAGAGTTGACATAATGTAAGTTTATTCTTAAGTTGCTTTGCCTATAATTTCTTGTGTTCGTGACTTGCAGATGATAACCAAAAATTTTGAAGATTACCCAGAACATCGCCTCAAATTCTTTTCATTGCTTCGTGCCATCGCCACACATTGTTTCCCTGCACTTATTCAATAGTCAAGTGAGGTTGGTGATGAATTTCTCCTTTTTGCATATCTATTATAGCCATCCTTTAATTAAAAACATAAAAGATATATTTCTTTAAATTTCTTTTCTAAGCTTTAATTTTAAGGCCAAGAATGGAATATGTAATTCTGTTATTGTTTTGTTGGATGCTTGAAAGAGTTTCAAGGCAATTTTTGTTTATTACTAATTTTTGTTTTGCATGCATCTTTATCAGCAACTAAAGCTCGTTATGGATTCAATCATTTGGGCATTTCAGCATACAGAGAGGAATATTGGAGAAACTAGTTTAAATCTACTATTGGAGATGCTAAAAAGGTTTGCTAGTGCTGCGATTTTCCTTATTTGATAACTGTTGATATATGAGCAAGGTGCTGAGTTTTTGGTTTTGGTAACTTGGCAGGGTTCTGAATTTTGTAACTAGTTCTACCGAACATACTTTTTGACAATTGAGCAAGAAATTTTTGCTATCTTGACATACACATTTCAAAAACCTGGCTTCAAGTTGCATGTCTTGATTTTGCAGCAGCTGTTCTACCTGATTAAGTATCTTACTTTGCCTTTATTGCTTTGACTTTGGATCCAAGTTACTCTAATTTATTGAGTTATTTTCAAGTTGAGAGTGGTTTATTGACAGAGCCCTTGTTGGATGCCGCTATGGTTCAATATCCATATCCAAATAATGGAATGTTTGTTCGCGAGTACACGATAAAACTTCTTAGTACGCCATTCCCTAATATGACTGCATCTGAGGGAATATACAACAGGTTCACATCCAATCAAATTATTATTATAAGGACGAATTGATAAAATTAGATTTATGCGGATTTCAGGTCACTCAATTCGTGAACTATTTGAGTCGAGAAATGATTTGTCAATGTTTAAAAATCACATGCAGGACTTTCTTGTTCAATCAAAAGGATTTTTAGCTCAGGTAAAAGCTTGATAGAGAGGGTGAAAAATGGATCCTTCTTAGCTTCAACTTCATAGATTTTTGTCATCCACAAATGGAGTTTAAATTATGTAGATTAATAAATTTTCGTCTCTGTATAAGGTTAGTTTTGATGACTGAGCTGATCATTTGGCTATACTTTTTGCAGGACAATAAAGATTTGTACGCAGAAGAGGCTGTTGTACAGAGGGAAAGAGAGCGACAAAGGATGCTTTCAATCCCAGGGCTCATCGCCCCCAACGAGGTACAAGACGAGATGTTGGACTCGTAGATGTGGTTGATTTTACCTTGGAAGCAAATTTCTTAAATTTGACATGGGAAGTTGTGCTTTTGGTTTTAACACCCATATCCCTGAATGTAAACAGACACCATTTTCGCCCTTTGTTACTCATCTTTTCTTGTAGCTTGCTACCTTTGCCAAAAATGGTGAATCAAGAAGTCGCCATAGCTCTCAATTGCGGCTTTCGGAGATGCTGCCTTTATGTAAAGGAAGTTATGGATGTCATAGCCAAGCATGAGTGGGAACCCTTTGTTCGGCATCCCAGTAATATCCGCGTCCCTCTAGTCAAGGAGTTTTATGCGCATCTCACAAGTCTCACTCAATCGAGCGTATATGAAAGGGGAGAACAGATCAAATTTACTGCGGCCAAAGTTAACAAATTTTATGGCCTGAAAACTGTAGCCGACCAACACACTCCCTTTGCTGAGAACGCCGACCCACGAACCATCAAGGAATTTGTCGAAGACCTTTGTTTTGCCGTTGGACGCCTCCAACAAATTGGTCGAACGCACATGCCTCAAGCCGGAGGCTAAGCTGTGGAATCACTACATCAAAAATCGGGCCATGCCCACATCTCACACCTCAACCTCAACACCACCAAACTCCCGCTCTTGCACTCCATCCTTAACGGCTTGCCAATTGGTGTTGGGGAAATTATTGTGGACGGAGTATATGCTTGTATGAAAAGGAAATTCAGCCCCTTGATTTTCCCCAATTTAATTATCCCCTTGTGCCGAAAGAAAGAAGCCTTCGAGGACTCAGCTGTAAATGAGATTGATGAGGGACGAAAATCAATCCTTCCAACCCACAATCCAGGATTAAGGGGATTCGACGAGGATGCCCCAGCAGAAACACTGACTGGAGGAGCCAAAACTTTTGTTGCAGCAAGAATAGCCGGACTAGCCGCCTCCACTACCCACCTCACGGAAGATATGGACAACTGCGCCAGGACTTGGCAACATTCTTCAAGTACGTCAAGGAAAGTGATGTGGTGATGAACTTACACTTTAAGGAAATCTTATCGCTCGTCAATGTCGATTTCCAAGCATTCCCCGCTGCCCTGCTGGTACATAAGGACCCTTCTCCTGCTGCACATAAAACGACAACTTGCAAAACTCCTGCAAAGACTCAGCTTGCTTCCCAAAAACAACCTACTAATGCCACAGCAAGTCCGCAGTTGAAAAAGAGAAAACGAACAGCTAAAGCCCCCAAGGCTCCACAACCTCCACCAACTGACGAGCCCATTGATTATCCTGTTACCATCGATATTGACGATGATGACACGCTGGACAAAACCCCAACCCTTTCACCTGCTAGGACTCCAAATCTGGCCTCCTCAACTAGAAGCCTCATCAAGTGCACTGCTGGCCAAGTTTAGAACACTCCTGTCGAGGAAAATGAGTCTGACACTAGTTCGACTAACCAGGAGGCACCAACTGAACGAGTTTCCACTCCACCACAAGAACAAGAAGAAGATGGCCCTCCCATTGCCTCATTCAAATCAACGAGCATCACGCCGCCAATATAGTAAAAGCCAAAAAGTTGGAGAGTTGACATAACGTAAGTTTATTCTTAAGTTGCTTTGCCTATAATTTCTTGTGTCCGTGACTTGCAGATGATAACCAAAAATTTTAAAGATTACCCATAACATCGCCTCAAATTCTTTTCATTGCTTCGTGCCATCGCCACACATTGTTTCCCTGCACTTATTCAATTTTCAAGTGAGGTTGGTGATGAGTTTCTCCTTTTTGCAGATCTATTATAGCCATCCAATAATTAAAAACATAAAAGAAATATTTCTTTAAATTTCTTTTCTATGCTTTAATTTTAAGGCCAAGAATGGATTATGTAATTCTGTTATTGTTTTGTTGGATGCTTGAAAGAGTTTCAAGGCAATTGTTGCTTATTACTAATTTTTGTTTTGCATGCATCTTCATCAGCAACTAAAGCTCGTTATGGATTCAATCATTTGGGCATTTCGGCATACAGATAGGAATATTGCAGAAACCAGTTTAAATCTACTATTGGAGATGCTAAAAAGGTTTGCTAGTGCTGCGATTTTCCTTATTTAATAACTGTTGATATATGAGCAAGGTGCTGAGTTTTTGGTTTTGGTAACTTGGCAGGTTTCTGAATTTTGTAACTAGTTCTACCGAACATACTTTTTGACAATTGAGCAAGAAATTTTTTTCTATCTTGACATACACATTTCAAAAACCTGGCTTCAAGTTGAATGTCTTGATTTTGCAGCAGCTGTTCTACCTGATTAAGTATCTTACTTTGCCTTTATTGCTTTGACTTTGGATCCAAGTTACTCTAATTTATTGTGTTATTTTCAGGTTGAGAGCGGTTAAATGACAGAGCCCTTGTTGGATGCCGCTATGGTTCCATATCCATATCCAAATAATGGAATGTTTGTTCGCGAGTACACGATAAAACTTCATAGTACGTCATTCCCTAATATGACTGCATCTGAGGGAATATACAACAGGTTCACATCCAATCAAATTATTGTTTTAAGGACGAATTGATAAAATTAGATTTATGCGGATTTCAGGTCACTCAATTCGTGAACGGACTATTTGAGTCGAGAAATGATTTGTCAACGTTTAAGAATCACATGCGGGACTTTCTTGTTCAATCAAAAGAATTTTCAGCTCAGGTAAAAGCTAGATAGAGAGGGTGAAAAATGGATCCTTCTTAGCTTCAACTTCATAGATTTTTGTCATCCACAAATGGAGTTTAAATTATGTAGATTAAAAAATTTCCGTCTCTGTATGTGGTTTGTTTTGATGACCGAGCTGATCATTTGGTTGTACTTTTTGCAGGACAATAAAGATCTCTACGCAGAAGAGGCTGCTGTACAGAGGGAAATAGAGCGACAAAGGATGCTTTCAATCCTAGGGCTCATCGCCCCAAACGAGGTACAAGACGAGATTTGGACTCGTATATGTGGTTGATTTTGCCTTGGAAGCAAATTTCTTAAATTTGACATGGGAAGTTGTTCTTTTGGTTTTGACACCCATATCCCTGAATGTAAACAGACACCATTTTCGCCCTTTGTTACTCATCTTTTCTTGTAGCTTGCTACCTTTGCCAAAAATGGTGAATCAAGAAGTCGCCATAGCTCTCAAGTGCGGCTTTCGGAGATGCTGCCTTTATGTCGAGGAAGTTATGGATGTCATAGCCAAACATGAGTGGGAACCCTTTGTTCGGCATCCCAGTAATATCCGCGTCCCTCTAGTCAAGGAGTTTTATGCGCATCTCACAAGTCTCACTCAATCGAGCGTATATGAAAGGGGAGAACAGATCAAATTTACTGCGGCCAAAGTTAACAAATTTTATGGCTTGAAAACTGTAGCCGACCAACACACCCCCTTTGTTGAGAACGCCGACCCGCAAACCATCAAGGAAGTTGTCGAAGACCTTTGCTTTGCCGTTGGACACCTCCAACAAATTGGTCGAACGCACAAGCCTCAAGCCGGAGGCTAAGCTGTGGAATCACTACATCAAAAATCAGGCTATGCCCACATCTCAAACCTCAACCTCAACACCACCAAACTCTCGCTCTTGCACTCCATCCTTAACGGCTTGCCAATTGGTGTTGGGGAAATTATTGTGGATGGAGTATATGCTTGTGTGAAAAGGAAATTCAGGCCCTTGATTTTCCCCAATTTAATTATCACCTTGTGTCGAAAGAAAGAAGCCTTCGAGGACTCAGCTGTAAATGAGATTGATGAGGGACGAAACTCAATCCTTCCAGCCCACAATCCAGGATTAAGGGGATTCGACGAGGATGCCCCAGCAGAAACACTGACTGGAGGAGCCAAAACTTTTGTTGCAGCAAGAATAACCGGACTAGTCGCCTCCACTACCCACCTCACGGAAGATATGGAAGGCTGCGCCAAGACTTGGCAACATTCTTCTAGTACGCCAAGGAAAGTGATGTGGTGATGAACTTCCACTTTAAGGAAATCTTACCGCTCGTCAATGTCGATTTCCCAACATTCCCCGCTGCACTGCTGGTACATAAGGACCCTTCTCCTGCTGCACATAAAACAACGACAACTTGCAAAACTCCTGCAAAAACTCAGCTTGCTTCCCAAAAACAGCCTACTAATGCCACAACAAGTCCGCAGTTGAAAAAGAGAAAACGAACAGCTAAAGCCCCCAAGGCTCCACAACCTCCACAAACTGACGAACCCATTGATTATCATGTTACCATCGAGATTGACGATGATGACATGCTGGACAAAACCCTAACCCTTTCACCTGATAGGACTCCAAATCTGGCCTCCTCAACTAGAAGCCACATCAAGTGCACTGCAGGCCGAGTTTAGAACACTCATGTCGAGGAAAATGAGTCTGACACTAGTTCGACTAACCAGGAGGCACTAGCTGAACGATTTTCCACTCCACAACCAGAACAAGAAGAAGATGACCTTCCCATTGCCTCGTTCAAATCAACGAGCATCACGCCGCCAATATAGCAAAAGCCAAAAAGTTGGAGAGTTGACATAACGTAAGTTTATTCTTAAGTTGCTTTGCCTATAATTTCTTGTGTCCGTGACTTGCAGATGATAACCAAAAATTTTGAAGATTACCCATAACATCGCCTCAAATTCTTTTCATTGCTTCGTGCCATCGCCACACATTGTTTCCCTGCACTTAGTCAATTATCAAGTGAGGTTGGTGATGAGTTTCTCCTTTTTGCAGATCTATTATAGCCATCCTTTAATTAAAAACATAAAAGAAATATTTCTTTAAATTTCTTTTCTAAGCTTTAATTTTAAGGCCAAGAATGTATTATGTAATTCTGTTATTGTTTTGTTGGATGCTTGAAAGAGTTTCAAGGCAATTGTTGTTTATTACTAATTTTTGTTTTACATGCATCTTCATCAGCAACTAAAGCTCGTTATGGATTCAATCATTTGGGCATTTCGGCATACAGAGAGGAATATTGCAGAAACCAGTTTAAATCTACTATTGGAGATGCTAAAAAGGTTTGCTAGTGCAGCGATTTTCCTTATTTGATAATTGTTGATATATGAGCAAGGTGCTGAGTTTTTGGTTTTGGTAACTTGGCATGGTTCTGAATTTTGTAACTAGTTCTACCGAACATACTTTTTGACAATTGAGCAAGAAATTTTTGCTATCTTGACATACACATTTCAAAAACGTGGCTTCAAGTTGCATATCTTGATTTTGCAGCAGTTGTTCTACCTGATTAAGTATCTTACTTTGCCTTTATTGCTTTGACTTTGGATCCAAGTTACTCTAATTTATTGAGTTATTTTCAGGTTGAGAGTGGTTTATTGACAGAGTCCTTGTTGGATGCCGCTATGGTTCCATATCCATATCCAAATAATGGAATGTTTGTTCGCGAGTACACGATAAAACTTCTTAGTACGTCATGCCCTAATATGACTGCATCTAAGGGAATATACAACAGGTTCACATCCAATCAAATTATTGTTTTAAAGACGAATGGATAAAATTAGATTTATGCGGATTTCAGGTAACTCAATTCGTGAACGGACTATTTGAGTCGAGAAATGCGGGACTTTCTTGTTCAATCAAAAGAATTTTCAGCTCAGGTAAAAGCTTGATAGAGAGGGTGAAAATGGATCCTTCTTAGCTTCAACTTCATAGATTTTTGTCATCCACAAATGGAGTTCAAATTATGTAGATTAATAAATTTTCGTCTCTGTATGTGGTTTGTTTTGATGACCGAGCTGATCATTTGGCTGTACTTTTTGCAGGACAATAAAGATCTCTACGCAGAAGAGGCGGCTGTACAGAGGGAAAGAGAGCGACAAAGGATGCTTTCAATCCCAGGGCTCATCGCCCCAAACGAGGTACAAGACGAGATGTTGGACTCGTATATGTGGTTGATTTTGCCTTGGATGCAAATTTCTTAAATTTGACATGGGAAGTTGTGTTTTTGGTTTTGACACCCATATCCCTGAATGTAAACAGACACCATTTTCGCCCTTTGTTACTTATCTTTTCTTGTAGCTTGCTACCTTTGCCAAAAATGGTGAATCAAGAATTCGCCATAGCTCTCAAGTGCGGCTTTCAGAGATGCTGCCTTTATGCCAAAGAAGTTATGGATGTCATAGCCAAACATGAGTGGGAACCCTTTGTTCGACATCCCAGTAATATCCGCGTCCCTCTAGTCAAGGAGTTTTATGCGCATCTCACAAGTCTCACTCAATCGAGCGTACATGTAAGGGAAGAACATATCAAATTTACTGCGGCCAAAGTTAACAAATTTTATGGCCTGAAAAATGTAGCCGACCAACACACTCCCTTTGCTGAGAACGCCGACCTACAAACCATCAAGGAAGTTGTCGAAGACATTTGCTTTGCCGTTGGACGCCTCCAACAAATTGGTCGAACACACACGCCTCAAGCCGGAGGCTAAGCTGTGGAATCACTACATCAAAAATCGGGCCATGCCCACATCTCACACCTCAACCTCAACACCACCAAACTCCCGCTCTTGCACTCCATCCTTAACGGCTTGCCAATTGGTGTTGGGGAAATTATTGTGGACGGAGTATATGCTTGTGTGAAAAGGAAATTCAGCCCCTTGATTTTCCCCAATTTAATTATCGCCTTGTGCCGAAAGAAAGAAGCCTTCGAGGACTCAGCTGTAAATGAGATTGATGAGGGACGAAACTCAATCCTTCCAGCCCACAATCCAGGATTAAGGGGATTCGACGAGGATGCCCTAGCAGAAACACTGACTGGAGGAGCCAAAACTTTTGTTGCAGCAAGAATAGCCGGACTAGTCGCCTCCACTACCCACCTCACGGAAGATATGGACAGCTGCGCCAGGACTTGGCAACATTCTTCAAGTACGTCAAGGAAAGTGATGTGGTGATGAACTTCCACTTTAAGGAAATCATACCGCTCGTCAATGTCGATTTCAAAGCATTCCCCGCTGCCCTTCTGGTACATAAGGTCCCTTCTCCTGCTGCACATAAAACAATGACAACTTGCAAAACTCCTGCAAATACTCCGCTTGCTTCCCAAAAACAGCCTACTAATGCCACTGCAAGTCCGCAGTTGAAAAAGAGAAAACGAACAGCTAAAGCCCCCAAGGCTCCACAACCTCTACCAACTGACGAGCCCATTGATTATCCTGTTACCATCGAGATTGACGATGATGACACGCTGGACAAAACCCCAACCCTTTCACCTGTTAGGACTCCAAATCTCGCCTCCTCAACTAGAAGCCTCATCAACTGCACTGCTGGCCGAGTTTAGAACACTCTTGTCTAGGAAAATGAGTCCGACACTAGTTCGACTAACTAGGAGGCACCAGCTAAACGAGTTTCCACTCTACCACCAGAACAAGAAGAAGATGACCCTCCCATTGCCTCGTTCAAATCAACGAGCATCACGCCTCCAATATAGCAAAAGCCAAAAAGTTGGAGAGTTGACATAACGTAAGTTTATTCTTAAGTTGCTTTGCCTATAATTTCTTGTGTCCGTGACTTGCAGATGATAACCAAAATTTTTGAAGATTACCCAGAACATCGCCTCAAATTCTTTTCATTGCTTCGTGCCATCGCCACACATTGTTTCCCTCACTTATTCAATTGTCAAGTGAGGTTGGTGATGAGTTTCTCCTTTTTGCATATCTATTTAGCCATCCTTTAATTAAAAACATGATATATTTCTTTAAATTTCTTTTCTAAGCTTTAATTTTAAGGCCAATAATGGATTATGTAATTCTGTTATTGTTTTGTTGGATGCTTGAAAGAATTTCAAGGCAATTGTTGTTTATTAATAATTTTTGTTTTGCATGCATCTTCATCAGCAACTAAAGCTCGTTATGGATTCAATCATTTGGGCATTTCGGCATACAAAGAGGAATATTGCAGAAACCAGTATAAATCTACTATTGGAGATGCTAAAAAGGTTTGCCAGTGCTGCGATTTTCCTTATTTGATAACTGTTGATATATGAGCAAGGTGCTGGGTCTTTGGTTTTGGTAACTTGGCAGGGTTCTGAATTTTGTAACTAGTTCTACCGAACATACTTTTTGACAATTGAGGAAGAAATTTTTGCTATCTTGACATACACATTTCAAAAACCTGGCTTCAAGTTGCATGTCTTGATTTTGCAGCAGCTGTTCTACCTGATTAAGTATCTTACTTTGCCTTTATTGCTTTGACTTTGGATCCAAGTTACTCTAATTTATTGAGTTATTTTCAGCTTGAGAGTGGTTTTTTGACAGAGCCCTTGTTGGATGCCGCTATGGTTCCATATCCATATCC
The DNA here is from genome assembly GCA_958450335.1 of Hibiscus tridactylites. Taxonomy (NCBI): domain Eukaryota; kingdom Viridiplantae; phylum Streptophyta; class Magnoliopsida; order Malvales; family Malvaceae; genus Hibiscus; species Hibiscus tridactylites. The sequence goes on from OY288275.1 coordinate 61,848,102, forward strand.
AAATAATGGAATGTTTGTTAGCGAGTACACGATAAAACTTCTTAGTATGCCATTCCCTAATATGACTGCATCTGAGGGAAAATAGAACAGGTTCACATCCAATCAAATTATTGTTTTAAGGACGAATTGATAAAATTAGATTTATGCGGATTTGAGGTCACTCAATTCGTGAACGGGCTATTTGAGTCGAGAAACGATTTGTCAACGTTTAAGAATCACATGCGGGACTTTCTTGTTCAATAAAAAGAATTTTCAGCTCGGGTAAAAGCTTGATAGAGAGGGTGAAAAATGATCCTTCTTAGCTTCAACTTAATAGATTTTTGTCATCCACAAATGGAGTTTAAATTATTTAGATTAATAAATTTCTTTCTCTGTATGTGGTTTGTTTTGATGACTGAGCTGATCATTTGGCTGTACTTTTTGCAGGACAATAAAGATCTCTACACAGAAGAGGATACTGTACAGAGGGAAAGAGAGCGACAAAGGATGCTTTCAATCCCAGGGCTCATCGCCCCAAACGAGGTACAAGACGAGATGTTGAACTCGTAGATGAGGTTGATTTTGCCTTGGAAGCAAACTTCTTAAATTTGACATGGGAAGTTGTGCTTTTGGTTTTGACACCCATATCCCTGAATGTAAACATACACCATTTTTGCCCTTTATTTCTCATCTTTTCTTGTAGCTTGCTACCTTTGCCAAAAATGGTGAATCAAGAAGTCGCCATAGCTCTCAAGTGCGGCTTTCGGAGATGCTGCCTTTATGCCAAGGAAGTTATGGATGTCATAGCCAAACATGAGTGGGAACCCTTTCTACGACATCCCAGTAATATTCGCGTCCCTCTAGTCAAGGAGTTTTATGCGCATCTCACAAGTCTCACTCAATCGAGCGTACATGTAAGGGGAGAACATATCAAATTTACTGCAGCCAAAGTTAACAAATTTTATGGCCTGAAAAATGTAGCCGACCAACACAGTCCCTTTGCTGAGAACGCCGACCCACAAACCATCAAGGAAGTTGTCGAAGACCTTTGCTTTACCGTTGGAAGCCTCCAAAAAATTGATTGAACGCACACGCCTCAAGCCGGAGGCTAAGCTGTGGAATCACTGAATCAAAAATCGGGCCATGCCCACATCTCACACCTCAACCTCAACACCACCAAACTCCCGCTCTTGCACTCCATCCTTAACGGCTTGTCAATTGGTGTTGGGGAAATTATTGTGGACGGAGTATATGCTTGTGTGAAAAGGAAATTCAGCCCCTTGATTTTCCCCAATTTAATTATCGCCTTGTGGCGAAAGAAAGAAGCCTTCGAGGACTCAGCTGTATATGAGATTGATGAGGGACGAAACTCAATCCTTCCAGCCCACAATCCAGGATTAAGGGGATTCGACGAGGATGCCCCAGCAGAAACACTGACTGAGGAGCCAAAACTTTTGTTGCAGCAAGAATAGCCGGACTAGTCGCCTCCACTACCCACCTCACAGAAGATATGGACAGCTGCGCCAAGACTTGGCAACTTTCTTCAAGTACATCAAGGAAAGTGATGTGGTGATGAACTTCCAGTTTAAGGAAATCTTACCGCTCGTCAATGTCGATTTCCCAGCATTCCCCGCTGCCCTGCTGGTACATAAGGACCCTTCTCATGCTGCACATAAAACAATGACAACTTGCAAAACTCCTGCAAAGACTCAGCTTGCTTCCCAAAAACAGCCTTCTAATGCCACAACAAATCCGCAGTTGAAAAGGAGAAAACGAACAGCTAAAGCCCCCAAGGCTCCACAACCTCCACCAACTGACGAGCCCATTGATTATCCTGTTACCATCGAGATTGACGATGATTTCACGCTGGACAAAACCCCAACCCTTTCACCTGCTAGGACTCCAAATCTGGCCTCCTCAACTAGAAGCCGCATCAAGTGCACTCATGGCCGAGTTTAGAACACTCATGTCGAGGAAAATGAGTCCGACACTAGTTCGACTAACCAGGAGGCACCAGCTGAACGAGTTTCCACTCCACCACCAGAACAAGAAGAAGATGACTCTCCCATTGCCTCGTTCAAATCAACGAGCATCACGCCGCCAATATAGCAAAAGCCAAAAAGTTGGAGAGTTGACATAACGTAAGTTTATTCTTAAGTTGCTTTGCCTATAATTTCTTGTGTCCGTGACTTGCAGATGATAACCAAAAATTTTGAAGATTACCCAGAACATCGCCTCAAATTCTTTTCATTGCTTTGTGCCATCGCCACACATTGTTTCCCTGCACTTATTCAATTGTCAAGTGAGGTTGGTGATGAGTTTCTCCTTTTTGCAGATCTATTATAGCCATCCTTTAATTAAAAACATAAAAACATGAAATATTTCTTTAAATTTCTTCTATAAGCTTTAATTTTAGGCCAAGAATGGATTATGTAATTCGGTTATTGTTTTGTTGGATGCTTAAAAGAGTTTCAAGGCAATTGTTGTTTATTACTAATTTTTGTTTTGCATGCATCTTCATTAGCAACTAAAGCTCGTTATGGATTCAATCATTTGGGCATTTCGGCATACAGAGAGGAATACTGCAGAAACCAGTTTAAATCTACTATTGGAGATGCTAAAAAGGTTTGCTAGTGCTGCGATTTTCCTTATTTGACAACTGTTGATATATGAGCAAGGTGCTGAGTTTTTGGTTTTGGTAACTTGGCAGGGTTCTGAATTTTGTAACTTGTTCTACCGAACATACTTTTTGACAATTGAGCAAGAAATTTTTGCTATCTTGACATACACATTTCAAAAACCTGGCTTCAAGTTGCATGTCTTGATTTTGCAATAGTTGTTCTACCTGATTAAGTATCTTACTTTGCCTTTATTGCTTTGACTTTGGATCCAAGTTACTCTAATTTATTGAGTTATTTTCAGGTTGAGAGTGGTTTATTGACAGAGCCCTTGTTGGATGCCGCTATGGTTCCATATCCATATCCAAATAATGGAATGTTTGTTCGCGAGTACATGATAAAACTTCTTAGTACGTCATTCCCTAATATGACTGCATCTAAGGGAATATACAACAGGTTCACATCCAATCAAATTATTGTTTTAAGGATGAATTGATAAAATTAGATTTATGCGGATTTTGGGTCACTCAATTCGTGAACGGACTATTTGAGTCGAGAAATGATTTGTCAACATTTAAGAATCACATGCGAGACTTTCTTATTCAATCAAAAGAATTTTCAGCTCAGGTAAAAGCTTGATAGAGAGGGTGAAAAAAGGATCCTTCTTAGCTTCAACTTCATAGATTTTTGTCATCCACAAATGGAGTTTAAATTATGTAGATTAATAAATTTTCGTCTCTGTATGTGGTTTGTTTTGGTGACTGAGTTGATCATTCGGCTGTACTTTTTGCATGACAATAAAGATCTCTTCGCGGAAGAGGCTGCTGTACAGAGGGAAAGAGAGCGACAAAGGATGCTTTCAATCCCAGGGCTCATTGCCCCAAACGAGGTACAAGACGAGATGTTGGACTCGTAGATGTGGTTGATTTTGCCTTGGAAGCAAATTTCTTAAATTTGACATGGGAAGTTGTGCTTTTGGTTTAACACCCATATCCCTGAATGTAAACATACACCATTTTCGCACTTTGTTACTCATCTTTTCTTGTAGCTTGCTACCTTTGCCAAAAATGGTGAATCAAGAAGTTGTCATAGCTCTCAAGTGCGGCTTTCGGAGATGCTGCCTTTATGCCAAGGAAGTTATGGATGTCATAGCCAAACATGAGTGGGAACCCTTTGTTCGGCATCCCAGTAATATACGCGTCCCTCTAGTCAAGGAGTTTTATGCACATCTCACAAGTCTCACTCAATCGAGCGTACATGTAAGGGGAGAACATATCAAATTTACTGCGGCCAAAGTTAACAAATTTTATGGCTTGAAAAATGTAGCCGACCAACACACTCCCTTTGCTGAGAACGCCGACCCACAAACCATCAAGGAAGTTGTCGAAGACCTTTGCTTTGCCGTTGGACGTCTCCAACAAATTGGTCGAACACACACGCCTCAAGCCGGAGGCTAAGCTGTGGAATCACTACATCAAAAATCGGGCCATGCCCACATCTCACATCTCACACCTCAACCTCAACACTACCAAACTCCCGCTCTTGCACTCCATCCTTAACGGCTTGCCAATTGGTGTTGGGGAAATTATTGTGGACGGAGTATATGCTTGTGTGAAAAGTAAATTCAGCCCCTTGATTTTCCCCAATTTAATTATCGCTTTGTGCCGAAAGAAAGAAGCCTTCGAGGACTCAGCTGTAAATGAGATTGATGAGGGACGAAACTCAATCCTTCTAGCCCACATTCCAGGATTAAGGGGATTCGACGAGGATGCCCCAACAAAAACACTGACTGGAGGAGCCAAAACTTGTGTTGTAGCAAGAATAGCCGGACTAGTCGCTTCCACTACCCACCTCACAGATGATATGGGCAGCTGCGCCAAGACTTGGCAACATTCTTCAAGTACGTCAAGGAAAGTGATGTGGTGATGAACTTCCACTTTAAGGAAATCTTACCGCTCGTCAATGTCGATTTCCCAGCATTCCCCGCTGCCCTACTGGTACATAAGGACCCTTCTCCTGCTGCACATAAAACAACGACAACTTGCAAAACTCCTGCAAAGACTCAACTTGCTTCCCAAAAACAGCCTACTAATGCCACAGCAAGTCCGCAGTTGAAAAAGAGAAAACGAACAACTAAAGCTCCCAAGGCTCCACAACCACCTCCAACTGACGAGCCCATTGATTATCATGTTACCATCGAGATTGACGATGATGACACGCTGGACAAAACCCCAACCCTTTCACCTGCTAGGACTCCAAATCTTGCCTCCTCAACTAGAAGCCGCATCAAGTGCACTGTTGGCCGAGTTTAGAACACTCCTGTCGAGGAAAATGAGTCTGAAACTAGTTCGACTAACCAAGAGGCACCAGCTGAACGAGTTTCCACTCCACCACCAGAACAAGAAGAAGATGACCCTCCCATTGCCTCGTTCAAATCAACGAGCATCACGTCGCCAATATAGCAAAAGCCAAAAAGTTGGAGAGTTGACATAACATAAGTTTATTCTTAAGTTACTTTGCCTATAATTTCTTGTGTCTGTGACTTGCAGATGATAACCAAAAATTTTGAAGATTACCCAGAACATCGCCTCAAATTCTTTTCATTGCTTCGTGCCATCGCTACACATTGTTTCCCTGCACTTATTCAATTGTCAAGTGAGGTTGGTGATGAGTTTCTCCTTTTTGTAGATCTATTATAGCCATCCTTTAATTAAAAACATAAAAACATGAAATTTCTTTTATAAGCTTTAATTTTAAGGCCAAGAATGGATTATGTAATTCGGTTATTGTTTTGTTGGATGCTTGAAAGAGTTTCAAGGCAATTGTTGTTTATTACTAATTTTTGTTTTGCATGCATCTTCATTAGCAACTAAAGCTCGTTATGGATTCAATCATTTGGGCATTTCGGCATACAGAGAGGAATACTGCAGAAACCAGTTTAAATCTACTATTGGAGATGCTAAAAAGGTTTGCTAGTGCTGCGATTTTCCTTATTTGACAACTGTTGATATATGAGCAAGGTGCTGAGTTTTTGGTTTTGGTAACTTGGCAGGGTTCTGAATTTTGTAACTAGTTCTACCGAACATACTTTTTGACAATTGAGGAAGAAATTTTTGCTATCTTGACATACACATTTCAAAAACCTGGCTTCAAGTTGCATGTCTTGATTTTGCAGCAGCTGTTCTACCTGATTAAGTATCTTACTTTGCCTTTATTGCTTTGACTTTGGATCCAAGTTACTCTAATTTATTGAGTTATTTTCAGGTTGAGAGTGGTTTATTGACAGAGCCCTTGTTGGATGCCGATATGGTTCCATATCCATATCCAAATAATGGAATGTTTGTTCGCGAGTACATGATAAAACTTCTTAGTACGTCATTCCCTAATATGACTGCATCTGAGGGAATATACAACAGGTTCACATCCAATCAAATTATTGTTATAAGGATGAATTGATAAAATTAGATTTATGCGGATTTCGGGTCACTCAATTCGTGAACGGACTATTTGAGTCGAGAAATGATTTGTCAACGTTTAAGAATCACATGCGGGACTTTCTTGTTCAATCAAAAGAATTTTCAGCTCAGGTAAAAGCTTGATAGAGAGGGTGAAAAAAGGTTCCTTCTTAGCTTCAACTTCATAGATTTTTGTCATCCACAAATGGAGTTTAAATTATGTAGATTAATAAATTTCCGTCTCTGTATGTTGTTTGTTTTGATGACCGAGCTGATCATTTGGCTGTACTTTTTGCAGGATAATAAAGATCTCTACGCAGAAGAGGCTGCTGTACAGAGGGAAAGAGAGCGACAAAGGATGCTTTCAATCCCAGGGCTCATCGCCCCAAACGAGGTACAAGACGAGATGTTGGACTTGTAGATGTGGTTGATTTTGCCTTGGAAGCAAATTTCATAAATTTTACATGGGAAGTTGTGCTTTTGGTTTTGACACCCATATCCCTGAATGTAAACAGACACCATTTTAGTGGTGAATCGGTGATAGCTATAGAAAATATTCAAATCCATGCTCTCTAATGTAGCATTGAAGTTATAACAAATGTAATTTCTAGCAATATATTTCTGTATGCTTTCAAGCATGTGGACTCTCCCAAATGTACTGTGGGAATTTCCTTGGCTTTCTATAAGCAGTGGCATTGATTAAATTTCCCATGATATTGTTATTTTTTGCTTGCATTGTAATTGTGTGCATATGCCTTCATCTACATGATTTACGCCGTTTGATACACGAATTTCTGGTAACTGCTTGAGCTTTCATGACGTATCAGTTCTCACTACAAGAAAATGCATTTTTAGTGACATTAAAAATTGTCACAAAAAGTGTTAATTTTAGCCACTAAAATTTACAGTGACCATTATCACAAATACATATATAAATATCATCATTGTCCCTAAATATTAATGAGACTTTATGTCACTGAAATTTAAAATTTAATTATACATTATGTAGAGTACATTCAGATGTCAATTTTTAATAAATAAATGCAATGCATGGCTTCAAGGAGGATCAAACCTGGAACCTTTAGGGTGATAGTGCAATACTTATCCACTAGGCTAGACAAGAAATTTAATATTATTTTGAAAGAAAAATAGTATTTAGGTTAAATTATAATTGAAATTATTTTTTATTATAAAAATATGTATTAATTATAACACTAATTATTATAATAATAATTTAACTATTTTTTTCTATGATTTCTTATACGAAGTATGGATGTTGAAGAAACTATTTAGATTTTTTGAAGAAAAAAAACTAATTATAATGGAATATTCTTTTTAAAATTTTCACAAAATAAAATTTTTTATCGTATATTATGCTAAAATTACATATTAGTCTTTGTACTTTAATTTGGTGGCTTTAAGTTTCTATACTTTTTAAATTTTAAAATTTCGATCTTGACATGAATGGTAGACTTTAAATGTGTTAAGTAAAATTCTATTTTTAGCCAACTTGTTATACATAAGTTGCTTATTCAATTTTTATTCTTTATTTTAATCATTTAAGTCCTTGTGATGTAGTCATATTGTCGGTGTCTCGTTAAGATTAGGATTGAAATTTTAAAATTTGAAAATATAAGGACTAAAGTTGATCAAAATAGAATGACTAAAACAACAATTTACATATAGTATACAGAGACTAATAAATTTATTATTGTGACAATATCTAATTTGTCATTACTTTTATTTTTATCGGTGACAAAATTATCACAACAAAAGGTAAATTTTTAATTGACAAATAATTTAATTGTCACAACAAATATCAAATAATATTGATCACTTCACATATCGTCACTACCATGTTTCAAAATTTTACTGACAATGAATTTCGTGTCACAATTATTGACTTATAGTGAGAATTTATTAGTGAAAACTGTAATCGTCACAATTACTACTTTTATAGTGACCAAAAAAAATATGTCACAATTACTTATATTAATAGTGTCACACAAAAAATTGTCACAAAAGTTTAATATTTGTGACAAAATTGTTCTTAGTCACTATCAATTTGTCACTAAAAACCTATATTGTTGTAGTGTCTCTTAGAGCTGGTTCAAACTACATGGAAGTGACAGCTCTATTTTCTTGTGTTGGTGCATATTGGTTGGTTATATCTGTTTCTATATGTTATTTTACAGTTGATATTTTCATCCTATATTGATTCTACAGATATTTTCATCCTATATGATATTACTGTGATTTTTGGTTAGTTCTGGCATTGTGCGCTTAGTTGCATAGTGTTGTGTTAACAGGAAGAATGTGCAGATCTGCAACAAAGGATGAAAGACAGACTTCTCAGAAAACCCACAGTCATAAGTTCTTTCTTACAAGAGAAATTCTTACTTTCCTAGAACCAACTTATATGAGCAGATCTTTGTTCTTCGTAAGGTTATTATTCTTAGAACTACAAGGAAACGAATACGATGGCATGAAATGGTAATCAAGTTATATTATGGGACAAAATTGAGGTGCTAAACTAAAAAAATGGTTAAAAATAATTGGTTTAAGAGATTGATAATTGCTGAAAAAATCAGAAACAAAAACCTAGCAAAACATTTCTTTTTGTGATGAGGCAACTATGAGAAAACATTTGGATTTGACTTGATGACTTCATCTTCTTCTGACTTGGAAAATGCACTTTCAGTGTTCTTCCATACTAGAACATGTTTTTTTGTAACTTGAAGCTTATTGGCTTTGCAATTTGATCTTATTTCCTTCAAACATGTTTGTGCATTGGAACTTGCCATGCTACAATTTTTAGTTCGGTTGAAGATAAAGATTAAATAATTTACTTTTATGAATGTGGGTTCCATGCGTAAACATTTAAGTGTTACATATTCATAGAGTTTATTACTATTTGTTCCAGTTTTTAGAAATTTCTCCCACTTCATCTTTAAGCAAAGACATAGGTGACTGGTAAAGTTTGAGATTTTATCTTGTAACATGGTTTCTTATTTATTTCCATTAATTTCCTATTTATTTCCATTAATATATGTTGAATCCGGATTCATTTAAAATTCATGGCTAGTAGAGAAAGGCTATTAAGAAGCTTAACCCGAATATCTTCGTTGACAGGTGGAGCTTGAACTCAAGGCCAAAAGTCTGCATGAAGATATAACAAAGAATGTATGTATATGAAATTATTCTATTTCTCTTGATATACTTTTGAAATGCTATGCGTTTTTAACTTTTTATTTGTGTTTCGATTCCCCGTAACTTGATTAGCTTTGGGGGGCTTGCGGTTTGAAATACGGAACATGCAATGCTAATAATTGAACATTCAACAGTACGCTTTCGTAGAACCGGTTTCTAATGCAAACGTGGTTATTGTTTATGTTGGTATGTATGCATGCATGCATCGAGGGAGGGGGAAGTGTTGCCTCTGTCCTATCATTATGCTACATTGATGTTCAGCTTTATGTTTGCATGATATAATCTGTCCTATCATTATGCTACATTGATAATGCTCATGATTAATGAAAATTTGTTTGATCAAAATTTGGTTTTGATTCGATTTAGCGGTTGTTTAAATTAGCATATCATGCTTGTGCTAGTCTAACATCTGTATCTGCTTGAGGCTTGTTTCCATAGTGGATTTCTCTAATTGTCTCTGCCTTGTTTGGGATATTATTGGCAGTGGATTCAACGAGAATTGGTCCGATTGCAGGGTAAAATTGATTTTGCGCATGAGAAGGGACGGAGATACATATATCCTTTTTAAGTTATTGAGTCACACCACAGAATTAGCCATATATGTGAATTCTCTTGGTAAATAAAAAATTCAAACATTTCTTTGATGGAAGTCGGCTCATCGCATTTTCTTACGAAATGATGCAAATGGAACCTTTCTAGATGAATGATTTTACCTTAACTCCCCAGTTATATACGTTGGAACGATTTCTAGATGAAAGAAAATGCTGAAGAAATCATCTGAATAGCAACGACTACTTCAAAAGTTGCCGAGGGTGATTGCGGAGGAAATCGAGTTCGATGCAACTTCCGGGAATTCTTTGGGAAGAAATTGCTCCACTGGATAGTGCAAGCTGGAAATGGATTGGTGAAAAGCAAATTCTGTAGATTTCTGACCTTAGTTACTTTCATGTCTCCATCTCAGGGTTGACTGTTGCCACTGTACTGTAAATAACATTACTTTTATATACTGGAAAACCATGGCTGCAATCTTTTGAATGAACCATGTCCTGAAATTGATATTTTCTGAACTTCAAAGCTAAGTTTGATATGATTTAAGAAGAATCTTATAAAAATTAAAGCTTAGGTGTTCATTTGGGTAATGTTAAAGATGAAGAATATATTTGGGTAATCTTAAAAATTATACTTATAAGCCAATGCAATTATGAGCGTATTTATATTATAATAAATTTATTTAATAATAAAAATTAATTTTAATAATATTTTTCTATTTTTATGTTTGAATTAGGGATATATTAACTTGGTTAAAGTTCAAAAAAAATATTTCATATAACGTTAAGTTCGATAATCTCTTAACACATTATAGCTCGAAGCTTGGTACTATATGAATGTCAATCGGGGAAATCGGGGTGGGGTGGATGCGAAAGTACAATTATTCTCGTTAAAAATTTTCATATGTATTCTCGTCTCGCGACCTGTTGCAGGTACAAAACTTAAAATCATCTTTGTTCAGTGATATATAAGATTAAAATTATTTATTCTTTACCACCCATTTGGATCCCGAAACCCACTTATTCTTTATTATACCCACTCCACAACTCACTTATTCCTTATTATACTCACTCCACGACCCACTTCATATATTATATTTATAAATTAGTTAAATAAATATAAACTAATATTTTATGAAAAATTATAAAATATTTTTCCTTTTGACCCCACTACATTTATGACATTATTCCAACTGACACTTAATTGATCAAGATGAACTAAGTATAAAAAATTGTAATTTGACAAAACAACAATAAAAATAAAAATAAAATCCAATAACTAACATTCAATTATTATAGAAAACATACCATATAAATTTGTTATAGATGAATTTTGTCCCCGTCCACTTCATACCCAGCATGCCCCACCACCCATGATCTAATTTATGTCTCCATTTTCGCCCACCACTCGTGAAACTTGTACAATCCTTGCTCGACTGGGTGCAAAGTGAAGCGAATCCTCGTAAAACTCAACCCACTTGATATCTCTAACTATAACTATTGGTTTCAATATGTACATTATATAAAATACTTTGATACACAAGCTTGTTTACACAAGCCTTTCAATTTTAGGGTTTAGGGGTTTACTATGTAGGGTTTAGAATTTAAGGTTTAATGTTAAAATTTAGAGTTTATGGCTTAAGATTTAGGTTTTAGGGTGCTAGGGTTTGAGATTTAAGTTTTAAGTTTTATAGAAGAATTTTGTAAATATTTTTACATAGCTTGTGTATCAAAATATAACCCGTACATTATTATAATTATTATAATAGTATTTCTTTTTTATTTTAAATAATCTTTAAATAAAATAACTTTATACTATTCTTCGAGATTTAAACTCATGTACAATTCTTTTACGACTCTGCCTATAATCATTCTGGGGCAAATTTGATAAAATATCGTGATTGTGATGAAATATAATTATAGTTTATTTCTCCTTCACTCAATACCTTTCGTAGCAATCAATTTAGGACAATTTATATATTTTTTTGATTATAGTTTTATTTTTCATATGGTTTAACTGTCGTTAATAATTTGATTCATAGTAATCAACTAATAATTAATCTAGTGAAATGAAGCATTATGATGATCATACAAGTAAATAACCTAACTAAAATACTTTTTGATTTATTCACTAGAAATACATTAGGTACACGACTTAAATAATGCTAGTGATAACCAAACATACTAGAAATTAGAAACACAACACCACCACATTTGATGCCAAATATAACTAGCAACCAAACAATTAAATAACAAACAAGATTCAACGGCCAGTAACATTTCGAACTGTCTTTTTAACACTTAACCCTTATTCAAAATCACACTCCTATAGATTTATTAATTGATCGAGTGATTAAGAGTGTTTATATTGTTCTATTTTGTATGAGTTCAAATCTGACATTATTTTGAGAATATAATGATCATTGGCATGAGTAAGTGATGCGTGTAAGTTTTTGAGGATGAGTTTGAGTTGCTTATGTTTTCCAATCGAAATTAAAATACTCGGAATGATGTTGATGGAATGATTGATAAGGAAATGATTTATAGACTTGGTGGTGGAAGATAGGCTTAGAATCGGTTAAGGGAACTAAGAGAAAACCAACACAAATCCATAACAAGGCATAAACAACAAACCAACATCTATGAGTCCATCAACGCTCACACAAAACTCATAGTATCATCAAACTAATCATGCTTGGACACCAACAAACCAAACTAAGGAGTTGAACACCAACCCATACAAGTCTACACCCCCATTGTCTAGGCATTATTACAAATACTTAAAGCATACTTGAGCTACTCGAGAACTCCAAAAAGCTCCTCCCTTGCCCACTTGCCTTCCGAACTCTAACGATCTGCATGTTGGAAAAATGAGAGCGAAAGCTTGACAGCTTAGTGAGCGAAGCTCTAAAAACATCATCAATCATGCAGTTTCCAAAACACATTTCTCTATTGATAAATAAATCATTTGAATGCACGAAAGGTATCTCAACAACACAACTACATGATTTGCACATGCACAACCAAAACACACACGGTGGGACCACACATCACCGTTCAACTAGTAGTTTTCCGATGGGACCACTCATCACCTTACTCTACTACTAGTCACTACCGGTGGGACCACTCATCACCGTAGTTATGACAACCATCACGTGAGGCTCGACACCAACAACGACTACACAACAACAACGGATGTAAAAACAATCCACAATACATATGATATCACGACAAATACTCATACATCAACACTTAACTACCGAGGTAGGATTAGTAAACTTACGCTTGGGTTTAGGTTGACCCTCAAGGCTCCACCGATGCAACCCAAATGGAAGCCAAACACCGATCTCAAGTCTCCAAATTCCCCAGATTCGTGCCCGAAGCCTCTCCAATGGTTTCCCTTGGTTCTAGTCAATCAAAAACAACAATTTACTCAATCATTCAGCCCCAAAATCACTGTCACAATCAAGATGCAATTCCAAGACCCATTTACCACATTTCCTACCCATGAACCAACAAAACTTCTTCATTTTCGTACTTCCCAATAACCTAGCAGAAAACTACCAAATCCAATGCCCAAAACACCTCCAAACACCTTCAAAATCACTATAACCCCAGCCCAACTCCCTTTCACAAAACCACACCAAAAACACAAAGTTTGACACTTTTAAAATACCCCAAAACCCAATTTCGGGATTCTTAATAAAAACCAACCAAATTGAGATATAATGTACCTTAGGGCTAGGTTAACTCATAACTAAACTCTTCATATCAAAAGCAATTCGAAAATCCATTAAAGTTTCATACTTTCACTTTAAAACTTGAAAACCTCAAAAACTTTGAAAGGGGATTTCTATGAAAACTAAAGCTATGGAAATGTTGGAAATAATGAGGAGAATTCAAAAATATGCTTACCTTGAAGAGAGTCCTTGAATTGATGAAGAAATTTGATGAAATAGTGTTTAGGGGTTAAGGGAGGGTTTAACGTGAAATTTTGAGGAAGAAGAAGGTGGATAGCATTTTCAAAACCCCCCCTTTTCTCTCATCTTATTTCCTTTTATTTTAAAATTACTAGTTTGCCCTTAATGAATTCTAACCCTTTTAATTTAAACCAAAGCTTCATTAAATTTTAAAACGAACCCACGACTCAAACCTGATTTACCCGAGTAACATCCGACCCCTAAACCCGGGGCGTTACATTTTTAATGTTAGCCAATTGACTTTTATCAAAATAACTAAGCTAGTAAAACATACCGACATTTGGCATTGGTGGGATGTGGTGCTGTGTTGCGATATAAAAAGGGGCGGATTTTAGCTATATTTTTTGGGCCACTTGGATATATTGATTCGAATGAGGCTGAGATACAAGTGATATGTCATGCATTAGCGTTGGTATGCAATTCTAAATGGAAGGATGTGCCATTCATAGAGATTGAATCTGACTCGATCATTACGGTGTCGCGGATTATGCATACTGAGCATCACCTATTGAAATATTGAAGGTGGTTTAGAAAAATTGATGAACGTTGCTTCTCGCTAAATTATGCGTGCATTCATAATATATATCGGGAGGCGAATAGCTTGGCCAATGCTTTTGCTAAGGGGGTCGACTGCCCATCATGGCTTCAAATGATGGAGTAAGGGTTGGTTTTGCTTTTTTGTTGTTGGTTGTTGTGTTGTGTTATGTTTTGAGTGTTTTTGTCGAGTTGGAGATAGTTGGTATGAGGAGTGTGTTAAGTGGATCAAGGGATTGATCAAAGCCAAGAGGGGTGAATTGGGTTTTAAAAATACAAGATAGGAATTACACTAAAAACAATTTGGGATTTTACAAGAATAAGACTTTTGACACTTGAGCTTGGATTTTTTGTGTAGATGTTTCTCTTGGATGCAATAGTTGTTGTTGGTCTTCAATAGGCTTGATTTTATACATTCTCCATTAATTCTAGTCGTTTGGGTGGTTAGGGAATTGATTATAGCCGTTGGAACCCTCTTTTTCTACCATAAATGCACTTCTACAGCCTATCGTATCGGTACTCGGGGAAACGTATCGATGCATGTCTCAAAAAATAAAGAGTCGTTGCACAATTACAAGAGAGGCTTATCGATACGCGTGTAGGCGTATCGGCATGAGTTAGGAAACTGTTTCGATACAGGTAAGACAGTATCGATATAATTTTTTCCTACAAAGCTCACTGGAGGAATTCATATCGATACGGGCAAGAGCGTATCGATACTCATTAACCACCTCTTTAAAAATTGGTTACCTACCAACTGACAAACAACGGTCAAAATATTTAAGGCTTCTGATTTTTCAAATTATTTTAAACTGTATCGATACGGGTGAGACCGTATCGGTATGCAATTCAAACTTCGTGTGATTTTATAGAGCGAGCGTATCGATACAGATGCAATCTGTTTCGATACCCTATTTCGATACAGTAAGGGGTGTATCGAAACGGTTTTCTCTAGAAGCCAAGTTTGTAAAAAAAGTATCGATACGGTAAGAAGCGTATCAATACGCATTGACGTTTTGAGCAATTTGGCCTTGGAACACTTAGATAACATTTTGGAGTTTGAGTTTTTCAAATTAGAGCAAAGCCTTGTTGATTTGAAAACTTTTAAGGGACTTAAAAATTCATTTCAAGTTTTACAATTTAGTCCTTAAAACACTTTGTTATATCAAAATCAAATATAGGTTTTACAATCTCCCCCTTTTTGATATAATAAAACCAAAGCTTAAAATTTTTAAGTCTTTTGAATAACTTTGGAAAATAACTCCCCCTTAATGATAGCTAGGTAAATTTTAAGTTTAAGTTTTATGTGAGCTTGTGAATTTCTCTCTCCCCCCTTTTGTTAGATCAAAATAAGAGACATAGGCTATAAAGGCATACCAAGCAACATTGAATAGATAAACATAAAGCTCATAGATTAAAGAAACATTAAACAAAAAACCAAACAACAATAATCAAGGCATAGGTTTTAAAAGGTAAACTTAATCCTAAGAACGTTATTCAAAGTGCATGAAAATAAATTCTACGATGACATGAATGATATGCAAAGACAATCTACTACTCGTCTCCATCACCATCGTCTTCATCTTCGCTGGCATCATCATTCCTCCTCGATTGATGCCACTCATAATGGAAGGCTGTGAGAGAGATATTCATCGATTTGTGATCGGCCTCAATAGAAGAGATACACTTCTCCAAATTTTTCATGTGATCTTCTAGGCTTGTGAAGCATGTATCAATGGCGGCAAACCCCGAATTCATGACTTGATCCATATAAGCAATTCCCGTGCGTAAGCCCGTGAATTGTTCATTGAGGTAGGTCATGAGAGAATCCATGGATGGAGGAGGATGAGCTTGAGGATTTGCAATCTCTTCGGGAATCGCATCACTAGGAATCTCGGAAATGCGAAGCCAACTACCATTGAAGTAGTGAAATTTTCCCCGAGAAAGAGACCTCTCATCAATAGGATCGGTTAGACTTGTCGGATAGTCATGAGAGCAATCAATCTCCTTCTGAGTGAAGAAATAGCTCAAAGCAGTGCCATAGGTGAATGAAGTGACAATAGATGTGTGACGATGTTGCACGAGAAAGACAATCTCCGCAAACATGATGCAAGCAAGGTTAGGTTGTTGTCTCTACGAAAGCATCGAATCCAAAAGTTATCAACTTGGCAGATGGTTGAGTATTTCCCTCTGAAAGGCCTAAACCACCAAGTGATCATCAAGTGTAGGATGCGGTCTTGAGCATTTAGAACAGTCACAGAACCCCCCAAAACATGTCCAAGAGAATTTTCATCTTCGATACCCTCATCCTCAAACTTAAAAACATCACAAAGAGATTGAACATCAACCGTAATCTTCTTGCCCATGAGATAGGAGTTAACGACAATGATATTACCCGAGGCATCGTCAACACACTTGGCATTAGCATAAAAGATCAAAACCAAATTTCGAAAGAAAAATCCCGGAATTTGTAGAAAATCCATGAACTTCCATTCTTGGAGCAAAAATAAATAGTCAAACTTAAAATGCACCGAATTGAGAAAAGGAACGGAAATTACCCTCTCCGGTCGAATCTTATATTTTTGAAAAGAGAGAAAATAGTTGAGTTCACCGTGTGTTCTAAAGCACCTTTGATAGATAAGAGTCAAATTAGAACGAGTACCATCGCTGGGATTCGATCCTTCACCGATTTCGCTTGTAGTGCGCTCTCTCTTTTTAGATGCCATAGTCTAGAGAAATTGATCAAAACAATGTGTATGCATTATTTTTCTCATTCAACCCATGGATAAATCAATAATCAAGGTAAAAAAATTTTGAAAGGCAAAACAAAACAAAAAAGTTTGATAAAATCTTTTGAAAGAACAAAAACAAAACAAAAAGATTTAAAAACGAAAATCATAAAAAAATAGAAAGAAAAAGAATTTTTATACCTTGATATTGAGATAGGGAGGAATGGATAAAGATTTTGCACCAATTGATGGAGAGCCCTAAGACTTGGCTTGATTTTGAAAAACCCTTAAGAGATTTTAAGTTGTGTGGTGAAAATATGAGGGATTGAAAGGCTTTTTATAGATGAAAATCGGCTAGGGTTTTGAAATAGGAGTTTTGGTAAAAGTGAAAGTCTTTTAATGCCAATAAATAGTTGTCTGCGTGATCGCGTATCGATACGCCTAAAGGGTGTATCGATACGGGGGTACAAAGGTAATTCCTAGAACCACGTATCAAGGAACTGTATCGAAACGAATGGCCTTCATATTGAAACACTCACAACTCGTATCGAAACGGATTTAACCGTATCGATACCCTCAAGAGAGAAAATGCAATCTGGAAAGCTAAAGAAGTACTCGTATTGATACGCATAAGGCCGTATCGATACCCTATGCCCAGAAATGCATTTTTGGTCTTTAGAACAACCAAATGCTCGACTTTAACATCTCTTAAAAGTATGCAGATAATGTATGAGCAAATCTAAGCATATTCTAATAGAAGCATACTCCTCCTAGCTATAAGCATGGTTTCTATCAAGATCAACAACACATAAACATGCATTTTCACAAGATCAAGCAAATTTTAACCTCAAAAGAGTCCTAAAGGGTCAAGATAGGCTAGTTAGACCTAACTCTCTCCTAAGGGACAAAAACACTCTTTGTCTAGAGGCTTGGTAAAAATGTCTTCTAGTTGGTTCAAGGTGTCAACATACTTTATAACAACATCTTGCTTCAGAAAATGATCTCTAATGAAATGATGCCCTATTTCTATGTGTTTAGTTCTAGAGTGTTGGATGAGATTTTTGGTTAGGCATATAGCACTAGTGTTGTCACACTTAAGGGGTATGGTTTCTACTTTAACTCCATAATCTAAGAGTTGTTGCTTCATCAAAAGGACTTGAGCACAACAACTCCCTAAGGATATGTACTCGGCTTCGGTGGTAGATAGAACTACACTATTTTGTTTCTTAGAGAACCAAGATATGAGCATACTACCTAAGAATTGGCAAGTGTCGGAAGTACTTTTCCTATCTATTTTGCAACCCCCATAATCCGCATCCGATTAAACATGAAGGTTAAAGGTTGAGTCTCTAAGATACCAAAGACCTAAACAAGGAGTATCTCTAAGGTACCTAAAAATCCTATTAACGGCTATAAGGTTAGACTCTCTAGGACTAGCATGAAACCTAGCACACAAGCAAACACTAAACAATATATTTGGTCTACTTGCGGTAAGGTAAAGCAAAGATCCAATCATAGAGCGATAAAGCTTAGAGTCAACACACTTACCTCCTTCATCTTTGTCAAGCTTTGTAGATGAGCTCATTGGTGTAGCTTAAGGCTTAGCTTGCTCCAAGCCAAACTTCTTGAGCATATCTTTCACGTACTTTGCTTGATTTATGAAGGTGTCGTCCTTCCTTTGTTTGATTTGGAGTCTCAAAAAGAATGAGAGCTCCCCCATCATGCTCATCTCGAATTCACCTTGCATTAACTTAGCAAACTCTTTGCAATGACATTCAATAATAGAGCCAAAAATAATATCATTAACATATATTTGCACTACTAAGATGTCCTTTTTATATCTTTTTATGAAAAATGTAGTGTCCACCTTACCTTTTTCAAAACATTTTTCAATTAAAAAGTTTGAAAGCCTTTCATACCAAGCTCTAGGAGCTTGTTTTAAACCATAAAGTGCCTTGGTTAGCTTAAAAACATGATTTGGAAATTTTGAATCCTCAAAACCCAGTGGTTGTTCCACATACACTTTTTTATTTATAAAACCATTTAAAATGCACTTTTTACATCCATTTGAAAAAGCTTGAAATTATGATAACATGCATATTGCAAGCAACATCCTAATAGCTTCCATTCTAGCTATGGGTGCATAGGTTTCATCAAAATCTATTCCCTCTTCTTGAGTGTAACCTTGAGCAACTAGTCTAGCTTTGTTTCTCACAATGTTACCACTCTCATCTAGTTTATTCCTAAATACCCATTTAGTTCCTATAGTAGATTGATTACGAGGCCTTTCAACTAATGTACATACATTACTCGTCTCAAATTGGTTTAACTCTTCTTGCATAGCCATAATCCAAAAATCATCTTTTAAAGCTTCTTTGATGTTTTTAGGCTCTATGCACGAGATAAATGCAACATGATTCATTAATTTGAAAGAAGATCTAGTAGTTACCCCCTTGGATGGATCACCCAAGATTTCACCACCTTTGACATAGTTGAACTCCCTTGGGTAAGATACCTCATTTTCCTCAAGAGCCAAGTCCTTCAAGGCTTCAAGAGGTGGATCTTGTGCATCCTCTTCTTTAGTTGGAAACTCATCCACCTTTGATGATTCTCCACTATCATTAGCTTCAATGATCCCTACATCATCATCATCACAAGAATCCTT
The DNA here is from genome assembly GCA_958450335.1 of Hibiscus tridactylites. NCBI lineage: Eukaryota > Viridiplantae > Streptophyta > Magnoliopsida > Malvales > Malvaceae > Hibiscus > Hibiscus tridactylites. Next base: position 61,867,820 of record OY288275.1, read on the forward strand.
CCTCGGAAGGAGGTTATCATCGAAAACAACATGTATAGACTCTTCTACTACTAAAGTTCTCTTATTAAATACACGATAGGATTTAGAGTTCAAAGAATATCCTAAGAAAATAGATTCATCACTTTTAGCATCAAATTTATCTAAGTTATATTTTCCATTGTTTAAAACAAAACACTTGCAACCAAATAGATGAAAATGGCTAATGTTAGGCTTCTTAGATTTTAAAATCTCATATGGTGTTTTCTTTAAAATTGGCCTAATCATTACTCGATTTACAATATAGCAAGCGGTATTTGTGGCTTCTGCCCAAAAATATTTAGGTAAATTATTTTCACAAAGTATGGTTCTAGCTATTTCTTGTAAAGTCCTGTTTTCCCTCTCAACTACCCCATTTTGTTGAGGAGTTCGAGGTGCTAAAAAATTGTGGCTAATACCATTTTCATTTAAAAACTCTTCAAAACCTAAATTTTGAAACTCGGTTCCATGATCACTTCTAATGTGAGAAATCTTAAGCTCGAGATCATTTTGAGTTAATTTAGAAAATGTGATGAATTTTTCTAAAGCCTCATCTTTTGTACTTAAGAATGGAACCCAAGTAAACCTAGAATAGTCATCAACAAGTACAAAAGCATATGATTTACCACCCAAACTCATAGTCCTAATAGGCCCAAAAAGATCCATATGAATCAATTGTAAACATCTACTAGTAGAGACATCATTAATGGATTTAAAGGATGATCTATGTTGTTTACCCTTAGAGCATGCATCACATATTTTATCATTTGAGAGCTTAATCTTGGGTAAACCTCTAACTAGATTTAGGGAAACTAATTTTTATAAAACACTAATGCTAGCATGTCCTAGTTTCCTATGCAATGACCATGCATCATTTTCATTTTGTGCAACAAAACATGCATGGGATGAATGAATGTCACCTAGATGCACCATATATATGTTTCCTATGCGATGACCAATAAGCATTATTTTATTAGATTTAATGTCAACAATTTTACATTCATTTTTATCAAATAAAACATTAAACCCTTTATCACACAATTGACTAATGCTCAATAAGTTATGTTTTAGACCATTGACATATAACACATTTTCAATGAGTATGGTAGAGTGATTACCTATGGAGCCAATACCTTCAATGTGGCCTTTGGAGTTGTCACCAAATGTCACTACTCCTCTACTTTTTGGCTTTAAGTCCATGAATCGACTCTTGTCTCCGGTCATGTGCCTCGAGCATCCACTATCAAGGTACCATGAGTTTTGGCTTTGTGCTTTGGCCTTGTAGCAATGCTCCCCCTACAAACAAAGAGATTAAGCTTTGATTTTTGGTACCCAAATCATTTTGGGTCCACGAGTGTTAGCTCCCAAAAGCTTGGTTCCCTTAGGAATCCAAAGTGACATGGCGTCAACATTATTAGATTTGACAAGTTCCTTAGGAACCCATACACTTCTAATTCTTTTAGTTTTAGTATGCCTATAGGAGCTACTTTGTTTGTAGTTAAAGTTCTTTATTTTAGGTTGGTTTGTTCTAGATGATACACCTATTTCATTTTTCAAAGTACCAACACTCTTGAAAGACTTTTTAAGCTCATTTAGCTCATCTAACACCTTTTGGTGTTCAATGTTACATTGAGAAATAAGATTATTTAAATCTACATTTTCATTTTGAAAATATTCAAGTTCATCTTGTAGACCTAAAATATTTTTCTCAAATTCCAAGTTAGCTTGAGAAATTAAATCATTTTTAGCATGCAAATCCGAAATGACCTTTTTATTTTTCAAAACGGACTCCTTATACTTTTCAACTAACTCATCATACACTTCTTGCAACTCATCATATGCTTCATGCAATTCATCATATGTAAAATCAAAAGTAGATGAGTTAGAGGATACCATAGAAGAATCATTTTCAAGAGCCATGAGGCAAAGATTAACCACTTCTTGTTCCTCATCCTCGGATGACTCCTCATCACTCCAAGTAGAAAGCTTAGGTTTCAGCTTCTTCTTCTTCTCAAAGCTCTTCTTCTTGAGTTGAGGACACTCGGAACTGATGTAACCCGGTTTCTTGCACTCATAGCATATGATCGGATCCTTTTATTCTTCTTTGTTCTTGGTCTTGAAGTTTATCTTTCTTTGAAATTTTCTACCTCGGTTGGACCTCATAAACCGTGAGAATATTTTGGCTATCATAGCCAATTCTTCAAAATCTTCCTCCTCACTAGAAGTGCTCTCCTCATGTAGAGAAGCTTTGAGAGCCACTCCTAGTTTCTTCTTCTTGTCTACCTCAAGCTTCTCCACTCTTCTTTCTTCCTTCTTCTTTTCATCTTCCCTTCCTTGCTTCATGATTTCATGAGTTAGGAGAGAACCTACTAGCTCATCAAGCTTTAGCGTCTTCAAGTTTTTTGCCTCGATGATCGCGATTCTTTTTCCATCCCAAGACTCGGGAAGAGAGTAGAGTAGCTTCCAGACTAGCATTTCCTCCGGATGATCTCTCCAAACCCTTTTAGCCCATTGATGATGGTTGAAAAACGATCAAACATCTTCGATACGGTTTCGTCGGGCTCCATCTTGAAATTCTCATAGCTAAGATTGAGAATTTCAATCTTTGTTTCCTTCACATCACTTGTCCCTTCATAGGTAGTCTCAAGTGTATCCCACACTTCTTTAGCACTTTCGATGGAAGAAACTTTGGAGTAGATATCCGGTCCAAAGGCACAAAATAACATGTGAAAAGCCTTGTCGTTGATTTGAAGCTTCTTTCGATCATCTTCACTCATTTCATATTTCCTTTTCGGCACAAGTCTTCCTTCATCGTCTCTCTTCATTGGAATGATGGGACCATCCTCTATAGCATCCCAAACAAGATAATCACTTGACTTTATGGAGAGACACATCCGGTTCTTCCAAAAAGGATAGTTGTCACCGTTGAAGAAAGGCATTTTGGTGATTGATTGAGACTCGTACATGCTAGAGTCGGAGGTAGATGGCATGGCTTGCTTTGTTGATGACCACACTCTTCCTAGAATCTCATCTTTCGGTTGTTAATCCTTTAAAGAGGTAGGCTCTGATATCAATTGTTGAGTGGGTTAAGGGATTGATCAAAGCCAAGAGAGGGTGATTTGGGTTTTTAAAATTTTGTAGGAGAAGTTGTATGAATAAAAATGAAGAACAAGGCAATTATAGTGGTTCAAGTTCCAAATGAACTCTACATCCACTACCTTAGCTCCCACTAAGGATTTTCCAACAATTCACTAATTGATCTTCCCCTTTTCTAGGCATAGGAGGAAACCTTTACAATACCGGTCAATTTTCTACCCAAAATTGACCAAACCCTCACTTGGTTACAAAGAAGAAACTGAAGGCAAGTAGGATATCTCACAATACAAATTTGTCTTTTTTAATACAAGCACTCAACCCAAATTGAAATACAAGATAGGAATTACACTAAAAACAATTTGGGATTTTACAAGAATAAGACTTTTGACACTTGAGCTTGGATTTTTTGTATAGATGTTTCTCTTGGATGCAATAGTTGTTGCTGGTCTTCAATAGGCTTGATTTTATACCTTCTCCATTAATTCTAGCCGTTTGGGTGGTTAGGTAATTGATTATAGCCGTTGGAACCCTCTCTTTCCACCATAAATGCACTTCTGCTGCCTACCGTATCAGTATTCGGGTAAGCGTATCGATACCTATCTCAAAAAATAAAGAGTCGTTGCACAATTACAAGAGAGGCGTATCGATACACGTGTAGGCGTATCGGTATGGGTTAGGGAACCGTTTCGATACGGATAAGACCGTATCGATGCAATTTTTTTCTACAAAGCTCACTGGAGGAATTCATATCGATACGAGCAAGAGCGTATCGATACTCATTAACCACCTCTTTAAAAATTGGTTACCTACCAACTGGCAAACAACGGTCAAAATATTTAAGGCTTCTAATTTTTCAAATTATTTTAAATTGTATCGATAAGGGTGAGACTGTATCGGTACGTAATTCAAACTTCGTGTGATTTTATAGAGAGAGCGTATCGATACAGATGTAATCTGTTTCGATACCCCGTTTCGATACAGTAAGAGGCGTATCAAAATGATTTTCTCCAGTAGCCAATTTTGTAAAAAAGGTATCGATACGGTAAGAAGCGTATCAATACGCATTGGCGTTTTTTAGCAATTTGGCCTTGGAACACTTAGAAAACATTTTGGAGTTTGATTTTTTCAAACTAGAGCAAAGCCTTGTTGATTTGAAAACTTTTAGGGGACTTAAAAATTCATTTCAAGTTTTACAATTTAGTCCTTAAAACACTTTGTTATATCAAAATCAAACATGGGTTTTACAGAGTGAATTGTCCATTGCATGTGTTTCATCTTTTACAAACATTATCACAAGTACTATTTTACTCCACCTTAGATTAAAGAGGTTTTTAATGAGGTTTGTGATAGTGTCGGCATTGTATGATTAACCTTTAATAAAATCATACGTTGGTTGATCAAAAAAAAACTCTAATGTCATGAGTTGTTCCTTCCCATCCAACACATACAAATGTAAATAACATGTCATGAGAGCAAGTTACCAATACATTGAGAAGGGTTTTACTTTCTATTCCAAAATGGTATATGCTTTGACGCAGAAGTCTAAACAGACACTTCAGTTCTATCAATAACTCCAATACAATCCTTAATTCATAAATATAAACAAAAAATATTAAAATGTATATTTGTAAAAAATATATATCACCTTTAACGTACCTTGAAATAAGGAAACCAATTAAAAATTTTAGCAATTTCTGGTGGAACATCACCTTGACCGCTAGGAAAAATAATTGTTGTTCTTATTTTACATATATTTATCAAAACCTTTTGAAACCATGTTGATGCAATTTCAGTAGAATAATGAAATTGATCGGCTATAAGTCTGTGTGTTGTATTATGACCAATTATAAATAAAAACATTGCAATTGCTTCTTCTAACTGAACCTTTTTCTCATCTTCTAAAAGTTTATCTACCTTCAACCTATCAAAAAATTTTAAGGACACATTTTTTCAAGCAAAGCCTTTCATAACACACCATTGGATTTGAGATATATTCTCCGTAATATAGGCCTTGCCATCTAGTATAGAAGTCTTGCATGACATCTAATGTATGAATGCATTGTAGTAATCACGGTGTGATAACGGATTCACCACCGATCTTTCAATCTATTATGTAGACCGAAAACCTAAAAACAAACTAGAAAAAATGTGAAAGGGTTTGGGGGCACGATTACGTGTGGGGAAGGATTAGCACCCCACAACGCCCATAAAACGACGCTTACTTGGTCACTCTTATTTTCTAATGTAATTTTGGTTATGTTCTAATTAAGCCCAAAGTTAACTTAGCCAATTATTTACAATGCCCTAAATCTAGAATGGAAATCGCCTGCCCACAAATTATTCCTCCTTTGGTGCCCTCGCTTTGAAAAATGAGTTTAGGGTTTAGAGTTTGATGTTTAAGGTTAGAGGTTGTTGTTAGGGTTTAAGAATTAGGGGTGAGTGTATTTTTTAGAGTTTGGGATGTTGAAATTAGGGTTAGGATTTAGAATTTAATTTTCAAGTGTTCTTTAATGTGGGGCATAGAAGGGGGCATGGTTAGGGGTAGAAGATTTTTGGCTCTAATTAATATGCTAAGCTACCAACATATTAACCTAAAGGGCTTGAATTAAATTAGGAAATAAATCTAAGGAATCTAATCTAGAGGTTAATTATGAAATTAGCATTATTAAGTGATATAATCATTTAATTAAAGGAATTCTATCTAAAGTATAGTTTTTATAGACAACCTAAGTTGATCTGGGGGTTTATTAACAGAAAGTAATGAAAGAATAAATATACGTGTAAATATTTAAAAGACATACTCAATTAATAATGTATCAAAATAAAATCAAATATAATTACAAGTGATCGAGTTATATACAATGAAGTCATGTGAACAAATAAGTAACTAAATCTAATTACATGTTTATATATATATATATATATATATATATATATATATATATATATATATTACCAAATAAAACTATCACATACATTTAAACAGACACCATATATACTATTATATATACATAAGGAAATAACATTACAAAAAAATAATTATGTATCTCAAATAAACCAATCCATATATACATAAAAATGCATAAAACAAAGTAAGAAACTAAAGTGAAGTACATATAGAAACGTTTTAAAATTAAGGTTAAAAGGGTTAATTTTCATATGTACATTTGTATTTACTATATTTCCTTACTTTATATAACATGTTATGTTAAAGTTATAAAAAAGGGGGATAAATTAAAGTACAAATTAAGAGTACATGACATAAAAGAATAAATAAAGGGTTAAATGCAAAAATAAATGGGATGGAAATTGAATAATATAAATACTGAAATATAAGACAATAAAAGGACAAATGAAATAAATCAAAACGAAAGGGAAAATTTTAAAACATAAATTAAACATGGGCATAATTGAAAGAAATGTAAAGTGAAGATGTGAAAATCAAAGAAATAAAAATTGAAGAGCAAGAAATAAAGAAATGAAATCTCGAACCAAGAAAAAGGCTAGAAAAATCTTCTGCTTCTTATTCCTCTCAAGAATGCTTCTTGCGTTTTTTCTGTGTACAATGCTCTCTTCTGTGGTGTGTGAATTACAAAAGAATGAAGCCTATTTATAGGCTTTAAGAAACCCTAAAAGCATGATATCTTCTACATCAATGTTTATTATTCTTAAAAAGGGAATAATGCTTTTACTTGGGCACCAAACCACTTTTCTTATATTCAATATGATCCTAAATTAATTAAAACAAATACAAAAAGGTATAAGATTAAATTTAATTACAAATAATCAATAAAATAATTGAAAATTTGTAATAAAATCAAATTCCCGTATTGGACCCATATCCAGTTTTCTGTGCGTGTTGTCTTCAGTAAAATGGACATATTTTGAGCTCTCGATGTCCAATTGAGGCGTTTCAAGATGCTTCGAAAAGGTAACTGAAAGACGGTCAGTTCTTAAGAAGACATTCTATCCCAAAAATGCTCGGATCCTAATGAAAATTCGTCATGAGTCTACAGTCAGAATTCCTTGCACATCACTTGACTTCCCATATTTGTTGGAAAACATCTCATTCAATCTTGCCATATACGATGTAATAAGGGTCTTCCCATATCTAATGTAATTTTTAAATTGGACTTGAGGCCCAGACAAAATAGGTGATTACAGCTGCCCCTCTTTGCTGATTCGCATGTTACAACTTCTTCATGTTTGAGATGTTGCAGTTTCGTCTTTTCCTTGCCTGAAATTGCACCAACTTGATGAAAAGTTTACTTGCTCCCCCATTCTTGATGCATATGCAACTCCTTAATGTTTAAGGCTCCACAGCCTGCAAAATTCAAATATTAGCCATTTATTCGGGGTTTAACAACTTTTGAAAGATAAATAACTCTTCTATCTTGAGGCATTGAAACTTTAGAAATGAAATACTACAATTTGTTTGTTGTTGTTATCCTCCATTTTGAGGTTTCAACTCTTTTGGTTGTTGTTATCCTTCATATTGAGGTTCCAACATCTGGTTTCTTGGGGTGTTGTTATCCTCTATCTTAAGGTTCCAACATCTAATTTTTTGGGGCGTTGTTATCTTTCATCTTGAAGTTTCAATTTCTTCATAGGTTTGACTTCCTCCGTCTTGAGGGTTCATCATCTTGTTGTTTTCTTCCATCTTGAGGTATCAACACCTTATTTTTTTGGTGTTGTTATCCTCCATCTTGAGGTTCCAGCTCCATTGTTTATTTAACTTCCTCTATCATGAGGGTCCGCCATCTTGTTGTCACCCTCCATCTTGAGGCTTTATCATCCTCTATCTTGAGGTTTCAACTTCTTGTCGATTTGGCTTTCTCCATCTTGAGGGTTTTTCGTGTTGTTGTCTTGATGAATTTGGTTTTCTCCATCTTGAGGGTTCACCATCTTGCTTGGGGGTGTTATTATCCTCCAATCTTGAGGTTTTAACGTCTTGATGAGATTGGCTTCCTCCATCTTGAGGGTTCTCCATCTTGCTTGGGGGTGTTGTTATCCTTCAATCTTGAGGTTTCAACGTCTTGATGAGTTTGGCTTCCTCCATCTTGAGGGTTTGCCATCTTGCTTGGGGGAGTTGTTATCCTCCAATCTTGAGGTTTCAACATCTTCGACTTCTTTCATCCTGAGAGCTCGTCGCTCTATTGAGATATGGCTTTCTCCATCTTGAGAATTTGCCATTTCTTGAATTCTTATTTCTTTCTTTTGGTTTCCTTCATCTTGAGGAATCACCATTTTTTATTTGTTTCATTCTTGAAGGTTCTTTGCCTCCTTTTTGAACTTGTCTTCATCTACGAGTAAAGTAAAATGCACTTACTATGAATACACCTAACTTTAATGTATGCACTAATCCTAAATGTATGATGTTTTCATGAATATGTCATCCAAAATTCTGGATTTCAAAGGGATGCCCCCGACTTCCACTGGTCATATCGGTGGTTCGGTCTTATTTTTCTTCATGCTTCAAGTTTTTTCTTACAGACTGATTAAGCGATTGATGCCCCGACCTCTCTCAGGTTTGACCATCTTTTTCTAAAATCACCTCTCATATGCATTGATGTGTTGCCATCTTTTAGGCCCATTTTGTGATGTTCGTATCAAGATGACAAACTTTTTCTTGTGTAATCAAGTGGTGCATTTGCTTCAGGTCCCTTTGTTTTCAACCCCTTTACAAAGTAATGCTGAGAAATTTTGTTTCACTACAAATCTTAGTCTACTTGTTCTCATTCCAATGTGAGATGCTTATTTAGGAAAATTAATTTTCATTAAATCATGATTATATCAAGCTAGATTAGATACCTTAAATATCAAGTGCAGGAGTGCCATAAAAATGACTCACTGAGGATTGCCCCAAGCATATCTTGTGTCTAGAAGACCTCAAAAGCTGAGTCGATATCCGAATATGTGAAGTACCTTTCGGATTACTCTGATTATTAGCCAAGTTTGGAGCCACATTGGGCATTTGATCCACTTTTCATGGGTTCATGTTTGAATTTTTCTTTTTTTCCCTTAGGATTTCATCTCATCAGGTGTTTGACTTTGTCAGGATTTGAAAATCACTCATGAAGCCAAGGCATATAGTAGATGAAGCATAGCTACCTTATTAGATACTCAACCTTACGGCTACAATAGAGTGCCTCGAGATTTCTTTTTTCATCCTTTCTCACAATCTTTGACTCGAGATAAATGATGGAGCATACAACAAAACCCCGAGCTACTCGACACTGTCATGATTTGAAAGTATCATTGTCACTCATGCAGCTACAATGGTGTGCCCCTAAAGGTTTATTCCACACTCTTATCAAGGAATTCCTTTAAGCAAACCCAGACATTGGAGTGCTCTTTTTTGCTCCAAGGTATGACCTTTATATAATTCTTCGATTATTAGACAAAGTAAACAGGAATGTAAGTCACATATCCATTATCTTCGCAGTTCTTGATTTCTGCTAGACACAAGCTGCTTGAAACCAATCTTGGGATCAAAATTAATGTCACTCGCGCAATTGATATATGAGGATCCAATAGACAAATATATGCATATAATGAAGAGGACTTGCGACATAAAAAATGCATCTTTTATTCGAATGAAAACAAGTAGGCTTATGCCCTTACAAAAGATCCCTCACTACCTTCGAGCTTAAGCAAATGGGGTTGGTTCTGAGCATTACTTAGAAAGAAGCTTACAACAATAGAGATGTTCCAACAGACACCCTTGATATGAAAGCATGAACCAGACTCGGGTTCAACCACTCCCGAAGATCTGCAATAAAAAATCACCAATGGATTGCCCTCCACTAAGCATGTTTTCCAATGTCTGATTATTTCGCCTATCAAAGCCCACTATCAACAAGCTTCTCCAATTCTTTCTTCAAGATCGTACACCTCGTAATAAAGTGTCTAGGTATCCCACTATGGAATCACGACCACTATTTGACTCGCAATTGTGGATCAAGTTCCTCACAACTTCCATCAGTTATGGCATCTTTCATGATGGTGTTGTCATGCTCTTTCTTGAAAATGTGACGCTTCAGTCAGAACAAATGTAGTGACAAATGAAAATGTATGTTTCTAAATGCAACGTTGATGTCTAGATGCAAAGAAGTTGATTCAAAATTGGTTCTCGAGCATTCGAGATTTATTTGCAACCCTTGAATGTTGCATTTAAATTGATATCTAGATTGTTAGATTTTCTCTCGATTGTGGACGCCTTCTAAATTTAGAACCAATCATGAATCAACACCTTAAAGTTGATGTAATGCAAGCTAATGAATATTTAACATTTTATGAAGATGCCATGAAACTATCATGCAAATGAATATTCTATGCAAATGTGATGCAACAATCAAATACCAAAAAGAATAAACAAGTTAGTACAAATAAAATAAACAAAAGAATGATTCAAGTTTTAATATATGAAATATGAACCCTAACTGATATGCCTTCTACCCAACATACTTTATTTACAAAAAATAAAATCTTACCCCATCGTGGTATCTACCCGCATGCTTTTATTCGGAAAAAAAAAACTTATCTACATGATATTTAGTTTCATACTCTTGCAAGAATATATAAAAAATATTTTCTAGGGCTCTCGCATGGCTCTAATGAGGTAGGCTCCTTAAAGTCAAACATGTGGGTTTGGATCTAAGAAAAAGGGTTCTCAAACCGTCTCTACCCCCTACTCCAAGGTGGGTGAGAAGTTCGATCCCGGCCCATCACATGCTTGCAGATCGAACACGATTCGAGGGGGTGCATTTCCACTATGCTCGTGCGGAGGGTTACTCATGAAAGAATAAGTACTTTAGACCCATAAGCTTTTCACTAGCCCATGCGGAAGGTTACTCACGAAGGCATAGCTAGTGTTCTTCCACTTAAGTTGGATAAAGCCCGGGTAGAGGGCTTATGTTATGATGCACTGTGAAAAAAACATCAAAATACATTAGTGCATACATATACAAAAGAAAACAAATAAACACAAAAACCAAAATACAAAAGAAAATACTTCGTGACCAAGTAAAAGTTGTGCGCTCTTAAAAAATGGTCCCTAGCGGAGTCGTCAAGCTGTGATAACAGAGCCGCCACTGATCTTTTAATCTATTAGGTAGACCAGAAATTTAAAAACAAACTTGAGAAAAATGTGAAAGGGTTCAGGGGCACAATTACATGTGGGGAAGGATTAGCACCCCCAGAACGCCCGTAAAAAGACGCTTACTTGGTCACTCGTATTTTCTAATGTAATTTTGGTTATAATCTAATTAAGCCTAAAGTTAACTTAGCCAATAATTTACAAGGCCCTAAATCTACGACTCTAATTAATATGCTAAGCTACCAAGAGATTAACATAAAGGGCTTGAATTTAATCCGGAAATAAATCTAAGGAATCTAATATGGAGGTTAATTATAAAATCAGCATTATTAAGTGATCTAACCATTTAATTAAAGGGATTCTAACTAATGTATAATTTTTATAGACAACCTAAGTTAATCAAGGGGTTCATTAACAGAAAGTAATGAAAGAATAAATATACATATAAAAATTTAAATGACATGCTCAATTGATAATGTATCAAAATAAAATCAAATATAATTACAAGTGATCAGGTTATATACAATGAAGTCATGTGAACAAATAAGTAACTAAATCTAATTACATGTCTAAGTATATATATTACCAAATAAAACTATCACATACATTTAAACAGACACCATATATACTACTATATATACATAAGGAAATATAACATTACAAAAAAATAATTATGTATCTCAAATAAACCAATCTATATATACATAAAATGCATAAAATTAAAGTAAGAAACTAAAGCGAAGTACATATAGAAACGTATCAAAATTAAAGTTAAAAAGGTTCATTTACATATGTACATTTGTATTTATTATATAAAAAGAAAATGACTTTATATAACATGTTATGCTAAAATTATAAAAAAGGAATAAATTAAAGTACAAATTAAGAGTACATGACATAAAAGAATAAACAAAAGGTTAAATGTGAAAACAAATGGGACAAAAATTAAATAATATAAAGATTAAAATATAAGACAATAAAAAGACGAACTGAAATAAATCAAAATGAAAGGGAAAAAAATCAAAAATATAAATTAAACATGAGAATAATTGAAAGAAATGTAAAGTGAAGATGCAAAAAATCAAAGAAATAGAAATTGAAGAGCAAGAAATAAAGAAATGAAATCTCAAATCAAGAAAAAGTTAGAAAAATCTTCTACTTCTTATTCCTCTCAAGAATACTTCTTGCGTTTTTTTTCTGTGGACAATGCTCTCTTTTGTGGTCTGTGAATTACAAAAGAATGAAGACTGTAAATAGGCTTCAAGAAACCATAAAAATTTTATAAGCACAATATCTTCTACGTCAATGTTAATTATTTTTGGAAAGAGAATAATACATTTACTTAGGCACCAAATCATTTTCCTTACATTCAATTCAATATGATATTAAACTAATCAAAACAAAGATTAAATGGTCTAAGATTGAACTCAATTAAAAATAATTAATAAAATAATTAGAAATTTGTAATAAAATCAAATTCTCGTATTGGACTCATATCTAGTTTTCTGCGCACGTTGTTTTCAATAAAACAGACATATCTTGAGCTCTCGATGTCTGATTGAGATGTTTTAGGATGCATCGGAAAGGTAACTGAAAGATAGCCAATTCTTGAGAAGACATTCTATCCCAAAAATGCTCGGATCCTAACGAAAATTCGTCATGAGTCTACATTCAGAATTTCTTGCACATCACTTGACTTCCCATATTTGTTGGAAAAGATTTCATGCAATCTTCCATATACGGTGTAATTAGGGTCTTTCTATATCTGATGTAATTTTTTAATTGGGCTTGAGGCCCGAACAAAATAGGTGATTACACGTGGACATATTTTAAAAAAAATAATTTATCTCATCATCTAAATCGGACAAACTTTCTAAATAAGAACTTGTACTCATTATAATTTCCTGCATAATATAACCATAAAATATTTGTTGATAAAATATCTCATATATTGAATAGTATAATGATAAAATGTCATCAAACACTCAATATAATGAAGTGATAGTTTAAAATGTTATTACACTCATAAAATAAAAGTCAAATGATAATTTTAAAAAGGGTAGACTACTGGAATGTTCACTTATGTTTAGGGTTTGTACATTTTTTGTTATCGATTTTGAAAATTGACCGCTATGATCACTTACGTTTTCGTTTTCTAAACATTTGGTTACTTTGGTGTAAATTGTCGTTAGACACTAACGATGTGCTGAGTTGGAACAGTAAAAAGAAGGATAAATTACCTAGATAGTCCCTAAACTATTACTTCACTCTTATTTTAGTCATCGAAATAAAAATAATTTATATAATTACACATTTACTCCTCCATATTTATATTTTTTTTTATTTTTCCCCTCCACCATCTTCCCCACTGTTGTTGCTTGCTAGTTCTTGATACAATAAGGCGAGGAGCTCGTTCACGTCCAACCTTCCATCTCTGTTGCACTTGGAAATCGTGCCCCAGAACCACCGTGCAGTACTCTCTATATCAGCACCAGGTACCTTCAAATCTCTCTGCAATTACTCGAATTATTTCTTGTGAACATCATTTCAATTGCATTTTAAACCGAAAATTTATCATTTTCAAAAAAAAAAATTTGCTAGGCGAGTGGTTTGGCTGAATGACTTGGACAGAGCAAAGGGATACGCTGTTGATTTCTTGTCTCTGTCGCTGCACGCTATTTCAAGGGACCCCGAGGCCTACCCTGCTCCTTGTATTTACACTCGGATTTTCTTATGCTTTTCTTTCTCCAATTTCTTGTCTGCCCAGAAAACTAACTTCGTTTTGCTATCCTTAAGTTGTTCGGTCTTTCAATGCTCTACTATTACGTCTCCGGTTAAACTCTTGCATACATCTCTACAATTCATTTCTTGCTTTTCTTCTTAAGCTTGTCTCATTCATGTTCATCCCATTTCTGAAGAAAACTTGCAGCTTGAATCAATGACGGTAGAGTGGAGAAAAAATAAAAAATTTGTAAACATGGAGGACTAAATGTATAATTAGATAAATTATTTTTATTTCGGTGGTCAAAATAGGAGTAAAGTAATAGTTTAGGGGCTATCTAGGTTATTTACCTCTTTTTATTGTGCCACTCAGCACGCCGTCAATGTCTAACGACATTTAACACCCGAGTGACCAAATGTTTAAAAAAACGAAAACGTAAGTGATCATAACGGCCAATTTTTAAAAGTTTGTGACCAAAAGTATACATACCCTAAACGTAAGTGATCATTCCCGTAGTTTACCTTTAAACAACACTTACAACTAGTCAAGACTATCCACCCAATCCTTTCGCCTTGCATCTGACATTTCAACAAAAATTTGTCTCCATTCTGTCGATGTGAACTTTTCAATTGCTTTATTATAAGAACGTGACGAAACACACTCCATTTTTTCCAAAAGCTCCACACATATTCTTATAGAATAAAAATCGGAAATTGATAATTTGTATCTTTCTGCTTTTGCTTTGGCAGCTTCTTCTTTTACAGTTAATGTGGATGCCCACTTATCCAAAAATAATTCCATCTTATTCATTTTGTTAGATCGACGCTTTCTGAAAATTGAATCAAGCTTATGCTTTTTACCTTTTTTGGACGAAGGGTCTTTAGAACTATTACCTTCCAATTCAACATGTATAGAACCAGATAAAAATTCCTCTTCCAAGCGCCTCTCTTCATCAGGAGATAATGGATCTTCAGTGGATAATTGTTGAAGTTTTTGAGTTGCAGTTGCTGTATTGAATTTTTGACCAAGTAATTCATAATCTTCACACTCTTGTTTTTTAAATTTTTTGAACTCTTTATTTTTCTGCTATATAAGAAACAAACCAACAAAGTAAGCTAGTTGCCTGATGCAATCCATGGAATCGGTAGATTTACGTGGCGGTTCCGGTCGCAACTTCTCAGCTGCTGGAGGAGGAGTTGGTTTTATGTTGGATTGGTTAAGAAGTTGATTACGCAACGGGGAGATAGGTGGAGCTGGACGCGAAGCCGATCGCATGGATGAAATTTTGTTCTTGGATGTCACGTAAACACTACAAAAGTCTGGTGCATTTTTTGATATAGTTCCTGTGATATCCGGTGCTTTATATCTACTGAGACAAGTTGAAATTAAGTGTGAATCTCCATATATATTTATTAATCTTTGGAATGTAAAACCGATTATACGTGAGACAGATAGCATACTTGAGAGAACTCGATCTCGTGGAGGCACCGATTACCAAAACCTCGATTGCAGCACGAGTAACATATTCAATCAATGCTTTAGCCACGTCTGTTTCTTCCAGAACAACATCCTTGCATTGTATCTAAAGGAAAAGATACACACCATAATTAGAGATTAAACCTGTTAATGCAAGCAATGAGCGTGGGAATTAAACTTACATCCTTCCGAGTACAGAAGCAACGGAAAGGAAGGAAAACTTCCCTGGTCTTAAGATCAGGATCTTTACAAACAAATGGTAAACCACCATTACTTTCAACAAATTGGTTCAACCCTGCACGCACCAGAAAACCAAACAGGTTAGTAACTGGCAGGGACAGACGCATAATTTTATGTTAGTGAAAGGGACGAATTTATAAAATTTTAGAGGGGACAAAAATAACAAATAAGAAAACAACAAACGGAAAGAGAAAAACATACGAGGTAGAGTCGAGTTGTAGGGTTTGGCTTTTACATGGATGAGAATGATGGTTTGGCCTTTCTGCAAGAGATGATCAGTTGCCCATTTTAGGGCATGTTGGCTGTTCTTGTCCTTGTCTACGGCCACCGCCACAAACCCCGCTTTTGTATTTTTTGATTCTCTCCTTTCTCTATAATTATTGTCTTCTTGCGTCCGCATACTCCACAAGCTCTTGTACCGCAAAAGTGAATACATGTACCTACTGATCGTTTTCTGCGAATTATAACCCTTTTTTATTTTTGAAGAGAACAGATTTAAACCCTAACTAACTATACCCTTGCCTGTTAAAAAGCTGCTGATTTAATTATACTTTTTTTGTTAAATATATTTATATGAAAATGTCTCTTCGAAGAGGAGGCTAAGGAACACCGGAGATGACCATAACTTATTTCTGCATGGCATTGGGACGCATCCATTACCATAGAAACCGGAGTTACACTATGAGAGAGCGGCCTTGTTCTGCGGATACTAAGCTGTTCCACCTCTTATTTTTGTACCATTATTTTCTCCCATGTTTTGTACCATTTCTTTCTCCCATTTTCAAGTTAAAGCCTCTTGATTGCTTGTCATTTTACTCGTTACGCTTCCGTAAATTATATTAATGTTTCAAATATGATATTTATAATTATATGTAATGATCTAATGTAAAGTTAAGACTAACAACAACTAATTGGTCTAACGGACGAGGCGTTAGGTCTCAGGTCAGGAGTTCGAATTCTAGCGTTTTGAATGAAAAAACTAGGCTGGAGGGTGTCCCCATATTAGGTCTCTGTAAAACATGATCCAGATTAGTCGGTCCCTATATTAGGCCTCTACAAGATCTGATCTAAATTAGCTAGTCAATAAGTTTGATATCGGTGGTTAAACCAAAAAAATGTAAAGTTAAGATTGAAAAACTATAATTAATTATTTTTATAATACCATATTTGTTGAGGGGATAATGACGATGTTGGCTTTGGCGGTTTCTGACAGTTCAGTCCCTTCTGATCTGGACGGAGAATCATAATGGTCGATTACCGGAGTGGGGGAAGTTTTACTGAAGAAAGACCGAAGGTATGTAGCCTTCTTTTGGGGGGAGAGAGTAGGGGTGATAACGAGCCGAGCTGAGCCCGAGCCTGGCCAAGCTCGGCTCGAGGCTCGCTGAGCTCGGAATTTTATGCTCGAGCTCGGCTCGAAAACAATTCTATTGGGCTCGGCTCGAGCTCGAAGCTCGTCGGGCTCCGCTCGAAATGAAAAATTTTGCTATAGTTTTTTTATATAAAATATTCGTTAAAAATCCCTTTCATAACCAACACTAAAACGAAATTCAATGACCGAAAAGGGGGAAAAGTGCCAAAAATTAGATTAATCCAAATAATCAATAAATATTCTTATAATACAAACACATAATTAAAGAAAATACAAAATCAAACAACAATCAACTAATGAATGAAAATACAAACACATAATTTATTTTAGTGCATATGTAGATTCCGAGCCTATTCACGAGCTTTTCGAGCCAAGCCTGTTAAGGTTTCGAGCCGAGCCCGAGCCCGAGTCGAGCTCACTCGAGCCGAGCTGAGCCCGAGTAGCTCGCGAGCCGGTCAGGCTCATTATCACCCCTAGGAGAGAGTTCATGTCTTTACCAGTCCTTCTTAGAGTATTTAAGGAGGATGGTTGACCGCCTTTAATGACAAGAATTAAGTCTAGGCCTGATGAATTGACGGTTATTAATTTGTTATCCTGACGAGTAAGTTTGTCTCTCAGTGGATTTGACTGGTGAGACAAAAGTGTTTGACATTGGTCTTACCAGAATGATTGTTGCGTGTAAAAGTGTTTATGGCAATTGTAGTGCAAGTGTACATGACGCAAGTAGTAAAGTAATACTGAAGTATCGGATATCGTCTCCACAGGGACTGAGCCAATAGCTTCACCTTGAATTACTGCACGAAAGTAAAAAGAATGATTTAAGTTGTTTGTCACGAGAATAATAAGGAATACTGGAAAATAAGATTAAAGAAATCAAGATAGAGAGAATGGGCTGATATTGAATTGCTCAGTAGTGTAGGTATTGCTAAGTTTAGGAAAATCTGCTCTGTCGATGTCCCCGTCGCGGCAGCACCTGTCGCGGCGGTAGTCTGTTGCTTGTCGCGGCAGTGAACACACAACTCTGTACTTCAAGCTTGGCAAGAATCCCTATTGTGTCTTGGCCTATCCCTAGGTCCAAACCTGTCGATGAACACGTCTTTGATGATACCTCCCGGCGTGAATCGAAGGATGAACGCCGATGTTGATGAATTCATCTTTAGCCACTTAATCTCGTCCTATCCCTAGGTCCGAGATGGTTCAACTATAAACTAGAGAACTCGCACTTATTCCTTTCGTATACTTAACTCTCCCGATATTAAGTAAATAGATAACCTCGCAATGCTCTCCCAATACTCTTGCAAGATGGTAATAACCAGAATAAGAGAACTTGAAGTTTATTTTATTGAACTGAAAATTCCTAAAACAAAAGCAACCCTTGCAACTACTTTACAAATCAACCCGTGGCCCTAAGGGGAATTTAGAACATGTTGAGAGAGGGAAAACGGCTAGGGTTTTGGGAAGAAGGCTAGAGATAGGTGATGTCCTTTCCTAGGTCGAATTACATGCCTTTATATAGGCTTTGGGTCCAAGTTTTCTAATATGGAAAGAATAAAAGTTTAAATTAAAGTACAATTCTAATAAAGACTAAACCTTCAGAGAATATAGCTTTAACTCGTCCTTCCTTCTTGCTTGGATTTTCTCTCCTTGAACTTTGGGCTTGGCCTTCATTATGATCTACGGTTTGGAAAAACATATTGGTATTCCACGACAGACGGGCATAATTTTCTCTTTCTGTCGAGGTCCACTTTGCTTCTTCTCCTCAAAACTGTTGTCGTCCTTGGTTGCCACGGCGGCAACCATGGCAGCATCGTTCTCCTTGACTGCTCATCCAGTTCCAGCGCCTGCTTCTTCATCTGCTATAGCAACAACCTGCAAAAACAACCAATTTTAGTAGAAACTGTGCCTTTTCATATAATTGTGATGTCTAACTGTAATCTAGCCTAAATGCAATGAATTATGCTTGAATGCGGCAGAAATATGGGTTAAATAGGGGGTAAATAATAGAACTTTTACGCACTCAACACACCCCCAAACTCAAGTTTTTGCTTGCCCTGAAGCAACTAAGACCTAAAAGAAAAATAAAATATTTTTGTTTTGGCTTAAAACAGTGAACTTTCCCTTACCCTTCATTCATTCTCTGTTGACGGCAGCACCTTGTCGGATAACTTAGGATTCGTCCAGAATCTTGCTATAGTCCTCGTGCAGTGTGTTCATGCTTGTGAACAGTTATATGCCAAGACTCCCTTAGTTTTACTAGAATATTTTAGCCTCTAACTTGAGTTTTTATGCCAAAGTTTATCTTTTTGAAGGCATTTCTTTTGCTCCTTTGATTTTTTTTGTTTTGACTCGATTTTATTATTTTTTTAAGCTAAAGTTTCACTAGAGCTAGTTTCGGGCACCTCTAGCTAAATTCCTAGAGCCGGTTTCGGGCACCTCTATGGCTATTGAGTCTATTTTGCTAAACTTCTTTCCTAGAGCCAATGTTAGGCACCTCTAGGGGCTATTCAAGTGCTAAGCTTCCTATTCTAGTTAACTAGTAGAGTTCTAGGCAGTATAACAGTCACAAATGGTGTTTAAATTCCAGAACTATAGAAAGGCTCTAAACTGCTCCTAAAACTATCCTAAAGGCACTGCCATGACAGAGCTGTCACGGCAGGTAAGTTCAGTTTAAAGACTTAAGCCAAAATTTTCAATATATTTTTTAGAGCAAAAATAAACTAAGTAAAAGACACAATTTTAAAACTAAATTAGACTCCATTAATGGAGGGATGCCACCCCCAAACTCAAGGGTTGCATTGCTCTCAATGCAAATGACAAAATAAAATATAAGAAAAGTACATCACAAAATATATAAAAGCAGACAGCAAAATAAGTTAAGAAACTCAAATTTTATGCGCTGTCGTCACTGTTGTTTCTCCACAACCTGAACCTCCGAGCAACTGCTGATGTCATCACTGCTGTTGTCGCTGCCGCTATTTGGCTTGTTTTTGTCTGCCATTCTCTTCTGTCGTTTCACCGGTGTGAACTCTTTGGCTAGATTCCTCTTAATAGAGGGTTCGTTGTCGCTTTCCTCCCAAATTGAGGAAGAAGAGAAACCGGCGATGAATGCATCAAGTTCTTCTAAGGGCATTCTTCTCTTTGTTCCACGGGCAGATGTATCAGCTGCACAGTTGCTGCATGCAGCTGTCGTGGCAGGGGTCGGCGTGGATACTGCAGACG
Organism: Hibiscus tridactylites; assembly: GCA_958450335.1. NCBI lineage: Eukaryota > Viridiplantae > Streptophyta > Magnoliopsida > Malvales > Malvaceae > Hibiscus > Hibiscus tridactylites. Next base: position 61,888,055 of record OY288275.1, read on the forward strand.
GTGTCTTGGTGTGGCAGCAGGTGTAGGGGTATGGGAAGGGGTGGGTGCAGCAAAATAATGGGATGAGAAGGCAGGAAATACAACATCAGGGAAATTTAAAGAAGTTTGGATGAATTGTACCGTAGCTGCGGTGAAATCCCTGATGAAGCTCATAAGACCTAGCTGCAGTTCCTCCATCTTCTGTATGGCAGCAAGGATCTGGGAGGAGGAGTCGGTCGGGGCTGCTGCTGCTGTTTGCTGCCTGGCTTCCGTGGCAGCATGTTTAGTGTTCGTTGGTTCTGTCGTCTCTGCTGCCGTGGCAGTGGGGTCGAAAGATGACAGCGGGGTGGCAGCAGTCAACTCTATTAAGCTGAGTATATTTTTGTCGGTCCATCCCTTCCCTTGGACTCTAAGATCGGTGGTAGCTTCGGGTACATGGTGGTCGTGGCAAAGGGCTGTGATGAGGTAGGAGAGGTAGAGCGGTCCCGTCGGCCGGTGTGCACACTCCAAAATGCTTTCTCGGATGAAGTTGCCCACATTAATAGGCCTCTCATGCAAAATAGAATGAATGAGGGCTAACCTGGGTTGGTCGACAGTGGTGTTGTGCGAGGATGGCATGATGCACTTTTTGATGAAAGCGTTCCACAATTTAGCTTCCGGGAGGAGTTGAACTCTCTTAACCGTCCTCGGGTTCTTTGGATTTGTATTCCACTGAGTACCTTCATCCGTGAGCTCTGCCATGACAGCATCGTAGGCAGCATGGTCTAGGCTGTTCAGAAATTGTTGGTGACCATCGTCGTTGCTGCCCACGTAAAATTCGTACAAGGTGTTGATGTATTCTGCTTCGAAGGGCACCTCTCTCCCTCGCACGGTAACTGTTGTCGCCATTCTGCTGTTGATGGTAGAGTAGAAATCTCGAACCAGAGATACTTTCATCTCCTCTGGTTGTTCTGCAAAGATCTGCCATTGTAGGGCCTTGATTTTTCGAGCAATGAACGGTTGCAGGCCCAAATTCTCCTCCTTTGAAGTGTAGATAAATCCCCTTTCCTCTCACATGTCTCTGATCTGGAAAGATCGTGGGGTTGATGCTGTCGGGGTGGAGCCTGAGGGAGCATTCCTGCGGGTGTTTCTGGAAGACATGGTTGCAAGGGTTGAGAGAATAAAAATGAAAGTAAATAAAATTTCTAGAGGAAGCAAGTAAGAAGAGTAGAAGTGAGTGAAAATGAATAATGAAACGAGGTTTATATAGAGAAGAGTTTGCTGCCCGTTGGAGCTGTAACGACAGGCACGAATAATGGGGCCAACTGTTACGCGGTTTCTGACGTGTCTGTCACGCGTTTCCGTGTATGTTACGTGTTTGCGTGTCTGTCGCGACAGCGTGTCGACAGCCTGTATTTTCTGCGTCTGTCGCGGCAGCTGTAACGACAGGCTCCAAAGTTTGGGCTGATGGAAGGATGTTGGGCTGATTTCACTTCTCCTTTTCTTCTTGTCTCCTTTATTTCCTAACAAACAGTAAAAATAAAACATTATTTCTTAAAAATAAAATAAATCTAATTTCCTAATATATAAATAATAAATAATTAAAATAATTAAAAATAAAATTTAGGTTAAATTAGGGATGCCAGGTGGGGCATCTCCTAAGGTAACCACTTCCTGCATTCTTGGGGCTTCAGTCCCCTGATAATGCTTCAAGCGCTGTCCATTGAATTTGAATTGGTGCCCTTCTTTTAAAGATTTAATCGTGATAGCACCATGGGGAAAACCTGCACCACATGGAATGGGTCATACCATCTAGATTTCAGCTTGCCTGGGAAGAGTTTCAACCTAGAGTTAAAAAGCAACACAAGCTGCCCTGGGCAGAACTGTCGTGGCAGCAACTTCTTGTCATGCCACTTCTTGGTTTTATCCTTGTAGATTCTTGCGTTGTCATACGCCATTGTCTGAATTTCTTCAATTTCGTTCAGATCCAGTAGCATTTTCTGCCCTGCCTTTTCCAAGTCCATATTAACTTCCTTGATTGCCCAGTATGCTCTGTGCTCTATCTCGATAGGTAAATGGCATGTTTTCCAATAAATCAGTCGATAAGGAGACATTCCAAATGGAGTTTTGAATGTTGTCCTGTAAGCCCATAATGCATCATTAAGGTGTAAAGACAAGTATTTCCGAGTTGGCTTAACCATCTTTTCAAGAATGTTTTTGACTTCCCTGTTGGATATTTCAGCTTGTCCATTGGTCTAAGGGTGATATGCTGTTGCAATCCGATGCTTGACACCATACTTTTTCAAGGCAGCAGCTATAACCCTGTTGTCGAAATGCCTCCCTTCATCACTGATGATCGCCTTAGGGATGCCGAATCTGGAAAATATGTTTTTATGTAAAAACCTTTGAACTGTTTTGGCATCATTCTTTTGAGTGGCGATAGCTTCAACCCAATTGGACACATAATCTACTGCTAGGAGGATGTACAAATTCCCACATGAAGATGGGAATGGTCCCATAAAATCGATCCCCCAAACGTCGAAGATCTCGACTTCAAGAATGTTCTGCAGCGGCATCTCGTGTCTCCTTGAGATGTTTCCTGTCCGTTGACACTTGTCACAGCTCTTGTAGAAAATTTGAGCATCTTTATACAGTGACGGCCAATAGAATCCTGATTGCAAAACCTTGGCAGCAATTTTGTTGCCTTCTAAGTGTCCTCCATACTGTGAAGCATGACAGTGATGAAGTATATCTTCATGTTCATCATGTGGTACGCATCTCCTTATAACCTGATCTGCACATATTTTGAAAAGAAGAGGTTCGTCCCAATAATAATGCTTAACATCATTTTGGAACCTCTTCCTGGCTTGATAATTAAGGTCAGGAGGAATTATTCCGCTAACTAGAAAATTAACGAAATCAGTATACCAGGGAAGTTCAGAAGACTTACCTGCCACCATGGCTGTCGCGGCAGTGACTATGGCAGCAAATAGCTGCTCATCAAGGAAGGTCTCCAATATGTTTGTCTCATCTGTCGGTAGACTCTTTCCCTTCTCCAACCTTGACAAGTGATCTGCCACTTGATTCTCTGTCCCCTTTTTGTCCTTGATTTCAAGGTCGAATTCTTGCAATAGCAGGATCCAACGTATCAGTCGAGGCTTTGCATCTTTTTTCGTGAACAGGTATTTCAATGCAGAGTGGTCTGTGTGCACTATGACCTTCGTTCCAAGTATATAAGAACGAAACTTGTCAATGGAGAATACCACAGCTAATAATTCCTTCTCTGTGGTGGTGTAGTTCACTTGGGCGTCGTTCAGTGTTTTGCTGGCATAGTATATGACATGAAAGAGTTTGTCTCTTTGCTGCCCAAGTGCTGCCCCGACAACATAGTCACTAGCATCACACATGATTTCAAACGGCAGTGTCCAATCTGGTGGCTGTACTATTGAGGCTGTTACCAGCTTTTCTTTTAGAACCTTGAATGCTTCAGTACATTCAGCGTTAAAGTCGAAGGGTCGATTCTGCTCTAGAAGATGGCATAGGGGCTTGGTGATTTTTGAAAAGTTCGCAATGAACCTCCGATAAAAACCAGCATGTCCTAAGAAACTTCTGATTCCCTTGACTGTGGTGGGTGGCGGCAGCTTTTCGATCACTTCTATCTTAGCTCTGTCGACTTCTATGCCACGGCAGCTAATCTTATGGCCTAGGACTATCCCTTCATCCACCATGAAGTGACATTTTTCCCAGTTCAAAACCAAGTTTGCTTTTTCACATCTCTCGAGCACCTTCTGTAGGTTGCCTAGGAAGCTTTCGAAGTTGTCTCCAAAGACTGAAAAATCATCCATAAAGATCTCTAGGAAATCCTGCACCATATCGGAGAATATTGCCATTATGCACCTTTGAAAGGTGGCTGGTGCATTGCATAGTCCAAAAGGCATTCTCCTAAAAGCGTAAGTTCCGTAAGGGCATGCGAATGTCGTCTTTTCTTGATCTTCCGGTGCGATAGCTATTTGATTGTAACCTGAATAACCATCAAGAAAACAATAGTAAGGTTTACCCGCTAATCTATCAAGCATTTGATCAATAAAGGGTAAAGGAAAGTGGTCCTTTCGGGTAGCTTTGTTAAGCTTCCGATAGTCCATACAAACCCTCCAACCGGTTACAGTCCTAGTTGGGATTAGCTCATTGTTTTCGTTGGTTACCACGGTCATTCCTCCTTTCTTGGGAACACATTGCGCCGGGTTCACCCATTTGCTGTCCGAGATGGCGTAGATTATTCCAGCATCTAGCCATTTGATTATCTCTTTTCGCACCACCTCTTTTATAGCATGGTTCAGACGCCTTTGTGCATCAATAGTCGGCTTATGATCATCCTATAGAAGAATTTTATACATACATAATGCCGTACTAATGCCTTGAATATCAACTATCGTCCATCCAATAGTCTTTTTGTGCTGCTGCAGCATCCCTATTAACTACTGTTCCTGTTCTTGCATCAACTTGGAAGAGATGATTACGGGCAACGTATCATTTAAACCAAGAAAAGTATATTTTAGTTGCCCTGGCAGGGGCTTAAGATCTAAAACAGGGGGCTCAACAGTTGATGGCTTTTAAATTGCATGGTTATCCGAGGTATAATTTAAAGGCTCGAATAACTTACCTGGACGATTGCCTATCCAGTTTACCTCCTCCTGATCTTTAGTATCAGATGCATCAGATTCTGAGAAGTTGCTGCCGTCGGTGCTGTCGTGACAGTCTTGTAAGTGGCTGCCGAGGCAGTGACCAATTTTGATGTCGTGACAGCCCGACCTGATGCAGGGTTGGTCAAGGGTAACTTCAGCGATAACCTTGAATTCCTCTTCTGCATCAGCATGCTTCATTGCTTGGAGAACATTCAACTTTATTTCTTGATCGTTCACTCTCTTGGTGAGTTCTCCTTTTTCCACATCAATCAGTGATCTTCCCGTGGCTAAGAAGGGTCGCCCTAGGATGATTGGTGCGTTTTCATCTGCTTCACAATCTAAGACAAGAAAGTCAGCAAGAAAAATAAACTTATCCACCCTTATCAGAATATCTTCAATTTTTCCTTCTGGATGAACGTAAGAGCGGTCTGCCAGCTGCAGAATTACTGTTGTGGGCCGAGCTTTTCCAATACCTAATTTCTGAAAAACAGATTTGGGCATTAAATTTATACTAGCACCAAGATCACAAAGTGTCTTACCCACATATTTGTCTCTGATTACACATGGTATGATGAAGCTCCCAGGATCCTTCTTCTTCTGGGGTGGATGCTTGTGAAGAATACTCATGCATCCTTCTATCATCTTAATCGTTTCAAATTCCCCAAGTCTAGATTTCTTCGACATGGCATCCTTGAGAAATTTGGCATAACCGGGCATCTTCTTAACGGCATCTAACAGCGAAATGTTGATATGAACCTGCTTAAAAATATCATAAATCTTTTTAAGATGTGATTCTTGTTTCAATTTCTGTAACCGTTGAGGAAAAGGAGGTGTGGGACGATAATCAACAATATGTCCTTCCCACTGCATACGGATCTGAGGAGGTTTGGGTTCATCATCTTTCTCCTCTGTCCCTTCTGCTGTCGTGACAGGCTCATTGGAAGCAGGTTGTTTGTTACCTGTCGGGGCAGCTTCCTCGGCAGGTGACTCCAAGGCTGGTTTAACTGATTCAGCTTCCTTCTCTGGCTCTGGTAGTTTCTTCCCACTCCTAGTAGTGATGGCTTTACATTGCTCATGTGTGGGTTGTCTAGCATTTTCAGTATTGCTAGGAAATCTGTCATTCTGCCTTGGTTTGATATGCTGGGAAACCTGACCCATCTGTGTCTCCAACGATTTCAGAGTAGCTTCATGATTTGTCATCCGCATCTCTGTTTTATCCATGGATGTCTCCGTCTTCTTGACAAAGTGATTCATGTTCTCAATGTAAGTTCCTATTTGAGACATAAACGTAGCCAGAGTTTGTTCCAGTATACTGTTTGTGGCAGCTGGTGGTTGTTGCTGCTGCTGCAGTTGCAGTTGCTGTTGAGTCAGCAATCTAGGTCCTCCTTGGTTCTGATTATTCTGTGCTTGAGGATTCAGAGCATTATTAGGATTACTCCAAGAGAACTTAGGATCCTTTCTCCAGCTGGGATTGTAATTGTTGGGGTTATAATTCTGCTTATTGTAGTTTCCAACATACTTTCCCTCTTCTAACTGTATTGGACATTCCTCCGAACTGTGATTTCCTTCACAAATTTCGCATACCTCTTCGGCAGCGTATACAGCCTGTGAATCATCATTCAAGAGCTTTTTCATTGCCTTAGTGAGATATGCCATCTGTGATTTCATTGTGTTGTCGGCCTCATAATCCTTTACAGCTAGGACTCGTTTACCCCCTCTTCTTGCTGTCGGGAACTGCTCTTCATTCTTCGCCAGATTTTTCAATACTGCCATTGCCTCATCTGGGTCTTTGTCCAGCAGTAATCCGTTTGCTGCTGAATCAATTCGAATACGAGTTTGTAAATTGGCAGCATTATAAAATTTTGTTACCTGGTTCCAAACGGGGAATCCATGCATTGGGCAGTTCCTTAGAAGAGTGGTAAATCTGTCCCAGGCCTCGTGCATTGGCTCGTCATCTTCCTGTTGAAAAGTAGCAATTCACGAGTCAAATCTGCCCAAGTTCTTATTGAACCCGGCGTAAGTTTATTCCACCAAGTCTTTGCTTTGTCCCTTAATGAATAGGGAAATAACCGAAGCCTCAGTATCTCCGGATTAACTCCTGGTAGTCTAAACGAACCACAGATTTCCTGGAACGTTTTCAGATGCTCCCTAGCATCCTCTGTAGCAGCACCACTAAATTGACTGGCGTTGTTGATCATGCTGAACATAACAGGTTTTAGCTCGAAGTTGTCAACATCTACATCCGGCAGGGTGGTTTCTAGTTCTACATGATCATTTAGCATGTAGTCTCGGCATGACCGACGTGCGGCAGCGACAGGAGGGTCGACGACAGGAGGAAAGATCCCTCTATCTCCGACAGGATTGTTATTATCATGGGGATTCCCTTGGTTGTTCATTGCCTCTAACTTTTCTTCAAGGTATTCGTTTCTGGCTAGTACGTGGCGAATTCGGTTCCTAAGATTGTACGAACGTTCTATTTCAGGATCTAATGGATACTCAGGTTCCTTTCCTCGTCTCGATCTGCGCATAAACAAGAAACCTTGTGAAAAGCACAAGTTGAACAAACCAAAATAAAACAGAAAAATAAAAAGAGTGCAGTAAAAGATAGGGTAAAGTTATGTTGCCAGTCCCCAGCAACGGCGCCAAAAACTTGTTGCGTGTAAAAGTGTCTATCACAATTGTAGTGCAAGTGTACACGACGCAAGTAGTAAAGTGATACTGAAGTATCGGATATCGTCTCCACAGGGACTAAGCCAATAGCTTCACCTTGAATTACTGTACGAAAGTAAAAAGAATGATTTAAGTTGTTTGTCATGAGAATAATAAAGAATACTGGAAAATAAGATTAAAGAAATCAAGATAGAGAGAATGGGCTGGTATTGAATTGCTCAGTAGTGTAGGTATTGCTAAGTTTAGGAATCTGCTCTGTCGATGTCCCCGGTGCGGCAGCACCTGTCGCGGCAGCGAACACACAACTTTGTACTTCAAGCTTGGCAAGAATCCCTGCTGTGTCTTGGCCTATCCCTAGGTCCAAGTCTGTCGATGAACACGTCTTTGATGATACCTCCCGGCGTGAATCGAAGGATGAACGCCGATGTTGATGAATTCTTCTTTAGCCACTTAATCTCGTCATATCCCTAGGTCCGAGATGGTTCAACTATAAACTAGAGAACTCGCACTTATTCCTTTCGTATACTTAACTCTCCTGATATTAAGTAAATAGATAACCTCGCAATGCTCTCCCGATACTCTTGCAAGATGTTAATAACCAGAATAAGAGAACTTGAAGTTTATTTTATTGAACTAAAAATTCCTAAAACAAAAGCAACCCTTGCAACTACTTTACAAATCAACCTGTGGCCCTAAGGGGAATTTAGAACATGTTGAGAGAGGGAAAACGGCTAGGGTTTTGGGAAGAAGGCTAGAGATAGGTGATGTCCTTTCCTAGGTCGAATTACATGCCTTTATATAGGCTTTGGGTCCAAGTTTTCTAATATGGAAAGAATACAAGTTTAAATTAAAGTACAATTCTAATAAAGACTAAATCTTCAGAGAATATAGCTTTAACTCGTCCTTCCTTCTTGCTTGGAATTTCTCTCCTTGAACTTTGGGCTTGGCCTTCATTCTGATCTAGGGTTTGGAAAAACATACTGGTATTCCATGACAGACGGGCATAATTTTCTCTTTCTGTCGAGGTCCATTTTGCTTCTTCTCCTCAAAACTGCTGTCATCCTTGGCTGCCACGGCGGCAACCATGGCAGCATCGTCCTCCTTGACTGCTCATCCAGTTCCAGCTCTGCTGTTTCACTGCCCAGCACCTGCTTCTTCATCTGCTACAGCAACAACCTGCAAAAACAACCAATTTTAGTAGAAATTGTGCCTTTTCATATAATTGTGATGTCTAACTGTAATCTAGCCTAAATGCAATGAATTATGCTTGAATGCGGCAGAAATATGGGTTAAATAAGGGGTAAATAATAGAACTTTTACGCACTCAACAATGATCGTCTTCAGAAACATAAAATGAGATAGCCTTCAAATAAACTCTTATGTCTTCCTAAGATTCTAGAGCTAAAGGGTCTTTATGCGGAAAATTGTAAAAGTAATATATATCTTTCGAAAGAATTTGTATCTTCAGAGGACTCGAAAGGATATGAAACCACCGAAAGATCTTTTTCGTGAAGGAGTAAGTGTCGCAAATTATAGAGGTATAACAATTCATGTTTTTATTTAATGTTGTAATATGTAAGTTAAAATAATAGAGTTAAAATTTAACAACTATGTGATAAATTATGCAAATTATGATAAACTAAGACATAATATGAGTGAAACCTGAAAAATAGTTTAAATATAACACGAGGTAAATAATTAAATATATTATAACCTGCATAAAACTAATTACTTCTACGTCAAAATCTATATAAAATTATATTCTTATAAAAGAAACATGAAAATAACATAAAAATAAACTTTATTTTTCTCATCTCAAAGTTTCTTCAATTTCAACCTTCAAACAATGAGAAATTAGAATATGCTATTGATCATAGAAAAAGACATTTGTATCTTGCACAAGTGAGATCAAATTATTACGTATTTAGATTTTGATTTCCATCAAGGGGTCAAAATCTCGACATTTGACTTTATATTGAAACGTCCATCAATCCAATAACGTATATAAAAAATAAGGTAAACTACTTAGGTGGCTACCGAACTTTGGGCATACCTATTTTGACCACCGAACTTTTAAATTGGTCCTATTTTGACCTATTAGGGTTTGGTATTGTAATGTGAATTTGGGGATTTTGGGATGTTAACTAGAAGGCTAAACGATACAAGAGAGAGAAGAAAGAAACGATATTTCGCGTTATTATTATTAGATAATAAGAATGTTTATTTATACAAGTAAAGAAAATAATAAAGAAAAGCCATTTGTGTTAACTAACTTTTACAGCTAGGATAACTAACCCAAAACTAATATTCTAATAGCCCCCCTCAAGGTGGAGCATACAAATTTTGTATGCCCAACTTGGAAATAGACCGTTGAAATACAAAAGCTAAAAGTGATTTGGTGAAGCAATCTGCTAGCTGATTCGTATTTGAGACTGAAAGTAGATTGATGAGCCCTTGTTGAACTTTCTCCCGAATGAGGTGGCAGTCTATCTCAATGTACTTATTTCTTTCATGGTGGACTGGATTTTCTACAATCTTAATGGCAGAAAGGTTATCACAATAGAGATTAGCTAGAAAAGAATGAATGTGTAAATCAGAAAGTAAGTAATTTATCCATTGTAATTCACAAGTCACAGATGCTAAGGCTCTATATTCTGCTTCAGTAGATGAACGAGAGATTGTCTGTTGTTTCTTGGATTTCCAGGATACTAAGGCAGATCCAAGGAAAACACAGAAACCAGTGGTGGAACGTCTGAAATCTGAACAAGAAGCCCAGTTAGAATCAGAAAATACATTTAATTTAAGTTCATTGTTAGCAGGGAAAATAATCATTGTCCAGGAGTTCCTTTCAAATATCTGAGAACTCGGTGGGCAGCTGTCATATGAACATTTGTAGGAGCAGACATAAATTGAGAAAGCTGTTGAACAGCAAAACTAATATATGGTCGAGTATTAGTCAAGTAAAATAATTTTCCTATGAGCTTTCTATAAGAAGTTATATCTTGTAACAAATCTCCTTCAATTTTAGATATTCTTGTAGTAATAGCTAAAGGAGTTGCAACAGGTCTGGAGTCCAAAAAACATGTTTCTTCAAGTAAATCAATTGTATATTTCCTTTATGAAAGATTAATGCCTTTAGAAGATCTAGCAATTTCTAAACCTAGAAAAAACTTCAAATCTCCAAGATCCTTAATCTTAAAGGTGTCATTAAGATAAGACTTTATAGATTTAATCTCATTCATACATGAACTAGCAAGGATAATGTCATCAACATAAACAACAAGGGCAAGAAAAGAACTACCTTCCCCTTTTGTAAAAAGAGAAGTGTTAGAACTAGCTTGTTTAAACCCTTGTTGAATAAGAGCATCAGTTAGTCTTTCATTCCATTTCCGACTAGCTTGTTTTAAGCCATAAAGTCTTCTGTTCAACTTAAAACTAAACCAGTAGAATTAAGATTAGAAAATCTAGGTGGTAAGTCCATATAAACTTCTTCTTGGAAGAAACCATGAAGAAATGCATTATTTATATCTAACTGTTGTAAGTGCCAATTTTGAGCAGCAACCAATGCAAGTAAAACTCTTATAGTAGTTATTTTTACAACAGGGCTAAATGTATTAAGATAGTCTATCCCTGGTTGTTGTGTATATGCTTTAGCAACTAATCTAGCTTTATAACGTTCAAGAGATCCATCAGATCCAAGTTTAGTTCTAAAAACCCACTTATAGCCAATGGTAGACTTATCTTTTGGTAAAGGAACCAAGGTCCAAGTATTATTCCTTTCTAATGCTTTAATCTCTTCATTCATAGAATCTTTCCAACAATCATGTAAAATGGCTTGTTTAAAAGTCTTAGGTTCAGCTAGAATCTCAACACCATTAATATAAGACAGGTAATTAGAGGATAAATGTTGGTAAGAAAGCACCTGAGCAATCGAGTGAGTAGTAGTCTTTTAGCCTGGCATATTGACATGATAATCTTTGAACCATTGTGGAAGCTGTTTAGCTCTAGCAGGACGAACTGTGTTCTATGGAAGAACACTTTGATGTTGCACTGCCTTAGTAGAATTCCAGACAGAATCTGAAGTGGATGATGGTAAAGCAGGCAAAGAAGTGGATTTTGAAGCATGAGACAACTGTTGTGTCTCTGTAGGAAGAGCAGAAAGAAGTGGAGAAGTAGATACTAAAGGAGACTGTGTATTATCATTTCTTTCATAATTATCAATACTTATGTTTTGTTTTACAAAATCTTTCATTAAAGTTTTGTTATTGTACTTAGGTAAAACAAACTTACTAGTGAAGCTTGGAACTTGTTGAAAAGTAAAGATATTCTCAGAAAAATGACATCTTTAGAGACAAAAATATGTTTAGATTCAAGATCATATAACCTATAGCCTTTAATGTTTTTAGGATAATCAATAAAAACACACTTATTTGCTCGAGGATGCAACTTAGTGGTAGATTTAGGCAATATAGAGGCATATGCAAGAGAACCAAAAACCCTTAAATGATCAATTTTAGGTTTTCGATTAAATAATATTTCAAAAGGAGTACTATTTTTCAAAGTAGGAGTAGGAGTAATGTTAATCAAATATGATGCATGGAGAATACAGTCAATCCAAAAGGATAAAGGCAAATTAGCCTGAAGTCTTAAAGTTCGAGCTACACTAAGTAAATGTTGATGCTTCCTTTCAACAATACTGTTTTGTTGAGGAGTATAAAAACATGAATTCTGATGTATAATACCTTTAGTGTTGTAAAATCATTCATGTCAAATTATTTTGCATTATCTGTACGAAAACATTTGATTCTTTTTGAAATTGTGTTTCATCCATGTTGTAAAAACCCAAAACTAAGGTCTTAACTTCATATTTATATTTCATAGGGTAAATCCATGTGAAACGACTCTTATCATCAACAATGGTTAAAAAATAGAAATGACCATAAACAATTTCAACGGGGAAAGGCCTCCAAACATCTAAATGAACAAGATAAAAAATGGACTCAAATAAAGAACTACTAACAGGGAAAGGCAAACGTTTTTGTTTAGCTATATGACAAACATCACAATGAGAACATGTTCCAAAAGGTATAGAAGAATGTAAAGAAACAAAATGTTGCATTCTTTGTTTAAAGGGATGGCCTAATCTTAAGTGCCAAAGATTTAGTAAAGAAATACCAGAAACATTACAAACAGTAGAAGGTTCTAAACGTTGATCCTCAAGTTTGTACAATTCATCAAAAGCCTTAGCTAAACCAATCGTTTTCCATTTCTTGATGTCATGTATACAACAAAATTCAGAAGTGAAAAATAAAGAAATGTCCCGATTTTTGGTTAATTGAGAAACAGAAATGAGATTAAAATGAAAAAAGGTATGTGAAGAACATCAAATAACAATAAACTAGGGTTAATTTGAACAGTTCATATATGTAAAACTTGAACTAGCTGACCATTAGGCAGTTTTACAAATTTGTTAGAGACTTGTTCAAAAGTAACAAAAGAACTAACTACATGATCCGTGGCCCCAGAGTCAATTTTCCAAGGAACATTTAAAAAATTAGAAGAACAATTTAGAATCATAGTTGACTCAGAAGTCGATGCAAGATCAAATGTAGAAGCAAGCAAATTCACTTTAGATTGTAGAACAGAATTTTGAATACTATCAGTCCTTTCTTTCAACATACGTAACAAACTATTATGCTAGTCCTTAGTAAAGGAAATGGAAGAAACAGAATCATTGCAAACACCCTCATTCAATTCATCAAAACTAGCATGCCCAATGTGATTAGCCTTACTAGTTTGAGTACGATTCTTATACCCAGGAGGAAAATCATGTTTTCTGTAACACTTATCAACTGTATGATCATAAAGACCACAATGAGTACAAATGGGCTTTTTATTACTAGGAGCATAAACTTTCTTGACAAGTATAGACCGAGGATCATTTTTATCTCCATTTTTTCCAGACACGGAATAACGATCAGCCATCCAAATATTCGAATCACTTCCTAAAACTAAGTCTTTAGAATGAAGGAAAGAACGTTCATGTTGAAGAACAGTAGCAAAGATTTGGTTAATAGGAGGAAAGGGTTTCATCATGAGAAGTTGAGATTTCGGCACCGAAAACCCCTCATTTAATCCTCTAAGAAATTTTAGGGCAAAATCTTGTTTTCGATACTGAATTGCAGAACAAGAACAAGAAGATAAGGGGACGCAAATTGCAAATTTCATCCCAAAAGATTTTAAAATGAGTGTGAAAAGACGTAACAGAGAGATTACCTTGCTGAAACACATAAAATTCTTGCATCAGATCGGATAGTCGAACAAGATCGCCCTGGTTGAATCGATCAAACAAATTCGTTCATAACTCATAGGTGGTGTCGATCCAAAAGATGCTTTGGGCGATATCAGGATGAACGGCGCGTAGCAACCATGAAAGAACCAAATTATTGCACTTAACTCAGGCCTGGTACTTCGAATCGCCTTCACTGGGTTCTTTAATCGACCCATCAACAAATTGATACTTGTTCTTAGAGATAAGCGACGTACGGATCGATATTTCCCAAATATGATAGTTACTTCCGGTAAGCAAAGTGGACATGAGAACCAGAGCGGAATTCTCATTAGGATGAATGTAATATTCATTGGAGATATCGTCGGTCTTGTAAGAATGTCTACTGATACCATATTAGGTTTTGGTATTGTGCTGTGAATTTGGGAATTTTGGGATGTTAACTAGAAGGCTAAACGATACAAGAAAGAGAAGAAAGAAACAATATTCCGCGTTATTATTATTAGATAATAAGAATGTTTATTTATACAAGAAAATAATAAAGAAAAGTTAGTTGTGTTAACTAACTTTTACAACTAGGATAACTAACCCAAAAATAATATTCTATTATGACCATCACCGTTAAAAAAATTAATCGAAGGGTGATGTGGCAGTTAACGAAAATTTGTAAAATTACATGTTTGGTCCTTATTATATCAACTTGATCTTAATTTTAATTTAATTCAAATTTTTAAGACTCCAATACGATGATGACATGTGTCACCATCTAATTAGATGCTTTTTATTAATTTTAATTTATTTAATTTAATATTTCCCTCCAATCACAATGTGACACGTGTCGTCGTGTGATTAAAGGGAAAATAGATAGAATGAAGGTTTGCACCCAAGTGGAATCAAACCCAAATTGCCAAGTTAGGTTTGATTCCCCTTGGGTGCAAACCTTTCTTCTATCTATTTTCCTTTTAATTGCATGGTGACACGTGTCACATTGTGATTGGAGGGGATATTAAATTAAATAAATTAAAATTAATAGAAAAATCATCTAATTAGATGGTGACATGTGTCATCATCGTATTGGAGTCTTAAACTTTTGAATTAAATTAAAATTAGGATCAAATTGATATAATAAGTAAATAACATGGACCAAATGTATAATTTTATAAATTTTCGTTAACTGTCATGTCACCCCAAATGTATAATTTTTTAACGGTAGTGGTCAAAATAGGATCAATTTAAAAAATTGGTGGCCTGATTGATGAGTTGTCTAGTTCGGTGGTCAAAATTAGTACGCCCAAATAGTTTGGTGGTCACTTGAGTAGTTTACCCTAAAAAATACACGTGAACGTATCTTTTCGAGGTTTATTATAAAATAATTGTTTAAATTATAAATTTTGTTATAAAATACACGTGAATGTTTTTTTACAATTTTCAAAACTTCCCTAAAATCTTAAAAATCTCTAATTAAAAAAACAAAATCTTAAATTTATCTATTGATGTCACCCCTCACCCTTTTCGTCGTTGAACCTTACTATCAAATGTCTTACTATTTCGTCGTTAAAAATCAACAAACGACGTACTAATCAAAAGTCAAACCTCAAAAGCTTTCAATCAAATGGCGAATGAAGAACGACTGACTAACGAAGAATTGGATTTGTGGAAAATTAAGGGATTTATTGGTTTTATTAAAAAATTAAGAAAATTAGATTTTTAAATAAATAAATCAAGATCACGTGTCAAGTAATGATTGTGCCAGACTTTTTAAAAGATTGACGTTAAAATAATATTAAAACGAAACATTAGACACTTATTTTAACAAAAAAAAAATCATTAGGAAACTACTTCGATAAAAAAGAACTCTAAACACCTAAAGTAAAAGAAAATAGTTTGGACACTTATTTTATAATAGAGTTTTTTTTGTTTAACCACTCATATCCACTCATTGGCCGATTAATCCGGATTGAATTTTGCAGAGGCCAAATATAACAACGACCCTCTCTGTAATACATGTATTTTGTCCGGATACCTATATATATAGTTCTCTATAAATAAAATTAAAATAAATAAATAAATAAATAAATCACATAAATAATTGTCCATTAAATAAAATAAATGTTCATAAGATATTCCAATAATAGATAAATGTTCATTACATAAAAGCCCATTTACAATATATAAACTTTTTTACACCTTTAAGTATACCAGGCCCACGTTAAAATCCTAAAGCCCATACATTTTAAGCCATTCACGCCCAATTTGCCTAAAAACGGGCAACAAATCTCAAACTAGCACACATGTGTTTTCTCAGCCAGTCAAAAGTACCACTTGTCGCGCCATTATTGGCCAAAATAAATTTCACGCAGATTAAAGCCCCGCTGACGTCAGCAATGTCAGCAGCTATAAATAACCTAGAGAGAGAAAAAAAGAAGAAGCAATCATTAGTTAATTAATAGAGCAATCAATATCAAATAATTAGGAGAGAGAATGGGAAAGCTCAAGAGTCTCACCTGCAACTGAAAAAACGCCGGAAAAGGCAAGAGGTCGTCGAAAACAGACCGCCAAAGGGCCACCGGAGCTCGCCGAACACACCAGAAGGTATATTTCGATCTCCTCTTCATTTACATGCAAATAAACATATAAAGTTAGATCTAGAACTATAATAAAATCTAAAATACAATAGCAATGTCGTAGATCTAAAAAAATTAGATTCTAAAGGAGTTTGAGGCTTATCCGAGTGTTTTAAGTGAGATTTCAAAGGTTAGGGAGCTCAAATGCTCCGGCGGAGTCGAAAAAGGTAGATTAGGGATTGGTTTCGGGTAGTTTAGGCTTAGGATCGGACGGATATGGACAAATTTTGTTGAATTCGGGTTTAGAATAGGGTTTAAGGTGAAAATTGAAATTTTCGGGGTTTTTAGGTTTCTAGAACAGTGGCCAGAAATCGTCTGGCAGTGGTGGATGGTGGCCGAAATTAAATTAGACGACGGTTAGAGCAAGGCCAGGGATGATCGAAGTTGCAGGGTTGATCGGAAGGGATGACCAGACGATGACCGATGGCCAGCGTCGCCGACGGCAGCCGACGAACATGTTTAGGCTTGATGATGAGGGTGGAAAAAAATCAATGGCGGTGAAGATGAAGAACATAGGATGAACATTGAGAGTTTTTAGTGCTCGATCGGTTGAAAACATGAAGAGCGAGTTTGGTGTTAGTGAGGATTAAACGAAGGAAAGTTGAAGAACGTGGCTTAAATTTTGAAGGAAAAGTGAAGTTTGATCTTCACAAACACAAAAAAACATGGGAGTTTTGGTGTTTGTAGGGATCAAATGAAGGAAAACGGAAGAATTGGTGATGAACTCGGTGAGAAAAAGGGGTTTTAATCGAAAAGGTGGCTGATTTTTTGGTTTTAAGTGTTAGATCGAGAGGATTTAGAGAGAGAGAGTTGGGTGTAGAGAGAGAGAGAGATTCGAAGCAAATGACCGAGTTGGCTCGGTTTAGGGCAACTTATACCCAAGTCAATACGATGCCATTTCGAACTGAGTTAAAAGGGGTTTGCGCACTGTCGTTTGGGTCGGATCAAAGGATCCACGCCCTACTTTTAAAATTTTAAGGGTTTTGACTTTTTATTTTTTGATCTTTACAATCTGGTCATCAATTTAATGAAATTAGGCTCTCTAGTTTGCAATTCTTTCGATTTAGTCTTAAATTTTATTATTAATTTAATTTAATTGTTTAAATTATATGTATGTTGCATGATTTAAAATGAAGCATATAGTATACTTGTTTAAATAACTAATTCACTTAGTATAAATAATTAGAGCCTTCAAACTTAAGTTCTTTAAAGAAATCAAATAATTAAAATAAGAAGGTAATTGTAGAAAATAAATGAATATTAAATGGAAAGTTCAATGTTCAAAGTTGATTAGTGTCTCGTAGTAATGAGATGGTAATTAAGGGAACATTTTAGTTAAATATTTAATACTTCATTTAAACTCGGAACAATGAAATCACATAGTTAATCTAATTAAAATAAAATTAGGATATGGTTTAAATAGTTAGTGACATAAAATGATTAGGAATATTATTAATTTAGGGTCTAGTATGGATAATGTCCAATTATTTAGGTGTTATCATATAAACCCTAAATTTGATAATATGTATAATTTTTTAATTAATTAAATCAATGGGAGCCCTAATTAGATTATAACTTAAAATTGACAAGAAAATAAATAGACATGCATTAAAACCTTTTGTGTTGAGATATACATTTTGAATATAAATTGAAGTATCCTAAAGTAATTGGATGTTTCAAAACTTATATTAAATTTAAATGTATTTTCTTACAAAAGGAAATCTCCATTTGGAATGAAACTTAATTAGTAATTAAGGAGTTAATTAAATTCAAATTATTGTTCAAAATGTCAATCTGTCACATGAAATTAATAAGGTACCGATAACAAGCGTCCCCACACGTAACATACTCCGGAACCCAAATTTTGATAAAAAGAATCTTTTGTCTGTTTTTATGGTGTCCGGACTACCAAAGTGACCGGTGGCGACTTCAAATTGATTATCAAGAATAAATAAAGAGAAATTCGATTTAAAACGAAAAAAACTAATTTTCAAAATTAAATGAATTAAAATGGATAAAAACCCTAATTTTAAAAAGAATCGATCGTCGGACTATTTTTACGCACTTAGTTTTAAAAATGGTGGGAACACTCTCAATCCAATATACTCCGGTATGATCTTTGCTCTTTAGCATCCTTCTCCAATTTTAAAAAGGTTAAAGCCAGGCATCTCATTTTATTCTGATAATGAGGGAATCAGGGAATACATTCATCTCGGTTCATTGTATGAAGAAAACGGAATTCCACAGTTGCTTGCACATAAGAGAAGGATATTTAATAAACGAGTGAAGCCTAAGGCTAAAACACTACAGCTCTTACCATTATTTCATTCGGATTCTTCATTCATCAACCAGTGAAAGCCACACGGTGCTTCTTGGCATGTCGTTGGCAAAACACTTTTATCCTCGCTAAGCCTTCTTCCAGAATTGAAGGCTCAACAGCAAAAGTAATGCGGAGCCAATTTTTCAACCCCACTGCTACCCCTGCAATATCCTGTTTCTTAGTATTCCAACAACCCACCATTAAAATCTCACAATAAATTCCTTCATAATTGTACTTTTGAGTGATTTCACATGACTGAAAGATTCCTGGAGCATGTGCAAAAAGCATCATATTTCAAACTTAATGATGTACAAGGATCTTTCTACTTCTATTTTCCAAATCTCTGCTTCTATTTCTTGCTTGATCTCTTCTATTTAATTGATTTCCTTTCCTTATGTTACTTGATTCTTCTAGGGTTTCTTACGTGTCCTTCAAGTCTTTCTAGTCTAAATATTCTTGTGCAAATCAATACAATTAAGTTCTTGAGTATTCTCAGAACATGTCCTACTCTATAAAAAAATCAGAAAGGTTCACAAAAGTTTCTCCAATGAACTCGAGTAAGTCGGCTGAACTGTATTCATAAAACTTGGATGAGTTTAGTGTCTTACCTGGTAGAACAATGACCGATTCTTCTTCGGCTAACTTCAAGCAGAAATCTATATCATCATTAATGTCTTCCAGCATTGATAGATCCAATTTCACCTGCAATAAAAGACAATAAACTATGAACCCTGTTTCGATTTTCAATTTCTCTAGCATGGATCACAAGTTAATTCTGTTACCATTACAGACATCGATCCTTCTGCTTTCTTCGGGCAAGTTATGCAGGGTATCTCCTTAACACCATTGTAGCACATATCTGCAGCTTCTCTTAGCATGCAGATAATCTTAGAAAAAAAGTCCACCTTTGTGTCCGAAAGGATTTGAGGAACAGCCGCCTGATTCACAAAACCATTTTACTTGTCCTCATCAAGAGGTTGGAATGAAAAATGACAGGCATCTATCATGCTTAAAGATTCAAAATGAAACTTTTAACAGATAATCTTATGCGGTATTTGTCGTTGTTCATTATATCCCGAGTCTATTCTTATCTAAAATGTTAGCAAATTCTGTTTTATTAGTTCGATTGCTTTAGAAATGCAAGTACTGTTTTCAGGGTCTAACTATTTCCTCCTGGCTTTTGGAAATACATCTGGTTTAAACATTTTCGGGTTCTGTACAACTCTATCTTGAATCACAAACCTGAATAAATGTAGCCGGATCAGAGGAGATATTGAGGAATCCAGTAATCGACTCAACTACCTGACATAAACAAATGACATTATCAATGCAGTGTTATTTGCTTGAAATATGCATATGGCTTCTGTAACTGAAAATCATATCTGCCATTCGGATTTCCGAAGAATCTTAAGCCAAAGGAAGAGAAATTAATTAGAGGCCAACCCCGGATTTCCGAAGAATGCCATTCGGATCACTCGTCACAAGCCAACCAAGGCGCCAACCCGGAACAATCCATCTCTTTGATATTGATCCAAGGGTGAGAACAGGCACAGTTGACCCAAATGCTCGAACCGGCACATATGGAGTACTTCCAAATGCTAGATTATCATAAGCTTCATCACCGATCAACAGAATCCCAAGGTCTCTAGCTGTCTCAGCAACCTAACTTCAGAAAAAAACCAGTTACCACGGTTTGTATCTAAAGTAAAAAGGCCAAGAATTTGAATTCCCAAAATACCGGCTTTCTCTTCATTGTCTATCAAAGTGACAAGCAATAAAGAATCAAACATTCGATGGCAACAAAATCCACAAGCGTCGGCATTCGCAATCGTTCCTCGAGAAGGGCTTAACTAACCTCTTTCAGATGTTCATAGCTGAAGACATTGCCACAAGGATTTCCCGGGTTTATAATGACCATTGCAACAGTATTCTCATCTGCAAGAGTCTCAACGGCACTGAGATCAACCGCCCACTCCTTTTCAGGGAGAAGGTCGAAATGACGGACCTCAAGACCGTTATAGGCAGCACAAGCTTCATAGTAGGGGTAGCCCGGTCTGGGAAGCAAAATGTTGGCACCAGGGCGAGCAAGGACGGCTAATGCAATTTCTATTGCTTGAGTACATCCGATTGTAAGGTAAACATCATCCGGTGATAATGTGTATGGAAGATCACCACTAAGATAATCCGCAATAGCCCTGTTCCGATTCATATTAGATTAATACTAGAAGTTTTCAGTAGCATCCACAAAAAACTAAAAAGTGAGTTTATTTTACCATGAAAAAGATAAAAACACACTAACCTCCTCGCCGAAGGAACGCCAACAGTGGGTGCGTAACAGTTATATTTAGCCGATCGTAGGGAATCAATGATGGCATTTTCAGCTACAGCAGCGGTCCTGAAGCTTGGAAAATGCGAGGGGTCGCCATGACCTAGAGGAATGACTGACCTGCCGTCTTCTTTATTGAGGCCTTCCATTAACATGTTAAGAACTCCCCGGACGGTAATGGCTGAGGTTGACTTTAGCTCCGTCTGCCCTTCGAAACCCCATTTCTTTGCTCTCTTCTCCATCATCGTCTTTTTGCAATCTACATTACCAATGACGGGGCTGCTCATGGTCGAGTAGCGGCGTTTCGAGGCGTTGAGCGCCGTAAACAGCCTAAAAAACTTCATCTCAAGCAAGTCCACAAGTCCAGCAGTGAGAGATAGGAGAAAAAGGAAAGGCGGATAATAATGCGATTGCAAAGGTAAAATCAATCAGTGAATGCTGGTAAAAGCGTAAAGGGGGCGGTTAATAAGGATTCCGATGCCGTCACTAAAATCATGGCGTATCAATTTGGCCTTTTGGTGTCATCTGTGAATATTTTGGGTATACATAATCATTGGTCACTAAACTAGTTTTTCTTGTATGTTCTGGTCACTAAACTATTATTTATGGCAAAATAGTTACTAATATTATGTTTTTCTTTTCTATTTTAGTCTCCATCCGTTAAAAATTTCACAGAAAAATAGGAAAGTGAGAATAGTTTAGTGACCAAAATAAGAAAGAAGCAATAGATTGATGACCAAAATAGGGAAAATGTAAAGTTAGTGATAATTTTGCACAAAATAATAGTTTGGTGAACAAATCAGGAAAGCAAGAATAGTTTAGTGGCCAATGGTGATGTTTACCCTGATTTTTTATTTTAGGGTAAACTACACCATGGGTCACCAAACTATTAAAACTTTTCTATTTAGGTCATCGAACTATTTTTCCTATCCAAATGGCCACACTAACATTATGTTTTATTTCTATTTCAGTCACTCGCCACCGTTAAGTTTGACTATTGACTTAACAGAGATGGTTGCGTGAAATAGTATATGGAGAACTAAGTGTTTTGGTATAATATTTGAAAAATATTTTACACTAAATTGTAAAGAATTTAAAATATGTTTTAGTCAAAAACAACTTGAAAATATGTTTAAGGGTTTTACAAGGCTTTGGAATGATTTAAAGTGCATTTAAAGTAGTCAAAACCAAGCTTTTCAAGAGCCCGTACCGATACGGTCTGGTACCGTACCGATACGCGTAGGGTTTCAACTATAGGAATTTTCCAGTAGCCAAAACTCGTACCGATACGGTGTGTTTTGAAATAGCCCAATGGCTAGTCGCGTACTGATACGGTTGTATCGCGTACCGATACGCCTAACTACCCCAACGGTCATATTTCCCAACGGTCTTTTAATTTGCAGGACCGTACCGATACGCTAGGTAAGTGTATCGATATGCATCAGCTGAAGTGCACAACGGCTACTTTCTTATCGGGATCGTATCGGTACAGTTTGAAGGGTATCGATACGCCAAGATGCAGAACTTCATTTATTGTGGGAAATAAAGGCTCCAACGACTCCAATCCAACCCCAACGGCTAGTAACGGCTACAAACTCAATTGGGAGTATAAAAGGGACCTCCAAGCATCAAGAGAAGGCTAATGCTTCAATTGTCAAACATCATATGATAAAAAATATGTCTTAGTGCCTAATTGTCATTTTCTTGTATAGACAAACACTAGTGATCCATAATTGTCATATTTGCTCAAGTGTTCTAGGTTTTGGGTGAGTGCTTATATTTGAAAACACAAACCTATTAGAGGGATTTCTAGTTTGCTAAGTCTTTCTTGTGTAAGAGAGTGTTTACTCAAGCTTTGGGTAGAAAGCTTTGAGCGTTGTAAAGGTTGCCTCCTTAGCCTAGAAAAGGGGACAAAATTCTTAGTGAATTTGTTTGGAAATCCTTAGTGGGAAGCTAAGGTAGTGGATGTAGACCTTGGTTAGAAGGTTGAACCACTATAAATCCTTGTGTAAATTGTCTATCTTTCCATTCCCACAAAACACCAAAATATTCAACTTCTCCACACTTGGCGAGCAAGAACGGTTGAAGGAATCGAGCACCGAATAACCCAACAATTGGTATCAGAGCTTGGCTTAATTGAAGAGCATTAACATCCTATTGAGAAGATCCGACAAGCTCGATCAAAATTTCACTCAACCGGCTCAATGGCACAATCAATCGACAAATCGCCCTTCTTCGACGGAACACACTATGCCCATTGGAAGACAAGGATGAAGTTTTTCATAAAGTCCAAGGACTACAAGCTTTGGGATATAGTAGAAGATGGTTCGTTCGTGCCACAAGGAAGCAAGGCGGAGTGGAGTGCCGACGATCGCAAGAAGATGGAGCTTAATTGCAAAGCCTTGCACATCCTCTTTTGTGCATTTGGGCCAAACATCTATGAGAAGATGCCTTCTTGTGAGAGTGCCAATGAAGTATGGGACAAGCTTGAAGTCACATAAGAAGGAACCAACGATGTAAAAGAGACCAAGATCGGACTCTTAAACCTCGAGTATGAGAACTTCAAGATGGATCCAGTAGAAGACATCGAGAAGATGTTCGATAGGTTCTCCACCATCACCAATAGACTCAAAGGCTATGGAGAAGCCATTCCGGAAGAGAATCTTGTTTGAAAGCTCAAATACTCCCTTCCCGAGCCATGGGTCTAAAAAAGGACCGCCATCATCGAAGCCAAAAATCTCAAGACTTTGAAGCTTGATGAGCACATGGGGTCACTTTTCACTCACCAAATAATGAAGAAAAACAAAGAAGAGGAGAAAAATAAGGAAGGGATTAGAGCTATGGGGAAGAAGAAGATCATGGAGCTATGCGTCAACGCAAATGTCGTTGCTCTCAAATCCTCCACATGCCATCATGTAGAACTAAGTGAGGAGGAAAATGAAGATGAAGAGATGGCCTATCTCTTCAACCAGTTTGCCCGGTTCATGAAAAGCAAAATGAAAAAATCCAAGCATGAATCGAGGAAGAAGATGAAGGAATCCCACAAGTCCAACAAGAAGGGATCATCTTCAAAGCAAGCATATGTGGCCACATGGAATGATGAAGACTCCACTGATAATGAGGTAGCCCACCTATGCTTGATGGCCCTCAATGAGGGGGAGGTAACTTCTAACTCATCTAGTTCAAATTTATATTCTTTTGATGAGTTACAAGAAGCCTATGATGAATTGGTTTTTGAGTTCAAGGCTTCATTTTCGAAAAACAAGAAATTGATTTCAAAGTTAAAAACTGAAAATGATTTGCTTTCTAAAACCAATTTAGAGTTTGAAGCAAAAATTAAAGATTTTGAGCTTAAAGTTTTAGACTTACAAAACTTGCTTCAAACGATTGAAAAATATCATCAAAAAGAAGTTGATGATATTAAGAAAGAAAAAAGATTTGATTTTTAATGAACTTCAAAAGAAAAATAATTTAGGAAAATCAAACTTTTATGTAAGACAATCTAGTGCCCCTAGATTTGTAAACGGTAAAAATTTTAGGAGTATTTGGGTTCCAAAAGGACTAAGTACTTCAACTAAAAAGGATGAAATTGAAAAATGGATTCCTAAGGGGACTAAGTTTTGTGCTACTAACGTCTATGGATCCAAAGAAATTTGGATACCAAAAATTACTTGATTGTCTTATGATAAGTGTGATGGAGATTGATCAACAAGTTCAAAATTGAGGGGGAGCTCCATGTACACAAGGAAGAACACTTGAAGAAGGAAGGCTTCACATCCTCCCTTGTGTTCAAGTGTGGTAAAAATCTAGTTGTTTTTATTTATTTAATTTTATTTATTTTTTTTCAACTAGATTATGACATATGTTGGACTAACATTGTTTTGATGCTTTGAGCAATGGGGAGCTAATTTTAAAACCAATTTTTTAATAATTTTTTTCTTTTACCTCTAAGTTATTTTGAGCATTGTTGAGTGTATCAATGGATTGATCAAAGCCAAGAGGGGGTGAATTGGGTTTTTAAAAATTTGTTGGAGTAAAAGGATAACTAAAAATGAATAACAAGGAATTTTAGAGTGGTTCAAGTTCCAAATGAACTCTACATCCACTACTTTAGCTACCACTAAGGATTTCCAACAATTCACTAATTTGTTCTTCCCCTTTTCAAGGCTCAGGAGGTAACATTTACACAACCGGTCAAATTTTCTACCCAAAATTTGACCAAACCCTCACAAGAGTACAAAGAAGAATTTAGGCAAGAAAGATATCTCTCAAATACAAGATTGCCCCTTTAAGTACAAACACTCAACTCAAATTTGATGATAAGATAGGAATTGAACACTACAAAATTTGGGGTTTACAAGAAATTGGAAAATAAACACTTTGAGCTTGGATTTTTTGCTTGGATGTTTATCTTTAATGCAATAGTTGTTGCTGGTCTTTAATTAGCTTCAATTTATACATTCTCTATTAATTCTAGTCGTTTGGGTGGTTAAGGTATTGATTATAGCCATTGGGACCCTCTCTTTTCACCATAAATGCACTTCTACAGCTTACCGTATCGGTACGCGTAGACTTGTATCGATACCTGTCTCAAAACAGAAAGAGTCGTTGTACAATAATAAAGAGGGCGCATCGATACACGTGTAAGCGTATCGGTACGGGACAAGGATCGTTTCGATACGGGTAAGACCATATCGATACCTTTTTCTCAACTTAGCTCACTGGAAGTTTCTGTACCGATACGGCTAAGAACGTATCGGTACGGGTCAACTACCACTTTTAATTTTGGTTACCTAACAACTGACACCAATGGTTGAAAACATTTAAAGCTCTTCGAATTAAAAATTCCGTTAAAACCGTATCAATACGGGTGGAACCGTATCGGTACACTATTCAAACTCCTTCAGTTTTTACATAGGGGCGTATCGATACAGATTCAATCTGTTTCGATATGTTGTTTCGATACGGTGAGGAGCGTATCGAAACACATCTTTCTAGTAGCCAACTTTATAAAAAAAGGTATCGATACGACTGGCAGCGTATCGATACACCTAGACGTTTTTTAATACTTTGACCTTGGAACACTTAGAAAATATTTAGAGTTTGAGTTTTTCAAATCAGATTAAAGTGTTGGTGATTTATAAATCATTTTAGGGGCTTAAAAATCTATTTCAAGTTTTCAATTTAACCCTTGACATACTTAGTTATATCAATATCAAACATAGGTTTTACAATCTCCCCCTTTTTGATATAACAAAACCAAAACTTGAAATTTTTTGACACTTTGAAAAACTTTGCAAAATAACTCCCCCTTAATATTAGCTAGGTAAACTTTAAGTTGGAAATCAAAATATTTTAAGTGTGAGCTTGTTCCCTCTCCCCCTTTTGTTAGATAAAAAAATAGAGACATTGATAAACATAGGCAAAAGGCATAAATAATAATCAAGCAACATAATATTAATAATCATTAAGTTCAAAATAAAGATAACATCAATCATAAAATCCAAATAATCAGAAAATCAAAGCATAAGTTTTAGAATAATGCAAACTTTATCCTAAAAACATAAACGAAAGTGCATAAATATCCCAAATGACATAAATGATATGCAAAGATGAACTACTATGCATCTCCATCGTCATCTTCATCATCCTCCTCATTTGTATCATCATTCCTTCTAGTTTGACGCCACTCGTCATGGAAAGCGGTAAGGGTTATGTTCATCGAGATGTGACCGCCTTCAAGGGAAGTGAGACTCGTCTCCACATTCTTCATTCGATCTTCAAAGCTTGTAAACCTTGTGTTAATAGCGGTAAACCCGGAATTCATCACTTGATCTATGGGGGCAATTCCCGTACGCAAACCCGTGAATTGCTCGTTTAGAAAAGTCGTGAGTGAATCCATAGAAGGTGGAGGAGGAGCTTGAGGAGCTTGAGCGGCTTGAGGGTTAGCAATTTCTTCTGGAATGGCATCAGCATGGAGCTCGGATAGACGAAGTCAATTACCATTGAAGTAATGAAACTTACCCCTTGCAAGAGATCTTTCATCGATAGGGTCGGTGAGGGGAGTTGGGTAGTCATGTGAGCAATCTATCTCTTTATGTATGAAGAAATAACTCAAAGTTGTACCATAAGTGAAGGAAGTGACGAGTGTAGTGTGGCGATGTTGCACGAGATAGACAATCTCCGCAAACATAAATCGAGCAAGATTTGAACGTTTTCTTTCACGGAAGCATCGAATCCAAAAATCATCAACTTGGCGGATAGTGGAATACTTTCCTCCCGAGGGTCTAAACCACCAAGAAACCATCAAATGTAGGATCCAGTCTTGAGCATTAAGGGCGGTGACAGAACCACTTAGAACATGGCCAAGAGCATTCTCATCATCAAGACCTTCATCTTCTAACTTAAACACATCACAAAGAGATTGAACATCTATAGTGATCTTTTTACCCATTAGATGAGAATTAACGACCGTAACAACACCATCTCGATTGGCACAACACTTGGCATTAGCATAGAAGATCAACACTAAAGTGCGATAGAAGAAACTGGGAATTTGGAGAAAATCCATAAACTTCCATTCGAGGAGCAAAGAAAGGTAATCAAACTTGAAATGCTCCGAGTTAAGAAAAGGAATGGAAATTACCCTCTCCGAATGTATATTATAGTTTTGAAATTGTCGAAAATAGTTGAGATCTCCGGTGGTCTTAAAAGATTGTTGATAGATAAGAGCGAGGTTCGAGCGAGTACCACCTCCGGCATTGGAACCTTCACCGACTTCACTAGTACGTTCTCTCTTTTTAGGTGCCATTAACTAGAGAAAAGATTAAAAACAGTGTATGCATTAATTTTCTTCATTCAACTCATTGAAAACCAATAATCAAGGTTTTTGTAAAAAAATTGTAAACAAAACAAAAAGAAAAGTTTGAAAAAAAATATGTTTTTGAGAAGACAAAACAAAAGAAAAGAAAAATTAAAACGAAAATCAAAATAAAAATAAAAGAAAAGAAAGATTTTTTTACCTTGACATTGATAGAGAGGAATGGGAAAGAACCTAGCACCAAATTGATGAAAAGCTTGAAGAGCTTTGCTTGATTTTGAAAACCCTCAAGAGATTTTGAGTTGTGGTGTGAAAAAATGAGGGATTGAGAGGCTATTTATAGAGTGAAAAACGGCTAGGGTTTTGAAAATTTAATTTTGGTAAAAGTGAAACACTTTAAATTCCAATTAGAAGCTGTTTGCGCAATCGCGTATCGATACGCCTGAGGGTGTATCAATACGGGGGTAAAAACATAATTTCCTTTGAAACGCCTGTTGAAGGTCCGTATCAAAATGGATGCAATCCGTATCAAAACGCGTGTAGCTCGTATCGATACAGGTTTAACCGTATCGATACTCGTTTTAGGCAAAATGTAGTCTAGAAAGCTAATGTAGTACTCGTATCGATACGCTTAAGACCATATCGATACCCTATGTCCAGAAGTACATTTTAGGCTTTAAGAACAACCAAAGGCTCGATTTTAGCACTCCCTAAATGAATGCAAGTGATGAATGAGCAGTTCTAAGCATATTCTAACAGAAGCATACTCCCCCTAGCTATAAGCATGAATATTTTCAAGAGCACCAACACATAAACATGCAATTTCACAAGATCAAGCAATTTTAACTTCAAAAAGAGTCCTAAAGGGTACATGAAGGCTAGTTAGACCTAACTCTCTCCTAAGGGACCAAAAACACTTTTTATCCAAAGGCTTTGTAAAGATGTCCGCTAGTTGGTTTAAGGTGTCAACGTACTCTATAACAACATCTTCCTTAAGGACATGATCTCTAATGAAATGATGCATTATCTCTTTATGTTTGGTTCTAGAGTGTTGGATGGGATTTTTAGTTAAGCATATGGCACTAGTGTTATCACACTTAAGGGGTATGGTTTCAACTTTGATACCATAATATAAGAGTCGTTGCTTCATCCAAAGGACTTGAGCACAACAATTCCCTAAGGATATGTACTCAGCTTCGGCGGTAGATAGAGCTACACTATTTTGTTTCTTAGAGAACCAAGATATGAGCACACTACCTAAGAATTGACATGTTCCTTAAGTACTCTTCCTATCGATTTTACACCTCTCATAATCCGCATCTGAATAAGCATGAAGGTTGAAGGTTGAGTCTCTAGGGTACCAAAGGCCTAAACAAGAAGTATCTCTAAGGTACCTAAAGATTCTCTTAACGGCTATAAGGTTAGACTCTCTAGGACTAGCTTGAAACCTAGCACACAAGCAAACAGTAAACAAAATATTCGGTCTACTTGCGGTAAGGTAAAGCAAAGATCCAATCATAGAGTGATAAAGCTTAGAGTCAACACACTTACCTCCTTCATCTTTGTCAAGCTTTGTAGATGAGCTCATTGGTGTGGCTTGAGGCTTTGCATTCTCCAAGCCAAACTTCTTGAGCATATCCTTGATGTACTTTGCTTGATTGATGAAGGTGTCATCCTTTCTTTGCTTGATTTGGAGTCCCAAAAAGAATGAGAGCTCCCCCATCATGCTCATCTCGAATTCACCTTGCATTAACTTAGCAAACTCTTTGCAATGACACTCATTAGTAGATCCAAAATAATATCATCAACATATATTTGTACTACTATGATGTCATTTTTATACCTTTTATAGAAGAGTGTAGTGTCCACCTTACCTTTTTCAAAACCTTTTTCAATCAAAAAATTTGAAAGTCTTTCATACCAAGCTCTAGGAGCTTGTCTTAAACAATAAAGTGTTTTAGTTAGTTTGAAAACATGATTTGGAAACTTTGAGTCTTCAAAACACGATGGTTGTTCCACAAACACTTTCTCATTTATAAAACCATTTAAAAATGTGCTTTTAACATCCATTTGAAAAAGCTTGAAATCATGATAACATGCATATGCAAGTAACATCCTAATAACCTCCATTCTAGCTACGGGTGCATAGGTTTCATCAAAATCTATTCCCTCTTCTTGAGTGTAACCTTGAGCAACTAATCTAGCTTTATTTCTCACAATGTTACCACTGTCATCTAGTTTGTTCCTAAATAACCATTTAGTTCCTATAGCAGATTAATTACTAGGCCTTTCAACTAATGCCCAAACATTACTTCTCTCAAATTGATTTAACTCTTCTTGCATAGCCATAATCCAAAAGTCATCTTTTAATGCTTCTTTTATATTCTTAGGCTCTATGCATTAGATGAATGCAACATGGTTCATAAGTTTAAGAGAAGATCTAGTAGTTACCCCCTTGGATGGATCACCCAAGATTTCATCACCTTTGACATAGTTGTATTCCCTTGGGTAGCTCACTCCCTTTTCCTCAAGAGACAAGTCCTTCAAGGCTTCAAGAGGTGGATCTTGTGTATCCTCTTCTTTTGTTGGAATCTCATCCTCCTTTGAAGTTTGTCCTCCATCAAAGGCATCAAGGATTCCTACATCATCATCATCAGAAGAATCCATCATCGGAAGGAGGTTATCATCGAATACAACATGAATAGACTCTTCTACTACTAAAGCTCTCTTATTAAATACACGATAGGCTTTAGAGTTTAAGGAGTAACCTAAGAAAATAGCTTCATCACTTTTAGCATCAAATTTACCTAAGTTATCTTTTCCATTGTTTAAAACAAAACACTTGCAACCAAATGGATGAAAATAGCTAATGTTAGGCTTTTTAGATTTTAAAATCTCATATGGTGTTTTCTTTAAAAGTGGCATAATTATTACTTGGTTTACAATGTAGCAAGGGGTATTTGTAGCTTCTGCCTAAAAATATTTAGGTAAATTGTTTTCACAAAGCATGATTCTAGCCATTTCTTGTAAAGTTCTATTTTTCCTCTCAACTACCTCATTTTGTTGAGGAGTTCGAGGAGCCAAAAAATTGTGGCTAATACCATTTTCATTTAAAAACTCTTCAAAACCTAGATTTTGAAATTCAGTTCCATGGTCACTTCTAATATGAGAAATTCTAAGTTCAAGATCATTTTGAGTTAATTTTGAAAATGTGTTGAATTTTTCTAAAGCCTCATCTTTAGTACTTAAAAATAGAACCCAAGTAAATCTAGAATAATCATCAACAAGTACAAATGCATAAGATTTACCACTCAAGCTCATAGTTCTAATAGGCCCAAATAAATCCATGTAAATAAGTTGTAAGCACCTACTTGTAGAAACATCATTAATGGATTTAAAGGATGACTTATGTTGTTTACCCTTAGAGCATGCATCACAAATTTTGTCATTTGAGAACTTAATTTTGGGTAAACCTGTAACTAGATCTAGGGAAACTAATTTTTCTAAAACACTAATACTAGCATGGCCTAGTTTCCTATGCCATAACCATGCATCATTTTCATTTTGTTCAAGAAAGCATGCATGTGATGTATGAATGTCATCTAAATGCACCATGTATATATTACCTATGCGATGACCAATGAGCATAATATTATTTGATTTAATGTCAACAATTTTGCACCCATTTTTATCAAATAAGACATTAAACCCTTTGTCACATAATTGACTTATGCTCAATAAATTATGTTTTAGACCATCGACATATAAAACATTTTCAATGAGAATAGTATAGTGATTACCTATGGATCCAACACCTTTAATGTGGCCTTTGGAGTTGTCACCAAATGTCACTACTCCTCCACTTTTTGGCTTTAAGTCCATGAATCGACTCTTGTCTCCGGTCATGTGCCTCGAGCATCGACTATCAAGGTACCATGAATTTTGACTTTGTGCTTTGGACTTGTAGCAATGCCCCCTACAAACAAAGATATTAAACTTTTGTTTCTGGTACCCAAATCATTTTGGGTCCACGAGTGTTAGCTCCCTAAAGCTTGGTTCCCTTAGGAATCCAAGGTGACATAGCAACAACATTATTAGACTTGACGAGTTCCTTAGGAACCCATACACTTCTAATCTTTTTAGTTCTATTATGTCTATGAAAGCTATTTTGTTTGTAGTTATGTGTCTTTATTTTAGGTTGGTTAATTTTGGAGGATTCACCTATCTCATATTTCATACTACCAACATTCTTGAAAGACTCCTTGAGCTTGTTAAGCTCACCTAACACGTTTTGGTGTTCACTATTGCATTGAGAAATAAGATTATTTAGGTCTACATTTTCATCTTGGAAGAATTTAAGTTCATCTAGCAAACCTAAGATCTTTTTCTCAAATTTTAAATTAGCACGAGAAAGTGAGTCATTTTTAGCATTTAATTCAAAAATAATCTTTTTATTTCTTATGACCGACTCTTTATATTTCTCAACTAATTCATCATATACCTTTTGTAACTCATCATAAGCATCATGCAATTCATCAAATGTAAAATCAAAAGATGATGAGTTAGAGGTTACTATGGAGGGATTCTCCTCAAGTGCCATGAGGAAAAAGTTGGCCACTTCGTGTTCGTCATCATCGGATGACTCCTCGTCACTCTAAGTAGCAAGCTTGGCTTTGAGCTTATACTTCTTCTCAAAGCCCTTCTTCTTGAGTTGAGGGCATTCCGAACGAATGTGGCCGAGTTTTTTGCACTCGAAGCAAATGATTTGATCCCTCTCTTCTTCTTTGTTTTTGGTTTTGAAGTCCATTTTTCGTTGAATCTTTCTTCCTCGGTTGGACCTCATAAACCGTGAGAACCTTTTGGCTATCATAGCCAATTCTTCTAGGTCATCCTCCTCACTAGAAATGCTCTCCTCATGTAGTGAAGCTTTGAGAGCAACTTCTATCTTCTTCTTATTTTCTACCTCTAGCTTCTCCACTCTTTTCTCTTCCTTCTTCCTTTCATCTTCCCTTCCTTGCTTCATTATCTCGTGAGTTAGAAGAGAACCCACTAGCTCATCAAGCTTGAGTGTCTTCAAGTTTTTGGCCTCAATGATGTCGGTTATCTTCCCATCTCAAGATTTGGGAAGTGAGTAGAGTAGCTTCCATACTAGTTTGTCTTCCGGGATTATCTCTTCAAAACCCTTAATCCCGTTGACGATTGTTGAGAAGCGATCGAACATCTTGGACACGGTTTCGCTGGGCTCCATTTTGAAATTCTCATAGCTAAGATTGAGAATTCCAATCTTGGTCTCCTTCACATCACTAGTTCCTTCATAAGTGGTCTCTAGTGAATCCCACACTTCCTTGGCACTTTCAATAGAGGAGACTTTGGAGTAGATGTCCGGACCGAAAGAGCAAAACAACATATGAAGAGCTTTATCATTGATTTGGATCTTTTTTCTCTCTTCTTCACTCATCTCAATCTTCTTCTTTAGAACCAATCTTCTTTCATCGTCTCTCTTCAATGGAATATATGGACCATCTTCAATGACATCCCAAACTAGATAATCGTTGGATTTGATGAAGAGGCGCATCCGGTTCTTCCAAAATGGATAGTTGTCACCGTTGAAGAATGACGTTTTTGTGGTTGATTGAGACTCATGCATGCTTAACCCGGAGGTAGATGTCAGAGCTTGATTTTTGGATAATCACACTCTTCTTAAGGACTCCTCTTGTGGTTGTTAATCCTTCAAAGAGGTAGGCTCTGATACCAATTGTTGAGTGGATCAATGGATTGATCAAAGCCAACAGAGGGGTGAATTGGGTTTTTAAAAATTTGTTGAAGTAAAAGGATAACTAAAAATGAAGAACAAGAAATTTTAGAGTGGTTCAAGTTCCAAATGAACTCTACATCCACTACCTTAGCTACCACTAAGGATTTCCAACAATTCAATAATTTGTTCTTCCCATTTTCAAGGCTTAGGAGGTAACCTTTACACAACCGGTTAAATTTTCTACCCAAAATTTGACCAAACCCTCACAAGAGTACAAAGAAGAATTTAGGCAAGAAAGATATCTCTCAAATACAAGATTTCCTCTTTAATTACAAACACTCAACCCAAATTTGATGATAAGATAGGAATTGAACACTACAAATTTTGGGGTTTACAAGAAATTGGAAAATAAGCACTTTGAGCTTGGATTTTTTGCTTGGATGTTTATCTTTAATGCAATAGTTGTTGCTGGTCTTCAATTAGCTTTAATTTATACCTTCTCTATCAATTCTAGTCGTTTGGGTGGTTAAGGTATTGATTATAGCCGTTGGGACCCTCTCTTTCCACCATAAATGTACTTTTGTAGCTTACTGTATCGGTGCACGTGGACTTGTATCGATATATGTCTCAAAATAGAAAGAGTCGTTGCACAATAATAAAGAGGGCGTATCGATACGCGTGTAAGCGAATCGGTACGAGACAGTGATTGTTTTGATACAGGTAAGATCGTATCGATACCTTTTTCTCAACTTAGCTCACTAGAAGTTTCCGTATCGATACAGCTAAGAGCGTATCGATACGGGTCAACTACCACTTTAAATTTTGGTTACCTAACAATTGACACCAACGGTTGAAAACATTTAAAGCTCTTCGAATTAAAAATTCTGTTAAAATCGTATCGATACGAGTGGAACCATATCGGTACACTATTCAAACTCCTTTAGTTTTTACAGAGGGGCGTATCGATACAGATTCAATCTGTTTCGATACGTTGTTTCGATAAGGTGAAGAGTGTATCAAAACACGTCTTTCTAGTAGCCAACTTTGTAAAAAAGGTATCGATATGGCTGGCAGCATATCGATACGCCTGAACATTTTTCAATACTTTGGCCTTGGAACACTTAAAAAATATTTGGAGTTTGAGTTTTTCAAATCAGATTAAAGTGTTGGTGATTTATAAATCATTTGAGGGACTTAGAAATCTATTTCAAGTTTTCAATTGAACCCTTAACATACTTAGTTATATCAAAATCAAACATAGGTTTTACAAGCACAATGTCATTTTAAATTCTTTTTGATATAACAAAAAGGGGAGAAATAGTTTGAAAAATTGATAATTGATTTTCAAGTTTTTCAAGAGAATAATGGGGAGCTTTAATCAAATTCAAATTTTAAGTCTCTTATTCAAATTCTAAATAACAAAGGGGGAGAGAATCCCAAACAATTTTTCAAGTTAGTTTTATTATATCAAAAAGGGGGAGATTGTAGAACTAAGTGTTTTGATATAATATTTGAAAAATGTTTTGGACTAAATTGTAAAGAATTTAAAATATGTTTTTAGTCAAAAACAACTTGAAAATATTTTTAAGGGTTTTACAAGGCTTTGGAATAATTTAAAGTGCATTTAAAGTAGTCAAAATCAAGCTTTTCAAGAGCCTGTACTGATACGGTCTGGTACCATACCGATACACGTTAGGGTTTCAACAACAAGACTTTTCCAGTAGCCAAAACCCGTACCGATGCGCTTAGCCGTATCGATACGGTGTGTTTTGAAATAGCCCAACGGCTAGTCACGTACCGATACGGTTGTATCGCGTACCGATACGCCTAACTACCCCAACGGTCTTTTAATTTGCAGGACCATACCGATACGCTAGGTAAGCATATCGATATGCATCAGCTGAAGTGCACAACGACTACTTCCTTATCGGGACCGTATCGATACGGTTTGAAGGGTATCGATACGCCAAGATGCAGAACTGCATTTATGGTGGGAAATAAAGGCTCCAACGACTCTAATCCAACCCCAACGGCTAGTAACGGCTACAAACTCAATTGAGAGTATAAAAGGGACCTCCAAGCATCAAGAGAAGGCTTTATGCTTCAATTGTCAAACATCATATGATCAAAAATATGTCTTAGTGCCTAATTGTCATTTTCTTGTATAGACAAACACTAGTGAGCCATAATTGTCATATTTGCTCAAGTGTTTTAGGTTTTGGGTGAGTGCTTAGATTTGCAAACACATACTTATTAGAGGAATTTCTAGTTTGCTAAGTCTTTCTTGTGTAAGAGAGTGTTTACTCAAGCTTTGGGTAGAAAGCTTTGAGCGTTGTAAAAGGTTGTCTCATTAGCCTAGAAAAAGGGACGAAATTCTTAGTGAATTTGTTTGAAAATCCTTAGTGGGAAGCTAAGGTAATGGATGTAGACCTTGGTTAGAAGGTTGAACCACTATAAATCCTTGTGTAAATTGTTTATCTTTCCATTCCCACAAAAACATCCAAATATTCAACTTCTCCACACTTGGCGAGCAAGAACAGTTGAAGGAATTGAGCACCGAATAACCCAACAGTATACTATCAGTTTGGTCCCTAAAATGTGTATATTTATCAATTTGCTCATAATTCAATAGATCATCAATATTTAAAAAATTAACCAATTCAGTCCTTATTTTAATTTAAAATTAATTTAATATATTTAACCCTCTAATAAAAAACATTTAATAAATAGTGACGTAGTAGCCAGAATTGTTGAAGCAACCTGGAATCGATGTTAGGCTACAAACATGAGTGAAAACATAAAATGTAGTAAGGCGACATGCTCGTCAAAATGAAGAAAACAAATAATACCCAAAATCGTGGACAACTAAACTAGGGGCGTAAATGAGGTGGACAGATCGTGACCTATTCAAGTTCGACTGGTCAAAGTTCAGTCAATACTTTCGGTTAAAATTCGACTCGAGCCGAGTTGAGCTATTCGATACCCGACTCGAAAAGCTCGTGAGCTATACGAAAAAATAATATACTAAATTTTTAAATTTAAAATCTAAATTCTTAAACCTAAAACCATAAAACATAAACCCTAAATATAAGTCCTAAACCCTAAAATATATATTCTAAATTTTAAACTCAACAACCTAAACCTCTAAACCCTAAACTAACACCCTAAACTCTAAATATAACAAGCTTGTGTAAGCTTTAGTTTAAACAACTTGTGTATCGAAGTTTTTTTTCTTATAGGGCTTTAAATTGACGAGACATGTCACGAGCTACTCAAATCTGACTCGGTCAAATATCAGTCAACACTCGAATCGATTGAACTCGACTCAAGCTAAAACTCGGCTCGAGTTCTTAACGAACCGAGTCGAGCTCAAATTATTTAGGCTCGTTAAAAACTACTCAAGCTCAAACTCAACTCAAATTCTTAACAAGTTGAGTCCAGCTGAACACTACTCGCCCAGTTTACACCCATAAACTAAACAATAACAATAGATGATAAATATTAAATATGCCAAGCCTTGGGGAAAACAAAATTAATATTTATATGCCATACAATTTTTGAGAAAATTTTAAATTCCCTGCAACAACCTACCATCAATATTTATTAACATGTCCAAAGCAAAGAAAAAAGTGAAAAATTAAAATACTTCTTTAAACTATCTTTTTTCCCCCTGTGGTCCCTTTGTGTTCCTTCAACTGCCAAAGAAGTAGACTCGCGATTTCTTGTTTGCTGAATTAAATAATTATGATGTCAGATTGGTAGAATGCACTAGTGATAGAAAGGGTTGTTCTGTTGCTTATATAGTAGCAAATAATATATTTGTTAAAAAAAATAACAAAAAATAAGGTTAGCTCGATGGTTCAGTGCTTTTCAATGTAAATGTATTGGTTTCAGTTCTCTTGAATCCCATTTTTTTAGGGTAACATGTATCATTATTTTATTGAACTAAAACCAAACTAATAAAATTATAAATTTTAAAACTAAAAATATTATTATACCATTTCATATAACCATCTCCATTAAGTTAAAAATAAAATGTAACGTTAGTGACTATTTTAACAGAAAAATTATTTAACACTCAAAATAGAAATATTAATAATTTGATGACCAATATTATAATTTACCCTTTATTTTATTCGAAAGGGAGATTAGATTTATGCCAAACATTATAATAAATGGCTCAAGACCCACTCTAAAAGCGCACAGAAGCCTAAGAGAATCGCATAATGAGACCTGCCTAGGACGCAACAAATTTCGGGATATTCACCAAAATAACATCTTCTAAAAATTTGTTTTTTAAAATAAATCTTAGCAAGAAAGTTCTGTTGTGAGGCGATTAAAATACGGCTAACATACAATGTGACCAATTAAATAGGTAACCAGTTAAAAGCGCGACTGAATATGTTATATGCTTCCACCGAAAAGATTATTTGTGTTGACAATATTATCAACATATTAGGTAGCACTTAATATGTTATTAAAGTTTAAACTGATGGAGTCTTGGATATTCGACGATAACAAAATAGGTAAATTACTTATTTTGTTGATAAGAGTATCAACATATTAGGTAGTGCCTATTATGTTTTTAAAGTTTAAGCTGACGGTGTTAGAATCAAATCATAAATTAATATGAAATCTAAACCCCAGAATCTATCATGTCAAATCATCAAGAATAATAAACCGAATAAACTGAATGCGGAAGCGTACCTGAACTATCGATAGATTGAAAACCTTGAATCTTCATGTTGAAATCCCAAATCTTTGGTATTGATCTTCCAAGAAGATAGGTTATCTCTTGACGTAAAACTCTCTGACGGGGAAGGAGAGAAAAACAAGTTAACCTATTTCTTGGGGACCACTACCTCTTTATATAGTTGATTATTAAATCAACTATTAAATATTTATAACTCTGCCCCTCATTGAATTATAAATATATCTTATGGTATCTACACTTTTATTTCCATGACACTTTAATACCTATGACACGCCTAACATAATTGGTCACTTGATTTTGTGTCATACTTTATAATAGCAACATACATTTTACATATGTGCCCACAATTGCGGATTTTAATCCAACAATCTCCCACTTGGGCAACATATGTTTCCTGATAAATGTACAACCTTATGAGCTCAAAATTTTGCTATTATATAATAGGTATTCTATAACAATCTCGTCCATCAACTATATCCACATAGGATCAAAGCGGTCTTCGCCATATCAATCATGACTGGACCCATCAATGGTCACGTATACAAATATAGTCAAATGACATAGATCAATCATGGATGTGTAGCATGGAAAATTACATGAAATGTGAACCATACATGTCTATTTCCAACTGGTCCTCCTAAACCTTAGTGAGATCAACTTTACTGAATTCAGAGTTTGCATAAATTAAAAGAACTTTATTTCTGCAGAAAAAAAAAATCTTAAAATATCCTTAAACTGAAGTAACCGAAATCGTGTCTAAAACGAATGAGCATTTTTTTCAAAATTACAAACTCTCACTAAAACCGAATATCCTTAAATAACATTACACCCACATGAGTAGTGTGCTCATGAAAGACCTAGGGTGATAGTTTCTTAATATGCGCGCAATTATGGAGTTTGTACCAACATGCTCTATAGACACACAACCACTATGAATTTTCTTTAACAACTAGGAACGTAATATTTATGTCCTTCAAGTTTAAAGTGTTCCTATTGTTTATAGAATAAATGAATGCATATTTATTGTCACAAAATAACTGAAGTGGCATTTCTATTCAATCTACAATTAGCAACTCAAGTGACAAAATTCTTTTGCATC
Organism: Hibiscus tridactylites; assembly: GCA_958450335.1. Classification (NCBI taxonomy): domain Eukaryota; kingdom Viridiplantae; phylum Streptophyta; class Magnoliopsida; order Malvales; family Malvaceae; genus Hibiscus; species Hibiscus tridactylites. The sequence goes on from OY288275.1 coordinate 61,927,312, forward strand.
AATATTCTATTAGAATCGAAGTCTGTAAACCTGATGATCTCTAACTTACCAGAACTCCGACATGTGAGCAAGTAATTTTTGTTCTCTGAAGATATCTCATAACCCCATTAGCTGCTATCCAATGGTCCATAATATGATTCCTCAAATATCTGTTTAACATTCCAACAATGTACACAATTTCCGAACGCATACATACTTAAGCATAAATTAGAAGGTTACTTTTAGGGCATTAAGTAAGACTAAATTTGTCTTCTTTAGCAATATGAGTATCACTTGGTTTTACTCCCACTGAACTTGTAGTATATACAATTACCAACCAAATTTATCTCAAAATCGAATGAGATAATCAACATGAAATTTATAATTTCATTAATGAGAGTCTTACTTAAGCTCATAGATGATTTTTTTTTAATTTACATATCATTGATTTTGTATCATTAGACACAAATCTATGATTGTACCATATAATTCATTTCTTCAATGTCGCCATTGAAAAACACAAGCTTAACATTCATCTTATGTAACTTAAGATTAAAATAAGCAACAAGCGTCGTGATTATCCTAAAAGAGTCTTTCAATAAAACTTAAGAGAAAGTCTCTGCAAAATCAATGTCTTCTTTTAAAGTATATCATTTAGATACAAGACGTGCTTTATACTTATCCACATTATCATTTGCATCCCTCTTGGTTTTAAATATCCATTTACAACCAATTGGTTTGCACCTTAAGGTAATGAGACAAGTTCCTAAACTTTATTGTCTTGCATAAAATTATACTCTTCTTGAATGACATCAATCCACTTTTGAGAGTTAGAACTTTTATGGTCTGATAAAAAAAATGATTGAACATTTTCTATCATTCCATTGTTACCTTATTTTCTTGAAGAAATACAATATAATAATCTGGAATAGTGTTTCATCTTTCTCTCGTGGACCTCTTTAATGACACTTGTGTTTTTTTAATGTCGTTGAGTTTGTTCTTCTGAAACAATTACCTTATCTTGAATGGGAGTTGTTCAACATTGTTTTGTTGAGGTACTTGATTCACTTCTTGATTAATGATAGGTTGAAAACCTAAACATTGTCAAAAGTGATAGTAGGAATTAAATTATAATTCAATTCCTCCTCAATAACAATGTATTTAACCTTATTTCTCCCTCCAAACTCAACATCCAAAAAAAAAACAATTATAAATCTCTCCTTAAAATAATCTTAATTGTGGGATCATAAAATTTACAGTCCATGTATCACTCAAAATAACCGAAGTAGTTGCACGCTTTTAAAGTTTAATTTCTTTACATGTGTCCTAACTTATACAAAAGAATCAACACTTTGTAACTTATTGTTGTTTCTTTTGACTAAGACCCTTAGTAACTTTATTTTAATATTTTCTTTTATTGCCTTTATTCTTAAAGACACTAACTAAATGAGCACCAATTAAATTAATACTTTTACACTTATAATGCTTCAACTTTTCTTCCTCTTGAACACAATGAGAAATGAGCCCAAATATAGTCTATTTCTCCCTTTGAAAATTGTAACTTGAATTGGTTAAACTGTATAGGAAGCAGTGCCAAAACCATAAGAACAAACAATTGTTAGAAAGTTCGATCTTATGTGCCTTAAATTTTGAAGCAATATAAAGAATTTTTATAATATATTCTCTCACATTTCCTTGACCCTTATACTTCATAGACATCAAAGAAAGCATAAGTGATGTCATCTTAACCTTAATGTTTTGAGTAAAACATTTCTTAATTTCGTCAAGGAAACTCTTAGTATGAATAATCTCTTTTGATTTGTGCTCCTAAAGACATCTAGAATGTTGTGTTTTGATCATTAGACTCATGCGATTCGAACGATCTCACCTCTCAAAATACCTTTTATGGGTGCTTACCGCAGTGAGAGGTGCAAGATGTTCTTTTTTTTTAGTGCAAAGTCTATGTTCATACAACCAAATACTATATGTAAGTGTCTTTTCTATTCCTTGAAATTAGTTTCACTAAACATGAGTGTGGAATGTATTTAACAGATATTGTGATAGCAAAGATAAATTACCTAAATATAGAACAAAAATAAAATAAAATAAAACAAGCTCACATAAATATTCATAAGTAAACAAATAAATTCAAAATAATGGCTAGTCCCCTCAAGATACCAAGCACAACATTAATATCAAGTCTTTGGACAGTAATATTAACTGTAAGCGGTACTCTTGTTGTAGCAATCAAACATTGACAATAAACTATGTCAAACAATAGGCTAATCTTTGGACTAACGTATTGCTCACATAAAATACCTTATAATTGTCACATATTTATTGCCACAGTTGTCGTTGTAATTCTGTCAAATATTAACTTTCCTTTGGTCCAATTAATAAACGCATGAATTACAAAAACCCATAATCATCTTAATATTTTAAATAAATTAATCTACACAAAAGCGGTCACTTTGGTGACATTATGTTTCAACTAATCTATTAAAATATTAGATGTCCGAAGCCAAAATATGAATTTATTTATTTCAAAAAAAATTCTTAATTTTTTTTATCTTTCAATTAAATTAAAAGATAACCAAATTAATAATAAATTTGAATAAAGATAAACCTCATATTAAGATATCGAACACTCCATTAATATTTCATCGTTGGACAAAACATAGTAATCAAACATTGATAATAATAACATGTCAAACAGAAATCTTCCTTTGGGCCGATTTATTGTTCACATATAAAACTGAATAATTATCACATGTTTATTACCATAGTTGCACATGTAATAATGTTAATTATTAACCTTCCTTTGGGCCGATTAATACTGACATAATCCGACTTACATGCACAAAACCTTCTATATTTTAAAATAAAATAATTTCTACAATAGAGGTCACTTTGGTGACTTAATGTTTCAATTAAATTATTTTAAAATATATACAACAAATATACCGATATCCAAATTTAAAATTTTTGTAACAGTCAAAACTGAAATTTCTAATAACACTTGAGTTTTCTGAAATAACCTAAAATAAGGTTGTCTGAATGGGGCTATCAGAAATCGAAAAAACCTAAATCCTTGACTGTTTCTTTAAAAATTTCTTAAGGATGCATTTGCCGAAATTAAAGTAGAATTTCAAACAATCAAACTTTAACTAAAAGTCAAAATCAAAAGTATTATACAAATGAGTAATTCATATAATAATCACATAAGACCTTAAAAATATCCACAATAATATAATGATCAAAATTGAAATTTTAATCAAACTAAAATAAATATACATCAATACCAAACTTTAGGGGATAAGTAACTTGCTATATATATTATTCTTATCGAATATAATATTCTGTAATCCAATAATCAATGACAATAAACATTACTGGATTCTCCATTTTTTTTTGAAAGAATTTCTCCAACTTTAATCGCTAAATTAAGACTGAAACAGAGGTTGAATTTGATTCAACATCCAAGATTAAAATTAATAAAATAATCCATTAACATATTACATACATATAGGTGCGCCAATACCTATTTGTTACGCATGCAAACATGAAATTGTTACAATTCACATTAAGCAAATTCTGGAGATATTTTTAATGTATAAAACATCAAGGAAATTGCCCTAATTCCATGATTGTTCCATCTTAGATTTCTCTCAAATCGAATCTTTAGAAGCAAAGCTTAACGAGATCTAATCGCATAAATTAAAAAAAAACACGTAATAATGACGATTGCAGTAAACCCTAGAAAATTAGATTTACAAATATTTAAACCTAAATTTTAAACCTCAATCTGTAATCCAAATACCAAATCAATATATTGATTTCGTAAAAATTATTTGTACGAATCAATCCAAAATTATAAAAAAATCTTAATAATTCAACATGACGAGGCTCTGATGCCACTTGTTAGAATCAAATCATAAATTAATATGAAATCTAAACCCCAGAATCTATCATGTCAAATCATCAAGAATAATAAACCGAATAAACTGAATGCGGAAGCGTACCTGAACTATCGATAGATTGAAAACCTTGAATCTTCATGTTGAAATCCCAAATCTTTGGTATTGATCTTCCAAGAAGATATGTTATCTCTTGACGTAAAACTCTCTGACGGGGAAGGAGAGAAAAACAAGTTAACCTATTTCTTGGGGACCACTACCTCTTTATATAGTTGATTATTAAATCAACTATTAAATATTTATAACTCTGCCCCTCATTGAATTATAAATATATCTTATGGTATCTACACTTTTATTTCCATGACACTTTAATACCTATGACACGCCTAACATAATTGGTCACTTGATTTTGTGTCATACTTTATAATAGCAACATACATTTTACATATGTGCCCACAATTGCGGATTTTAATCCAACAGACGGGGCCTTGGAAATCCGACGATAACAAAATATGTAAATTACTTATTTTGTTGATAAGAGTATCAATATATTATGTAGCGCCTACTATGTTATTAAAGTTTAAGCTGATGAGGCCTTGAAAATCCGATGATAACAAAATAGGTAAATTACTTATTTTGTTGATAAGAGTATCAACATATTAGGTAGCACCTATTATGTTATTAAAGTTTAAGCTGATGTGACATTGGAAATCCGACGATAACAAAATAGGTAAATTGCTTATTTTGTTGATAAGAGTACCAACATATATCGCTATTATATTATTAAAGTTTACGTTGATGGTGCCTTGAAAATTCTGCGATAACAAAATAGGCAAATTACTTAAAGATTATCATCATATTAGGTAGCGCCTATTATGTCACCAAAGTTTAAGCCGATGGAGCCTTAGAAATCCGACGATAACAAAATAGGTAAATTACTTAAAGATTATCAACATATTATTGTACCGCCTAATTTGTATACATTTTATCGTTTAAATTAATATTATAACTTTAAATAAATCGGTTACTAGTTTAACGTAATAGGTAGTGCCTAAGTATCGATAGTTTTTTACATACACTTAAAAAAGTATCGATACTTTCGAGCCAATTTCAACCGTTTATATTGCTTTTAAAAAAGTATCTATACACTTAAAACGTATCGATACTTTCGAGGTAATTTTCAAACGTATTCTCTATCAAATTATTTTCATGACAAAGTATCGATTCCTTTTTATGGACGTATCGATACTTTTTATGAAATTATCAATATGTTTTTCCCACTATGTACAATTTTATCGATACTTTTTTAAAAAGCAATGTATCTGGTTGCAATGTGGCTCGAAAGTATCGATACTTTTTTTCCATTATGTAAAAAAGTATCGATACTTTTGAAAGCAAATGGATTGACATAGCATACTGGAAACAAAGTATCGATACTTTTTTCCCACTATGTATAAAAGTATCGATACTTTTTTAAGTAACCAGTTGAAATGTGGCTCGAAAGTATCGATACTTTTTTCACAATATGTACAAAAGTATCGATATTTTGTATGACTTAATGTAACCGGTAAATGTTTTGACCATTTTCATTATTGACTATATAAACAAACTGGTTGTTTAAATTCCAACCTGTTTTCTTCTTATTAACTCATGTATCGATACTTGTATATGTTTGTATCGATACCTACCGATAACCAAAGTTTGCCGGTTACCAAATTTTTTAAATATTTCTTCATGTTTTCCACCTACTACATTATATTATGTCAACATATCCGGTCGCGCTTTACCGACTTTGTTACTTATCTTATTAAATTTTTGGTCACGTCGTTTCTTAGCCGTATATTAGTCCACCTTTCCTTAGAATTTCTCATCTTAGCATAGCACTCTTAGGTCTGGTGAGTTCAACTAGATAGGCAAGTTTTTTAAAAAAATATTTTTGAAATATTATTATTTAATTAAGTTAGTAATTATTTAAATATTTAATTAGAACTCGTGAGACAAGTATGCAAGTTCAAATTATTTTTTATAAATCATACATTTTTAGTAAAAGAGGACAATGGAAAAAAAATAAACTATTAAGAAATTCACATCTTCTATGTACTAAATAATGAAAAAAAATGAACGATTAGGAACCAACTTTAAGAATTAACTCTATAAATTGTAATATATATATTGACCTTAGTTTATATAGACATGTTTAGAGTGATAGACTGTTTATTACCGATGTAAAATTTTTGTAGCTAAAATTTTATTTTTCGACTTTCTTTTGTTCTCATTATTGAACTATAAATATACAAGTATGTGTGATATCTTTTGTTCTCATTATTGAACTATAAATATACAAGTATGTGTGATATCAATATACCATGCTCATGTGATTTATTATTATTTTTTTACATTGTTATAAAATTTAAATTTTATTTTGTATTTATCATACCGAATTTTAAAAATTGTCATTTTTTGTCGTTGTTTATGTACCCATATCCATATTAATGCCACATAGGTTGTTGGTGAGTTGTGAATGTAAAGATCAACAACTATGGGACGGTAGTCATCACCCAAACTCACCGACGATGGAGATCAGCAAATTCGTATCTAAGATCGAACAATTGGCTAAAGCAGGATCAACAATTTTGAAGAGTTAACAGTGATGAATCAAAATATTTATCAGTGATAAGCCTTGCTCCAATTTGTCGGTATTGAACCGAAAATTTTACAGACGTGAACTTGATCGAAAAGTGTGTAAAAACATTAAGATGGACATATCAATGATCGGCGTGACAAGGAGAAAATAGGTAAGAAAAGAAAAAATCGTGTAGAGTAATTCTTCAAGACAAAGTGTTATTGTTATATTGATGAAGAAAATAGAGACTTAAAAGCAAATTTTAATATATGCAATCGGGGGCTGAGAAAAGGTCCGCAAAGTAGGAGCAGGTTTTGTTTTTATAATTAAATGATAATGTCTGAAAAATATGCAGATCCTAAGTTCATTAATTAAAATACGATAACGGTTAACACAAACACCCCTGCTGAAAAGGATTTAAGGAGCAAATCTACATATTGCTTCATCGAGAACTGGAGAAGAATCTTTCGACGAAATTTGAAGGTTTCGTTTGGCCAAAAATGGTAGAACTGGGTTTTGTGATGAGAAAAAAAAAACATTAAAAGATATTGAAGGGTGAGTTCCGCAAATAGAACGAATCCTCTGAACCTGAGAATCCTTCACCTCTCTCCTCTACAAAGATGTAGTTGCCGGAGCCACCTTAGATCTTGCATGTTCGCCAGATGTTCCTCTCATATTTACGCTTAGGCGTCATGTTCCATTTTAAGCATGTGATTTTAAGACCCAGAATCACCAGTATCACGTGGGCTACACTTATGTTACGTGCTGGATGTTGTTTACTATGTGGGCTTCAGAGAAATAAAAGATGTTCTTCAATAGTTGAGAAGTTTTTATTACATAAAATTCGAAGGAAGATCATCCTAATTCATACATATACCACATCACTTGGAAAGGCCTTGCCCTCAAAAAGTGTTACAGAATTTAAGCAAACTCGAACGAACTCAACCATCTGAATTTGAAAAAGACAATCGAGGGGGCTTGAACAAAATAATCAGATCAGCAATCGCACATTTATATACACTTCGAAGATCAGATATTCAGATAGATAGATAGATATAGGTACTGGTACGGCTGTTCCATGACTGCATTCCCACATGATCATCTTCCTCTCTAGTCTCTAGATTAACAGCTCATTCACCCACCCTAGATCGGGATCAGAACCACATCCCACCACATTTTCACTGCGCTTCTCATCACTTGCACCAAAATGTTCTCCCGAGCCAGATGGACTCGGCCAGGAAGGAGACATAGAAAACTGTGTCTGGTGATCTTCACCTTTCAGTGGAAGGTCGAGCCAGGGAATGTTAGATGTAGTGAGGTTGTTGTTCCCGCCGGCCATAGGTGAAGAGGCTTCACAGAAATTCATGTTCTCCAAAGAGCTCATCAGCTCGTTGAGCACGTGTTGCTGCTGGTAACTCATGGTTTCCGTTCCAAGCTTACTCAAGCGATCAGTACTGTACCTAGAAATGGGTGAAAACCCATTTAGAGACGCCCGCTGCTTCACAGGGGACAATGGCGGTGACAAAGATGGTGATCTCGATAAATGAGACAAACCCAAGAGAGTACTCGTGGGAGAGGAGGTAGCAGAGTGACAAAACAAGCAGCAATGGTTATTATTCCTGCTCAACGGGGAAGAGCTGCAAGAAGAGCCTGAATTCTTGTACTTTGGAGATGCCTCTGCGGGCAAGAGACGTAGCTCACGAGAAGAATGAGCGAAAAAACAAACCTTGCGCTTGCAGTTCTTACCATCCTTACAAGCCTCCGTTCGGTACCGGGTAGGGTGTAGCCAGCACTCGAACACCCCATGGGCGAAATCACAATCATCTCCACGAGGACAACCGCCGCTACGACGGAAGTCGGAGCAAACGGTGGAGGAGTAGCTGTAGCGACGAGGATCACGGCGGCGGGCCTTCTCCCCGGGATGAGCGAAGGGACAGTCGGTCCAATCGTGGCTCCTGCTCCTGGTGCACCTCCTCACCTTGAACTCATACATGCGGAAATGGTCAGCAGCATAGGGATCAGCGTCATTGTCTTCATCTTCATCGTTATTCCTGTAGGAAAGGAGATACTTCTCGAGGGTAGAAAGTTGCATGGAGGCGGGGGAAAGGAGGAGTTTCCTGGGAGGAATCTCGATATCTTTGAAAGGCAGGAACTTGTATTGTAGGTCAGCACAAGCGGCGCTCATCTTTTAGATCTGGATGTGAAGGAAAGAGAGAGCATGGAGTTGAGTGAGGAAGGAAGAGAAGGGGGGGTTAGATATATAAGGGAGGAGTGGGGGGAGAGAGAAGGTGACAAGGGTTATGGGCAAATAGCTGCGTGGCTGCGTAGCACTAGGGATGAGCATGCAAAAAGGCATATGTGGCAACCTCACAATGCGCAGTAGGCAAGATTTTGCTATGTGTTGGTTTATTATTGAGATACCTGACCATCTGAGTGAGCTTTGGATTTTACTTTTTGGGTCATGGTTTTGGAATTTTGGGATCAAAGATGGCATCTCATTGACGGAAAGGCTAAGTCCAGTACTCATCAGCTAATCCGGCATGGAGCAGGAATGAGGTGGAGAATTTATTTATGGTTAATTTGTTTGGAGGAGGTGGGTAAAATCTTTATGAGTTTTGACCTTTTAAATCTAGCAAAATAAATACTTTCAAAATCGGCAAAAGATTTTGAGCTAATAGAATTCTTTTGTTTTTTTTAGTGTTTTCATAAATTATTAATAGAATTCTTTTGTTTTTTTTAGTGTTTTCATAAATTATTAATATGAACAAATTAAGGTTAAATTTAATATTGGAGTTTAGATTAAGATTTTAAGTTTAAAATATAAAATTTAGAATGTAGAATTTAATTTTTAAAATTTAAATTTTAAGATTTAAAATTAAAGTAAAAATTCATTTTTTTAGTGTTAGCCTATGAGGATTTTTGTTGGTTTTAAGCTAATACATATGCATGTGCTCCTTCCTTCTCAATCAAGACTATCGAGACAGGAGGTATAAGTGGAAAGCTTATGGCAGCGGTTGCCAGAAATATTTTTCACTGAAAAAGGAAGCCAATAAAGTTACATTTAACTCATCATCGTCAAACGTATATTTTTGTTTGAATTCAAACTTTAAAATCATCTTATCAAAATACGCATTTTTACACCAACCCCCCCCCCCCCCCCTCCCCCCTCTAAAAATAATTTACGTAAATAACTTTCACCCATAGTTATTTTAAATAATGGCCCCAAATCTGTCACGCGGGTGTCCTCGCGTTTTGCATAATGTGTATATAAACGTTGCGTTTTATAAACAGCGAGTTTAGTCCTACATGGCCGGATACGACCTCGCATTTTGGAAAGTGCTAGGTTCCCGAGAAATTGAAGAGTCAATCTGATGTGGTATATCTTATCCGTTGGCGTCTTTTTATATTCAAATAAAAAAAACCTGTGCTTATCATGGCGCGAGTTCCGCAATATATTCAGGCATGAATTTATCGCAGTCAATATGAACGGTTGAAAAATAAATGACCGCGTTGAATATACACATAATTCGCGCTACATGAAACGAGGATTCCTGGGTATTAAAGAGAACACGCGTCCTACAAGACGCGAGTTTCATTGAATACGCATTTGAACTGGTATGAGCTCTGTTATAAATTCACCCCTACCCACCCCTTTATTCACAACAAAAAAAGTTCTCTCTCAATTCCCTCTCTATTCAAATTTTTGTGGAAATATCTCGAGTTTGAAGTAATGGCGGGGCTAATAAGGTTGGATCAGAAACACGTTTTTGATTATTGGCAGAGAAATGTAAGTTTTATTTATTTATTTAAATTTTATATTTTCATTTATTTTATTTTATTTTATTTTATTTTATTTTATTTTATTTTATAAACAAATAGTATGGTAGTTTGAATTTAATTTGCGGTTGTTTATTTTTTTAGAATGAGATGGAACGTCGTCTGGAATTTTTTATCAATCGGATGACGAATGGACCCGATCCGCGTCTACAACAATATATCTCGAGAGCCAAATTTCTGCACGTATCTAAAATCATTAGAGGTGCGAAATTGGATGTTGATTTGATCAACACGCTTGTAGAGAGGTGGAGGCCGGAGACACACACATTCCACCTTCTGTGCGGTGAGGCGGCTATAACCTTGGAGGACGTGTTGCATATTCTCGATCTGTCAGTTGATGGTGAGGCTATTATCGGTCACAACAATGGTGACTAACATGGCCTGTGTTTTGAGTTGCTAGGGGCTGCGCCAGACAGGATGGATGGCGGCTGTGTGTTTTTGAGGTGGCTGCGAGAAAATTTTAGCCATTTACTGGATGACGCGAACGAAGAAGTAGAGATGGTAAAAAAATTATTTTTGTGAATATCAATGAAATAATTAAATTTTCATATGTTAATAGATATATTTTCTCTATTGTAGGCATATGCTCGCGCTTATATTTTATAAATAATCGGTGGGATATTGGTGCCTGACAAATCCCGTAATAAAGTTCACATGTTGTGGTTGCGGCATTTGCAGATTTTTGATGATGCCGGTAGATTGAGCTGGGGATCGACAGTACTGACATTTCTGTTTAGGGAGCTGTGCAAGAACACTGATCTAGAGAAGCGCAACATTGGAGGTTATTCTCTGTTACTTCAGTCGTGGGCGTAGTTCAAAATGCCATTTTTACGCCATAAATTGGTTGTCTTTAGTCCATATATTTTTCTACTATGCCGGAGGTAAGAAAAAAGTAAATGTTTTTTTTAATATACTATTTTTTGAATATTAAAGTTCTATTTGTTGTTTTGTAGGTGGAGCGATAATTTAATTCATGTTGGTCTGGTCAAAGGTCTAAAGGCTATTAGATAGGATATTGACACTGAATTTGGGGATCAGATAAAAATTTAGAGTTTATTTGTTATTGAATTTGATGTATCTATTTAAATTAAAGTTTATTAATTTTAATTATAATGGAATGTTTTACAGTTTTTATGGACACCATACGGGAATTCGAGTATCAACGCATGCCTCCCGAAATTTTTAGAAGCGACGAAGATTGCTTGGATGGCCACTGTACCACTCATCTTTTACGCTACATTTGAGTGGCATCCGAGCGATCACGTCTTACGACAGTTTGGTTGTGTCCAAGGAATCCCGATGGACCCTCCAAATTTTAGCGAGTTACATAGGCTCACTCGATAAGGGAAGCCCGAGGTAATTTTTTTAATTGATTCAATATTTTATTAATTTGAATGTAATTTATATTTATAAAGGAAAGTAAATTTTTTTATGGTCTGATAGGTTGATTGGCCGGTGAGGCATATACATTGGATCGCTTAGTGGAGGGAAAGAGAACTAAGGCAACCCATTTGTGACCACGTAATGTTTGATACAATGGTCAGCGACGATTACATTGCGTGGTTTATGGCGAATGAGAAGCCAAATCTTTTGACTCCAAGGAACGAGTGGTCGTCATTAGCGTGTGCAACGCAACTGCCCACAGACACAACGTACGAGGGGAGCATAGACGACTTCTGGCGATGCTTCGTCATCGAGGAGACGACATGCCTTTACCCACTTGATGAACTCATCATCTCATTCGCCACCGAGTTCGACAGAAGGGTTTTTCACACCTATTGTGGCCAACCCCTACGATACATTTTCGGCGATGGTGAGTGGGACGTCGAGTCTTCCTCCAACATACGTACCTTTCTATCTGTTTCAACCGGTGGCAACTGATTTTGGGACTGAGTTTGTTCAGCAAACACCAACGCAGTCCCTGTTCTTCATAGGTGGGCCAGTTGGAACGAGTGATACTGCTGGAGTTAGAATCAGGGATGAAGACGACGATGAGCAACTAGTTGAACCCCTTCTTTGTCGGCGCAATCACGAGTGACCTTGTAACGACCCAAATTTCTGAGTCAACGTTGGACGTTTACCCAAGTTATGGACCATCGTATTAGATTTGGTGATTGGATTCTTTGGGCAAAGTTTGGGCCCTATTGGATGAAGATTGTGTCATTTGTGCTTGGAACATCTCACCCTCTATTGGATGGCAACAACATCAAATGAGTGAATGAAAGTTGTCACGAGATTACTCTATTTACCGGATCGGGGCTGAGATGTTTGCTCCATACTCATCTAGAGTTAGGGACAATAGTTGTGATAAGCTGAAACCCCTAAAGGCACTAAAAAACAAACAAACAAACTTGAAAAGCTAGGGCAGATTTGAGAACTTAACCAATTATTTTCCAACTTTGTTAAGCTTGAAGAGGATGTAGTCATCACACTTGCATTCCTTAGGGTCTTTCCCTATAAGAGTAGTTTTTAAAATCTTAAAATGTCTTTCATGTTGAAGCCTATATGTTCTGAGGACTAAAATTTTTCCATAGCTCTGTCATGACCTAATTTTATGTTGTAGCATTTGTCTGTTTGTTTATGTTCATTGCTTGAGGACAAGCAACAACTTAAGTTTGGGGGGTGTTAACCTTGTAAAAGGTTAACATTTTACACCTTTTTACTTAGGCTATTGTATGAAATCAAGTCCATTTCATCCCATTTCATAGCAAATAGGTGCATTTAGCTCATGTAGGTTCATTTGGTGTTGCTTGTTATGTTTTCATTGATTATTTGCTTGAATGATGCTACTTTAGAAGGTTTGGATTGTTGTGGTGATGTGTAGGGAAATGAGAAGTAGAGCAGGGCAAGAGCAGAATGCTACAACATCTTGGATAGCATTTCTGGGCGCACTAGAGGACATGGAGATGAGGACACTGTGCAGCCTGACACGTGAACCAATCAGCCAGATGTGAGCCCACATGTGAAAGGAATATTCCCTTGGAATTTAGAGCACAAAACCCTAGGAGCCCCAACTATATAAAGGACAAAAGACTCACATTAAAGGGAGAGCCAAAAAAAGAGGATATTTTGGTGAGCTAAGAAAGAGAGAAAGATGGCTCCTTTCCTTCATCTTCTTTGTGGTGTTCTCCATTATTGAAGCTCCAATGAGTGTTCTTGCTGGCCTTTGAGAGAAGCAACAAGCTTAGAGCGGTTCATGGCAGTCCAAGGTGGCTTGGGAGTTTCTTTTACTCTAGTTGCTTTTGATGTTTCATTTCTTATATTTTTTTATGGGTTGTTTTAAACGGATGATTGTGGACGATGTTTGCCCAGCAATGAACTGATTTTAAGTGGCTTGGGCTTGTTATGGGTGTTTATGTTTAAGTTTTAATGAATGTTTGGTTTGTTTTCTTACCTTTTACATGTTTTGTCCATTGTTTTCTTGCCCTAGACTTGTAAGAGCTTTCGAGAGTTAGCCTTAGTTTATGTGTTAGATGGCTTAATATTCGAGAGGGTTAGGCTTAAATCTATGTGGGCAATGGGGGTTTGACGCTGAGAGGCTAAACCCTAACTCACCTTAGAGATAAGGATAAAGTTTCAAAGAATAAAAGGAGTAGAACTTCATCGATAAGTAGCTTGCTAGGGTTCAGGTTGAGAGGTATTGCCTTAGCATTCTAGCTGTTAGGTTTCTTGCTAGAGATAGTTTAGAAACACCTTAGTAAACTCTGTCGAGCATGTTGTGAGTAAGGTAGTTCTAGGCATTCTTAGGGTTTAGACATAGATGTCCTTAGCAAGCCCAACCTATCATTCTATTAGAGAGTCTCGCACGTGTGAGAGGACCCTTGAAATATCCTTGTTTTGGTTCAACTTTACTTCTGTTAATTGTTATCACATTTCTTACCTTGTTCCCAATTGCTATTACATTTATTCATTGTTCCCACTTGCTATTTCATTTATATTTTAGTCTTAACTTGTGTGCCTAAACTTGACTTGAAATACATACAATCCCTGTGGAGACGATACTCACTCATCACTTTACTACTCTTCTTGACGTGTATACTTGCACTATTTGCGTATCAATTATAGTACACCCTTACACACAACAACAATTTGGTAGAAACGTTTAAAGAATCGATTTTGAAAAATAAGAAAACTATTTCCGATTTAAAAAACTAAAACGATTCTTTATCCAAAACCAACTCTGAACTTGAAAAGAAGGTTTGTGCTTTAAAATGCAATTTAAATTATTTTGAAAAAGAAAATATTGATTTAAACAATATTCTTTCCTAGATTAGTGATCATTATCAAAAGAAGGTGAATGATCTTAAAGCTTCTCTAAGCAATATTGGGAAATCTAGCTTTAAAAAAAGAAGTTCTTCAAAAACCCAATATGTGAAGAGAAACTTTAATCACCCTAAACAAAGAGGTTTCCAAAGGCCCTTTAGAGGTAAAAAGTATTAGGAGTGTTTGAGTTCCTAAGGAACTAATTACTTCTAATAATGTTAGTGTTATTTCTTCTTGGATTCTTAAGGGAACCAAGTTTTTGGGAGCTAACACTCATGGAAAAAAATGATTTGGGTACCAAAAATCAAGGCTTGACTCTTTGTTTGTAGGGGGAGCATTGCTACAAGGCCAAATCTTCAAGTCAAAACACATGGTACCTTGATGGTGGATGCTCAAGACACATGATCGATGACAAGAGTAGATTCTTGGAACTAAAGCCTAAAAGTGGTGGAGTAGTAACTTTTGGTGACAACTTCAAAGGCCACATTGAAGGAATAGGCTCCATTGGTAATCACTCTTTCATACTCATTGAAAATGTATTGTATGTCAATGGTCTAAAACATTATTGTTGATCATTATTCAACTATGCGATAAGGGTTTTAATGTTCTTTTTGATGTTAATGGGTGCAAAATTATGAACATTGAAACTAACAAGATAATGCTCATAGGTCATCGCATAGGTAATATAAATATGGTGCATTTAGATGACATACATGTTTCTAATGATGCTTTGTAGCTAAAGATAAACATGATGCATGGTTATGGTATAAGAAACTAGGACATGCTAGCATGGGTGTTTTAGAGAAATTAGTTTCCCAAAATCTAGTAAGAGGTTTACCTAAATTAAAATTTTCTCTAGATAAAATTTGTGATGCATATGCTAAGGGTAAACACAAAATAACCTCATTTAAACCTATTAATGATGTTTCTACTAGTAGAGTATTACAATTGATCCATATGGATCTCTTTGGGCTAATTAGGACTATAAGCTTGGGTGGAAAATCATATGCATTTGTTTTAGTTGATGATTTCTCTAGATACACCTAGGTTCTCTTTTTAAGTACTAAGGATGAGGCTTTAGAAAAGTTTATCACATTTTAAAAAATCACTCAAAATGACATTGGTCAACAAATTTCACACATTAGAAGTGACCATGGAACCAGATTTCAAAACTTAGGATTTGAGGATTTTTGTAACATAAATGGTATAAGCCATAATTTTTTCACACCTCACACTCTTCAACAAAATGGGGTAGTTGAGAGGAAAAATCGAACTTTAGAAGAAATGGCTAGAACCATGCTTTGTGAAAAATAATTTACCTAAGTATTTTGGGCGGAAGCCACCAACAGTTCTTGCTATATTATAAATCGAGTAATGATTAGGCCACTTTTAAAGAAAACTCCTTATGAGATTTTAAAAATCCAAGAAGCTTAACATTAGCTATTTTTATCCTTTTGGATGTAAGTGTTTTGTTTTAAATAATGGAAAAGATAATTTAGGTAAATTTGATGCAAAAAGTGATGAAGCTATTTTCTTAGGTTACTTTTTAAATTTTAAAGCATATCGAGTATTTAACAAAAGAACTTTAGTTGTAGAAGAGTCAATACATGTAGTTTTCGATGATAACCTCCTTCTGAGGAAGGATTCTTGTGATGATGATGATGATGTAGGAATCATTGAAGCTAATGATGGTGGACAATCATCAAAAGTGGATTAGGTTCCAAGCAAAGAGGAAGAAACACAAGATCAACCTCTAAATGCTTTGAAGGACACGACTCTAGAAGAAAAGGAAGTGAGCTACCCAAGGGAGTTCAACTATGTCAAATGTGGTGAGATTTTGGGTGATACATCCAAATAGGTAACCACTAGACCATCTCTTAGATTAATGAATAATGTTGCATTCGTTTCATGCATTGAGCCTAAAAATATCAAAGAAGCATTAAAGGATGATTTTTGGATATTGGCCATACAAGGAGAATTAAATAAATTTGAGAGGAGTAAAGTTTGGACATTAGTTGATAGGCCTAGTAATAAATCTACTATAGGGACTAAATGAGTTTTTAGAAATAAACTAGATGAAAGTGATAACATAGTGAGGAACAAGGCTAGGTTTGTTGCTCAACGTTACACTCAAGAAGAAGGAATTGATTTCGATGAAACCTATGCACTCGTAGCTAGGATGGAAGCAATTAGGATGCTTCTTGCATTTGCATGCTTGAACGAATTCAAGCTTTTTCAAATGGATGTCAAAAGCGCATTTTTAAATGGTTTTATAAATGAAGAAGTGTATGTTGAATAGCCACCCGATTTTGAAGATCCAAAATTTCCAAAACATGTTTTTAAACTAACTAAAGCTTTATATGGTTTGAAACAAGCTTCTAGAGCTTGGTATGAAAGGCTTTCAAACTTTTTGGTTGAAAAAGGTTTTGAAAAGGCAAGGTGGACACTACACTTTTCATTAAAAGAAATGACAAAGACATCTTAGTATTTCAAATTTATGTTGATGATATTATCTTTGGTTCTACTAATGAATTATTTTGCCAAGAATTTGCTAAGGTAATGCAAGGTGAGTTCGAGATGAGCATGATGGGGGAGCTCTCATTCTTTTTGGGACTCCAAATAAAACAAAGGAAGGATGACATCTTCATCAATCAAGCTAAGTACATCAAGGACATGCTCAAAAAGTTTAGCTTGGAGAATGTGAAGCCTCAAGCCACTCCAATGAGCTCTTCTATTAAGCTCGACAAAGATGAAGGAGGTAAGTGAGTTGATTTAAAAGCTTTATCATTCTATGATTGACTCTTTGCTTTATCTTACTACAAGTAGACCCAACATTATGTTTAGTGTTTGCTTGTGTGCTAGGTTCCAAGCTAGTCCTAGAGAATCACACCTTATAGTCGTTAAGAGAATCTTTAGATACCTTAGAGACACACCTTGTTTAGGTTTATGGTATCCTAGAGACTCATCCTTTGACTTACATGTCTTCTCCTATGCAGATTATGGGGGATGTAAAATAGATAGAAAAAGTACCTCTGGAACATGTCAAATTCCTAGGTAGTATGCTCATATCTTGGTTCTCTAAGAAACAAATTAGTGTAACCTTACCTACCACCTAAGAGGAATACATATCGGTCGGAAGTTGTTGTGCTCAAGTTCTTTGGATGAAGCAACAACTTCTAGATTATGGAGTTGATGCAGGTACCATACCCCTTAGGTGTGAAAATACTAGTGCCATTTGTCTCACTAAGAATCCCCTTCAACATTCTAGAACCAAACACATAGAAATAAGACATCATTTCATTAGGGATCATATCTTGAAGAAAGGTGTAGTTCTAAAGTATGTTGACACCTCAAACAATTAGTGGAAATCTTTACCAAACCTCTAGACAAATAGCGTTTCTGGACTCTTAGGAGAGAGTTAGGTCTAACCAGCCTTCCTTGACCCTTTAAAGCCTCTTAAGGTCTAAAATTTGCTTGAATTTATGTGATTGCCAAGCTTATGTGATTTTGCTTCTTGATGCATCTATGCTTGTTGCTAGGGGGAGTATGCACCTATTTTAGCCTACACATGTTGTTCATATATCACATACATGCATATTGATTTGATTAAAATTGAATTTCTGAGCTCTTTGCTGCCAAAAATGTCATTTCTAGCAATGGGGTACCGATACGGGTAATCGCATATCAGTACATGTTCATGAGAGTTTCGGTACACGTAACACTGTACCGATAAGAGTGTTCACGAAGGAATCGGTACACGTAAAACTGTACTGGTTCGATTTGTCGAGTCGGTATCGATACACCTTTTAGCATACTGATACACATTGACGCTGGAGTACTTAAACGTTATTAAATAAGGGTTTCCTACTTTAATTAAAACTTGACCACTTTTTTTCAAAAACCTTAGGCCGAAACTCTTTATAAAAACCCATCAAAACCTTTTGATTTCTCACACAATTCTTCAAATCTTTTGAGGGTTTTTGCTTTTCAAATAAAGCTTAAGCTATATCATCAGGATTATACATTATCATCTCCTCATTCACCCCAAATCCCACAATTTAGGTATAAATTCTTTTTCTTATATTTTCAAATTTGTTTAATTTTATATACTATTTTTAGCTAGTTTTTGTATATATATAATATACATATAGTATTAGTTTTAAAGTTTTTGCAAAAATTATTTTAAAACTATTTTTTTTCGAATATAAAAATTTATCGTATAATTTTATAAACTGTTTTTCAAAATTTTTCTTACCAAAAACTCTTTTTATACTTGTATAAGCTTTTAAACTATATTATATATTTTTTCTCAAACACCTTGAATTTTGGATTAATAAATGGATCGAATATGGTGATTATGCATACATTGTTTTTACTTGTTTTTGATTTCAAGTTATGGCTCCTAAGAAACGTATGAGATAAGATATTGCATCTTCCTCTAACTCCGACTCTAATGGTACTAAACCAAATTTGTCCTACATTTTGCAACATAGTACTAATGAGCTTGGTTTCACTCGAGCGATGGATCATTTCAAAATTTTTCAAAACTACAAAATACGTCATGAGTGTAAGGTTTCTATCCCCTACTTGACTTCCCTTCAATTTAACTTTCGTTATCTTGAGTTACTTACCTAATGGAAGTTCATGCCTTTTCTAAGTATACCCGGGATCTTTTACAAAAACCTTGTTTTGATCTTTTATTCTAATGCTCGATGTATTGTGGACAAAGCCAAAAATGAAGTTATAACCGTTGAGTCTTATGGGCCAAACTTTTCGAATTAATTCTAAGATTATAGCTAATTGTTTGGGGGTTGAGGATATTGGGATAGATGATGAACACTCTTTAGGCAACATTCAACTCGGCTCCGTCTCCACCCTTGACGCTCATGATTACTTCCTTCACTTCCTTATCACTTGGTGGTTTCATCCATCCGGTGGTAAATGGTTCATTATTTGTCAAGTTGATAGCTTTTGGATCCGATGCTTTCGGGAAGGCAAGCGCCGAAAATTTTCTTAGATTATGTTTGCGGAGATCGTCTATCTTGTTTAGAACCGTCATTCGACCTTTGTCTCATCCTTCACTTATGGCACCGCCTTGAGTTACATCTTTCACAAGATTGAGATTGATTTCTCGTATAATCTTGAAGTGTCTCTCACCGATTGCTCCTCCACCGCCTTCCTTTGAGAATGCTCCATTAGTGCCTCCTCCGGTTGCTCCTCCACTGCCTTCATTTGATGCTCTTATGACCTATGTTGATGGGAAGTTTTCTTCGATGAGTGCGAGCATGAATGTCGGTTTCTCCTCCATTGATACGCGTCTCACGACTTTGGATGCTAGAGTCATCTCTATGGAGGTTAGCCAAGCCTCAATGGATATGACTCTCACCGCCTTTCGTGGAGAGTGGTGTGGACATACCTTCGGTAATGATGCCATGGAAGATGAATATGATGATGAAGACGACGCTGAAGGCGAAGATGACACTCCTTAAACATATCATATCATATCATATCATTTAAGATTTTCTCCTTTTTTGCACCTATCTATGTTATTTCCTTTTGAACCTATGCTTTGATTATGTTTTTAGGATTTGAGTTTAGATTTTATTTTGCTTTGAACTTTTATGCTTTAAGTGCTTAATGAAGTTTATGTTGCGTTATGTTGCTTTGCATTGCTTATATTATTCCCTACATTGATTTTGATCTAACAAAAAGGGGAGAAATAACAAGAGCCTTAAAAATTTTAAAGATACATCTTTTAGTGTTAAAGTAAGGGGGAAATAAAAAACATATTTAGGTTTTGTTATATCAAAAAGGGGAGATTGTAAAACCAAAATTGATTTTGATATAACAACATTTTTTCAAGGACTTAATTGCAAAATGAAATAAATTTTTAAATACTCAAAAGACTCACAAAATGACAAGGATTCAAACTTTAAGTATTTCTAAATCAAAATCCAAGTATCCCAAAAATTTTCTAAGTATTTTTCAATCTAAATTTTTTAAGTTTAGTCCAGACGTACCGATACGGTTACATCCGTATCGATACGGTTTTTGGCTACTGGAAAACAAGTCAAGAAAAATGTACCGATACACTATTTGCCGTATTGATACAGATTTTAGACTCGATGTAATCCTAGAAACTAAAAACTACTTATCGTACCGATATGTTGCTTTCCGTACCGATACGAGTTGGTAAGATTTGAAAAATCTTGACATTTAATTTTTGACCGTTGCCTTGTCAGATTATTGGAACCAAACATTTTGAAAATTGGTTAACAGTACCGATACGCCTAACAACCGTACCGATACATTTTTTGGTTAACCAATTGTCCAGATTCTAGTGAGTAAAATCGGTACCGGTACGCACTATGTTGTACCAATCCCCTATGTAAAATGTGGTTTCCGTACCGATACACCTATTTGCGTATCGATACGCTATTTGTATACAACGACTCTTTCTTCTTTTGAAAGATACCGATATGGTGATGTGATTACCGATACGGTAGGTTGCAGAACTGCATTTATGGTGGGAAAAAAAGATCCCAACGACTCTATTGATGATGCCAACCACCCAAACGGTTAGAATTCAATGAAGAGTTATAAAAGCAGGCCATTAAAGCTACAACAACAATTATTCATCAAGTCAAACACATTCAAGCAAATTCTAATCCAATTTGAGACAAATAGAGTCAAACCCTTGTACCCATCTTGTGTAATCCACTTGTATTCTTTATTTCAAGATTGAGGAGAGTGTTCTTGTAATTGGGGCAAATTATTTTACCTTTGTGAGGTGTACTTCAATTTGCCAACAACTTCTCTTGTTAAGAGTAATCTTTGATAAAGCTTTGGGTAGAAAGCTTAATCGGTTTGTAAGGTTTCCTCCTAATCCGAGAAAAAAGGTAAGAATTTCTAGTGAAATTGGTTGAAAATCCTTAGTAAGAGCTAAGTTAATGGATGTAGAGCTTGTTCTAAGCTTCAACCACTATAAATCTCTTGTGCCTTTATTTTTAATTTACCAGCCAATTTCATCCCTCAAACTTTTAAAAGCCAATTCATCCCCTCTTAGCCATTTATTCATTGATTGATCTGTACAACATGATCGCATGTAGATCCAACAGTTAATTATTGGTTGCACATGTTAAAATAATAAATTAGTTAATTTTTTAATATTTGGTCCAAATGGGTTATTAAATGGGTTTTATTAAAAATTAGGTGAGCCCTTATTTTATTCAAATTGGACTCTTATTAAATTGAACTTACTCATTATTTATTTTCATTTTTGGGTCTCTTAATAAACTAAATAAAGCAAACAAAAATAAAATTAAATAAAGGATAGTTAAAAATTATTGACAACACAAACTCAAACAACTTAAAAGAATTTGACTGAACTTGATCTAACGCCCAACTCTACAAAAAATATTTTTTCTTCGAGCATAGAATCTTTTTTGCTGTAGAACTTCTAAGACCAACCTCAAATGTACTAGGTGATCCTCCAATGAAGCACAATAGATCAGAATGTCATCAAGAAAAAACTAGGACAAAATTTCTCAAATATCTCCCAAATACTTCATTCATCAATGATTGGTGTAACACCTGTGTTTTGGGGTTAGGAGTTAGTCGTGTGAGTTGGTTCGAGTCGATAAAATCGATTTTAATTAAATTGACCTTAGTCTTGGTTTAATTGGAATTTAAAATAAAATTGGTGGCATTTTTGTAATTAAAAGGAAAAGTGGAAGACCACCTTTTTGAATAAAAAATGAACAAAAAAATGTTGTCTTCCTCCCCATTTCCTTCTTTCCAACGTGAAATCGAAACTAAACCCTCCCAAACCCCTAATTACTATTCCATTTGATTTCTTCATCTACTCAAGGGCATTTTCAAAGGTAATTATATATTTTCACTCTCCTCATCATCCTCTACATTTACATAGTCTTAGATTTCAAAACTACCCATTTTTGTGATTTTCAAGTTTAAAGAAAGATTGAATTTTTGATGGGTTTTACATTTGATTTTGATTTGTTAAGTTGGGTTTTGGTTTAATCATATCAAAATACACATGATAACTTGAAATGAGTGATTTTGGGTGAAAACCCGAAGTGGGTCTTTGGGGCCATTCTTGAGGTGTCTAAAATTGAATTTTTGGTGAGTTTTAAGGTTGGGTTGAAGGCATGATGGTTTAGGGATATTAGGGGAGTGTTTTGGGACCTTTTAGATGTCTTTTGAGTGCTTGAAATCATGGTTTTCTACTGGGTAATAAGGGAGCACGAAAATTTGAAGTTTGGTGAGAAAATGGGTTTGAAATTGGTGAAGTTTGGCTTGTGTTTGTAAGTGGGGTTTGTGACTGAAATTTAGCATTCATTTGGTGAGTAATGGTTGTGTTTTGATTTGGTTAGAAGCAAGAGGAGGCATCGGAGGAGCAACGAGACCGAATCCGGGAAATTAGGAGGCTTGCTTACTTGCTTGGTTTGCTAAGGAAGGGTGGTGAGTAAAACTTTAAATTTGTTTTAAAGTTGGTTCAAGTGTGTGTAGTGGATGTGTTGGAATGAGCTTGGTAGGCCATTCCTAGTTGGGAGTTAAATTGGCAGTTTAACTCCTTGATTTCTAAAGATGCTTGTTATGTCATTGCCTATTTGATCTTGTGAAATATGAATTGATTCGTATGTGTATACCTTGATATGTGGATGCGATGAATTTGTGATATAATTGGTGGATGTGTGATGTGGTTAAAGAAATTGGCACTAATTAACTTACCGGATGTAAATGATCGATCATTAGGATTAATGTGCACACAATTGAGTCAAAACGCGCGTGACCTTGATGACGTTGAGTCATCTAGGAGGAGTACGGTGATGTAATATTCCACCGGAAATTTATCTATATTATACGTGATGATGAGTGGAATCTCATCCGTAGGGCATGTGGTGATGAGTGGAATCCCACCCATGTGAGATACAGTTATGAGTGTAATCCCACCGAGGTAATGTTGTTGTTGAGAGTAAATCCGCACATCCGAGTAAACTAATAGTGGTCAATGGAATTGTTCTTATGCTTATGATGTTGTGGCAATTGATTTATATTGTTGAGCTTAATATGATATAAAATGCCATATTTATGACTCTTGAAAGACTAGCTAGGTTGCCTTGTTGATGCTTATGTATGTTGTGTATGATGTTAGGGATTTGCATGCTTGGACCCTGCATTGTTGTTGTTTTTGATTTTAGAGCATCCTCACTAAGCTTTTAGCTTACGCTCTCATTTTCAACAATGCAGATCATTAGCGTGGTGTTAGCAAGGAGCAAGGTGAAAGGGCGTTCCAAGTGTAGTTTCTCAAGTATGATTTAGTAATTAACGTGGTAGTTTAGCAATGGGACTATTATGTGTTTTGTATGAGCATTGTTTGACTCATAAGTGTTGTTGAATGTTTATGTTTGGCTTGATTTTGTAAACCATGCTATGCCTTGATGAATGCTTGTGTTGATGAAGCCATGCTTGGACGTTTAGGTTGCTTTGGTTGTATAGGCAAACCTCATTTGTGATAACTTGTGCCTTATGGCTTTTTGAAACTCTTATGTATGCCCATATATGCAATATTTATCCTTTGTGTGAATGCCATGATGTATATGTGTATGTGTTCATCCTTGTTGTTTTACATGTTAACTCATGGTTGTTGTGTGTTGCATGGATGATTGTATGTGGCTAGGTAAGTCATAATATGCATTTAGAGTTAGAGTCTTATGAGTTTTTGCTGAAAATGGAGAATTGCAGAGCAGGGCGTATTGATACGCCTGAGGGTCGTATCGATACGGTCTTGCCTGTAGGACTCAGTTTTGGCTGGGCGTATCGATACACGGGGGCGTATCGATACGGTTTTTGCTCACTGGAATTCTGAGAATTTGGGGAGTTTTTGGCGTATCGGTACGGGTTTATCTCGTTGACCACGAGATGTTGACCGAGAGGGGCGTATCGATACGCTCAAGGGCTATATCGATACGGTCCTCCCTGAGTTGACTAGTTGAGTTGACCTAGTCAAGGCGTATCGATACCCTTGATTGGTGTATCGATACGGCCTGCCCTAAATGTGTAAAATGAGCAGTTCAATGTGTGGCTGGGGTTCGAATGTGTTTAATGCTTGATGTTCTCCACTGACGTGATCACTTAGGAATTAACATGCCTTTAGTCAAGATTAAAATGAAAGAAAATTTTTAGGGTTGCTAACCGAGGGGGAACCTTAACGAGTTTCGCTTCGGTTTTCCATGTGTAGCCTACTCGGACCAGTCATCCGGCCAGACCGGGACGAGGGGGTTACAATTGGAAAGTGAAAGGGCATTAGTCAACCCAAAGGGCATGACTTTGAATTCAAAATGGTTGTGATGTGTTCGAAATACTATCTTAGGAATGTTCTTTGGTTTGATCCTTATCTTCCAATAACTTGATCGTAAATTTATCTTAGAATAAAAATGAGCACCAACCAACTCATCAAGTAAATCTTCAACTATTGGTATAAGGAATTTGTTTTCACTGTGATGTTGTTTAATTATCTATAATCAACACATAAATTTCATGTATCATCCATTTTTTCACTAATAGAAAAGATGAAGCAAAAGGGCTTTTGTTGTTTTGAATAATTGATGCCGCCAACATTTTTTTGATCTATTTCTCAACTTCTGTTTTATGATAATAATACCTGTAGGGCCTTAGGTTTACTAGTTGTACTTCTGGTTGAAGAGTGATTACATGATCATGTAACATGGACGGATAGCTCTTTTGGCTCCTCAAAATTTACTTGAAATTTCTTCAGAAGGAGTACAAAAGTCAAGAACTTCAGTATCCACTAAGTCAAAATTTAAGAATATAATTCCCTCAACAGTTTTGGATCTTTAGAAGTCATATTTAACATTTTCTCCCCTAAAATCAGCTTCAAATGGCCAGTCTTCAATCTTCTTGTAGTACTATATCTTGCTCCCCCTTTTTAAAGTCAAGTGTCTTTTTTTTAATCCATCACAATAAGGTTGTAAGTTCTCATCCAATTAGCTCCAAGTACCATATCACTGCCTCCTATTTGTAGAAATCTAAAATTATGTTCAAAATAATGGCCATGCATGTTCTACGCTAGTTGTTTGCTCTTTGTTGTACTATGAAGTTTTTTCCATTAGCTATTGTAATTATCAAAGGGTTAGTTTGCACCAACTCAACCCCTTCTTTATCTCATCATGGTGTTATAAAACTATGTGTAATGCCAATGTCCATTAGGATATTTAGGGGTCTTCTTTTAATAGATCTTTGAATTCTGATAGTACTATAACCCACACTATTAATCAATGCATTAATAGAAATTTCCAGAGCTCCTTTTTCAATTTCAATTCCCACAGAGTTAGGACTCTTGTTTTCTTCATGTTCCTCACATTCATCATTTAATCTATGTGCTTCAACCATCATATTAAACTATTTAAGCTTGCATTGGCGGTCTTGTCTAAATTTCTCATTACATTTAAAACAAAGATTATTAACTTTTATGTACTCAATTAAACTTGACTTTTGTAAATTCTGTCCTCGCACCCCTTTCTGAGTGGTCAACATTGGTTGATTAGAAGCTTTCTAACCTCCAATGATATTCCCATATGAATTAGTCATGTAAGAGTATTTCTGCTTTTTAGTCTCCAAGTTTATGGACACCTTATAGAGTTTCGCTTTTCTGTATGCATCTGATAAACTTTTTAGCTCACGCACCTTGACTCTGTGCTTGATTTCATCCCTTAGATGCATGTATTGTTGTAGTATAAAAGGTCTTTAACTCTGCAAACTTTTCTCGACACTCTTAAATAAAAAACTTTTGCATTAACTTATTAAATTCTTCAATCACATCAGTATGCAGTTTATTATAGAACCTATGACACAAATTATCCACATATTCATGCTATGTGATTCTATTTTTTTGCATTACATACCCAACGAATCAAGTTTCAACTTTGCCTACCAAATGCATCGATACTATTTTTAACTTTTGACTTTCATGAATAGCAAAATGTTAAAATATTTTCACACTTTTTGACCCAACTCTTAGGGTTATCCTCCTCGAAAGTTTGCAGTTTGATTTTAAGTTTTAGAATAAATGCTTGTGGTCCATTATTCATACTCTTTTCCCATCTTAATTTTTTAAGTACATGAGTTCCTTGTTTCCATAAGGCCCCAATTATCATTTGTGGTTTGTTGTTTATATTCACTGGCTGTTCAATAATTTTTAAGTCCAGTTTAAGAGAGTCAGGTTTAGAAGCTAAAATCCATGTTTCATTAGGATTAAATGAATATTTTTCACGCTCTCCTATTATAGTGATCGGTAAGGGTTTCTTCCTTCCTTAATACTTTGAGTTTTTGCAGTTACCTGAGGAGTGCTTTCATGTGTCATTTGTTCCACATCATCTGCTCCTTTTAACAAAAAATCGAGGATCCTTTGTAAGTAGCTCCTATTTTCTTTAATGCTTATTTCTAATAGTCTCACTTTCTCTTCCAAGCTTTGTTTCTGCTTCATGTTTTTTCTTTTGTTTCACTAGCTTGGCTTGTCACAGGTGTATTTTTTTTGTCCGTTTCACTCATTGTACTCTTTTTCTTTGATTTTCTCAATTTTTTGGTGGATCAAGATGGCTATGAGATACAAATTTGTTATAAATCAAGATAAAATTATGTTAAAGAAAATAAAAGAAAAAATTTTTAGAAGGTAGAAGAATACAAGATTCAAAAAATTGTATTGCAATTTCTCATATAACATTCGGTACAATATTTTTTACATATTTGTCAATGTACTTACTAATTAAAATAATACAACTGCCAATATTTTTAACGGTTGATACATATAGTTGGGCTAGGTATAATTAACTAAATATGAAGTTGGACTTTTCTATTCCATCACCGACACATATCCATTTTTAATTGGTACATGCTGCTTCCCTTGCCTAAATGAAACGACGTCGTCTTCCTTAACTTCAATATTTTGAGCAATGACATTTCCTACTTCGATTTAACTTTCCCAATTGAAGCTTCAATCCCCAATTCACTCTTCCATATCTTGTAAATCCTAATTTCATTGTCTGAGTGTTATCTGACCTATTGACCATCGTGAAATTTCATTAACTATTATGGTGTTGTTGTGTTAGTTCAGATTGCTAACGTGATAGTTTACGGTGGATGATGTCTCATGATAATATGATAGAAGGAACTTAACTGATTTTTTTACTGAGTTTAAATGCTTAATTGATATTTAAAGAAAGTTTGAGAGCTTATTTAATCTTAAAAAAAAATTAAGAAATTATTTTAAACTAAAATTATTAAAATATTAAAAAATAAATATTAAAATTACAAAAAATAAATTTAAAATTTAAAATTTAGGAAAAAATTAAAAAAATATCAAAGAAATGAAATGATAAATTATAAATATTAAAAAAATAAAAAAGAATAAATTTAAAATATTTATAAAGTAGTATTAAAATATTTGAGCATTTTCATTGGAAAAATTTTCTATTGTCTCTTGTAGACTAAACCAATTGATATTCATTGATCGCATTTTTAATCGAAAGCATACTAATAATTTTATATATTTTATTGTTTAAATTTTATAATAATAATTTTATATATTTTATCTATATTTTAATTTTTAAATAATTTATTAATTAGAAGAAAAATACTAAAATATAACAATGATTTTATATTTACATTATAATACTAAATAGTTTTTAATATTTTTTTCTCTCTAAAAATTATTTAAAATATAAATAATATAAAAATTTAAAAAAATACTAAAAGAAAAATCTAATGGGAATCCTATTCACAAGTGTTGGACAATAGTCAATATCCATTACCCTCTACTATATTTAAGCAATTCAATACGCTCTAAACACTCTACTTTATTAAGGATACCGACAAATCTACTGTGTCATGGATCATCAGCTCAATTGTCAGCTACAAGCTTATGTCACGTCCATAAAACTTCACTGCTCCGGTACGTGCTCGAACAAAGCAACGTCTAAGTACGCCTGAAACGATCAAAGCTAGAATGCTAAGATCCTTGCAGAAGCAAATGAACAATGGAAAGAAAATGGCAAAAAAAGAAAGCAAGGAGAAATGAGTGAATGCTAAATGTATTACTCAAATCACAAGTGAGAAAATAAGGTGGGGGTAAGCCTTTATTTATAGTTAAAGCCTCCTTCATCCAACGGCTAAGATTAAAGCACATCGACGATCAAGATTGAAGCTAATCTACAATATCCTCTAATCTAAGGAATTCTTGTTAAACATTCCATAGATAAGAGATTACAAAGAATATGGAAATGAATCAAATGAAATATGCTGGATTCAATGAGCTACTTGCCATATTCATTGTGTAAGGTGATGCTTGCAAAATAGATATGCACTTTAGAGCAAATATACTCGTCAATCAAGTAATAAAGTGATGAAGTAGAGTTTTGAGCCCACGGGGATGAATTAATAAATACAAAGTGATCGTACTTAAGAATGGTTGAGCAAGTATCAGTGTGATTATGATCTATCAAGACTAAATGCAAATAAAATAAAGTTTCTATGATCAAAACAAACAAATGTTGTAGCAAAGACTCAGATGATTATGGAAGCTAAGTTTATTGCCTATGAATTATGTCTAATCACTTATTAGAATGCTATAGCGACTGGTAATACATGTTTGCGTAAACCAATTAGGATCTTTATCTATTCGATAGGGATTTCTAACTAACTTTTGACTCTCTCGATGCCTAGAAGTTGATAACAATGAAGCTGAGATAATACATGTCTGCATGAACCCTAACAATTGTATTATCTATTCAAGCTCCCTTTATTAGTCGTTGAAACCATAAACTTATGTCTATGCCAGATTAAGACTAAGTTAATAGCTTAGCCTCACTATTTACGTTTGTTTAACCTAACTCTCTCAATATTAAGCCACATATCAATAGTTAAAAGGTCTCTCTCGATAACTCTTACAATAACAACGCATGAAGAATGATGAACAAAATAGATAAAAGAAAAGGACTATAACATTAAAACAAAGTATTCAAAAATATAATATCCTAAAGATCAATAAACCCAACTAAAAGTATTTAGCTCATGTCTGAGCCTAAAACATCCATAAAAAAATTAAAAACATAGCAGTTTATCAAGCAAATGATAAAAAAGGGTCAAGCGTCCTCGACGATCTTCCTCCAAGCAAAAACATGTTGTGCGTATTAGAGTGCTTCACAATTGGTGAGAGTGTACACGCCGCAAGTTCTAATATAGAATAGATATCATCTCCACAAGCATTGGTGCTACTTTAGGAATCTAATTTCTCGCACTGAAAAGAGAACACAAATTGGTGATTGTAGGAGTTCTAATTAACAAGTAAAGTAAAAGAGAAATTAAAAGAAAGATGTAATCGAATAAGAGAGAGTAGGCTGGGTTATCATGAGTCGTGGTGTGATAATTGAATGAATCATCTAAGTATTGAATGCAAGAGCCACTTAATTGTCTTGAAAACTAACAACAGTCAGATTGCACGGGCAAGTGCAATTGCCTGGGCAACTGGGAATGGTGCGATTGCCTGGGCAACTAGGCGACTTCCTTCAAGGTTCGGCGAAGCGTTCTTCAATGGTTTCTCCTTATCCATAATTTGAAACACTGGTTAATTGTGCATGCCTTAGTGATACATTCTTGCGTTAAGTATGGGTGAACATTAACCGATTGCGCTTCTCTTAGCCGTTGAAATTCGTAATTTATCCCTAAGTCGAATTAGTCTTCACCAACACATGTTTGTATGAAAATCATGCTCATTCGTTTCATGAATTTAACTCTTTCGACATTAGATAAATAGATAAATTCACGAGATCCTCTCCCAATTCACTCGTAAACAAAATTAAGAATCAAGAATGAACAAACCTCGAAACTAAATTGCAATTCAAATACCTAAAACAAATTCAATCGTTCTCACAACCATTCAACACAATAACCCTAGCCAAAATAGTTTAGTTCATGGTTGGGTTCAAAATAAACTCAAAACGAAATCTCCCTAGCATGAATCTAATCGAACAAAGAGGAAGAAGAAGAATTCGAACATCCCCTTTGTTTTTTTCTCTCTCAATCAAACATGTTGAAGTTGGCTGCTTGATCTTCTTTATATAGAAGATAGCTAGGTTAAAGTCTTTCTTGAGGAGGAAGTTAAGTTGGAAATAAATAGCATGAAAGTAATAAATTTATTTTAATTATTTATCCTCCAAAAACTCCTCCTAAATTCTAAGAATTTAATATCCTTTTGACCTCTTCATGGGACTCCAACTCTTTTTAGGATATATCATTGCTTTTTCATGTT
Organism: Hibiscus tridactylites; assembly: GCA_958450335.1. NCBI lineage: Eukaryota > Viridiplantae > Streptophyta > Magnoliopsida > Malvales > Malvaceae > Hibiscus > Hibiscus tridactylites. Next base: position 61,958,276 of record OY288275.1, read on the forward strand.
TATCTCGAATTAAAAAGGTTTATCCTATCAAAGTTGACAACTTCCTTTTTCTTTTCTCAATTGCTTCAGCAATTTCTAGCTTGCTTGGGCAATCAATCCCGCACACATAAAAACACACACCTACAATACCTTTTTCCACAAAAATCGACCAAATTATGGAGGTAGATGCCATATCTTTGTTGTCGATTGATTAAATTGCTTTATGGATCACCTCTTGTATATGTTAATCTCTCAAAGAGTTAGGCTCTGATATCAATTGTTGTGTGGATCAATCAATGAATAAATGGCCAAGATTGGGTGAATTAGCTTTTAAAAGTTTTAGGGGTGAAATTTGTAAATTAAAAATAAAGGCTCAAGAGATTTGTAGTGGTTCAAGCTTAGAACAAACTCTACATCCACTACCTTAGCTCTCACTAAGGATTTTCAACCAATTTCACTAGAAATTCTTCCTCTTTTCTCGGATTAGGAGGAAACCTTACAAACCGATTAAGCTTTCTACCCAAAGCTTAATCAAAGGTCATTCTTAACAAGAGAAGTTGTTGGCAAATGAAAGTACACCTCAAAGAGGTAAAATAATTTTCCCCAATTACAAGAACACTCTCCTCAATCTTGAAATAAAGAATACAAGTGGATTACACAAGATGGGTACAAGGGTTTGACTCTATTTGGCTTAAATTGGATTGGATTGTTGCTTGAAAGTGCTTGACTTGATGAATAGTTGTTGTTGTTTTTCTAGCTTTAATGGCTTGCTTTTATACCTCTTCATTGAATTATAACCATTTGGGCGGTGGCATCATCAATAGAGTCGTTGGGCTCTCTTTTTCCCACCATAAATGCAGTTTTGCAACCTACCGTATCAGTACTCATGTCACCGTGTCGGTACCTTTCAAAAGAAGAAAGAGTTGTTGTATACAAATAGCTTATCGATACGCAAAGAGTCGTATCGGTACGAAAACCACATTTTATATAGGGGATTGGTACATCATAGTGCATATCGGTACCGATTTTGCTTACTGGGATATGGAGAATTGGTTAACTAAAAACTCTTTGTTGTATCGATATGGCAAAGAGCGTATTTGTACACTTTTCTTGACTCGTTTTCTATTACCTAAAAACTGTATCGATACGAATGTAACCGTATCAGTACGCGTGGACTAAACTTCAAAATTTTAGATTGAAAAATACTTAAAAAAATTTGGGATACTTGGCTTTTGATTTAGAAATGCTTAAAGTTGAAATCCTTATCATTTTGTGAGTCTAGTATTTAAAAAATTATTTCATTTTGCAATTAAGTCTTAAAAAATGTTGTTATATCAAAATCGATATGCATGCTTTCCTGGCGCCAGCTTAATCTGCAGGGGAAAGAAAAGCAATTAGGAAAAGAAAATCATGGGAAGCAATTGTGGCAAGCTGGATTCGAATGATAAAAGAGGAAAAAAAACATCTCAATTTCAGGCAGATTCAATTCAAAAAGGAAGGGGAGCAACATGGATTCATCAGATTCGATGCAAAAGGAAAATATCATTAGATTTGGAGAACAAATTTCGGATAAATTGGAGGCATAAAGGATTGGAATCAAATCAAAGAATTTTGGGTAGTTTATTACCTAAAAATTAGTGATTTTTTGGGTGATTAATTCTGATTTTTTCCATGTATTTGTGGGTTGAAATGCTATATAAACCTCTTTCCATCACTTGTAATGCACACACCACTTAGACACCGAAAATACTTAGAAAACACTAGAATTTTGCATCATCTTGTATTGGGATTCCCATTGGAATAGAGGCAATCAAGCAAGTTCTTTTTTCGGTATTGTGTTCCTAATTTTCTTTTTTTCGAATCTAATATACATACAAAAGTGGAATATGTCACGAGCCTGAATCAAGAAGTAGCCGTTGATAGTGCATTTTGATTGTTAGTTAATTACTGTTCATTTCAGTTTTATGTTTGAGAGCTGTTAATGAAACGCAACGTTTGAGGGGGGCCTTGTTAATACATAAAACGGCACCGTCCAGGGAAGTAGGGTTTAAAGGGTGTCATGAGCTGTAATCGAGACTATCGAATATGAAAATTGAATTTCCTTGTTCTTTCCCTATTATGTTATCTCTCTTTCTCCTTTTTATCTGTTTCTTCCCTTAAATCTCGGCAACCGAATTCTGGTCGTTACAAGGGTATCAAAGCCACTGATCCTCGGAAAATGGTGGGCACCCGGAGTCAAACAACATCAACGGGCAGTGACGTACCTCCGCCAACAGCATGGGCGACACCACAAGAAACCACTCCAGACTGGAAACAAGAAACAACTCGAATAGAAGGTCATGTTCAACGGCTTGAAACATCAATGAATACTCGATTTCAGGAGATGCAGACGACGATGATGGATAATCTGCATAAGCTTCTAGAAATCGGCCTTGGGAAGAAGATCGACGCAAGTGCAATAGTGGGGCAACATTCTGGGATTTTAGGAACTTCACGTGAGAATCCGCAAGTTGGGTCTACTCCATCGCCGAATGGTGGAGCCGCGACTATGCTGGGAAGGAATAGTGAGGTAGAGCCGGAAGTGAGGGAGCTGGTCCGGGAAGCTCAGGAGCGAGAACCAGTCCAAAAAATGAATTTTGCGTATAAGCTTCTTTGCCCTAGGTTCGACGGGTCTGAGTTCCGTGAGTGGATGTGTAAGTTGGAACAGTACATCGAAGCTGAAAGGGTACCAGATTTTTCTAAAGTGAGAGTAGTGATGCTGCATCTCGAAGGGAAGGCTCTTCAATGGCACCATTTCCTTTCGAAAACGCACCCGAATCTGAACACCATGGCTTGGGCAGACTATGTTTAGTTGTTGAGAGAAAGATTTGCACCTGGCGGCTTCGATGATCCATTCGCTGACCTGCTTGAGCTTCGAAAAACTGACACAGTTGAAAAGTATTATGAGGATTTCATCCATCTGTTGAACCAGATAAGTAAGCTTCTTGATGCATATACTCTCAGTGTTTTTAAAAACCATTTGCGTTTGGAAATTGGTCAGATAGTTAAATTGTTGCAACCTAAGTCACTACTAGAAGCATTCCACTCAGCTAAACATGTGGAGTCGATGTATTACCCTACCCAGAAGAAAAGTCAGGGACTTTTACAAAAAGCTTTCTCAAACCCACCTTCAGTGCTGAGTTTTCCTTCGAGAGCCAGTGGGAGTGCATTCAGGGGACCTGCACCCTCGGGTAGCACTACTGTAGCTTCATCATCTAGGTTCTCTACTTTTAGAAGCACTAGTCCAGTGCATTTGAAACTCAGTGTAAACAATCAAATGGGATCAGGGAAGACGCTTTCGACAGCAGAAGTGGAGGAAAATAGAGAAAAAGGCTTGTGCTTTTGGTGTGCTGCCAAGTATACTTCTGGGCACAAGTGTGCAAAAACCCAGATGTATCATATTGTAGTGGATGGAGTGGAGGATGAGGGGGATGTTGAGATCTTCCTATACTATGAGGAAGTGGTAGATCAGGGGGTACAGGAGAACACACATGTGGAGGAGCCTGTTTTGTCTTTACATGCTATGTGGGGAAAAGCTAAATGGGACACTATAAGGATACAAGTTCAAATTGGGAAAGTGAAGTGTGTAGCTTTGATTGACACAGGAAGCACCCATAATTTTCTTAGTTTGGCTATTGTTAAGCAACTAAGTTTGAGAATGAGCATACACAAGCAACTGAAAGTTATAGTGGCTGATGGCAATTGGATGACCACACTTGGGGAATGCACAAAGGTGGAGTGGAAAAGCCAGGGAATCACATTTAATTCTGACTTTTTGATCTTGCCAATTAAGAACTGTGAAGTAGTGTTGGGAATTCAGTGGCTTGTGCAGCTAGGTAACATTCAATGGGATTTTGCTAAGCTTAGCATGCAGTTTGGGTACAGGGGAAGAGAAGTTAAATTCCAGGGTTGTGCTTCTCAAACATTATAGGTAGTAGGGTCTAAGGAGTGTGACAAACTGTTGAGAGGAACCAAAGGACCTTACATTGCTAGTGTGTGGCTTTTAGAGGCTCAGTTGGTGTTGAAAACTGAAGGGGAAATGCTGAAGTCAGAAATTGAAGCTTTATTGTATGAGTTCAAATTGGTATTTGAGGAACCAGTGGGCCTTCCTCTAGAAAGGGGGCATGACCATAGAATTGAACTGAAGGATGATAAGGCAGTGGTGAAGGTTAAGCCATACAAACACCTTACTCACCAAAAGGATGAGATTGAAAAGCTTGTGGGAGAAATGTTGCAGTCTGGGATTATCAAAGATAGCAACAGTGCTTTCTCATCCCCAATAGTAATGGTGAAGAAGAAGGATGGGTCTTGGAGGATGTGTGTAGACTATCGAAAACTAAACCAGCTTACAATTAAAGACAGTTTCCATATGCATGTAATTGAGGAACTCCTGGATGAACTTGGGGCAGCAAATGTCTTCTCAAAGCTGGATTTAAGATCTGGATATCACCAGATTCGAATGAGGGAGTCAGACATTCAGAAAACAGCATTTAGAACCCATGAAGGCCACTATGAATTCTTAGCGATGCCCTTTGGGTTGACAAATGCTCCAGCAACATTCCAAGGGCTTATGAACAAACTCTTCAAGTAGTATTTGAGGAAATTTGTACTTGTGTTCTTCGATGACATCCTGGTTTACTCAGTGGATGGGGCATCACATTTGAAGCATTTAAGGATAGTTTTGGAAACACTGGAGGCTCATCAGTTGTATACCAAAAGATCAAAATGTTTTTTGGGTCTAAGGAAGTGGATTACTTGGGTTATGTGATCTCTGGAGGATGCATCTCAATGGATGAATCCAAAGTTAAGAGCATCTACACCTGGCCAGTGCCTACAACTGTGAGAGAACTCAGAGGCTTCTTGGGGCTCTCAGGGTATTACAGGAGATTTGTCAAGGGTTATGGGTGCTTGGCAAGACCCTTGACTGACTTGTTGAAAAAAGAGGCCTGGAAGTGGGGATTGGAGGAAGAAGAAGCTTTCAGAAAACTCAAGGAAGCTGTTTGCTCTGTACTAGTTCTTGCCTTACCTGACTTCAATTCAGAATTCATTGTGGAGGCAGATGCATCTGATGCTGGAGTTGGTGCTGTGTTGGTACAAAAGGGGAGGCCTCTGGCATTCTTCAGCAAGGGCCTGGGAGTGAGACACAGGGGATTGTTTGTGTATGAAAAAGAGATGTTGGTTGTGTTGATGTCAGTAAAGAGGTGGTCAGCTTACTTGGTTGGGAGACATTTTGTAATCAAAACTGACCACCACAGCTTAAAATTTATAGTAGAGAACCAAGCCTTCACTCCCTTCCAACAGAAATGGGTAGTGAAGATGATGGGGTTCGACTATGAGATTCAATACAGAAAGGGCATTCACAATATTGTAGCTGATGCTTTATCTAGGAGGCCTGAGGAGAGTAGTTGTTGCACAATGGGAGTGAGTCATGTAGATTCCAAGTTGTTGGAAAAGATAAGGGAGACTTGGCAAAAAGATGACAAGTTCAGGAAGATAATTGAGGCCAAGGAGGAAGAAGCTAACAAACATCCTAAGTACCAATGGGATGGAAGATTCTTGAAGAGGAAGGGGAAGCTAGTAGTGGGAAATGATTCTGAGTTGAAGAAGGAACTGTTGAAATTCTTCCATGATAGTGTTGTAAGGGGACACTCAGGAGCAACTGCAACTAACCAAAGAGTATCTACTATTTTGTATTGGAAGGGTCTCAAGAGAGATGTGAAGAACTGGGTTAGAGAGTGTATGGTGTGTCAAAAGAACAAGGGAGATAAACACCATCCAAGGGGTTTACTGCAGCCTTTGCCCATACCTGAAACAGTATGGTCCTCCATTGGAATGGATTTTGTGGAAGGATTGCCAAAATCTGGGAAAATGGACAACATCTTGGTGGTGGTGGATAGATTAACCAAATACAGTCATTTCCTTGGGCTAACTCATACATTTACAACAAAGGATGTGGCTCAAACTTTCTTGAAGAATGTGTTCAAGCTCCATGGGTTGCCCAGCAACATAATCTGTGATAGAGACAAAGTATTCATGAGCTTGTTTTGGAAAGAGCTATTTGGGAAGTTAGGAGTGGTGGTGCATGCATCAACAGCATACCATCCAGAGACTGATGGCCAAACCAAAAAGGTTAATCAGTGCCTAGAGACCTATCTTAGGTGCATGACAGGTGAGAGACCTAAAGATTGGTCTGAGTGGTTGCATCTGGCAGAATGGTGGTACAACACCACATTTCATTCTGTTATTCGAACCACTCCATATCAGGCATTATATGGTCAGCCACCCCCAGTACATTTACCTTATATTGCTGGTGAGTCGATGGTGGCAGTTGTGGATAGAAGCCTACAAGCCCGAGAAGCTGCCATTAAGATGCTGAAGTTTCACCTTCAGAGAGCCCAGGAAAGGATGAAAAGTCAAGTTGGTAGAAAAAGGAAAGAATGTGAATATCAAGTAGGTGATTGGGTCTTCCTGAAACTCCAACCCTACAGGCAACAAACAATATGTGCAAGGACTGGACAAAAGCTTGCTTCCAGATGGTTTGGACCCTTTCTCATCATTGAAAGAATAGGAGATGTAGCTTACAAACTGAAGTTACCTGAGAAATCAAGAGTACACCCAGTGTTCCATGTTTCACAGTTGAAGAAAAGGGTGGGATATGGCAAGACAAGATGAATGGCCTATTATTGATGCTGATGGGAGTATCAGCAAGGAACCCACACGAATTATAGATCGTCAAATTGGAAAAAATGGTAATCGTGTAGTGACAGAGGTACTTGTTGAGTGGAGTAATTCATTCCCAGAGGATGCTACTTGGGAGGTTCTGCACTTGTTGAAGCAGCAATTTCCAGATTTTAATCCTTGAGGTCAAGGATTCTCTGAAGGGGAGAGTATTTGTGAAACCGATATTTTAATTTTGATATAACTAAAGAACCTAAGGACTAAATTGAAAATGTGAAAACAATTTTTTAAGTCCTCAAACATCCCTATATGATTTAAAGAATATGCCTAAGTTAAAAACTAATTTTATCAAATATTTTCTAAGTGTTCTTAAAGCCAAAACAGTGATTTTCGAGTCCTTGTTTCAAAACGGCCTAAGGCGTTTCGAAACTGTTTTTGAAACTGTGAACATGTGTTTCGAAACGGGTATCGAAACGATTTCAACACTGCCAACCCATGTTTCGTAACAGGTATCGAAACGATTTCAACACTGCCAACCCATGTTTCGAAACAAGTTTCGAAACGGCTTTAAAACATAGAGACACCGTATCGAAACGACATTCAGTGTTTCGAAACGACTCTTAAATTGATTTGAAAAATATGACCGTTGAATGTTTTTAACTGATTTTTAACAAACCGTTAAGGCATATCGAAACGATTTCAAGCCGTTTTGATACGACCCTTGACAATGGCAAAATGTTTCGAAACAAGTTTCGAAACGACTCTTAGAGTATCGAAACAGGTCAGACTGTTTCGATACGGGATCTTTAATGCACCCCAACGACTCTTTCTATTTTGGTCTGTTTTGAAATAGGGTCGGGCGTTTCGAAACGGTTGGTTGCAAACTGCATTTATGGAGGGGAGATAACACCCCAACGGCTCTATTGATGAATGCAACAACCACAACGGCTAGAATTCAATGAGAAGGTATAAAAGAGACCTCTAAAAGCTTTAGGAACAACTATTGATCCTAAAGGAAACATCCAAACATCAAATCCAAGCATTTGTGCCTAAATCCCATTATTGTCTAGAAACCCCAATTGTATTTTTCATTCTTATCATTTCAATTGGATTGAGTGCTTGTAATTGAGTTACAATTTGTATTGAGAGATATTTGCTTAGCCAACAAATTCTTTGTTTTATTTGTGTGAGGATTGGGTCAAATTTTGGGTAGAAAATTTGACCGAAAATTGTAAGGGTTACCACCTTAGCCTAGAAAAAGGGAAGAGCAATTAGTGGAATTGTTGCAAATCCTTAGTGAAGCTAAGGTAGTGGATGTAGAGTTCATTTGGAACTTGAACCACTCTAAAATTCCTTGTCTACCTTTTTAATTTGCAATTTCCACTACCAAGAACTTTAAAAATCCAATTCACCCCCTCTTGGTTCATTTCAATCATTCGATCCACTCAACAATTGGTATCAGAGCATACCTCTTTGAGGATTAACAGCCACAAGAGGAGTTCCTAGGAAGAGTGTGATCATCCAAAAATCAAGAGATGGCTTCTACATCCAGTTCGGGCATGTATGAGTCTCAATCCACTACAAAATCACCCTTCTTCAATGGTGACAACTATCCGTTTTGGAATAATAGAATGCGTCTCTTCATCAAGTCTAATGACTACTTGGTTTGGGATATAATTGAAGATGGCCCTTACATTCCATTGAAGCAAGATAGTGAAGGGAAGATGGTTTTGAAGAAAAAGGTGGAGATGAGTGAAGAAGAAAGGAGAAAGATCCAAATAAATGACAAAGCTCTCCACATGCTTTTTTGTTCATTCGGTCCGGACATCTACTCCAAAGTATCATCCATTGAGAGTGTTAAAGAAGTGTGGGACACTCTTGAGACTACCTATGAGGGAACCAATGATGTCAAGGAAACTAAGATTGGAATTCTCAATCTTAGTTATGAAAATTTCAAGATGGAGCCCGATGAGACGGTGTCCAAGATGTTTGATCGTTTCTCCACCATAGTCAATGGGCTCAAAGGATTTGGAGAGACAATACTAGAAGACAAGCTTGTCCGGAAGCTACTCTACTCGCTTCCCGAATCTTGGGATGGGAAGAGAACCGCCATCATAGAAGCTAAAAATTTGAAGACTTTAAAGCTTGATGAGCTAGTGGGTTCTCTCCTTACTCATGAGATTATGAAGCAAGGAAGGGAAGAAGATAAGAAGGAAGAGAAGAGAGTAGAAAAGCTAGAGGTTGAAAAGAAGAAGAAAATGGGAATAGCTCTCAAAGCTTCATTACTTGAGGAGAGCTCTTCTACTGAGGAGGATGAGCTAGAAGAATTGGCTATGATAGTCAAACGATTCTCACGCTTTATGAGGTCCAACCGGGGAAGAAAAATTCAAAGGAAGATAGACTTCAAAGGTTTAAACAAAGAAGAAGCAATGGATCAAATCATTTGCTTCGAGTGCAATAAACCCGGCCATATACGTTCGGAGTGCCCTCAACTCAAGAAGACGAGCTTTGAGAAGAAGAAGAAGCTCAAAGCCAAACTTGCTACTTGGAGTGATGAGAAGTCATCCGAGGATGACGAACAAGAAGTGGCCAACCTTTGCCTCATGGCACTTGAGGAAGATTCCTCCATGAGGGAGCATTGCTACAAGGCCAAAGCACAAAGTCAAAACTCATGGTACCTTGATAGTGGATGCTCAAGGCATATGACCGGAGACAAGAGTAGATTCATGGATCTAAAGCCAAAAAGTGGAGGAGTGGTGACATTTGGTGACAACTCCAAAGGCCACATTAAAGGCATTGGCTCCATAGGTAATCACTCTACTATTCTTATTGAAAATGTCTTGTATGTCGATGGTCTTAAACATAACTTATTGAGCATCAGTCAATTGTGTGATAAAGGATTTAATGTTTTATTTGATAAAAATGGATGCAAAATTGTTGACATTAAATCTAATAATATTATGCTCATAGGTCATCGCATAGGGAACATATACATGGTGCATCTAGATGACATACATACATCTCATGCATGCTTAGTAGCACAAAATGAAAATGATGCATGGTTGTGGCATAGGAAACTAGGACATGCTAGCATTAGTGTTTTAGAAAAACTAGTTTCCCTTGATCTAGTTAGAGGTTTACCCAAGATTAAATTCTCAAACGATAAAATTTGTGATGCATGCTCTAAGGGTAAACAACATAAGTATTCCTTTAAATCCATTAATGATGTTTCTACAAGTAGATGTTTACAACTTATCCATATGGATTTATTTGGGCCAATTAGGACTATGAGCTTGGGTGGTAAATCTTATGCATTTGTACTTGTTGATGATTTTTCTAGACTTACTTGGGTTCTATTCTTAAGTACTAAAGATGAGGCTTTAGAAAAATTCATCACATTTTCAAAACTAACCCAAAATGATCTTGAACTTAGAATTTCACATATTAGAAGTGATCATGGAATCGAGTTTCAAAATTTAGGGTTTGAAGATTTTTTGAATGAAAATGGTATTAGCCACAATTTTTCGGCTCCTAGAACTCCTCAACAAAATGGGGTAGTTGAGAGGAAAAATAGAACTTTGCAAGAAATGGCTAGAACCATGCTTTGTGAAAATAATTTACCTAAATATTTTAAAGAAAACACCTTATGAGATTTTAAAATCTAAAAAGCCTAACATTAGCTTTTTTTCACCCTTTTGGTTGCAAGTGTTTTGTTTTAAATAATGGAAAAGACAACTTAGGTAAATTTGATGCAAAAAGTGATGAAGCTATTTTCATAGGATACTTTTTAACCTCTAAAGCCTATCGAGTATTTAACAAGAGAACTTTAGTAGTAGAAGAATCTATACATGTTGTATTCGATGATAACCTCCTTCCAAGGAAGGATTCTTGTGATGATGATGATGTAGGAATCATAAATGCCTTTGATGGAGGACAAACTTCAAAGGAGAATGAGATTCCTACAAAAGAAGAGGACACACAAGATCCACCTCTTGAAGCCTTGAAGGACTTGGCTCTTGAGGAAAAGGAAGTGAGCTACCCAAGGGAGTTCAACTATGTCAAAGATGGTGAAATCTTGGGTGATCCATCCAAGGGGGTAACCACTCGATCTTCTCTTAGATTAATGAATCATGTTGCATTTATCTCATGCATAGAGCCTAAGAATATAAAAGAAGCATTGAAAGATGATTTTTGGATTATAGCTATGCAAGAAGAATTAAATCAATTTGAGAGAAGTAACGTTTGGACATTAGTTGATAGGCCTAGTAATCAATCTACCATAGGAACTAAATGGGTCTTTAGGAACAAGCTAGATAAGAGTGGTAACATTGTGAGAAATAAAGCTAGACTAGTAGCACAAGGTTACACTCAAGAGGAGGGAATAGATTTTGATGAAACCTATGCACCCGTAGCTAGAATGGAAGCCATTAGGATGTTGCTTGCATATGCATGTTATCATGATTTTAAGCTTTTTCAAATGGATGTTAAAAGCGCGTTTTTAAATGGTTTTATAAATGAGGAAGTCTATGTGGAACAACCACCGAGTTTTGAAGACTCAAAATTTCCAAATCAAGTTTTCAAACTCACTAAAGCTCTTTATGGTTTAAAACAAGCTCCTAGAGCTTGGTATGAAAGGCTTTCAAACTTTTTAATTGAAAAAGGTTTTGAAAAAGGCAAGGTGGACACTACACTTTTTATAAAAGGTATAAAAATGACATCTTAGTAGTACAAATTTATGTTGATGATATTATTTTTGGTTCTACTAACGAATGTCATTGCAAAGAGTTTGCTAAGCTAATGTAAGGTGAATTTGAGATGAGCACGATGGGGGAGCTCTCATTCTTTTTGGGACTCCAAATCAAGAAAAAGAAGGATGACACCTTCATCAATCAAGCAAAGTACATAAAGGATATGCTCAAGAAGTTTGGCTTGGAGAATGCAAAGCCTCAAGCTACACCTATGAGCTCATCTACAAAGCTTGACAAAGATGAAGGAGGTAAGTGTGTCGACTCTAAGCTTTACCGATCTATGATTAGATCATTGCTTTACCTTACCGCAAGTAGACCGGATATCTTGTTTAGTGTTTGCTTGTGTGCTAGGTTTCAAGCTAGTCCTAAAGAGTCTCACCTTATAGCCGTTAAGAGAATCTTTAGATACCTTAGAGATACTCCTTGTTTAGGTCTTTGGTACCCTAGAGACTCCACCTTTAACCTTCATGCTTATTCGGATGCGGATTATGGGGGATACAAAATCGATAGGAAGAATACTTCGGGAACTTGTCAATTCCTAGGTAGTATGCTCATATCTTGGTTCTCTAAGAAACAAAATAGTGTAGCCTTATCTACCACCGAAGCCGAGTACATATCCTTAGGGAGTTGTTGTGCTCAAGTCCTTTGGATGAAGCAACAACTCTTAGATTATGGTATTAAGGTTGAAACCATACCCCTTAAATGTGATAACACTAGTGTTATATGTTTGACAAAAAATCCCATCCAACACTCTAGAACCAAACACATAGAAATAAGGCATCATTTCATTAGAGATCATGTCCTTAAAGAAGATGTGGTTATAGAGTATGTTGACACCTTAAATCAATTAGCGGACATATTTACAAAACCTTTAGACAAAGAGCGTTTTTGGTCCTTTAGGAGAGAGTTAGGTCTAGCTAGCCTATCTTGACCTTTTAGGACCTTTTTTGTGCTTAAAATTGCTTGATCTTGTGAAATGCCATGTTTATGTGTTTTTTCTCCTAATTTCATCCATGCCTAAGCTAGGGGGAGTATGTTTATGTTTGCATATGTTTCTCCTGCTCATTCATGTCATTCATGCAAGTTAGGCCTTAGAAAAATTCATTTTTCTGCACTTTTAGAGCCTCATCTGCACTTCCAGGCCCAGGTGTATCGAAACGGGTGAACCTGTTTCGATATGGATGCTTTAAATTTCTATCTGAGAGAAGGGCGTTTCGAAACACCTTCCAAGGGTTTTGAAACGTTTTGGCTACTGCCAAGGGTGTATCGAAACTTGTTTCGATACGAGTCAACGGGGATTCGATACGGTAAAACCCGTATTGAAACAATCAGCTGGAGTTGAAAAATCGGTCAAACTTTCGTGCTCGTGTTTCGTAACGGTCGACACCGTTCCGAAACGGGTTCGCGGACTGCTTTAAAAAGGGCTTTTAATAATAAAGTTATGCTTTAATTAAAACTCTCCCAAACCCTAAAAACCCTAGAATCGATTTTTCCCTATAAAAACCCTCTAAACCTCTTTATTTTTCACCAAATCTTGAGAGGTTTTTCTCTTAAACACAAGTCTAAGCAAGCTTCAACAATCTTGTGCAAGGATTTTCCTCTATTCATCCAAAATCCCAATTTAAGGTATTTTTTCATCTTTTTCTTTTTCCTTCAATTTATATTCGAATCTTAGGTTAGAAAATTTTAACTTTGTATAGTTTATATGTTTTGATACTTGGGTTTTTCAAATCTTGTAAAAAAATTTCAAAATCTTCAATTTTTTGATTCGAATATATAAATATTCACTCGTATTTTCTTTACTATTTTTCTCTTAAAATTTTTTTGTCTTGTTTTGTATATTTGTTTTAAAAACTTGTTTTTAAACCTAAGTGGGATTTATCATGGGATTGAATTACGAAATCTCATGCATACACTTAAACTTGTTTTAAATCGCTTGCTTAATGTTTTTAGGATGGCTACGGAAAATGTTAGCAAAAAGCGTAAGACCGGTCAAGCAAGTGAATCGAGTATTCGTCCTAATCTCACTCAGATTTTTGAAAAATTCTTCGAACTCAAGAGATGAGGGATCGGTTTGCTTATGTCAAGGAGTACGAAGTTCATCGTGAGCGTGTTATTGATTTCAAGTTTCTTGACTCCGAGCGCTTCCTTTTTCGTTACCTCGACCGTTTGAGAGAATGGAGTTTCCTTGGTCTTTTGAGCATCCAGAACATTTGCTACAAGCACATGGTACTTCTCTTTTACTCCAATGCTCAATTTATCAATGATGAAGACAACTCCAAAGTTGTTGGCCTTGAGTCTTTTATCTTGGGGAAGAGGATTGTCATTAACATCCCTCTCTTAGAGTCTACGTTCTCTCTTAAGGACGAAGGAATTGAGAATGAGAGTCACTTTGGTTCTCACACCGGTTCGGTGCTTACTTTGGATGCGCACAATCGATTCCTCCATTTGATGGTCTCATGGTTCCTTCGCCCCTCCGGAGGTAAATATTCTCACATTCGTCAAGTAGACTATTTTTGGCTTGAGTGTTTCCGTCGTGGTGAGCGCCCTAATCTAGTTAAAATCATATTTGCCGAAATAGTTAACAATGTTAAGCTTTGTGACACCGATGCACTGAAATCCTTCACTTATGGAACGGTTTTAAGTCACATCTTTAGCAAGCTTAATCTTGATTGCACCTACGACTCTCCGGAACCCCGTAAGTCAAAAATTGGTGAGTCCTCTCTTCGTAAGTCCGGTTTTCGCTATGTAAACAATGGACATTGGGAACGTGTTGATAGGGAAGCACCTCCTCCTCCTCCTCCCGTTGAACCTCAACCACAAGCTCAAGTTGCAAACAATGAAGCTCTCACGGCTTTCCTTACCGAGCGGTTCAACGCCATGGACACTAACATGGCTTCGGGCTTTGGTGCTATCAATACACGCTTGCAAAATGTAGAGGATCAACTCCAATCCCTTGAGAATCAACACTCGGCCATGGATATGTCCTTCTCCACCTTTTATGGCCAATGGATGAAGTTTCGTCAATCTCAAGTCAATAGCGATGATGAGTCCTCAGATGATGATGGTGACGACGAGGCCTAGGTTTCTCATGACATATCATATTAGCTATGCATTTTAGGATTAAGTTTGCATCTTTATTTCCATTATGTTTTATGAACCTATGCTTTTGATTTTATTTGGGATTATGCTTTGAACTTATTGTTGAAGATTTATGTTTTGGATATTTTAATTTTATGAATTAATATTATTGTTGCTTATTGCTTATTGCTTAATGATTATTGCTATTAACCCTATTTCTTCTCTATGAGCCTTGTTTATTATTTTTGATCTAACAAAAAAGGGGAGAAGTAATCTAAGAGCCAAAAATTCATTTTAAATGTTTAAAGTGTTTTTAAGTTTTAAACCTTGAATTTAAAATTTAAATCCTTTTAAAACTTTAAAAACCTATCTTAAATTGAGAGGGACTTAAAATGTATTCAAAATTTTCAAAACTCTTAAAAATTCTAACTTTGGTTTTGTTATATCAAAAAGGGGAGATTGTGAAATCGATATTTTAATTTTTGATATAACTAAAGAACCTAAGGACTAAATTAAAAATGTGAAAACGAATTTTTAAGTCCTCAAACATCCTTATATGATTTAAAGAATATGCCTAAGTTAAAAACTAAGTTTATCAAATATTTTCTAAGTGTTCTTAAAGCCAAAACAGTGATTTTTGAGTCCCTGTTTCGAAAGAGCC
The DNA here is from genome assembly GCA_958450335.1 of Hibiscus tridactylites. Lineage (NCBI taxonomy): Eukaryota > Viridiplantae > Streptophyta > Magnoliopsida > Malvales > Malvaceae > Hibiscus > Hibiscus tridactylites. Next base: position 61,973,462 of record OY288275.1, read on the forward strand.
TAAGGCGTTTCGAAACAGTTTTTGAAACTGTGAACTTGTGTTTCGAAACAGGTATCGAAACGATTTCAACACTACCAACCCATGTTTCGAAACGGGTATCGAAACGATTTCAACACTGCCAACCCGTGTTTCAAAACAAGTTTCAAAATGGCTTTAAAACATAGAGACACCGTATCGAAACGACATTCAGTGTTTCGAAACGGCTCTTAAATTGATTTGAAAAATATGACCGTTGAATGTTTTTAACTAATTTTTAACAAACCTTTAAGGCGTATCGAAACGATTTCAAGCCGTTTCGATACGACCCTTGATAGTGGCAAAATGTTTCAAAACAAGTTTCGAAACGACTCTTAGCGTATCGAAACAAGTCAGACCGTTTCGATACAGGCTCTTTAATGCACCCCAGCGACTCTTTCTATTTTGGTCTGTTTCGAAACAGGGTCGGGCGTTTCAAAACGGTTGGTTGCAGACTGCATTTATGGAGGGGAGATAACACCCCAACGGCTCTATTGATGAATGCAACAACCACAACGGCTAGAATTCAATGAGAAGGTATAAAAGGGACCTCTAAAAGCTTCAGCAGCAACTATTGATCCTAAAGGAAACATCCAAACATCAAATTCAAGCATTTGTGCCTAAATCTCATTATTGTCTAGAAACCCCAATTGTATTTTTCATTCTTATCATTTCAATTGGGTTGAGTGCTTGTAATTGGACTACAATTTGTATTGAGAGATACTTGCTTAGCCAACAAATTCTTTGTTTTATTTGTGTGAGGATTGGGTCAAATTTTAGGTAGAAAATTTGACCGAAAATTGTAAGGGTTACCACCTTAGCCTAGAAAAGGGGAAGAGCAATTAGTGAAATTGTTGCAAATCCATAGTGAAGCTAAGGTAGTGGATGTAGAGTTTATTTTGGAACTTGAACCACTCTAAAATTCCTTGTCTACCTTTTTAATTTGCAATTTCCACCACCAAGAACTTTAAAAATCCAATTCACCCCCCTCTTGGTTCATTTCGATCATTCGATCCACTCAACAATATTGTCACGAGCCTGAATCAAGAAGTAGCCGTTGATAGTGCATTTTGATTGTTAGTTAATTACTATTCATTTCAGTTTTATGTTTGAGAGATGTTAATGAAACGCAGCGTTTGAGGGGGGCTTTGTTAATACATAAAACGGCACCGTCTAGGGAAATAGGGTTTAAAGGGTGTTATGAGCTGTAATCGAGACTATCGAATATGAAAATTGAATTTCCTTGTCCTTTCCCTATTCTGTTATCTCTTTTTCTCCTTCTTATCTATTTCTTCCCTTAAATCTCGGCAACCGGATTCTGATCGTTACAGAATAATGCTTACCTTAATCTTGATTTGAATTGTCTTCGCTATAGCGCGGTGGTCTATTGCCGGTGTTCTTCATTCTTGAATAACATCAAGAATATTTGAGGGGATTCAAAAGAAAATAGGTTTTGATCTATTTTGGTTTAAAAACAAAAGTGATGAAGTGTTTTAGATTGGTTTTTATACCCAAAACAATTTGGGCCAATTATTTTCATTAAATCCCTCCGCCCATCTTTTTTTTATTTCGCGAATCACCATAGTTTCAATTGTCTCAAAATAGTCTTTTTTACCAAATTCGGCCTCCAACTTCAATTTTCACCCGATTTAGTCACTATTTTAAACACTGATTTAATTTATTTTGAGTTTCCTTTAATCAATACCACTTTAATCAATCTCTTCATATTTTAAATTTATTTACCCCTTCTCTACATATTATATTCATCTTAACTCTGTTTTTAGAAGCCTCAAAATTTATATACATTTATTTTAATTAAACCTTTCTCAATTTTCTTTTTCTTGTTTTAAATAAATTTTAATGTTTTCAAAATCGACTCATACACTTTTTAAAATGACCGTGTTCAAACCCATTATTTACATCATTCATTTAATTCATTTCTTATATATTTATAATTTTGCAATATAATTATTTTTTTATCTTTTAATTACTTTTTTGCTTGCTTGTTTAAAAATGGAACAGAATTAATGTGGTGTCTTATCAAAAGGAGATGACAGGTTAGCGCCAGGAGTGTTGGCGGTGATTAGAGTTCATCCTCCAGATGATAAGACCGTTAAAATATAATCATATTCATAAATGGACAAATAAATTTGAATTTTTGTAAACTTGCAAATTTCATTATGGCCTAAAAATATTGATCTCTTAGACCTAATCCTTAGACCTAAAAATATTGATCTCTTAATTTATAAAAAATGAGTATCTGGCCATTTTTATGGCAGTCACCAAATGGAGACATTATTTAAGGACATGTCTTTTGTCATCAAGATTGATCATGTTCTATTAAAACATCTTTTGGAGCAAAAGCTAACTACAACAATCTAAAAGAAAGGGCTCACTAAACTACTAGGGCTCGATTACACTATCAAGTACAAAGTAGAAAAATCCAATCTAGTGGTTGATGCATTACCAAGAAGTTATGAAAAGAAGGTAGAATTTTATCAACTTTCAGCAACTACTTGTTCTTGTTTGGGTGCAATTATTGAACATAGCTATAAACTTGATGAGTTAGCATAGAAAATAATCATTGCTGTTACTGTGAAAGCATATTCTCATGCAGACTGGTCTTTTGCAAAGGGCATACTGAGATTTCAAGGGAAAGTCTATGTGAGCAGTTATGGTTAGTTAAGACACCAGCTCCTTACCACACTTCATGACTCTCCTCAAGGGGGCCATTCTAAAATTCAAGGGACTTATCAAAGACTAAAGACTTATTTCTACTGGTTAGGTATTAAAAGTGTGGTTAAGGACTATGTGTTGCATTGTGATATTTGCCAAAGAATCAAAGATTAACATATTCTTAAACTTGATTTATTACAGCCATTGTCTATTCCTTCCTAGGCTTGGGAAATCATTACTATAGATTTCATAAAAGGGCTTCATACTTCTCAAAATTTTAATTGGAATTTAGTGGTCATTGACAAATTCACTAAACATGCACATTTTTTTGGACTTTCTTCCCCCTATATTGTTGTGTAGGTTGCTAAATGTTATCTGGATCAGATTTATACACTTCATGGTCAGCCTAAGATTAGCATATCGGATAGAGATACAAGTTTCACTAGTCTTTTCTGAAAAGAACTTATGAAGCAGCTCGAGACTACTACACTATTTAGCACAACCTATTACACTGAGACTGACGGCCAAACTGAATGACTAACCAATATCTTGAACAATATCTTCAAAGCCTACATTTCTTAAAGCTTAATGATTGGGTTAAGCGGTTGTCTCAGGCTGAGTGGTGGTATAACACCAACTATCACACAACCTTTCATACAACACCATTTGAGGCACTCTATAGTTACAAGCCTCTTATTATGTCTTGGTCCACAGACTCTTTAGTAGCTAGTGTCTAAGAACTTCTACAGCAACAACAACATTTGAACTATTTCTTACGAGAAAAGCTCCTCAAAGCACAAAATTGAATGAAACAACAAGCCGACAAACACCGATCTAACAGACAATTTCAAGTGGAACCAATTAAATAGTTATGTGGTTTATTTAACACAATTAAAAATATAGTGGTCAAATCAACACCAATCCTATAGTTCGGTGGTCATTAGTATAATTTACCCATTATTTTATTGAGAAAAAGAAAAACTAACGGTCATGCCATCATTTTTCTAATAAAGGATAATGAGAAGGACCGGAACAAAACTAAAATAAAAATTGAATAACCCTAATAAAAATTTTAAAAGTTTGGTGACCAAAATAAAAACACCTTAAAAATTCAGTAATCATCCGTTCGTTTTACTTTACATTTTTATTTAAGGGCCACTTTGTGGATAAAAAAGTTCAATTTCATATTAACGTTTTTCCCAAAAATTTGAAGAGCTCATACACCATCAAACGTAAATCATATAGTAGTATATAATGATACTTTTATAAATATTTTATTTTGGGTTATTCTAAATTCATTCGATTTTGATATTTTTAGTATATTTCTGCTTTGACACACTCCAAATTTTATATAAAAAAGATAAAGTGCACAAATAGACACTAAACTATTCCTAAAATATAAAATGATTGTCAAACTTTTAAAAGTTTCATAATGAATATTAAACTTTAATTTTTATTACAAAATGGTCATTGAGTCGTTAGCTGTTGTTAACTGAGAGTCATTACAGTTATAAAAATTTGTATAATAATATATATAATTCTCAATATTTACACATTCTATCAATTTAGACATCAATAATGAGGGTTAAATTAGGACTAAATTGATTGAATGTGTCAATATATAGAATTAAATGTTATATTATTCAAATTTCTATAACTGTCACGTCACCCAATTAACGACCGTTAATGGCTCAGTGACCATTTTGTATCAAAAACTAAAGTTTAATACTCATTACGCAATTGTTGAATGTTTGATGACCATTTTATATTTTTAGAGATAGTTTAGTGACCATTTGTGTACTATATCCAAAAAAATCCGAATAGAAGGATTCAGGTCAGAACCGGTTGGGTTCATGCTCTTTTAACAACCCTAGACCAACGGAGCCCGCCCATGATCAAACAAATTTGAAAAGCAAAAATTTCCCTCTCATTCAGTCCTCCATCTTTCCCCCAATTCCACAGGGGAGAAAACTATGGTTGCTATTCCAACAGAGTCGACCATTTCCTCCTATGCTAGCGACCCTCTCTTCCCATGGCTACTGTATTATTCTCTCTTCTGTTCTCTTACAGTTTTCTAAGTTCATATAAATTGTTTGCTATGAATTTCTTCCCTAACCTGTTGCAAATCCAGGTCCATAAAGAAGGAATTGGACGACTGGTATTCGGGGAACCGGACTGGTGGAGATCTCGACAATCTGTTATCAGATTGTATCTCCACTTTCAAGAAAAATGCCCAATACAGAAACGACCTTAGATTTCTCAAGATTTGGTTCATCTATGTAATTATATCTGCTGACTCTTGTGCTTTGCTTTTTCGTTTTGAAACTTTTATTACGTTGCTTGAATTGGTGTGTGCTTTCGGGATGTTGCTACGATTCATTGAGGTTGATAGCCAAATTGTTTTATGGGTTTGGCTTGCCTTTATTTTTTGGCGGTTGTTTTATGGTTTTATATGGTTCGAGCTTATATGCTTTTATATGGAGATACAGATTTAGATTTTTTTCTCAATTTGTGGAATCATCTTTATGCTGGGTATTTTTTAGGGTTCAGATAACTTAATTGAGGTTTTTGTCTTTGCATTTAAGCATTTCTTGAATTTTGCGGTAGATTTAAGATTATTTTTACTTACTGTAAATAATTCTTCGAAATTTTCAGTTGACTTGGTACCTTCGACGGTTTAAATATTGCATTAACTGAAATTTGTTTTCTCTCTCTCTCAGTTAGAAGGAATTAAAGATTACGAAAGTGTTTTTAGAGAAATGGAGGAGAATGAGATATGTATAAGAAATTCTCTACTTTACGAGTGGTACGCATATTTCCTTGAAGCCAAAGGGAAGTGGAAGGAAGCACACATCATTTATCATATGGGCATTTCAAGGTTTTCTTTTTTCCCCTGCTTATTTGAATTATAGCGGTCTTTTTTTCTTCTTTTTTTAATTGGGATTCATGTTTTGATGATTGATACTTTTATTGTTTTTGGAGAAAAGGAAAGCTGAGCCGGTCGAGAAGCTAAAGTGGGCGCAATCCTTGTTTGTTAAAAGAATGGCTGAAAGGCTTAACACTTTCTTACTTGGAAAGGTATTTAGAGCTTAAACCTTGAATGCTACCAGCACATTTGTTATGACTTTTGATGCTTGTGTGCATATACAGTTGGTGCACAATTTGCTATTTCTTTTCTGATTTATACACATTTCAAATATTGTTATGCGAGTTCTCTATGCATCACTTCGTATTATTTCATGGAAATATCAAAGCTAATGCAAAATTATTTCAAATATTTTGATGTTTCTCCTCATAAGATGAAGTTTGCGGTTATTGTTTTTTGAAATTTTCATGGATTCATAGGTGTTCAGTATTTTGAATCTTTTTTAAATGATTTGCTAATGCTTCTACCTCAGTTTTTTCCTTCTTACCTTTTTACGGATGCCTAACTAGGTATATTTGATAAACATTTAACTAATAAAGAGTCTTACATTACATCAGAAATGCACTTTGTTTGAGTTTAGAATTAAAAAGCTTGGCTGCGTAAACCCTTGCTTTTTTCCATTTCTTTATTCATTGAGCTTGTTGACATACAAGTGCCGCAGGTTGATGGAGATGAACAGGCTGAGCTTGGCAAGAAATTTATTAACCCATGGTCTCCCTTCACCATAGAAGAGCTTTTAAAGAAGATACAACCACAAATCGCAAAATATGACGTGAGAGAACTTGCTTATATTTGTTGCATGTTTCTTCACTTTTTAGTCTTACTCCTGGTTAGTCTTATTTTTGCCCTTTTGACATTATTTCAGGGATACCACCTGAGTAAGAAAGTTTATTCTGGAAAAGTGGCCCTATCTTCTTTGAAGAAATCGTCAAGGAATAAAATTATCGAGATAGGTAATTTTTGTGATGCTGCAATATGGCCAAAACTTTTAAACCAGATCTACTTGAATAATTAGTGAGATTAAAGGCGAGGATGAGGTTTACAGTAAAAAATGAGATCAAATTTGCTGCCAACAATAATATGTGGTTTTGCTTAACACTGTCATTAAGTGACCTTATTTACAAGCAACTTCTTTCATCTTGTAAGGTACTAAATGTGTTATTCTTTTAACTATATTTTCAAAAGGTGGAAGGAAGTATCAGATCAAGGGGTGTGCTGGTCAGGGTGGCTTTGCTCAAGTATTTAAAGCGTATGTTGATAACAATCCAGATGATGTTGTTGCATTAAAGGTTAATTTTACCTTCCTTTGAGAAAGATCAAAGTTTCACATGTCGGGTTTTTTTGTAACAGTACAAACTCCTCTTGCAGATACAAAAGCCTGCATTTCCTTGGGAATTCTACATGTACCGTCAACTTGATGAACGCATCTCAGTTGAACAAGTACAAAATTCTAGTTGCTTACGATTTTACATCATTATCAGTGTTTGCTTGTCCAATGAGCTTTTCTGATTTTCTAATTTCATTGTATCAGAGATCAAGCTTTGGTTTTGCGCATAAAATTCATATCTATTCCGATTGGAGCATACTCATATGTGACTATCTATCTCATGGGACACTTCAGGTAGGTTAATGTCCTTCTACAGCTCCAGCCAAACATAAGGGAAAAGGGAGGATTCTGTTACATTTGCCATTGTGTTATACAGGATGCCATTAATTCTTATGTTGTCACTGGAAAGTTCATGGAAGAGGTATTGTGTATTTATTACACTATGGAGATGCTTTACATGTTGGAAACTTTGCATGGTGTTGGCATCATTCATGGTGATTTCAAGCCTGATAATCTTCTCATTCGCAATTCTAAGTAAGTGCTGTTTTACTTTTCATTACTATCGATCATGACTGAATGTTTAGTACAGCTTTCTTGTAACTATAGATTATTACTTGATGTATTGTAAAACATCAGTAAATATAATAATGATGTTTATAAAAGGAAGACTAATGAGCCTAATGACGATGTATGAACTGTTATTTTCTGGTCTTTGAGTTTTAACTCTACCACAATAAACACTACATTCCTGATGATTTAATGTGAATGACATTGCACTTGATTTTATTAAAATGCATTGAGTGGGAGTGGCCTTGCGATTCACATATAAGTGGATCAGCACACTGATGTTTAAGTCGTTTTTTCCTGTTCACAAAAGTCATGAAGATATTTATGCAATACTCCTGATTTTCACCTTTCAAATAATGAAAAAACATAGGCAAGACATTTTTCAATGCTTATGTAGTTATTTTCTCAGGTCCAAAGTTGGCTTCAAAGTAATTTTTAACTTTATTTTAGTTACAAACTTACATTATGGAATTTCATTTGGGCATTTTATTTATTTATGTAAGTTAATTTTGGAGTTCGGCATGTAATAATAGATTTCTAATATTTTCAGGGATGATCTCTCAGAAGAAGGGTTTAAAGATCGAACTGGCCCTTGGCTTGATCAGGTTTACTCTGTGTGGATATAAAGTATGGAATTTTATAGTTAGCATACGACAACTAGAGTTTGTACTTAAAAGTCTTATTCAGCAGGGTCTTTACCTTGTTGATTGGGGGAGAGGGATTGATCTGCATCTTTTTCCCGAGAACACAGAATTTACTGGTGATTCTCGAACTTCTGGGTTTCGTTGTATTGAAATGCAACAGAAAAAACCATGGACCTTCCAGGCAAGTCTGTTTCATGAATGATTGCAAACTGGAATCTTCAATTTCATTGGAATGATTACCTTGACCTTGCTGTGTAATTTCTCAACAGACAGATACATACGGCCTATGTGTTGCTGTCCATATGATGCTGCACAACACTTACATGGAGATTGAAAGAAAAGCCTCGGATGGTGACTTCATTTATCTACCAAAATCATCATTCAAACGGTACTGTTCTTTCATTACTGCATATCCATTGTAGTTTGTTTCCGGTGCCAGTTTCTTAAATCGACTTCTTTTGATCCATTGGTTGCGGTCCACAATTGCTTTCAGATATTGGAATGTTGACCTATGGAAGGCTCTCTTTACAAAGCTGCTAAATGTTAGTCCAGGCAACAATGATGTAGAGCTGTTGCGTAGCTTGAGGAAGTCATTCGTAGACTACATGCATGATAATCCCCCGCTTATAAAGAAACTGAAAGAGTTGCTAGTGAAACAACGGGCTACCCTGTGTTCCGCTTAACGCATCTCCGATCATCGTTATTCGCACAGAAATTTTGCAACGACAGTCTTGTAACTTTTGAACGGATAACGAATTGTTATCCGGAAACAGTTTAAAATGGTGGAATCTCCTTATTTCGCTATATAATATGTACAGCCATAAATCCAACTGTGAGTTTGGTATCTGTCCAGAATTGGTTCAATGTCATGTATAGTAAGGCTATCCAGCTGAAATTTCTAGGAATGTAATACAACTACAACTCCTTATGCTCTTCCCATCTCTTTTTGGTTGGATGAAGGGCCTTCTTGTTTATTGTAAGTTTCATTATGATATTTAATGAATTTGACGTTTCATTAAAAAAAAATTAGTTCTTTTGGAGGTAAATTAACCGTTTTAGGGTGGTGACATTTGCAAGATTTGAATATTGGTCCTTGAGGTGTCAATTAAAAGTTTGAATAGCTTGCAACCACTTGCTAAGTTAAATTATTAGCAATTGCTATCAGTTAAAAATAATAGAAATACTACTATAATGGAAGTACCCCGTGTAGTTAGAATGATAATAATGCTCAAATTCTAAGCATGTGTATGTAACCTTTATTTAATTGCTGTTTTCCCCCTCCAGTTTTAGTCTTTTTTTTAATATACTGGTGTAATGCAAGGGTAACATCTGTTCAATTTTCTTAGTTTTTTCAAAGACGGCACACACAACATGGTATTACTGGTGCTCGAACTCGAGTCCCAAAAGATGATAAACATCTACCTTTACCACCAAGACACAAGAGGATGAGCCAGTTTTAGTCCTTTTTATTATGCGATACTATGAGATTAAGATATATGACATAATCTCAAAGTATCGTATCATTAAAAAAACTAAAATATCCAAACATGGATAAAAAAATTAAAAGATAATCTTGAAAATATATCAAATTCGAGGATTAAAAGTTGTCTCTTTTTTTCAAACAAAAGGCTTTTTTTTAAACAATTCCTACTTATAAGAGGGAAAGAGGAAATTTACTCCTAATGAGTTTAGAACCTACAATTTAAAAAAAAATATATATCAACTGAAAATTTTTAATTACTTATTTTAGAGATTGTTGACAAAACTCGCTTCTTTTAAAATAAAGAGAGAGTAATTAGGTCACTCAACCATGCCTTATCCAATAATGTGGCCCTCAAAAATTTGTATTATTAATTTATCACTTTAATTATTTTTTTATTAAAAAACATGTCTCTTTTAGCGAGGCAGATTACAATTCTTTTATTTCTATCTTTATTTCCTTAATTTATGTCGCATGAAAAAGTCATGTTTTTTGGTTTAAAAAATCCAAATCAATATCGAATATTTATTGGTTAATCGGTCTATATCAATAGATTATAATGATAATAAATAATAGGGATAATTATATTTTTAGTACTCCACCTTTACTCGTTTTCTTATTTTGGTACCATACTTATTTTTTTGCAAAAATAGTACCTAACGTTACGTTTTGTTTTTATTTTATACCCCGCTGTTAAAAAAACGAAAGGTTGACTAGGAGAAAGAAAATCACACGTGGCATGCTGCCACGCTATTTTCTCTCTCCTAGTCAGCATGTCATGTGTGCTTTTTTCATGATTTTTGTTGACGTGGCATGATGACTAGGAGAGAGAAAATGACGTGGTAGCATGCCACGCGTGATTTTCTCTTTCCTAGTCATCCTTATGTTAATTTTTTAATGGCGGGATAACAAAATATAAACAAAACGTAACGTTAGGTTGTAACACTCGAGTTTGGGGGTCGGATGAAAATAATATTAAAATAATATTGTGCGTTTCGGTTTCACAATTAAAATAATAAAATAATTTTTTGGGCCTCAGGTTTTCAAAACAAATAATTTATGTTGGACATGTTTTGATTTTAAAGCCCAATTCCATGGAATTAGAAAATGGAGATATCTATCCTCATTAATGGCATTATGGTAATTAAATGGACTTTCAAATTAAAACCCCTTTTTGTCTAAAATAAGCCTTTGTCATCTTCTTCCTCACTCCCATTTTCATTTCTCACGACATAAAAGCTCTCTCATCTCCAAATCACCATTTCATCACCATACACCTTCATCTTTGGTGCTTTTTGAAAGGTAAACTCGTTTTTGACTTGTCCTCCTTTCCCTCTACAAGCTAGTACCTTTATTTTTCTCAAAGCTCCTAGCTTTTAGATTTTGGTGTTTTGAAAGTTTAGATTAAAATTGAGAACTTTATTGTCTTTAACAAAAGCTTTTGATTATTTAATGTTAGATAAGATGTTTATAACCTATAAGGTCCAACATATGTGCATTTTAAAAGGTTTTATGAATATTTTTGGATTTGGGTTTAAGTGGGGGTTTTATGAGGATTTTAAGGTTACTATGTGTTGAAAATTGAGGGGGTGATGTTAGTGTGATAGTTAGGGGTTGTTTTGGGAGCATTTAAGTGTGTTAAAAAGGTTGAAATCAAGAGTTTTGGACTGTGTTTCATGGCTGCTCGGGTTTGAGGTTTTGGGGTTGTTCTTAGCTTGAAAATCTTGTGTTTTATGCTTGATTAGTGTTCCGGGTTTGCTACATTGATGTGTGAACTGATTTGAGGTTGTTTTGATTGTGTTGAGATGATTAAAAGCAAGAATTTGTGTTGGTGAAGCCTCGGGATCGAATCCGGAATCGTTGGAAGCTTGATCGGCTAGTGTGTTGAGCTTGGAATAGTCGGTGAGTGGTTAAATGTTTTTAAATGGTTTTCAAGTGTTGGTTCAAGCATGTGGACTAGGTTGGGCTTGGTAGACCCACCTAGAGTAGGGATTAGAGTGGTAGCCTAATCCCAAGCTTTAGTTAGAGACTATGGTTGATCTTTAAATGTTGTGTATGCCTCATGTTTAATTATGATTGTGGTGGCTATGTATATTGTGTTATACATGCATGTTGAGGCATGGTTTTGATGCATTGTTATATGCATGTGGATTGTGCATGATGGTGAGTCATGGTGAGTACGTGCTAAGCACGAAAGTTGACATGAAATGATGTTGTGAAAGATTTAATGAAATGTGTAGTATTGGCACTAGTATGCTTGGGTACAATGATCGATCATTAGGATGTTTAGTGTGCATATGTGAGTCAAATGCATACGTGGTCTTGGTTATGGTAGTCATCAAGATGGAGTACGGGTTCGCCCGGAAATCTTCTTATATATATGTTAGTCGGTGATGAGTGGAATCCCATCGACGGGGCGTGAGGATGAGTGGAATCCCCACCGTATGAAACGGTGATGAGTGTAATCCCACCGTAAGGTAAATATGAGTTGTTGGATGTGAGTTCCAACGGTTATCCGCGTATTCGAATCATAGCTAGGTGCCAATATGGATTGAGATATGTGTGCCAATAGGGATTGATATATGTGTTTGTTAATACATTGATATATGTATTTTCATGTGTTGAGCTTATGAGTTGTTGAGCATGGCATAATATTGAGTTTATATTCATGCATCATGTATATTTTGGCACATGTGGATCGAAGGTAAGATCATGCATACTACCTTGGTTGTTGCTCGTGCTTGGACCCTGCATTGTCGAGGTTTGTTTTATGAGCTTATCCTTACTAAGCTTTATGCTTACGCTCTCTTTTGTTTGACAATGCAGATCCTTAGTTCGTGGGTTGCTTGTGCAAGGAGAGGGCCTCCAAGTGTGCTTTGTGGTGCTATCTTAGCTTTCAAGTATGGACTTTTGAGTTATAAGATGTAATAGTCAAGCAATGGGATATGTATCGTTGTCTTGAGCTTTTGGATGTATGTGGATGTTTGGTTTTAGGAACATGTTAGACTCCTTTATATGTTAATGTTGGTTTGGCTTTTGGATGCCTTGTCTTGTTTGTAAGCCATGTCTAAGTTGCTTACCATGTATGTTGGCCTTGTGCCTTTATGGATGCCTAGTGTATGTTCTTGTTGAAGCATGTATCTTAAATGTCATGTATGAAACATGTATCTTAAATGTTTGGCTTCTTTATGTTTGACGATAAATTGAGGTATCGAAATGGGCCTTGGCGTTTTAGAACGGTCTTTGTATCGTTGACCATGAGAAGTTGACCGATGAGGGCGTTTCGATACGGTCCACCCCTGTTTCGAAACGGTCTCTTCTGGTTGACTTTGGCCTATTGACCTAGTCAAGGCGTATCGAAACACCCTATGGGCATTTCGATACGACCTGCTGTATAAGTTTAAAATGGACTGTTTTGTTGGGTTGTTTGGTTTTTTACCTCGTTTGTATCTTCCGTTGTTGTTTTTCTCACATAGGATATTAATAATGCATCTAGACAAGATAATAATAATGAAAAAGTTTTCTCGGGTTGTTAACCGAAGTGGAGCCTTAATGGGTTTCGCCTCGGTTGTCCCCGTGTAGCCTACTCGGATCGGTCAAGCGTTCGGACCGGGACGAGGGGGTTACACTTATTGGTATCAGAGCCTAAGGTTTCCGAGACCTTGGGCAGGTAAGTGAGGTAAGTTTAATTCCTGTATTGCAATTGCGCAGTGTTTGCTTTCCATGTAAGCATGTTTGCTTGTTTATCAAGTATGATTTGGTGTTTGCTTGATTTATCGTGTATGTATATTGTTTGAAGCATGTGGTATAGAGTCCCAATGCTTCTATTACATCGAAAAAAGGATTTTTAAGTGAGGGAACATACTTGAGCCACTTGGAACCCTTGCCTTGCTAACCCAAGTTTTGTATGTTGTTGTTGTGTTGTAGTTGTATCTGTGAGCGCGTATGTCGAGGCCTAGAGGTAGGCTGAGGATGGTTCGTCAAGAACCTCGGGTTGCGGCTCCTGTTAATGAGCCGGTGGTTGGAGTTGAGGCTCATGTGGGAGAGCCTGCTACTGGATTTGGAGCTCCTCCACCACCACCACCTCCTCAGCCTGAAGTAGGAGGCGAGGCTGGAGCTGAGGGAGCGGGACCTCAGGTTGGTTAAGGTGGCCAAGGTCCTGCCGGAATAGATATGGCTCCACTAGTTCAAGCTATAGCGGGAGCGTTTCGAGTCGCAGTTGCCGGAGCTTAGGCTGTAGCTCAGCCGAGAGGTGATAATGCTAGTTTACCGTTAGAGAGGCTTCGTAGCCTAGGGGCTGAAGAGTTCAGAGGGTCTACACCTGAGAGATCCGAGTTGTGGTTGGAGAAGACAGTCTGTATCTTAGCTTAGATGGGATGTGTGGGAGCTCGTAAGTTGGGTTGTGTGATTTCTTTGCTTAAGGGTGATGCCTACACATGGTGGGTCACCATTACTACTGGGGTGCCTGAGGCTGAGATTGGTTGGGATTTCTTTGAGTCTGCCTTCAGGAAGAGGTATTTGGGGCCGAGATATCTTGATGAGAAGAAACGAGAGTTTATGGCTCTCGTTCAGGGAGATGCTTTAGTGACTAATTATGAGATTCGCTTTGTTCGACTGAGTCATTATGCTCCAGAGTTGGTTCCTACTAAGAGGGACCGTTGCAACCGATTCAGATATGAGCTTCATGAGAAAGTTAAGAGGTATACCTTAGCTTCAGATTACACTGATTTTGATGTCTTGGTTGCTAGGGCCAATGACATTGAGCATAGCTTGGGGCTGACCAAGCGTTCTAGAGGATCTAGTTCTGGATAGAGACATAACAACTTTGACCGTGGCGATGCCAAGAGGCATTGAGGTGGTGGACATCAGTTTGACCATAGGCGTGGCGGTGGCCACCATGGTAGAGGCCACCAGGGCCATAGAGCTGGAGGGCATTTGCCCGAGTGTACTCTTTGTGGGAGACAACATTCTAGAGAGTGTTGAGGCAACTTCCATGCTTGTTGGAACTGTGGATCAAGGGACCACTTCCGGAGAGAGTGTCTGCATCAGGCGGCACAGGCACCGAATCTTGCTCAGGCTCCTGCGAGGGCGATAGATTATCAGAGAGGCTGTGGGCGCGGTCGTGGTTACTTCCAGCCTAGGGCTGATGCACCTAGGATAGAGGCTCAGAGGAACCTTGCTCATGTTGTGGCAGTACAACCAGAGGCCGGTGGACCAGCTAGAGTCTACGCTCAGAGAGAGGCAGGGAATGACACGGATGTGATAGCAGGTAATTTTGAGTTACAATCCATGTCTTTGCTTTCCTTAGTTGATTCGGGTTCTACGCATTCTTACATTTTGAGTGAGCATGCAAAGAAGTTAGACATACCTGTTGAGATCTTAGATATAGGTATGCATGTGACTAGTTCCTTTGGTGAGACAGTTGTAGTTAGACGGATGTATAAGAGGTGTCTGCTGAAGATTCAGGGTCATGTGTTTCCTGTTGATATGACGGAGCTTCTTTTCTATGGTTTTGATATTATCTTGGGTATGGATTGGTTGGTTGAGCACAAAGCTAGTGTAGATTTTGAGACAAAGAGAATTTCGTTGAAGCTTTGTGATGACTACGAAGTAGTAGTTGTAGGCGAGAACATTAAGTTCTTGTCTAATGTTGTGTCAGCTTTAGAGGCTCATAGGTTGATGGATTTCGGTTGTGGGGCTTACTTAGCATATGTGATGAATCCGAATATGAGTGAGGTCAGACCGAAAGACATCAGAACAGTTTGTGATTTTCCGGATGTGTTTCCAGAAGAGTTGCCAGGTTTGCCTCCTGACAGAGATGTAGAGTTTGTGATTGAGACTGTTTCAGGGTCTACTCTAGTTTCCATTGCTCCGTACCATATGGCTCTGAAAGAGTAGAGAGGATTGAAGAGTCAGCTTCATGAGTTGTTAGACCGTGGTTTCATTAGGCCTAGTAGTTCGCCTTGGGGTGCTCCAGTGTTGTTTGTGATGAAGAAAGATGGCAGTATGAAAATGTGTATTGACTACAGGCAGTTGAACTAGTTAACAGTGAAGAACAAGTATTCGTTGCCTCGTATAGATGACTTGTTTGATCATTTGAGGGGTGCCTTAGTGTTTTTGAAGATAGATTTGAGGTCGGGGTACTCTATCAGTTGAAAGTAAAAGAGTGTGATGTTCCGAAGACAACTTTTAGACTAGATATGATCACTATGAGTTCCTTGTGATGCCGTTTGGGCTTACGAATGCACCAACAACTTTCATGGATATGATGAACAGAGTTTTCAGAGACTATCTAGACCGGTTTGTAGTTGTTTTCATAGATGACATTCTTGTGTACTCGAGATCAGAAGAAGAGCATGATGAGCACTTGAGATTTGTTTTACAAAGATGGATGAGTAATTAGTTGTATGCTAAGCTTAACAAATGTGAGTTCTGGATTCGAGAGGTTGTATTTCTTGGCCATGTTGTATCGGCTGAAGGTATACGTGTTGATCCGATGAAGATTGAGGCAATTGTTGAGTGGAAACAACCTAAGTCAGTGACTGAGATTAGGAGTTTCCTAGGATTAGCCGGTTACTATAAGAGATTTGTTGATGGTTTCTCTAGAGTAGCCGCTCCGTTGACTAAATTGTTGCAAAAAGAAGTTAAGTTTGAATGGTCAGATGCGAGACAGAAGGCCTTTGAGAAATTGAAAGAAGCTTTGACGAATACTCCAGTGTTAGTACAACCAGTTTCAGGTAAAGAATTTGTGATCTATAGTGATTCTTCCTACATAGGTTTAGGTTGTGTTTTGATGCAAGAAAGAAGAGTTGTTGCTTATGCTTCGAGACAGTTGAAGGTGCACGAGAAGAACTATCCTACTCACGATATTGAGTTAGCCGCAGTTGTGTTTGCGTTGAAGATTTGGCGTCACTACTTGTACGGTGAGAACTGCATAGTTACACTGATCATAAGAGCTTGAAGTATTTTATGACACACAGAGAGTTGAATTTGAGACAGAGAAGATGGCTTGAGTTGTTGAAATACTATGATTTGACTATCGAGTACCATCCGGGTAAGACAAATGTAATTGCGGATGCGTTGAGCAGAAAAGTTGCAGTTGAATTGCGAGCTATGTTTGCTAGATTGAGTGTATCCGGTGATGGTGGTTTGATCACAGAGTTGCAAGTGAAGCCTTCTTTGATTCGGTTGATCGGAGAGAAGCAGTTGCAAGATGTGTCTTTAGTTCCTCATGTTCAGGACATAGCATGAGGTAGACCGATCGAGTATAGTTTCAGTGGTAAGAATGTGTTGTGTTTGGAGACAGAGTTGTTGTACCAGAAGATGTTGAGTTGAGACGTCTGATTCTGAGTGAAGCACATTTGAGTCCTTTTTCGATGCATCCGGGTAGTACTAAGATGTACCGTGACTTGAAGAATGATTACTTTTGGGTTGGTTTGAAGAAGGATGTAGCCGAGTATGTGAGCCGTTGCATGGTTTGTCAAAGAGTGAAGGCAGAACATCAGGTTCCTTCAGGTTTGTTACAGCCTTTGAAGATTCCGGAATGGAAATGGGAGAGGATCACTTTGGACTTTATGTCGGGGTTACCGTTGTCTCCTTCGAAGAAGAATTCTGTTTGGGTGATTGTGGATAGATTTACTAAGTGTGCCCATTTCTTAGCAGTGAACACCATAGATTCTTTAGATAAGTTGGCGAATTTGTATATTCGCGAGATTGTGAGACTTCATGGAGTTCCGAAGTCTATTGTGTCAGACAGAGATCCGAGATTCACTTCGAGGTTCTAAAGTTGTTTGCATAGTGCCCTAGGTAGCCGTTTGCATTTCAGTACTTCTTATCATCCGCAGTCAGATGGACAGTCAGAGTGAGTGATACAGACTTTAGAGAATATGCTACATTGTTGTGTGATTGACTTCCAAGGTTCTTGGGAGAAGCACTCCCTTAGTTGAGTTTGCTTACAACAACAGTTACCACGCTAGTATACAGATGACTCCTTATGAGGCTTTGTATGGTAGACGATGTAGGACTCCAATCTGTTGGGCTAAAACGGGTCAGATATTGTTACTTATGCCGAATTTGCTTAAGAGGACTACCGAAAAAGTGAAGTTGATTTGCGGCCGTTTGAAAGCAACTTCCGATCATCAGAAATCTTACGCAGATTTGAAGAGAAAAGAGATTGAGTTCTTAGTGGGTGAGAAAGTGTTTCTGAAAGTATCTCTGAGGAAGAAGGTAATGCGATTTGGCCGGAAAGACAAGTTGAGTCCGAGGTTTATTGGTCCGTATGAGATAGTTGAGCGGATTGGGCCAGTAGCTTACCGTTTGAGATTGCCTTCAGAGTTAGAGAAGATCCATGATGTTTTTCATGTGTCGATGCTTAAGAGATATAGATTAGATCCATCTCATGTTATGCCTGTTGAGGAGATATAGTTGAATCCGAATTTATCTTATAATGAAGAACTAGTTGAGATACTTGTTTCTGATAGCAAGGTGTTGCGTGGAAAGACCATAGAGTTGGTCAAGGTGTTGTGGAGATATAGAGGTGTGGAAGAGGCCACGTGGGAGAGGAAAGCTGATATGCTTGAGCAATTTTCGTACTTGTTTCCGTCAGGTAAATTTTGGGGACGAAATTCCTTAAGTAGGGGTGAGTTGTAACACTCGGGTTTGGGGGTCGGGTGAAAATAATATTAAAATAATGTTTCAGGTTTCGGTTTCACAATTAAAATAATAAAATAATCTTTTGGGCCTCGGGTTTTCAAAACAAATAATTTATGTTGGACATGTTTTGATTTTAAAGCCCAATTCCTTGGAATTTGAAAATGGAGATAGCTATCCTCATTAATGGCATTATGGTAATTAAATGGACTTTCAAATTAAAACCCTTTTTGTCTAAAACAAGTCTTTGTCATCTTCTTCCTCACTCCCATTTTCATTTCTCACGACATAGAAGCTCTCTCATCTCCAAATCACTATTCCATCACCATACACCTTCATCTTTGGTGTTTTTTGAAAGGTAAACTCGTTTTTTACTTATCCTCCTTTCCCTCTACAAGCTAGTACCTTTATTTTTCTCAAAGCTCCTAATTTTTGGATTTTGGTGTTTTGAAAGTTTAGATTAAAATTGAGAACTTTATTGTCTTTAACAAAAGCTTTTGATTATTTAATGTTAGATAAGATGTTTACAACCTATAAGGTCCAACATATGTGAATTTTAAAAGGTTTTATGAAGATTCTCGAATTTGGGTTTAAGTGGGGTTTTATGAGGGTTTTAAGGTTGGTTTTGGGGTTACTATGTGTTGGAAATTGAGGACTGATGTTAGTGTGATAGTTAGGGGTTGTTTTGGAAGCATTTAAGTGTGTTAAAAAGGTTGAAATCAAGAGTTTTGGATCGTGTTTCATGGTTGCTCGGGTTTGAGGTTTTGGGGTTGTTCTTAGCTTGAAAATCTTGTGTTTTATGCTTGATTAGTGTTCCGGGTTTGCTACATTGATGTGTGAACTGATTTGAGGTTTTTTGATTGTGTTGAGATGATTAAAAGCAAGAATTTGTGTTGGTGAAGCCTCGGGATCGAATCCGGAATCGTTGGAAGGTTGATCGGCTAGTGTGTTGAGCTTGGAATAGTCGGTGAGTGATTAAATGTTTTTAAATGGTTTTCAAGTGTTGGTTCAAGCATGTGGACTAGGTTGGGCTTGGTAGACCCACCTAGAGTAGGGATTAGAGTGGTAGCCTAATCCCAAGATTTAGTTAGAGACTATGGTTGATCTTTAAATGTTGTGTATGACTCATGTTTAATTATGATTGTGGTGGCTATGTATATTGTGTTATACATGTATGTTAAGGCATGGTTTTGATGCATTGTTATATGCATGTGGATTGTGCATGATGGTGAGTCATGGTGAGTACGTGCTAAGCACGGAAGTTGACATGAAATGATGTTGTGAAAGATTTAATGAAATGTGTAGTATTTGCACTAGTATGCTTGGGTACAATGATCGATTATTAGGATGTTTAGTGTGCACACGTGAGTCAAATGCGCTCGTGGTCTTGGTGATGGTAGTCATCAAGATGGAGTACGGGTTCGCCCGAAAATCTTCTTATATATATGTTAGTCGGTGATGAGTGGAATCCCATCGACGGGGCGTGAGGATGAGTGGAATCCCCTTCGCGTAAAACGGTGATGAGTGTAATCCCACCGTAAGGTAAATGTGAGTTGTTGGATGTGAGTTCCAACGATTATCCGTGTATTCGAATCATAGCTAGGTGCCAATATGAATTGAGATATGTGTGTCAATAGGGATTGATATATGTGTTTGTTAATGCATTGATATATGTATTTTCATGTGTTGAGCTTATGAGTTGTTGAGCATGGCATAATATTGAGTTTATGTTCATGCATCATGTATATTTTGGCACATGTGGATCGAAGGTAAGATCATGCATACTACCTTGGTTGTTGCTCGTGCTTGGACCTTGTATTGTCGAGGTTTGTTTTATGAGCTTACCCTTACTAAGCTTTATGCTTACGCTCTCTTTTGTTCGACAATGCAGATCCGTAGTTCGTGGGTTGCTTGTGCAAGGAGAGGGCCTCCAAGTGTGCTTTGTGGTGCTATCTTAGCTTTCAAGTATGGACTTTTGAGTTATAAGATGTAATAGTCAAGCAATGGGATATGTATCGATGTCTTGAGCTTTTGGATGTATGTGGATGTTTGGTTTTAGGAACATGTTAGACTCCTTTATATGTTAATGTTGGTTTGGCTTTTGGATGCCTTGTCTTGTTTGTAAGCCATGTATAAGTTGCTTACCATGTATGTTGGCCTTGTGCCTTTATGGATGCCTAGTGTATGTTCTTGTTGAAGCATGTATCTTAAATGTCATGTATGAAGCATGTGTTGAATGTTGTTGATTCCTTAAATGTTTGGCTTCCTTATGTTTGGGGTGTTATAAGCACGCTTGTTGTGTGCATCTTGCCTTAGAGTCATGTATGGTTGAGTTGGGGTCTTAGTTGGTGTTTTTAAGGCAGCCATAAGCTTTAAAACCAGCAAAAAACAGTCTGCAGATGGAGGGCGTATCGAAACGGTTGGTCCCGTTTCGATACGGTCCCTTTGTTTTTGGCCAGGCGTTTCGGTACGCCAGGGAACGTTTCGGTACGATTTTGCCACTGAAAATCTGAGATTTTGACGATAAATTGAGGTATCTAAACGGGCCTTGGTGTTTCGAAACGGTCTTTGTATCGTTGACCACGAGAAGTTGACCGATGAGGGCGTTTCGATACGGTCCACCCCTGTTTCGAAATGGTCTCTTGTGGTTGACTTTGGCATGTTGACCTAGTCAAGGCGTATCGAAACACCCTATGAGCGTTCCGATACGGCCTGTTGTATAAGTTTAAAATGGACTGTTTTGTTGGGCTGTTTGGTTGTTTACCTCGTTTGTATCTTCCGCTGTTATTTTTCTCACATAGGATATTAATAATGCATCTAGACAAGATAATAATAATGAAAAAGTTTTCTCGGGTTGTTAACCGAAGTGGAGCCTTAACGGGTTTCGCCTCGGTTATCCCCGTGTAGCCCACTCAGATCGGTCAAGCGTCCGGACCGGGACGGGGGTTACATAGGTACTATTTTGCCAAAAAAATAGGTAGAGTTCCAAAATAAGAAAATGGGTAAATGTGGGGTACTAAAAATGTAGTTATCCCTAAATAATATATTATACAATTAAATAAATAATGTGTTAAATTGTCATATTTTTGGGATTTGCGCCTAGGAGCGTAAATGAACATAGCATTCGACGAACTGTTTGTATAACGTTCGTTTATTAAGCTAAATAAATAAGTATGGATAAATTTTTTATGTTCGTTTAATAAATGAACGAACACGAATAGGGGCGTGTTCGGTTCGTTTATGTTCACAAACAAGCTCGTTTATTGAATGAAAATGCTTGTGGATATATCTAAATATTACTTTTTGTTGTTACTAAGGATGTTATATAAGTTCATGTTGAAATGTAAGTTTTATTTTGTTGCTTTTGTTTTATTTATTTATTTATTGTTAATTTAGTTAACATTTCTGAACATATAAATGAACATGTTCGCGAACGAATAAACGAACATGTTCGCGAATGAATAAACGAACACGTTCGCGAACACTTAAATGAACATGTTCGCGAACACTTAGACGAACATGTTCGTAAGCACTAAACAAACGAATACGAACACTTTCAAAAATAAATAAACGAATATGAACACAATATTAAAAATTTAAACGAACCCGAACCGAACATAAACACCTTTAAAAATAAACAAACAAACACGAACATAATCTTGTTCGTTCAAGCTTAGTTCATTTACATCCATAGGTACCACAACCATTTTCTCTTTTTTGAGAACTACAAATTTTACCTTTTCATCTTTGTTTAGCCGACGGGAGCAATGACTTTAATGATGATTTTTGACCGTCGATTCTCTTTTTTTCCCTTTATTTTACTATGTTTCATCTTTATTTTTTTTGTTTATTTTATTTTTAATAAGAATGATTGTCTTTGTGACAAGTTTTTATCTGCCTATGTGGCACGTTTATCTCTACTTTTTGGCATGTTTTCTCAGATTTGAACTTGACTCTGCCGTGATTGAAGATGATACTTATTTGTTATCATGTTGATCTTTCTTACTTTGGACCCTCGGATTGAATTTTGATACGCGTTTTGCATTTGTGATAGTTTTCTCACGATGTTTGGCTGATTTGCGGTTTCTCGGTAGTCTTTCAATAGCTTGATCTCCTTATGTAGTTTGTTTGTCTATGCAGTCAAATTTGTTCGTATCTATATTTTTTTCGAATTTTTTGTTAGATTTTTTAACCTTTTTCATATATGATCCTTGTATGATCTAAAGTGGTTAGTTTAATGATATAGAAAAATGTACAAATTATGTATTTAATTTATAATAATAGTCGTAAACTTTTATTATAATTTTAGATATTTTTTCTAATAAACTTAGTGACTTCTGTTAAAAAATATATGTTAAATTGATAATAGAAATCCTTAAATAACCACGTTATTGAATGAGACATAATTAAATGGTCACATCAAACAAACAAGTTTTGGCTAATTCAGAAAATCCCCCATAATATAATACATTTAATTATGTACATATATAGTTAGTATGTGCAGAAAACTCTGATTAATCTTTATCTCCGGCATCAAAATTAAGCTTCTTCTTCATCAGTCATTAGTAGCATCACCACACAAGTTCGACGAGAGTGTAATGCAAGCTCGGCAATCTGTCTAGCAGATCAAAGGTTAGCATGGATGCCTTTGGTTTCTGTGGGCGATGCTCCAAATCTCCCACCGGCAAAGGCGCCGCCGTCATTCTTTCGTATGTTCCAAGCCACTTGGCTA
Organism: Hibiscus tridactylites; assembly: GCA_958450335.1. NCBI lineage: Eukaryota > Viridiplantae > Streptophyta > Magnoliopsida > Malvales > Malvaceae > Hibiscus > Hibiscus tridactylites. Next base: position 61,996,478 of record OY288275.1, read on the forward strand.
ACGGGTGTGTTTTATTTTGGTCACCAAAATTCAAAAACGAGTATTCTGGTCCCTAACGTTACAAAACGTTTATATTTTAATCACCCAACCGTTAGTCTCCGTTACTTGGATAACGGGTGGCTGACATGGCTCGTTAAAAAATTTAAAAAACCCACGTGTTTAGTCCACGTGTAATATGTTAATTAATTATTATTTTGAAAAGGGGTAAAAAGGAACTAAAGGGTTAACCCCTAATCCCTTTCGTTTCTCTGTTCAATCCACCGATTAAAGAAAAACAAAAACCCCAAAAGTCAGTTTCTTCCCTTTCGTTTCTCTGTTCAATCCACCGATTAAAGAAAAACAAAAACACCAAAAGTTAGTTTCTTCTCTTTTGTTTCTCTGTGGAATCTTTGAAAACTCAAGGTAAGTAATGAAGGGAATAGATTGTATCTCCTATTTCGAATTGGTTTTAGTAATAGTTAGCACTTCTAATTCTGTTTTTTTTATTTTTTGTAAGATTTTGAAAAAATGGGTCAATGGCGACTTCGAAAACCAAGGGAGCAGAAAGTGGTGTATGGTATGATTTTTTCGCACTTTTTTTAAAATATTAAGTGTATTGCAAAGTGGGTTTATGATTTTATTGTGTGTTTAGGGTTTAGTTATCTCCTATTCGTTTGTTTGTGTATGGTAAGATTGCGAAAAATGGTTCGTTTCTCCTATTTTGAATTCGTTTTCTAAATTGTTTTGTGCATTGCAAAGTGGGTTTAGGGTTTTATTGAGGGTATATTGTATATGTATGTTAAATGGTTAATCATTCTTGTTTCAGTTTGATTAAATTGAACTTTTATGAGATTGTTTCAGATTGTATAGGTCTGTTAAATGGTTTTTTGAGTGTTTATTGTATAGGTCTGTTTAAAGTTTCAGTTTTCTGAAATTTTAGGTTACTTGGTAGAATATTTCTTTGCACATGGGATTATTTAAGATTGCTTTGCACATGAGTTGACTTTGATTTTATACTAGAATTTTAGGGTTTTATGACACTGTTTCAGGTTTGTTTACTGCATGGAAACTGCAAAAGTTTGTTTAAGTTTGTTTACTTCACTTTGGTAGACTTTAACAAATACTTGACTTTATTTAAGTTTGTTTACTGCATGGAAACTGCAGAAGTGTTTTGTCTTTTAGTTTAAAGGAATATTTCTTACTTTATGTCTTTTATGATAATATTCATTTTATATTGCATTGAATAAAATTTGGTCCACATTTCTTTATTCCTTTTATGTCTTTGTTGTCTGTTGTTGTCTTTTGTTGGTGGGGTATTGATTAAATATGCTGATCATTTATGTAGTTCACCAACTAAATTTAATGCATTTATGTGTACTATTTTTTTTTACCATTTTGCACTAAAATTCTATTTTACTAATGCATGGTGGATTATTTTACAGTAACTATTTTATGGTATTTTACTAATGAAATTGTGTACTGTGCAGGGCCTGGGTCAGACATGTTAACTTTAGTAGTTCACTATGGAGGAGACTTTGTGTTTTCACCAAGGATGAAGTACACCTCCAAGTCTGAAGCCTGTTTCGACTTTGTTGATGCTGGTACATTCTCAATATTTTCATTATGTGAAATGGTTGAGAAGCTAGATGTAATTGGACCTTTTGTTGTTTATTGGAGAGTGCCAGATGCTGCATTGAGTATTAATTCTGTTAGGCCACTGAAGGCAGATGAAGATTGTATGGTTATGCTGAACAGTGTGCCCAACTCAAGATACATGCATATATATCTGAAGCCTGTTGAAAAAGAAGTCCATGAAGAAGAAGATCATGTTGTTAAAGATGAAGATGTGCATATGGAAGAAGATCATTTTGCTGAAGATGAAGGTGTGCATACTGAAGAAGAAGAAAGTCATGTTGTTGAAGAAAATGTTCATCCTACTGAAGAAGAAGAAAGCCATGTTGTTGAAGAAGATGTGCATACTGATGTTGAAGAAGATATTCATGCTGCTGAAAAAGAAGATAACCATGCTGGTGAAGATGTGCATCCCAATGAAGAAGAAGAAAATAACCATGTTGCTGAAGATGTGCATCCTACTGAAGAAGAAGAAGATAACCATGCTGCTGAAGATGTGCATCCTACTGAAGAAGAAGAAGAAGAAGATAACCATGTTGTTGAAGATGTGCATCCTACTGAAGAAGAAGAAGAAGATAACCATGTTGTTTGCTGAAGAAGAATCAGAAGTTGCAGAAGAATTTGATGTCAGTGACAATGAATATGATTGGGGAAGAGAATACACGTGCAGACAAGAGGATGGGATAGGAATTGGGGTTCAGAGAAACATGGATGGCTTTGGATCTAATGGTGTGCAAGTGAATAACAAGGTTAATGGGTCAGAATCAGAAACTGACCATTCTGAAGACCTATATAGTGAGCATGGTTCAGACTCAAATGGGCCTAGGTACCCTTCATTCAATTCTGAAACTGACATGGTAAAACCGAAGTTTGTTAAGGGTTTAATATTCCCTAATAAAACAACATTGAAGAAGCAATCAAGCAGTATGGAAGGGTGGAATGGGTGGAAGTAAAACTGAAGAAGAATGACAATGGAAGGATTCAAGCAATATGCAAGGAAGGATGTCCTTGGAAATTGTGGGCAGCCCCTATGGATCCTAAGGACAATATGGACAAGACTTGGCAAATTAAAACTATGGTAAATTCCCATACATGTTCTAAGTTTGTTAGTAGTACTAATATTACATCTAAGTGGATGGCAAAGTACTACATTGGGAAATTTATGTCTGAGCCTAATTATAGCATGAGATCATTATGGCACGATGTGTTGCATGAATTTGGTACACTTGTGTCCACTAGGAAGTGTGGTAGGGCTAGAGAAACTGCATTAGAAATGATTGAAGGGAATCATAAGGCTCAATATGAGAAAATTTATGACTACTTACAAGAGTTGAGGATTACAAATCCTGGAACAACTACAATCTATTATTTAGATTTAAGGTTGTTCCAGAGAATGTATGTTTGTCCACAGGCTTGTAAAGAAGGGTGTAAAGTAGGTTGTAGGAGGATAATTAGTGTTGATGGTTGTTTCTTAAAGGGTTGTTATCAAGGATATTTGTTGACAGCTGTAGGGATTGATGCAAATGATTGCATATATCCTATTGCATACGCAGCTGTTGAGAGTGAGAATATGTCCTCTTGGTATTGGTTTATGGAAATTTTGAAAACTGATTTGGAGATTGATAACTCTTTCAACATATGTTTCATGTCTGATAGACAGAAAGTTAGCTCTCTCCTTAATTTATTTTACATATGTTTCATTTATTTCTGATATTAACTTCAAATGTTATATTGTAGGGCCTTAAAGAAGTTATTGAAGATGTATTTTCACATGCAGAGCATAGAAAATGTGTTAGACACATGTACACAAATTTTAAGGGAAAACACAAAGGCCAAGCTCTAAAATATGCTCTTTGGAAGGCTGCTAGTGCTACATATTTGAAGGAGTTTGAAAATGCTATGGACCAGTTGAAGGCATTGTCAGAGCCTGCATATGCTTGGCTTAAAGAGAAAGACCCTGCTCAGTGGTCTAGATCACACTTCTCCACTAGGAGCAAGTGTGATATGCTCCTAAATAACCACTGTGAATCTTTTAACAAGGTAATTAAAATGTTTCAATTATCTGTTTTTTTTTTATTTTGGTACTTTTCGAAAGGGTGTGTTTTATTTTGGTCCCTTTCGAAAGGGTGTGTTTTATTTTGGTCCTTTTCGTTAGGGTGTGTTTTATTTTGGTCACCAAAATTAAAAAAAATAGTATTCTATTTTGGTGACCAAAATAAAACACATCCTAACGAAAGGGACCAAAATAAAACACACCCTTTCGAAAGGGACCAATTATTTACTACTTAAGCTAATAATTTTGTATTTCGACTTTGTTGATTTAACTCTTTCACTGTCATTATGTTTTATGCAGTCTATTTTGGAGGCAAGAGATAAGCCTATATTGACTATGATGGAGACAATTCGAACTAAAATTATGACTCGAATTGTAGCCAAAAGAGAGGCTGCTGAAAAGTGTAAAGGATTATTGTGTGCAAAAATTTTTAAAAAAATTAGACATCAATATTGAAGCATTCATCAGGTTATTGTGTTACATTTCAATTTAAAATTAAATTTCTTGTGTCATATGATACTTGCAATATGTTTCCTGCTTGCAATATGCCTATTGTTGCAATATGATACTTGTAATATATTTTCTACTTATGTTTTCTGCTTAAAATTATAACTCGAATTGTTGCAATCTGTTGGTATTGGTTTATTGTTGTAATCTGCCTGCCTTGGTTATATGATGTAATCTGCATGCCTTGCTTAGCTTGCAATATGTCCTCTTGGTATTGGTTTATTGTTGTAATTTGCCTGCCTTGATTATATGATGTAATCTGTCTGCCTTGCTTAGCTTGCAATATGTCCTCTTGGTATTGTTTTATAGTTGTAATCTGCCTGCCTTAGTTATATGGTAGTTGCAATCTGTTTTTTGAACTTATAATAGCTTATTACATATTGTTGCAATCTGCCTTGGTTATATGATGTTTCAGGTTCTGGCTAACTTATGCTGGTTTGCATAAATATCAAGTTGAAGCTGGCCCATCTCATCAGCATGTTGTGGACCTTGAGGGAAGATCATGTTCATGTAGAAAATGGGACCTTACTGGGATCCCATGTTCTCATGCAGCATCAGTCTTTCGGCTGAATAATTTAAAGCCTGAAGAATTTGTTAATGAATGCTACCACAACAGTACACGGCTGGCTATTTACTCCAACATGATTACACCAATCAAAGGTAACAATATAAGCTACCTTCTACCTTACACTATGTCAATGACTAACTAAACAATTTCTTTCATTATTTTGTTTTCAGGTCCGTACCAGTGAGCTCCAGTAACTGACATGAAACCTATATTGCCACCAACCATAAGGAGACCACCAGGAAGACCAACCAAGAAGAGAAGATTAGAATCTGATGAAGTTAGTAACCCTAAGCTAAGCAAAAGAGGGTTGCAAGCCAACTGCACAAAATGTTTAAAAAAGGCCACAATAGAAGGACTTGTAGAGGAAAAGTGGGTGCAAATCAACCTATTCAAAGACCCACATTCAGGAGACCAAAACCTACACAACCTCAAGAACCTCAACATCCACAACAACTTTCACCGAATCAACAATCTCAGCAGCAACCTGTGCGTCGAAGGGAAAAATTTCCAATTAAGAGAAAAACAACTTCTTCCTCGACCAACAGCTGTGAGATGGATGCCAAGTCAAGAATCTACGATATCTAATCCTCCAACTCAGGAAGCACAGCCAGCAACTAGGGAGTAAAGTTAGGACAAACATATTTTGTGATTTGAAATGTTTGGGTCACATTTTGTAACTGATATAGGAGGTTCAGCAGTTGATGCCATATTTTGTTGGTTAAGTTGGGACAACTTTATTTTACAAACTTAACATTTTAGGTCATTATTTTGTCACTTCTACATGATGTTTAGCAGTAGATATCATATTTTGCAGCTGATATATGAAGTTTATCAGCTGAGAAATTGTTATTTTGTATTAGCTGGCAAGTTATGCAAATTTACCTTTAATTCCTTAAATTCTTCATTTTTTGACAATAATTTATATCTTCATTACTAGTTACTCAATTGAATACAACATAAAATTGAATAATTTAATTCTTTACCAAAACTATATTCATTACTTAACTGAAACCATTCCACAGAACAATCCAAAAGTTATTCATACAAACCATATAAAATTATAACTCATGGAAATAAAACCTACATATTAATCTTCATAACCCAAACCCAAATCATAAAACCCAAACTTCACACAAAATATTCCATGGAATAACAACATCATCTCTATAAGCCAAACCCTAAAATTCTCTGAAAATAAACCCCAACCAACCATTTACTTCATAACCCACACCATTGCCATGGAGAAAATCAGCAAGCATAACCAACAAATTCGCTCAATTTTTTTTGCCGACTCCATTTTCTTCACTCTTCTTAACAGCCCAACAATTACCACTCTTGCACGTGGTGACAAAGGTTCATCGTACCAAGCAAAGAACCGACAATGACTCTCCTTCTCATATTTTTTACAACTAAAAAATCTCCTACCAGAATTAGCATCAGTCCAAGAAGTTGAAATCTTTGCTTCGAGGCCACAACCACAAATAGGAACGCCTGCTTCCATTTCTTGTGTCTTCTCTTCTTCACTTTAAAATTTCTACAGAGGTAAGAAAAGAGAGATTGAGTTAGGGTTTTAATTGATGTAAAGGGGATTATATAGGCAGGAATCTACTCGTTAGGCTTTTTAAATGACGTGGACTACACACGTAGATTTTTTTAATTTTTTAACGAGCCATGTCAGCCATCCGTTAGCTGAGTAACAGAGACTAACGGTTGAGTGATTAAAATATAAACGTTTTGTAACGTTAGGGACCAGAATACTCGTTTTTGAATTTTGGTGACCAAAATAAAACACACCCTAAACAAAAGGGACCACTGGTGAAGATTACCCTTAAAAAATATATGTTAAATTGATAATAGAAATTCTTAAAAGAACCACGTTATTGAATGAGACATAATTAAATGGTCACATCAAACAAACAAGTTTTGGCTAATTCAGAAAATCCCCATAATATAATCATTTTAATTATGTACATATACAGTTAGTATGTGCAGAAAACTCTGATTAATCTTTATCTCCGGCATCAAAATTAAGCTTCTTCTTCATCATTCATCAGTAGCATCACCACACAAGTTGGACGGGAGTGTAATGCAAGCTCGGCAATCTGTCTAGCAGATCAAAGGTTAGCATGGATGCCTTTGGTTTCTGTGGGCGCCGCTCCGAATCTCCCACCGGCAAAGGCGCCGCCGTCATTCTCTCGTATGTTCCAAGCCACTTGGCTTGCATGTACTTCTGCTTTCTCCACGGAGCCTCCTTCATGCATTTCTTGGCAGCGGCGCATAAGATCTTGATCAATGCGTTTACCCTCTCTGTTTTCCCGACCAAGAGCTCCGGTAACCGGGCGATCAACGTGTTGTAATCCTCGTTGGCCCTCGCCATCTCAAATTCAGCTCGGAAATTTAACTCGATCACCACCCTTACCTCTCCCTTTTTGGGATTCGATGATTTATCCACCACTTCTACATACGTGTGCTCCCCGGAGGGAATTTCAGGGGAACTCCTCCATTTGGACTTGCATATGTAACAATTGAAACCCGACTTTTGGAGACGAACCGAGAGCTCCCTTTGCAGACAGTTCCGGCAACCACCGGCCCGACAACCGCACTGCACTATCTCGCCCAATGCTTCTTTTGTAGCTTGTCGAATTCTTGTTTCCAGACAAGTAGTTCGGCGCAACGTTGACTGCAATTTGCAATGCATGAACATTTAATCATCCAATCTTTAAAATCTCCATTCCGACATGGGACATAGTTTACCTGAAGAAGCTGCTGTTGGGCTTCCCAGAAAATCTTGTTCTGTTCAATCTCCCGGTCGTCAACGTTTTCATCACGGTCAACCAAGTCCCCTGAATTTTCCTCTGACCCACCGCTTCCATCCAAGAATCCAAACATAATGTCGGCGAAACTCGCCGCTCCGTCAAGGAACATGTCGATTTCCTCCGAATTCTGTCGTGTCACCGGCATCTCCTCCATTTCTCCGGCCCTTTCCTTGTTAGGAACTTCAAAAGTTTAACGTACTTATGAAATGAGATTTTGGTTCCCTAAGCTCGAAATTGTTCCCAAATTTATAGCAACTGGCAAAGCGTGTTGGGACAGAGGGACCCAAATGTCATATGTGGATGTTCCAACTGCCGCGGTCAAAGAACGTGGCAATTGATTATCGGATGATGAGGAAGTACATTAAACTTGAAAGTTACGTGCTTAACAGTTAATAAGAAAATGAATATTATCTAATTGAGCCGATCAAGTAGTTTTATTGAAAAAAAAATATTGTTATTTTTGGATGATCCGAATTTAAACAATTTTATTTGTACAGTATGTATTATTAAAAAAAATGAGAATTAATAAACATATGGAGTATTATATTGTAGTAGAGAGCTGCGATCCAAGTCGGAAGAACCAATAAATGGGGAGCAATGTGGATAGGGTTGGATTATCTTTGTTGTTTCCTTTTATATTATTTTTAATTTTAAGAAAACGATTGAATGATGTTCTTTAATACTAATGATTAGAGCTTTGGAACCCCAAAAAATAGAGTGGATGATTAGAGCTGGTTGAGGGTTATCTAAATCTCTATGTTATTAGAGGGATGGAAAAATTATTAGATACATACGGTCTATGTTATTCATGATCTCATTTAATAAAGTTTATTATCTCATTTTTTTACGGTGAATTTTTACATTTATTTTACATTTATATAAAAAATAAATAATTATTTTAAAATTATTTTAAAATAAATGAATCTTATTGTTTGAGAGTTTTTTCGAATGAAGAAGTGACTACGTGGCTTTGCCTGATGGGAAAGCTTATCCAGTTTGGGTGGGACCTCACCTACGACTCACGACTCTTTTCCAACTATCTGCTGCTAAATCCTAAACTATGTAAGAATAACCATAATTGAATATTCCACTTTCTATGTTAGGCTTTCCTCTCTTATTAGATGGAAATACCCTCGTTCCTGCTATTTTTTTTTTGTTTAAAAGGAAAACTTTCATTACTAATACGAAGATAAAATACAAACTCAGTGACTAACAAACGGAAAATACCATGACCCAACATCAGGGTCGTCTCGGAAACTTTCGAGGCCCTGAGCGAATACTAAAAATAGACTTTTATATAACGAAAGCATATCTCATTACGAATAGAAATTCTCTGTTGCTATTTATGCCCCCAACAACAAAAGTTAGGTTTAAAGTTTAGCGTTATGGTTTAAGGTTGTGATTTAAGATTAGGATTTAAGGTATCAGGTGTAGAGTTTAAGATTTAGTATTTAAAAGTTATGGTTATGACTTAGAATTTAATTTTTTTAGTGTTGGGCATAGAAATGAGCACCGAAAAGGGGCCGAGAATTTTTATTCATTTCATTACTTTGAACAATAATTAATTGAATATTTCAAACACATTATTTTATTTATTTATAAAAGAGAATTATTTTTTACCAATAAATTTATTTATTTGATAAATTAAAAAAATATGAATAATTAAATTTTAGGGGTCCTAGACTGATCGGGGCCCTAGGCTGGTTGGGGGCCTGAGCGGTCGCTCAAGGTGCTCCCCCTTATAGCCGGCACTGCCCAACATCCCTATCAAAGGGCAGGGAAACCAACATCAGAACCAACCGGAGGAAAGCAACAGGAAAACACCTCAGGAACATAAATACCAACAACATAACGCCATCCTTGGCAAGGGACCCAACAGCCGCATCCTCCATTTGTAGTGATGAAAAAGGCAATACATGACATGCTTGAGAGACTTAAACTGGTGACAAAATGAATCAACCACAGAGCCTGGTAGAACAACACCACCATGCCTTCGTCTGAGAGCTCTATCCAGAGACAGGCTTCTGTTACATCGATAACGGCTCTTATCAAGACAAGCGACACAAAGATTATCAGCCAGGCACCGATCGGAAGAGCAGGACCCCATCTGCTCCCAAGATGCAAACTTCGCGACATCAAACGAAACTAAACCAAAACGAAACAAAGACTTAGCAAATTTAAAAGGAAAACATAAACCTAGCATGAAACCGTCCACAACGGATGGAGGTAAGCATTGCCATTGACACCAAAGAACCTCGTTCCTGCTAGTTTTATGGGTAAAGCCGTAAAGCATATAAATGGTCCTCGACTATAAAGCGCTACAAAATAATTTTTAACTTAAAAAACAATAAATTGGTCCGCTAAAATTAAATATTTAACATTTGATGACGTGGTAATCCATAAACTCAGTTTTTCAATTAATTGTCTGATGTGGTTGAGTTCTCTCTTCAGATTTGGAGTAAAATTATGGGGGCTTGATTTCAAATTGACAAGCTTCTTTTTCACTACTGTCATTTGATTGATAACACAAAAAATTGTCTTCTATTTTTTAAATATTATGTGATTATTGTACAATAATTGAAATCGAATTTATAGGGATGGTAAACGGACGAAGCGGGTGCGGATACCCTCTCCCTCATACCCATATCCACCTAAAATTTTCATATTCATCACCTAAAATGTAATGAAGAAAGAATCCTGAAATAGGGTTAATGTGATTCTCTCAACCGAACAAAAATCTTTTACCTTTTTTGGTGCTATTATCTCTAGATACTAAAAAAATTAAACTCTACGATTTAAGTCTAATTTCTAAATTTCGGTTGAGAGAATCACATTAACCCTATTTTAGGATTCTTTCTTGCTTAAATTTTTGAAGAGAAAGAAAACCAAATTCGTCCAAAAAATATTTGATGAAGGTTTTTATATTTTTTAATACTTTATAAATATTTCAAATTTTAATTATTGTTATGAATATTTATCTATGTGTATGTCTATAATGATAAGAAATTCATGTAGGAGATTTGATTTACTTTATCTTTGAGAATATTATCTTCATTAATTAGAGTTTAATGTATTATGTACTTCTTATGCCTATAAATAGATGAAGGCATTGTACACAAGTCTAGTTTTGATAATAATACGAATCTCCCTCTTTCTCACATCTCTTTGTTATTTTATTCTTATTCATTGTTTTTCGTTATTTTATTCATAACACGTTATCAGCACGAGCTTCTAATCAACTGAGATCTTCGTCGTTTGAATCTAAAAAAATTATTGGAAAAAATTCGATTCTAGGGTGAACCAAAGATAATTTTTTTCTTCCTCAATTTACTTTTTGTTACTAATTACCTTTCTCTTTATATTTTAGCTTGGTTTTTAATTTTTCTTAAAACCAAAGAGGGGCGTGTTCGATTGTATTTAAGCATTGGGTAAAGATGAATTTGTGGTTTCCCACAAATCAAAGGATGAATTAACAGAGATGGGTATATCATGATTGGTTGTATTTTAATTTCAGTATCAATCGATTATTTTTTTGTTAGTGATTTTCATTGTTTCGATAAAAAAATAGTTTCTTATGTTGTGTTTTGCATATGCGTAAACTTTAAGAGAAAAAGGTAAATTTCTGTCAAGTTCTTCATATTTTTATAGTTTATTTACTTTAGTCCCTACATACTTGTTGTGATTTATTTATCAATATTTAGTTTATTTACTTTAGTCCCTACATACTTGTTGTGATTTATTTATCAATATTTAGTTTATTTTATCCTATTGATTATATTTGATATTTTTAACCGTGTTTTGAGTTTTACATGATATGTTTGAATTGCGTGGTAAGAGACATGACATAAAGAGATTATGAAAAGTCGTTTTGGCTGTTTGCTATGTCTCCATTGTCCTTAAGAGGAAAATCAACATCGTTAAATTCTAATTTTATTTTTATTCTTTAAATTATTATTTTAAAGTTCAATAAATCATGGTGATTTTTCTCAAAAGAAATATTTATTCTACGTCGGAAAAAAATCAACTATAGACTTCTCCCAAGTTCATGTTACAAAAATTCATCTTGACAAGAATTTCTGTGGGAGGCATTCCCTGAAGTGAATGCAAAGCATGATGTTTATTCCATGTGATTATCAAATATGGGGCATTCCCTAAAGTGAATGCAAGCATGATGTTTATTCATGCGATTATTGGATCTGTTTCATTCCCTGAAGTGAATGCAAACATGGTAAATCATTATTCAATTAGAGACATAACTTCGATATAATCCAAGTATATTGGCTGGACATCCCGTTCTACGAGGTTACTGGTCTCAAAGGAGGTTTTTAAAGGACCTTGTGAACTGGTTTAACAATGTCGCGTACGAGGATTAAATATTTGTTCTTTGTGATAAGGATATGTTAATAAAAGCATACTCCACTTTTCACGACAAATAATGTTGTCCTCAGACACAATATAGTAAAAAAGATTTTAAAGGCCAACTAGGTCTACTCCATTCCCTGAAGTGAATGTGAGATTTTATAATAGAAAGAATAAATGCCACATTAGTAGTTGTGGTCATGGTCGAGGCCATGGACATAGACATTATGGTCATTTTAAGAATACTTCTACCCACCGGTAGTGAGGTTATAAGGATGACAAGAATGATAAAAGATAATTTTAAGGAAGTAAAATCTTTTTTATTACCAATGCGATGTAATAACACATTGGTCTCGTACTTGTCGTACGCTGAAAAATTAATAATCATTGAATGATAAAGGAAAGAAAATAGAAGCAAACTTTGTTTGCGAAAAACGATGAAGATGATATTGGTCCAACTTATTTGGACATTGATGATCCAACTCATTTGGACGTTATTGATTTCTTTATAACTCTCGAAGGGAATAAATCATCTTCTAAATATTCTCATAACTTTGAAGAGAATTATTTATCTTTTTATATATTTTGCTGTTTATTTACTTTACATATTAATTATTTACGTTTTATATTTATATATTATGATATTTATTTATTTATTTATTTTGTTTAACATGATTACTTATCAAATAAAATTTATGGTGACGATTTATGCTTAGCAGAAGCATAAGATATATATTCTCATTTAATGCAAGGGAAAATGTGAGTACTATATCTCAAAGTACTGAAAATATTGATGCTCTAGAAGAGCAATAAGTTCTTGAGAGAAAGCATATTATGAAAAGTGCAGAATTGCGAATATTGTAAAAATTACCGCTGATGGTAATAATATCGTCACCACTAGAAGTGGAAATTTTAAGAAAGAAATATGAGTCCGCAAAATAATCCTTCGAAAATTATAGGTAACATATGTTATCAATTGGCATTTGAAATAAGCCAATGTGAATATAAGTTCTGGTAGCTAAAAGTCAGTGGAAAGCTCTAGAAGAGCTATATATTGCTACCGAAAGATAATTTCCTTTGAAAGCTCTGAAAGAGCTAAATATATTTCTATTCAAAAGAACAATTTTGATGCTTGTACTAGATATGTACGTGTAAAATTGAATCACATGTTATGGTAAACCAGAAGTTTACCAAATTCAGAAATATATATACACACACATGTATATAGTTGTCATGATCGGTTAAACCATCCTGATCAATGATGATCCAGGAATTATTGAGATTTACATGCACATGTATTAAAAGAACCTAGAGTTCTCGTGGTGCTTATTCTCAAAGGAATTAATTAAATTTTACTTATTAAAGAACATAAAGTTCTTGTGTTGCTTAAAAAAATTGATTAAATTCCACTTACTCAAAGAACTAGAACTTAAAGTTCTTGTACTGAAGTTGAGACTGTGTGTCTTGCATGTCTGAATGAAATATGGGCCTATATGTTGAGTTGATCAAACAATTGCAAATGTCCGTGATGGGTGAATTGGCGATAAAGATTTTAAGGGTGGAAATTGGAAGAATAAAGAATAAGACACAAGGCAATTAGAGTGATTCAAGTTTTCCAATGAACTCTACATCCTCTACCTTAGCTCCCACTAAGGATTTTCAACCAATCCACTATTGATTCTTCCCCTTTTCTTGGATGAGAAGGAAACCTTACAATTTTGATTAAGCTTTCTACCCAAAGCTTAATCACTCACTTTTACAATAGAGAAAAATGGTAAACCTTACAAATTCCTCTCAAAGGATGATTTGTTTACCCAATTGCAATTTTTCACTCCCCAGACTCACAATACAAATAAGAATGAAACACTCAATTAAGTTGGGTACAAGAATTTGACAATAAAAGGCACTAGGGTTTGGATTTGATTCTTGGATGATTCTTATAGGTTCAAAATTGTTGTTGGTGCTTAAAATGCTTGTTTTTATACCTTCTCATTGATTTCTAGCCATTTGGGTGGTTGACATAAAAAATATAGCTGTTGGGACTTCATCTTCCCACCATTAATGTTGTTCTGCACCTACCCGTACTGAAACGACATCACCTATATCAAAACAGAGCAAGAACAAAACCAGTTGTTGGGAGCATTTAAGAGATTGTATCGAAATGATCATGGTCGTTTCGAAATTGAAAGAGCCCGTTTTGAAACGGGACAAGTTCGTATCAAAATATTTTGCAACTGTGAAAACTCGTATCGAAACGCACCTAAAGCGTATCGATATGTTTAACTAAATTAAAAAAACGATTATAACAAGAAGAAAATGGTTATGAAAAGCAACAGTCATATTTTTTAAAACCAACTTTCAAAACTCGTACCGAAACGATTGAGACCGTTTCGATACTACCGTATCGATATGAGTTCTCTCGTTTTGAGCCCACTATTGACAGTTTCGAAACACCTGAGGGGTGTATCAAAACGGCTAGTCAAAATTCTTTTTACAGTTTCATGTCGTTTCGAAACACCTAAAGGGTGTATCGAAAGGGTTAGTCAAAAATCACTGTTTTGGCTTGGAAAACACTTAGAAGAATTTATGGGACTTTGAGTTTTGAATTAAACATTTTTCTTGTCAATTTTGGCAAGTTTGAGGACTTAAAAATTTATCTTCTTTTCAAATTAGTCCTTGAAATATTTGTTATATCAAAACTAAAGTTTTGGTTTTACACCATATATCCACAAATGTGAAAAGTTTTATATGATTTTAGTATATGCATCTATATTATTTTATCAACTTACAACCAGAAGTTTGTGAGATTGATTCTAAAAGGATTCAGATTATGTAATTAGACTATTCGTCTTGCAAAAGCTAGTGAGTTTATATTTTAGGCTATGTCAGTTGTTACAAAGCCTATTGATTATGAAAAATACAATTTAGCAAAATTTTAATTGGATGTCTTCTCTTTAATAGCTAAACTATGAGAACAAAAGAGTTATTATTTATATGGTGTTTTCATATAGCAACACTTATACACATCAAGCCAATGAGTTATAATAAACTCTCCGTTATGATTGGTTTTTAGTCAGAAGCCATACATTTCCCATTTTTATAATTTTTGAATGTGCGATATGAATTGCTCCACCACAGCGTACAAAATGGGTACATAAAAAGGGTTGAGAATATATGTTGGGTTTTTCGGTGCTCGATTCCTTCAACCGTTCTTGCTCGCCAAGTGGTGGAGAAGTGGAATTTTGGGTGATAGAGGTGTGGAAGCTAAAATTGATAAAGACAAGATGATTTATAGTGGTTCAACCTTCTAACCAATGTCTACATCCACTACCTTAGCTTCCCACTAAGGATTTCCAATCAATCCACTATTGATTCGTCCCCTTTTCTAGGCTTAGGAGGAAACCCTTACAAACCGATCAAGCTTTCTACCCAAAGCCTTGATCAAACCCTCTTTACAAAAAGATAAAGATAAGCAAACTCAAATCCCTCTAATATGTATTTTTGCACAATTAACCTCTCACCCAATCCTAAAACATTTGAGCAAATCTAACAATTTTGGCTCACTAGTGTTTGTCTATACAAGGAATTGACAATTAAGCACTAAGACACATTTTGATCATACGTTGTATTACAATTGAAGCATTAACCATTACTAGATGCTTAGAGGTCCATTTTATACTCCTTAATGAGTTTGTAGCTGTTACTAGCCGTTGGGGTTGAATTGGAGCCGTTGGAGACTTCATTTCCCACCATAAATGCAGTTCTGCAGCTCCCCGTTTCAAAACGCTCGAACCCGTTTCGAAACACTCTTGAAATAGAAAGAGCCGTTGCAGTTTGATGCAGCACCTGTATCGAAATGCCATTGGTCGTATCGAAATGGCGTATCAAAACGCTTGTCCCCGTATCGAAACGTCCTGCATTTAAAAGGTAGTTGGGAAATAGTCGTTGGGGGTTTATGACCGTTGAGGTCAATGCCACATAGACGTATCGAAACGACATAGGCCGTATCGAAACGCTATGCAAAAATCTCATCCAGATTAAAGCCCGTTTTGAAACACATTTCAAAACGTTTTGCCACTGTAAAGACCCGTATCGAAACACCTAGGGGTGTTTCGAAACACCTGGATGGTTTTGTTGAATTTGGCTTTGAAAACACTTAAAACCCTTTTGAAATATCCCATAAACATAGTTTCAAGTTGTTTGGACTTAGAAATGGTTTTGAATTCTTTTTAACTTTGTCCAAAACATTTTTCAATTATTTTATCAAAACATTAGTTATACAATGTCCCCCTTTTTGATATAATAAAACCAACTTGAAAAATTGTTTAGGATTCTCCTACTTTAAGTTTAAAAATGTGAATAAGAGATGAAAATTTTAAAATAAAGTAAAGCTCCCCCTTATTCATTTGAAAATGCAATTTTTCAAACCAAACTCTCCCCTTTTTGTTATATCAAAAAGAATTCAAAAGACATTAAGTTCAAAATAACTTAGGAGGTTTGAAAAGATGACAAAAAAATTTAGAATTTTGGTTTCAAAATGGCTCCCCCTTACTCAAAGCATCATCATAATGTTAGTTCAACATATATCATAATCTAGTTAAAAAAATAAATCAAATTTAACAAATAAAGCAACTAGATTTTTACCACACTTGAACATAAGGGAGGATGTGAAGTCTTCCTTCTTTAAGTGTCTTTCTTTGTGTGCATGAAGCTCCCCCTCAATGTTTGACTTGTTGATCACTCTCCATCACACCTAAACAAGACAATCAAGTAATTTTTGGTATCCAAATTGATTTGGATCCATAGACGTTAGTAGCACAAAACTTAGACCCCTTAGGAATCCATTTTTCAATTTCATCCGTTTTAGTTGAGTGGTTAGTCCTTTTGGGACCCAAACACTTCTAAAACATTTACCATTTACAAATCTAGGGGCACTAGATTGTCTTACATAAAAGTTTGATTTTCCAAAATTATTTTTCTTTTCAAGCTCTTTGGAAATCAAATTTTTTTCTTCTTGAACTTTATGAAGCAAATTTTGTAAATCAAAACATTTTTGTTCAAACTCTTTGAGTTTTGCTTCAAGTTCAAGTTTGGTTTTAGAAATCAAATCATTTTGAATTTTCAACTTTGAGATCATTTTATTGTTTTTCAAAATGTGATTTTTAAACTCTAAAACCAAATCATCATAGGCATCTTGTAATTCATCAAAAGAATATGAACATGAAGTAGATGAATTAGAAGTTACCCTTGAATCTTCTTCGATGGCCATAAGGCAAAGGTTGGCTTGTTCATCGTCGGTGGAGTCTTCATCACTCTAAGTAGCCACATATGCCTTCTTCTTACGGCTTGAAGTGCTTGCCCTCTTCTTTTTCAGGGATTCTTGTTCAAGTTCTTTCAAGGCTTTCTTCATGTAAGGGGCACACTTCTTGAAGAGATGAACTATCTCTTCTTCTTCATCCTCCTCTTCACTTGAATCTACATGATGGAATGTGGAGGATTTGAGAGCAATGACATTTGTGTTGATGTCTAGCCCTTTGAGCTTCTTCTCCCCCATAGCTCTAATTTATTCCCTCTTCTTCTCCTCTTTTTTGTTTTTCTTCATAATTTGGTGAGTGAGAAGTGACCCCGTGAGCTCATCAAGCTTCTAGGTCTTCAAATTCTTAGCTTCGAGGATAGCGGTCCTCTTTGAGTCCCATGACTCAGGAAGGGAGTAGATGAGCTTTCGGACAAGCTTCTCTTCCGGGATGGCTTCTCCATAGCCTTTGAGACCATTGGTGATAGTGAAGAACCTATCAAACATCTTCTCGATGTTCTCTTCCGAATCCATCTTGAAGTTTTCATACGCTAGGTTGAGGAGCCCGATCTTGGTCTCCTTTACTTCGTCGGTTCCTTCGTATGTGACTTCAAGCTTGTCCCATACCTCCTTGGTACTCTCACAAGAAGACATATTCTCATAGATGTTTGGGCCAAATGCACAAAATAAGATGTGCAAGGCTTTGCAATTAAGCTCCATCTTCTTGCGATCTTCGGCACTCCACTTCGCCTTGCTTTGTTGTGGCACGAACGGACCATCTTCTACTATGTCCCAAAGCTTGTAGTCCATTGACTTTATGAAGAACTTCATCCTTGTCTTCCAATGGGCATAGTGTGTTCCGTCGAAGAAGGGCGGTTTGTCGATGGATTGCGCCATTGAGCCGGTTATTTGAAATGTTGATCGAGCTTGCCAAATCTTCTCAATAGGATGTTAATCCTTTTCAATTGAGCCAAGCTTTGATACCAATTGTTGGGTTTTTCGGTGTTCGATTCCTTCAATCGTTCTTGCTCGCCAAGTGGTGGAGAAGTGGAATTTTGGGTGATAGAGGTGTGGAAGCTAAAGTTGATAAAGACAAGATGATTTATAGTGGTTCAACCTTCTAACCAAAGTCTACATCCATTACCTTAGCTTCCCACTAAGGATTTACAATCAATCCACTATTGATTCGTCCCTTTTTCTAGGCTTAGGAGGAAACCCTTACAAACCGGTCAAGCTTTCTACCCAAAGCCTTGATCAAACCCTCTTTACAAAGAGGTAAAGATAAGCAAACTCAAATCCCTCTAATAGGTATTTGTTTGCACAATTAAGCTCTTACCCAATCCTAAAACACTTGAGCAAATCTAACAATTTTGGCTCACTAGTGTTTGTTTATACAAGGAATTGACCATTAACCACTAAGACACATTTTGAACATCTGTTGTATTACAATTGAAGCATTAACCATTACTAGATTCTTGAAGGTCCCTTTTATACTTTTTAATAAGTTTGTAGCCGTTACTAGCCGTTGGGGTTGAATTGGAGCCGTTGGAGACTTCATTTCCCACCATAAATGCAGTTATGCAGCTCCCCGTTTTGAAACACTCGAACCCATTTTGAAACACTCTTAAAATAGAAAGAGTCGTTGCAGTCTGATGCAGCACCCGTATCGAAATGCCCTTGGCCGTATCGAAATGGCGTATCGAAACGCTTGTCCCCGTATCGAAACATCCTACATTTAAAAGGTAGTTGGGAAATAGCCGTTGGGGGTTTATGACCATTGAGGTCAGTGCCACATAGGCGTATCGAAACGACAGAGGCCGTATCGAAACGCTATGCAAAAATCTCATCTAGATTAAAACCCGTTTCAAAACACGTTTCGAAACGTATTGCCACTATAAAGACCCATATCGAAACACCTGGATGGTTTTGTTGAATTTGACTTTGAAAACACTTAAAACCCTTTTGAAATATCCCATAAACATAGTTTCAAGTTGTTTGGACTTAGAAATGGCTTTGATTTCTTTTTAACTTTGTCCAAAACATTTTTCAATTATTATATTAAAACATTAGTTATACAATATATATTGAGTACGAGTCTTCTTTTATGTTTAAACTCTTAAATATTAATTGGAGAATCATTTATGAGATGATTTTTCTCAACATTAGGGGGAGAGAATAATCAACTGGATAAAGAAGGAAAATGAATTATCATTATCTAGATCCTCAAATATGAATTAAAAGTTCATAAGATAATTCAAGTTATTGTATGTCAACTGCAAGACATATTTACTGACCTAATGAGAGTAATTAAGTCTTATATACCAGCTGAAAGTGCTCTAAGTTTAAATTACATGTTAGAGCGAATGGATGTAAATCATGCCTGAAGCATGATAGTTGAAATTGGTTACAATGATCAAAATTATCGTAAATAGAAAGTAATATGAGATGGTCATATATTGGAGGCGGGTGCTCCTGAAGAGACCCATGACATAACTAATTATAAAACTCTCGAAGAGTTTTAGGTACCTGAAATAAAGATTGAAATCTTGAAGAATGAAGAGATCTCAATGAGTTATGTCACTACGAGAATGGAACCAGAAAATTGAAAAGTTGTCGACAACAATTTTACAAATAATTTTACATAAAATACTTCTATAACAGTAAAGAAAGAAAATGAGGATCTTGTATAAGAATCTATAGATGTTAAAATGATTGGCCAATATAGAAAGACACTTTGAACTTTCAAAAGGGAAGTATTTGGACCAACAGTCCAAACACCTAAAGGTGTAATGCAAGTATGACACAAATAAGTAGTCGCAAATACGACTGAATTATGATTTATGAAGAATTGTAATTACTTTATGGTGTATCCAGTTACATTGGCAATTATGAAATATTATATATGCGTCTAATAATTTTGTGGATCCTTATAAAAGGAAAGTTATCCGTGACGGATTTGGAAATTTCTGAGGAAATTTATTTAGATATGTCCTCTTGAATATTCATATTTTGGCGCATTTGGTATAATCGCCTTAGTGGGTACTAATTGAGGAAATACTATAAGAATGATCATATTTCCTTATGTATTTTATAAATAAGTTTGGATCAAGATTCATTATATTATTAGCACTCCTAAAGAGCTTCAAATTGGAAACTCGTGAAGAGTTTTCAAAGTATTTGAGAAAAAGAATCTTGAGATGTGGTTTTGTCTCGACCTAAAGATCGAGCACTTAAATATGCGTTTTTGTCTTTGAATGGACATAAGTTGAAAGAATCTTAAATAATATTCAATATGGATAAAACATATCTATTGTAAGATTGTTAGATGTGAATAAAGATAATTATATATTTTCTTGGTCTCGAGGCACCATATATTAGTCGGTCAAAAAATATCCATGGATATACAAAGATCATTACCTTTAGATCTTCAAACATTCATCGATGCCTCCTTAAATCTTGTTGAAATAATTGTTATGCATGAGGCAAACCAAAAATGTGTTTGGC
This sequence comes from Hibiscus tridactylites, assembly GCA_958450335.1. NCBI lineage: Eukaryota > Viridiplantae > Streptophyta > Magnoliopsida > Malvales > Malvaceae > Hibiscus > Hibiscus tridactylites. Next base: position 62,017,189 of record OY288275.1, read on the forward strand.
TAGGACCATTGACCAACATATCCAGAAGATATGTGATTTACTTTCACAAGATATGATACAAATGATATATTGTATAGAGATAATGAAAGGTGGATACATCATGGAACATATCACTCCAAAATTTCATCCCTCGCGATCTTTAGAAAAATAGTATTTAAGATTGAATTATGAAGATTCAAAGATCTTATGTGATGTTTTCATGAGGGGAGTAAATACGCGTTGCACTCTTTTTCCCTTAACCGAGGTTTTGTCCCAATGGGCTTTCCTGGTAAGGTTTTTAATGAGGCAACATGTTATGCGTATCAAAGATGTGTGTACTCTTTTTCCTTCACTAAAATATTTTTTCCCACTGAGTTTTTATCTTAGTAAGGTTTTAACGATGCATATTATCTTCATAGACATTCAAGGGAGAGTGTTATGAATATTTATCTATGTGGATGTCTATAATGATAAGAACTTTATCTAGGAGATTTGATTTAGTTTATCATTAGGAATATTATCTCAATTAATTAGAGTTTAATGTATTATGTACTTCTTATGCCTATAAATAGATGAAGGCATTGTCCACAAGTCTAGTTTTGATAATAATACGAATCTCCCTCTTTCTCGCATCTCTTTGTTATTTTATTCTTATTCGTTATTTTATTCACAACAATTATTGAATAATTTATAATTTATTAGCTTATGTTTTAATTTTATAAATATTTACTTATTTTAGATATTTTTAATTATTTTATTTTAATTTTAGTCATATATTAATAAAAAATTATTTTTATTATTTTTATGTTATTTTAATATTTTAGTATTGTACTCATATTGTTTTGTCTAAAAATCAATTTTGCACTCGTATTCAACCAGAACATCAAATTTGCCCTCAAACTTACTTGAAAAATCAATTTTGCCCTTTGCCATGCCAACACCGTAACGATCAATATTGGCTTCCGTCAGTCAAGGGCCAAACGATTATATAATTGGACAATTTTAGGGGATAAATTGATGCGAAAATACCATAAGGACGAAATTGATAAAGTGATATTACTATAAGGGCAAAAGGTGACCCTTTAGCCTATATATGAAAGTTGTGGGTGATTGGTGAGGAATAAGAAGAATTTTAGAATTTGGGTGAAAATTAATCAAGTGGAAATAAGTCAATTAGATGGACCAAATTAAAATAAAGCATAATAGTTTAGGACTAAATGTGTTATTATGCCAATTTTTGTTAATTGCCGCGTCATCGACCATTAATTTTTAATAACTGCGGGCCAACTTGTTATTTTTGTCTCCTAGAATAAACTTCATCCACTTTTTTATTGAAACATGGATTTAATTTTCTTTTTTTATTATATGCATGTTCGTCTTACGGTCCATGTTCGAGGTGCGAGGCTACCCCTCTCAACAATGTCGTCTCCAAGTTTCAAACTCCTGTCCTCTCTTTGAGAGTGCAATAAGCCTTACCAATACACCTAACACTCGTTGTTGTTGTTTTAACTAAGATCCCTATTTTTAATTTGTCAAATATGCTAATATTAGACTATTATGAACAAATTTACATATTTTGAGAAAATATGGACAAATATTATTTCAATTTAAAATATTTTTGTGATTAAATTTAACGGGAAACATTTTCAGTACTTAAAAAGACTATTGTTGAGCAAGCATATTTGGTCGTTGGTTAAAATGTTCATCTTTATTTCTTCACATCCCCTTAAGTCATGAGTTCTAGACTCGGTAAAAAACACTCACTTCTTTTCTTTAAAGTTTCTCTTCTCCTCTCTTCTAGGTAAGATTAGAATTAAAATTTATCAACAAAAAAAAAACCACTGCTCTATTTTCTCCTTTGTACCACTCCTTTGTTAGTTTTTTTTTCATTTGACGGTTAGTTTTCATTTTCTTTTTAATTTCTCTTAATTCTTATTTTTTCCCTTTATTCGAACTTTATCGTAATATTTGTCTTGTTTTGTTTTACATTTGTGGATTTACTATTTTGTATATTTTTGTAGTATTTTCCTGTTATCATAACACGTTTTTTTAGAGTAACTACATAAATGACCACCATACTATTGGAAAAGTCGCAATTTGACCACCTTACTTTTTTTCGAAGCAATTAAACCACCATACTATCAAATTGGGTGCAATGTGACCACCAGCCGTTAGAGGTTAACGATAGGGTGACGTGGCAGTTAAAAAATTACGGGTATAATTACACATATATTTGAAGAAAAAGAGATGAAAAATCTAAGAATATACTTGAAACACTGCTTTTATCCCTAAATCAATAATCCTAACCGAGACTTGAAACGACATCAATAATCCTAATCGAGACTACCATTTGAACTTACAGTGCAGAAACCAATCAAGATGTCCCTTAATAGACATATAAATCACCAAGAAGATGAGTTTGAATGGTAATAAACAATAAGATATATAATATAATTGGTGATGTATAGCACAAACTTGTGCTTGGTGCAGTGGTTAAAAAATTGTTTTTATCCCTGAATCACCCGAGTTTGATTCCCTTTAAGCTCAAGTTTGGGGATTTTGTTTTTTTCCTCTAAATAGGTGGTGACACGTGTCACCACCTGATTGGAGGAGGAAAATAATTTATTATATCAAATATAAATAATTAAATTCCTCCAATAAGGTTTTGACACGTGTCACCACCTAATTAATTTATTTTATTAGTTTAAAATTAGGACTAAATTGAAAGAATGTGTAAATAATAAGGACCAAATGTGTAATTATACCCTTAATTTTTTAACTGCCACATCACCCTACCGTTAACCTCTAACGGCTGGTGGTCACATTGCACCCAATTTAATAGTATGGTGGTTTAATTGCTTCGAAAAAAAGTAAGGTGGTCAAATCGCGACTTTTCCAATAGTATAGTGGTCATTTATGTAGTTTACCCTTTTTTATATTTTTGAATTAGATTCGATATCACTCTCTTATATAATGTTTATTTGATTATTTTGGTGATCTATCATTGCTTTACACCATCAAGCCAATTCTTTTATATTAATAGCCGCTCACAACCACTTTAAATAGATAATAGTTGAGTTGTAATAAAGTCGATTAGCAACATACCATCAAGTTGCATCAATTAACACGAGAAATTATTAGATAGACTCAGCTCACCACGTCATCTGTAATCCCAATCAATAAGCTTCATTCAACGAATTTTAACTTCTAAGTAACTGTTCATTTTTATTGACATGTTAAGAAGAGGTAAAGATTCATCTTCGAAAGAAAATAAATAGAAGTTATTGGCTAAGACTACACACGACAACGAGATTCATCTAATAATTTTTCCAATCACACCTAAATGTATCCTAAGATTGATAAGGGCTGTAACACCCGAGTTCGGGGGTCGGGTGAAAATAATAATTTAAAAATAGTTCGAGTTTCGGTTCTTAATTTTTAAGTAATAAAATAATGGTTTGGGGCTCGGGTTTTAAGACAAATAAAATTTAGTTGGACCATTTTCAAAACAAGCCCAAATTTGCCATGGTGTCATTCATTGTAGTTCCCTTAATTCATTAAGGGCATTTGGGTCTTTAGCCTTTTAATTTCAAATAAACCTAAAATAATACTTTTGAGTCATCTTCTTCCCCTCACCACTATCCACCCCAACGTCAAAACCCCTCTCTCCTTTGGAGGACTATTCCATTCCATAACTCACCAATTCTTGAAGGTTTTTCAAAGGTAAGGTCGTTTTTTACTTGCTCTCATCATCCTCTACGAGTACATATCTTTATTTTCTGTAAAACTCATGATTATTGTGATTTGGGTGTTTTGAGGCTTTGATTAAAAATGTTATTTTTAACATCTTTAACTTAGGCTTTCGATCTATTAATGATATATGGGTTGTTTTCAATCTAAAGGCTCCAATGGGTATGATTTTTATGAAGTTTTGGGGTGTTTCCCGGAATGGGGTTTTGGGGAGGTTTTTGGGAGGTTTTAAGTTGAGTTTTGGGGGTGTTTTAGGTGGAATCTTGAGGGCTGATGGTTAGGGTATATGTAAGTATTGTTTTGAAGGCTTTAGGGAGTAATTTGAGGGTTGAAATCAATGGTTTTGAGGTGTGCTTAAGGGCTGCTCGGGATTATGGATTTTGGGTTTGCTTTGAATGGAAAATTTGATATCTTGTGCTTGTTATGTATTCCGGGTTGACTATCGTGGAGTATGGACTGATATGGGATTGTTTAAATTGTGTTGGAATGTTTAGAAGCAAGAATTTTGGTTGGTGAAGCTTCGGGGACAAATCCGGGGATTTCAGAGTCTTGAGCTTGGTTATCGATCTTCTCTTGGGTAGCAACGGTGAGTAGAATTGTTGATTTATGCATTGTGCTCGATAAGGATTCTTTTGGGTTTTGGGTGGGACCTTGAGGGGTCACCTAAACCCGTGTGTAAGCCTCTCTACTCCCATGTTGTTGCGATATGTTGAATGCTTATATGTTGTGATCATTAAGTGCATTTTAAGTTGTTAATGTGTAGTCGAGTTGAGTTCATCCCTCACGTGATAACGGTCTAAACTACGGTGATGTGTAGTCCCACCGGTAGTGACTAGTAGGGTAGTACTTTGATGTGTAGTCCCATTGGAAATCCACTAGTCGAAACGGTGATGTGTAGTCCCACCGTACGTGTATGTTGGTTGTGCTTGTGCAAACCATGTGTTGTGTTGAGATAGACCTTTCGTGCATCCATTGCTTTTCTTGCATATTAAACGTGTTTTGGAAAACAGCATGTTGTGAATTGTAGAGCCCCTCTCACTAAGCTAGTTGGCTTATGCTCTCTTTGTTTCCAACGTGCAGATCGTTAGAGTTCGGGAGGCAAGCGGGCGAGGGAGGAGCTTTTGGAGTTCTCAAGCTAGTTCAAGTATGGTTTGCATTTTGTAATAATGCCTAGACAATGGGGTATAGAGTTTTAGGAGTTGGTGTCAAACTCCTTAGGAGATTGTGTTTGAGCATGTTATACTTGTGGATGTGTTATGCTTTAGTTTCATGGATGGTGATTTATGCTTGCTATGTTACTTATGTGAACTTGCCTAAACATGTATGTTGTTGGCCTATGTATGCCTTATGCTTGACTATCATGTGTATGGGGCCTTTTGTTTGCTAAGCATGCTCTTTTTGGTGGAATTGCATGAGGTCTTTGATTTGTATGACCCTTGATAGATTCAATGCCTTGGAAGCTAAATCTCAGTGTAGTTTTGATGTATGTATGTTTGTATGTGTGTGGGAGAGTCAAAAAGGGCATCTAGAGTCGTGTTTGAGGTCACCAAGTTGGAAATGGTGGCATTGCAGAGCAGGGCGTATCGGTACGCCTAAGAGCCGTATCGATATGGTTTTTGGTCTCTGTAATTCAGTTTGCGATGGGCGTATCGATACATGGGGGTGTATCGATACCCTCTCAACGCACTGGAATTTGGAGAATTGGGGATGAGTAGGGCGTACCGATACGGGGTACACGCGTATCGATACGAGACTACCCTGTTGACCAAGAAGGATTGACCGAGAAGGGCGTATCGATACGCTTATGGGAAGTGTCGATACGGTCTACTCGGTGTTGACTTTTTGGGTTGACCTGGTCAGGGCGTATCGATACCCCTAGTTAGGGTACCGATACGGTCTGCCCTGTAAGCTTAAAATGGACTAAGTGTGTATGGTCGGGGTTCGAATGTGATCTTTCTGGATGTTTTCCGCTGTTGTGAATCACTTAGGACTTAATATTCCTCTAGACAAGTATAAAATAAAAAGAAAAAAATATGGTTGCTAACCGAGGGCGAACCTTAACGGGTTTCACTCGGTTTTCCCCGTGTGGCCCACTCGGACCGGTCATCCGGCTAGATCGGAACGAGGAGGTTACATTTATTGGTATCAGAGCCTGAGGTTTCCGAGACCTCGGGCAACTAAGTGAGGTGAGTTAAGGTATTATGAGTGTTTTGCCATGTATGTCTAACTTTGTCTCTAGCACGGTGTGTGAATGCATGCTATAATGGCCTTGTTGTTGTTTGAGTGTTGGTTCAGGTCCCATTGTTAGGCGTTGTTGTCAAAATAAAAAGGAAATTTTGTTTTGGTTTAAAGAGCTTGAGAACCGGAGTCCTTTGCCCCTTTTCTAACCTAACGTTTCTTTGTTGTTGTGTGTTTGTTGTTTTAGATTACTTTAATTGCTATGGTGAGACCGAGGGGACGACCTAGGGCGGGTAGCCAGGCACCCGAGAATGTGCCTCCTGCTCTTAATGCTCCCGATGGTAATGGAGGGAACGTCGGAGGTGATGGTAATGGGCCTCAGGCTGAGGCTAATGTGGGAGGTAATGGGGCTCAAGCGGGCCAAGGTCAGGCAGGTCCAGATGTGGCTCATTTGATTCAGACCATAGCCGGAGCTTTTCAGACAGCTTTGGTCGGTATGCAAGCTGCAGCACCACCTCAGGGTGCGGGGACATGATTACCCCTAGGGAGGCTTCGTAATTTGGGGGCAGTTGAGTTTCGTGGGTCGTCTCCGGAAGGTTCGGAAGGGTGGCTTGAGAGCACTACTCGCATCTTGGGTCAGATGGAGTGTTCGGATGCCCGTAAGTTGGGATGCATCGTCTCATTGCTTCAGGGAGACGCTTATACTTGGTGGACCACTGTTATTTCTGGTATGGCCGAGGCGGATATCACATGGGAATTTTTCAGGAATGCCTTCAAGAAGAAGTACCTCGGGGTTCGGTACTTAGATGAAAAGAAAAGAGAGTTTATGGCTTTGGTTCAAGGCAATAGGACCGTGTCCGAGTATGAGATCCAGTTTGTGAGGTTGAGCCAGTACGCGCCAGAGTTGATTCCGGATGAGAAGGAGCGATGTGAGCGTTTTAGGTATGGGTTGACTACTGATTTGAAGACCTACATGTTGGCCTCCGACTACACTGAGTTCGATGTCTTGGTTTCTAGGGCCAAGGATGTAGAGCAATACCTAAGCTCTAGAGCACGTGCTGGTGGGTCTGACTCCGGAAAGAGACATGCGAACTGGGATAGAGATCATGCCAAGAGGCATAGAGATAGGAGGTACCAGCCGGATACGAGACCTAGGGGTGGCAACCATGGTCAGGGCCGTCAGGGCCAAGGGGCCGTTGGGCACATTCCGGAGTGCACTAGGTGCGGGAGACACCACCCAGATGAGTGTATGGGTATGTCTGGGGCGTGTTGGAACTGTAGCTCCCGAGATCATTTGAGGCGTGATTGCCCACACCCAGTTAGGGGAGGACCGGCTCCAGCGAGGGGTTTTGAGCATCAGAGAGGCCGTGGGCATGGCCGTGGGAACTTCCAGCCGAGGAATGAGGGTCAGAGGAACTTGGCTCATGTTGTAGCAGTCCAGCCCGAGGGAGGAGGACCAGCTAGGGTGTACGCTCAGAGAGAGGCTGGGAATGACACTGATGTCATTGCAGGTAATTTCACATTACAGTCTTTGAGTTTGCTTTCTCTAATAGATTCGGGGTCAACACATTCGTATATTTTGGGCGAACATGCAAAGTCATTAGGTTTACCTTGTGATTGGCTAGAGGTAGGGGTAAATGTTACTAGCTCATTTGGTGATACAGTGGTAGTTAGGAAAGTGTATAGGAGGTGTCCTTTGATGATTCAGGGTCACGTATTTCCGGTCGACATGATGGAGCTACCCTTTTATGGCTTTGATGTGATTTTGGGCATGGATTGGCTTGTAGAACATAGAGCTAGGGTTGACTTCGAGACTAAGAGGGTCTCTTTGAGGCTTACCGATGACTTTGAGGTTGTGGTAGTTGGGGAGAATGTCAAGTTTTTGTCCAATGTGGTTTCGGCTTTGGAAGCTCAGAGGTTGTTGGGTTCAGGGTGTCAGGCTTACTTGGCTTACGTAATGAACCCGGATATGAGTGAGGTGAGACCTCAGGACATCAGGACTGTATGTGACTTTCCGAGTGTTTTTCCGGAAGAGCTACCAGGCTTGCCTCCAGATAGAGCTGTTGAGTTTGCTATTGAGACATATTCTGATTCTGCACCGGTGTCGATTGCTCCGTATAGAATGGCACCGAAAGAGTTGAAAGAGTTGAAGACACAGCTTCAGAAGTTGACTGACAGAGGCTTTATTAGGCCTAGTGTTTCCCCGTGGGGTGCTCCGGTTTTGTTTGTGAAAAAGAAGGATGGTAGTATGAGAATGTGTATAGACTATAGACAGTTGAATAAGGTGACAGTGAAAAACAAATATCCCTTTCCAAGGATAGATGACTTACTAGACCAGTTGAGGGGTGCTTCCGTGTTTTCGAAGATTGACTTGAGGTCTGGATATTATCAGTTAAAGGTAAAGGATGTGGACATATCGAAGACAGCCTTTCGTACACGTTATGAACAATATGAGTTTTTGGTGATGCCTTTTGGGTTGACCAATGCTCCAGCAGCCTTCATGGATATGATGAACCGAGTGTTCCATAAGTTCTTGGACAGGTTTGTGGTAGTGTTTATTGATGACATCCTAGTGTACTCTAGGACCGAAGAGGAGCACGATGAGCACTTAAGGTTAGTGCTTCAGACCCTACTTGAGAATCAGTTGTACGCCAAGCTAAGTAAGTGTGAGTTTCGGATTAGGGAGGTGGTCTTCCTAGGTCACGTGATCTCGGCTAGTGGGATTAGTGTAGACCCCAAGAAGATTGAAGCCATTGTGAATTGGAAACAACCGAAATCAGTGACAGAAATCCGTAGTTTCCTAGGTTTGGCGGGATACTATAGAAGGTTTGTTGAGAGGTTCTCGAGGATAGCGGCTCCGTTGACCAAGTTACTACAAAAGAATGTTCCGTATGAATGGTCTGATGCAAGACAAGAAGCGTTTGAGAAATTGAAGAAAGCTTTGACCGAAGCTTCTATTTTGATTCAGCCTGAGCCGGGGAGAGAGTTTTTGATTTACAGTGATGCGTCTTACGTGGGGCTAGGTTGTGTACTTATGCAAGAAGGTAAGGTAGTGGCATATGTTTCGCGACAGTTGAAGGTCCATGAGAAGAATTACCCCACACATGACATAGAGTTGGCTGCAGTGGTGTTCGCGTTGAAAATTTGGAGACACCATCTTTATGGTGAGAAGTGCACCGTGTACACCGACCACAAGAGTTTGAAATATTTGATGTCTTAGAGGGAGCTGAACCTCAGACAGCGTAGGTGGTTAGAGCTTCTTAAGGATTATGACCTTACCATAGAGTATCATCCGGGCAAGGCAAATGTGGTGGCCGATGCCTTGAGTAGGAAGGTAGCCGTTGAGTTGCGAGCAATGTTTGCAAGGTTGAGTGTGTCTACGGATGGTGTATTAGTAGCCGAGCTTCAGGTTAAGCCATCATTGGTTCAGCTGATTCGTGAGAAGCAGTTGCGAGATGAGTCTTTGGCACCTCATGTGCAAGACATAGCCGAAGATAGGCCTACCGAGTATTGTTTTGGAGAGAATGGGATCCTATGTTTCAAGGATAGGATAGTGGTTCCGGAGGATGCCGATTTGAGGCGTACGATCTTGAATGAGGCTCACAATAGTCCTTTTGCTATGCATTCGGGTAGCACGAAGATGTATCGGGGATTCAAGGAAGAGTATTATTGGATTGGTTTGAAAAAGGATGTAGCCAAGTTCGTAGGTAGATGTATGGTTTGTCAGAGGGTCAAGGCCGAGCACCAGTTTCCCTCAGGGTTGTTGCAACCGTTGAAAATTCCAGAGTGGAAGTGGGAGCGTATCACTATGGACTTTGTGTCAGGATTTCCGTTGACTCATTCGAAGAAAAATTCAGTGTGGGTGATTGTAGACAGATTCACCAAGTGTGCTCACTTCATACCGGTTCATACTACCTATACATTAGACAAGTTGGCTGAATTGTATATTCGTGAGATTGTGAGACTACACGGGGTACCGAAGTCGATTGTGTCAGACCGAGATCTGAGATTTACCTCTAGATTCTGGGAGTGTTTGCATCGAGCCTTGGGCACTTGGTTGAACTTCAGCACTTCGTATCATCCACAGTCAGATGGGCAGTCTGAGAGGGTAATTCAGATATTGGAGGATATGTTGAGGTGTTGTATCATTGACTTTCAGGGGTCATGGGAGAAACACCTACCATTAGTGGAGTTCACGTATAACAACAGCTTTCAGTCGAGCATACAGATGGCTCCCTATGAGGCATTGTATGGTAGGAAGTGTAGGACCCCGATATGTTGGGCCGAGGCCGGACAGAAACTTGTGCCGATGCCCGAATTGCTTAAGGGAACCACCGAGAAGGTGAAGTTGATATGTGATCGCTTGAAAGCGGCTTCAGATCGGTAGAAGTCCTGTGCCGACTTAAAAAAGAAGGAGGTAGAATACTCCGTGGGGGATAAAGTGTTTTTGAAGGTCTCACCTTGGAAAAAGGTGATGAGGTTTGGGAGGAAAGGCAAGTTGAGCCCAAGGTACATAAGGCCTTATGAGATAGTTGAGAGAATTGGTCCGGTTGCATATAGATTGAGACTCCCAGTTGAACTAGAGAAGATCCATGATGTATTTCATGTGTCGATGCTTAGGAGGTATAGATCGGATCCGTCCCATGTTATGCCAGTGGAAGAAATAGAGTTAAATTCGGACTTGTCTTACAACGAGGAACCAGTTGAGATACTTGCTTCAAATAGCAAGGTACTGCGTGGCAAGACTATAGAGTTGGTCAAAGTATTGTGGAGACATAGAGGTGTGGAGGAGGCCACGTGGGAGAGGAAAGCTGACATGCTTGAGCAGTTTCCGTATTTGTTTCCATCAGGTAATTTCGAGGACGAAATTCCTTAAGTAGGGGAGAGTTGTAACACCCGAGTTCGGGGGTCGGGTGAAAATAATAATTTAAAAATAGTTCGGGTTTCGGTTCTTAATTTTTAAGTAATAAAATAATGGTTTGGGGCTCGGGTTTTAAGACAAATAAAATTTAGTTGGACCATTTTCAAAACAAGCCCAAATTTGCCATGGTGTCATCCATTGTAGTTCCCTTAATTCATTAAGGGCATTTGGGTCTTTAGCCTTTTAATTTCAAATAAACCTAAAATAATACTTTTGAGTCATCTTCTTCCCCTCACCACTATCCACCCCAACGTCAAAACCCCTCTCCCCTTTGGAGGACTATTCCATTCCATAACTCACCCATTCTTGAAGGTTTTTCAAAGGTAAGGTCGTTTTTGACTTGCTCCCATCATCCTCTACGAGTACATATCTTTATTTTCTGTAAAACTCATGATTTTTGTGATTTTGGGTGTTTTGAGGCTTTGATTAAAAATGTTATTTTTAACATCTTTAACTTAGGCTTTCGATCTATTAATGATATATGGGTTGTTTTCAATCTAAAGGGTCCAATGGGTATGATTTTTATGAAGTTTTGGGGTGTTTCCTGGAATGGGGTTTTGGGGAGGTTTTTGGGATGTTTTAAGTTGAGTTTTGGGGGTGTTTTAGGTGGAATCTTGAGGGCTGATGGTTAGGGTATATGTAAGTATTGTTTTGAAGGCTTTAGGGAGTAATTTGAGGGTTGAAATCAATGGTTTTGAGGTGTGCTTAAGGGCTGCTCGGGATTATGGATTTTGGGTTTGCTTTCAATGGAAAATTTGATATCTTGTGCTTGTTATGTATTCCGGGTTGACTATCGTGGAGTATGGACTGATATGGGATTGTTTAAATTGTGTTGGAATGTTTAGAAGCAAGAATTTTGGTTGGTGAAGCTTCGGGGACAAATCCTGGGATTTCGGAGTCTTGAGCTAGGTCATCGATCTTCTCTTGGGTAGCAACGGTGAGTAGAATTGTTGATTTATGCATTGTGCTCGATAAGGATTCTTTTGGGGTTTGGGTGGGACCTTGAGGGGTCACCTAAACCCGTGTGTAAGCCTCTCTACTCCCATGTTGTTGCGATATGTTGAATGCTTATATGTTGTGATCATTAAGTGCATTTTAAGTTGTTAATGTGTAGTCGAGTTGAGTTCGTGCCTCACGTGATGGTGGTCTAAACTACGGAGATGTGTAGTCCCACCGGTAGTGACTAGTAGGGTAGTACTTTGATGTGTAGTCCCATTGGAAATCCACTAGTCGAAACGGTGATGTGTAGTCCCACCGTACGTGTATGTTGGTTGTGCTTGTGCAAACCATGTGTTGTGTTAAGATAGACCTTTCGTGCATCCATTGCTTTTCTTGCATATTAAACGTGTTTTGAAAAACTGCATGTTGTGAATTGTAGAGCCTCTCTCACTAAGCTAGTTGGCTTATGCTCTCTTTGTTTCCAACGTGCAGATCGTTAGAGTTCGGGAGGCAAGCGGGCGAGGGAGGAGCTTTTGGAGTTCTCAAGCTAGTTCAAGTATGGTTTGCATTTTGTAATAATGCCTAGACAATGAGGTATAGAGTTTTAGGAGTTGGTGTCAAACTCCTTAGGAGATTGTGTTTGAGCATGTTATACTCGTGGATGTGTTATGCTTTAGTTTCATGGATGGTGATTTATGCTTGCTATGTTACTTATGTGAACTTGCCTAAACATGTATGTTGTTGGCCTATGTATGCCTTATGCTTGACTATCTTGTGTATGGGGCCTTTTGTTTGCTAAGCATGCTCTTTTTGGTGGAATTGCATGAGGTCTTTGATTTGTATGACCCTTGATAGATTCAATGCCTTGGAAGCTAAATCTCAGTGTAGTTTTGATGTATGTATGTTTGTATGTGTGTGGGAGAGTCAAAAAGGGCATCTAGAGTCGTGTTTGAGGTCACCAAGTTGGAAATGGTGGCATTGCAGAGCAGGGCGTATCGGTACGCCTAAGGGCCGTATTGATACGGTCTTGCCTGTAGAGCTCAATTTTGGATGGGCGTATCGATACGCGGGGGCATATCGATACGGTTTTTGGACACTGGAATTCAGTTTGCGATGGGCGTATCGATACATGGGGGCGTATCGATACCCTCTCAACTCACTGGAATTTGGAGAATTGAGGATGAGTAGGGCGTACCGATACGGGGTACACGCGTATCGATACGAGACTACCCTGTTGACCAAGAAGGATTGACCGAGAAGGGCGTATCGATACCCTTATGGGCAGTATCGATACGGTCTACTCGATGTTGACTTTTTGGGTTGACCTGGTCAGGGCGTATCGATACCCCTAGTTAGGGTACCGATACAGTCTGCTCTGTAAGCTTAAAAATGGACTAAGTGTGTATGGTCGGGGTTCGAATGTGATCTTTTTGGATGTTTTCCGTTGTTGTGAATCACTTAGGACTTAATATTCCTCTAGACAAGATTAAAATAAAAAGAAAAAAATAAGGTTGCTAACCGAGGGGGAACCTTAACGGGTTTCACTCGGTTTTCCCCGTGTGGCCCACTCGGACCGGTGATCCGGCCAGACCGGGACGAGGGGGTTACAAGGGCTTTATTGTCATTTGAATGGGAGACCGCTGTTTGGTTCCAAACAAAACAACAAGCAAGAAGCGGTTTCGGCAACTAGTTTGATGAAAAAGTAAAACATACTCGCATTTTGTAAGTTTGTTATTATTATGGTGGAGTTTTTTTTTTAAATAACTTAAAGATGATTATAAGATAATATTTGTTTATATATATTTTTAATTTTTTAATATTGTACATAAATCATGTAGATAAAATAATTTAAACTCGTATTTTTTCGGATGAACATCATTCATTTTTTTTACTGGGACATTTGTTGGGTTCGAAAGGTTTTCTTTTCTCTCTTAAATAAACTTTTTCTCCTTTTAACTTATTTAAGAAAATTATGTTATAACAATAATCATTCATTATAAAGTATAAACAAACATAGTAATGGAAATATATTTAAATTTAAACAAACAAAAAATTAGACAAACTCACACATAATAAAATCTAATTGAAAACAAATTTAAATTCACACAAAAAACTAGACGTTTTAGAGATTTTTTTTCATTTTCAAAATATAATTTTTTTCCTTAGATTTTCAAAAATAAAAACCAGGTTTGGGTAATTGAAATAAAAAAATAATTTTAGAAATAAAAACGTGTTTGATGTATATTTTTAAAACAGAAACGAATAAATAATTACTCAATAATTAAATTACAATATAATTATTAAAAATATATTATTATAACTATAAGAAATAAAATATGATTAAACAAAACAAAATTTTAAAATCAATAAAAAACAAAATAATTTTGATTCTTAATAAAAATATGACATATTCAGACTATCTATTTTGATGTGTTATTTGGGTTTATACTAAATGCCAAAACAATTCAATTCATGCATCCCTTGATTTTATGTTTTTACCATAATATGTTAACAACTAATTGTGAAGCAACACTTTTGTTTTGGTTTAGTTGTTTTGTTAGGAAATTTTTAGGGTTTTATAAGGTTTTTGTGTGTCGAATGGAGGAGTTTTTTGTTGTTGTATTTCTAAGGTAAGTTCAGTGGTGCTTGGACTGGCAAACACGATAATGATAGGAAGATAAAGTGAAAAAAATAAGGAGTTAAGGATTAGATTAATAGAATATTAAAATGTCGAGGGTTAATATTTTATAGTCAAAACCCAATAAAAACAAAGTGTAAAAATTAAGAACTAAATTTATTATTTTGTCAATTTTATTAATTGTCATATCATTTGCTCTTAAAATTTTAACAACAAAGGACAAGTTTATTAGTTATTTTAAGTTATGTGACTCTTTTGTAATTTTTTCATAGTTGAGGGGCTTAACTAAAAATATCTTATAATTAAAGGACTATTTATGTATTTTATCCAAAAAATATTTTTACAATAGTTTGAAACAATGCTAAAACAAAATAGTTATATATCATTAACATATAAAATATGCTTTTTAAAGGACTTGATCTCGTATCACTTGAGCATTGTTTCTAAATTTTCAAAACAATTTTAATAAAAATATTGAAAACAACTTTTTTATGTTTTCATATTTTTACTCATTTTTTTATTTTCTAAAATTCATTTTATGATTTTATAACAATGATTTTTATTTTCTAAGAAAATAAAAATCGTCTATATTCTCTAAAATCAAGCGGATTCTAAAATTTCGGTCTTGAGATTTTATTTTAGTGTCTCAAGACGAATCGACAAATTAGGCCCCTAATAATAAATATTGGAAAAAAATAATTTTAAACTGTAGGCCCCTAATTCCAAATACTGAAAAAATAAATTTTAAGAGTAGACACCCCAATAACAAATATTGAAAGTAATTAAATTTTAAGAATAAACCTATAATAAAATAATGTTGCAGTCTGTTATGTATAATTTTTCTCTCCTAATCAGTATGCTACATGCGATTTTCTTAATTTCCTAGTCAATATATCATTAATTTTTTAACGACAAATACTAAAATAGAAACAAACCATAAGATTACGTATTATTTTACTAAAAAATTATTTGAAATAGCAAAACAATAACAACGTAGATGAGAACTAAATATGTATTTTTCCTAAGATTAATGACGGGATTTGACCAAACTATAATTTTTATAATTAATTTCTCTTTTAAATTAAAAAATTCTTCCCTGCCACCTTGACTAAAACCTGAGCAGCTCTGTTTACAAGTGTTTGCTTGTGGCAGCTCCAGACCGATTGCAACTAATTACCTAATAGCTTCAATAAATTCTAGGATATACTACAATAGAGGTCATTTAATTATGAGTAAAGTTATATTTAGATCACTTAATTATTAAAAGTTATATTTATGTCATTCTATTAATATTATAGTTACATTTGAGTCAGTTGACTCTTAAATGTTGTCGTTTAATTGCATATAATGATAGTTTTTGTCATCTAAACTTTTATATTCTATCAATTTAGTCCAGATTTAAAATAATTCTAATAAATTTAACCTTCATATTTAAAAAATATTAATTTAGTCATTTTTTCTTCCAAACCACTTGTATACTCTCGTTAACATTAGAGTACTTCATTTGAAATCATTAATAATCCAATACAAAAATTTATAAATGTAAAGATATTTATAATTACTTTTTATTATTAGATCTGTAATTAATATCTACATTAAAATTAAACTCATTAAAATCTATGTAAAATTATTTATGAAAACCTTCTGGTTTTAGTTACTGCTGTCACGTAATTTTCTACAAAAGTTCAAGTTTTAGTTATTGTTACCATGTAAGTTATTGAATTTTTTTATTATAAAACAATTTTATTAAGTTATCTGCAAGTATATTTTATAATAAAAAATATTCATACAGAAGTTATTGTAAAAATTATACTTTTAATGAAAATACACAGACCATGTTTAGTAAACAACAGTTTGAGCTAAAATTAAAGGTTTGATCGATCAAATATGCTAATTTAAAATTTTGATGAATAGCAGATTGGAATAGCGAATTAGGGTGAAACCTCTAATTTTGAAAAAACTACTAATTGAAGCTTTTTAAAATTAGAAATTTTGACACAAGAGTTATAAATATCCATGTACCCTTAACAATTATAAAAATAATTATGAATAACATAAATTTAACATTTTCTATTTTAATTCTTCACGCTCATGTATTTACATTGTGACATTTGTAAACTAATATTTTTTTCTTTTAATTCTCACACATTTATATTTGCATTTAAATTTAATAATTAATTAAATTATATTAAAAATAATTATATAAATAATAAATTAGCATATAGATCATTCAAATATACTTAGTAATGTTATATTAAAAAAATTAATTTTTATAATCTAATTAATATTAATAGATACACAATATTGATAACTCATAAATTATTCAAACAAGTATCGAATATAATGATGTCCTTATATGTTATTAATACAATCCGCTAGTCAAATCAGCTAATGCAATCAGCTATCGGCTAATATAATCTGCTATCAACTATCCACTAATTGTCAAACAGGGCCACAGACTTGCAGAGAACTTAAAAAATGTGTTTTATAATAAAAATGATTAATTTAATATAATTTTTTAAATATAAGAGTTAAATTTATTGAATTATTTTAAATTTAGACTAAATTGATTAAATATAAGAACTTCAATGACAAAAACTGTCGTTATACTCAATTAAATAACAACATTTACCGGTTGAGTGACTAAATATAAATTTAACTATAATTGAGTGGCTTAGTTGTAGTTTACACTAAATTTTAAAGTATGCAATCATCTCAAGGCTGAAGCTTTGGGGTGTTTTGAGAGAAGAAAAAGAACAATGGCGGATCGTTTCTTCCCGAACGTAATGCCGGACTTCGTAGCCGAAACAACACAACACGAAGAAGAAATGGGAGATACCCGTACCCTGATCGAACTCCTATCCATGCCCTACTCCTCTCTCTCTCAACATTTCAAACGCACCGCTTTGGACCTCAAACAGACCGTTGCTCTCTCTCCCTTTCTTTCTCCTCTTTTCTCTTGCTTCAACCTCACCAAATGGTTGCGTTATTGACGCAGATAACACTGGAAACGTGGGGGGTGACCGCGCAAAAACTCTCCAATTTTACTCTCTATTGTGGCACTCTCGGTACAGCTTTCTTGCTCTTCAAATCCTATCGACTTACCGACAACGCCGACGACCTCGCCCTCTGCTTAGCCATGGTTGATGCTTGCAACTCCGCTTCCATATCTTCTCGGTACACCCATCACTTTCTTCCTTTGTTTGTTTTTAATTAAATTGGGTCATTTCAGTTCATTCATCAAATCAATTTTGCTTTTTTGCTTCAATACTTAAATTGGGTCATAATCATATCCAGTTTATAGATATATAAATGTAAAAAAAATAGGGATGTAACCTTTTTATGTGGTCGAGCGGGTGTTTGTGCTCTTGGTGCTGTAGCCGCAAGGTATGCTGAAAATCAAGAGTTGGTTAATCACTACATAACCCAGTTTAGAGAGGTACTCTGCTGATGATTTTTCAACCTTATGGCTGCTTATTTTTATTTTTGTATTTGAATTGTAATTTATATGATTAAATGAAACAGATTAAGCTCTCAAGGAATCTCCCTGATGAGTTGTTGTATGGAAGGGCTGGGTATTTATGGGCTTGCTTGTTCTTAAACAAACACCTCGGTGAAGGGACTATCCCTTCTACAACTAAAGTAAGTTTATATGTTAGTGATATATAGGAGGGTGGATCAGAAGTGAAATTTCGGGTTTTTGTTGTGCAGCGTGCAGTTGTTGATGAAATTATCAAGAATGGAAGGGACTTGGGGAAGAAAGGAGGAGGGAGTCCTTTGATGTTTGAGTGGTATGGAGAAAAGTATTGGGGTGCTGCGCATGGAATGGCAGGTATTATGCATGTGTTAATGGACATGGAGTTGGAACCCGATGAGTCTGAGGATGTGAAAAGCACTCTTAGATACATGATTATGAATCGGTTCCCGAGTGGGAACTACCCTGCAAGTGAACAAGATAGAAAGCGGGATGTTCTTGTCCATTGGTGCCATGGAGCCCCTGGGATCGCCCTCACTCTTGTCAAGGCCGCTGAGGTACGATTAAAATTTATCAAGTTTAGTTCAAAGCTGTTGTGAAAACTATATTTGAATGAATTCAGAGTATTTTGATGTTCCCCAAGGGACAAATCAGTAGATTATTGCGGTGTTTGATAGTGAAAGTACTCCTACAATGAGGTTTATGTATTTGCAAAAGCATGTACTTAATTCAGGTTTTTTATTTATATTGTTGTAGCAACTAGAGAGGAAATAAGGCATAGCTTCGTAGAATTGGTAGAGTTACTTCCATTAGTAACTATTTTAATGGATTCACCAGACTTGGTATTGCTTGAATGGAATTCCAATACTTTAATTTCAATACATACTAATTCATTCTTTTAGGATTTGCTCCTAAAAGAATTAAAATTAGCAAAACACAACAATTTGTGTACTGTGAAAGAATTAGAATTTATTAGAAATTCTGTTTTCTTTAGGTATTTGGAGATGATGAATTTCTGGAGGCAGCTGTGGATGCAGCAGAGGTAGTGTGGAACCGTGGGTTGCTGAAGCGAGTAGGAATTTGCCATGGCATAAGTGGGAATGCTTATGTTTTCCTCTCACTTTACCGAAAAACAGGCCATGTAAAGTTCTTATATAGGGCAAAAGCATTTGCATGCTTTCTGCTTGATCAAGCTCAAAAGCTTATATCCAAGGGAGAGATGGACGGAGGAGACAGACCCTATTCCCTGTTTGAAGGGATTGGGGGTATGGCATACCTTTTTTTAGACATGATTGAGCCCTTAGACTCCAGATTCCCGGCATATGAGCTCTAATTTGTAAACTAGTACGGTAATCATTAGGTATTGCTTGTCTACTTTGCTGGAATACATATGCCCTTGGGAAGCACTTGCACTGAACTATTTGCAATTATGAGATGGGTTGAAGCATCTATTAAGTTTTGGTTTATTTGGCAACAAACCTGAGGCTTCAAATGTTTATACTACATTTGTTAAACTGAGACCAGAGATTCTTCAAATTAAATGCATATGATATGATCCTGGTTGTGCAATTTGGTTGTTAAGAATGCAGGAAATGGAAGGAAGACAGGGAACAGAGTGAAAAAGCCACAGGAGCACCAGATATACGAATTTATCATTGTAACAACTAAGAACATGCCGGAGAAACATATTTCTTCAAATGTTAAACAAGATGACACAGATACTTAAATGAGCAAACGAAGCCTTTGATCAACAGGTATCACACCATAGGTAATTAAATGAGCAAACGACCGAAGTTTCTAACCTGCCTGTGAAGTGTTGTGTGATTTATCAGCAATAGATCATGTTTAGCTTGAGA
Organism: Hibiscus tridactylites; assembly: GCA_958450335.1. NCBI lineage: Eukaryota > Viridiplantae > Streptophyta > Magnoliopsida > Malvales > Malvaceae > Hibiscus > Hibiscus tridactylites. Next base: position 62,036,925 of record OY288275.1, read on the forward strand.
CATGAATAAAAAGGTGGTTAACTCATCAAACATCAAACATAGAAGTTTCCAAATATTTCCAATACGGAAGCCTAGGGTAGATTTGACAGAATAACTCAACTTGCTTATGCTTACAGAAAAATGAATTTTCAGAGTGCGCCAATATTGGTAAACCAAAATTTAAAAAGTGGCCAAAACAACCAAGGCCTTAACAGAGAGAAGAGAGAGAAAATGCTCTACAGGTGCACGTTAGCAAGCCTAACGGCCTAGGGTTTTTTCTTGTCTTCTTCGCGGGTTCTGCGTCTTTTTGGTGCGATTTTCTTCGTTGATCCTGCGTGTTCTTCTTCTTACTTGGATTCTGCTTTATTGCATGTCTTTGGTGGATTGGAAAAGCTTACTTTTCGGGGGGAAATGATGAACAAACTTTGGAATTTTTCTCCCCCGGGATTGAAGAGGGCTCTGTCCTGATTGATCCTCCGACGGAGATCTTTGAGGACGGCGTTTCAAATTGAAAATACGCTCTGGTTGGGCAATTCATCGGTGCTGCTCCGAACTTTGTGGCGCTCAAGAAGATTGTTGCTAACCTCTGGGGAAAATCACTCTTGAAGGTGAGTTTAGCTGGATCGAACCTTTCTGTCTTTACTTTTGCTAGTGTTTGTTGAGTGTGTAAAAGTTTTATTATTTACCCCCTATTTAACCCATATTTTTGCTGCATTCAAGCATAATTCATCGCATTTAGGTTAGTTTACAGTTAGACATCACAAATATATTAAAAGGCACAGTTTCTACTGAAATTGGTTCTTTTGCAGGTTGCTGCTGTAGCAGATGGAGAGGCAGGCGCTGGGCAGTGAAGCAAAAGAGCTGGAACTGGACGAGCAGTCAAGGAGGACGATGCTGCCATGGTTGCCGCCGTGACAGCAGAGGACGACGGCAGTTTTGAGGAGAAGAAGCAAAGTGGACCTCGACAGATAGAGAAAATTAAACCCGTCTGTCGTGGAATATCACTATATTTTTCCAAGCCCTAGATCAGAATAAAGGCCAAACCCAAAGTTCAAGGAGAGAAAATCCCAAGCAAGAAAGAGGACGAGTTAAAGCTATATTCTCTGAAGATTTAGTCTTTATTAGAGTTGTACTTTAATTTAAACTTGTATTCTTGCTATATTAGAAAACTTGGACCCAAAGCCTATATAAAGGCATGTAATTCGACCTAGGAGGGAACATAACCAATCTCTAGCCTTCTTCCCAAAACCCTAGCCGTTTTTATCCTCTCATCATGTTCTAAATTCCCCTTAGGGCCACGGGTTGTTTTGTAAAGTAGTTGCAAGAGTTGCTTTTGTTTTAGGAATTTTTAGTTCAATAAAATAAACTTCAAGTTCTGTTATTCTGGTTATTAACATCTTGCAAGAGTATCGAGAGATCATTGGGAGGTTATCTATTTACTTAATATCGAGAGAGTTAAGTATACGAAAGTAATAAGTGCGAGTTCTCTAGTTTATAGTTGAACTATCTCGGACCTAGGGATAGGACGAGGTTAAGTGGCTAAAGAAGAATTCAACAACATCGGTGTTCATCCTTCGATTCACGCTGGGAGGTATCATCAAAGACGTGTTCATCGACAAACTTGGACCTAGGGATAGGCCAAGGCACAACATGGATTCTTGCCAAACTTGAAGTACAGAGTTGTGTGTTCGCTGCCGCGACAAGCAACAGACTGCCGCCGCGACAGGTGCTGCCGCGACGGGGACGACGACAGAGCTGAATTTCCTAGACTTAGCAATACCTACACTACTGAGCAATTCAATACCATCCCATTCTCTCTATCTTGATTACTTTACTTTTATTTTCCAACATTCTTTATTATTCTCGTGACAACATATTAAACTATTCTTTTTACTCTCGTGCAGTAATTCATGGTGAAGCTATTAGCCAGTCCTTGTGGAGACGATATCTGATACTTCCGTATCACTTTACTACTTGCGTCGTGTACACTTGCACTACAATTGCGATAGACACTTTTATACGCAACAAGTTTTTGGCGCCGTTGCCGGGGACTGGCAACATAACTCTACCTTTTCTTTTACTGCACTTTTCTTTTTATTTTTATTTTTCTGTTTTATTTTGGTTTGTTCAACTTTTGCTTTTCATAAGGTTTCTTGTTTATGCGTAGATCGAGACGAGGAGAAGAACCTGAGTATCCATTAGATCCTGAAATCGAACGTTCGTTCAATCTTAGGAACCGACTTCGTCACGTACTAGCCATGAACGAGTATCTTGAAGAATAGTTAGAGACGATGAACAACCAAGGGAACCCCCAGGGTAATAACCCTCCTGTTGGAGATGGAGAGATTATACCTCCTGTCGGCGACCCGCATGCCACTGCCGCACGACGGTCCTGCCGTGACTACATGCTGAATGATCATGTAGAACTAGAAACCACGCTGCCGGATATAGATGTTGACAACTTCGAGCTGAAACCTGTTATGTTTAGCATGATCAACAACGCCGGTTAATTCAATGGTGCTGCTACAGAGGATGCTACAGAGCATCTAAAAACGTTCCAGGAAATCTGTGGTTCGTTTAGACTACCGGGAGTTAATCCGGAGATACTGAGACTTCGGTTATTTCCTCATTCATTGAGGGACAGAGCAAAAACTTGGTGGAATAAACTTACGCCGGGTTCAATTAGAACTTGGGCATATTTGTCTCATTAATTTTTATCTCGTTTTAATCTTTCACATTTATCTGAGCGATTACGTAACGAAATTGCTACTTTTCAACATGAAGATGACGAGCCAATGCACGAGGCCTGAGACAGATTTACCACTCTTCTACGGAACTGCCCAATGCATGGATTCCTCATCTGGAACCAGGTAACTATGTTTTATAATGCTGCCAATTTACAAACTCATATTCAAATTGATTCAGCAGCAAACAGATTACTACTGGACAAAGACCCAAATGAGGCTATGCAAGTATTGAAAAATCTGGCTAAGAATGAGGAGCAGTTTCCGACAGCAAGAAGAGGGGGTAAACGGGTCCTAGCTGTTAAGGATTATGAGGCCGACAGCACGATGAAATCACAGCTGGCATACCTTACTAAGGCAATGAAAAAGGTCCTGAATGATGATTCACATCATGTATTTGCTGTTGAAGAGGTATGTGAGATTTGTGAAGGAAATCATAGTTCGGATGAATGTCCTATACAGTTAGAAGAGGGAAAGTATGTTGGAAACTACAACAAGCAGAATTATAACTCCAACAACTACAATCCCAGCTGGAGAAAGGATCCCAAGTTTTCTTGGAGTAATCCTAATAATGCCCTGAATCCTCAAGCACACAATAATCAGAATCAGGGAGGACCTAGATTGCTAACTCGACAGCAACTGTAGCCGCAGCAGCAGCAGCAACAGCCACCAGCTGCCACAAACAGTATACTGGAACAGACTCTGGCCACGTTTATGTCTCAAATAGGAACTTATATTGAGAACACGAATCAATTTGTCAAGAAGACAGAGACATTAATGGATAAAACAGAGATGCAGATGACAAATCATGAAGCTACTCTGAAATCATTGGAGACACAGATGGGTCAGGTTTCCCAGCATATCAACCCAAGGCAGACTGGCGGATTTCCTAGCAATACTGAAAATGCTAGGCAGCCCACACATGAGCAGTGTAAAGCCATTACTACTAGGAGTGGGAAGAAACTACCAGGGCCAGAGAAAGAAGCTGAAACAGTGAAGAAACCGGCCTTGGACATACCTGCCGAGGAAGCTGCCCCGACAGGTAACAAACAGGCTGCTGCCGATGAGCCTGTCACGACAACAGAAGGGACAAATGAGAAAGATGATGAACCCAAACCTCTTCAGATTCGTATGCAGTGGGAAGGATGTATTGCTGATTATCGTCCCCTACCTCTTTTTCCTCAACGGTTACAGAAATTGAGGCAAGAATCACAACTTAAAAAGATTCATGATATTTTTAAGCAGATTCATATTAACATTCCGCTGTTAGATGCCGTTAGGGAGATGCCCGGTTATGCCAAATTTCTCAAGGATGCCATGTCGAAGAAATCTAGACTTGGGGAATTTGAAACGGTTAAGATGACAGAAGGATGCATGAGTATTCTGCACAAGCATCCACCCCAGAAAAGAAGGATCCTGGGAGCTTCATCATACCTTGTGTAATCGGAGATAAATATATGGGTAAGACACTTTGTGATCTTGGTGCTAGTATAAATTTAATGCCAATTTTTTTTTTAGAAATTAGGTATTGAAAAAGCTCAACCCACAACAGTAATTCTGCAGCTGGCAGACCGCTCTTACGTTCATCCGGAAGGAAAAATCGAAGATATTCTGGTAAGAGTGGATAAGTTTATTTTTCCTGCTGACTTTCTTGTTTTAGATTGTGAAGCAGATGAAAACGCACCAATCATCCTTGGGCAACCCTTCTTAGCCACGGGAAGATCACTGATTGATGTGGAAAAAGGAGAACTCACCATGAGAGTGAACGATCAAGAAATAAAGTTGAATGTTCTCCAAGCTATGAAGCATGCTGATGCAGAAGAAGAATGCAAAGTTATCACTGAAGTTACCCTTGACCAACCCTGCATCAGGTCGGGCTGTCACGATATCAACATTGGTCACTGCCTCGGTAGCCACTTACAAGACTGTCACGACATCACCGACGACAGCAACTCCTCAGAATCCGATACATCTGATACTGAAGATCAGGAGGAGGTAAACTGGATAGGCAATCGTCCATGTAAGTTATTCGAGCCTTTAAATTATACCTCGGATAACCATGCAATCCAAAAGCCATCAACTGTTGAGCCCCCTGTTTTAGATCTTAAACCCCTGCCAGGGCAGCTAAAATATGCTTTTCTTGGTTTAAATGATACGTTGCCCGTAATCATCTCTTCCAAGTTGATGCAGGAACAGGAACAACAGTTAATAGAGATGCTGCAGCAGCATAAAAAGGCTATTGGATGGACGATAGCTGATATTCAAGGCATTAGTCCGGCATTATGTATGCATAAAATCCTTCTAGAGGATGATCATAAGCCGACTATAGATGCTCAAAGGCGGCTAAACCATGCGATGAAAGAGGTGGTGCGAAAAGAGATAATCAAATGGCTTGATGCTGGAATAATCTACGCCATCTCGGACAACAAATGGGTGAGCCCGGTGCAGTGCGTTCCCAAGAAAGGAGGAATGACCGTGGTGACCAACGAAAACAATGAGCTAATCCCAACCATGACTGTGACCGGTTGGAGGGTTTGTATGGACTATCGAAAGCTTAACAAAGCTACCCGAAAGGACCACTTTCCTTTACCCTTTATTGATCAAATGCTTGATAGACTAGTGGGTAAACCTTATTATTGTTTTCTTGATGGTTATTTAGGTTACAATCAAATAGCTATCGCACCGGAAGATCAAGAAAAGACGACATTCACATGCCCCTACGGAACATATGCTTTTAGGAGAATGCCATTTGGACTATGCAATGCACCAGCCACCTTCCAAAGGTGCATGATGGCCATATTCTCAGATATGGTGGAGGACTTTCTAGAGATTTTTATGGATGACTTTTCAGTCTTTGGAGACAACTTTGAAAGCTGCCTAGGCAACCTACAAAAGGTACTCGAAAGATGTGAAAAAGCAAACTTAGTGTTAAACTGGGAAAAATGTCACTTCATGGTGGATGAATGGATAGTCCTTGGCCATAAGATTAGCTGCCGTGGCATAGAAGTCGACAGAGCCAAGATAGAAGTGATCGAAAAGCTATCGCCGCCCACCACAGTCAAGGGAATCAGAAGTTTCTTAGGACATGCTGGTTTTTATCGAAGGTTCATTGCGAATTTTTCAAAAATCACCAAGCCCTTATGCCATCTTCTGGAGCAGAACCGACCCTTCGACTTTAACGAAGAATGTACTGAAGCATTCAAGGTTCTGAAGGAAAAGCTGGTAACAACCTCAATAGTACAGCCACCAGACTGGACACAACCATTTGAGATCATGTGTGATGCTAGTGACTATGCTGTCGGGGCAGCACTTGGGCAGCGGAGAGACAAATTATTTCATGTCATATACTATGCCAGCAAAACACTGAACGACGCCCAAGTGAACTACACCACCACAGAAAAGGAGTTATTAGCTGTGGTACTCTCCATTGACAAGTTTCGTTCTTATATACTTGGAACGAAGGTCATAGTGCACACTAACCACTCTGCATTGAAGTATTTGTTCGCGAAAAAGGATGCAAAGCCTCGATTGATACGTTGGATCCTGCTATTGCAAGAATTCGACCTTGAAATCAAGGACAAAAGGGGACAGAAAATCAAGTGGCAGATCACTTGTCAAGGTTGGAGAAGGGACAGAGTCTACCGACAGATGAGACAAACATATTGGAGACCTTCCCAGATGAGCAGCTCTTTGCTACCGCAGTCACTGCCGCGACAGCCATGGCGGCAGGCAAGTCTTCTGAACTCCCCTGGTATGCTGATTTCGTTAATTTCTTAGTTAGCGGAATAATTCCTCTTGACCTTAATTATCAACCCAAGAAGAGGTTCCAAAATGATGTTAAACATTATTATTGGGACGAACCTCTTCTTTTCAAAATCTGTGCAGATCAGGTTATAAGAAGATGCGTACCATAGGATGAACAAGAAGACATTGTTGCGTGTAAAATAGTCTATCGCAATGGTAGTGCAAGTGTACACGTCGCAAGTAATAAAGTGATACTAGAGTATCGGATATCGTCTCCACAGGGACTGGGCTAACCCTTTCCTTCGCTATCTGCACAAAGGGAAAAGAATAGATTAAGATATTGTCACAAAAATAATAAAGAATACTGGAAAATAAAAGTAGAGAAATCAAGATAGAGAGAATGGGCTGGTATTGAATTGCTCAGTAGTGCAGGTACTGCAAATGCTTAGGAACTCCAGTTCTGTCGTCATGCCCGTCGCGGCAGCACCTGTCGCGGCGGCTGTCCGTTGGCTGTCGCGGCAGCAAACACACCAACTCCGTACTTCAAGTTTGGCAAGAATCCCAGATCTGCCTTGGCCTATCCCTAGGTCCAAGTCTGTCGATGATCACGTCTTGATGATACCTCCCGGCGTGAATCGAAGGATGAACACCGATGTGTATGAATTCTTCCTTAGCCACTTAACCTTGCCCTATCCCAAGGCACAAGATAGTTCAACTATAAACTAGAGAACTTGCTCTTATTTCTTTCGTATACTTAACTCTCCCGATGCTAAGTAAATGGATAACCTCACAATGCTCTCCCGATGCTCTTGCAAGATATTAAAAACCAAAATAAGAGAATTTGAAGTTTATTTTATTGAACTTGGAAAATCCTAAAACAAAACAACCCTTGCAACTACTTTACAAATCAACCCGTGGCCCTAGGGGGAATTTAGAACATGTTGGTGACGGGTAAACGGCAGATGGGTTTAGGTTATCGGTTATGGGGTAGAATGAGGGATTATCTCTCCTAGGTTAAAATCTATGCCCTTATATAAGCTTTGGGCTCAAGTATTCTAAGGTAACAAGGATTACAACTTTAATTAAAAGTAAGATTCTAATAAAGACTTAATCTCTAAGTATCCTACTTTGCAGCCGCCATCCTTGTTTCTAGGGAATTCCTCTCCTTGAGCTTTGGCTTGACTATCTTTTGATCCGGGGCTTGGAAAAATATTTGGCTTTCACACGACAGACGAGCAAATTTTTCTCTATCTATCGAGGTCCATTTTACTTTTCCTCTTCATAAAGCTGCTGTCACCTTGCTGTCACGACAGGTCCATGGTAGCTTCGTCCTCGTCGTCTGCTTGTCCAGTTCAGCTCTCCAGCTTCTCTGCCCTGCACCTGCCTTCTTCGTCTTCGATGGCAGTATCCTGCAAAATCAGCCATTTTTAGTAGAATCCGTGCCTTTAATCCATTTGTGATGTTTTGCTGAAAACTAACCTAAATGCAATGCAATGATGCTTGAATGCAGCAGAAATATGGGTTAAAAAGGGTGTAAATAATAAAACTTTACACACTCAACACACCCCCAAACTCAAGTTTTTGCTTGCCCTCAAGCAATTAAAACCTAAAAGAAAAATAAAAAAAATTGTGTTGGCCTTCAAACAGTGAACTGTCCCTTACCCGTCGCTCATTCTCTATGGCGGCAGCAACCTGTCGGAAAGGTTAGGATTTGTCCGGAATCTCCCTATAGCTCTCGTGTAGTGTGTGCATGCTTGTGAACAGTTATATGCTAAGACTCTCTTAGTTTCACTAGAATATTCAACCTTTTAACTCGAATTTTTATGCCAAAGTTTATTTTCTTGAAGACACGTTTTCATGCTTCTTTTTCTTTCATTTTCAAGCTAAATTTTTCTAGAGCCAGTTTTGGGCACCTCTAGTTAGCTTCCTAGAGCCGGTTTCGGGCACCTCTAGGTTTTTGATTTTCTTTTGCTAAACTTCTTTCCTAGAGCCAGTGTTAGGCACCTCTAGGGGCTATTCAAGTTCTAATCTTCCTATTCTAGTTTGGCTAAAAGAAATCTAAGCAATATAACAGTCACAATGGTGTTTTAAGTTTTCAGAACTATAGAAAGGCTCTAAACTTCTCCTTAACCTGTCCTAAAGATGCTGCCACGACAGAGCTGTCATGACAGGTAAGTTAACTTCACAGTTTTTAAGCCAACAGTTATATATATATATTTTTAAGAGAACTTAAATAAATAAAAGACACAACAATTAATAAAAAGATGTACTTAAGACTCCATTAATGATGGAGGGTTGCCACCCCCAAACTCGAGGGTTGCATTGCCCTCAATGCAAAATGACATGAAAACAAAAATATGAAAAAAAGTACATCACAAAAGATAAAAGCAGGCAGCAATAAGAGGAAAATAAAAACTTAAATTTTTAGTCGCTGTCCTCGCTGCTGCTGCTGACACGGATCTGACGGCGGCGTCTGGGCTGTGGAGGAGGCTGGGCAGGTTCAGGGGCAGGTGCAGGGGCAGGTTGCTCCACGAGCTGGACGTCGGAACTGCTGCCACTGTCCCAAGAGCTGCTGGTGGTGGTGCTAGCCTTGGGCAACCGTTTCTTGTCTGCCACGTGTTTTATCCTCTTGACCGGCGTAAATTCTCGCTCCAAATTCCTCCTGATCAGAGGGCTGGCATCGGAGGCAGGTCTCTTTGTTCCTCTGGCAGAGGTGTCTGCCGGTGGACTGCCTGCTGCTGTCGGGGCAGGTGATGTGGTGGAGGCAGTCGAGTGGGAATGTGGGGAGGCAGGTGATGTGGGTGTGTGGACAGGGGTGTGGACAGGAGTGGGGATATGGAAATAATGGGCAGGAAAAGTAGGGAATTGAACATCGGGAAAATTTAAAGTTTGGGTAATGAAGTTTACCGTCGAGTTAGCAAAGTCCCGAATGAAGGTCATCATTCCCATTTGTTTCTTCTCTACCCGTTGTAGCGCAGTAAGGATGAGGGCGGACTGGTCTGTCGGAGCGGTGGCGGCAGCAGGTTCAGGGGCAAGCTCCTCTGATGATTCTTCTAGGGAGCCGGCTGGATTGAAAGACGAGATAGGCGTAGCCACTAACAGCTCCATGAGGCTGTTGATGTTGTTGTTTGTCCAGGCTCTGCCCTTGATGAGTTTGTCGGAGGGCTCCTCGGGGACAGCAGCACATCGGCATAGGGAGGTAATTGTGAACGGCAGGCAGAGGCGGGAGTCAGAGTGGAAGGTGCAGTCCAGGATGCTGTCCCTCATATAGCGGCCTACATTAATAGGCCTGTCGTGCATGATGGAATGAATGAGGGCGAGCCGCTGCCGGTTGACTGTCGTGTGGTGGGAAGAAGGCATGATGCGCTTTTTGATAAAAGCGTTCCAGAGTTTAGCTTCAGGGAGGAGCTGCCCCCTGTTGACGGAGTGGGGGTTCTTTTTGCTGGTTGTCCATGATGTTCCCTCCTCTGTCAGCTCCACCATGACAGCATCATAAGCGGCAACATCGAGGGTGTCGAGAAATTTCTGGTGGGCATCATCATCGGGGCCAAAGTAGAGGCCAAACATGTGGTTGATGCTATCTGCAGTGAAGGGCACCTTTACACCTCGAACGGTGACAGACGTCGCCGTTTTGCTGTCGACAGCAGCATAGAACTCCCGGACTAATGTGTCGTTTAATTCCGCCGGTTGTTCAGCGAAGTGTTCCCATAGCAAATTCCGGATTGCTCTAGCAATGAATGGCCGGAGTCCCATGTTGGGTGCCTTTCGGATGTACACGAAACCACGTTCCTCCCATAACTCCTTTGTGGCGAAGGGCGTTGCTGCTGCTGAAGAAGAGGCTGAGGCAGCACTACGGCGGGTCTGTCTAGACGACATGTTAGTTGCAAGGGTTGTGAAAACTGAAGAAAGCAAATAAACTAGAGAAGAAAGTAAGGAAGAATAAGCAGAAGTGAGAAAAATGAAAATGAAAACGGGGTTTTATAGCGGTCGAGTTGCTGCCCGTTTAATGCTGTAACGGCAGGCGTGAATAACGGGGCGACGGATGGGATTTAGCGTGTCTGACGCGTCTGACACGCATTTATGCGTCTGTTACGCATCTGCCACACGCTTCTGCGTCTGCCGTGTCAGTCTGTTGACAGCCTGTCATATCTGTCTGCGGCGGCAGCCGAAACGACAGGCTTCCATAAATGGGCTTTGTTGGGCTGATGGATGGGTGGTGGGCTTGGGTCACTTCTCCTTTTCTTCTTGACTCCTTTATTTCCTAAAAACTGAAAATAGAAAAACATTATTCGAATAAAATAAACCTAATTTCCTAATAAATAATAAATAATAAAAATAAATAAAAATAAAATTTAGGTTAAATTAGGGATGCCTTGTGGGGCATCTCCTAAAGTAACCACTTCCTGTATTCCTGGGGCTTCAGTCCCCTGATAATGCTTGAGGCGTCATTTCCTGTACTTCTTGAAGTCCATCCGTACCCTCCATATGGTGATTATTCTCATGTTGGGGGCTCCTTTCTTTCTCTTCCCTTTGTAGTCCATGAAGTCCTCCCTTCTTGGTAATGTTTCTGAGGGCATGAATATATGATTAGAAATAATCAAATTGACATTCGGCCACAAACTTACCTTGTTTTCGTTGAATGTTGTTGTGGTTGAATGTATCCCTTGCTGCCGTGCTCGCTGTTGCGGCAGACAGTTATTTTGACAGTTCTTTATCAGGTTACTTTGCAGGTCAATGGGACATTGGTAAGTGCCATCACTCTTTATATCAAATTCTGTTGACCACTCGTAGATCTCCATCAGTAGAGACTTTGATAATTCTGAGTCCACCGTTGTTGGTTCCTCTAATATCTTCAATGGAATCGGTGAGTTTTCAAAGAATTCAAAAGGTTCGTTTATTACCTGCTCGTATTCCATTTGTGAAGAACTGTCATTGGGTAGCTCTTCTAGGTGGTCGTGCGAGTGCCATGACAGAGATGGATGTGTGCAATCTTGGTCGGGCATAACCGAGGTATTGGGTTGAGAATTTGCCTCTGCTGTGGTTGCTGTTTCAGCATCAGTTGCTGTCGAGGCGGCAGTTGCTGCCAAGGTGGCAGTTTCTGTCGAGGCGGCAATTTCCGCTTTGCCTGGGGTTTCTGCCTCAGAAGTGGTTGCTGCCGTGGCATTCTCTTGAATTTCACTCAGCATTGTCGCGGTGTTGCTCCATTCCGGCTCCTTGATCATTGCCATGGCAAGTTGTTGCTCAGACTCATCATATGTTGGGTAGTCCTTCACATGGGCATCCTCGTCATCTTGCCTCAGGATTTCAGGTTTATCTGTGGCATGAATGAGAACTGGTCTGCTCAAGAGTTCATCCATCTTGGCGATACTTGCGTCCATAGAAACCGACACTTCTTGAGTGAGTGCCATGAAGGCTTGTAGTGTGTCTTCTAAGGATTTTGACTGCTCTTGAGGATGATGACATTGCCAGGACAGGTCGGGTTCTGTAGCAAAACTATTATGGTATAAAGAAATTTGTGGGTTTTGATCGTACCATAAAAAATTTTGCTACTGCGGCATCGACATTTGCTGCCCCTGTTGCTGTCGTGGCAGCATATCTTTACGGTAATTGCAAGAACTTTCCCACATCAACTCTCGAATGGTTTTTCCTGGCATGTTGATGCCCTTGAACCTGTATTTTCACCTGAGTTTTTTTAAATAAAAATAAAAAATAATAAAAAAATAAAAATAAAAGAAAAGTGTAGAAGCTAGGGTAAGAGTGTGTTGCCAGTCCCCGGCAACGACGCCAATAACTTGTTGCGTGTAAAATAGTCTATCGCAATGGTAGTGCAAGTGTACACGTCGCAAGTAATAAAGTGATACTAGAGTATCGGATATCGTCTCCACAGGGACTGGGCTAACCCTTTCCTTCGCTATCTGCACAAGGGGAAAAGAATAGATTAAGATATTGTCACGAAAATAATAAAGAATACTGGAAAATAAAAGTAGAGAAATCAAGATAGAGAGAATGGGCTGGTATTGAATTGCTCAGTAGTGCAGGTATTGCAATGCTTAGGAACTCCAGTTCTGTCGTCATGTCCGTCGCGGCAGCACCTGTCGCGGCGACTGTCCGTTGGCTGTCGCGGCGACTGTCCGTTGGCTGTCGCGGCAGCAAACACACCAACTCCGTACTTCAAGTTTGGCAAGAATCCCAGATCTGCCTTGACCTATCCCTAGGTCCAAGTCTGTCGATGATCACGTCTTGATGATACCTCCCGGCGTGAATCGAAGGATGAACACCGATGTGTATGAATTCTTCCTTAGCCACTTAACCTTGCCCTATCCCTAGGCACAAGATAGTTCAACTATAAACTAGAGAACTTGCTCTTATTTCTTTCGTATACTTAACTCTCCCGATGCTAAGTAAATGGATAACCTCACAATGCTCTCCCGATGCTCTTGCAAGATATTAAAAACCAAAATAAGATAATTTGAAGTTTATTTTATTGAACTTGGAAAATCCTAAAACAAAACAACCCTTGCAACTACTTTACAAATCAACCCGTGGCCCTAGGGGGAATTTAGAACATGTTGGTGACGGGTAAACGGCAGATGGGTTTAGGTTATCGGTTATGGGGTAGAATGAGGGATTATCTCTCCTAGGTTAAAATCTATGCCCTTATATAAGCTTTGGGCTCAAGTATTCTAAGGTAACAAGGATTACAACTTTAATTAAAAGTAAGATTCTAATAAAGACTTAATCTCTAAGTATCCTACTTTGCAGCCGCCATCCTTGTTTCTAGGGAATTCCTCTCCTTGAGCTTTGGCTTGACATATCTTTTGATCCGGGGCTTGGAAAAATATTTGGCTTTCACACGACAGACGAGCAGATTTTTCTCTATCTATCGAGGTCCATTTTACTTTTCCTCTTCATAAAGCTGCTGTCACCTTGCTGTCATGACAGGTCCATGGCAGCTTCGTCCTCGTCGTCTGCTTGTCCAGTTCAGCTCTCCAGCTTCTCTGCCCTGCGCCTGCCTTCTTCGTCTACGATGGCAGTATCTTGCAAAATCAGCCATTTTTAGTAGAATCCGTGCCTTTAATCCATTTGTGATGTTTTGTTGAAAACTAACCTAAATGCAATGCAATGATGCCTTAATGCAGCAGAAATATGGGTTAAAAAGGGTGTAAATAATAGAACTTTTACACACTCAACAGACATACTTCATCACTGCCATGCTTCACAGTATGGAGGACACTTAGGAGGCAACAAAACTGCTGCCAAGGTTCTGCAATTAGGATTTTATTGGCCGTCATTGTATAAAGATGCGCAAATCTTCTACAAGAGCTGTGACAAGTGCCAACGGACAGGAAACATCTCAAGGAGACACGAGATGCCGCTGCAGAACATTCTTGAAGTCGAGATCTTCGATGTTTGGGGGATTGATTTTATGGGACCATTCCCATCTTCATGTGGGAATTTATACATCCTCCTAGCAGTAGATTATGTATCTAAGTGGGTTGAAGCTATCGCCACTCAAAAGAATGATGCCAAGATAGTTCAAAGGTTCTTACACAAAAACATCTTTTCTAGGTTTGGCATCCCTAAGGCGATCATCAGTGATGAAGGGAGACATTTCGACAGTAGGGTTATTGCTGCTGCCTTGAAGAAGTATGGTGTCAAGCATAGGATCGCAACAGCATATCACCCACAGACTAATGGACAAGCAGAAATATTCAACAGGAAAGTCAAGAACATTCTTGAAAAAATGGTTAAGCCAACTAGGAAAGATTGATCTTAACACCTGAATGATGCGTTATGGGCTTATAGGACAGCTTTCAAAACTCCATTGGGAATGTCTCCTTACCGATTGATTTATAGGAAAACATGCCATTTACCTGTCGAGATAGAGCACAGAGCATACTGGGAAATCAAGGCAGTAAACATGGACTTGGAAAAGGCAGGGCAGAAAAGGCTATTGAATCTAAACGAAATTGAAGAAATTCGGACAATGACCTATGACAATGCAAGAATCTACAAGGATAAAACTAAGAAGTGGCATGATAAAAAGTTGCTGCCACGACAGTTCTGCCCAGGGCAGCTTGTATTGCTATTCAACTCTAGATTGAAACTCTTCCCAGGGAAGCTGAAATCTAGATGGTCTGGCCCATTCCAAGTTGTACAGGTTTTTCCCCATGGTGCCATCACGATCAGATCCTTAAAAGACGGACATCAATTTAAAGTCAACAGACAGCGCTTGAAGCATTATCAGGGGACTGAAGCCCCAAGAATGCATGAAGTGGTTACCTTAGGAGATGCCCCACCTAATTTAACCTAATTTTTATTTTTTTAGTTTTATTGTTACTTATTATTTATTAGGAAATAAGATTTATTTTATTTAAACAATGTTTTTGTTTTAATTGTTTTTAGGAAATAAAGGAGATAAAAAGAAAAGGAGAAGTGAGTTCAGCCCACCATCCATCCACCAGCCCAACTTTGGAGCCTGTCGTTACAACTGCCGCGACAGACACGGAAAATGCAGGCTGTCGACACGCTGTCGCGACAGACACAGAAACGTGTAACAGACGCGCAACAGACACGGAAACGCGTGACAGATGCGTCAGACATGCTACCGCGTAACAGCTGGCCATGTTATTCGCGCTTGCCGTTACAGCTCCAACGGGCAACAAATCCTTCTCTATATAAACCTCGTTTCATTTTTCATTTTCACTCACTTCTACTCTTATTACTTGCTTCCTCTAGATTTTATTTGCTTTCATTTTCACAACCCTTGCAACAATGTCTTCCAGAAACACCCGTAGGAATGCTGCCTCCAGCTCCACCCGACAGCAACCACCCCACGCTCATTTCAGATCAGAGATATGTGGGAAGAAAGGGGATTCATTTACACTACAAAGGAGGGAAATCTGGGCCTAAAGCCGTTCATTGCCTGAAAAATTCGAGCTCTATAGTGGCAGATCTTTGCCGAACAACCTGAAGAGATGAATGTCTCTTTAGTGCGTGACTTCTATGCTGCCATCAACAGCAGAACGACGACAACAGTCACCGTACGAGGGAGGGAAGTGCCGTTCGAAGCTGAATATATCAATACCTTGTACGGTTTCTACGTCGGCAGCAACAACGACGGCCACCAACAGTTCCTAAACAACCTTGATCCTGCTGCCTATGATGCTGTCATGGCAGAGCTAACAGATGAGGGAACTCAGTGGAATACCAACCGTAAGAACCCAATGACGGTAAAAAGAACTCAACTCCTACCGGAAGCCAAATTATGGAACAATTTCATAAAAAAGCGCATCATGCCGTCGTCACACAATACCACTGTCAACCAGCCCAGGTTAGCCTTAATTCATTCCATTTTACATGAGAGGCCCATTAACGTGGGCAGCTATATTCGCGAAAGCATACTGGAATGCGCACACCGGCCAACGACACCACTCTATCTGTCGTACCTCATCACAGCCCTCTGCCGCGGCCATGGGGTACCTGAAGTGGCCACTGATATTAGAGTCCAAGGGAAGGGATAGACGAACAAGAACATACTCAGCTTAATGGAGCTGACTGTTGCCACCCCTCTGTCATCATTTGATCCAGCTGCCACGACAGCAGACACGACAGAGCAGCCGAAGACTGAACCTGCTGCCACAGACGCCAGACGATAGAGCAGCCGGAGACTGAACCTCCTAGATTCTTGCTGCTATCCAGAAGATGGAGGAACGACAGCTCGGTCTGATGAGCTTCATCAGGGATTTTACTGCCTCTACGGTACATTTTATCCAAAACTCTTTAAATTTCCCTGATGTCGTATTTCCCACCTTCCCTGCACATTATTTTGCTGTACCAACCCCTGCCCACACCCCAACACCTGCTGCCACACTACGGACACCCTCTGCAGCATCAACACCAACACCTGCCCCGACAGCCACTGGCAGTAACCGTGTTGAGACTTCTGCCCGTGGAACGAAATGCAGAATGCCCTCAGAAGAGCTTGACGCCTTCATTGTCGGGTTCTCTTCTTCCTCCGTTTGGGCCGCAAGCGACAATGAACCCTCTGTTAAGAGGAATCTCTCAAAGGAGTTTACACCGGTAAAAAGGCAGAAAAGAATGACAGATAAAAACAAGATGCAAGGCAGCGGTAGCAGCAGCAGTGACAACAACAGTGGTAAGGACAGCAGCAGCAGCTCAGAAGTCCAGGTTGTGGAGAAACCCCCTCATATCTCCCCAACCAGGATTCAACCACCGAGGGAGGCTAAAACGAAAAATACATCTGCCTCCCCCATCCGCCAGCCAGTTCAGAAAGCTCATGCCCGCCGCCAGATCAGAGTCAGCAACAGCAGTGATGACAACGCTTAAAATTTGAGTTTCTTAACTTATTTTGCTGTTTGCCTATATATTTTGTGATGTACTGTTTTTATCTTTATTTTATTTTGTCATTTGCATTGAGGGCAATGCAACCCTCGAGTTTGGGGGTGGCATCCCTCCATTAATGGAGTCTAATTTAGTTTAAAATTGTGTCTTTTACTTAGTTTAATTTTTGGTAAAAAAATGAAAAAATGAAAATTTTGGCTTAAGTCTGTGAATTGAACTTACCTGTCGTGACAGCTCTGTCGTGGCAGTGCCTTTAGGATAGTTGTAGGAGCAGTTTAGAGCCTTTCTATAGTTCTGAAAACTTAAACACTATTTGTGACTGTTATATTGCTTAGAACTCTTTTAGTCAACTAGAATAGGAAGCTTATCACTTGAATAGCCCCTAGAGGTGCCTAACACTGGCTCTAGGAAAGAAGTTTAGCAAAAGAGACTCAACAGCCCTAGAGGTGCCCAAAACCGGCTCTAGGAAGTTAGCTATAGGTGTCTAAAACTGGCTCTAGTGAAACTTTAGCTTAAAAAAATAAATGAATTCGAGTCAAAACAAAAAAATCAAAGGAGCATAAGAAATGCCTTCAAAAGATAAACTTTGGCATAAAAATTAAAGTTAGAGGCTGAAATATTCTAGTGAAACTAAGAGAGTCTTGGCATATAACTGTTCACATACATGCACACACTGCACGATGACTATAGTGAGACTCCGGACAAATCCTAAGTTATCCGACGAGGTGCTGCCGTCACAGAAAACGAATGGAGGGTAAGGGAAAGTTCAATGTTTTAAGCCAAAACAAAAAATATTTTATTATGTCTGAATTGCTTGAGGGCAAGCAAAAACTTGAGTTTGGGGGTGTGTTGAGTGTGTAAAAGTTCTAATATTTACCCCCTATTTAACCCATATTTCTGCTGCATTCAAGCATAATTCACCGCATTTAGGTTAGTTTACAGTTAGACATCACAAATATATTAAAAGGCACAGTTTCTACTGAAATTGGTTGCTTTTGCAGGTTGCTGCTGTAGCAGATGGAGAGGCAGGCGCTGGGCAGTGAAGCAGAAGAGCTGGAACTGGACGAGCAGTCAAGGAGGACGATGCTGCCATGGTTGCCGCCGTGACAGCAGAGGACGACAACAATTTTGAGGAGAAGAAGCAAAGTGGACCTCGACAGATAGAGAAAATTAAGCCCGTCTGTCGTAGAATATCACTATATTTTTCCAAGCCCTAGATCAGAATAAAGGCCAAGCCCAAAGTTCAAGGAGAGAAAATCCCAAGCAAGAAGAAGGACGAGTTATAGCTATATTCTCTGAAGATTTAGTCTTTATTAGAGTTATACTTTAATTTAAACTTGTATTCTTGCTATATTAGAAAACTTGGACCCAAAGCCTATATAAAGGCATGTAATTCGACCTAGGAGGGGACATAACCAATCTCTAGCCTTCTTCCCAAAACCCTAGCCGTTTTTATCCTCTCATCATGTTCTAAATTCCCCTTAGGGCCACAGGTTGTTTTGTAAAGTAGTTGCAAGGGTTGCTTTTGTTTTAGGAATTTTCAGTTCAATAAAATAAACTTCAAGTTCTCTTATTCTGGTTATTAACATCTTGCAAGAGTATCGAGAGACCATTGCGAGGTTATCTATTTACTTAATATCGAGAGAGTTAAGTATACGAAAGGAATAAGTGCGAGTTCTCTAGTTTATAGTTGAACTATCTCGGACCTAGGGATAGGACGAGGTTAAGTGGCTAAAGAAGAATTCAACAACATCGATGTTCATCCTTCGATTCACGTCGGGAGGTATCATCAAAGACGTGTTCATCGACAGACTTGGACCTAGGGATAGGCTAAGGCACAACAAGGATTCTTGCCAAACTTGAAGTACGGAGTTGTGTGTTCGCTGCCACAACAAGCAACAGACTGCCACCGCGACAGGTGCTGCCGCGACGGGGACGACGACAGAGCTGAATTTCCAAGAAGGGCTTGAGCTATATTGCGAGTGCCCTGGGAGTTCCTATGTACATGGATTCAATCACTACATCTCGGGAAAAGCTCGAGTTTGCAAAAGTTTGTATTGAGGTTGAAGCTAGACGTCTAATACCTCGGGTTATTCCTATTCGAATGCGAGACAAGACCATTGTCCAAGTTTAAGTTAAAGTTCCTTGGATGCCTCACTGTTGTTCATATTGCCACGTCTTTGGCCATACGGATAAAGCATGCACAGCTCCAGGAAAGACTGAGTGGAAAGCTAAGTCTACTGAACCAGCTAGCTCCAGTGCTGGGACAATAGCAGCTGAGATTGAGAATGCTGCTAAACCTGGTCATGTTGGGTTAGTGGGAGATGGGCCTTCGGTTGGGATTGTTACTGATTCTAGTTGTGCTGCTAATCCTGGTTCTGTTGGGTCAGTGGGTGTTGGGCCTTCGACTGGCACTGTTGCTGATCCTGGTGGTGTTGTGAAGGGCCCTGATGTAGTCTGTGATAGTTCCTGTGCAAGCCCTGTGTTGGTTGTTGATGCTGTTGCGACTAATGGTGGTGTGATTGCTAAGGGTTCTGTTGAGGTTAGCGTATCTGATGCTGATCCTGCGGGGCCTGATATGGTGATTGGATCCATCTTAACACCTTTGGTGGAAGGATTAGATGACTTTCCCCCTGCAAAGTCCTGATGCCAGGAAGAGAGGGGCGAAGAAAAAAGGCCCTTCTGCTACTTCGAGGAACATGTTTGATGCTCTGTCTATTGTTGATTCTGATGGATTGGAGGAAGTTCTTAGACCAAGAGCTACAGCTCAAGGTGTTGCCAACTTACTTTTTAAAATGAAAACAAAGAAAGATAAGCTTAAGGCTAAATCTGAAGTGAGTGAAGTATTGGGCAGTGGCCCATCCCCAATTCTCAATGAGTATCGTTTTCTGGAATATTAGGGGTCTAAATAACCCTAAGAAGCAGAGAGTTATGTTGAAGCGCATGGAGGAACTCAATGCTGATATTTTTTGCTTGATAGAAACAAGGGTGAGAGAACCTAGGCTTGGCGATGTCTTTCAAAAGTTCTCTGATAATTGGTCTCTCTTTCACAACTATAGCTCCATACAGTTGGGTAAGATCTGGATCTTTTGCCGCAAGCATCTCAGTTTTAGTTTGGTTCTCTATGGTTCTCAGTCTATCACGATTAAAGGTGAACTTGATGGGAAGCTTATTTTTGTTTCTGCCATTTATGGTAGCAATGATAGTATGGAGCGTCGGGAATTATGGCAACAACTACGTCATATTGAGGACTATGTGGGTGATTCTCCCTGGATTGTTGGAGGAGACTTCAACGTTGTTCTCAGTGCTGAGGAAAGCTCAGACTTTGACAGAGTTGGGCCTCACTCTTCATCTGACATGGTCAATTTTCAAAGCTGCTTAGGGGATGTGGGCTTGCAGGACCATCCGTTTAATGGGCCTATTTTCACTTGGTCGAACAAGCAAGAGGACAATTTTTTGGCCCGAAAATTAGATCGTGTCATTGTCAACTCTCAATGGCATGTGGATTTTTGTGAGTTTGGAGTGGACTTTCTTGCCCCTGGTGTCTCGGATCATAGCCCAGGTCTGGTGAGACTTCATGTAAGAGCTCCTATTAATAGGCCCAAACCGTTTAAATTTTTTAATTTTTGAACCCAGCACCCAGATTTTGCAGAAATTGTTGCCTCGTCTTGGGCTGAGCCTGCCCAAGGTACTCCTTTGCCGATTCTCTTTACTAAACTGAAGCGTCTTAAGCCTTGTCTGAAGGCCCTAAATATGGGGCACTACGCGAATATTTCCAAGCGCGTGGATAAGGCTCGAAAAAGCCTTGAATCTTTGCAGCTCTCTAACCTGATGGGGGAAACTGGTGCCACTGTTTCGGAGGAAAAGCGTTTGCAAAGGGAGCTCTATGCCCTCAAGCAGGCTGAAACTCAATTTTACCAACAAAAAGCCAAGATCGACTGGTTGCAGCAGGGGGATAAAGGGACACGTTTCTTTCATGCTGTTGTTGCTGAGAAACGCAAGAGAAATACTATCTTTTTTGTGTTAGATGATAGTGGCAATAAAATTGAGTCCTTCGAGGGTATGTCTGAGGAATTTCTCCGATTTTTCACAAATCAGATTGGATCTACTGATGCGAGTGTGCGTCACTGTGATGTGGATACCCTGAGGAATTTTCTTAATGTATCTATTTCTCCTAAAGCAATGAACAGAATGAATGCGACCATCACTAGCGATGAGATTAAGAATGCTATCTTCTCTCAGGGGAAAGACAAATCTCCTGGCCCAGACGGATACACGTCGTGGTTTTTTCGAGCTGCTTGGGGCATTGTGGGTGATGATTTTTCTGCTGCAGTGAGACACTTCTTTAGTTCTTCATCCCTACTGCCTGCGTTTAACGCTACTGCCATTACCCTTGTGTTGAGTGGATCGAAAGATCGATATTTACCAAGAGGGGGGTGAATTGGAAATTTGAACGATTGTAGTGGAAATTGGCAAATTAAAATTGAAGAACAAGGAATTTACAGTGGTTCAAGTTCCAAATGAACTCTACATCCACTACCTTAGTCTCACTAAGGATTTGCAATAATTTCACTAAATTGATCTTCCCCTTTTCTAGGACAAGGAGGCAACCCTTTACAATATCAGTTGATTTTTTCTACCCAAAAATCAACCCAACTCTCACTCAATAGAACAAAGGAATTTGTAGGCTAATTAGGTATCTCTCAATACAAATGATAGCCCCGATACAAGCACTCAACCCAATTTTACAAAATATGAATGAAGAACACAAATTGGGATTTTACACAAATTTGGGATTTTTGCTCAAATGCTTGAATTTGATGGTTGGATGTTTGCTTGAAGTTCAATAGTTGTTGCTGATGCTTTTGGATGTCCCTTTTATACCTTCTCATTGATTTCTAGCCGTTTGGGTGGTTGGAGAAGTAAATTGAGCCGTTGGAACCCTCTCTTACCACCATAAATGCACCTCTGCAGCTACGAGTATCGGTACTCGGGAATGGGTATCGATACCTGTCTCAGAAAAGAAAGAGCCGTTGCGTGCAATTAATAGGGTGTATCGATACGCACGTAAGCGTATCGGTACTTGGTATCGAAACGACAAAGGCCGTATCGATACCTTTTTCTGAACTTAGCTCACTGTCAAAACGCGTATCGATACCGGTCAACGGCCTTTTAAAATTTGGTTACCAACCAACTGACACCAATGGTCATATTTTTAAACCGACTTAAATGCTTTAAAAATCTTTAAACCAGTATCGATACTAGTGTTACCGTATCGATACACTCTTTCAAACTCTTAGAAGTTCAACATAGGGGCGTATCGATACGAGGGTTTGCCGTATCGATACGTGTTCCGACAGTAGCCAATTTTGGCAAAAAGGTATCGATACGCCTTCATGGGTATCGATACTTTATGATGATTTTCAATAAATTTGTCTTGGAACACTTAGAAAATATTTTGAGTTTGAGTTTTACAAATCAGTTTTAAAGTGTTGGTGTTTCAAAGCTTGTTAAGAGACTTGTAAAAACAATTTT
Source organism: Hibiscus tridactylites (assembly GCA_958450335.1). Classification (NCBI taxonomy): domain Eukaryota; kingdom Viridiplantae; phylum Streptophyta; class Magnoliopsida; order Malvales; family Malvaceae; genus Hibiscus; species Hibiscus tridactylites. Next base: position 62,059,292 of record OY288275.1, read on the forward strand.
AAGTTTTTCAAATTGATCCTTAAATATCTAGTTATATCAAAATCAAACATAGGTTTTACAATCTCCCCCTTTTTGATATAACAAAACCAAAACTTAAAATTTTGACACTTTTGAATAACCTTTACAAAGTAACTCCCCCTTAATATAAGCTTGGTAACCTTTGAGTTAAAATAAAAATATTTTAAAGATGTGAGCAAGTTTCTTCTCCCCCTTTTTGTTAGATCAAAAATGCATTGAGACAATAAAGTGCATAAGGAAATCAAAGGTATAATAATAATAAGCAACATAATTTTATTCATCATAGCATAAGAAAATCCAAAACGAAAACAAACAAGAAATCAAAGCATAGGTTTTTAATCCTAAAACAAACTTAGTCCTAAAAACAGAAACATAGGTGCATAAAAATAGAAAATCCTAGATGATTATGAATGATATGCAAGAAGAGATGTCTAGGCATTGTCTTCGTCGTCTTCATCATCTTCATCATCATCGACCATAGGCTCATTGCTCCGCATGCTATTACGCCATTCATCATGGAAAGCGGCAACGGAAATATTCAAGGAATTGTGCTCGCTTTCAAGGGATGTAAGGCGATTCTCCATACCCGTCATCCTTGTATCGAAGGTGGTTTCCATGGAGGTTAGACGAGTGTTCATGTCCGTGCGTAGCCCGGTAAATTGCTCATTGAGATAGGTCATGAGAGCATCCAAATTGGGCTGTGGGACTTGAGGAGCCGGAGGAGCTTGTGGTTGTTCCAATGCGGCTGCGGCCTCGGGTGGAAGCTCGGAAAGACGTAACCAACTTCCATTGAAGTAATGGAACTTTCCCCGAGCAAGGGATCGCTCATCAATAGGATCGGTAAGAGGAGATGCAAGATCAAATGAGCAATCAATATCCTTTTTCACAAAATAGTAACTTAAAGCCGTACCGTAAATAAAAGATGTGATGAGAGAGGTTTGGCGATTTTGAACATGATAGGCGATCTCATCGAACATGATTCGAGCTAGGTTTGGGCGCTTTCGTTGACGGAAACAACGGATCCAAAAATCATCCACTTGACGGATGGTAGAGTATTTGCCACCGGAGGGACGTAACCACCAAGACACCATCAAATGTAGGATTCGATCGTGAGCATTGAGGACGGTTACGGAACCACCGAGAACATGGCCCAAGGCATTCTCATCATTTAAGCCTACATCCTCTAACTTAAAAACCTCACAAATCCCTTTGACATCGAGAATGATTTGCTTCCCCATGAGATAAGAGCGGATGGCAACAACTTCCCCATTGCGAGAAATAATTTTGGCATTAGAATAGAAAATTAAAACCAAAAGACGATAGTAAATACCGGGGATAGAAAGAAACTCCATTAAATTCCAAGTGCGAAGCAACGGAAGATATTCAAACTTGAAGCGCTCGGAGTCGAGAAAAGGAATGGAGACGACCCTTTCCGCACGAATTTTGTAGTTCTCAAATTGGCGAAAATAGGGAAGACCCGCGGAAGTTTCAAAGGATTTGTTATAAATTGTAGCATAATTCGGGCGTGCAACCATTCCGGGAGTTGAAGATTCACCGGCTTGAGTAACCCTCGGTTGCTTCCTCGAATGTTCTTTAGGTGCCATAATCTAAAAGAAAAACAAAAAAAAAGGTTTCTTCAATTTGAGTAAAAATCAAGGTAAAAAGATTTAAAAAAAAAATTAAAAAAAAAGAGATTTAAGAAAACAAAGGGTAAAAAAAAGAGAACAAAAAAAAAAGAATAAAAAGAAGAGATTACCTTGAAGGAAACTTTGAAGATTGAAGAAAAACTTGAGAGAGAGCACAATTCTTTTCTTGATGCAAAAATTCTTTTAGAATTGAGTTGTAGTGAAAAATATGAAGGAGGAAGGGCCTTTTTATAGGCAAAAACGGCTAGGGTTTGTTAGGGTTAAAGAGTTTTAATTTTGGTAAAATTAGATCTCATTTAAGACTGATTTAATGCCATCTGCGCGATAGGGTATCGATACTCCTGAGGGGTATCGATACGGGGATAGAATTGTCTTTTCTCAAAAATGCCCGTTGGAAAGTCGTATCGAAACGGTGGGGCCCGTATCGAAACGACCTGTATCGATACGATTTTAAGCGTATCGATACCTGTGAAGCGAGGAAAAAACTGGGAAACAAGATGAAGAACACGTATCGATACGCGTATATCCGTATCGATACCATATGAAGCGAGGACAATTCTGGGAAACAAAATGAAGAACACGTATCGATACGCGTATATCCGTATCGATACCATATGAAGCGAGGACAATTCTGGGAAACAAAATGAAGAACACGTATCGATACGCGTATGTCCGTATCGATACCATATGCCCAGAATGACCTATTTGGTTCTAAGAACAACCAAAGGCTCGAACTTAACACCTCCTAAAAGTATGCAAATGATAAAACGAACAGTTCTAAGCATGTTTTAACAGAAGCATACTCCCCCTAACTATAGGCATGGATAAGATTAGGAGTTTAAACACATAAACATGGCAATTTCACAAAATCAAGCATTTTAAGCACAAAAGAGGTCCTAAAAGGTCAAGATAGGCTAGCTAGACCTAACTCTCTCCTAAGGGACCAAAAACGCTCTTTGTCTAAGGGTTTTGTAAAAATGTCCGCTAATTGATTCAAGGTGTCTACATACTCTATAACCACATCTTCCTTAAGGACATGATCTCTAATGAAATGATGCCTTATTTCTATATGTTTGGTTCTAGAGTGTTGGATGGGATTTTTAGTTAAGCATATTGCACTAGTGTTGTCACATTTTAGGGGTATGGTTCCAACTTTAATTCCATAATCTAAGAGTTGTTGTTTCATCCAAAGGACTTGAGCACAACAACTCCCTAAGGATATGTACTCGGCTTCGGTGGTAGATAAGGCTACACTATTTTGTTTCTTAGAGAACCAAGATATGAGCATACTACCTAAGAATTGGCAAGTTCCCGAAGTACTTTTCCTATCAATTTTGCAACCCCCATAATCCGCATCCGAATAAGCATGTAGGTTGAAGGTAGAGTCTCTAGGATACCAAAGGCCTAAACAAGGAGTGTCTCTAAGGTATCTAAAGATTCTCTTAACGGCTATAAGGTGAGACTCTCTAGGACTAGCTTGAAACCTAGCACACAAGCAAACACTAAACAAGATATCTGGTCTACTTGCGGTAAGGTAAAGCAAAGATCCAATCATAGAATGATAAAGCTTAGAGTCAACACACTTACCTCCTTCATCTTTGTCAAGCTTTGTAGATGAGCTCATAGGAGTGGCTTGAGGCTTTGCATTCTCCAAGCCAAACTTCTTGAGCATATCCTTTATGTATTTTGCTTGGTTGATGAAGGTGTCATCCTTCTTTTGCTTGATTTGGAGTCCCAAAAAGAATGAGAGCTCCCCCATCATGCTCATCTCAAATTCACCTTGCATTAGCTTAGAAAACTCTTGACAATGACATTCATTAGTAGAACCAAAAATAATATCATCAACATAAATTTGAACTACTAAGATGTCATTTTTATACATTTTTATGAAAAGTGTAGTGTCCACCTTACCTTTTTCAAATCCTTTTTCAATCAAAAAATTTGAAAGCCTTTCATACCAAGCTCTAGGAGCTTGTTTTAAACCATAAAGAGCTTTGGTAAGTTTGAAAACATGATTTGGAAATTTTGAATCTTCAAAACTCGGTGGTTGTTCCACATACACTTCTTCATTTATAAAACCATTCAAAAATGCGCTTTTAACATCCATTTGAAAAAGCTTGAAATTATGATAACATGCATATGCAAGCAACATCCTAATGGCTTCCATCCTAGCTACGGGTGCATAGGTTTCATCAAAATCTATTCCCTCTTCTTGAGTGTAACCTTGTGCTACAAGTCTAGCTTTATTTCTCACAATGTTACCACTCTCATCTAGTTTGTTCCTAAAGACCCATTTAGTTCCTATTGTAGATTGATTACTAGGCCTATCAACTAATGTCCATACATTACTTCTCTCAAATTGATTTAACTCTTCTTGCATAGCCATAATCCAAAAGTCATCTTTCAATGCTTCTTTTATGTTTTTAGGCTCTATGCATGAGATAAATGCAACATGGTTCATTAATCTAAGAGAAGAACGAGTGGTTACCCCCTTGGATGGATCACCCAAGATTTCACCATCTTTGACATTGTTCAACTCCCTTGGGTAGCTCACTTCCTTTTCCTCAATAGCCAAGTCCTTCAAGGCTTCAAGAGGTGGATCTTGTGTATCTTCTTCTTTTGGTTGAATCTCATCCTCCTTTGAAGTTTGACCTCCATCAAAGGCATTTATGATTCCTACATCATCATCATCACAAGAATCCTTCCTAGGAAGGAGGTTATCATCGAATACAACATGAATAGATTCTTCTACTACTAAAGTTCTTTTGTTAAATACTCGATAGGCTTTAGAGGTTAAAGAGTAACCTATAAAAATAGCTTCATCACTTTTTGCATCAAATTTACCTAAGTTATCTTTTCCATTATTTAAAACAAAACACTTACACCCGAAAGAGTGAAAATAGCTAATGTTAGGCTTTTTAGATTTTAAAATCTCATAAGGTGTTTTCTTTAAAATTGGCCTAATCATTACTCGATTTACAATATAACAAGCGGTGTTTGTGGCTTCCGCCCAAAAATATTTAGGTAAATTATTTTCACAAAGCATAGTTCTAGCCATTTCTTGTAAAGTTCTATTTTTCCTCTCAACTACCCCATTTTGTTGAGGAGTTCGAGGAGCCGAAAAATTATGGCTAATACCATTTTCATTCAAAAATTCTTCAAACCCTAAATTTTGAAACTCGGTTCCATGATCACTTCTAATGTGTGAGATTTTAAGTTCAAGATCATTTTGGGTTAATTTTGAAAATGTGATGAATTTTTCCAAAGCCTCATCTTTAGTACTTAAAAAGAGAACCCAAGTAAATCTAGAAAAATCATCAACTAACACAAATGCATAAGATTTACCACCCAAGCTCATAGTCCTAATTGGCCCAAATAAATCCATGTGAATTAATTGTAAGCATCTACTAGTAGAAACATCATTAATGGATTTAAAGGAAGACTTATGTTGTTTACCCTTAGAGCATGCATCACAAATTTTGTCATTTGAAAATTTAATTTTGGGCAAACCTCTAACTAGATTTAGAGAGACTAGTTTTTCCAAAACACTAATGCTAGCATGTCCTAGCTTTCTATGCCACAACCATGCATCATTTTCATTTTGAGCAACTAAACATGCATGAGATGTATGGATGTCATCTAAATGCACCATGTATATGTTTCCTATGCGATGACCTATGAGCATAATACTATTAGATTTAATGTCTACAATTTTGCATCCATTTTTATCAAAAAGAACATTAAATCCCTTATCACATAATTGACTTATGCTCAATAAATTATGTTTAAGACCATCGACATATAAGACATTTTCAATGAGAATGGTAGAGTGATTACCTATGGAGCCAATACCTTTAATGTGGCCTTTGGAGTTGTCACCAAATGTTACTACTCCTCCACCTTTTGGCTTTAATCCATGAATCGACTCTTGTCTCCGGTCATGTGCCTCGAGCATCCACTATCAAGGTACCATGAGTTTTGACTTTGTGCTTTGGCCTTGTAGCAATGCTCCCCCTACAAACAAAGATATTAAACCTTGGTTTTTGGTACCCAAATCATTTTGGGTCCATGAGTGTTAGCTCCCAAAACCTTGGTTCCCTTAGGAATCCAAGATGACATAGCAATAATATTATTAGATTTTACAAGTTCCTTAGGAACCCATACACTTCTAATTCTTTTAGCTCTATTATGTCTAGGGTAGCTACCTTGTTTGTAGTAATTAGTCCTTTTCTTAGGTTGGTGTGTTCTAGAGGATTCTCCTACTTCATGTTTGACACTACCAACATTTTTTAAGGACTTTTTGAGCTCATTTAGCTCACCTAACACCTTTTGGTGTTCACTATTGCATTGAGACAAAAGATTATTAAGATCAACATTTTCATCTTGAAAGAATTTAAGTTCATCTTTTAATCCTAAAATCTTTTTCTCAAATTTAGAATTAGCTTGAGTGAGTGAGTCATTTTTCTCATTTAGCTCTAAAATGATTTTCTTGTTTTTAATGACCGACTCTTTAAACTTCTCAACTAATTCATCATATACCTCTTGTAACTCATCATATGCATCATTTAATTCTTCATATGAAAAATCTAAAGTAGATGAGTTAGAGGTTACCAAGGAGGAATCTTCCTCAAGTGCCATGAGACAAAGGTTAGCCACTTCTTGTTCGTCATCCTCCGATGACTCCTCATCACTCCAAGTAGCAAGCTTGGCTTTGAGTTTCTTCCTCTTCTCAAAGCCCTTCTTCTTGAGTTGAGGGCACTCCGAACGGATGTGACCGGATTGTTTGCACTCATAGCAAATGATGGGATCCTTCCCTTCTTCTTTGTTCCTTCCTTTGAAGTCCATCTTTCTTTGGATTTTTCTTCCCCGGTTGGACCTCATGAAGCGTGAGAATCGTTTGGCTATCATAGCCAATTCTTCAAGTTCATCCTCCTCACAAGATGAGCTCTCATCATGTTGTGAAGCTTTTTCCTTGAGAGCTATTCCCATCTTCTTCTTCTTTTCAACTTCAAGCTTCTCTACTCTTTTCTCTTCTTTCTTTTTCTCATCTTCCCTTCCTTGCTTCATGATCTCATGAGTAAGGAGAGAACCCACAAGCTCATCAAGCTTTAATGTCTTCAAGTTCTTAGCTTCGATGATGGCGGTTCTCTTCCCATCCCAAGCTTCGGGAAGTGAATAGAGTAGCTTCCGGACAAGCTTTTCTTCCGGTATGATCTCTCCATATCCTTTTAGACCGTTGACGATTGTGGAGAATCGATCAAACATCTTCGACACCGTCTCATCGGGCTCCATCTTGAAGTTTTCATAACTAAGATTGAGAAGTCCAATCTTAGTTTCTTTGACATCATTGGTGCCTTCATAAGTGGTCTCAAGTGTGTCCCACACTTCTTTGGCATTTTCAATGGAAGAGACCTTTGAATAGATGTCCGGACCGAAAGCACAAAAAAGCATGTGGAGAGCTTTATCGTTGACTTGAATCTTCTTCCTCTCCTCTTCACTCATTTCGGCTTTCTTCTTCAACACCATCTTGCCTTCACCATCTTGCTTCAATGGAATGTATGTCCCATCCTCAATGGCATCCCATACAAGGTAGTCACTTGACTTGATGAATAGCCTCATTTTGTTCTTCCAAAAGGAGTAGTTGTCACCATTGAAGAAAGGAGGCTTGGTGGTTGATTGTGACTCGTACATGCCGGAACCGGAGGTCGAAGCCATCTCTTGATAATTTGATGATCACACTCTTCCAAGGATCTCCTCTTGTGGTTGTTAATCCTCAAAGAGTTAAGCTCTAATACCAATTGTTGAGTGGATCGAAAGATCGATATTTACCAAGAGGGGGGGTGAATTGGAAATTTGAAGGATTGTAGTGGAAATTGGCAAATTAAAATTGAAGAACAAGGAATTTAGAGTGGTTCAAGTTCCAAATGAACTCTACATCCACTACCTTAGTCTCACTAAGGATTTGCAACAATTTCACTAAATTGATCTTCCCCTTTTCTAGGACAAGGAGGCAACCCTTTACAATATCGGTTGATTTTTTCTACCCAAAAATCAACCCAACTCTCACTCAATAGAACAAAGGAATTTGTAGGCTAATTAGGTATCTCTCAATACAAATGATAGCCCCGATACAAGCACTCAACCCAATTTTACAAAATATGAATGAAGAACACAAATTGGGATTTTACACAAATTTGGGATTTTTGCTCAAATGCTTGAATTTGATGGTTGGATGTTTGCTTGAAGTTCAATAGTTGTTGCTGATGCTTTTGGATGTCCCTTTTATACCTTCTCATTGATTTCTAGCCGTTTGGGTGGTTGGAGAAGTAAATTGAGCCGTTGGAACCCTCTCTTACCACCATAAATGTACCTCCGCAGCTACGAGTATCGGTACTCGGGAATGGGTATCGATACCTGTCTCAGAAAAGAAAGAGTCGTTGTGTGCAATTAATAGGGCGTATCGATACGCACGTAAGCGTATCGGTACTTGGTATCGAAACGACAAAGGCCGTATCGATACCTTTTTCTGAACTTAGCTCACTGTCAAAACGCGTATCGATACTGGGGTTAGGCGTATCGATACCGGTCAACGGCCTTTTAAAATTTGGTTACCAACCAACTGACACCAACGGTCATATTTTTAAACCGACTTAAATGCTTTAAAAATCTTTAAACCAGTATCGATACTGGTGTTACCGTATCGATACACTCTTTCAAACTCTTAGAAGTTCAACACAGGGGCGTATCGATACGAGGGTTTGCCGTATCGATACGTGTTCCGACAGTAGCCAATTTTGGCAAAAAGGTATCGATACGCCTTCATGGGTATCGATACTCTATGACGATTTTCAATAAATTTGGCTTGGAACACTTAGAAAATATTTTGAGTTTGAGTTTTACAAATCAGTTTTAAAGTGTTGGTGTTTCAAAGCTTGTTAAGAGACTTGTAAAAACAATTTTAAGTTTTTCAAATTGATCCTTAAATATCTAGTTATATCAAAATCAAACATAGGTTTTACACCTTGTCCCGAAAGCTGCAAATGCTTGTTCCCCGAGAGAGTTCAGGCCTGTCTCTTGCTGCTCGGTTGTGTATAAAACCATAACAAAGATTTTAGTTGCGAGATTGACTGGATCTTTACCTGATCTAATTTCCCTGAACCAGTCTGCATTTATCAAGGGACCCAACATTGTCGATAATACATTACTTGCCCAGGAATTGGTTAAAGGCTATAGTCGACGTTCCATTTCACCCAGATGTGCATTGAAAGTCGACTTGCAGAAGGCTTTTGACTCACCTAGTTGGCAATTCATTTCTACTGTGCTGCAAGCTATTGGTTTGCCGGATAACTTTAGGAAATGGATTGAAGCCTGTTTCACAGGAAGCCGATTCTCCATTTCCCTTAATGAGAGCCTTGTGGCTTTTTCAAAGGAAGGAGAGGGGTTCGACAGGGAGACCCTCTCTCCCCTTATTTGTTTGTCTTGGCTATGAATGTTCTTTCCCATTTGCTGAACCTTGCTGCTGACAATAGAGATTTTCAATTTCACCCGAAATGCAAGAAGGTAAAATTGACTCACCTGAGTTTTGCAGATGACTTGCTCATCTTCTGTAAGGAGAACTTGGATTCAATTTTTGGTGTTCAAAGTGTCTTGGATGAATTCTATGATATCTCTGGGCTTAAACTGAATATTGCCAAGACTGAGCTCTTCATTGCTGGTGTTTTAAAGGAGCAACAGACTTGCTGGGGCTCTATTACAGGCTTTAAAATTGGATCCTTACCTGTTTGATACTTGGGGATACCTCTGGTGACCAGGAGACTATCTGAAAATAACTGTGTTATCCTTATTGAAAAGGTTAAAAGACGATTGGAATCTTGGACTCATCGACACCTTAGCTATGCTGGTAGATTACATCTTATCAATGATGTTATCTTCAGTATAGTGAATTATTGGTGTAGACAAGTTATTTTGCCCAAGTGTGTTATAAGGAGGATCGAGCAGCTTTGTGTGAGATTTTTTTGGGATGGTAAAGATACTGCTGCACATGGTGCTAGTGTGGGATAGAAAAGTATTTGCAAGCCTAAAGGGGAAGGTGGGCTTGGTGTCAAAGATCTCCATGCTTGGAACAAGGTTTGCATCATCCAGCTTATCCGAAATCTCCTTGCTGCAGATGGATCTCTATGGGTTGCCTGGGTTAGAACCTACATTTTCAAGGATCTTGACTATTGGACAGTGATCCCCAAGCCTTGGTTTAGCTGGTGCATCAGGAAGATGTTAAAAATGAGGAATGTGGTGCAGTCTCTTTACTCTCAGGGACCTTTGACTCTGAAATTCATCTGGAATGAAATTCGAGAAGCTGAACCTAAGGTGCCTTAAGAAAGATTGGTTTGGTATGAAGCTCGAATCTCTAAGCATTCTATTATTTTGTGGATGGCTATTTTGAACCGGCTGTCAACGATGGATAGACTTCAAAAAATGGGGCTTATTGTGGATGATTCATGTTGCCTGTGTGGTGCTGGGCAAGAAACCAGAAATCACTTGTTTTCTGATTGCTCTTATTCTAAACAAGTTTGGCATTCCCTGCTGACATTGTGTGGACTTGATAGGGATATGTTGGACTGAAATGCTGAGTTGATGTGGCTTCTACAAATCTGAAAGGAAAGCAAACGATGGTTCTCATTTGCAGGATTGCCTGTGGCTCTTTTATCTACCACATCTGTGAAGAGCGCAACTTTAAAAAATTCAGGAATTGTAATCGTGATTGTAATAGTCTAGTGCAATGTATTAGGGGTACTGTGCATATATGTATACATAGTAAGGATATACGGATCACAATTGTAAATAACACGATTAGAGATGCTTGGGGAATTCCCTAAAGGGATAGTTGCCCAAGATAAGTTTTGATGCTTGTTGCAGTTGTACTGACTGCTTTCTTTGGATATAAAACACAACTTATCCAAAAAAAAATATTGGTGAACCACTTTACCAAATGTATTTTTCATTACTGCCAAAAAGCTACAGATTATCAAAAAGAGAGGCACAATTCTCCACTCACTATACAAGCAGCAGAATTCAATCAAAACAGTTCGCACTTGGCAACAGGTGGCTGTGATTTAAAGCTTACTTAAATCCAGTTATCTAGTACTAATTTAAAATGTACAATTTGCTAAGAAAAGAGGCTTCTCTTTCTCTGTTCAGCATTTTGTCTTAAGCCGGTTTTAAGGTACGTTCTGTTGAAGAAAACTTGAACCCTGCAGTACATCATGAAGAAGAGGTAGGAAGTTTTAAGGATTAAATCTGAAATATTACTTAAAACAACCAAGGGATTTATTAGACTCGTTGGCATTTCACATTGACAGTAGCTAACAAGGCATGAAGGTAGAGTTTTTGTAAATCCTGCTCTTAACAAGTAAGGCATGAAGTAGAATTTCTGTGTAGCAAAACTACATCCTACATTTGTGAATGACACCAATAGACGCATTGATTGCTCTACTACTCATCATCGGGTGGAGCCAATTCGACGACCCAATTTCTTCTGTTTTTGGTCCTGAGCTGTAAATTGTAATGGGTATGAGTTGGTTTTGTAAGAGAGAAATCGAAGAACTTGTGGGATTGGATGATGGGTTTGAAAAGGCCGGAGATACTACTGTTCAGTGTTCACAGCGGCTTCATATATATGGCTTAAGCTTCTATTATTGGTTTATTGAAGATCTTTATTATTAATGATTGGGATAATATCCCATTATTATATTGTGAATGAAGCTAAAATACTACGTGTGACCTGCTTCTCCTCTCCTTTTTCTCTTTCACATTTTGTTTCTGAAACTCTCTCCATTAATCACTCGTTTTCGTCTTGCTGTTTCTTGTTTTGAAAGAACAGATGCAATTAAAAAATAGATTAATTCTGATACTGCTACTGAAATTAGAGGTGTTTAAACTTCAAACGGTTGATTCGATTGGTGGTCGAACTGAATTACCCATAACCAAATTAATTGAAAATTTTAAATCTTTAACCGTTAATTGAATCAGTTTTTTTTTTAAAAAATACTCGAATCGAACAAATTTCGGTTAATTCGGTCAGTTTTTGAATTAACCGAAATTTATCATGGTTTTTTCTAATCAAAATTATTATACAATAAAAATCCTTGAAAATACTTTTTTAATTTAAACAATATCTAAATATAAATAAAAAATATTAGAATTTTAGATTAAATATTAGATTTTTTCATTTGGATTAGAAGTGGATTTCAGAATTTTAATGGATATTGGCTTAATATGTATAATATTTTTATTTTTTGTTATATTTTGTGTAATTCGGGTAGTTTGGTTAATTAACCGATTTCGAGCCGAATTAACCGATAATCGAACTTTAAAAAAATTTAACCATGCACCGGTAAAAAAATATTCAGTGGCCGACCGTTTAACCGAACTAATTCGATTTGGTCGATTAATTCGATTTAACCGACTGTTTGAACACCCCTAACTGAAATCCAACCAAATACGGCAAATGTAAGATGACAAACGGGGGTATAAAGTTTCATATCTACCACCAATTCTCCAGTCACAATAGATGTAATTTTTAAATCCACATCGTCCACGTGATTACATTCTCAAATCCATTCTCGTATTTACTATCCAGCTGGGTACCCACAATCCAGCTTGTACTCGTTTGTACTACTTTCAAAAAAATTCACTTATCTCATATTATATAACTTCAAATTTCATTATGTCTTCTTCAAAAAAAACTAGACTCAAATGTCTTTCTAACCACATAAGGTGGTACTTCTAATTTCACTTGTACAATTTATGACAAATTTTTAAAATTATTGTCGAACTAGTATTAGGAGCAGACTGCTCTCTGCTTTTCTAATCTCTGATCACTTAAAAAATTATTTTTTAAATATTGATCAAAATTAAGCTCTGTTTGTTCTAAACAAAACTAGACTTACAGTTATAACGATGTATGAACCCCTTCCTAGTTATTTATATAAAATTTTTGGTGATTTTTTGAATCCAATGCATTTACATAAAGTCCTAAACAGATTTTATAAACTTATTTTTTTTGACTCTGTTATCATTCTAAAATTATTCTAAATACTTACAAACATATTCTATATAAATGATAACACATTTTCATCTACAAAACAATTACACATACATGAATCACATAACATCTAAAAAGAATTTATATGATGAAACTGGTTGGTGTCTGCCACCGCACGCCACCAAATATAAATAATATAAATAAAATTAATTAGGGTAAACTATATCATTGACCACCGAACTAATTGGGGATTCCTATTTAGACCACCGAACTAACGAACTCGTCAATCAGACCACCGAACTTATAAAATCAACCTATTTTGACCACCGCCGTTAAAAATCTAACGGTGGAGTGACGGAACTGCCACGTGGCAGCTAACGGAAAAATTTTAAAATTACACATTTGGTCCATGTTATTTACACATTCTTTCAATTTAGTCCTAATTTTAAATTAATAAAATAATAAATTATTTAATTAGGTAGTGTGACACGTGTCAACACCTTATTGGAGGACTTTAATTATTTAGATTTAATTTTAATAATTTATTTTCCTCCTCCAATCAGGTGGTGACACGTGTCACCACCTATTTAGAGGAGGAAAACGAAATTAAGCGCAAATGCCACCCAGGGGAATCAAACCTGGGTGGTGTAGGTGGAAAGGCAGTGGTTAAGCCACTGGACCAAGCCCAACATTGTGCTTTAAAACACGCAATTTAATATATAACTCTTATTGGTTTCTACATTTATAACCCAAAAGCTCAAACCATAAACACTAATTTCACATATATAACCCTAAACCTTAAACCCTAAATATTTCAAATTAATTTTACACTCAACATTTCAAATTAATTTTACATATATAAATCCTAAACCCAAACCCTAAACTCTAAAGCCCAATTTAAAATATTTGGTGTGAAATTAATTTGAAATATTTAGGGGTTAGGGTTTAAGGTTTATATATGTGAAATTAATTGAAATTAAGCGTGAAATTAATTTGAAATATTTAGGGTTTATATATGTGAAATTAATTTGAAATGTTTAGTGTAAAATTAAGTTGAAATATTTAGGGTTTAGGGTTTAGGGTTTATATATGTGAATTTAATTTGAACTTTTTAGTGTAAAATTAATTTGAAATATTTAGAGTTTAAGGTTTAGGGTTATATATGTGAAATTAATTTCACACCAAATATTTTAAATTGGGCTTTAGAGTTTAGGGTTTGGGTTTAGGATTTATATATGTAAAATTAATTTGAAATGTTGAGTGTAAAATTAATTTGAAATATTTAGGGTTTAAGGTTTAGGGTTATATATGTGAAATTAGTGTTTAGGGTTTGAGCTTTTGGGTTATAAATGTAGAAACCAATAAGAGTTATATATTAACTTGGGTGTTTTAAAGCACAATGTTGGGCTTGGTGCAGTGGCTTAACCATTGCCTCTCCACCTACACCACCCAGGTTCAATTCCTCTAGGTGGCATTTGCGCTTAATTTCGTTTTCCTCCTCTAAATAGGTGGTGACACGTGTCACCACCTGATTGGAAGGGAAAATAAATTAATAAAATTAAATCTAAATAATTAAAGTCCTCCAATAAGGTGTTGACACGTGTCACTACTTAATTAAATAATTTATTATTTTATTAATTTAAAATTAGGACTAAATTGAAAGAATGTGTAAATAACAGGGACCAAATGTGTAATTTTAAAATTTTCCCGTTAGCTGCCACGTGGCAGTTCCGGTACTCCACCGTTAGATTTTTAACGGCGGTGGTCAAAATGGGTTGATTTTATAAGTTCGGTGGTCTGATTGACGAGTTCGATGGTTAAAATAGGAATCCCCAATTAGTTCGGTGGCCAATGATATAGTTTACCCAATTAATTATTAAGAACCAACATGGAATTGGTAAAAGAATTTTACCATTTTCCTTTTTTTTTAAAACAAACATTATTGCTTTCTATATATATATTTCGAACTTTGTAATCTTACCTTTTGTAATCATATCAAAACTATTTGAAAAAAACTTTAAAAATAAAAAAAGGCCTTAATTAAAAAATTTAAAAACTGAAAAATTGTATAAAAAAATTTAAAGTTTAATGTGAATTTAAAAACAATTATGATTTGTGGATCTAAGGAAAGAGTAACCTTAATGAGCGTTTCTTCTGAAAACCCGAAATTCTCCTATCTGACCAAAAAGCAACGACGGCCTGATGAGGATTCGCCTGACACCTCGCAGCATCCATCTAGGATACCAGCCAACATGGACTATGATTCCACGACCCTAAAACCAGCCTCTTACAAGGACAAAGTCACTGGTTCATCAAATGTTACCTCTGGTGAAGAACTTTACTCCTTAGACGATGATGACATCGATCTCTTAGAGGAGGACATTAGAGTCGGGGTTGTTGATGGTATTCCGGCCATTGACTTCAACACTCGAGTACAAGAACTAGCTTTGAAAAGCATGGATTTGACCTTGGCTGTTAAGGTTCTTAGACGCAGGGTCGGTTATAACACTTTATAATCGGATTTTCAATATTTGGAAGCCATCGCACCCTCTCAAATTAATCGACATTGAGATTGATTATTTTCTCGTGAAATTCACCGCTCACAGTGACTATCTGAAAGTCCTCACCGACAGACCATGGATGATCATTGGCCATTACCTTACTATTGAGCCATGGTCGATTGATTTTAGTACAACTCAGTCTCATCCCAACCGCATCATGCTGGGTCGGTCTTCCGGGTCTGTCGATCACTTGCTACAAGCGTAGCTTCTTGGAGGCCATTGGTGCTCGAATCGAATCTGTCGTAAAAATAGATTTCCAAATGGACAATGGTAACCGTGGGCATTTTGCCAGAATGACAGATAAGATCAATCTTCGCCAACCACCCATCTCGAAAATTCTCATCAATGGTAGAGTTCAGGTTGTGGAATATGAGTCATTGCATGTAACCCCTAACCTGGCCCAGAAGGAATGAGCCGAATTTAAGAAGTCGGGTTAAAAACTTGTCCCTCAAGTAAAGTTATTAGGTTTGAAATCAGACATTTAGGCCAAATGATAAAGCAGAGTCAATTCCATTAATATTGACATTATAGAAACAAAGTCATATAATATAATATTCTGAAAAACTGATAAATTATCCACCTATAGTTTATAATGCATGCTAAAACGGTAAATAAAATCCTCAATAAAGTAGCTAAGTTCGAAATCACATAATAACCCCAAAGTAATAATAAAGTAAAATAAAATTCATAAAACTGAATCATCCATACTGTTAAACTAAAATAAGTCTGATAAAATATGGTCCTCCAAGTACCGTAGCCTAAGTTTGAGTATCTGAAATAGAAACTAAGGGGGAGTCAGTTATAAAGCTCAGTGTGTCTCTAAGTGCATAAGCAAAGATTTACAAGAAAAATTTCAACAACATGCTCAAACTCATACAAACATTATGATACACAACATATAGAACATGATGCACATGAAACAATGCAGTGCACCCCAACTACATCACCGTCCGAAGAGTAAGGTTCCCCAGAACCACTCTCTACATCGTCTCCAAGTCTGAAGTATAATTCAGCCCGAATGGTGAAACCACTGATCTTCCCCGTACATTTCCCAACCCATATGATATGTCTTGATGAGCCGATTTCTATATTCGATTGCATACTTATTTATTTTCGTATATGCATGTACAATATTCCGATGTATGATGCATGGCATGTCTTCACACAAGCATGTCACAAAACATAAGTCAGACAGATCATGACATATATAAAAAGTCATAGTCATCACATCAAAAGTCATAACACATAATGATCATATACAAACATAAGGCACAAAATATGTAGCACCAGAAGAGAACACACCTCAGACAGCTAAAAGCTCATCATCGATGATGACGTCTCCCACGCTTAGATCTAGCAACTGACTGCAAAGAATCGACACCTACAAAGGTAACACTAAATTATATTTTACTACCATGCTACAAATTTAAATAGCATAAGCTAAACCATTACACGTACACGCGGAATCCGACAGTTGAGCTGTAGGAGGTCGACCAGGTGGAGGAGGAGGTAAGATCTCAGTGTCCGAACCAACATCATCTAAACACAAGATTAATTCAAATTAGATTCCGATAAACACAATTCTTAAAATACTAACTTCAATTAAATGAAAACAACAAAATGGTCTTTCAAGTTCAAATTTGGAAAAACGGGCAGCGGATTTGGAATCAAGACGTCGAAAAATATAGAGTTAATTTTGACCGAAAAAGTCAACACCAGAAAGTCAACGGTTAACGGCGACGGTCAACGCTAACGTCAGCATGGTCAACGCTAACGTCAACAACGTACATCATCACATGCACCAGTAGATGACGTCATCACCAACGTCATCCGGTTCGGTCTAGTTCGATACAAATGACCCAGTTCAGTCTGATTGGGTTCGATTTACAGGTTCGGTCAACTCAGTTTGGTTCAACTGACTTAGTTCAGTTCGGTTCGAATTTGGTCTTGCACAACCAATTCAGTTCACCCTTCACTTGAGCTCAAGAAGATTTGAGTTTGACCCAACACACACATACCAAACATGGCCCGAGAATCCCCCTCACCACACTTTGCAATCTGATAACCTAGGGTTACCACCCTCGACGGTGCCAGTCATCGGTGACGAAATTTGGTGACCACAAGTGCTCATTTCTGACCAATACACATACAACAAACACAATACTAACTTAATCCCAACTCCAAAATAAACCCAAAACAAGGCCACAACACTTACCCACGAACCAAAACCGAATGGAAACGGAAGAGAACAGTGGACCAAGGGAACCAAGAAGTGTTTGGATGATTTCTGAGCAAACGGACGGTGTGGGGGGGGGGGGATTGAAGTGGTAGATATTGTTCGCGCGACCACGTGAAGAAGAACGGTTGCCATAAAGCAACAAACGACCAACGATAACTCCTTCGTCGGAGCTTGAACAGAAAATTGCGGTTGTGGGGGTTTGGTTATACAAACGAGAGATTGAGGGAGAGAGATGACGCGGCTGCAAAAATGGAAACCGAAAAGTCTTTAGGGCTGAAAACAACATATTTAAACCTCAACTATTGGGTAAATTACACATTAAGGGTCTCTAAGATAGTCGTCTTTCAGATTGGTCACCAAAGTTCTGATTCTTTTCAATTTCATCCCTAGATCAATTTAGGTTTTCAAAACAAAATTCCCAAATTATTAGGGTTTCAAATTATGGATTAAAGAAATTTAAGGTTTTTAATTTGGGGAAAATTTTGGGGTGTTACAACTCTCTCCCCCGCCCCCGTTAAAAGAAATTTCAACCACGAAATTTACCTGGATAAAAAAGATACGGATACTGAGCTCTGATGACGGTCTTGGACTCCTATGTAGCCTCATCATGACTATAACCGCGCAACAAGACTTTGACCATCTTAATGGTCTTCCTCCTTAGAACCTGTGTCTCGAGCAAGAATTTCAATAGGCTCATCCTCAAAACGCAAATCAGGATGGATCTCAATTTCCTCCACAGGAATAATATGATATGGATCAACATGATAGCATCTCAACATAGAGACGTGAAAGACATCATGTATACGCTGAAGCTCTGGTGGTAACTCAAGCTGATAAGCAACTGGTCTAACTGGACGAATAATCCGTAAGGGCCAATAAAACGAGGACTTAGTTTGCCTTTCCGACCAAAACGAAGTACCTTCATCCACGAAGACACTTTCAAGAAAACCTCATCCCCTACATCATACTCAAAGTCTCGACCTCTCAAATCAGCATAGGACTTCTGTTTATCAAAAGCAACCTTAACCTGATCCCGAATCAATCTGACAACCTGCTCAGCCTCATAAAAATAGCAGGTCCCAACAATATGTGCTTATTAAGCTCAGTCCAGCCAATATGTGTACGCCACTTATGCCCATACAGAGCCTCATACGGTGCAATCTTGATATTGTCCTGATAACTGTTATTGTAGGCAAACTCTGCAAGCGGTAAGAAATCCTCCCAACTGCCTCTGTAATCAAGAACACAAGCCCTCAACATATCCTCAAGAATATGAATCACGCGCTCGAACTGACCATCAATCTGCAGATGATAAGATGTGCTAAAGTTTAACCGAGTACCCAGAGCGGTATGAAGAGAATCCCAAAATTTTGCTATAAACCAGGGATCTCTGTCAGAAATAATAGACAATGATACCCTATAAAGTCGAACAATCTCAGAGATGTAGAGCCGAGCCAGCTTGCTCAAAGAATAGTCAACTCGGACAGGAATGAAGTGTGCAGACTTAGTAAGGCGATCAACAATAACCCAGAAGGAGTCCTTCTTAGACGGAGTCAAAGGAAGTCCACTAAAAAGTATATAGTCACACGCTCCCACTCCCACTGAGGAATCTCAATATGCTGAAGTAACCAAGATGGACGCTGATGTTCTGCCTTAACTTTCTAACAAGTCAAACACTTCGATACAAATCTGATGACATCACGTTTGAGACCCTTCCACCAGTACCTCTCCCGAAGATTCTTATACATCTTATCCCCACCATGATGCACAGAATATGGACTATCATGGGCCTCACGGAGAATAACCTATTTCAACCTAAAATTCCTTGGAATGCAATACCGACCTCGGAAACATAGAACACCATTATGATCGATAGAAAAATCTTGAGATGTACCATCTTCAACCTCTCTCATACAGTGCATAAAAATGGATCACTAGGCTGTTCAGCTCGAATATTAGAAATCAGAGTAGGAATAACCCGAAGTTTTGCCAAAAGACTGCCATCATCATACAAACTTATCTGGGCAAACAAAGCTTTCAAATCTAAAATGACATTACGACTCAAGGCGTCGGCAACGACATTAGCTTTGCTCGGATGATACTGAATCTCACAGTCATAGTCCTTTAGAAGTTCTAACCAACGACATTGTCTCAGATTAAGCTTCTTTTGGGTGAGGAGATATTTCAAACTCTTATGGTCTGTGCAGATATAACACTTCTCTCCGTAGAGATAGTGTCTCCAGATTTTAAGAGCAAAGATCACGGCAGCAAGCTCAAGATCATGGGTAGGATAGTTACACTCATGCGGTTTTAACTGTCGGGACACATAAGCCACCATCTTCCCATCCTGCATCAGAACACATCCTAGTCCGATGTAAGAAGCATCACTATAAACGGTATAAGCCTTACCAGGCTCAGGCTGAATCAAAATCGATGCTTCAGTCAACATGGTCTTAAGCTTCTCAAAACTAGACTGTTGAGCCTCAGTCCAGACAAAGGGAACATCCTTTCTCAGAAGCATAGTCAACGGAGCTGCAATAGTAGAGAAACCTTCAACAAACCTCCGATAATAGCCGGCTAAACCCAAGAAGCCTTGAACCTCATGAACATTCTTGGGCTGTTTCCAACTCATAATAGCTTCAACTTTCTTCAGATCAACTTGAATACCCTCGACAGAAACTATATGCCCAAAAAACATAACCTCTGGAAGCCAGAATTCACACTTGCTGAATTTTGCATAAAATTGTTTCTCTCGCATAGTCTGTAATACAATCCAGAGATGTTCCTCATGTTTAACCTCAGATTTGGAATATACAGAATATCATCTATAAATACCACAACAAACTGGTCAAGATAAGGTTGAAACACCATGTTTATCATTTTTATAAATGTGGCAGGGCATTAGTCAATCTAAAAGGCATTACAAGAAACTCGTAATGACCGTAACGTGTCTAAATAGCTGTTTTGAACACATCAGAATCCTTAACCTCGAATTGGTAGTAACCATATCTTGGGTCTATTTTAGAAAATACCGTAGCTCCCCGGAACTGATCAAAGAGATCATCAATGCGAGGAAGGGGATACTTGTTCTTATCAGCTTATTGAGTTTCCGATAGTCGATACAGAGTTGAAGTGTCCCATCCTTCTTCTTAACAACCAGAATAGGAGCTCCCCAAGGTGAAACACTGGGTCAAATGAAACCCTAATCTAGCAGTTCTTGCAACTGTATTTTCAACTCCTTAAGTTCTTTTGATGTCATCCGGTAAGGAGCCATAGACAGAAGAGCTGTACCTAGATAAACCTCAATGCAAAACTCAACCTCATCACGTTTCGGTGGTACCCCTGGAAATTCTTTCAGAAAGACATCTGGAAAGTCTCTCACAACATGGATCTTATCCAACCCAGAATTAGACTGTCTCGGATCAAGAATATAAGCAAGATAAGAAATGGACCCTTTCCTGATCATTCTCTCGACTTTGAGAGCCGATATGACATTAGACACAAAGCTTGTGCACAATTACCTCACGATCATCAAAAGTTCTCAAAGTTGGCCTTTTCTTTTCATAGTTTAGAGTGACTCGGTGAGCATATAACCAGTCCATACCGAGAATAAGATTGAACTCCCTAAAGGGTAACTCCATTAAATTAGCTAGGAAGATCTCCCCTTAAATCTCAAGAGGACAGTTCTTTTACACTTTAGTGACCTAAACAGGATTACCCACTGGACTGTGTACGGTAACAACACTAACAATATCCTCGACAGAAATTTGAAGTCCCCCAGACACAGAACTCACAACATACGAATGGCTCGAACCATTATCAAGCAGTGCAAAATAAGAGATAGAATGGACGGAAAAAGTATAGACAATAATGTCTGGCTCATTACGATCCTCATGCCACTTGGTAGAGTAAACTAATCCTAGCTTTCTCGCCCCTAATCCAGCTGATCCTCTACTCTAAACAGGCCTACCCCCACTAGTTGAACCCAAGGTGACATATCTTCCTTGACCTCTACCCCTAGCGGGAGTCTGTACAAATGCCTGAGACTGACTCGATGTATAAGTTGATAGAGGTGAAAGCGGATAGTATCTGAAAAGATGCTCAAAAGAAGCACATCTGAAACAAGCCTCGATTTGTCTCCTACACTCGCCCGGATGTTATTTCTTGTAGAAGGAACACTATGGTACCCCACGAGTACTAGTCAAACCCCCAGCACTAGCGGTCGGAACAGTAGAAGTCACTGGTCTAGCTCTAGAATAACTCTGATGATCTGACTCATCTTAGGTTCTCTTCCTAGACTAATTCCCCTGACTGTGCTGAACTGCCACTATCGCTGGCCTCTAACCTCGATCGGTACTCTAAGACTCAAGTTATTTCAGCTCTACCTCATTTTGCTAAGCAGTCCTAACCCTTCGAGTAATCTCCTTATACTTTTTTTCCATATACAAAGCAACATCGACTTTAATCATTGGACACAACCCTTTCAAAACCAGTCACATTTATCCTTTTCAGTAGTCACTAACCCCGAAACATATTGAATCAGCCCCATGAAATCAATCTCATAATTATTCACGGACATGTCGTTCTGCTTCAAATTCATGAAATCATCCCGGCACTTTGCTATATACCCAACCCCAACATAACGATCACGTAATGCCTGTCAGAAATGGTCCCAAGAGATCTGACTGGCTGGAATAACATGCTCCTCAGCCTCTCACCAATTCTAGGCTTCACCCTGCAACAGTGATATAACATCCATAAGCTTCCGATCGGCAGGATAATCTATCTAAACAAACAATCGCTGAAGCTTCTTCAGCCAATACTCTGCATCATCCGGATTTGTACCTATCTTCCCGTCAAACATAGTCATCCCGACAGCTAAAAACTCGGTAGATATGGGTCTCCTAACACCCTCAGACTAACGAAGATATTGTAGTAACTCTCTATGCACTACTCTGAGCATGTTGAACATGTGGATCCCTGCCACCAGTTTGATAAACTCCAGTCTGCTGAGCTCCTATCTGATCCACATGTTGTTCCTTCACATTAGCATCATGAATATCATCCTGATTTTGTATTGAATCATCAGGAGGCGGAACATCACTCTCTACAGCCACGGTACGACCTCGACCTCGGCCACGACCATGATTGGCCGCTAATCTAGAACTTCTACGAGGTGGCATAGTAGTATATCTACAAAAAAAGAATCCTAAGATTAGAGTCGGTACTTGGAGTTCCTATTCATATATATATATATATATATATATAATATTCTTTAAAGATAACAAATTTTCTGAAATTCATGCTTTACCCGAAAACATTTAATAATGCATGCAAAATTCATTTTCGGTTTAAAATTGATTTGAACCACCTAGTCCGAGGGTTGTACATGTCTTTGATACCACTAAATGTAACCCCCTAACCTAGCCTAAAAGGAATGGGCCGAATTTGGGAAGTCGGGTTGAAAACTTGTCCCTCAAGTAAAGTTATTAGGTTTGAAATCAGACATTTAGGCCAAATGATAAAGCAGAGTCAATTCCATTAATATTAACATTATAGAAACAAGGTCATATAATATAATATTCCGAAAAACTGATAGATTATCGAACTATGGTTTATAATGCATGCTAAAACCATAAATAAAACATCAATAAAGTAGTTGAGTTCGAAATTGCATAATAATCCCAAAGTATTAATAAAATAAAATAAAATCCATAAAACTGAATCATCCATACTGATAAACTAAAATAAGTCAAATAAAATATGGTCCTCAAAGTACCGTAGCCTAAGTCTGAGTATCTGAAATAGGAACTAAGGGGGAGTCAACTATAAAGCTCAGCGTGTCTCTAAGTGCATAAGCAAACAATCACAAAAAACATTCCATCAACATGCTCAAACTCATACCGACATTCTGATACACAACATATAGAACATGATGCACATGAAACAATGCAGTGCACCCCAACTACATCACCGCCCAAAGAGTAAGGTTCCCCAGAACCACTATCTACATCGTCACCAAGTTCGAAGTGGAATTCAGCTCGAAGGGTGAAACCACTAATCTTCCCCGTACATTTCCCAATCCATATGATATGTCTTGATGATTCGATTTCTATATTTGATTGCATAGTTGTTTATTTCCGAATATACATGTACATTATTCCGATATTAATTCATTATTCCGATTCCAATGTATGATGCATGGCATGTCATCACACAAGTATGTCACAAAATATAAGTCAGACAAATCATGACATATATCACAAGTCATAGTCATCACATCAAAAGTCATAACACATAATGATCATATAAAAACATAAGGAACAAAATATGTAGCTCCAGAAGAGAACACACCTCAGACAACTAAAAGCTCAACGTCGATGATGACGTCTCCCACGCTCAGATCTAGTAACGAGCTGAATAGAATAGACACCTACAAGGGTAACACTAAATCAGATTTCACTACTATGTCACGAATCTAATGTGCATAAGCTAAACCATTACACGTACACGTGAAACCTGACAGTTGAGCTGCAGAAGGTCGACTAGGTGGAGGAGGAGGTAAGATCTCAGTGTCCGAATCAACGTCACCAGAATACAAGATTAATTCGAATAAGATTCTGATATACACAATTCTCAAAATACTAACTACAATTAGATGAAAACAACAAAATGGTCTTTCGGGTTCGAATATGGAAAAATGGGTAGCAGATTTGGAATCAGGACGTTAAAAAACGTGAAGTTAACTTTAACCGAAGAAGTCAACGCCATAATGTCAACGGTCAACAATGGCGGTCAACGGTCAACGGTAACGATCAATGTCAACGGTCAACGCTGATGTCAGCATAGTCAATGATGATGTCAACAGCTTACATCATCACATGCATCAGTAGATGATGTCATCACCAACGTCATCCGGTTCGGTCCAGTTCGATACAA
Organism: Hibiscus tridactylites; assembly: GCA_958450335.1. Classification (NCBI taxonomy): domain Eukaryota; kingdom Viridiplantae; phylum Streptophyta; class Magnoliopsida; order Malvales; family Malvaceae; genus Hibiscus; species Hibiscus tridactylites. The sequence continues at coordinate 62,083,736 of OY288275.1, forward strand.
ATAACTTGGTTCAATCTGATTGGGTTCGGTTCACGAGTTCGATCAACTCAATCCAGTTCAACTGACTCGGTTCAGTTCGGTTCCTTAGGTCGGCTCGGTTCTTGCATACTGAACCGGTTCGAATTTGGGCTTGCACAACCAATTCAGTTCACCCTTCACTTAAGCTCAAGCAGATTTAGGTTTGACCTAACACACACATACCAAGCATGTCCCGAGAACCCCCCTCACCACACTTTGCAATATGATAACCTAGGGTTTCCACCCTCGACGGCGCCGGTTATCGATGACAAAATTCAGTGACCACAAAGGCTGATTTCCGACCAAAACACGCACAACAAACACAAGACTAACTTAATCCCAACTCTAAAAGAAACCCAAAACAAGGCCACAAAACTTACCCACGAACCAAAACCGAATGGAAATTGAGGAGAACGGCGGAGTAAGGGAATTGAGGAGTGTTTGGAAGATTTCTGAGAAAACGGACGGCGATAGGGAAGATTGAAGGGGTGGATATTATTTGCGCGGCCACAGAAAGAAGAACGGTGGCCACAAAGCAACAAATGACCGACGATAACTCCTTCGTCGGAGCTTGAATAGAAAATCGTGGTTGTGGGGGGTTTGGTTATTCGAACGAGAGATTGAGGGAGAGGGATGAAGCGACTGTAAAAATGGAAATTGAAAAGTCTATAGGGTTGAAAACAACATATTTAAATCCCAACCATTGGGTAAATTACACATTAAGGGTCCATAAGATTGCCGCCTTTCAGATTGGTCACCGAAGTTCTGATTCTTTTCAATTTCGTCCCTAGATCAATTTAGGTTTTCAAAACAAAATTCCCAAATTATTAGGTTTCTAAATTGAGGATTAAATCAATTTAGGGTTTTTAATTTGGGGGAAATTTTGGGGTGTTACATTGCCTGTAGTCTGTTACGGATATGGCACCTACGGTCATACCTAAGAACTATGTCCCAGATTAAATGCCACCGTTGAAACAACACATGTTGCTAGTCCGAACCCCGCTCCGGTCGATATCCATCTTCTTCAAGAACCCTTCTGGCCATGGATGGTTGTCGGGAGTAAGTCTCGTCATTCTTCTAAAGCACCCACTCTTGTGAAACCCAACACGTCCCACCAAGGTATCTCTTATCGGTTTAATCCTATATACAATATTGATGACGATGATGTTCTGGCTCCTCATGCCGCTGCTTCGACCGTGGTGTCTGATCCCTCTAGTATTGGTCCCAATGTTGTCACGAATCTTGAATCTGCCATCACCCTTTTGGATGGTGGTAAAGAGAATACCAATAATGCAACGAAGAAAAGTAAGTAGAAAGACAAATTCTCTCGGTCATCCCAGGTCCAACGTAATAGTCCTTGGCTCTTACAACTTGAATATCCATCTTTGAAGCTTCAGAGGAATGTTGCGTCCAGCTCTAGCCGACCACCCAAGCCTCGAGTGGTGCCCTAGACACTAAATCCAGCAAGACATATCGCAGTTAATGTGTCTGCTGATGCAAACTCGACTCTTCCTATCATTGCCATTGCGCGACCATCTTCGAAGAGCTCCAATGGCAAATCGGCTACCGTGTCTTAAAAACCTGCATCTAAGAGGACATCCTCTGTAGCCTTAAAGAATTCCCCTACTCGTGTGCAGCCTCCGATCAGCCGTTAGATATGGTTGTTTGATTTGTTTCACCCTGGCTCCTCTCATTATCTATGATGAATGCTAAAATTATAGTATGGAACGCCTAAGGTTGCGGAAGTCAAAAATTTGTCAGGTTTTCTAAGCAGTATATGCGAGATAATCATCTTGATATATTTGTCTTTGTTGGAACTCGTGTTAGTAGAGAGCCGACGTCCAAAGCGATCAAGGCGCTTGGCTTCCCCAACTCTCATCGTGTCGAATCTACCGGATTCTCTAGAGGTATTTGGTTATGCTGGTTTGACAATTATTATATTGATATACTCTTTTGCCATTTTCAATTTATTCCATGTCGAATTTCAGCTCTGGCTTCTTCATCCACGTGCCTTGCCACCTTCGTCTATACTAGCCCAAGTTATTGAAAAAGACGAGTTTTGTGGTCCTACCTTCGGGATTTATATTCTTAGGTCTCTGAGCCGTGGATTATTCTTGGTGACTTCAACGCTACCTTATCTCCTGAGGATCGCCAAAACAGTGTTGCTTCTTCTAAGCCTGAATCGGACTTTCAGGATTTGATTTTTGATTGTGGGTTTCATGATTTGGGGTTACAAGGACCTGTGTTTACTTGGTACAAATGGGTTGTGACTGTGCGACTCGATCGTGCCTTCTGCAGCGACCCCTGGCTTGCTAAGTTTCCTATGGCCTCGTGATGAACAATCAAAGAAACCTTAAAAAATGTAAAAGGGGAAAAGAAAAGATTAACGGAAACAAGAGAAAGCAGAAAATGAATGTGGGCTATCGAGGTTAGATAGCCAGGGTCGGGTCACCCACTTCTTTAATATAGCCCAACCCAAGTCTAACAGAAACGGTTATTGCTTAACCGATCTGTTAACCCAGCTAACAGGCTCAACCAAATTAGTTACTCCCATAAAAGAATAACAACCAGACAACAAGGACCAACGACCCAGAATAGCCACTTGACCCAAACTTCTGCAGTCTCATATCACATAGACTAACACCTCGGTAACTCATTTGCTGCATATGAAATCTGACCATCGTTCATTACCGTTGCTTCTTGACGCCCTCCCATACAACCCACTCGCATGACTTTTAGGTATTTCTCGGGATGAACTTTTCACTAGGGTTTTTCTAATTTTGTGAGCAACAGCTGGGACTCATCCCTACTCCTCTCTGAGGCCATTTCTAGCTTCGCTCGTGCGGCTGAGCATTGGAACAGTGATGTTTTTGGGAGTCTTGGAAAGCGAAAGAAGAATCTCATGGCTTGGATTTGAGGTTTTCAATGTTGTCTTGGTCATTGACGCTCGGCTAATATGATCAAATTGGAATCCAAGTTGCTTGAAGAACTTGAGATTGTCCTAGAACAAGAAGATCTTCTATAGAAGCAAAAGTCATGCTCATATTGAATTAACTTTGGCAACAGGAACACCGCCTATTTCCACTCTTTGGCCAAGGCTCATCGTCGTCGAGCGACTATCTCCACTCTTAAGCTCGGTGATACGAGCTGGTGCTCAAACCCTTCAATTTTACGTGATGAGGTTGAGTCTTTCTATGCAAAGCAATTTGATATTGGAGATGTGCAGGTCGTTCCCTATCCTATTCAACATTGTTTTCCTCCTTTAGTACCTGGATGCCTCTCGACTCTTGAACGTCCCCCGTCGGAGGATGAAATTAAAGAAGCTCTTTTCTCCATGGCTCCTCTCAAATCTCCTGGAGTTGATGGCCTTCAAGCTGAATTTTTCCAAAAGAATAGCGATGCTGTGAAACATTCTATACGTGTCATGTTTCAAGATTTGTTCAATGGGGCAAATTTGGACCCAGTTCTTAACAAAACGTCCATTGTGCCCATTCCCAAAACCGTCACGCCTGAGTCATTTGCAGATGTTGGGCCCATAAGTCTCTACTCGATCATGTATAAACTTGTAACTAAATTTATCGTCTGACGCCTTCTGTTGCGACTCACGTAAGTGTTGGTAAAGAGGGCAAAAACGTATTGGAAATGTAGTAAAAATAGTGTTAAAGACTGAGTCTTTTGCATACAAGTATACACGGTCGACAAGTATTACAGCAGTAAACTAAGTATCGATCCCACAGATATTGACTTGGAATTCGATTGCTTTGAATGTTTACTTATTGAGGAAAAATATTGTTTATGTCGGATTTTTTTTTTGAAAATCATGCAAATGCAAATTTTTTTTGGCTAGAATGCAACAAGTGTTGGCAAGTAGAATTTGGCTCTATTTTTGTCCTCTGGCATCTCAGTGCAACAATGCCAAGAAGGTAGTAATTCAAGTGCAACAATATAACTCTAGTCTAAGTTCATGAAAAGTGCACAATGTGTAGGCAGTATGCATATGGTATCCTTTTACTCACATAGTCAATTCTACTACCTAAACTCGGGTTTCTCTTTTTTCTTCTTGCCAAGGGTTTTTTTATTTTTTGACATTAATTTAAGCTTGCTTTGTGACATTGTTTGGTGTGAGAAGTAAGAGGGAACATACCACGAAACCCTACGTTAATCCAAATACCACTAGGTTTTCTCTTTAACTCATACCCTAAGGTTTTGAACTTAGAAGTAAGAAGAAGCAAACCACGAAGCCCCAGGTAACTTATTATCCCTAAGGTAGAGGAGAGTTCAATTTTTTTTATTGTCATGGCAGAACATTGCTGCCTTATTAGTTTCTTTTTACCCTGGCATCATTTTTTTTAGTCTGAGCTTAGTTTCAAAAATTCTAATTTTGCTCGGGAACTAGACGCATACTATGTGTTAAGTGAAAGTTCATTTCCCTAAACTAGAGATCAATTTCCAAGCGACTTGACATTACTATTTTGCTAGCATAGGCATCAAAAGATTTTAAATTTTCCTCATTGGATAGAAACCTAGATCTAATTAAGCTTGCCTAACAAGTGTTAACATTCTTCAAAAGTAAACCGAGGCAAAATTTTCCTTTTCTTTTTTTATGGTTCAATATGCAAAGCTAGTCTATATGAACTACATGGCATGGCAACAAAAATTTAAACATGGAATGCATGGCATAAAAGTGAGAAAATTCACACCCCCAAACCCAAGATGTGCATTATCCTCAATGCACGAAAACAACACATATATACAATAAAACATAAAAAATAAAAACGCATGATCATGAAAATGCAATGAAATGAAATGTAAAGGAGTTTAGGAAGAGGAGGACTCCCCTTCGGATGATACTTCGCATGTGACACGGGTCTTTCTCTTCACAAAGGTCCCACGATCGGGGGCCATCCTTTTCCTTCTCTTCATGCTTGGCTTTGCGGCGGCATTAGAGGTTCCAACATCTCGGAGAACTTCCTCCACAATCTTGGCTGGGTCCGACGCGACAGGAGTAGCGGTGACATCAGACTGAGCAGATGCACTAGGTGTAGCAGCAAACTTGGCTTTGGTTTTCTTAGATTCAGCTAGAAAGTCAGTACTAGAAGATTCAACATGAACTGGAGATAATGGGACTGTGGCATCAAATGGGGTACAAGCGGATTGGGGACATGCTGACATGGCATCATCGTTGGCAAAGATCTTGACAAAGAAATCTGAGAAATCTAGCAAGGCACCTGGGGACAACCCTTCAAGAGTCTTTTTGATGGCAACGTCCTTGGCATGAACATAATGCCAGAGCTTGAGATTTCGCTCCTCAACTCTCTCTAATTTTTTGGAGGATGACCTCATAGAGATGGTAGATTTGTGAGAGTAATGTCCCTGCATCAGCTGGCATAGGAGCATTAGGCTCTACCTTTGACACCTTTGGCGTTGGCGTTGGCACCTTTCCTTTTCCCTTGCCTTTGTGTTTTGTCTCGGCAGCAGTGAGGTTTTTTCATATAGCAATTGTGATTGTTGTTCTCTTGATCGTTTGGGATTTATTTGTATCAAGCTTGGGCACACCATGTTGCATGCAAATGTTAGAAATTAATAAAGGGAAGAACAAACTACCATTACCTCTTTTTGCACATTTATAGGTTTTGTCAGTGATGAGTCAAGCAACATTAATCTTGCGCCCCGTAATGGTGGAGTGCAATAGTGCCAACCTTTCTTCCGATACGGTTTCACTGTGAATTGTTGGCATCAGATTCACCTTTAAGAAGGGATTCCATCCTCTAGATTGGGGCTTCAATGCTAGTCATTTCACTATCTGGTGTCCCTTTGATGAAACGATCCATGTCATGCCAGGCTCACGCAGTTTTGCCATTATCTTCTTTATCTTGGCAACAGTCATGAAGTCGGCATACTTCTTGTATTCATCCTCCACATCCCCTAACTTAAACATGGCATTAACGAGATGAGGCTTTAAACGGTTTGGACAAAGGAAGAAGAAGAGAAAACATGGATCTTGGTTTCTTGCTTGATAAAGAAAGGGAGAAGTGAAAGAGATTTGTTTCTTTAAACGACTAGGGTAGGTAGAAGGTAAAGATTTTGAGTGTTTAATGGGGTGTAATAAAGGTAGCTGAATTAATTGGGGATAATGATGGAAAATAAAGAAAGGGAGAAGTGAAAGAGATTTGTTTGTTTAAAATAAGGGTGATGTGATAAGGTGTAAGTGATAGGATATGTTTAAGGAGTGGAGTGATAAGGTGATTAAGTTGAATTTAAATTTCAACTTAATTTTTGGGCGGCTGGGGTTAAAATTCAAAGAAAAATAATCTCTTTCTTTAATGGGCCGAGTTTAATCAAGCTAGGATAAATCTATTCTTCCAATATTTCAATTTGTTGCATGTCAATCCTCTACCTTGGCATTCTGCCTGGCACGCATAATTCTTTCATTGTGTCTCATGCCAAGTCCTGCCTCGGCATTATTCTCGGTGTACTAATCTGCACAAACTCAAAGAAAAGTAAAGGAAAATTAAAAACTAAAAGAAAAATAAACAAATAAAAAATGCTAAAAAAGAAAAACATCTAATCCTAATATTTATAAAAAATCAAACCATGAAAATGATGTTACGATACCTCTGTCAAGAGGACAACCTCCATGGCTTTGTTATGATCACCTTTCAAACAGTGCTTCAAAAGTTGGCCCTTGGTTGGTAGGTGGTAGGTTGTGGCAATCTTTTGTTTGAATAGCCAACATAGAAAGCCAAAGAATTGTTTTTCTTTGATCAAGCTAAATTCTCAATTGCACAATGTAAGGGAATATTTTACCATGGTAGCTTTGAACAACCACCTAAGAAAACCGAAGAATCTATTTGTTGTCGAAGCATAGTCATCGTCTTCTTATTCTAGAATCTTCATGAAATCTTCAGTTTTGAGCCGTAGTATCTTTGGCATTTTTGTTACGGCAAAATTTTCCTGCTTCAGCTTTTCATTCTCAGTCATTTGGCATCTACTTTTCCTTTCAGCAACAAGCCATTTGAGCACACCTCGCTTCATGGCATCAGTTCCAACCAAAATCGATCTTCTATGTCGCTCAATTGTTTTGTCATCGCATTTTTGTTTTATGGCATCAACTTTCATTCCTTGGCAATTCAATGTCAGGTTCTCATTCAAAATGGATTTCATTGGCTCAACTGCATGGCATTCAATTTCATATGTACATTTAAGAACTTTGAAATTATCTACAATAATACACGCTTGTCTTACCGATGTAGGGTTGGCAAATGGTGCTCCATTGGTTTTACCGCGGTGGTGTTGGCATCCAATTGTTGTCTGGCATTTAATAGTAGTCTAGCATCTGATAGTGGTCTGGCATCAGATAGCGGTCTGGCATCAGATAGTGGTCTGGCATCATCAACCTATGCCTCTCATTTCTCTACTTTCTTGGGTTCACATATTGGCACTGATAATCGTACGAGTAGCTCGGCTGACGTTGAGGACTATTTTGCCATGGCATATGTGTTGCAGCCGCAATGCTATTATCGTAAGCAAAAATGCCAGCTCCTTGATCATACCATGGAAAATTTTACTGGTAATGCCATCGGTCGTAAGCTTCAATATGGTCTCTAATGCTCATTCTCCGATCCTCCATGTTCCTAGAAGTACCGAAAATAAATGAACTAAAAATAATGTTAGAAAAATTAATAATAAAAGAAAAATAATCATAAACAAAAACAAAAACAATTAAAAATCAAAACAATCAATTCCATTGCAATCCCTAGCAACGGTGCCAAAAATTTGTTGTGACTCGCGTGAGTGTTGGCAAAAGGGGCAGAAAACGTATTGGAATGTAGTAAAAACAGTGCCAAAGATTGAGTCTTTTGCGTGCAAGAATACAAGGTCGAAAAGTAATACAACAGTAAGCTGAGTATCGATCCCACAAAGATTGACTTGGAATTCGATTGCTTTGAATGTTTACTTGTTGAGGGAAAATATTGTTTATGTTTGAAATGGTTTTGAAAATAATGCAAAGGCAAGAAAAGTAAAATAAGATATTGTTGGCAATGAGAGTGTAAAATGAATGATGGGAGTTGGCAAGGGATGACTGGTTTTCACGCTATTCATGCCATGCCAGCTTTCAACAATGTAATGCCTTGACATTGTTTCCCGAGCAGATTCAAGTTGGAAAAGCCTCTCTCGATGGTCATTGCCCTAAATTAATCATGTAAAATCCCCTATATCTCTATAGTGAATGTTTTTTCATAAACCAATTTGATTAAGATCCAATCTATACTCCTAAGGGGTATATTTCACTTCCGAAGTAATTTCATCTACTTGGACATCTTCTCTCAAAGCATCTCACCTTAGTATCTAGCAACTCGATCGTTGCCACCCAAGTCTGTTAAGATGTTGAGTTGCAATAGGCCAATAGTGCCAGCTCTCGCTTGGCACAATATTTAGAAAATAGTAAAGTATGTTAGATAGAAAAAAACAATGCCGAAGCATTTTCACTATTAAAAACTTAACATAAAAACAACGTTCAACACAAACATCCCCCACCAAGTATTAAATTAGTTCATGGTGAGGGTATCGACCAAAAAACCTTCAACGTTTTGCAAACACGTCATCATTTAAAAGAAAGTAAAAACAACTAAACAAAGAGAATGGGCGAGAAGGGGGTCTCTCGATGCAGCCCTTCAAGATACAAGCTCTCGGTCAAGCTGGTCAAACCACCTCTCTTTGGTACAGCCGGTCGTCGATGGATCACTCTCCACCCCTCCTTGAATGCTTGCTTGATCGTTCTTTAAATAGGCGTGCGAAGAAGCCCCCTAAGATAAGCCTTTACATTTGAAATTTGAATACGCAAGGGATAAGGCTTGTGATCACCTTTATCCAGATTTGAAGTGATAAGATTATTAGGTGATAAGCTGATCAGGTTAGGGCTGGCATCATGCTTCCATCGATCCTTTGGTAACCAATTTTGGCATCATTATGCCAACCAAGCTTGGCACTATTTTTCGGCTAATTTTTTGGAGTTTGGTCCAATTGCTATTTTTTCGCAGCTTGATTTGGTCTTATTTTTTCGGGTTCAACAGTTTCTTGGCCTAACATCAAATTCCTCTTCTCTGCCAACTGGTGCTTGGCATTGTTTGGTCCATCTGTGCCAATAGCATCTCAACATTCTCTCCGGCATTCCTCCATGCGCTGCTCTTTTCTGCCAATTGTTATGTCTAAACCTACAAAATTACCAACAAAACAACTCTTCACACTGGCATAGACAAAATTCCCAACTCCTTATGCAAATGCATGAATTTAACATCTAAATGCAAAGCAAAAGCATTGTAATATAGGCATAAAAATTAGTACTTTTGAGGAAATAACACCTTCATCCGCACATGTCTTCTTTGATAGGGCCTAAACAAACAAGCTTTATCAAGGGTCGGAGCATATCCAAAAATGTTATAATTAACCAGGAAATTGTTCACTCTATAGAATCTAAGAAGGGCAACACAGTTGGATGGCTATTAAAGTCGACTTCCAGAAGGCTTTTGATCGACTTCACTAGTCCTTCATTTTAGACACCCTATCAGATGTTGGTTTGCCTTCTAATCTAACTCGTATTTGTAACACCCGTGTTTTGGGGTTAGGAGTTATCCGGGTTTATAGTTCGAGTCAATAAAATTAAATTAAAACAAATCAACCTAAAATGTGGTGTAATTGAACTTTAATAAAAAGGGAAGGGCTTATGTTGTAATTTGCCCAAAAGCTTTTAAAAAAGAAGACAAATTTCAAATTGTCATCTTCTTCCCCTTTTCATTTTATATCCAACGTGAGATACCTCCCTCCATTCCCCAAACTCTCTCAATTTTCAAGCTCTAATTTCATTCGATTTCTTCATCAATTCAAGGGGCTTTTGAAAGGTAATCACATATTTAAACTCTCCTTTCCATTTCCTATTCATACATGGTCTTAGATTTTAAAAATATGAACTTTTGAAAATTAGGGTTTATATCAAGTTTGGATTTTTAAGGGGGTTTTTCAATTGGTTTTGATAAATTGAGTTGGGGCTTTAATTAATCATGTTAAAAGGGGTAACATATATCAATTTGGTTGAATTTTGATGAATTTCCGAAGTGGGTTCTTAGACCCATTTTTAAGGTGTCAAAAAGTTGATTTTTGGTGGGTTTTAGGGTGTAATTAGAGGGCTGATGGTATATGTATACTAAGGGGATGATTTGGGACCATTTAGATGTCTTTTGGGTGTTTAAAAACATGATTTTCTGCTGGGTAAAATAGGAGTACGAAAATGGAGTTTTGGAGGGTTTTGGGGGTTGTTTAAGGTGGGAATTGATAGCCCAATGGTAGTACTATGATTAGGGATTGATTTGGGATCATTTGTGGGTGCAATGGATGTTGGAAACATGGATTTTGGAAGAGGTATCGGGGCTGTCCGAAATTGCTAAGTTTGGGGTTTGGTCATGTCTTGCGGTGTTGTAAATTGTATTTGAATTGTGTTCCGGATTGGTATTTTGAGGTTGGGCTAATTTGAGGTTGTTTGAATTGTATGGAGGTTGTTGAGAAGCAAGAATTTGGGTCGGCGAAGCATCGGGAAGAAATCCGGAAACTTGAAGGCGATGTTTGCTTGGTAGTTGAGCTTGGAGGTAGAGGTGAGTGGTTAATGTTTTTAAATCGATTTTTAAGTGGTTGGTTCAAGCATGTGGACTAGGTTGGGCTTGGTAGACCCACCTAGAGTTAGGATTAGGGTGGTAGCCTAATCCTAAGCTTTAGTTAGAGACCATGGATGCACTTTTTAATTGTTGTTATGCCTCATGATGACTATGTATAATGAGATATACATGTATGTGGAAGTATGGCCTAATGCATTTATTACATGTATGTTGATGAAAAATATAATGTGAATATATGATGTGGTAATTGCTTGGATGATATACATGTGATGTTGGTTTGTGAAATGAGGTTGTGTTGTGGATTGCATGATTTTGAAGAATCATGGTGAGTACGTGCTAGGCACGGAATTTATATTGAAATTGATATTGTAAAAGTTGTGTAGTTTGATTTATATTGGCACTAGTATGCTTGGGTACAATGATCGATCATTAGGATGAGTGTGCACACAAATTGAGTCAAAACGTACGTGGCCTTGGTGGCGTTAAGGCACCAAGGACGAGTACGGTGATGTAATATTCCACCGGAAGCTTTTATATTTCTACGTGATGATGAGTGGAATCCCATCCGTAGGGCATATGGCGATGAGTGGAATCCCGCACATGCAAGGACCGGTGATGAGTGGAATCCCACCGAGGTAATGTTGTTGTTGGAAATGCGTTCCAACGGGTTATCCGCGTATTCGGGTCATAGCTAGGTGCCAATATGAGGTTGTATGTGTATACCAATATGAGATTATGTATATATGCTTATATGATGCGAAATGAGATGCCCTTTATGAATTGATATATGATGTGGTTAATGCTTTGAGTTATGCATCTTGGTACGTTGAGCTTATGGGTTGTTGAGCATGGCATAATGTTGATTATATGTTCATGCATCATGATCATTTTGACTTGTGCGGATCGGAGGTAAGAACATGCATTTCATTATGGAAATTGCTCGTGCTTGGACCCTGCATTGTCGAAGGTTTGTTTTATGAGCTTACCCTTACTAAGCTTTTATGCTTACGCTTTCTTTTGTTTGACAATGCAGATAAATAGCTTGTGGGTGGCATGGGCAAGGAAAGGTCTCCAAGTGTTGCTTTTGGTGAGCTCAATGTATGAGTTTGAGTAAATGAATGTAATAGTTAAGCAATGGGATAGGTTTTGATGATTGAGTTTTGATGTATGTCGATATTGGTTTGATTCTTGGATGCCTTGTTTAATTTGTAAATATCGCTTATGATGCATGCCTTGATGAATGCTTGAGTGATGTATGCTTTGTGGATGTTTAAATTGCTTGAAGGCATGTAAACCTTTATGTGATGAATGGTGCTTTTGTTTATCAATGTTTCAAGCATGCTTGTATGAAAGGCTCTTAATGTATAATTTACCATGTATGTATGATCGTTCATATTCATGCCTTGAGTATGTTTGAGTATGTTGGGGTACGTTTAATCTAGGACGTATGCCTCTAGACTTGGGTTGTTGGTGTGGTGTGCCTTTAGCCCTTTTTAAGCTCTTATGTATGGCTATGTATGATCTTGAGGTGTTTTTACCATAGGAAGTCATTAGAATTAAGCAATATATGCTCCCCTGCACCTAGGTTTCGAAACTATGGGTAAAGTTTCGAAACCTTTGCAAATTTTGGGATTCCAGGACATTCTGCCAACCAAAGTTTCGAAACCTTTGGGGAAGGTTTCGAAACTATGGTCAAAGGTTTCGAAACCTTACCCAAGGTTTCGAAACTTTTGGTGAAAATTGGGTTCCAGACCTTACTGCCAGTCTAAGTTTCGAAACCTTTGGGGAAAGTTTCGAAACCTTGACCCAAAAATGCACTATTTGACCCTTGTTGGCCTGTTTGAAGAGAAAAACACATACGTACTAAGATGCCTTTAGTCAAGATTAAAATTGGGATGTTTGAATGTGGTTTGAGGGTTTGAATGTCGTCTCGTGTGATATGTTCCGCTGTTTGATCACTTGGAATTTAATACTCGAACGTGACAAGATTAAAATGAAAAAAAATAGGGTTGCTAACCGAGGGGGAACCTTAACGGGTTTCGCTTCGGTTTTCCCCGTGTGACCCACTCGGACTGGTCATCCGGCTAGACCGAGATGAGGGGGTTACATTTGTTGGTATCAGAGCCTAAGGTTTCCGAGACCTTGGGCAGGTAAGTGAGGTAAGTTGTGTTTTATGATTGATATGCACGGTGTTTGCTTGCTCTGTAAGTATGACTGCTTGTATGACAAATATGTTGATTGCTTGTTTAAAAGCATGTTGTTTGTTATCCGTGTATGTTGTGATGAATGATTGATTGATTGAGAATGCATGTTGTTTGATAGTACGCTTATGTTTTCTTGTTTAGCAAGTAAGCCTTATTATATGCTTGGTTGAGCATGTATGTGTGTTGATTTGTTTGAAGCATGTTTAGTGGAGTCCCATTGCTACTATTACATTGAAAAAGAGATTTTAAGTGAGGGAAACATACTTGAGCCACTTGGAAGCCTTGCCTTGCTAACCCAATCTTGTATGTTTTACTGTTGATATTGTTGTTGATTTAATTGCTTTTCGGTAAGTAGAAGTCGTAGTTTCTGAAAGGGTGGACTAGGTTGAGGGAGTCCATCACCTCAGTTAGAGAGGTATGGTTGTACCAGAATTGAGGTACAATTCGTCCGTTTGAGACAGTGTGTATATGGGTTGATTCTTGTGGATGAGGGACGGTGTGATCAACTCTGGCATTAGTTAGTAAGAAGAAGTGAAGGCCTATGAGTGGGGTCAGAGTAGTTTCGATGTTTTATGGAATGAGCCTTTGGTACAGTATTAAGTTGTTTCCTCCAGTTGATTCTAAATCCGTGCTTTCGTATATCGTTAGCAAGTATGCAAGTTTGAATATGCCCGATGAAGTGTTAGAGGTAGGTGCCTTTAGCCGTATGCCTCTAGACTTGGGTTGTTGGTGTGGTGTGCCTTTAGCCCTTTTTAAGCTCTTATGTATGGCTATGTATGATCTTGAGGTGTTTTTACCATAGGAAGTCATTAGAATTAAGCAATATATGCTCCCCTGCACCTAGGTTTCGAAACTATGGGTAAAGTTTCGAAACCTTTGCAAATTTTGGGATTCCAGGACATTCTGCCAACCAAAGTTTCGAAACCTTTGGGGAAGGTTTCGAAACTATGGTCAAAGGTTTCGAAACCTTACCCAAGGTTTCGAAACTTTTGGTGAAAATTGGGTTCCAGACCTTACTGCCAGTCTAAGTTTCGAAACCTTTGGGGAAAGTTTCGAAACCTTGACCCAAAAATTCACTATTTGACCCTTGTTGGCCTGTTTGAAGAGAAAAACACATAGGTACTAAGATGCCTTTAGTCAAGATTAAAATTGGGATGTTTGAATGTGGTTTGAGGGTTTGAATGTCGTCTCGTGTGATATGTTCCGCTGTTTGATCACTTGGAATTTAATACTCGAACGTGACAAGATTAAAATGAAAAAAATAGGGTTGCTAACCGAGGGGGAACCTTAACGGGTTTCGCTTCGGTTTTCCCCGTGTGACCCACTCGGACCGGTCATCCGGCTAGACCGGGATGAGGGGGTTACAGTATTATCACCAATTGCATTTCTATGCCCACTATGAGTGTTCAATGGGCTGGTTCTTCAAGTCAAAGCTTCGTTCAACATTGGGGTATCTGTCAAGGGGATCCTCTCTTGCTATACTTGTTTAATCTTGCGATGGAGAGACTTGGCCATGGAATTTCTCGCTCTGTTGCTAGTGGTCATTGGTCGCCATTTCAACTTGCCCATCATGGTACACCAATCTCCCACCTCTTCTTTGTGGATGACTTGATCCTCTACGCGAAAGTCGATCTCGCCAATGCAAAAAATATTGAGCACATCTTTGATTGTTTTGTGCCTCGTCGGGACATTAGGTGAACAAGAAAAAAAACTACAATATTCTTTTCTCCCAACACCAGTGTTTCGCTTCAATCCTCCATTAGCGAGTGTCTTAGATTCCAAATCGTGACCGATCTTGGAAAATACCTCAGCTCTCATGTTCATCGTATTGGTGCCACAAATGAGAGGTTCAATTTTCTATTGGATAAAATTCTTGCAAAATTGAATGGATGGGCAGCCAAGTCTTTATCTTTTATTGGGAGAATTCCCTTGGCGAGATCTGTCCTGCTTAGTATCCCCTCTTACTTGATGTCTATGAAGCACGGGGACGCCACCTTAAGGCCGTCCCGCGTCCCCAATACGTCCCCAAGACGGAGACAACGCGGGGACGTCCCAACTTTATCGGGGACGGTCAAATATAAATCGGGTACGGTCAACGCTAATTGGGGACGTACCCAGGGATGTACCTTAATATATTTAGCTTGAAAAAAAATAGAAAAGAAGAGTTACAGAGGTTGAGTTGCAGAAGTTTAAGAAGAAGAAGAAGGGGTTGAGAAAGAAGAAGAAAACCCGTGATATTCTCTTATTTTAATATATTTCTCACTCTTTCTTGTTTTAATTAATTTTCAGCTATTTATTAAAATAATTAGGGTATTTTTTACTTTAATTTTTTATAAGGATTTTGTATTATTATTATTATTATTATTATTATTATTATTATTATTATTATTATTTTAAACATAGGTGGTGGAAATAAAAAATTCACAAGCTCTTTAATTTTAGAGTTTATGAACTTCATTTAAGGTTTAATGGTTAGTGATTTAACCGTGGAAATTTTAAATTTATGGGGTGTTGTTAGAATTTAGAGTCTAGAGTTAAAATTTAAGGCTTGTAGGTTAAAACATAAATGTCTAACCATATTCCTTAAAAAATAAACATTAAACTCTAAACTCTAAATTCTAAATTCTAATCATAACCTCTAAATTTTAAACCTCTAAACCTTAAAACTAAGAGCCATTGGTGGAAACTTTCCATTCTCACCGTCAGTGCATGAGATAATTTCCATATATAAAACAACTATATTATAAATTTTATGACTTAAGCTCCTAATTTCAATTTAGAAATTTAATTTCAATACTAATTTTGATTTAAATTAATTTTATAGGCAAAGTAAGTTGTAGACAATTCTTTTTGGAATTATCACTTAAGTGAGTTGATTTCGAAAGATATTAACAATGTTGATTTGTGTTGTTTAATATTGTTTTAGACTTAATTTATTGTTTTAGTCTTGAGATTTGATATATTGTGATTTACTCATTGATTTTATTTTCTAATTTTCTAAGAAGTATTGAATTTATTTATGATTTTTTACATCTATATATAATTTTAATTTTTTATATGTCGTACCCTTGTTGTCCCCGTACCCTGTAATTTTAAAAATTGTCGTTTTTTGTCCCTGTCTCCGTATCCATCCTTGTATCCGTATCAATGCAACCTAGCTTGATGCAAACTAATCAGTTGCCTACATCCCTCCTCATGGAGATTGAAAAAATTGTTTGACATTTCATTTAGGGGGCAAATTCATCTTCCACATCGATGTCGCTAGTAAACTGGAATTTTATCTGTCAACCTCTTGATCGAGGGGGCCTGGCCATTCGCAACACCAAAACAACAAATTCCGTGTTCCTTATAAAGACATGTGATGCTATTGTCAATTCATCTTCTACTTTTTGGGTTCGTCTTCTGCGAGTAAAATATAGAGGTCTTGTTCATTGCCCACAGCAGCTCTCTCGGCCAAATTGCTCTTCATTTTGGTGATCGATTTCTAAGGTTTGACCGACTTACCGCGAACATCTTGCTTGGACCATTTCGGATGGCTCTTTCACTCTTTTTTGGCAAGATTTTTGGCTCCCTGAACTAGTGTTAAACTAATAGTAGTTGGTCTTCTTTGTACAGTTAATATTCTGTTAGTTTGTTAAGAATTAGTTACATTAGTTTGTATATAAACAAGTGTTATGGTTGAAATTATTAACAAGGATGAAATTATTCCAATTCATTTGTTAACATGGTATCAGCTTAGCCAATTTCTTCCTTTGTTTGGGCTCTTTGCCGATTTTTCTCTTGGGCCTTTGTTTCTCGAGTTTGAGAGACGTTTGGTCTACTACGCAGCGTTTTTTGTCGTCCCTTCGTTTGGTCTTGCGTTTCACCTGTCATTCCCACATTCTCGAATCTCCCAAAATTCCCACCTCTTTGTTTTCTAGGGTTTTTCTTCGTCGTGCCTGAAGTGGAGATTGATTTCAATCATCCCTTGTACCTTCATCCATCTGATACGCCGAGAATGTTGTTGGTTTCGCATCAACTCTATAGGCCTGAATCTTACAGTATCTGGAGTCGTTCGATGAAGATCGCACTGTTAGCGAAGAATAAATTGGGGTTCATCGATGGAAGTTGTCGCCGGGAAAGTTATCCGTCCAGTCAATTCGCTCAATAGGATCGTTGTAATGCCATCGTCTTATCTTGGCTTCTCAACACGATCAATTGTGACCTCTCTGCTGGTGTGGTCTTTGCCTCCAGTGCCGCTTTGGTGTGGAAAGATCTGAAAGAGCGTTTTGACAAGGTGGATGGTTCCCGAATTTTTTTCTTGCATCGTGAGATTGCGACGGTTGCTCAAGGGGATTCAGGTATTTCTCCTTATTTCACTCGTCTCAAGTTGCTCTGGGATGAGTATGAAGCTCTTGTTCCATTTTCTTGTGAGTGTGATAGTGCTGCTGAGAATCTTAAACACATTGCTCAACAAGAATTGTTTCAATTTCTGATGGGCCTTAATGAGTCCTATTCTGCGATTCGGAGTCAATTGTTGCTGATGACGCCTCTATCGAGTGTGAATCAGGCGTATTCGATGTTTCTTCAAGAAGAATCTCAACGAACGCAGCTCTCTCTTCTACCTTCTGGGTTAGATTCTCGTGCCCTATATTCCTAGAGTTCTGGTTATGGGTCTTCCGATCGACGACGTTTCTTCTGCATCTATTTTCACTCCAGATCAGTATGCTCAAATCTTGGCCCTTTTGAGCAAGACTCCCACTGTTGATTCCGCTGCGAATCTTGCAGGTATTGATTCTGTTTGTTTATCTGCTGAATCTAATTCCCTTTCTTGGATTATGGACACAGGTGCTACTGATCACATAGTGCCTGATTTTCGAAGCCTGGTATCTCATATTTCTTGCCTTTCTCGTTTTGTTCATCTTCTTGATGGTGAGATTGTCCCTATTACCCATATTGGTTCTTGTTTTTTAACCTCTGAGTTGCATCTTGATAAAGTTCTTTTTGTCCCGAATTTTAAACATAACCTGCTTTCCATTTCTAAACTTACCCATGACCTTCATTTTTCAATAATATTTTACCCTTCTTTTTGCCTTGTACAAGATCTTTGCACTGGAAGGATGAGGGGATTGGTAGGAGCTTCGAGGTCTCTATTTTTTGAGTCAGTTTCTTCTGGTTCTTTGCTTGGTCAGGTTCAATCTACTATTTTTTCTTCAAATTCTTTTGTTGATTCTTTTGTATGTTCTGATATGTCTTTACTAGATATGGTTTTTAATGTTTCTGCAAATGTATGGCATGCTCGTTTGGGTCATGCAGCTATTTCTACCATGAATAAAATTAGTATTTTGCCTTCATTTAAATCTGATGTTGAGTGCATTAAAACGTGTTCTCTGTGTCCCCTTGCTAAGCAAACAAAGTTACCATTTCCTTTGAGTCAATCTGTTTCATCAGCTCCTTTTGATCTTGTTCATCTTGACTTGTGGGGTCCTTATAGGGTTTCTACTCACTCTGGTCATCGTTTTTTCTAACAATAGTGGATGATTGTACACGTATGACTTGGGTATATTTACTGAAACTTAAGAGTGACACAATTCTTTATCTTAGGCAGTTTTTTTCTATGATTTCTACTCAATTCTCTGCTCATGTTAAAATTTTCCGTAGTGATAATGGTACTGAATTTTTTAATTCAGCGTGTTCTGAGCTGTTTTC
Organism: Hibiscus tridactylites; assembly: GCA_958450335.1. Lineage (NCBI taxonomy): Eukaryota > Viridiplantae > Streptophyta > Magnoliopsida > Malvales > Malvaceae > Hibiscus > Hibiscus tridactylites. The sequence goes on from OY288275.1 coordinate 62,102,313, forward strand.
TTCCCTATGGATTATTCATCAGAGTTCCTGTGTTTCTACTCCTCAGCAGAATGGCATAGCTGAGAAGAAACATAGGCATATTTTAGAAATTGCTAGAGCCTTACGTTTTCAGTCCAATGTTCCCATAAAATTCTGGGGATAATGTGTTGTTACTGTCTGTTATCTTATTAATAGGTTGCCTTCTAGTGTCTTGCAATGGAAAACCCCTTATGAAGCTCTTTATCATAAACCACCTAATCTTAGTCACTTAAGAACATTTGGTTGTTTATGTTATGCCTCTAGACCTAATTACTCTGATAAATTCTCACCTAAGGTTGTTCCTTCAGTGTTTATGGGTTATTCCTCTACTCAGAAGGGATAAATTCTTTTTTCTCTTTCTTCAAAATCTTTTTTTGTTAGTAGGGATGTTTGTTTCCATGAAACTCTATTTCCTTTTAAACTTTCTCTCCCTACTGACTCTGTTTTTTCCCTCCTCATCCCTTTATTCCTGACTCTGAGTTTTTGGTTTCTTCTACTCCTAGTTCACCTACTAGTTCACCTCCTAACTCCACTTCTGCTTCTACTCCTAGTTCACCTACTAGTTCACCTCCTCTTGCTTCTGATTTTTCCTCTTTTTCTTCTCATGCTTCTTCTGATTCAGTAAATATACTTGATGTTCCTATTGTTGCAACTGATCCTATTGTTGATTCTAATCTTGTTCTTAATTTTAAGTCTGTTATTGAACCTACATCTGTTGTTGAGTCTATTCCTATTGTTTCTGCACCTCTTCTTGAAATTGTTGAACCTATTGTTCCTATTGAACTTGTTGTTGTTCTTCCTCGAAAATCTACTCGAATTACAAAACCACCTTCATGGTTAAAAGATTTTACTTGTCCCTACCAATCTGCTTCACCTTCAGGTCAGTATCCTCTTTCCAACCATGTCTCATATTATCATCTTCCTTCCCACACACAACCTTTTTTGTCATCCACTTCTTTTTCAGAACCTGTTTCTTATCACCAAGCCAACATTGATCCTAGATGGGTACAAGCTATGAAAGAAGAGATTCAGACTTTGCAATCAAACAATACGTGGTCTTTGGTTCCTTTGCCTTCTGGGAAGGTTCCTATTGGATGTAAGTGGGTCTACAAGGTCAAATATCGAGCTTCAGGTGAGGTTGAAAGATTTAAAGCTCGTTTGGTTGCTGAGGGGTATAATCAACAGCAAGGTGTTTGGTTGGCTATTGCTTCAATGTTTGGTTGGCCCTTGTATCAAATGGACGTTTACAATGCTTTTCTTCTAGGGGATTTGCTTGAAGAAGTTTACATGACCTTACCTGAAGGTTTTTGTAGCCAAGGGAAGAATTTGGTATGTCGGCTACAAAAATCACTTTATGGATTGAAGCAGGCATCTCGGCAGTGGAATGTAAAATTGACTGAAGCTCTTTTAGCAGCAGATTTTCATCAGAGTAAATTAGATTACTCTTTGTTTGTTAAGCAAGATTGTGACAAGATAGTGGTTGTTCTTGTATATGTGGATGACTTGCTGATTTCAGGGAATGATAACACTATGATAGAGGATCTGAAATCTGTGTTAAATCACAATTTCAAGATGAAAGATTTTGGAGAATCAAAGTACTTCCTTGGGTTGGAGCTATTAAGGTCAAAGAAGGGCATTGTTTTGAATCAAAGAAAGTATGCTTTGGAATTAATCAAAGACATAGGAGTAAGTGAAGGGAAACCAGCTTTAACACCTTTGGAGCAAAATGTCAAATTAACTTATGTTGAATGTGGAAGAAGTCAAAGTGATAATGAGGAGCTGGCTGACAAATCTGTATATCAGAGGCTTATAGGAAGGTTAATCTACTTAACACATACAAGGCCTGACATTATGTATTCTGTGCATTTGTTGAGTCAATTTATGCATCGACCAACTAAGAGTCACATGGAAGCAGCCTTGAGAGTTGTTTGTTACTTGAAAAAGAATCATAGACGAGGCATACTTCTAGATGCTTCAGGTTCTTATGAGATAACAGCCTACTGTGATTCAGATTGGGCTTCTTGCCCAATGACAATGAGATCAGTCACAGGTTTTTGTATCAAGCTGGGGAATTCTTTGATCTCTTGGAAATCAAAGAAACAAAGCACTGTGGCAAGGTCTTCAGCAGAAGCAGAGTATAGAAGCATGGCCACTGTTTCTGCATAATTGGTTTGGATAAATGGGTTGTTATCAGAATTGGGAGTCACAAGGAAACAACCAATTAAACTCTTTTGTGACAGTAAATCATCATTGCAAATAGCATCTAATCCAGTGTTTCATGAGAGGACTAAGCACATAGAAATCGACTGTCACTTTGTTTGAGAAAAGATACAATAAGGGCTAATACATGCAGCTCATGTTTCAACAAAAGAGCAGCTGGAAGATATAATGACTAAAGCATTAGGAATAGCTCAGCATGAGTATCTGTTAAACAAGTTGGGTGTAAAAGATGTTTTTTACCCACCAACTTGAGGGGGAGTGTTAAACTAAAAGTAGTTAGCCTTCTTTGTATAGTTAATATTTTGTTAGTTTGTTAAGAATTAGTTACATTAGTTTGTATATAAACAAGTGTTATGGTTGAAATTATTAACAAGGATGAAATTATTCCAATTCATTTGTTAACAACTAGGCATCCTCGCTGATCATAAAGTCCCCTCGGCTCAAGTCAATGATAACATCAAGGTGCTCGACTATGTTGGGCATGATGGCAACTGGATTAGAATAAACTCACTCTGCATCTCCAACTTTTGGCGTTGCTTTATGTTCAAGGTGTTCCACCCTTGAATGCTTTTCTTAGTCCCGATTCATGCTTTTTGCATGGTCACTCTAGCTGACACTTCTTGGTCAAGAGTGCTTATTTTCATGCCTCGCATTTGGGTTGGAACGACACTAATCTATGTTGGAATGACCTTGGGAAATTGAATGTGCCGCAACGACTTTGTGGCTTTCTGTGGCTTGCGGTACATGACAAACCTTTTACTAATGATGTCTGCTACGCTCGCCATCTGGCTCTCTCGGCATGTTGTGATGTTTGTGGTGCGGTTGATGAAACGTTGCTACACATTTTAAGGGACTTTCCTATGATGAAATCTATTTGGTTATCATTTGATTCTCAATTGATTGGGCCTGATTTTTTTAATTTACCCTTGGCTGATTGGATTTTCTCTGACGTCACGATGGCCAACTATTGTGCTTTAACATAAGGGTCATGGAACCTTCTCTTCATCTCCCTCATTTGAGAATCCTGGAAGCGTCGTAACAGGATTGTTTTTTGCAACGAAACCATAGACAATTCCTCCATTCTTAGCTTGTGTGTCCATTGGGCGAAGGCCTATACTGCATTGTTGCGTCTCTCATCTCCTTCTTCGCACCCTATTGTCACGGTCCAATTTTTTCGACCCGATCAAACCACGAACCAAGGAGCAAAGGGACCTAATTCCAACAAACACCTCCCCAAACCCAAAGCACCATGCCACACAAGGGCATTGTGCTCACCAAAGGGACGGAGTAACACATTGAGAGGCCGAGTGTGTGCTCACCAAGGGACGACAATCGAGGGGCGTAGCACGGGGAAAACTAAGAGGGCCACACCTCGTGCGTACATTCCACCACACCGATGGGAAGCATCCGCAACCCATGGGGTCGGTGTGCGGACCAAGGGACTAGATGCACGGGCCACAGAACCGAGAAAGGCGAGCCCGCCGCACCCTAAGTGTCCGACATAGGTGCACACCGAGGGGGCTAAGGGCCAGCACCAAGGGTGCACACCGAAGGGCCGGCACCAAGGGTGCACACCGAGGGGCCTACGAGCCAGCACCAAGGGTGCACACCGAGGGGCCTAAGGGCCGGAAGCACGGGTGCACACCGAGGAGCCTAAGGGCCAACACCGACGGGGCACACTGTGGGGGCCTAGGGTCGTACCCTCGGGTCCGATCCCACCGCCCAACAGGGGGCCGGGAGTAGCACATGCCCAGGAACCGAGCAGATCGAGCCCAAGGCACCTCAGGGTCCCAACAGCTGCCTACGCTCAAGGACCGAGAAAGCCGATCACACTGCACATCACGGGCCCGAGCAAGCTAATCACGCCGCACACCAGGGACCCGACGACAGCGCGCACGAAGGGGCTAGACAGGGCCAGCCAGACACACCTCACGGGTCCGCACACGGCCTTGGGCCTAGCCTCCGCGCAAACCAGACCTTCCTTGAGGTTAGGGGCCATGAATCCTTTTGGGACAAGGATTACTTCTCCTTGAGGGAGTAGGGCATTAGTTTCTCCTAGTTAGAGTAGGATTAGGACATAGAGGGGCTATTTAAAGAGGCTTACCCCCACCTTATTATTCATCTTTCAATTGTTCTTTGGCCTTTAGCCATATTTTCGTTAAGCACTCTAATAAAAGGTGTCGGGCATTCTCCCGGCTTTTCCCCACATCGCTTCTCTTTGGCCGTCACCCTTTTGTGTTAAATCGTTTTTGCACGGATCTAGGCACTCTCGCCTAGATCATCAGGCTGACTTAGGCTCCACGCACGCACAAAGGTGCCTAAGGTCGCACGTCTGACTGGTCAGAATTCTAGGGATGTGACAAGTGGTATCAGAGCAAAGGAGTTTGCTCGGGGTGGCCAAGAAAGACAAAGCCGGGGCAGCATCAAAAGGCACGGAGACCCAAGTAACCGACAAGGCAACTAACAAGACAACCGATAAGAATACCGACAAGAAAATGGCCGCTTCAAATGATCGATTGACAACACTTGAGGACAAGATAGAACGACTCAAAACCGGAGCAAAGGATACGGTAGAGTCCCTCGACACTGTCAACGATCGCCTGGAAAAATTAGAAACCAAAGTCGGCCCCCTCAAAGATAAAGTTGCAGAAGAGGTTGAAAAACTTCTCGACGAGGCATACGAGAGATTGAACCGACAAGACGTTTCCCTTCAAGTTGTGATGGAGGTAACGAGGGGAGAGTTGTTAGGGGAAATTAAGAAACTCAGTACTAAATTATCTCTCTATAAGAATGGCGTGCTAACCGGCATGGTGGGTAAAACAATATAAACCAAACACATGATCGACGTGCCAAAACTAAAGGAGTTCAAAGGAGCAAGGGACGCTCAAGAAGTGGACAACTTCATTTGGAACTTGGAGAATTACTTCCGACTCTTCGGCATCGATGATGTGGACACCAAGGTAAACACTGCTTCTGTTTACTTAGTTGATGCGGCTCTCCTATGGTGGCGTCACAAGTGTTACCAATCCAAATGTGGGGCGATCCCCATCAAAACATGGAAAAAATTTCAATTCGAATTCAAAGAGCACTTTTACCCAAAGAACAGTCAAGAAGAAGCTCGAAAGAAGCATTATCAATTAAAGCACGACGACTCAATTCGGGAGTTCGTCAACAAATTCACCGAACTCAAGCTCCAAATTCACAACATGAGTGAAGTCGACGCTCTCTTTATCTTTAAAAGCGGGATACAACGTTGGGAAAAATGGAGTTACACCGAATAGGAATCTAGAATCTTTCCAAAGCATTGGACGCAACCGACTCCCTTGTAGAATTTGAACACAAGAAGTCAGACAAGCCAAGACAAAAGTCGAAGTACGAAGACAACGACGAGGAAGATCGGGATGAACAACCCAAGGGCGAACCGAAGAAACCATCAAACGGAGATTTCAAACTCTGTAAGCCGTGGGTAAAGAACAACAACAACTTTAGTTGTTACAATTGCGGAGGCAATCACATGAAAAATGATTGTCCCGAACTCGAGAAAACTACAGCCATCCAAGGAGATGATAGCGAAGATGAACCAGAACCCACTAAACTAAATGCCATTATCAGTTCCATGGATACTATGAAGGGTTCCAAAGAGAAGGGACTGATGTTCGTGGACATCACCTTGGCAGGCCAAGAACTGAACGCGCTAATAGACACAGGCGCCTCAGAATTGTTTGTGTCAGAACACACTGCCGAAAGACTTGGCCTTCAGGTTGAGAAGGAAAAAGGGTTTATTAAAACCGTGAATTGTCCGTCGACTCCTATCACCGGGATAACGAAAGGAGTCAAACTCAACATCGGCGACTGGTCCGGCAAAGAAACCATCAAAGTAATTCCCCTTGACGACTTTGATGTAGTAATTGGCATTGATTTCCTTGACCAAATCAAGGCATTCCCCGTTCCGTTCTGCAATTGCTTGTACATACTTGACCCTAAGCGCCCATGCGCGGTGCAGACAAAGCGACAACCCGAAGTTAGGGCCAAGATGGTGTCAACCATTCAGTTCCACGAAGAGAGACGTAAGAAAGTGCCAACGCTCTTAAGAACAAAGGCACATGAGAAGCCGACCATGTCCGAAGAAGTCCCAATAGAGACTGGACAAGTTTCACCCGAACAACCGAGGACTCTCCCACCAAAGCGGGAAGTCAAGCACAAGATCGAGCTTGTGCGAATGACGGGGCCACCCACCCAGGCCTGTTTACATAGGCGGACCAAGAAGCGGGCAATCAAAAAGCGCAGGGACAAAAACTTCCAAGTTGGAGACCTAGTCCTTGTCAAGTTTATTAGAATATCGCACCACTCAACCGCCCACAAAAGGCATGTACGAAAGTGCGAGGGTCCATTCAAAGTATCCAAACAAGTAGGTAAGAAAACCTACCAAGTGGAGTTACCATCAACCATCCAGGCTCATCGAGAGTTCAATATTAGTTCACTCAAGCCATACCATCGAGGAAAGATGGGTGATGTTCAGGGCAAGCCACACCAAACACCCAACAAAGTAAAAGTCTCCTATGTCGATGAAATTGGAGACGTACAAGCGGAAAGGGTCATACAACGATTAAGACAACAACCAAGGCATTAGTACTTTGTCCAATGGAAAGGACTTCCCAATAGCAAAGGGAGTTGGGAACTAGCCAAAGTCGTATGTCAGTTCAAAAGACAAGTAAGCCGATGCCATCTTAACCAAGCAACGAGGGGGTCGCTAACTCCAGTGGGGGAGAATGTCACGGCCGATTTTTTCGACCCGATCAAACCACGAACCAAGGGGCAAAGGGACATGATTCCAACAAACATCTCCCCAAACCCGAAGCACCATGCCACACCAGGGCAATAGGCTCACCAAAGGGACGGAGCAACACATCGAGATGCCAAGTGTGTGCTCACCAAGGGACGACAACCGAGGGGCGTAGCATGGGGAAAACCGAGAGGGCCACACCTCGTGTGTACATTCCACCACACCGACGGGAAGCATCCGCAACCCACGGGGCCGGGCAACGGAACCGAGCAAGGCGAGCCCGCCACACCCCAAGGGTCCGACAGAGGTGCACCCCGAGTGGCCTAAGGGCCAGCACCAAGGGTGCACACTGAGGGGCCTAAGGGTCGGCACCAAGGGTGCACACCGAGGGGCCTAAGGGCCGACACCAAGGGTGCACACCGAGGGGCCTACGGGCTGGCACCAATGGGGCACACCGAGGGGCCTACGGGCCGGCACCAAGGGGCCTAAGGGCCGGCACCACGGGTGCACACCGACGGGGCACACCGTGGGGGCCTAGGGCCGCACCCTAGGGTCCGATCCCACCGCCCAACAGGGGGCCGGCAGCAAAACATGCCCAGGAACCGAGCAGACCGAGCCCAACGCACCCCAGGGTCCCGACAGTGGCCCGCGCTCAAGGACCGAGCAAGCCGATCAAACTGCACACCACGGGCCCAAGCAAGCCGATCACGCCGCACACCAAGGACCCGACGACAGCGCGCACGAAGGGGCTGGACAGGGCCAGCCAGACGCACCCCACGGGTCCGCACATGGCCTTGGGCCTAGCCTCCGCGCAAACCAGGCCTTCCTTGAGGTTAGGGGCCACGAATCCTTTTGGGACAAGGATTACTTCTCCTTGATGGAGTAGGGCATTAGTTTCTCCTAGTTAGAATAAGATTAGGACATAGAGGGGCTATTTAAAGAGGCTTACCCCCACCTCATTATTCATCTTTCAATTGTTCTTTGGCCTTGAGCCATATTTTCGTTAAGCACTCTAATAAAAGGTGTCGGGCATTCACCCAGCTTTTCCCCGCATCGCTTCTCTTTGGCCGTCACCCTTTTGTGTTAAATCGTTTCCGCGCAGATCTAGGCATTCTCGCCTAGATCATCAGGCTGACTTAGGCTCCACGCACGCACAAAGGTGCCTAAGGCCGCACGTCCGACTGGTCGGAATTCTAGGGACGTGACACTATGCTTGAATCGATTCAGTGGCAGCCTCCCCTCATGGATGGGACTGTCTAAACTCTGATGGATTCTTCTCCCGCACGTCCCGCTTTAGCTCCATTGGCGGCGTTCTACGCGACTTTCATGGCTCTTTCCTTGTGCCATTTAACAAGTCTATCGGCAAGTCCTCTATACTTCAATCTGAACTTTGGTTGTGCTCGAAGGGCTTCGCGTCGCCAAAGATCATGATCTTGACCGCCTATGTGTTCAACTTGATAGTGTTGATTCTTATAACCTTCTTGTCCACCCCCTCGACGTGCAACTTGTTTGCCTTGATTAGAAACATTACAACTCTCCTTAATAATTTGTGGCTCGTCGAATTTCAGCTCATCCGTCGTGAAGCGAATATGTCTGCTGATGTCATGGCCAAACTTGACACCCAATTGGATGGTTCCTTAGCGATTTTCTTAACTCTTCCCACTTCTTTGCTCGACCTCCTACGCAAGAATATTGATGGACCTCCCTACACACGTTTAAGAAACGTCTAATGTAATGGCTTCGGCCTCCCTTTTCATTAAAAAAACAATTATGATTTAATTAAAATTTTCAAGTTTCAAAGGACTTCATTAATTTTATGCCTAACCATCGGCCTGGAGGAGTAAAGGTGGTGAATGAAAAGAGTGGGTGACGCAGGTTGGTCACCGTCCAAATGAGAACACACGGCAAATTATGGTGAGAAGGAAGACTTTTGGAGTTCTTTTTCTGTGGGTTAGGCCTCATTTGGATGGTGGTGGAAATTAGTTTTAGTAACATAGATTAAAATAAGGATACTTATTTATCTCTTTTTGAATAAAATTACTTTAAATACTAAAATAAAAAGGACACATATATTTACGTATAAAAAAATAAACTCAATAAATGGTATCAATAAAAAAAATCGTTGATATTTATTTTAAGAGATCTGGATTTATTCTTGTGATCACCTTTAGGGTATTCAAAAAAATATATAAAAAAAAACATAAATTATATGTTAGGTCATTTAATTATGAGTTTGCTTACAAATATATTATTTTTCTTTTAAAAGATATAAAAATAAATCATTCAATTAAAATATTATTATAAATAGGTCATTTATAGTTAGATATTATACTAGAATAATGACACGACGAAATATAATAATAATTTTAGTCCTTAAAACTTGTATGATCTATTAATTTCATTCTAATTTGTAACAATTCCATAAATTTAACTCTTAATTTTAAGATCTCCATCATATCAGTCTTTGTTATTTTCCTAAATTGTTTGTTATTCTCCAAAATTGTTATATTATTTTTATATTACTTTCCTGGCATAATAACAATTTAACATTTTATTGTTGATGTTTTGTGGCAAAATGTTGTTATCCAACTATTGTTTTTATCCGATTGACTCCCTTGCTTTCACATTATAGTAAAAAAGACTGAATTGATGGACTTTTTTTAAATATGAATGGTTAAATATATGTTATATTTTGTTACACAAGTTCTGTAAAAAAATTACACAATCATTCATATTTAAGCTATAAAATATAATACCTAAATCCCTAGCCCTAATACCCTAAACCTTAAACTCTAAATTCTAACAATAAATATTAAATTCTACACCCTACAACTTAAACCCATAATACCTAAACCATAACCTAAATCTATATACCCTAAAATTAAAAGGTTTATGTAAATTAAAGCTTAAATAAATTAAAATTTACACAAGTTTATATATCAAAATATTTTCTTAAATATATTGAATTGGTATATTAAAATTATTATTATATCTGATCATATCATATGTCAAATTTAATTTTATTTAAGTGATTCGTTTTTAATTTTTAGAAAAAAAGTAACATCTATGTTCCATGTAATGATTTAAGTGATATTGAGTGTAATTTATATATATAAAAAAGGAAATGTATTGAACCATGTTTAAACAAATAAACAATGCAGTCTGAACAGATTGCTACGGTGCACTTGAGAATAAAAAAGGTTCCAAAACATGTCATGTCACGCTGAGTGAAGGTGCGATAGGAATGGGATCCAAATGGGAATTTAGAATTCTGTTTATGGGAACTTCAAAACGAGGATTGAACCTAGCAGATAAGGCAATGATCTTTTTTGTGGTGAAATTTTGGTTGCCACTTTTCTGGACCACTTTCATAATTGATTTTTTTGGTAAATTATTTAGGTGACCACTCAACTATGAGGTGTGTCCTATTTTAACTATTTAACTAAAAATATTAAGAATTAGATCATCAACTTTCAAATTGGTCTTAATCAAATCATTGGCCGTCAATTTTAACAAGAATGATGATGTGATAATTAATAAAAATTTTGTATAGTTACATATTTAGACCTCCATATTTACACATACAATTTATTTAGTATTAATTTTAATATAAAAATAAATTTAGTCATCCAACTAGACGGTGACACGTATCCCATCATTCTCTTAATTTTTTAAATTTAATAAATTTAATCAATCAATTAGATAGTGACACGTGTCACCACATGACTGATCACAAAGTCAAAGAGAGCAAATTAAAAGGAAGTTACGGTCACATAGTTAGGCGCATAACTCTTTTAATTTGCTCTCTTTGACTTTGTGACCAGTCATGTGGTGACACGTGTCACTATCTAATTGATTGATTAAATTTATTAAATTAAAAAAATAAAATTGAGAAAAAATATAAGACACATGTCACCTTCCGGTTGGATGATTAAATTTATTTTTATATTAAAATTAGGACTAAATTAATTATATTTGTAAAAATGAAGGGCTAAATATGTAATTATATCAATTTTTATTAACTCACGTCATTTTAACGGCCAATGATTTTATTAGGACCAATTTAAAAATTCGGTGATGTAATTTTCTTTTTCTTAGTTGGGTAATCAAAATAGGACACACCTCATAGTTGGGTGGTCACCCATGTAGTTTACCCTAGTTTCTTTATATAAATATATTTTCCTTTTCTTAAAAAAAATGTGTCTAAATGTACCGTGAAAAACAGCATTTATTTATCAAGTTGAAAACGAGATTGAATACGAAATTTCTCAAACATACATGTTTTTATCATTATTTTCGATATACATTAAGATCCCCTTTTGGAATCATTTTAGACTCCGGCATTTTCTCAATCTTTGGATAAAGAAGAACAATGGTGGCCCTGAAACTGAAAGTAACTCTTGTGTTGCAACTTGCAGATATTTACGAAAAAATGTAAGAAAACCGGGTTCAAGTAGAACACTGATGATTTTGCAAAATGGGGTTTTTTTCTTGGCAAAGAAGGAGAACCCAAACCCAGTGTCTGATTGCGAAATGGAACATCATTGCACAAGGGAAAAGCCTTATGAGGACAGACACTAGGGCAATTGTATTCCAGCAAATTTTAAATTCTCATGTAGTTTATGTATTTTTATTGATAATTTAATTTATATTTTTAAAATTTTATAATTTTATACTCCTAAATTTCTAATATTCCTAACAATTCACACATCTACATAAAATTTTGTGTCTATCTTTACATACAGTCAAAGATATAGGAGCCAGGGGAGCCCAGGCCCCCAAACTTTTGACAATTTAAAATTTGACCTTTTGAAATTTTGAAATTTTAATTTGGCCCCTACAAAGTTTAAAATATTTTTAATTAAGTTATCTTCTAATTTTTTTAAAATTTTTCATTAAGTCTCAAAATTTTAAAAAAAATAGTTAAACACAATTTCTTTTGAAAATTTAAAATTAAACCCTTCAAAAAAATTAAAAATTTTAATTTAATCTTTCAAAATCTTTGAAAAATTCGAATAAATTCCTCCAGACTTTGCTGTCAAGATCCGCCCCTACCTAGTACCTATAATTGCAAAAGTGAAGCATGAGAGTGAAACCATAAAGGTCTTGGAAGATGAACATGCAACGGAGTTACACGAGCAATATTTGCAGTCCAAATAGGAAGTGGAGAAATAGACTAGAACAAGAAGAATGTAGGAACTAAGATAATTTATTAATGGAAAAAAGACGAAATCCCTTCCTTTAATAAAAAAACCATTTAAAAATACTGTTATGAAGAGTTGTATTTAAAAATTCACACTCAAGTAAGTTGTTTAAACTAAATATAAAATTTATTACATATAAACTAAAATTTTAGTGATTAAAGTTTCAAAATCAGGTTTATGATTTAGAGTTTAGGGATTTAGGTTAATGGTTATGGTTTAGAGAATTTAGGGTAGAGTGTATTTTTTAAGGTATAGGTTGTAGGTTTTAGGATTTAGAATTTAGATTAAAGCTTAATTTTATTATATTTTTTAGTGTTAGGCATAAGTAGGAGCACCAAAAAAAAGTCTAAAATATTTTATGCAGTTTCAAAGTTGCTCCCGTTTCGCTCATCTCCTTGTGTCCTGGTGGTAAAGGTTGATGTTTATCATCCCTTGAGACCCGGGATCGAGCACCAGTATTACATGTTGTGTGTGCCTTCGTTGAAAAAAGCTAAAAGAAAGTTGAACAGATGCTACCCTTGCATCACACCAGCATATTCAAAAAAAAAATTCTCCCGTTTATCTTGGGGACAGGATGAGGAAGAAGACGATATTTGTTGTCGCTGCTGAAGTTGAGCGGCACGGTTAAAAGAGTTTGGATTGTACAACCCAGCCTATAAATTGCAACGAATGGGAAACAAACTTGTATGACTTTGAATCTGATGGCTTCATTATAAATTTGGAGGGAAAGTGAGCTATGGTGCCAAGCTGTCAGACCTGCTTTGGTCCCCTGCTGCCGCATTCTCTCTATCCCAAACCATCACTTGTGGTCTACAACCCTTCGTACCAATCTACCACGGTGCTGCTGAGGTTTTCAACAAGGGACAAAGCCTTTGCCTACATACCCATCATCATCAATATGAGCTTTTCCACCGTGGCCTCCTTCCTGCCTTGTCTCCGTTTCTGATTCCGAGAGACACAACAGAAACAATTAACAACCACAAGCTGCTAGACTACTTCTCCATCATGGAACAAGCTCAAGCTATGACTAGTAATGGCCACGAGTACGACATCATCAGTTGGTTCGAAACCGTGTCGAAGAACGCTGCCGCCGTTCAGAGGGAAACACTCGCCCGGATTCTTCATCTCAACTACGGTGTCGAGTACCTGAAGAAATGGTTTGGGGACATGGAAATCCAAGGCATGGACTCATGTGCATTGGAATCTCTTTACACCTCTTTAGTCCCTCTAGCCTCCCATGCAGATTTCGAGCCTTTTATCCAACGAATTGCAGATGGGGACACTGCTCCTATTCTCACCCAACAACCCATCACCACTCTCTCTTTAAGGTACATACATCTCTTTCTCTTTACTGATCTTCATTGTCTCCCCTAATGTTTTAACCTTGGCGTTTCTTTAATTTGAAGCTCCGGCACCACAGAAGGGCGACAGAAGCTGGTACCCTTTACTCGCCATAGCTCGCAGACCACTTTGCAGATTTGTAGGTTAGCAGCATCCTATAGGTCAAGGTATTTAATTTCATGGTTTCAGTCGTCAGTATACTTTTAATTATGTCAGCAATGGATAAATAAAGTTGGATTTTCTTTTGGATTCCATCTTTTTTTATTATTATTTTCAAAGGGTTTATCCAATAAGGAACGGTGGGAGAATCTTGGAGTTCATATACAGTAGTAAACAGTTCAAAACCAAGGGTGGATTAACAGCGGGAACAGCAACCACCCACTATTATGCCAGCGAAGAATTCAAGATCAAACAACAAAAGACCAAGTGTTTCACTTGCAGTCCGCATGAAGTGATTTCCGGCGGGGACTATAAACAATCTACTTACTGCCATCTCTTGCTCGGCCTCTTCTTTTCCGATCAAGTCGAGTTCATCGCCTCCACCTTCGCTTATAGCATAGTCCAGGCCTTTGCCTCGTTTGAAGAGCAATGGGGGGAGCTTTGCAGTGATATCAAGGATGGGACTCTGAGCTCCACAATAACACTGCCTCGGATGCGAAAAGCCGTGCTGGACATCGTTTCTCCGAACCCGTGTTTGGCGTCGCAGATCGAAGCGATTTGCAGGGAGTCGAGGATTTCACACTGGTACGGCATCATCCCCAAGCTGTGGCCAAATGCAAAGTATGTTTATTCTATCATGACCGGCTCGATGCAACCCTACTTGAAAAAGCTCAGGCATTACGCGGCTTCGTTGCCGCTGGTGAGTGCTGATTACGGGTCGACCGAGAGTTGGATTGGGGTGAATTTGGATCCTTGTTTGCCGCCCGAGGATGTCAGTTTTGCCGTGATGCCTACTTTTGCTTATTTCGAGTTCATACCCCTCTACAGACAGAAGCAAGATTTGACTTCGGGCACGGTCGATTTCATGGAAAATGTTCCGGTTCCACTCTCCCAAGTCAAGCTCGGACAAGAATACGAGATTATCCTCACTACTTTTACCGGTATGCTTCTTGTTTTCATCAGTGAAACTGAAACTGTCCATTAGTATATTATTGCCTATTCAACTATATGTATAATTTGGCAGGGCTTTACCGGTATCGGCTAGGAGATGTGGTGGAAGTGGCCGGGTTTCACAATGGGACCCCGAAACTAAACTTCATATGCAGGAAGAATCTAATATTAACCGTTAACATCGACAAGAACACCGAGAAGGACCTCCAAATAGTGGTCGAAAGAGGATCTCAGCTGCTGAGCAAGCATGGGGCGGAGCTTGTCGATTTCACCAGCCATGCCAATGTGGTGTATCAGCCGGGGCACTACATGATTTACTGGGAAATCAAAGGAGACGTAGAGGAGAGGGTGCTGAGCGAGTGCTGTCGCCTGATGGATGCTTCGTTCGTCGATCACGGCTATGTCGTGTCGAGGAGAACCAACTCCATCGGACCATTGGAGCTTTGCATCGTGGAAACAGGGACTTTCAAGAAGATTTTGGATTACTTCATCGGGAATGGGGCGGCACTTAGCCAATTCAAGACACCGAGGTGCACCAGCAACCAGATGCTCCTTCGAATCCTTAATCTTTGCACCATTAAGAGGTTCCGCAGCACAGCTTACTCTTGAACAACGAAACAAACAGGTTGAATCATAATATTAAATTGCATAAGCGGTGTTTAGTGTGGATGCGATTGCGATTTCTGATGTTGCGAATATTATTATTGCGGATGTGATTTATTTCTCAAAATCACAATATTTTAGAAGTATTATGATGCAATTCAATTAATACTACATTTATCGACTTTAAAAATTATCACAATTCGATCATTACGTTATGTTACCGTTACAATTTAATATTGTGAGTTAAAATCATTTGCTTGATGAAGAGGATAATAAAATGTATTATTATTTTATCAAATGAAGACCCAGTATAGTTTACAAATTAGGGTTTGAGCAACGTACAACGCATCTTAACCAAATCTGTAATTCACCAAAAATTGAAGACGGAACTGATGACCATTTCAAATAGTTGATGATTTAAGTCTTTATTTTTTTATAATTATTACTATTGGACTCATTAGTTAACTAATGTCATAATGCTCAAAAATACTTATAATGTTTAATTGAATAATTATTTTGTCGTATATTTTTTAAGTAATTTAACTCTCAATTTTTTTCATTTTCGGATCAAAATAGTCCCTTTATGAATGAAAAATGTTAGTCTACTAACGATAAATGACGTGGAAAATTTACATGACAGTGCACGCTGACATTATAATGTCATATAGACAAAGGTGTTGACTTGAAAGAATGTCCCTCAAGTCATTTCAAGATGTTTATTGTTAGTTAACTAACAATTTTTATCCGCAAAGAGATCATTTTTACTCAAAATGAAACGTTGATGATTAAATTACTTTAAAAAAATATGAGCCAAAATAATTATTTAGACAAATATTGTGAATATTTTTTTTGACTTTAAACCTTAATTAATATAGATAAAACATTAGTGACGTTCATGATCTTCTCAATATAATTGATAAATTATAAACACAGAAAAATAAATCAAGTTATTGTGTTTTGGTAAATCCCACTACCTAATTTCGTTCAAATTAGTATAATCGTAATAGACGTTTACACCTAAAATTAATACAGACTCTTAAATCTTTCATAACCTAAAATGAAAAAGAAAAGTAAAATTTAATTAACATTATTTTATTTTACGGTTGATATGATAATATCATAAAGACGTTCAGTTAGAGTTTTCTAAAACAATGAAGAACATTGTTAATTACAATGAAAAGGGCATTTATCAACTTTTCCCATTTTCGACAAAAATTGGAATGCAAGTACTTCCCCCACTTATCGTCATGTCATATTTTGGGACAGCACAAACAAATAACAATGATTTGGATTTGTTACCATACACGTGACTTATAACGTGGGGGTGTTAATAATTATTTTAGGTTTGGTTCAATAAACTTTTACAAAAAAATAATTAGGCTCTTAAATTTTTGGGAAAACTACACCGGTGGTTCCCAAACTATTACCGTTTTCCTATTTTGGTCTCTAAACTATGTTTTCGGCAAAATTATCCCTTTTGTTACATAGTTTTCCTGTTTTGGTCCCCCGAAGTTAAATAGCTAATTGTTTTGCTGACGTGGCATTTTTAAAATATTTTTTAATCATTTCTCTCCCCTCTTAAAAAAATGCCACGTCAGCAAAATCGTTAGCTATTTAACGCCGGGGACCAAAACAGGAGAACTATGTAACAGAAAGGATGATTTTGCCGAAAAACATAGTTTGGGGACCAAAATAGGAAAATGGTAATAGTTTAGGGACCACCGGTGTAGTTTTCCCTAAATTTTTTTACACTCAATTAAACATTTAAACTTAAAAAAATTGGCCCTTTGACCAATGTTGACCTTTAACTTTAGTTTTTTTTTTTGAATTTTTTGACACATATCGCAACATGATAATACTTCTTGTTGTTTCTAAAAATTATTTTAAAAACAGAAACACCCTCTGGGCGTTCCGATACGTCCTGTAGTTTAAGTTTAAAATGGGTTGTTTTGTTGGGCTGTTTGGTTGTTTGCCTCGCTTGTTTCTTCCGATGTTGCCTTTTTCACATAGGACATAATAATGCATCTAGATAAGATAATAATAAATGAAAAGTTTTCTCGGGTTGTTAACCGAAGTGAAGCCTTAACGGGTTTCGCCTCGGTTATCCCCGTGTAGCCCACTCGGACCGGTCAAGCGTCCGGACCAGGACGAGGGGTTACACTTGTTGGTATCAGAGCCTAAGGTTTTCGAGACCTTGGGCAGGTAAGTGAGGTAAGTTAAATTCTTGTATTGCAATTGTACGGTGTTTGCTTGCCATGTAAGCAAGTTGCTTGTTTATCAAGTATGCTTTGATGTATGCTTGTTTGATCGTGTATGTATGTTGTTTGAAGCATGTTGAGTAGAGTCTCATTGCTTCTATTACATCGGAAAAAATGATTTTTAAGTGAGGGAACATACTTGAGCCACTTGGACCCTTGCCCTTGTTAACCCTATCTTTTATGTTGTTGTTGTGTTGTAGTTGTTATCTTTGAGCGCGTATGTCGAGGCCTAGAGGTAGACCGAGGATGGTTCGTCAGGAACCTCGTGTTGCGGCTCCTGTTAATGAGTCGGTGGTTGGAGTAGATGCTCCAGTGGGGGAGCCTGCTGTTGGAGTTGGAGCTCCTCCACCACCACTACCTCCTCAGCCTGAAGTGGGAGGCGAGGCTGGAGCTGAGGGAGCGGGACCTGAGGTTGGTCAGGGTGGCCAAGGTCTTACTAGAATAGATATGGCTCCGCTAGTTCAAGCTATAGCGGGAGCGTTTCGGGCTATAGTTACCGGAGCTTAGGCTGCAGCTCAGCCGAGAGGTGACGATGCTAGCTTACCATTAGAGAGGCTTCGTAGCCTAGGGGCAGAAGAGTTCAGAGGATCTACACCTGAGAGGTCAGAGTTGTGGTCGAAGAAGACAGCCCGTATCTTAGCTTAGATGGGATGTGTGGGAGCTCGCAAGTTAGGTTGTGTGGTTTCGTTGCTTCAGGGTGATGCTTACACCTGGTGGGTCACCGTTACTTTTGGTGTGCCTGAGGCCGAGATTGGTTAGGATTTCTTTGAGACTGCTTTCAAAAAGAGGTATTTGGGGTCAAGATATCTGGATGAGAAGAAGCGAGAGTTCATGGTTGTTGTTCAGGGAGATGCTTCAATGACAGATTATGAGATTCGCTTTGTCTGACTGAGTCAGTATGCTCCAGAGTTGGTTCCTACTGAGAGGGACCGTTGTAATCAGTTCAGGTATGAACTTCGTGAGGAAGTTAAGAGGTACACCTTAGCTTCAGATTATTCTGATTTTGATGTCTTGGTCGCTAGGGCCAAGGACATTGAGCATAGCTTGGGGCTGACCAAGCGTTCGGGAGGATCCAGTTCTGGGAAGAGGCACAACAACTTTGATCGTGGTGATGCCAAGAGGCATCGGGGCGGTGGACATCAGTTTGACCATAGGCGTGGCGGTGGCCACCATGGTAGAGGCCATCAGGGCCATAGAGCTGGAGGGTGTTCACCCGAGTGTGCTCGATGTGGGAGACATCATTCAGAAGAGTGTTGGGGTAACTTCCATGCTTGCTGGAACTGTGGATCGAGAGACCACATCAGGAGAGAGTGTATGCATCAGACGGCACAGGCACCGAATTTAGCACAGGCTCCTACGAGAGCGGTTGACTATCAGAGAGGTCGTGGGCGCGGTCGTGGTTACTTCCAGCCGAGGGCTGATGCACCTAGGATAGAGGCATCGATGAATCTTGCCCATGTTGTGGCAGTCCAGCCAGAGGCTGGTGGACCAGCTAGAGTCTACGCTCAGAGAGAGGCAGGGAATGGCATATATGTGATAGCAGGTAATTTTGAGTTACAGTCCATGTCTTTGCTTTCCTTAGATGATTCGGGTTCTACGCATTCTTACATTTTGAGTGAGCATGCAAAGAAGTTAGACATACCTGTTGAGATTTTAGATGTAGGTATGCATGTGACTAGTTCATTCAGTGAGACAGTTGTAGTTAGACGGGTGTATAGGAGGTGTCCGTTGAAGATTCAGGGTCATGTGTTTCCTGTTGATATGATGGAGCTTCCGTTTTATAGTTTTGATATTATTTTGGGTATAGATTGGTTGGTTGAGCACAGAGCTAATGTAGATTTTGAGACAAAGAGAATTTCGTTGAAGCTTTCTGATGACTACGAGGTAGTGGTAGTAGGCGAGAACTTTAAGTTCTTGTGGAATGTTGTGTCAGCTTTAGAGGCTCATAGGTTGATGGATTCCGGTTGTGGGGCTTACTTAGCGTATGTGATGAATCCGAATATGAGTGAGGTTAGACCAAAAGATATCAGAACAGTTTGTGATTATCCAGATGTGTTTCCAAAAGAGTTACCAGGTTTGCCTCCTGATAGAGATGTAGAGTTTGTGATTGAGACTGTTTCAGGGTCTACTCCAGTTTCTATTGCTTCGTACCGTATGACTCCTAATTAGTTGAAAGACTTGAAAAGTCAGCTTCAAGAGTTGTTAGACCGTGGTTTTATTAGGCCTAGTAGTTCGCCTTGGGGTGCTCCCGTGTTGTTTGTAAAGAAGAAAGATGGCAGTATGCGAATGTGTATTGACTACAGACAGTTGAACCAGTTGACAATAAAGAATAAGTATATGTTGCCTCGAATAGATGACTTGTTTGATCAGTTGAGGGGTGCCTCACTGTTTTCGAAGATAGATTTGAGATCAGGGTACTATCAGTTAATAGTAAAGGAGTGTGATGTTCCGAAGACAGCTTTTAGGATTAGATATGGTCACTATGAGTTCCTTGTGATGCCATTTGGGCTCACGAATGCACCACCAGCTTTCATGAATATGATGAATAGAGTTTTCTGAGACTATCTAGACCGATTCGTAGTTGTTTTCATAGATGACATCCTTGTGTACTCGAGATCAGAAGAAAAACATGATGAGCACTTGAGACTTGTTTTGCAGAGATTGATGAGTAACCAGTTGTATGCTAAGCTTAGTAAATGTGAGTTTTGGATTCGAGAGGTTGTGTTTCTTGGCCATGTTGTGTCAGCTGAAGGTATCCGTGTTGATCCGACAAAGATTGAGGCTAAGTCAGTGACTGAGATTAGGAGTTTCCTAGGATTAGCTGGTTACTATAGGAGGTTCGTTGATGGTTTCTCTAGAGTAGCTGCTCCGTTGACTAAATTGCTGCAAAAAGAAGTGAAGTTCGAGTGGTCAGATGCGAGACAGAAGGCTTTGTAGAAATTGAAAGAAACTTTGACGAATGCTCCAGTGTTAGTACAACCAGTTTCAGGGAAAGGGTTCGTGATCTATAGCGATGTTTCCTACGTGGGTTTAGGTTATGTTTTGATGCAAGAAAGAAGAGTTGTTGCCTATGCTTTTAGACAGTTGAAGGTGCACGAAAAGAACTACCCTACGCATGATATTGAGTTAGCCGCAGTTGTGTTTGCGTTGAAGATTTGGTGTCACTACTTGTATGGTGAGAAGTGCACGATTTACACAGATCATAAGAGCTTGAAGTATTTGATGACCCAAAGAGAGCTGAACTTGAGACAGAGAAGATGGCTTAAGCTGTTGAAAGATTATGATTTGACTATCGAGTACCATTCGGGTAAGGCAAATGTAGTGGCTGATGCGTTGAGCAGAAAAAGTTGCAGTTGAGTTGCGAGCTATGTTTGCTAGACTGAGTGTATCAGAGGATGGTGGTTTGATCACCGAGTTGCAAGTGAAGCCTTCTTTGATTCAGATGATTAGAGAGAAACAATTGAAAGATGTGTCTTTAGTTTCTCATATTCAGGACATAGCCGAAGGTAGACCGACCAAGTACAGTTTCAGTGGTGAGAATGTGTTGTGTCTCAGAGACAGAGTTGTAGTACCTGAAGATGTTGAGTTGAGACGTACGATTCTGAGTGAAGCACATTCGAGTCCTTTTTCGATGCATCCGGGTAGTACTAAGATGTACCGAGATTTGAAGAATGATTATTTCTGGGTTGGTTTGAAGAAGGATGTAGCCGAGTATGTGAGTTGTTGCATGGTTTGTCAGAGAGTAAAGGCAGAACATCAGGTTCCTTTAGGTTTGTTACAGCCTTTGAAGATTCCAGAATGGAAATGGGAGAAAATCACTATGGACTTTGTGCTAGGGTTACCATTGTCTCCTTCGAAGAAGAATTCTGTTTGGGTGATAGTTGATAGATTTACTAAGTGTGCTCATTTCTTAGCAGTGAACACTACGGATTCTTTAGACAAGTTGGCGAATTTGTACATTCGCGAGATTGTGAGACTTCATGGAGTTCCGAAGTCTATTGTGTCAGACAGAGATCCGAGATTCACAACGAGGTTCTAGAGTTGTTTGCATAGTGCCTTAGGTAGCCGTTTGCATTTTAGTACTTCGTATCATCCGCAGTCAGATGGACAGTCAGAGCGAGTGATACAGATTTTAGAGGATATGCTTCGGTGTTGTGTGATTGACTTCCAAGGTTCTTGGGAGAAGCATTTGCCCTTAGTTGAATTTGCTTACAACAACAGTTATCATGCTAGTATACAGATGGCTCCTTATGAGGCTTTGTGTGGTAGACGATGTAGGACTCCGGTCTGTTGGGCTAAAACGGGTCAGAAATTGTTACCTATGTCGGATTTGCTTAAGGGGACTACTGAAAAAGTGAAGTTGATTTGTGACTGTTTGAAAGCAGCTTCCGATCGCCAGAAATCTTACGCAGATTTGAAGAGAAAAGATATTGAGTTTTCAGTGGGTGAGAAAGTGTTTCTGAAAGTATCTCTATGGAAGAAGGTAATGCGATTTGGCCAGAAAGGCAAGTTGAGTCCGAGGTTTATTGGTCTGTATGAGATATTTGAGCGGATTGGGCCAGTAGCTTACCGTTTGAGATTGCCTTCAGAGTTAGAGAAGATCCATGATGTTTTTCATGTGTTGATGCTGAGGAGATATAGATCAGATCCGTCTCATGTTATGCACGTTGAGGAGATAGAACTTAATTCAGATTTGTCTTACAATGAAGAACCGGCTGGGATACTTGCTTCTGATAGCAAGGTGTTGCGTGGCAAGACCATAGAGTTGGTCAAGGTGTTGTGGAGATATAGAGGTGTGAAAGAGGCCACGTGGGAGAGGAAAGCGTATATGCTTGAGTAGTTTCCGTACTTGTTTCCGTCAGGTAATTTCGGGGACAAAATTCCTTAAGTGGGGGAGAGTTGTAACACCCGGGTTTGGGGGTCGGGTGAATTAAAATAATAAAATATTATTTTCGGCCTCGTGTTTTTAAAACAAATGATTTTATGTTGGACTTGTTTTGATTTAAAGCCCAATTCCATGGATTTTAGGATTTTTGAGATAGCCATCTCATTAATGGCAAAGTGGTAAATATTTTGACTTGTAAAATAAAAACACTCTTATTTCAAAACACCCAAACTATTCATCATCTTCTTCTCTCCTCTTCCATTTCATTTTCACGAAAAAAGAACTCCCCTTCCCCAAGTCTACTATTCCATCATCTATCTTGCTTGTTGTTGGAGATTTTTCAAAGGTAAACTCATTTTTGACTTGTCCTCTCTTTCCTCTACAAGCTTGTACCATTATTTTTCATAAAGCTCATGGTTTTTGTATTTTAGAGTTTTGAGATTTTTGATTAAAAATGTCATCTTTATTATCTTTAACTTAAGTTTTTGATTTGTTGAGGTTATATAAATTATTTAAAATCTAAAAGGTCCAACATACTCGATTTTTACATGGTTTTATGATGTTTCCCGAAATTAGGTTTTATTAAGGTTTTTGAAGGGTTTTAGGTTGAGTTTTGGGGGTGTTTAATGTGAAAAATTGTTGGCTGATGGTTAGGCTATGTATGAGGGTTGTTTTGAAAGCTTTTGGGAGTGTTAAAGGTATTGAAATCATTGGTTTTGGACTGTGCTTTAGGGCTTCTCGTGAATGAGGATTTTGGGATTGTCTTTAGCTTGAAAATCATGTGTTTTGTGCTTGGTTTGTGTGTCGGGTTTTCTATGTTGATTGTGAACTGATTTGTGGTCATTTTGATTGTGTTGGGATGATTAGAAGCAAGGATTTGTGTTGGTGAAGCCTCAGGAACGAATCCGGAACCGTTGGGAGCTTGATCGGCTAGTGTGGTTGAGCTTGGAATAGTCGGTGAGTGGTTAAATGTTTTTAAATGGTCTTCAAGTGTTGGTTCAAGCATGTGGACTAGGTTGGGCTTGGTAGACCCACCTAGAGTTGAGATTAGATTGGTAGTCTAATCCCAAGCTTTAGTTAGAGACTTTGGTTGAACTCTAATTGTTGATTATGCCTCATGTATTAAGTGTTATTAACATGGTTATGTATATTGTGTTATACATGTATGTTGAGGCATGGTTTTAATGCATTGTTATATGCAAGTGGTTTGGATTGTGGTTTGTGTATGACGGTACGTGCTAAGCACGGAAGTTAATATGGAATGGTGTTTTAAAAGGTTATGAATTATGTTAGTATTAGCACTAGTATGCTTGGGTACAATGATCGATCATTAGGATGTTTAGTGTGCACACAAGAGTCTAAATGCGCGCGTTGTCTTGGTGATGGTAGTCATCAAGATGGAGTACGGGTTCGCCCGAAAATCTTCATATATATGTTAGTCGGTGATGAGTGTAATCCCATCGACGGGGCGTGAGGATGAGTGGAATCCCCTCCGCGTGAAACGGTGATGAGTGTAATCCCACCGTAAGGTAATGATTGTGGTTGGATGTGAGTTCCAACGGTTATCCGCGTATTCGAGTCATAGCTAGGTGCCAATATGGATTGATATATGTGTTGCCAATACGGATTGTGGAATGTGTTTGATATATACATTGATATATGTATTTTCCATGTATTGAGCTTATGAGTTGTTGAGCATGGCATGATGTTGATAATTGTGTTCATGCATCTTTATTATCTTTACTCATGTGGTTCGAAGGTAAGATCATGCATTCTACCTTGGTTGTGTGCTCGTGCTTGGACCCTACATTGTCGAGGTTTGTTTTATGAGCTTACCCTCACTAAGATTTATGCTTACGCTCTCTTTTGTTCGACAATGCAAATCCTTAGTTCGTGGGTTTCTTGTGCAAGGAGAGGGCCTCCAAGTGTGCTAGTTGGGCTTTTGAATTTATCAAGTATGGATTTTAAGTTATATGAATGTAATAGTCAAGCAATGAGATTTGAGCTTTTGATATATGTTGATGTTTTGTGTTAGGAGCATGTTAGACTCCTTTATATGTTGATGTTGGGTTGAGTTGGCTTGTGGATTCCATGTCTTGTTTTGTAAACCATGTTTGTGTTGCTCTCCTTGGATGCTTAAGTGCATGTTTTTTCTAAAGCATGTTATCTTGAATGCCATGTATGAATTTTTGTTGAATTGATGCTTTCTATCAATGTACGACTTTTGTATGTATGAAGGGTGTTAAGCATGCTTGTTGTGTGTGATTTTGCCTTAGAGTGATGCATGTTTGGTTGTGGGAGGTTTTAGTTGGTGTTTGAGGCAGCCTTGTGCCATAAACCAGCTAAAACCTGTCTGTTCGCAGCAGGTGTATCGAAACGGGGGGTCCCGTTTCGATACGGCCTCTTGTTTCAGGCCAGGCATTTCGGTACGCAAAGGGGGCGTTTCGATACGTTTTTTCTACTATAAATCTGAGATTTTGACGAGAAATTCAGAGTATCGAAACGGTCCTAGGCGTTTCAGAACGGGCTTCGTAGCGTTGACCACGAGATGTTGATCGATGAGGGCGTTTCGATACGGTCAACACCCGTTTCGATATGGTCTCCTCGGCTTGACTTTGGCCAGTTGACCTAGTCAAGGCGTATTGAAACACCCTCTGGTCGTTCCGATACGTCCTGCAGTTTAAGTTTAAAATGGGATGTTTTGTTGGGTTGTTTGGTTGTTTGCCTCGCTTGTTTCTTTCGATGTTGCCTTTTTCACATAGGCCATAATAATGCATCTATATAAGATAATAATAAATGAAAAGTTTTCTCGGGTTGTTAACCGAAGTGAAGCCTTAACGGGTTTCGCCTCGGTTATCCCCGTGTAGCCCACTCGGACCAGTCAAGCGTCCGGACCGGGACGAGAGGTTACAATTTTCACAAACCATTACAATGCCATTGAGAGGATATCACTTACTCTTTAATTTAGCTATGATTTCATATCTATATATGCATCCACGTCATGTATGAGGCACATACACAATATATCTTCCATCAACTTGCTATTCTAAGACACATCAGATATTGATAGATCAAAGTATGCAAGTCACACACACATGGTCTTACATTTACTCAAGATTAAGGTAAATATATTTTGAGCATCACAAGTGAATTTAATCTTTAAAGAGATTTAAAATCTTAATTCATCTTGGGTCTAGTCTAATTTATTGTCTGTCCAGACAAACACATCTAGGTCTCTACTTGAGAGTTAACCGCTCAAATAGCCATGACAAGTCATCTCCCCATTTGGACTTTAGACAATGTAATAATTCTTCCAGATTATTTGCCCAAATAATTCTATGAACTACATACATGTTTAAATTACCTACTAATATAAATTGTCTCATGTATTATAATCAACTTTATAATACCACTTATACTCAGTTAAACTATAGGGAATCAATGAGCCGATATTTGCTTTTCACTTTATTGCTTTATATGCAATATCAAGTTTGAGGACAATGTACATAACTACTTCACTTATGACTTAAAACTCCAACACTTACAACTTGACTCAATATGTTGGATTAAATTGCGATGTGAGAGCATAAACAGACACATAATTTAATGTTAGTGATGTGAATTTTTTAAAAAATTATATTAAAAAATTAGTGGTATAAAATTATATCATTAATAAAAATATTTAAATTATACGAAAATTTGAAGTTTTCAAAGAGTGAAACTCCTAGCACCTTCGTTCCATTCTTGCATAAGAGTATAAACAGTAATTGTTTTCTTTGGATGTCCAAAGAATTAGCAAAATTTTATCACCCTCAAATTTTTCTTCAAAAATTCACATTTAAAGAAGACGATTTTAATTTATACTCTCATAACACAATTCAAAGGGAGGTTGAATTCCTAATAATAACTATTAAAAGTTATACACCAAAATCGAAATAAATAGATGGTAGTGAAATCAGAATAAAAATTGTCTTTTTCAGTGTTCTTATGTATCTCACAATATTAAAAAATTAAACTATAAAATTTAAAATTTAAACTTCAATTCTAAACTCTAAAATTAATATTTTAGTGAAGAGATAAAATACAAAAAATAGAGGGTTTGTGTTCTTGAGATAGAGGGTTGGTCTTTTCTTTGCTAGTATGAGCAGGGGGCATAGAGGCGTGACGAAGATTTCATCAAAGGATATGCTAATCAAAGAAGGAAGCCTATACTCTATGTATGTACATGGGTTGGGTAGATATCTAAGCACCGAATTTCCAAAGGAAAATAGTAGATAGCCATCTTTTCTGATATGGAATTTTAGTTTGCCTCAAAACTATAGTTTCCAAATCTCAAACCAAACAAATAATTTGGTCCTTGCTTCTTGCCAAAGGATCCAATATCCATCGTCCATAAGTTTTGGGACAAAAGTCCTGTCTTTTTTTGTGCTCGATATTAAAAATTTTAAACCATAAACCTTAAAAATACACATATATTCAATATTCTAAACCATAACCTTAAATAATAATTTTAAATCTTAAACTTAAATTTTTTTAACAATAAGACATAAATAGAGGCATCGAAAAAAAGATAAATAATTTCTAGTCCATGAGATATTGTGACAGAACTAAATAAGGATTGGCGAAAGTAATGATTCTCATACAAAATATTAAAAATTTTATGCTAAATTTTTTAAAAAAAATTATTGACATTTAAATATTTCTTTTAAAATTACTTTTTAATAAACATCGTCGAGTTTCGTAACCAGAACATATATACATGTTTATGTCCATCGGTTCTTGCCCATATCACTCCAGTAGATTATGTTGATTCTCTTTTGGCCAATCAGTAGATTAGGTTGATTAGGTTGTCAGTTTCCTCATCCTCATTTATGATTTGTTCATATTTAGGTGAGACTCGAGTCATGTTAATTAATTTCGACAGCTCATACATGTATAATAAATATGGTGAAAAGTTAGTACATCTAATTAGGTGTCGTCTTGTCAAAAGAAAATTTGAGAATTAGCTGCCTCTTAGCTAGATTTAGTAGTCCACGCATGGTGTCATATTTCATCCCTTAATAAGATTATACCACACTTGTGAATTGTGATATGGATGAGAGAAACACTTGTGATAAGGTTTTTGTTTTTATTCGTTAATTTTTTTTTAAAAAAAAACAGCCAAAATTTAAAATTACAATTAAGGTTTACAACTATTATTGTAGACTAAATATATAATTTAGACATTTTTTAATAACATTTACACAAGAAACTAGCTACTTTAGATCATACAAAACCATACATGGAAAAGCTTAAAAACCCAACCAAAAAACTCGAACGAAAAATAGTTACGAACAAAACTGACTGCATCGACAAACGAAGCACACAAAGTGATTAAGCAAGCTATTGAAAGACCACCAAGAACTGCAAATTAAAGTCTAGCGTCGTAAGAAACTATCCACGATTGCAAACTGTGTATCCAAATTCAATATGAGGGTCCAAAGCAAGGGAAATAAAATATGATTACAAATAAGCGCCATCTTGATTAGTCGTGGCGTTGTCAAATTCAATCCGGCTATCTCCGAAGAAGTTGTGTTCTTTCCGTGGATACCTTCATTTTTGAGCTCGTAGGGAGCTTAAAGAGAACGACCGAACGACTGAGAAAGAAGATGAAAAACATGCCAAAAGAAAGAGATAAAATGCCACAAAGGCAAAATTATTCTCATTAAAAACTAATATATATATATATATATATATATAAAAGAACCGGTGGTCAGCGACCAACATCAAAGTCGGTGTCGTCGCCGACTAAATAAAGATAAAAGGAAAAAAAGTTACGCTCAATTCTTCTACAGAGAATGAGGGTTGCGGCTCTTTAGGGTTAAATTATTTTTAATAGATTTGTATTTGATACACAGGCAGTGGAAATAAATTTTTTACAAGCATCTTAGTTTTAATACTTAAGAGTTAGAATTTAGGGTTTAGAAGTTATGAATTTAGGTTTAGGGGTTTAGAATTTAAGTATTGTGATTAGAATCTATGTATTAGCATTAGAATTTAGGGTTTATAAGACATGTTTTAGAGTTTAGGACAATATGGTTAGAGATTTGGGTTTAATCCTTAAATCCTAAATTATAACCTCAAGCCCTACATTTTAATCACAACTCGTCAAATATAAACAACTAAACATAAACCTCTAACATCTAAACCTTGATATCTAATCATTAACCTAAAAATTAAAATGCTTACGAATTTTTTTAATATAAAATGAAAAAAACGATGTAAAGTAAAACTACTCGACGAGACTATCGCCCTGCATCATTGGTGCAACAATATTGGGTGGGATAATGCGTGCAATCTAAAAGGATAAAGATGTAAAAAGTTGACTCGACTCAAAAATTTGACTGAAATCTATTTGAGTTAGAACCTGGTTTGAGTCAAGAATGTGATGATTTGAAATCAATATGTAACCGACTGTTGTTGACCCGAATTTGAGTTAGACATATTACTGTAGTAACCGAACTCGAGTTGGACATGTTACTGTAGTAACCGAACTGCGTCCGACCGAGAACGACTCGAACCCAAATTGAACCTGTTACTGTGGACCCGAAACTCGACCTGCACCCGACTAAAACGAACCTGAACCCGAGACTAACATGGTAAATAACCGATATAGCCCGACTGAATCGACCCGAGATCCGATTTTACCCGACCTGTTTTTAACCCGACCTGTTGTTGACCTGAACTGATATTGACCTGGCTTGATATTTACCTGACATGTAATTGAGGAAGTGTATGATCTAATGAATTTAGAGTGTTGATAAATGTAAACTATTAATTTTTAGAATCAATTTAAAATGTTAAGTAATCTTTTTGTTGTATATACATATATAATCAATTAAAAATATCAAAAAGAAAATTTTGAATTTAGATATTCATTTGACACTACTTAATTTAAAATTTTGTTAAATAATTCAGTGCTTAGTAATAATTTAATATGCTTAGTACTCACTCATTCAATATAAATTATTTGTCAAGTTTGAACTATTAAGCTTGAACTAAATTAAAGTTTTAACTTTCATATTGATGTCATCATGTGTACAATTACATGTTTACATTCATATCAAATTTTTGTGTATAATTATATTTAATCAAAGTTTATTATATGTTATAATAATAATAATTTCCAAATTGAATTAACTCATTAAACTTAAGATCTAATTGAGCTAAGTTATAATTTAGAAGCATAAATCACGAACATAATTAAAAGAATTCTAAAGTTAAATGTGTAATTTCAATTAAATTAATCTAAATTGAGACTCAATTGAATTAAACTAAAACAATTGGTAAAAAAAGAAAAATATAATTAGTAAAAAAAGAGGGAAAAAGACAACATTTTAGAGGGAAATAAGCCACCATTTTTTCGGTTTGAGATTAATTTACTTTTAGCCACCCAAAATTTTTTAGAGGGACAATATTATTATTATTATTATTATTATTATTATTATTATTATTATTATTATGAGTTAATACTAAGCATATTAAATTATTCTTATAACATATAATTCTTCGTTTTAATCAAAGTTTATTATATATTATAATAATAATATCCCTAATTCTCTATTTTTTAATGAACTAATACTAAACATATTGAATTATTATAACATATAATAAAAATGAGATTTTTTTAGGTTTGAATTATTATTATTATAAGATATAATAAATTTTGGAGGGACATTATTATTATAACATATAATAAACTTTAATTGAATATAATTATACACAACATTAGGGGAATTAGGGATGTCAAGTTGAGTGTTTGGGTTATGGGATTAGTTTAGGGATTAGGATATTATACTTGTACTCTAATTATTAGTGATTGTAAAATTTAGGGGTTGAGGTGTGGGGTTTATGTGTATCATATATATTTCAAGTTGAGTGTTTAGGGTTATAGGAATAGTTTAGGGATTAGGGGATTCGAGGATTAGGCCTTGCACTTTAATTATTAGTGATTGTAAGATTTAGGGGTTAAGGTTTAGGGTTTAGGGGTAAATGTGTCAAGTTGAGTGTTTGGTTTGGGTTATGAGATTAGTTTAGGGATTTGATTTACATTTTAATTATTGGTGATTGTAATATAGGTTGAGGTTTGGGGTTTAGGGTTTGAATTTACCGTTATTTATTTTAAGATTTTCTAATCTAGTCTAATAGTTTTAACATGATGATATTTTTGTTCATTATAGTCCTTGAAACTTTATTTTTAATCTAAATTGACCCTATTCATTTTTTGGTAATTTAGTCCAATGTTTTTAATTTTAATTTAATATTTTTGTTCATTATAGTCCCTAAAACTTTATTTTTATTCCAAATTGACCCATATGTATTTTTTTGTAATTTATTCCAATGTTTTTAATATGATGATCTTTTTGTTCATGTTAGTCCCTAAATTTTTATTTTTCACCGAAATTGACCCTTATTAATTTCTATTTTTATAACCTACTCCAATATATTAGATATGAATATATGATGACATTTTTGTTCATTCTAGTACCTAATATTTATTTTTAATGTGATTTGTTTTCGTGAAAGCTTAAAGGCGTTAAATAATTCACTCAAAATGACCCTACCCAAAGTCTATCGACTATTTGTACCAAACTCAAACTTAATACGAATTCAAAACCCGAATTAACCCAACCTGAATTGAAACTAACTTGAAATTACCCGACCTGAAACGAATCTGACTTGAAATGAACCCGACCTGAAATGAACCTGACCTAAAATTGACCCGCACCCAACCTGAATCGAGTCGAGACATCAAATCAACATGAAATGACCTGTATCTGATTTGACCCGACCTAACAGGACCTGAAACCCATTCGATTACTTGTTTTTACATCCCTACAAAAGGAATGGTCCATGCAAGTTCGGCTAGACCATCCGACAACTTATTATTTTTAGGTGAGTTTAGAGTGCGACACCTTAATTTAAGGTTAAAAAGGGTATAACCTAAAATTTTAGGAAAAAATTTGCGGTTGTACCTAGTGGCAGAAATTGAAGAAAAAGTTTGCGGGAGACAACTTAATTTTTTTAATAGAGATTGAAAGTGAACTTTTCATAAAGATGAAAGGTTTTATTTACAAATTTTCAAAAAATTTGGGGCATAACTAATTTTTTTAAAATTTCAAGAGGCATAATGAGAACTTTTAAAAATTATAGGAGGAATTTAATTAATTTTTTTAAGAAAAATAAAAGTCAATATAAATTTTTAAAAGTTTTGTGAAGACCAAATTAAATATGTTAAAATTTTAAGGGATTAAAATCTAAATTTTCAAAATTTAGGGGAGGCATGCCCCATGTCGTCACTTAGTTATGCCCATGGTTGTACCCTAGACTCACACATTACTTTCTCCATAAACATGCTAGAACTGTAATTGACAATCACGATGCATTAACTTGATATTGCTGCTAATGCATATGACATGACATGTTAAGAAAAAGGCTTAAGTGGCATATAAATGTTTAAATTATACTTTTATTAGATAGATGCTTATGGTTGTACCCTAGACTCACAAATTAAATATGCATTAACTTGTTTAGAGCCAAATATGTGTTTAATGTTTTTAATATTACTCAAATAGGTTCTCCACCGTTACTGTTTGTAATTTTTATCTTTAACTTCCGTTATTTGACATGTGTCAGCTTTTTGCCGGAAAACAAAATAACCCCAAATATCACAAAATAGCTCTAAATATTGAAATCTCAAATACCAAAAAAAACCCAAATCCTAATTTGACTTGATTTCGTTGCCGATTGCCACGCCGCCGCCCATCACATCCTCGCCGGACCATTACGACCATTTACTCCACCACCTCTGTAACACCCGGGTTCGGGGGTCGGGTGAAAATATTAATTTAAAAATAGTTCGGGTTTCGGTTTCAAATTTTAAATAATAAAATAATGACTTGGGCCTCGGGTTTTATTTAGTTGGACTACATTTTAAACAAGCCCACATAGCCATGGGTGTCATCCATTGTAATTCCCTTAATTCATTAAGGGCATTTAGGTCTTTGGACCTTTAATTTTAAACCAACCTAAAATAAAACTTTTGAGTCATCTTCTTCCCTCTCCCTATCCTCCCCTTTCCAACGACAACATGAACCCCACCCCTCCTAAATACTATTCCATTCAATATCTTACTCATCTTTGAAGGTTTTGCAAAGGTAACTTCGTTTTTGACTTACCCACATTATTCTCTACGTGTTGACACCTTTTATATTCATTTTTATGCATGTTTTTGAGATTTGGAAATTTGAGGATTTTGGATAAAAATGTTGCCTTTATGGCCTTTGACTAAAGATTTTGGTTTATTGTTAGTATGGGGGTTGTTTGTAGTCCATGAGACTCACTATATATGATTTTTAAAGAATTTTATGCTAATTCCCGAAATGGAGTTTTGGGGAGGTTTTTGGGAGGTTTAGGATTGAAATATGGGGGTGTTCTATGTGGAAATGAGAGGGCCAATGGATAGGCTACATGTAAGGGAAGTTTTGGAGACTTTAGGGAGTAGTTTGAAGGATGAAATCAATGGTTTTAAGGGTTGCTTAAGGGCTGCTCGGAAATTGGTATTTTGGGCTTGTTTTCAATGTGAAAATTGAAGTCTTGTGCTTAGTATATTATCCGGGTTGAGTATTTTAGATCATGGACTGACTTGAGGTTATTTGATTGGTGTTGGAATGCTTAGAATCAAGGAATTTGGTTGGTGAAGCTTCGGGGACAAATCCGGAAATTTTGGAGTCTTGAGCTTGGTCTTCGATCTCCTCTTGGGTAGCAACGGTGAGTAGAATTGTTGATTTTTGCATTGAGCTCGATATGGATTCCTTTGGGGTTTGGGTGAGACCTTGAGGGGTCATCTAAACCCGTGTGTAAGCCTCTCTACTCCCATGTTGTTGTGATATGTTGGATGCTTATATGTCATGTTCATTAAGTGCATTTTGAGTTGTTAATTGTGTAGTCGAGTTGAGTTCGTGCCTCACGTGATGGTGGTCTAAACTACGGTGATGTGTAGTCCCACCGGTAGTGACTAGTAGGGTAGTGCCTTGATGTGTAGTCCCATTGGACACCCACTAGTCGAAACGGTGATGTGTAGTCCCACCGTAAGTGTATGTTGGTTGTGCTTGTGCAAACCAAAAGTTGTGGTTGAGATGGACCCTTTTGCATCCATTGTTTTCTTGCATATAAATCGTGTTTTGGAAAACTACATGTTGTGAATTATAGAGCCTCTCTCACTAAGCTAGTTGCTTATGCTCTTTGTTTTCAACGTGCAGATCGTTAGAGTTCGGGAGGCAAGAGGGCGAAGGAGGAGCTTTTGGGAGTTCTCAAGCAAGTTTAAGTATGGTTTGTTTTTGCAATAATGTCTAGACAATGGGGTATAGAATGTTAGGAGTTGGGGTCAAACTCCTTAGGAAGTCATGCTTGAAATTGTTAAACTTATGTTGCGTGTTATGCTTTTGCTTCTCGGATTATGCTCTATGCCTCTTATGTGGTTTAATTGCTTATGCCTGAATTTGTATGATTTTGGCCTAGGTAGGCCTTATGTTGTCTTCTATGTGAAGGATGACTTATGCTTGCTAAGTATGCTTCTTGTAGACTTGTATGGAGCCTTGTTTGGTATGTTATCGTTGGTTTGAATGCCCCTCATGTTAAGTCATGTTTGTGGTTGATGCATGTATGCTTGTGTGTGCTTAAGGGTGTCTAAGTATGCATCTAGAACCTTGCAAGATGTTATCAAACGGTGAAAGGAGGTGTCGCAGGGCAGGGGGTATCGATACGGTTAGACCCGTATCGATACGGCCTTCTTGTTCCAGGCCTTCCGTTTCGATACGCGGGGAGGCGTATCGGTACCTTTTTGGCCACTGGAGCCACTGTCCATCTTGGTATCGATACCGGCCTCAAGCGTATCGGTACGGTCAACTAGTGTTGACCGTGGGAAGTCAACCTTTGACGACGGTATCGATACACCCCCAAGGTGTATCGATACGGTCTCCACGAGTTGACTCTGACCTTTGACTTAGTCAAGGCGTATCGATACACCCCTTAGGTGTATCGATACCCCTGTTGTTAAACCTGAAAATTTGCCTTATGGTTGTGGAGTTAAGCTCGTTAGATTGTTTTGGTTATGTTATTCCGCTGTTTGATCACTTAGGGTTAATTACTCATCTAGGCGAGATTTAAAATGAAAAAAATATAGGGTTGCTAACCGAGGGGGAATCCTTTAGGGGTTTTCACTCGGTTTTCCCCGTGTAGCCCTCATGGACCGGTCATCCGGCCAGACCGGGACAAGGGGGTTACAACCTCGTTGCCTATGTTGTGTGAAACGCCGAAATTGTCGAATGGTTCATTCCAATGATTCGCGACGAACGACAGCATAACGGACGATGAACGGTGCATGGGTCGTTCGACGAGGAGAGGGTGCTTCATTCTGTCACCAGAATCGCGACCAATGCCGGTGGGAGTGACCAGATTTGGAGGTTTAGAGATTTGGGGACTATTTTGAGATTATTTAAAAATTTCAAGATACTTTAAAAATTCTGATTTGTTTTAAAAAAATAAAATTCAAAAAATGTTTAATACTGCCATGTGTCATGTTATTTATTGGCTAAAAACTTTTTTTAACGGATGCTAACGGCAAGACACCTAAATGAAAACTTTAAAAACGTTAGGCACTTACTTGTTCCGAAAAATACTTTGGGCACATATCTAGAAAAAAGAGTATAGTTTGAGCACTTATTTACCAATTAAGCCTAAGAAAAATGATTAATAGTCAATACTTACATTGGTTCTCAAACTATAATTAAAACATTAATATGGACCTTAACAAACAAATTTATTATAATTTAAAAAGATTTTGTATTATAAAATAAGTGCTCAAGTTATGCCTTATTTTTTTCTTTATGTGTAACTTTTGTGGGTAAAAGTATCTAAGTTTTTGTTCTATAATTATTTTCATGTTGTTCAATAAAAATTATTATTATCTCACACTCATAAGTTCTTCGAGCTTTGATTTTTTTTTCTTTTTTATCCATCTCATTATTACAAGTAAAATTGAAGTACTGTGGAATTATTATCAAGATGAGTCTACCACGTGCGACGAACACTATTGAACATAATTAACGCTGGACACTGCTTAACATCATTAAAGTTTTCAAATTATTATTAAAGTCATAAAGGATTCAACTGATAATTAGATATTTTTCTAATATAATTTTTACCTCTTAACTATATTAAATATTAGGGTAAAGTATGCCAGGTAACACCGAACTATAGGGTGTGACCTGTTTTTAACATCAACCTTTCAATTGGTCCAAACTTACTACCGAACTTTATTTTTCAACTCGTTTATACCACTCTGCCGTTAAATCGTTAACGCCGTGATGACATGGACGCTGCACCAAAATGACGCCGTTTTGGTGCCGCTATTTTGATAATAAATGACCCAAAACGACGTCGTTTTGCTAACAAAAATATATGAAATTGTGCACTCAATGAGATTCGAACCTAAAACCTTAAGCATCAAAGACAAACATCTTAACCACCAAGCCAAACTAATATCTCTAAATTAGTTTTAGCACAAATAATATATATTCCCAACTGTCATATAAATATATTATTTCTAATATAAAAATATTTAAATATTGTTATTAATAATATTAAATATATAAATAGATAAATATATTATTATAAAAACTAAAAGACTAATTTTCAAAACAAAATTTATTTAAAAAATTTAAAATTCGACAAAACTTAATCCCTAAACTCATAAACCCTAACCCTAAACTATAAACTTTAAACCCTAAAATTTTATTCATAAACAAGTAATATTAAAATATATAAACAAATAATATATTATTATAAAAACTAAAAAATTTATTTAAAAATATAAATTTTTTAAAATTTACGAAAAGACCCAAAAAATCACCAAAATCTTAAACTCTAAACCCTAAAACCTAAACCCCAAATCTTTAAAATTTTGGTGAATTTTTGGGTCTTTTCGTAAATATTAAATTTTTTATATTTTTTAAATAAGATTTTTAGTTTTTATAATAATATATTATTTGTTTATATATTTTAATATTATTTGTTTATGAATAAAATTTTAGGGTTTAAAGTTTATAGTTTAGGGTTAGGGTTTATGAGTTTAGGGATTAAGTTTTGTCGAATTTTAGATTTTTTAAACAAATTTTGTTTTGAAAATTAGTCATTTAGTTTTTATAATAATATATTTATCTATTTATATATTTAATATTATTAATAACAATATTTGAATATTTTTATATTAGAAATAATATATTTATATGACAAACTACAGTCGGGAATATATATTATTTGTGCTAAAACTAATTCAAAGATATTAGGTTGGCTTGGTGGTTAAGATGTTTGCCTTTGATGCTTAAGGTCTTAGGTTCGAATCCCATTGAGTGCACAATTTCATATATTTTCGTTAGCAAAACGACGTCGTTTTGGGTCATTTATTATCAAAATAGCGGCACCAAAACGACGTCGTTTTGGTGCAGCGTCCATGTCATCACGGCGTTAACGATTTAACGGCAGGGTGGTATAAACGAGTCGAAAAATAAAATTCAATGGTAAGTTTAGACCAATTGAAAGGTTGATGTTAAAAATAGGTCACACCCTATACTTTACCCTAAATATTATTTTTTATATCACATGTCTCAGCCCTATATTTTTTCTTAACCGCCATCGTCACCCTCAATTCTTTTACTGGCGATATTAAAAACCTGGAACTTAGTTTCTTATTGAAGAGTCGAACTTTCTGAAAGGTAATGAAGGATTAAATGGTGATGTGATTATTATGTATTAGTTTAATGATGGAAAAGTGATCATGTGAATTAATGAGGTATTAAGAAAATAAATAAAAGCAATCGAGGAAATCAGATATTCAACTACAACATGCAAAAGCATCATTGGAACCAAGTTAGGAGCAGCAAAATATGCTTGCAATTTGGGATATGGAAACTTTAATCGAAGAACTAAAACCGAAGGTTTCCATGGCACACTGTTCTTGTCGGCCAAAAAAATAGGGGTGGTGGCCACGACGGTTAGGAAAAGAATAACGAATAAGAATAAAACAACAAATAAATGAAAGATAATTCATTAAATTCTAATTAATGAAGATAATATTCTTAATGATAAAGTAAATCAAATCTCTTAGATAAAGTTCTTATCATTATAGACATTCACATAGATAAATATTCATAACACTCCCCCTTGAATGTCTATAGAGATAATGTGTCTCGTTAAAACCTTACTAAGATAAAAACTCGGTAGGAAAAAAATTCTTTAGTGAAGAAAAAAGTACACACATCTTTGATACGCATAACATGTTGCCTTATTAAAAACCTTAACATGAAAACCCATTGAGACAAAACCTCGGTTAAGGGAAAAAGAGTGCAACATGTATTTACTCCCCCACATGAAAACATCACATAAGATCTTTTTATCTTCATAATTATATCTTGAATACTTTATTTAAAGATCGTGAGAGATGAAACTTTGGAGGAATATGTTCAATGATGTATCCACCTTGCATTATCTCTACAAGATAACATTTGTATCATATCTTGTGAAAGTAAATCACATATCTTCTGGGTATGTTAGGTCAATGGTCTTAGCAGAACACATTTTTAGCTTGCCTCAAGGATAATAATTATTTCTACAAGATTTTAGGAGGCATCGATGAATGTTTGAAGATCTAGAGGTAATGATCTTTGTATATCTATGGATATTTCTTGACCAACTAATATATGGTGCTTCAAGATCAAGAAAAGATATAATTATCTTTGTTCACATCCAACAATCTTACAATTATTGGGATACTTAATAGATATGCTCTATCCATATTGAATATTTTTTTAAGATTCTTTCAGTTTATGTCCATTCATAGACAAAACACATATTTAAGTGTTCGATCTTCAGGTCGAGATAAAACTGGATGTCAAGATTATTTTTCTCAAAAGCTTTCATTAAATACATTGAAAGCACTTCATGAGTTTCCAATTTGAAGCTCTTCAAGTGTTCTAATGATACAATGAATCTTGATCAAACTCCTTTATAAAATATATAAGGAAATATGATCATACTTATAGTATTTCCTCAATTAGTACTCACTAAGGCGATTATACCAAATGCGCCAAAATATAAATATTCAAGGGGCATATATAAATAAATTTCCTCGGAAATTTTCAAATGCTTCTAGCATTTTAAATTCTTAAGGGATAAATAGGGATCCACAATTAATTAGACGCATATAAAATATTTCATAATTGCCAAAGTAATTGCGTCCACCATGAAGTAATTAGAATTCTTCATAAATCATAATTTAGTCGTATTTACGACTACTTATTTGTGCCTCACTTACATTACACCTTTAGGTGTTTGGACTCCAAATACTTCTCTTTTGGAAGTTCAAAGCGTTTTTCTATATTGGACAATTTAATATCTATATTTCTGGATAGATTTCTATACAAGATCCTCATTTTCTTTCTTTACTTCTATAGAAGTATTCTATGTAAAATTGTTTGCAAAATCGTTGTCGACAAATATAACCCCCTCAACCCGGCCTAGCCACCAGACTGACCCGAACGGGTTACACGGGGAAAACCGAAGTGAAACCCGTTAAGGCCTCACTCCGATTAGCAACTCTAATTTTTAATAATCTTGTCTATATGCCATATTTGGACCTATGTGAGAAGGCAAACAGCGGAACAACAAACACAGATATGAACCAAGCAGAAAGGACATTAAAAGATAACTTTTAGCCATTTTACTTCAGGCTGTAACGATACACATAAGGCCCGTATCGATACGCCTTCAACGGTAAAACTCCCCTAAAGTCAACTTCAAGAGGCCGCATCGATACCCTCCAAGGCTGGTATCGATACGCCCTTAACGGTCAAGCTTCCCAAAGTCAACTCCAAGACTGTATCGATACACCTAAGGCCCGTGCCGATACCCCAATTTCTCGTCAAAATCTCAGATTTCTAGAGAACAAATAAGGTATCGATACACCCCCGCGTATCGGTGCGATAGGCTTTAAACAAGGGACCATATCAATACTGCCTTTGAGCGTATCTATACGCCCTGCAAAGAAAGACATAATTTTACAGATTTAAGCATAATGGGACTAACACAAACACTCTAAGGAAGCATATTAAGCAACCCCTAACCACATTCACAACTTAAGACATCCATGAGCATTCATTTT
Organism: Hibiscus tridactylites; assembly: GCA_958450335.1. Lineage (NCBI taxonomy): Eukaryota > Viridiplantae > Streptophyta > Magnoliopsida > Malvales > Malvaceae > Hibiscus > Hibiscus tridactylites. The sequence goes on from OY288275.1 coordinate 62,141,992, forward strand.
AAACAAGGTACACAATCAAAACGACAAGATTCAACATGGTATAATTCACTAAAGGAAACATTCTTGCTTGGCATTCATAAAGAGATCAAAAGACAAACCATGGCATGCTTCAACATTTTAAACATGTTAACAACAATAACAACCACAAAGGAATTTGGACACCAACTCCCCAACACAAAAGTCTAGCATTCTCATTGCCTAAGTATTATTACAACCATGAAAACCATACTTGAGCTAACAAGTGAACTCCAAGGTTCCTCATTTGCCCCACTTGCCTCCCGAAGCCAATAACGATCTGCATTGTTGGAAAAGAGAGCGTAAGCTTAAAAGCTTAGTGAGCGGAGCACAAAAGTCACAACAACAACAATGTAGTTTGAAAACATATATCTATTTTAAAGACAAAACCATTTAGAAAGGAAATATACTAAACCGAAAGCATAAGAACCAAAATCATGGTATGCACATGCACAACCATTCCCGGTGGGACTACACATCACCGTTCACAACAACTAGCATATTTTCGGTGGGATTACACATCACCGTACTCATCTACTAGTCACCTCCGGTGGGACTACACATCACCGTATTCAACAACACACTTCACATTAACCATCACGTGAGGCTTTGACAACAACAACAATAACATAACAACATTAAAAATGAGGTAAAAGCAAATCGTATTTCACCCAACAACACGTATAGTCACATACACCAAAACTTAACGAAACAAGGAAAAATTAGTTAAACTTACACTTGGGTTTAGGTTGGCCCCTAAGGCTCCATCCAAACCCCAAGAAAACCCCTTTGAAACGTTTCAATGCTTTAAAACATTACCACTCACCAGCACAATTCCAAAACTAGCTAACAGTCCACCTTCAAGCTTACTCAACTCCCGGTGTAGCGTCCGAAGAACCTAAATCTTTATCTGTTCCTTCCACCCAAATCAAAAGAAGGAAATAATACACTTTTCAACAATCAAACCCACTAAAATCAACTCTATCAAAATCTGACAACATCAAGTTTCCGATTTCTATTCCGAAACTAACCAAAACCATCCTCATTTCTACTCTAACCTCAAGTCAGCCATAACTTCATCAATCTAACATTCAAAACATGTTCAAATACCTCGAAAACATCAACCCAACATCATCAAAACATTGGAAGTCTTTCCTCAACATTTCAAGCCAAAAACCCAAATATCCCTTATCCAAAAATTACTCATTTTCCAAATTCCAGGATTTCTTGATAAACCCATTATCTTAGCATCGTTTTACACCCAAAATATGGTTTAAAACTCACACAAAACACTGTTTTAACCCACTTTGCTTAAACCAAATTAATAGAAAATAAGAAAATGTGAAGGAATGTTAGGAATAAAGCACTTACCTTGATGAATCCTCAAAAATGGTGGAGGTTTGATGGAGGGAAGAAAAGTGACGTGAAATAGTTTTGGAGAAGAAGAAGAGATGGGTAGTTTTGAAATATAATATTTTATTTTAATTTCAAAATCCATCTCCAAAACATATTTGTTGCCCATTTTACCAAAAACCCCTTTAAAAATTCCATTTTCTTCCAAAGCTTTAAAATTTGTTTATTTAAACTATTTTCCCCAAAATTAGCTTAACCCGAACCGGCTTAACCAAACCCGAATATCTCTCGGGCCCTAAACTCGGGCGTTACAACTCTCCCTCACTTAAGGAATTTCGTCTTTAAAATTTACCTGATGAGAAGAGATACAAAAACTGTTTCTCCATGTCATCCTTTCTCTCCCAAGTGACCTCTTCCACACCTCAGTGTCTCCACAAAACCTTGACCAACCCAATGGTCCTTCCACGCAAGACTTTACTATCTGTAGCAAGAATCTCAATCGGTTCTTCATCATACGACAAATCTGGGTTTAACTCGATTTCTTCCACTGGCATTACATAAGACTGATCTGATCTATAATTTCAAAGCATCGAAACATGGAACACATCATGAATCTTTTTTAACTCGGTCGACAATCTCAATCTATAAGAAACAGGATCAATCCTCTCAACTACCTCGTAAGGACCAATGAATCTCGGACTTAAGTTCCCCTTTTTACCAAACCTCATTACCTTCTTCCACGGGGAGACCTTCAAGAACACTTTGTCACCAATAGCATACCCAATCTCCTTTCTCTTCAAATCTGCATACGTTTTTTGTCTGTCTGAAGCTGCCTTCAAGCGATCACAAATTAGTTTTACCTTCTCGGTAGTGCCATTAAGCAAGTCTAGCATAGGTACAAGCTTCTGTCCGGCCTCGGCCCAACAAATAGGTGTTCTATAATTCCTACCATACAAGGCTTCATACAGTGCCATCTGAATACTAGCCCGACAACTATTATTGTACGCAAACTCTACTAGCGGTAGGTGTTTTTCCCACGAACCCTGAAACTCGATGATGCAACACCTCAACATGTCCTCTAACACCTGAATAACTCTCTCTGACTGACCATATGACTGTGGGTGATACTAAGTACTGAAGTTCAACCAAGTCCCCAAGGCATGATGCAAACACTCCCAAAATCTAGATGTAAACCTCGGATCTTGGTCGGACACAATCGATTTCAGCACACCATGCAATCTCACTATCTCACCGATGTACATATCGGCCAACTTGTCTAAGGTGTAGGTAGTATGAATAGGAATGAAATGGGCACACTTAGTGAACATGTCGAATATTACCCATACTGAATTCTTCTTTGAAGGAGTCAACGGTAATCCCGACATAAAATCTATAGTAATCCGTTCACACTTCCATTCCGGAATCTTCAACGATTGTAACAAACCTGAAGGAAATTGATGCTCGGCCTTAACACGCTGGAAAACCATACATCTACTCACATACTCGGCCACATCTTTCTTTAACCCAACCCATAAGTATTCATCTTTCAATCCACGGTACATCTTCGTACTACCCGGATGCATAGCAAAAGGGTTGTTATGAGCTTCATTCAAAATAGTACGCCTCAACTCGGCATCTTCTGGAACAACTACTCTATCCTTGAAACATAAGACCCCATTCTCACCAAAGCAGAAATCTGTGGGTCTACCCTCGGCTATATCTTGTACGTGAGGTGCCAAAGATCTGTCTTGCAACTGTTTCTCTCGAATTAATTGAATTAATGAAGGTTTAACATGTAGCTCGGCTATTAAACCACCATCCTGCGACACATTCAATCTCGCAAACATAGCTCGCAACTCAATTGTCACCTTTCTACTCAAAGCATCAACCACTACGTTTGCTTTACCCGGATGGTACTCTATTGTGAGGTCAAAGTCTTTAAGAAGCTCTAACCACCTACAATGTCTAAGATTCAACTCTCTCTAAGTCATCAAATATTTCAAACTCTTGTGGTCGGTGTAGACTGTGCATTTCTCACTCTAAAGGTGGTGTATCCAGATTTTCAAAGTAAAGACTACATCAGCTAACTCTATGTCATTAGTGGGGTAATTCTTCTCGTGAACCTTCAACTATCTCGAAGCATAAGCTACAACTCTTCCTTCTTGCATAAGCACACAACCTAAACCTACATACGATGCATCATTGTATATTATGAACTCTTTCCCTGGTTCAAGTTGAATCAAAATAGGAGCTTCTATCAATACTTTCTTCAACTTTTCAAACGCTTGTTACCTTGCATCTGTCTACATATACAGAACATTTTTCTAAAGCGATTTAGTCAAAGGTGTCGCAATCTTCGAGAATCCCTCGACAAATCTTCAATAATACCCCGCCAAGCCTAGGAAACTACAGATTTCAATCACTGACTTCGGTTGTTTCCAATTCACTATCGCTTCTGTCTTCTTGGGATCCACACTAATCCCATCGGATGAGATCACATGACCTAGAAAGACTACTTACCTAATCTAAAACTCACATTTACTCAACTTGGCATACAACTGATTCTCAAGCAAGGTTTGAAGCACTAATCACAAATGCTCATCATGTTCTTCCTCGGTCCTGGAGTACACTAAAATGTCATCTATGAACACTACTACAAATCTATCCAAAAACTCATGAAACACTCTTTTCATCATGTCCATAAATGAAGCTGGGGTATTGGTCAGACCGAAAGGCATTACCAAGAACTCGTATTTCCCATACCGTGTACGGAAGGTTGTCTTCGGTATATCCACATCTTTCACTTTCAACTGATAATAACCGGATCTCAAATCAATCTTCAAAATTACTATAGCACCTCTCAACTGATTAAGCAAATTGTCGATCCACGACAAATGATACTTGTTCCTTACTGTAACCTTGTTCAACTGCCTATAATCTATACACATCCTCATACTGCCGTCCTTTTTCTTCACAAACAAGACCGGAGCACCCCACGGGGAAATACTAGGCCTAATGAAACCTCTATCTGACAGTTCTTGAAGTTGCGTCTTCAACTCTTTAGGTGCCATTCTATACAGAGCAATAGACACGAGTGCAGAATCTGAATAAGCCTCAATAGCAAACTCAACATCCCTATTTGGAGGCAAACTCGACAACTCTTCCGGAAATACACTCGGGAAATCACAAATTGTTCTGATGTCTTGCGGTCTAACCTCACTCATATTCAAATTCATCACATAGGCCAAAAACGCTTGACAACCCAAATCCATCAATCTCTAAGCTTCTAAAGCAGAAACAACATTGGACAAGAACTTAATGTTCTCGCCAACTACTACAACCTCAAAATCATCCGCAAGTCTCATGGAAACTCTCTTGGTCTCAAAGTCTACTCTAGCCCTATGCTCTACGAGCCAATCCATGCCCAAAATCACATTAAAACCATAGAACGACAATTCCATCATATCGACCAGAAACACATGACCCTGGATCATCAAAGAACACCCCTATACATTTTTCTAGCTACCACGGTCTCACCAAAAGAACTAGTAACATTCACACCTACTTCTAACCACTCATACGGTAAATCTAACGATCTTACATGCTCACCCAAAATGTATGAATGTGTCGAACCCGAATCTATCAACGAAATCAAGGATATATACTATAACAAGAAATTACCTGCGATGACATCCGTGTCATTCCCAGCCACACGCTGTGCATACATCCTAGTCGGTCTCCTACCCTCGGGCTGAACTGCTACCACATAAGCTACGTTTATCTGACCATCATTCCTTGGCTGAAAATTGCCTTGACCGCGCCCACAGACTCTCTGGTGGTCAAAACCTCGAACTGTGGCTTGTCCGCCCCTAGCCAGGTGAAGGCAGTTACGCCTCAAATGATCTCGAGAACCACAATTCCAACATACCCCAAAGGTACCCATACACTCGCCCGGATGGCATCTCCCACACCTAGTGCACTTGGGTGTGTGAACAACAACTCCTTGGCCCTGATAGCCACGTCCATGGTTACCGCCTCTATGTCTCGAGTCGGGATGATATCTCATATCTCTGTGCCTCTTGGCATGCTCTCTGTCCCACTCCGCAAGTCGCTTCCCTGAATCAGACCCACTAGCACAAGTGTTCGAGCCTAAACTCTGCTCAATATTCTTGGCTCTAGAGACCAAAACATCAAACTTAGTGTAGTCAGAAGCAAGCATATATGTCTTCACATCCCTAGTCAAACCATAACGGAAGCGCTCACACCGTTCTCTCTCATTGGAAACCAACTCAGGAGCATATTGGCTCAAACTTACAAACTGTACCTCATACTCTGACACCGTCTTACCACCCTAAACCAAAGCCATAAATTCCCTCTTCTTTTCATCCTGATATCGGGCTCTAAGGTACTTCTTTCTGAATGTTGTTCTGAAGAATTCCCAAGTGACATCTGCCTCCAGCACACTCGAAATAACCGTAGTCCACCGAGCATATGCATCTCCTTGAAGCAAGGAGACAACACAACCCAACTTACGAGTGTTTGAAAAGCCAAGCCTGAGGCGTCAAACCATGAAACTCGACTCCGCCTAAACTATGAAGTCTCTCCAGGGGTAAACTAGTCCCCGCACCTTGAGGCGGTGCTGCAGCATGTATGCCGGCTAAAGTTGTCTAAAAAGCCCCAGCCATGGTCTGAATCAAATGAGTCATGTCCGCACCAGCCTGACCCTGACCAACCTAAGGTCCATTACCATCACCTCCAACATTCGCACCAGTCTGAGGTTCAATACCTTCGACGTTTGCCCCATTACCATCGGGGGAAGGAGGAACATGAGGCACGTCCCTGGGTGCCTAGTCACCCGCTCTAGGCCGTCCTTTCGGTCTTACCATATCGAAGATACAATCTAAAACAAAAAACATAACACACACAAGAAATCATTGGGTCAGCAAGGGCAAGGATCTAAGTGCTCAAGCTCTTTTAACCGAAACCATTTTTTAATAAAAATACCTAGCAATGGGGACGCTCGACTACCCTTCAACCAACAACAAGAACGAGAAACCATGCTTTCACACACCGTGTAATGGAAAACAAACCAAACAAACCACTTAGATGACTTACCTTCCCCGAAGACCTCGAAAGCAAGGCTCTGATACCACCAAATGTAACCTCCTCGACCTGGCCTAGCCACCAGACCGACCCGAACGGGTTACACATGGAAAACCGAAGCGAAACCCGTTAACGCCTCACTCTGATTAGCAACCCTATTTTTTAGAAATCTTGTCTATATGCCACATTTGAACCTATGTGAGAAGGCAAACACGTATATGAACCAAGTAGAAAGGGCATTAAAAGATAACTTTTAGCCATTTTACTTTAGGCCGTATCGATACACCTAAGGCATGTATTAATACGACTTCAACGATCAAACTCCCCCAAAGTCAACTTCAAGAGGACGTATCGATACTCTTCAAGGCTGGTATCGATACGCCCTTAATGGTCAAGCTTCCCAAAGTTAACTCCAGAACCATATCGATACACCTAAGGCCCGTACCAATACCCCAATTTCTCGTCAAAGTCTCATATTTCCATAGAACAAAGCAGGTATCGATACGCCCCCACGTATCGATACGATAGGCTTAAAACAGGGGACCGTATTGATACATCCTGCACAGAAACACAAAATTTTGCAGATTTAAGCATAAGGGGACTAACACAAACACTCTAAGCAAGCATATTAAACAACCCCTAACCACATTCACGACATAAGACATCCATGAGCATTCATTTTAAACAAGGTACACAATCAAAACGACAAGATTCAACATGACATAATTCACTAAAAGAAACATTCATGCTTGGCATTCATAAAGAGGTCAAAAGACAAACCATGGCATGCTTCAACATTTTAAACATGTTAACAACAATAACAACCACAAATGAGTTTGGACACCAACTCCCCAACACAAAAGTCTAGCATTCCCATTGCCTAAGTATTATTACAACCATGAAAACCATACTTGAGCTAACAAGTGAACTCCAAGGTTCCTCTTTTGCCCCACTTGCCTCCCGAAGCCACTAATGATCTGTATTGTTGGAAAAGAGAGTGTAAGCTTAAAAGCTTAGTGAGCGGAGCTCAAAAGTCACAACAACAACAATGCAGTTTGAAAACATATATCTATTTTAAAGACAAAACCATTTAGAAAGGAAATATACTAAACCGAAATCATAAGAACAAAAATCAGGGTATGCACATACACAACCATTCCCGGTAGGACTACACATCACCGTTCACAACAACTAGCATATTTCCGGTGGGGCTACACATCACCGTACTCATCTACTAGTCACCTCCGGTGGGACTACACATCACCATATTTAACAACACACTTCCCATTAACCATCATGTGAGTCTTTGACAACAACAAAAATAACATAACAACATTAAAAAGGAGGTAAAAGCAAATCGTATTTCACCCAATAACATGTATAGTCACATACACCAACACTTAACGAAACAAAGAAAATTGGTTAAACTTACACTTGGGTTTAGGTTGGCTCTAAGGCTTCACCCAAACCCCAAGAAAACCCCTTTGAAACGTTTCAATGCTTTAAAGCATTACCACTCACCATCACAATTCCAAAACTAGCTAACGGTCCACCTTCAAACTTCTTCAACTCCCGGTGTAGCGTCCGAAGAACCCAAATCTTTATCTGCTGCTTCCACCCAAATCAAAAGAAGGAATTAATACACTTTTCAACAATCAAACGCACTAAAATCAACTATATCAAAATCTGACAACATCAAGTTTCCGATTTATATTCCGAAACTAACCAAAACCATCTTCATTTCTACTCTAACCTCAAGTCAGCCATAACTTCATCAATCTAACATTCAAAACATGTTCAAATACCTCAAAAACATCAACCCAACGCCATCAAAACATTGGAAGTCCCTCCCCACCATTTCCAAGCCAAAAACCCAAATATCCCTTATCCAAAAATGACCCATTTTCCAAATTCTGGGATTTCTTGATAAACCCATTATCTTAACATCGTTTTACACCCAAAATATGGTTTACAACTCACATAAAACACTGTTTTGACCCACTTTGCTTAGACCCTTACCTTGATGAATCCTCAAAAATGGTGGAGGTTTGATGGAGGGAAGAAAAGTGACGTGAAATAGTTTTGGAGAAGAAGAAGAGATTGGTGATTTTGAAATATAATATTTTATTTTAATTTAAAAATCCATCTCCAAAACCAATTTGTTTCCCATTTTACCAAAAAACCCTTTAAAAATCCCATCTTCTTCGAAAGCTTTATTTTTTTATTTAAATCGTTTTCCATAAAATTAGCTTAACCCAAGCCGACTTAACCAAACCCTAATATCTCCCGGGCCCTAAACTCGAGCGTTACAACAACTTTTCTATTTTGGTTCCATTCTCGTAGTGACATAACTCATCGAGATCTCTTCTAGATTTCGATCTTTATTTCAGGTACCAGGAACTCTTCTAGAGTTTTATTATTAGTTATGTCTTGGGTCTTTTTAGGAGCACCCGCCTCCAATATATGACCATCTCATACTATTTTCCATTTACGAGAATTTTGATCACTGGAACCAATTTCAACTATCATGCTTCAGGCATGATTTACATTCATTCGCTCTAACATGTAATTTAAACTTAGAGCATTTTCATCTGGTATATGAGACTTGATTACTCTCATTAGGTCACTAAATATGTATGACAGTTGACATACAATAACTTAAATTATCTTATGAACTTTTAGTTCATATTCGAGGATCTAGATAATGATAATTCATTTCCTTCTTTATCCAACTGATTATTCTCTCCCCTGATGTTGAGAAAAATCATTTCATAAATAGTTCTCCAATTAATGTTTAAGAATTTAAATATAAAAGAAGACTCGTACTCAATATATATTCCCAACCCTTTTATTTACTTATTTTGTGCGTTGTGATGGAGCAATTCAACAATATATTGCACATTCAAAATTCTAAAATGGGAAATATGACTTCTAACCAAAAGTCAAATAATAATGGGGAGTTTATTATAATTCGTTGGCTTGATGCATATAAATGTTGCTATATGTGAAATACCATATGAAAAATAATTGTTTTATTCTCATAGTTTAGCTATTAAAGAGGAGGCATCCAATCAAAAGTTTGTTAAACTGTATTTTTCATAACCAATAGGCTTTGTAACTACTGATATAGTCTAAAATATAAACTCACAAGCTTTTGCATGACAAATAGTCTAATTACATAATCTGAATCCTTTTAGAATCAATCTCATAAACTTCTGGTTGTAAGTTGATAAAATAATGTAGATGCATCTACTAAAATCATATAAAATGTAACACCCCCTTCCCGGCCTGGTAGAGAACCAGGTCGGAGAGCGTTATCGAAAAACATATTTAGAGTTTGGAACTTAATCAAAGTACAAAATCTTATTCAAAATATTTTATTAATCTCTTTTAAGACTTACCACATTAACTTATTAACAGCTTACACAAATTGGGGTCAATTTTAAGCCTTTTCGAACTTAGGGACTAAATTGTAATTTTTACAAATTAGGGGTTCTTATCTAAAACTCGTGTTACCATACTAAAATTATACTTACTAATTATTATCTTGTGAAATTTCATTATTAACGGAGGTCATTTACCTATCCGATTAGATGATACTATATTTAGTGATCATTTTGTAAATTGTTCAAAACTGTTTTCATTCAAATTAACCTATCAAATGAATTCCAGACCTTATCGAATTTTACCAGTGAGCTTAACAATCATATTTATAATAGCATACAAAATTTTAGGATATTTTGAACTCATTTACTAAATTTTTACTATTTAAGCCAAAATAATATGACGTCTTAAGCACTTAAAATTTATACGGAACATAGTCATAACAATCGTATCATAACTAACTAGTTAAATTATTTTGCCACCATTCTAGGAGTTTATAAAGATAAAACACATTACTCTAAGCTTGTGGTGACTTGTCGATCCTTTGACCTCTCTGATCTCGAAACGAACACTTTGTTAGCCTGAAATGTTATGAAAATGAATGCATTAAACTTACGTAGTCTAAGTGAGACAGTCATCACCAATGAATGAACATGATATGCTAAGCAAATTATAATTCGATGGCATTTTTATACATGGATTCATTGAGCTATCAATAAACAACATGGTTTACCCACTTACCACATAACATAATATCAATGAAAAACATGCTTATCAAAGATAGTATCACAACATCAATACCCTTGGATCGAATCAATCGTATTTGGATACGCGAATTTTCTCTACACAAAATATATAATCAGAGAATGGATCGTAGTCCTTGAGCCGTAGCTCTGGAGATATATTTTCCTTACACATCTGCCCTTATTACTCCACATATAAGTCGTAGCCTTAGAACGTAGTCCTCCCTTACTTGGTGAGCTCGAATAACTCTATGACATGTCAATTGTATCCAATACTCGAATCCAAAGTTCAATAATTAATCATCCAACTATAACATTTCAATAACAATATTTTCACATCAATATATCAATAACAGTAATTCAATAGCAATAGAAATATATCAAAGTTTTACTAGCAATATTTAATGCTCGGAATGCAATTTCTTAATCAAATTTACTAAGCAAAGCTTTCAATATGGTTTTTATGCAATGACCTTCAATAAAATGGTTATCAAATCAACAAACAATGATTTGAGATGGCACCTAATCAACTCTCGAGACTTCGACTACACTCACCTCGACAACCCGATAATTTTTAAAAATTTCGAACAACAACATCCTTGTCCTTGGTTTTCGGCGGTTATTCCTTATCAACCTCTTGAACTAGGTTAATTAACGGAAATTGGTTAGAATCGATAAAACAATATCGAATTAATACGGAATTATTAACTAAGAATTTGAGGTTACCCCAACTATAGCAGAGATTCGATACTGCTAAACGAAAAATTCAAACTACCAAGCAAACACTGAACCATATTATTTGTCTCCCTTAATTTTTCCTTAATCACCGTACCTCTAGTGCGCAATTCCTTTCCTATTTATACTCGAATTGCCCGGCTCACCTTATGGTTTCTCCATTGCCCTCGTGAGCTGGAATGGTGGCATGACTTAAAGCCATGTTAGCCACGTGTGAGAAATGAATGTGGCCTTTGGCCATTAAACCCACGTAGTGGGTGAATTTGCCACCCAAATTTGGGTGTGCCGAGTATCCCCTAAATGTGGGGTGACTCACGGCATTTCCTTCGATTGAAGATTTGCCGTGGGTCCCACCGCTTTATATTATTATTATTATTATTATTATTATTATTATTATTATTATTATTATTATTATTATTATTATTATAATAATAAACGGTTACGATTAAATCGAATAATTGAGTTCTGAACCTAATTTCAGCTAGACTAGTTTTTAGGATGTGACATAAAACTTTTCGTATTTGTAGATATATAAACAATATTTCATTCAGATATGTAAGACATGCACTCTTAACTTCAGTACACAAATTTAAGTTTTAATTCTTTTGGTAAGTGTGATCAACTATATCCTTTGAGAACAAACAACACAAGAACTTCATGTTCTTTAATAAGTGGAATTTAATCAATTCCTTTGAGAATAAGTACCATAAGAACTTCAGGTTCTTTTAATACACGTGCATGTAAATCTTAATAATTTCTACACCATTATTGATCAGGATGGTCTAACCGATCATGCCAACTCTCTCTCTCGATATATGTGTATATCTAAATTTGTAAATTTCTTGTTTACAATAACATGTAATTCAATCTCACTCGTACATGTCTAGTACGACCATCAAAATTGTTCCTTTGAATAAGAATATATTTAACTCTTTCAAAGCTTTCAATTGAAATTATCCTTTTGTAACAATATATAGTTCTTCTAGAGCTTTCAACTGAATTTTTAGTTACCAGAATTTATATTCACGTTGGCTTATTTCAAATATCAATTGATAACATATGTTATCTATAATTCCTAAAGGAATATTTTGCGAACTCATATTGTTCTCTTAAAATTTTCACTTCTAGTGATGATGATATTATTAACATTAGCGGTAATTATTGCAATATTCGCAATTCTGCACTTTTCATAATGTGTTTTTTCTCAAGAACTTGTTGCTCTTTTAGAGCATCAATATTTTCCGTACTTTGAGATATAGTACTCACATTATTCCTTACATTTAAATGAGAACATATATCTTATGCTTCTGCTAAGCATAAATCGTCACCATAGATTGTATTTGATAAGTAATTATGTGAAAAATAAATAAATATCATAATATATAAATATAAATATAAAACGTAAATAATTAATGTGTAAAATAAATAAACATAAAGTAAAATAAATAAAAAAGATAAATAATTCTCTTCAAGGTTATGATAATAAATACATGATGGTTTATTCCCTTTCCCTTCGAGGGTTATAAAGAAATTAACAACATTCAAATAAGTTGGACCAACAATGTCCAAATAAATTGGCCTAATATCATCTTCGTCATTTTCCGCAAACAAAATTTGCTTCCATGTTCTTTCCTTTATCATTCAATGATTGTTGATTTTTTCAGCGTACGATAAGTACGAGACCAATGGTTTATAACATCACATTGGTAATAAAAAAGATTTCACTTTCTTAGAATGATCTTTATCACTCTTGTCATCCTTATAACCTCACTATCGGTGGGTAGAAGTATTCTTAAAATAACCATATTTTTCATGTATATATTCATAGCCTCGACCACGACCACAACTTCTAATGTGACTTTTATTTTTTCCATAATATAAGTTCACATTCACGTCAGGGAATGGCGTAGAGCCAGTGAGCCTTTGAAACCTTTTTTTCCACGATATTGTGTCCGAAGACAACATTATTTGTCGTGAAAAGTGGAGTATGTTTTTATTAACATATCCTCATCATAGAGAACAAAGATTTAATCCTCGTATGCGGCGTTGTTAAACTAGTCCACAAGGTCCTTTGAAAACCTCCTTTGAGACCAATAGCCTCATAGAACTGGATGTTCAACCAATATACTTGGATTATATCGAAGTTATGTTACCAATTGAATAGTGATTTACCTTGTTTACATTCACTTCAGAGAATAAAACAAATTCAACAATCGCATGGAATAAACATCATGCTTGCATTCATTTCAAGGAATGCCCCCATAAATCTTTTTGGATCAAGACGAATTTTCATAACTTGAACTTGGGAGAAGTCAATAGTCGAGTTTTTCAACACATGAGAATTATTGCTTTCGAGCAAATATAGACTTTATAACAGACTTCTTGTAGATTCAAAATCACCGTGATTTATCGCACTTTAAAATCATAGTTTAAGAGAAGAAATAGATTTTACCGATAACGATTTTCCTCTCGAGGATGACGGAGACGTAGCAAATGACCGAGACAGCTTCTCATAATCTTTTTATATCACGTCTCTTTCCAAGTCATTTAAATATATATAAAACTCCAAACACGGTTTAAAACATCAATTTTTATAAAATAAAATATTAAGTAACAAATAAATAAATATTAAATAAATATATATAACCACACGTTGGACACTGTAAACACGCGTGATAGTTTTTTTTCTTACCAAAAAGGATTTTGAAAAACCTAAGTGTCATGTACTGTGTGCGCCTTGCGAAAGTTACTAAATTCACTTGGTTTAAGTTTTGAATTTGAAGTTCAAGTTCAATCATGGAATATTAGAATAAACAAGTCATGGAATGATAAACCATCCATGAAAAATCTGAAATTGCACTAACGTGATTAAACCGGTCACAGAATATTAGAATAAAGTAAAAACTAACAAATTAACAATGGATTAAAATGCACTAACCTCAATTTAAGAATGATTAATAAAAAACATACCGAAATTTTTAAGCTTAGTTGAATGTATATTGAATGTAGTCACTAATTTCGTATTGAAATCCTTTTCGAGAATCATCAACAAAAGCCACAATTGTTAAGCGAGATCGTGTTGATAATGTGTTAGAAATAAAATAAAGAAGAACAACGAATAAGAATACAATAACAAAGAGATGAGAGAAATAGAGATGTTCATATTATTATAAAAAAGGGTAAAGTATACAGACGGTCACTGAACTTTGGTAAAAAAAAAAACAAAATGATAACCAAACTTTTAAAAATCACAAAATTACAATTAAGCTTTATATTTTATAACAAAATGGTAACTAGACGTTAAATGCCGTTAAGTGACTGTTATAAAATTTGGTATAATAACACATTTAGTCCTTCATATTTATACATTCAATTAATTTAGTCCTAATTCGAAACAATTCACTAAATTTAGCCCTCATTATTTATGCATTCTTTCAATTTGGTTCTTAAAGCAAAATTCCAATGTATGGTAACATGATAAATAATTACAATTAATTTTTTATAGGAACTCAAAAAGTCGACTCGAATCGAAATTTTTTTAAATAAAGTTTGAGTTGTAAAATATGACGCGTCAACTCGAATAACTCGAAATATTCGAATATTTTAAATCATTTTTCTTTTAAATCAAATATTTTTTAAAATAAAATATTTAATATTTTCATATTTAAATCACATTGATATTTAATAACAACTTTAAATATTTGATTTAAAAATTGATTTAAAATATTCGAATATTTAATTAAATTTTTATAGAAACTCAAAAATTCGACTCGGCTCGAATCGAAAAAATTTTAAAAAAAGTTTGAGTTGTAAAATATGACGCGTAAACTCGAATAACTCTAAATTTTTTGACTCGACTCGATTGAATGCTCACCTCTATCTTAAGATATGACGCGTCAACTCGAATAACTCGAAATATTCGAATATTTTAAATCATTTTTTCTTTTAAATAAAATATTTTTTAAAATAGAATATTTAATATTTTCATATTTAAATCACATCAAATATTTAATAACTACTTTAAATATTCGATTTAATTTAAAAATATTCGATTTAAAAGAAAAAATTGATTTAAAATATTTGTATATTTAATTAAATTTTTATAGGAACTCGAAAACTCGACTCGAATCGAAAAAATTTCTAATAAAGTAGTTATTTAATATTCGATGTGATTTAAATATGAAAATATTAAATATTCTATTTTAAAAAATATTTGATTTAAAAGGGAAAAATGATTTAAAATATTCGATATTTCGAGTTATTCGAGTTGACGCGTCATATCTTAAGATAGAATGAGCGTTCGATCGAGTCGAGTCAAAAAATTTCGAGTTATTTGAGTTGACGCGTCATATTTTACAACTCAAATTTTATTGAAAAAAAAATCGATTTGAGTCGAGTTTTCGAGTCCCTATAAAAAAATTAATTGTAATTATTTATCATGTTATCATACCTTGGAATTTTGCTTTTATGACCAAATTGAAAGAATGCGTAAATAACGATGGCTAAATTTAGAGAATTGTTTCGAATTAGGACTAAATTGATTATTTGTATAAATATGAATGACTAAATGTGTTATTATACCAAATTTTATAACAGTCACCTAATGACATTTAACGTCTAGTTACCATTTGTTATAAAACATAAAGTTTAATTGTCATTTTGTGATTTTTGAAAGTTTGGTTACCATTTTGTTTTTTTTTTACCAAAGTTCAGTGACCGTCTGTGTACTTTACCCTAAAAAAAACTAGACTTGTGTACAATGCATTCATCTATTTATAAGCATAAGAAGTACTTAATACATTAAACTCTAATTAATGGAGATAATATTCATAATGATAAAGTAAATCAAATCTTCAAGATAAAGTTCTTATCATTATAGACATCGACATAGATAAATATTCATAACATAAATTTAGTTTAAAATCTGTCTAATTGTTCCTTAAATCCCTTGTGATTTTAATCTTTATTTAAAAAAATTAATAGTGTTCAACAGTGTTCAACGTTAGTGGTGTACAACGATTTGCTTCTCACGTTGTAGAATTTTTTTTAAGTCTAAATTTTGAATTGACTTTCATATAGATGTATTTTGGGATTAAGATTTTTTATTTTACAAAAAATGAAATGAATACTCATCAGTCAAAATTGGCTACATTAAAAGAATATATATTTTTTGAATTTAATTGGAAAAGTACCCCATTAATAGTTATTTAGAAAAGTATTCTTTTTTCAGTTCATGTAAGGTCAATTTGTGTTTAGCCAAAATCGAGTTTTGTATAAAAAATTTTAATAAATTTTTTTTTTATTTTTACCTACTAATTCAATACATAAGTCACGTTTAGCCAAAAACAAATTTCAAACTATACTTAACAAAAAAACAAATTTACCTGACGTAAACTTAAAAAAGGTGTTTTTTAAATAACCATGAATGAAAAGTACTTTTCCAATTAATTTTCAAAAAATATTCTTTTAATATAGCCGTCAAAATTGATGCATCGGAAATATGTGTTGTCAAAATGAAAGTATTTGAAACCTATAATTGTTTGATTTATCAAGAACAAAGATTTTTCAAATTTTCGAATAAAATGATGATATAGGCAAAGACAAAAAAGTAGAGACAAACTTAGCCGCTAAACAAGAAAGCAGAAGTGAAACCAGCTGTAAATAAGCACGTGTTAATTTGGGTCATTTATGTTTTTAAATTATATAAAACAAAAGAACACATGTTGGAAAATGGAAAGAGTAAGTAATGATTAATGGTTTTGGTAAATGGCTATAAAGTAAAGGCTGAGAACGAGTGTGCTGCTTAGGCCGCTCCACGTCCATAAGACTGTAGAAGATAAAACATTCACTGCCCCCCAGGCCCCACCAAACAGTTATGACTTGATGCTGCGGGATAAAAATTACATATCCTTTTTAGTGTGTTTTTTATTGTATTTTCTATGTTCTAGTGTTAAAAAAATTAAATTTTAAGTCTTAATTTTAAATTTTAAATGTTAAATTATAAATTTTAAAACTACACTTTATCCCTAAATCTAAAACATAACTATAAATTCTAACCTTTACCTTAAACTATAAACTTAATTTTATTCTAAATATTTAGGTATAATTGCTATAATGTCCATCTCTTTATATATAATTTTTCAATTATCTCTATTTTGTCTAATAAAAATAGATTAATTATTATAATGCTCTCTTTATTTGTATTTTTTTCAAGTAACTTCTTATTTTATCAAATAAAAACAAAAGGACAATTTCTTTATTTGTATCACGTTCGGTTCAGGTTTTTACTATAAAACTCGGGTCGGGTTCAAGTTGGGTGGAGCATCATAAAATGTTAGGTTAGGTCGGGTGCAGGTCGGACAAAAACCAAACCCAACCTAATCCATGACCATCTCTAACCGTTCGAAAAAAATTTCCCCATAAGCGGGCTTCTAAAGTTGCCACGAATCACTTTTAGAGGCTATAAATTAACCTTTAAATTTTAAACTCTAAACTGCAAACCATAAAATATATTCATAAACCTTAAACCCAACCACAAATACTAAAACTCTAACCCTAAACATAAACCCTAATATATAAACCCTAAAAATTAGACATTCTTATATTATTTCCTATCGCCGGTGCATAAGATAATAATTTATTTTAAATATTAATTATTAGATTAATATATATATGTATATATAATCACTTTATTTGTAATATTTTATTAAATATATTTTGTAATAGCCTATTTTCACCCGAACATTTAAGCCCAATATTCAATTAAAGAACCCATTTTCAATACCCATTACAACTAATGACCCAAATATACACCAAGCCCAAGATTCATCAACCCAAATAATTTTTTTGAATAATAGCCACTGAATTTTTATTAAAACTATAGAATATAACATAATTACAATGCATCTAGGAAGAAGAATAATGAGACTAATCTACCAAAAACTTTTACAACCCCAAAACAAAGAAAAGTGAATGTTTCTATAAAGATAAGCATACCATCAAAATTCAGAAGCTTTCCTGAATCTCGTTATCTCTATCCAATCGAGACGTATAACGGGTGAAAAAGGAGTGGCGAGCGACCCAAACTAATAGGCAGAAAGTTTTGCTACCCAAGACTGATTACATCGGCAACCAACCACCAACCGAGTATGGATCCATCTTTGTAAGACCACCGACAGAACTATAATTAGATATTAGCACCGTGAAGATCTCTATGCGAGTACCAACCGGACGCCAATGTATGCTAAAATCATGCCACAAGGACATATAAAACAATCCACAAAAATAAAGAAAAGCGTGTCACAAGGACAGAGAAAAACACATGCCACATCCTAAACTCCATCCTAATCCTTATTCTGCCGCCACCACTTCCAACTCGACCTGCCGCCGCTGCCATAAGCAAAACCCATAATCTGACCGTAAATGAACCTCAAACCTTGATCTAGAACCAACTGCCATCTATCAGCACCGTCCAAAATATCCTCTCCCTCTGCCACCACCGTCCTATTCTCGTCATTTCAATGCCTTCAACCTTATCCATACTGTCACCGTCCACACATTATTACTGGCAATTTTAGATTAAAAACCCTTTTTAATTATTATTTGGGATAATGGCTCCCAAAAAATATTATTTGGCAAAATGACCCCCAAACTTGCCACGTCGGTAGACCTCGCGTTGTGTAGGACGCGAGGTAGGATATCGCGTTCTGCACAACGCGATTTTTGTCTACGTGGCCTTGTTGTTTGTGTTAACGGTTTTACAGTACCTCGCGTTCTGTAGAACGCAAGGTCCACGAGAATTTGAAAAGGTGGCTGAATATATCGCACAGACCTCGCGTTCTGCAGGACGCGAGTTCTGTGCATTTCTGGGCTGAAGAACAAGGGGAAACAAGTGTGGGTAGGCCTGTTCGAGCCCAATTTCGGGCGTGTAAATCGTATATTTTTAGCGATCATCGAGTTTGGGGTCGTAGTACTGGAAATTGTCTATCGTATGATACCAACATTGTTAATTTCCGTCCATTCTACAATGGTTTAAAATGGCTTCGAAAATCCTATGATATCATCCTTTTTTGAATGAAGTTGCATTTCAACAAATGTCGATTTTCGGTTTAATAATCCCATAAAATTTATTAAAAACTAAAATTAAATAAACATTATAAAGTTTAATTATAATATGTAAACAAAATTATAATACGACATTATAAAAATCAAATGTGTTTTATATAAATATTAAAAACATAAGTACAAATCAGTAAAAGAAAAGACTAAAAATGCCTATGTCCACCCGTTCCACAGTCGGGTGGATGACGCTCACGAGCCAGATACCTCCGTCCATCGTCAGGTGGTCCCTAGTCCCCATCATCCTGACCATCGTGCGCGATATGCGGATCTGTGCTGGGCCCAGGCGGGGAGTAAAACAAGCTACCGATTGGCGTATTCTCCACAATGGGAAACTCATACTGAGAGTGCAGCTGTGGATAATCGATAAGCTGAAGGTCAGTCGTGGGCGTATGGGGACGATAGGCATTAGAGGAGCCGAACTGGGGTGGAGGCATCGTGTGCTGGAAACTCGATGGACCGCTATAAGCATGAAATGGTGCGGCAGAAGATGATGCCCCTGCAGTGTCATATCGTGGTCTCAGACCGCGCTGCGTCGACTGCCTCTGGCTCTGGGTCGCTCGACGGGTGCGGCGTGGGCGGTTTTGGGGTTGCTGGGGAAGCCCTGCATCGCGCTCGGCCTGAGTAAGGATATGCGGCATCCCATTGAGCCTATACCACTGGTCATAATTGAATGCGACCGAATCAGCCCCTTCCATAATTTGTTGGAGAAGCAGTGGGCGTCGGCCAAATCGGTTACCCCAAATCGCTATCCAGGGAGCGTGGTGCTCGGACCAATCAACCTCCGTCTTCCCCAGACGCGTAAGATTGTGGAAGCGGTCCATATTTTGCGGAGAGGCTGGAACATTTTGGAAGTACCCGAACTATCGGAGAACCCTATCCGTTGAACGCCACACGCAAATTTCGTAGTTGAGCAGCGATACGACGGAAATCCAGAGGTCTCGGTCTCACAAAATATCTGGTGGAGTAATCTACCGATTCTCCTCTGAATCGTAAGGCCTCCACACGAACTAAAAAGAATGAAAGCGTTTGTAACGGTTATATGAAATATTATTGGAAAAAAATATAAAAAATTCAAATTAATTTTCGAATTACCTCGTGCTCCTTCAAGCGATCGAAAGCATGCCTGAATTCTTTCTGGGAGTTCAGCAGGCCGGTGTGGGTCAGTGTGGTGGTCTACCTATAAATTATGAAAAAAAATCGTTAAATAAAATAATTTAAAAATAAAAAATATAGTAGATTACGTAGTACTTCCGTAGAAGCGGAAATAACATAGCGGTGGGCTGTCTAAGCTGTGGTCTCAAAGTAGGCATCCGAAACCAAACCCAAGCCTGTAGGAATAAACAACATCCTCCCATCGATGATCTGGAGGCGTCAACGTTTCTGCAGAGGTCTCTGATAAGAAACGCCAAGACAACTGATCCCCAAGATTTTCTTCCAGACTAATTTAAATCTGTAAGATGACGAAGCCACATCACGTGCACCTTTGTGCGGGATTTGTCTGACATTAATATCCCGCCAATAATGCGCAAGATGTGGGCACGCGCACACCGCTGTGAAAATAAAGATTTAATAAAGACATCCTAATTAAGAAAATTGTAAGTTCATCCTAAATTTAATAAAGGCATCAAAAGAAATTAGTAACTTAATCCTAATTTGCAAATAAATATTTGTAACTTCATCCTAAATATTTAATGTAGGCAACCTAAATATTTAATAAAGTCATCATAAATATTTAATAAAAGCATCCTAATTTTCAAGTAATGGTTTGTAATTGCATCCTAAATTTATTAAAAGGATCCTAAATATTTAATGAAGTCATCCTAAAAATTTCATAAACTATCTTAATGTTCAAATAAATATTTTTAATTTCATCATAAATCTAATAAAAGCATACTAAATATTTAATAATGGCATCCTAATTTTTAAATAGAAAAAATACCTGAAGTGCAACTACACCCACATTGGGGGGAGGGGTTCCAAAGTGAGCCTCCAAATATGAAAGGTCGATTTTTCCTCCGTCCCACACGTCCTCAGGGGGCATCACGCCTATTTGTTCAGCAAATATAGTTGGCCAATCTGCCAACGCTACACCCGTAATTACGCTGCCGTTTGTAGGCAACATCCTCCAACGTGATTGTTGCCTCGCCAAATGGAAGATGAAACGTGTGCGTCTCGGGTCTCCATCGTTCTATCAGCGCACTGATCAACGATGGTTTTACCTTCACCCCATATATATCGTGCTATGTGGCCAAAACCGGCGCGCTGAATCCACTTCATAACAGCATCAACGGGTGGGGTGTTGATACGGTTAAGGTAACATTGTAAATTACGTTCGTATCCCTTCAAAAAAAATAGTTAGTAAAATAAAAATTTAATTAAATAAAGTTTTTTAGAAATTAATAGGAAAAAAAACCTCTGGACTGTTTTGCCAATATTGACTGTAGTGAGTCACTTCGTTGCGTAGTAGGGGCTCCATTATATCGAACGAAATATAAAACTTGCCGATAATTTGTTGTAAAAAAGCTAAAGAACTCGCGTTCTGTGGTTGATATTGGGGGCAGGGCCTCCAATTTATAGAAGACCTCGCGCCTTTTGGGATACAATGTTAATGAACCTCGCGTTCTGTAGAACACGATATCCATATACCTCGCGTCCTATAGAACGCGAGGTTCATTGAAAAGGCGCGTCACAGAACATACGCGTGAACTGAACGGTCAGAAGTGACCTCGCGTCCTATAGAACACGAGGTTCTAAAGAACTCGCGTTCTACAGGACACGAGGTCGTGGGGTTTTTTAAAGGAAGACTTCCCAGGCGGGAAAGTCATTTAATATAAAAAATTTAATAATAATAATAATAACAATAATAATAATAATAATAATAATAATTATCATACTAATAATAATTATAATTATAATAATAATATTAATAATAATAACAATAATAATAATAATAACAATAGTAATCATACTAATAACAATAATAATAATAATAATAATAATAATAATAATAATAATAATAATATTATTATTATTATTAATAATAATAAAAGTAATAATCATACTAATAATTATAATAATAATTATTAGTATGATAATAATAATAATAATAATAATAATATTAATACTAATAACAACAACAATAATAATCGAAAAAAACTTCTTAAAAACGCGCTATGTTTTCATTAGTAACTACAAATAACGACATAGCGCAATATTTTGGAAATTAGTTTGAACAAAACTTCCCAAATACGCGCTATGTTGCCATTAGTAGCTGCAAGCGAAAACTGCTTACGTGAATATGTTTACGTGAATACAGAAAAAAATTTCTGTGGGTGCTCCTTGCCTCCCCAAGAGTTTGCTATTTATAGAGGGAGCTGAGTGTGCTGACGTGGCAACCTCGCGTTCTGTAGGACGCGAGGTCCTTCAAACCTCGCGTTGTATAGAACGCGAGGTCATTTAGATGTTGGTATATATATATGCACGGCGATGGATTTTCGTAACCAGTTAAGTTTTTCTCAATTGAATATGAGTTCGTGTCATGCTGCGTTTTTTGCAGTTGCAATTTTTTTGTCCGAAATATTGTTCATTTATGATAGTTGGAGTTCAGTTAAAGATTTGTGTTCCGCGGGGTACATACCCCCGCATGATACGTTCATTGAATAATATTTACCGACATATCACAATATTTTGGAGGTTGTGGGCTGCAGTAGTGCCTTCAATGGCAGCTTCTGTAGCCGCCGTCGAGAGGATCCGCGACTACAGTTTTGAAATGAAACGACTTTTAGGAAGTGAGGGCGGATTCATATCGACCATACTGCCGTGGCAACCCTACTTTTTAGATGCGGCCGGTGCCGATTACATTTGCTAATGTGGATCAAAGCTGCTACCATTTCAGAAGAAATCTGATTATCGCGCTCTGCTTCTTTCAGTCGGGACCTCCGATCACATTTGCCCACCGGACTTTTTGCATATATTGTTTCGACTTTTGTAGATAATTTATCTAGTTGTCTCAATTTACTTATTAAAGAATACATGTTGAAAGTTTTGTTAAATGAAATGCGAATTAAAGTTTTCATTCGAGTTAAATTTACATGTGTTGCGTTTTTGATTTACTATAAATAAAATTTTGATTCGACTTAAATTTACTTATGTGGTATTTTTCCTTTCCTATAAATACCCACGAATTCCACCATCATTTACTCATTCCAAATTCTCTCTAAACACCCAATCTTTGCTCACCTTATGGCAAAATTTCAGGCAACATTTTATTTTCTCGATACTTATTTTGAGTCAACAATCACCGACAAAATGTCACTGAAAGATTTAATATAGTTGACAACAATCGAGGTTAGTAAACACACCGACAAACAAATTTCTTCCTTGGAATGTCGAATCCCAACACCGTCAGCAAACGAAACGCACTACGTTATGAAGCTTACGAACGAAACAGACGTTCGTAACATGTATGAATGGCTCAATTCCGTCGGAGCTAGAGACGTCGATTTAAATGTTAAGTTTGACGACATCAACGCCGACGAAGGTAGTACGTCTGCACCCGTACAACCTGCTCCGAACACTGAACACGCACCGTCTTCACCGGATGTTGATGCGGCTGCGGAGGAGCTGCAACTTTTTATGTACAGGCGTAGACAAAGAAAACAACAGCTGATCGAAGAACTAAACCTAAGTTCAGACGTGTCCACTGACTACGATGATTCGAATTAACCATAAACTTCTGAAATTATCTTCCAATTATGTTATATGACGTCTTATTTCATCCTTTATTAGTGTTCAACGGACCTCACGTTATGTAAAACTACTACTATTCAATTACATTGCTAAACTACAATTGTATAAGTTATTCAAACATAAATCGAGTTCTTAGTACGAGTTTTATTAATTCTGACGTAATCTCTGTCTCAAAATATATAAAGGGACCTCATGTTATGCAGCACTTGTAGTATTCAATTACATTACCAGACTACAATTGTCTCAATTATTCGAACATATTCTCAATTACACAAACAAACAAAGAGTAAACAGTACGGTTATTATAACTTCTGACGGAATATCTGAGACAAAGCAATTAAAGTGACCTCGCGTTCTACATAACGCGATATTTATAAGACCTCGCGTTGTATAGAACGCGAGGTACTAAATATCGCGTTGTGTAGAACGCGAGGTCACTTAAACCTGCCTCCCCATCAACTCTATCCCTTACTTGTCCAAAGTTAGGGGACTGCCTCCCGGGCACCATTATTCCTGACTTGTTCATTATTTACCTGCTTATCGGTTTTAGGAAATGGACAAGCAAAGTTACCTCTCGGAACCATTATTTGCCTTACACAACCAGATTCTCCGGGATTTCAAGTGGCAATAATTTTGCCTATATATGAAGCAGAACCATTAAACGAAAATATATGTTTCAATTGCCAAACAATTCCTAGAATTTTCCAAGTATCAAAAATTCAGAAGTCTTTCAGAAAATATTCAAATAGCCAGACGAGGCGTTACTACGCTAATTTACTACGATGGGCAGATATTCGAGGGTACCGAACTCGGCGTCCTTTTTCACTGCGAAAATCTGGTAACGCTAAAGCTTCCGAGGAGATTATCGTTCAAGAAGTTGGTCAAGGAACTAGAGGCAAAAGTCACTCATTTCGATAATCACCGTTTATCCGACGTGAAGTATCAGGTGCCAACATCTATAGACCCTTTAAGGTACTCTGTATGCCAAATTGCGGAAAGTGTTGATGTGGACATGATGATGGAAACCCACTCCGACTATTCAATTGGAACGCCCCTCGAGCTGTATGCATCGTTCTCCGAATCTAATCCAGTTATCCAAATACCAAGCCGGGGCCGGGCGAATTTCGACTTCGATCCGAATGCCAACATTGATAGCCCGACCGTAGGTCTACGACGTGATTTTAACCTACTGTGCCAAGACAACGAGTTTGGTGCATCGTCATCTGCTCCTCCAAGGCAGTCGTGCGTAGCTAGTATCGGGTTCGACCTAAACCAACCCCCAAACGATGAATTCGATGCACCAACAAATGCATCGTACAATCCATACAATTCTTATAGTTTTAGGGGGAGGGAACGTCGGCTCCTTACGTTGCGCACGACCATGAAGCATCATATGGCCGGCACTCAATGTATGTCCCTGGCACCGACTACGGTCAACCATCTATGGGGAGACATTCTTCTTTTGGAGGTGAGGGAGCGTCGTCTTCTTACGCTATGCACGACCATGATTCCTCATATGGACGATACTCAACGTATGTCCCTAGCACGGAGTACGTTCAACCATCTATGGGAATATATTCTTCTTATGGTGATCTTGATTTTGGTCTTGGAAATGCGGTTCGTGAGCGATCTCGTGAGAGGTCTCTCGCTCATCGACCCCCATCCTCGCCTCCAAGGGTAGTGATCGACGAAGCTCTACTATTCCAGCTCCCGGAGGATGCTTTTGACAAAGAACCGATTAGAGAACCCGAGCCCGACGGAGATGAGCTGGGGCCATTCTATCTCGAACCAGAAGACTTGACAGTTCTACCGGAAGACACTACCGTTCCACCACCAGATTTGGACGAAGAACCGACTGCCACCAACTTTCCTGTAGACGCAACACCAATTTCTATGTTCCAGCCACCATCCCACTTTACAACGGTTGATATGGATGCAATGGACGTCCTTGATTTTCCGCATGACGACACAATAGATAGCCGAGTCAACCGTTCTGATGGTGAACTGAGAATTGGTATGGCGTTCTTGAAAAAGGAAATTGCGGTGGCGACAGTTAAGCAGTACAACCTTCGTCATAATGTTGAGACGGTCGTGGATAAAACCCAATCCAGATACTACAAGGCTTATTGCGTCCAAAAAAATCAAGGATGTAAATGGAAAATCCGTATATCACAGTTGAAGAGGGCAGGCGACCGTTGGACAATAACAAAACTTCAGGGCCCCCATACATGCACCGTTCCTAGCCTCAACCATGATCACAAGAACCTGGATGCAAAGTACCTCGCGGACATCTTTTCGACACTAGTGAAAACAAATCCCATTGTGTCGGTCCCCACATGTCAGGCTGCAGCTCTAGCTGTCACCGGCTACCGTCCAGGTTATTCCAAAGCATGGTATGCAAGGAAGCGGGCCAAAGAGGAAATGTATGGCCGATGAGAGGAATCTTACAAAGAGTTGCGCCCGTGGCTTAATCTCCTACAGAAACACATCCCTATAATGGTTGTCAAACTTGATACGGTTCTGGCATACGAAAATGATCGTGTCGTCCGATGTGTTTCTCAATTCCAGTGGTTATTTTGGACTTTCCCCCAGTGCATCAACGCATTCAAGCACTGCAAACCGATGGTCCAAATCGACGGCACATGGTTGTACGAAAGATATACACAGACCCTACTTCTAGCTATAGCACAGGACGGCAATCGCAAATGCGTTCCTGTTGCATTCGCAATCGTCCCGAAGGAGGATTTGGAGTCTTGGAAGTTCTTCCTTCAGAACCTACAAAAATATGTCCTTGATTCTGTAATACGAAGAAGGGATGAAGGGGTATGTGTTATTTCTGACAGAGGCACAGCGCTGTTGTGCGATAGAAAATTTGGGTAACTATTGGAAGCCTCAATACATTTACCACCGTTTTTGCTTGCGACACATAGCCGCAAACTACCTGCTGCAATACAAGAACCGTGATGAACGTCAAATGGTGCTCGATATGGGTACGTCCTTTATGTCATTTTCATTTACTATATTATTTCTTACTCCCTTTGATTTACGACCTTTTTGCATGTGTTTTTCGCCCATAACTATTCAACTGTCATCCCGTAGGTAACTCGCACTACAAACAAGAGGTGGCTGACCTGCTCGATGAACTGAGAGCGAGAAACAAAAAAGGCACAGAATACCTTGAAAAAATCCTAAAGGAAAAATGGCTTCGATCGTATGACGAGGGTAAACGTTATGGTCACATGACAACGAACTTGGCTGAGACAGTGAACTCATCACTGAAGAGAGTGCGGCAGTTGCCTATCACTTCCATTGTCAAAGCGACCTATTATCGTTTGGCTACCCTTTTTGCAACCTTGGGAAGGCAAGCAACTGAGTACATGACAGGTGGACACAAAGTCCATCCAGATTTCCGCACAAAACTGCATACTCAATTGGGCCAATCAAGACAGATGCAAGCAACTCTCTTCTCGCGAGAAGAAATTCACCACATGTCGAATAAAACACCCATTTTCTCTACTATTCATCTTCCCCTCCAAAGCTTATCAACGGGAAACCCAACTCCCTTCCATATTCACTATTCCATTTCCAAAGCTCCTCCATTTCAACTCCGAATTTAAAGGTGAAGGTAATTTTGAACTCCCCTCACCTTCCTCTTCCTAAAAGTACAATCTATTTTAGTTTCCATGAAGCTTTTAGAAAATAGAGATTTTGAATGTTTTGATTAAAAATGGTGTCTTTATGTTGCAAAGTTAAATGTTTTGATTTAATATGTTTAGTAATGGTGTATAGAGGCCAAATGATACTACATATATGAATTTCAAATGATTTGGGGCAATTTTCGGAATTGGGTTTTGAGAGGGTTTTTGGAGGGTTTTAAAGTGGGTTTTGGGGTTGTTTAGGGTTGGTTCTTGAGGGCTGTAGGTAGTATGATATATGAGGATCATTTTGGATGAAATTGAGGCTTGTTTGGGTGCTTGAAATGGAAGAAATCAGTGGGTTATAGAGGCTACTCGAAAATTCTGTTTTGTGACTTTGTTTGGGGTGTTAAATGCTTGTTAATGTTAATCCGGGTTGTTTCCGATGATGTGTTATTGATTCGAACGTTTTGGTTGTGTTTGAAATGATTAGAATCGAGCTTGGGCATCGGTGAAGCATCGGGAGTGTATCCGGAGAGTTGAAGGTTGTGGCTTGCTTGGTCTTGTGCTTGGAAGCTTAGGTGAGTGGTTGATTTCCTTGAATGATTTTAAATTAGTTGGTTCGAGTATGTGGACTAGGTTGGGCTTGGTAGACCCACCTAGAGTTAGGATTAGGGTGGTAGCCTAATCCTAAGCTTGATCTAAGCCTTTGGATGAACTCAATTGTGTGAATGTATATGCCTCGTATGCCATGTGATATGAATGTTTATGTATATTGTTTTATACATGTGAGTTGTGGCATGGGTTGTATTGCTTAAAGCATGCATGGTGATGGTTCATGGTTGTGTCCATGGTGAGTACGTGCTAAGCACGGAAATGATTGAAATGAGTAATGTGGAATGAGTAAAATATTGGCACTAGTATACTTAAATACAAATGATCGATCATTAGGATGTTAGTGTGTACACATGAGTCTAAAGTCGCGCGTGGCCTTGGTGGCGTTGAGTCACCAAGGAGGAGTACGGGT
The DNA here is from genome assembly GCA_958450335.1 of Hibiscus tridactylites. Lineage (NCBI taxonomy): Eukaryota > Viridiplantae > Streptophyta > Magnoliopsida > Malvales > Malvaceae > Hibiscus > Hibiscus tridactylites. The sequence goes on from OY288275.1 coordinate 62,170,857, forward strand.
ACGCCCGGAAATGGTATTTAAATATAGTCGGTGATGAGTGGAATCCCATCGACGGGGCGTGAGGATGAGTGGAATCCCCTCCGCGAGACCGGTGATGAGTGGAATCCCACCGAGGTAATGTGGTTGTTGGATATGAGTTTCCAACGAGTCTATCCGCGTATTTGGGTCATAACTAGGTGCCAATGTTAATTGATATGTGTATCAATGTGTTGGAGTATATGAGCTGTTGGATGTTAAATGTGATTACATGTATGGTTGTGTTAAGCTCATGATTATGACATATATGTGAGATAATTGCTCATGCATCTATATCTTGTGGACTTTTGTCATACGTATGTTGCTTTGGTTAGATCGTGCTCGGACCCTGCAATGTTGAGGTTTGTTTTTAGAGCTCGCCCTCACTAAGCATTATTTGCTTACGCTCTCTTTGTTCAACATTGCAGATCCTTAGTTCGTGGGTTGCTCGGGCAAGAGGAGGGCCTCCAAGTGTGTTTGTGACTTGAGTTCACCAAGTATGGATTTAAAATACTAGACATGTAATGGTTGAGCAATGGGATGTGAATGTTTTGTTGTTGTTGTTGGTTGATAGGAGCATGTGTAGACTCCTTTATATATATTGCTTTTGCATGGTTGTGTTGCCATGATGGATGTTAACTCATGCCTATTTGCTTGCTTGAATGTTAGCTTACGCCTTAAGAGTTTTTACATGTGTTTGAATGTGGTTTGAATGAATGCATGATGTGGATTGTTGCCTTTGTGTTATACATGTTTAAGCCTTGTTGAAGCATGCTTGTATGGTTGCTATACTTTAGGATGTCTTGCCTTGAAGTTGCTTGGTGTCTTGGGGATGTTTTGGGGCATCCTTGTGCCTCAAAACAGCCCAGAAAAGTCTGCAGACAGGGGGCGTTTCGGAACGGGTCCCCGTGTTCCGAAACGGCCCTGCGTAAATGGCCTGCCGTTTCGAAACGGATGAGGGTCGTTCCGGAACGTTTTCGCCACTGGAATTTTGAGAAATTGGCGAGATGAAGCCGTTCCGAAACGGGCCTTTGAAGTTCCGAAACGGTCAAATCTCGTTGACCCCGAGATATTGACCGTCAAGGTCGTTCCGATACGGGTCACCCCTGTTTCGGAACGGTCACCTTGTGGTTGACCCAGGCCCGTTGACCGGGTCAGGGCGTTTCGGAACACCCTATAGGTGTTTCGAAACGGCCTGCTGGAATGAAGTAAAATGGACTGTTTATGTTTGTTTGGTCGGTGAATGATGCGTTGTTTGGTTCTTCCGCTGCTATGCTTCACATAGGAATTATAATTGCATCTAGATAAGACTAATGTTAAAAGAAATTTTCTGGGTCGTTAACCGAGGGGAAGCCTTAACGGGTTTCGCTTCGGTTTTCCCCGTGTGGCCCACTCGGACCGGTCATCCGACCAGACCGGGACGAGGGGGTTACATCGGGGTTCAACTCAATCTCTTCCAATGGCATTACGTGAGACAGATCCGATCTATACTTTCGAAGCATCGAGACGTGGAACACATCATGAATCTTCTCTAGCTCAGTCGGGAGTCTCAATCTATATGCAACAAGACCAATCCTCTCAACTACCTCATAAGGTCCAATGAATCTCGGGCTCAACTTAACCTTCCTACCAAACCTCATCACCTTCTTCCAAGGTGAAACTTTCAAAAACACTTTCTCACCCACATCATACTCTATCTCTTTTCTCTTTAAATTGGCATACGACTTCTGTCGGTCTGAAGCTGCCTTCAAACAATCACATATCAATTTTACCTTCTTGGTAGTGCCCTTAAGCAAATCAGGCATCGATCCAAGCTTTTGTCTGGCTTCGGCCCAACAAATCGAAGTTCTACACTTTCTACCATACAAAGCTTCATACGGTGCCATCTGAATACTAGCCTGATAACTGTTGTTGTATGCAAACTCTACTAACGGTAGATGTTTCTCCCATGAACCCTGAAAATCGATGATACAACACCTCAACATGTCCTCCAACACCTTAATCACTCTTTCGGACTGACCATCTAACTGCGGATGATACGAAGTACTAAAGTTCAACCAAGTACCCAAGGCGCGATGCAAACACTCCCAAAATCTAGCTATAAACCTCGGATCTCGGTCTGACACAATCGATTTCGGTACCCCATGCAACTTCACTATCTCACGGATATACAAATCGACCAACTTATCTAAGGTGTAGGTAGTATGAACAGGTATGAAGTGAGCACACTTAGTAAATCTATTGACTATCACCCACACTAAAATTTTCTTCTAAGGAGTCATCGGTAAACCTGACATAAAGTCCATGGTGATACGTTCCCACTTCTATTCCGGAATCTTCAACGGTTGTAACAACCCAGAAAGAAACTGATGCTCGGCCTTAACTCGCTGACAAACCATGCACTTACTCACAAACTCGGCCACATCCTTCTTCAGCCCAACACAAAAGTACTCTTCCTTTAACCCACGATACATCCTCATACTACCCGGATGCATAGCAAAAGGACTGTTATGAGCTTCGTTCAAGATCGTACGTCTCAATTCAGAATCTTCCGGAACCACTATCCTATCCTTGAAACACAATATCCCATTCTCCTCAAAGCAGAAATCTGTAGGCCTATCCTCGGCTATATCTTACACGTGAGGTGCCAAAGACTCCTCTCGCAACTGCTTCTCTCGAATCAACTGAGCTAACGAAGGCTTAACTTGAAGCTTGGCTATCAAACCACCATCCTTGGACACACTCAACCTCGCAAACACAGCTCGCAACTCGACTGCCACTTTTCTACTCAAAGTATCGACCACTACGTTTGCCTTACCCGGATGGTACTCTATCGTAAAATCATAGTCCTTAAGAAGCTCTAACCACCTACGTTGTCTAAGGTTCAACTCCCCCTGAGACATCAAGTACTTCAAACTCTTGTGGTCGGTAAACACAGTGCACTTCTCACCATAAAGGTGGTGTCTCCAGATCTTCAGAGCGAACACTATTGTGGCTAACTCTATGTCATGGGTGGGATAATTCTTCTCGTGAACCTTCAACTGTCTTGAAGCATAAGCTACCACCCTTCCTTCTTGCATGAGCACACAACCCAAACCTACATCTGATGCATCACTATAAATCACAAACTCTCTTCCCGGTTCAGGCTGAATCAAAATAGGAGCTTCGGTCAAAGCTTTTTTCAACTTCTCAAACGCTTGTTTTCTTGCATCTGACCACTCATAAGGGACATTCTTCTGAAGTAACTTAGTCAAAGAAGCCGCTATCCTTGAAAATCCCTCGACAAATCTTCGACAGTATCCTACCAAACGTAGGAAACTACGGATTTCTATCACTGACTTCGGTTGTTTCCAACTCACTATGGCTTCTATCTTCTAGGGATCCACACTAATCCCATTAGCCGAGATCACGTGACCTAGGAAGACTACCTCCCTAATCCAAAACTCACATTTGCTTAACTTGGCATACAACTAATTCTTAAGCAAGGTCTGAAGCATTATCTACAAATGCTCATCATGCTCTTCCTCGGTCCTAGAGTATACTAAAATATCATCTATGAACACTACCACAAACCTATCTAAAAACTCGTAAAACACACGATTCATCATATCCATGAAATTTGTTGGAGCGTTAGTAGCCCGAAAGGCATTACCAAGAACTCATAGTGCCCATAACGTGTACGGAAGGCTACCTTCGGTATGTCCACATCTTTCACCTTCAACTGATAGTATCCGGACCTCAAATCAATCTTCGAAAACCCTGAAGCACCTCTCAACTGATCTAGCAAGTCATCTATCCTAGGCAAAGGGTACTTGTTCTTCATTGTCACTTTGTTCAACTGCCTATAATCTATACACATCCTCATACCACCCTCCTTCTTTTTCATAAACAAAACCGGAGCGCCCCACGGAGAAATACTAGGCCTAATGAAACCTCTATCGAACAACTCCTGAAGCTGTGTCTTCAACTCTTTCAGCTCTTTCGGTGCCATTCTATACGGAGCAATAGACACTGGTGCAGAATCATAATACATCTCAATAGAAAATTCGACTTCTCTATCTGGAGGCAAACCCGAAAACTCTTCCAGAAAAACACTCGGAAAGTCACAAATTGTCCTGATGTCTTGTGGTCTAACCTCACTCATATTCGGTTTCATCACATAAGCCAAATAAGCCTGACAACCCGAATTCAACAACTTCTGAGCTTCCAAAGCAGAAACAACATTGCACAAGAACCTAACATTCTCGCCAACTACCACAACCTCAAAATCATCTGTAAGCCTCAAAGAGACTCTCTTGGTCTCAAAGTCAACCCTAGATCTATGCTCTATGAGCCAATCCATGCCCAAAATCACGTCAAAACCGTAGAACGGTAACTCCATCATATCAACCGAAAACACGTGGCCCTGAACCTTCGAGGGACACCTTCTATACATTTTCCTAACTACCATTGTATCACCAAAAGAGCTAGTAACATTTACACCTACCTCTAGCCACTCACATGGTAACCCTAAGGACCTTGCGTGCTCACCCAAAATGTAAGAATGTGTCGACCCCGAATCTATCAAAGAAAGCAAACTCAACGACTGTAACGAGAAATTACCTGCGATGACATCGGTGTCATTCCTAGCCTCTCGTTGTGCATACACCCTAGCCGGTCCTCCACTCTCGGGCTGAACGACCACTACATGAGCTAAGTTCCTATGACCCTCGTTCCTCGGCTGAAATTTACCACGACCGCGCCCACGACCTCTCTGATGCTTGAAACCCCTAGCTGGAGCCGGTCCGCCCCTAGCCGGGTGTGGACAGTCACGCCTCAAATGGTCTCGGGAGCTACAGTTCCAACACACCCCGTAGATACCCATACACTCGCCCTAGTGGCGTCTCCCGCATCTAGTGCACTCTGGAGTGTGCACAACAACTCCTTGGCCCCGGTGGCCCCGTCTGTAGTTACCACCCCTATGTCTCGAATCGGGCTGATACCTTTTATCATTATACCTCTTGGCATGATCTCTATCCCAATTCGCGTGTCTCTTCCCGGAATCAGACCCACTAGCACGAGCACTAGAGCCCAAGTTCTACTATATATCCTTGGCCCTAGAGACCAAGACACCAAGCTCGGTGTAGTCAGAGGCAAGCATGTAGGTCTTCACATCTCTAGTCAACCCATACCAGAAGCGCTCACACCGTTCCCTCTCACTAGGAACCAACTCAGGTGCATACTGGCTCAATCTCACAAACTGAACCTCGTACTCTGACACGGTCATATTACCCTGAACCAAAGCCATAAACCCCCTATTCTTCTCATCCAAATACTGAACTCTGAGGTACTTCCTCTTAAAGGCATTTCTGAAGAACTCCCATGTAATTTCCGCCTCGACCATACCTGAAGTAACAGCGGTCCACCAAGTATATGCGTCCCACTAAAGCAAGGAGATAATGCAACCCAACTTACGGGCGTCTGAGCATTCCATCTGACCCAAGATGCGTGTAGTACTCTCAAGCCATGCCTCCGAATCCTCGGGAGTCAAGCCACAGAACTCAACTCCTCTCAAGCTACAAAGCCTCTCTAGGGGTAATCATGTCCCCGCACCCTGAGGTGGTGCTGCAGCTTGCATACCGGCCAAAGCTGTCTGGAAAGCTCCGGCTATGGTACGAATCAAATGGGTCATGTCCGCGCCCTCTGGACCCTAACCCGCCTGAGCTTTACCACGTCCAACATTGGCACCGGCCTAAGGCCCATTACCATCACCTCTGACTTGCGCACCAGCCTGAGGTACGTTACCTTCGCCACCTACTCCACTACCACCGGGAGCAGGAGGAACAGGAGGCTCACCCCCGGGTGCCTGGTCACCCGCTCTAGGCCGCCTCCTCGGTCTCACCATAATGAGATAGAATCTAAAACAACAAACACACAACACACAAGAAAAACGTTAGGTTAGAAAAAGGGCAAGGACTCAAGTTCTCAAGCTCGTTAAACCAAAAACCATTTTTCGAAAACAACACCTAACAATGGGGACATTTGACTAACCCTTAACCAAAAACAAGGCCATTAAAAACATGCTTTCATACACCGTGAAATAGTAAGCAACCATTCAAACTAACTTACCTGACTTACCTTTCCCAAAAGACCTCGTAACCGATGCTCTGATACCACTAAATGTAACCCTCTCGTCCCGGTCTAGACGACTGACCAGTCCAAGTAGGCTACACGGGGAAAACCAAAGTGAAACCCGTCAAGGCTCCCTTTCGGTTAGCAACCCTAGAAAATTTCTTTTAAACATTATCTTGTCTAAATGCTTTAATACACCCTAGGTGAGACACGACAGCGGAAAGGCAACGAAACGATACAAACATACAAAGCAAGCAATTTAAACAGCCCATTTTAGCCTTTACAATAGGCCATATCGATACGCTAGAAGTGCGTATCGATACGCCTTGACTTGGTCAACTACCCAAAGTCAACCTGAGAAGACTGTATCGGTACGATGGTTGATCGTACCGATACGCCCTCAACGGTCAACTTCTCACGGTCAACGATAATACCGTACCGATACACCCAAGACCCGTACCGATACGCCAAAATCTCGTCAATTTCTCAGATTTCCAGAGAGCTTTTGGCGTATCGATACACCCTCGTGTACCGGTACGCTAAGCTTAAACTGAGGCCCAAAATGTAGGACTGTATCGATACAGCCCTTGGGCGTATCGATACGCCATGCACTGCAAGCCTCAATTTAGCCGCAAAACGCACAAGGACTTAACTCTAGATACAAATTACGACTCGTCTAGCAACGAACAAACCCTCATACAACATTTAGTAACCAAAGCTAAACATACGATGCTACTTAACCAAAAAAGCATGGCATAAAACAAAAGATAAGCATTTAGATAGAAACTTGCATAAAGGCATTCATAACTAAACCATTTTGTAAAACCTATGTTTGATTTTGATATAGTTAAATTGTTAAGGATTAAATTGAAAACTTGAAATTGATTTCTAAGTCCTTTTAATAATTTATAAATCACCAACACTTTAAAACTGATTTGAAAAACTTAAACTCCAAATATTTTCTAAGTGTTCCAAGGCCAAAGTATTGAAAATCGGTCAGGTGTATCGATACGCTTCCAGCCGTATCGATACATTTTTTACAAAGTTGGCTACTGGAAAGACGCGTTTCGATACGCTCTTAACCGTATCGAAACAGCGTATCGAAACAAATTCAATCTATATCGATATGCCCCTCTGTAAAAATGAAGGAGTTTGAATGGTGTACCGATACTGTAACACCCCAAATTTGGGCCTAGATGTTTAGAGTCAGAACCGGATCGGTCTGGAAAATGATTCGAATCTAAAAGAGAGTTTTAGGGAACACCTAGTTCAGGATGCTTTAAAAATATAGAAAAATATCTAAAAATCCTCATTTAATATATAAAAGAGAATGGTGAAATCAATTTTACAAAATAAAGTTTGGAAATACTACATTTCGGTGTAGTGACCAAATCGCAGTTTTTGCAAAGTTAAGTAGTGACTGTTTTGTAAAGGATTGAAACTTTGAATCTTTAAGGAGCTAATTTTACCAAAAATATTTTCATCATATTTTCCCTTAATTTGGGTGATTTAATTAATGTTTTAATTAAAGAAAATGAAGGTGATTAAATGAGAAAAACCACCTTTGACTTTTTATAACTACTTTTCACAAATTTTCTCTCATTTTATTTTCTCTCAAATTCCTTTCAATCAAACACTTTCTCTCCAGAAAATTTACTTTGATTTCCAATTCATTTGATGAGATTTTCAATCACTCTTTGATTCTTAATCAATTCCTCATCAAATCCACTTGATTTCTACATTGAATTTTCAAGGAAACTTGCCCAAATCAAGGAGAAATCATCCATTAGAGGTAAGCTTCATCATTCTCCTCTAATGATCAGTTCTTTACTGAAATTCCCAAGTTATCAATCCATTATTAATGATTTTTAAGAGGTTTTAATGTTAGAAACAAGAAATTGACTTAAAACTCAAGATTTTGGAAGAGATCTTGAAGATTTTCATGGTGATTGATTGGCTCTGTTTTGAGATGGTTTTCTAATGTATTTTAGATGTTAATTGATGTTATAAATGAGGTTTTAACAATACAATCTTGAATAGGTTTGTTTTTCCTAATTTTTGCTTGCTAGAATGATGGTTTTTGAGGCGATTTTGGTGTTCTACTATAGCTGGGGGTATAAGGACGTGGTTGTGATGGTTTCTGATGTTAATTGATGTTTAGAAATGATTAGAAGTGATGGATCTTGGCTGGGTTTTGTTCTGGAAGAGTTTGAAGGTGATTTCGGTAGTGTTTGGTAGCCGAAATGTGGTTTTTGTGTAGAGCAGCGAGTTTAGGTGTGTGGCTGATGATTTCAATGCATGATGATGCATTAATCCTCTACTCTTATGTGTTTAAAACAAGGGAGACATCTTCGGACACCTTTGGAGTTGATCCGGAAGCTTAGATAGCGTTTCGACGAGCAAGCGAAACGTAATCGGTGAGTGCGTATGGTTATAGAAGTCCTTGAGGGACAAAGAAACAAGGTTTGGGGATTTAGGAAAGGTTTGAAACACCTTCCTAAGTCCGGAAGTAAGTATTGGCTAGATTGCTCTCTTGAATGTGGTGATTGCCCCTAAAATGCTTTTACATTCTCATGGTTTTAGATTGATAAATTCCTACTGTTTTTATGCATGAATTATAGCATGAGATGATGCTTGAAATGATTTCATAAAGTAACATGTTGCATAGTTGAGATTTGAGCTTTTATGTTAAAGCATAGCAAATGTTATGATTTTGAAATGAGATGAGAATGTTTGAGATTTAATGCATGAAAAATAGTAGGTGAGATGATGATTTGACATAATATATTGGCATAGATGTTGAGATACTTATCGGATATAATTGATCGATCAATAGGATGAGAGTGCACTATAAACTAAAAATTCGTACGTGCTCTTTGGTTAAGCCAAAGGGGGAGAACCGATGATGGGCATTCCATCGGGTAGGACTTGGTGAAATACCCAAGCTTTGTGGCGATGAGAGATTCCGTCATGTGAGTACGGTGATGAGAGATTCCACCGGAAACTATGTTGCTAGACGAGTGAGTACGGTGATAAGAGATGCCATCGGAAGTGTCTAGTGAGATGTCTGCATATCCGAGTAATAAAGAGATGTGAAATGCCAATATAAAATATGTAATGGTTTTTGATTCACATGTACCTTTGATGAAATGGTTTATGCTATGAGAAATGCATATGTGGTTTGTTTATGAAATGCTTTAGAGTACAAGCATGAGTTTGGCTTTTCCATGAGTTTTGTATTGGTTTAAATGCACGAGATAGAATGAAGGTACATGTGTTTTCAATGACAAATTGTTTTGAAAGGTTTCCAAGCATGAGATAGAATGAGCATGTGGTTTAAAAGCTTTTGAGAAAGTGTTTTCAAGATGTGCATTATTGTGTTGGTTTTCTTTAGAGCATGCCTCACTAAGCATTTGTGCTTACGCTCTCTCTTTTACCAATAGTGCAGTTAATTGAGGTGTTTTCGGGCATCAAGGAAGCTAAGTTCAGCCAAGGAAGTCCAAGCTCATGTATGGTGAAGTTTTCACACACTTTAGTTTTGATATAATGGCAATGGGAAACCAAGAATTGTATTTGGGAGATATGTTGAACTCCCTAAGGTTGTGGCATGTTTGCTTAAGCTTGTTTGAGTTGTAAATGGCCTTAATTGTTTGATTTGAGGTTGGATTGCTTATTGTGGTTTTGAGATTAGGAAGCATGCCTCTAGATAAATGAGAATTTGTGTTTGATGTTATGTTGTGTTAGGATGTCCCCAAGTATGTTCCTTATATGTATGATGACTTGATGGTATGATTTGGGAGTCTTTGGGGCATGTTTGAGTATGTTTTTGAGTGAAAAACCAGCATTGGCTGCTGTTTCTGGGTAGGGTGTATCGAAACACCCTATGGTGTTTCGGAACGGGGGCCTGAAATGGCCTTGGCGTTTCGAAACGTAAGGGGTTGTTTCGATACATTTTGGCTACTAGAATGACATGTTCCGGAACTGGTCTCGGAACATACCCGCGTACCAAAACGGTCAACGCTGTTCTGATACAGTGTTTCGGTACGGTGAGTAGGCGTTCCGAAACGGGTTATCGTTGGACCCAGATTTGAATTGTTCTGATGTTTGCACGCTTTACATTTTAGTCTAAATGTTGTGATTGCAATTGCTTGAGCTTGGGATGTCTTTTTAAGATGAAATTTGGCAGAGAAGCATGTAACATGAATAATTTCATACTGGTAATCCTAAAATGTATTAAGTCCCTCTAATTTTCAGAAATTACATTTTGGTCCCTAAACTTGTATTAAGTGCAATTGAGTCCCTAAATGTTATCTGATCGATGTGCCTTTCTCAATCATGACTCATGAATACTCACTTACGGTTAACATGTATTTAGACAAGATTAAAATAAAAAGGGTCGTTAATCAAGGTTGACTTTCGAGTTGACTTTGGTTTTCCCCGTGTAATCTTCGTAGTTCGGGTCAAGCGTCTAGGCTGGGCTAAGGGGGTTACATTTGTTGGTATCAGAGCTTTGTTATCGAATAATTGGGGTTTGTTATGTGGGTGATGTATGTGTTTATGCATGATGTGTCTTCTTGGTGAAAGATTGATGTATGGTTAGTGGTGTATGTTTCAATTAAGATGACTTTGTGATGCTATGCTATGTTTGAAGTGTGGTTGGGGATCCCATTGCCATATCAAAACTAATAAGAAGAATTGTTTTTGAAAATGAGCTTGAGTACTTGGATTACTTACCTTATTGTACCTAATTGTGTTTATTGCATTTTTGTCAGTACATTGTTTTCTTTATAATGGGGCCGCGTAGAGAGATGAGAATCAATACTAGATCGATGGATGATAATGAGAATGTCGAGAATGTTGAAGATTAACCTCTTCCTCCCCCTGGTGGTGGGCCACCCGGTGGTGGTGGTGGTGCTGGAGTTGGTAATGTTGGTGCTAGTGCTGGGGTTGCTGGACCCGAGGGTGTGCAGGGGCAAGCTGCTCCTGACATGACCATGTTGATTCAGGATATTGATGGAGCTTTCCAGGCAGCAGTAGCTGGAGCTCATGGAGCTGCGCATCAGGATGATGTTAATGTGAGGTTTCCTTTCAAACGTCTTCGCAGTCTGGAAGGGACTGAGTTCAGAGGCTTATCTCCGGAAGGATCTGAGTCTTGGTTGGAGAGCACCAAGCGGATTCTGGGTCAGATGAACTGCAACAATGTGCAGAAGCTGGGTTGTGTTGTGTCACTGCTGCATGGTGATGCTTATACGTGGTGGACGACCACTATCTCTTGGATGGAGGATGACGAGGTGACTTGGACGTTCTTCTTGAATGCGTTCAAGCGGAAGTACCGGGGAGTACATTACCTCGATGAGAAGAAAAGAGAGTTTATGTCTCTCGTGCAAGGTAACATGTCAGTAGCTGAATATGAAATTCAGTTTGTTCGCCTCAGTCGGTATGCGCCTAAGCTAATCCCTAGTGAGCGGGAGAGGTGCGAACGATTCCGTTATGGGCTAGTAGCGGATGTCAAGACTTATATGCTTGCGTCTGACTATACGGATTTCGATGTCTTGGTCACTAGAGCCAAGGACATTGAATCGAATCTTGGTTTGGCAAGTCGAGCTGGTGGATCTAGCTCTGGGAAGCGAGCGGCTGAACGCGATTATGGTAGAGATCGCAACAAGAGGCAAGGATAGGAAGCCGCATTATGATGCTAGGCGTGGGGGTGGTAACCCTGGTAGAGGTCAGCAAGGACCTAATGTTGTTCTGAGGACTCCTGAATGTAACCGTTGTGGTAGACGGCATGGTGGCAAGTGTTGGGGTAACCTTGGGACATGCTGGAATTGTGGTAACCGAGGGCATTTGAAGATAGATTGTCCTCAGCCTCTGAGAGAGGGACAGGCTCCGATGAGAGCAGCTGAGCCACAGAGGGGTCGTGGGCGCGGCCGTGGTAATTTTCAGCGTAGGGATGATGGTGGCAGAAACGTAGCACATGTTATGGCCGTTCAACCTGAGGGTGGTGGTCAGGCTCGAGTGTATGCCCATCGTGAGGGAAGGAATGATAGTGATATGATCGTAGGTACCTTTACTTTGCAATCCTTGTCATTACTTTCTTTGATTGACTCTGGATCTACACACTCGTACATATTGCGTGAACATGCTCAAATGTTTGGTTTACCTGTTGAGTCTTTGGTTGTTGGTATGCGTGTGACTAGTTCCTTTGGCGAGACGGTTGTAACAAGGAAGTTGTATAGGAGATGTCCCTTGAAAGTGCAAAATCATGTTTTTCTTGTTGATCTCATGGAATTGCCATTCTATGGCTTTGATGTAATTCTTGGCATGGATTGGCTTGTTGAACATAGAGCCGTGGTGGATTTCGAAAGCAAGAGAGTTTCGTTGAAGCTTGCGGATGATTATGAAGCGGTGGTAGTGGGTGAGAATGTGAAGTTTCTTGCTAATGTGGTGTGTACATTGGAAGCAAGTCGAATGTTGCGGCAGGGTTGCGAGGCTTACCTAGCCTTTGTGATGAATCCTAGTTCAAAGGTGTTGCGAGTTCAGGATATAAGAACTGTACGTGAGTTCCTTGGAGTGTTTCCAGAGGAGTTGCCTGGATTTCCGCCTAGTCGAGAGGTGGAGTTTGAGATTAAGTTGTATGAGAACACAACTCCGGTGTCCATTGCTCCCTATCGCATGGCACCCAAAGAGTTGAAGGAGTTGAAGACGCAACTTCAGGAGTTGCTTGACCATGGTTTCATTCGGCCTAGTGTGTCGCCTTGGGGTGCACCGGTCTTGTTTTTGAAGAAGAAGGATGACACGATGAGAATGTGCATCGATTATCGCCAGCTGAACAAGTTGACCATCAAAAACAGGTATCCTTTGCCGAGGATTGATGATCTTTTCGATCAGTTTCGGGGAGCGGCTGTGTTCTCAAAGATAGACTTGAGGTCAGGGTACTATCAGCTTAAGGTGAAAGATGTGGATGTGCCGAAAACAACCTTTAGAATGAGGTATGGGCATTATGAGTTCCTTATAATGTCGTTTGGTATGACGAATGCTCATGCTGCTTTCATGGACATGATGAATAGAGTGTTCCATGAATACTTGGACAAGTTCGTTGTGGTGTTCATCGACGATATCCTTCTGTACTCTCGTACTGAGAAGGAGCATGAAGGTCATTTGAGAGTTGTTGTAGAACTAGTGTTTTGATATAATAATTGAAAAATGTTTTGGACTAATTTGAAAAGAATTTAAAACTTGCCTTATCGGTTGAACGAATCGAGCCCCACACAACTCAACAATTGGTATCAGAGCTTGGCTTAATTGAGGAGGATTCACATCCTATTGAGAAGATCTGGCAAGCTCGATCACTATTTCATCAACCAGCTCAAATGGCACAATCAATCGACACACCGCCTTTCTTTGACAGGAACCCACTATGCCCATTGGAAGACAAAGATGAAGTTCTTCATCAAATCTAGAGATTACAAGCTATGGGATATAGTTGAAGATGGTTCGTTCGTGCCTCAAAGAAGCAAAGCGGAGTGGAGTGCCGACGATCGCAAGAAGATGAAGCTTAATTGCAAAGCCTTGCACATCTTGTTTTGTGCTTTTGGCCCAACCATCTATGAGAAGATGTGTTCTTGTGAGAGTGCCAAGGAGGTATGGGACAAGCTTGAAGTCACATACGAGGGGACCGATGAAGTCAAGGAGACCAAGATTGGGCTTCTAACCTTAGAGTATGAGAACTTCAAAATGGATCCGGAAGAGAACATCAAGAAGATGTTTGATAGGTTCTCCACTATCACCAATGGTCTCAAAGGCTATGGAGAAGCCATCCTGGAGGAAAAGCTTGTTCGAAAGCTCATCTACTCACTTCTCGAGTCTTGGGACTCAAAGAGGACCGCCATCATCGAAGCCAAGAATTTGAAGACCTTGAAGCTTGATGAACTCATGGGATCACTCCTTACTCATCAAATCATGAAGAAGAATAAAGAAGATGAGAAGAAGAGGGAAGAAATTAGAGCTATGGGAGAGAAGAAAATCAAAGGGCTTGACATCAATGCAAGTGCCATGGCTCTCAAATCCTCCACTTGTCATCATGTCTACTCAAGTGAAGAGGAGGATGAAGATGAAGAGATAATCCATCTCTTCAAGAAGTGTGCCCCGTTTATGAAGAAAGCTTTGAGAGAGCTTGAACGAGAATCCAAGAAAAAGAAGAGGGCAAGCACTTCAAGCCATAAGAAGAAGGCACATGTGGCTACTTGGAGTGATGAGGACTCCACCGATGATGAACAAGCCAACCTTTGCCTTATGGCCATCGAAGAAGATTCAAGGGTAACTTCTAATTCATCTACTTCATGTTCTTACACTTTTGATGAATTACAAGATGCCTATGATAATTTGGTTTTAGAGTTTAAAAATCACATTTTGAAAAACAATAAATTGATTTCAAAGTTAAAAATTCAAAATGATTTGATTTCTAAAACCAAACTTGAACTTGAAGCAAAACTCGAAGAGTTTGAATTAAAATGTTTTGATTTACAAAATTTGCTTCGAAAAGTTCAAGAAGAAAAAGATTTGATTTCCAAAGAGCTTGAAAAGAAAAATAATTTTGGAAAATCAAATTTTTATGTAAGACAATCTAGTGCCCCTAGATTTGTAAAAGGAAAATGTTTTAGAAGTGTTTGGGCCCCAAAAGGACTAACCACTTCAATTAAAAAGGATGACATTGAAAAATGGATTTCTAAGGGGACTAAAATTTGTGCTACTAATGTTCATGGATCCAAAGCAATTTGGATACCAAAAATTACTTGATTGTCTTTTGCTAGGTGTGATGGAGATGTTCAACAAGTCAAACATTGAGGGGGAGCTCCATGCACACAAGGAAGAACACTTGAAGAAGGAAGGCTTCACATCCTCTCTTGGGTTCAAGTGTTGGTAAAAATCTAGTTGCTTTTGATTTTATTTGATTTATTTTTATTTAGGTCAACTAGATGATCATATATGTTGGACTAACATTTTTTATGATGCTTTGAGTAAGGGGGAGCCATTTTAAAACCAAATTTTTATTTTTGTCAAATTTTTACCTCTATTGTTATTTTGAACTTAATGTTTTAATTTTTTTGATATAACAAAAAGGGGGAGAAATGGTTTGAAAAATTGAATTTTCAAATGAATAAGGGGGAGCTTTATTTGATTTCATATCTTTAGTCTCTTACTCACATTTTTAAAGTTAAACGGGGAGAATCCCAAACAATTTTTCAAGTTGGTTTTATTATATCAAAAAGGGGGAGATTGTAGAACTAGTGTTTTGATATAATAATTGAAAAATGTTTTGGACTAATTTGAAAAGAATTTAAAACTTGGTTTTAAGTCCAAACAACTTGAATTTATGTTTAAGGGATCTTAAAAGGTTTTTGGCAATGTTTTTATTGTTTTAAATAGCCAAACTTAAGTTTTCAAAGTACCCGTACCGATACGGTCCAACCCGTATCGATACCTTTTTGCCTAGTTTGGTCACTGCCAAAACCCGTATCAAAACAGGCTTGGCCGTTTCGATACGGATCGGTATCATTTCGATATGCCTGGTAAGCGTACCGATCCCCTTTCCAACAACCCAAACGGCTATTTCCCAACGGTCATTTAAAAGTGAACCCGTACCGATACACCCTCAAGCGTATCGATACGCCCAGGCTGGCAAGAGCCCAACGGCTAGTTTATGATGAAGGCCGTACCGATACGGGTCCAAGCGTATCGATACGGAAGGCTGCAGAAAAGCATTAATGAAGGGAAATAAAGTCCTCAACGGCTCCAAATCATCCCAACGGCTAGTAACGGCTATAAACTCATCAAGGAGTATAAAAGGGACCTCCAAGCATCAAGTAAAGGCTAATGCTCATATTGTCAAACAACAAATGATCAAGAATTGTCTTAGAGCTTAAATTGTCATTTATTGTATAGACAAACACTAGCGGGCCAAAATTGTCAAATTTGCTCAAGTGTTTTAGGTTTTGGGTGAGTGCTAAATTGTGCAAACAAATACCTATTAGAGGGATTTAAGTTTGCTTATTGTTTCTCTTTGTAAGAGAGGGTTTCAATCAAGGCTTTGGGTAGAAAGCTTGATTGTGAATAAGGGTTACCTCCTAAGCCTAGAAAAAGGGGACGAATCAATAGTGGATTGATTGGAAATCCTTAGTGGGGAGCTAAGGTAGTGGATGTAGACCTTGGTTAGAAGGTTGAACCACTATAAATCATTGTGTCTATTATCATTTTAGCTTCCACAACCCTTCCACCCAAAAATCCACCTCTCCACCACTTGGTGAGCCTTATCGGTTGAACGAATCGAGCCCCACACAACTCAACAGTTGTCTTGCAAGCGCTTTTGGAAAATTAGCTTTATGCTAAGCTGAGCAAGTGTGAGTTTTAGCTAAAGGAAGTTGTGTTCCTTGATCATGTGGTTTCGGCTGAAGGGATTCGAGTTGATCCTTAGAAGGTTGAGGCGGTGATGAATTGGAAGCCTCCTAAGTCTGTTCATGAAGTTCGTAGTTTCCTAGGGTTGGCAGGATATTACCGGAGGTTTGTGGATGGATTTTCAAAGATTGTTGCTCCTTTAACAAAGTTGTTGCAAAAGGATGTTAAGTATGAGTGGACGGAAGCGAGACAACAAGCTTTTGAGAAGCTTAAGGCAGCTTTGACGCAAGCTCCTATCTTGGTTCAACCTGAATCAGGAAAAGAGTTTGTGGTGTACAGTGACACATCTTGTGTTGGTTTGGGGTGTGTACTAATGCAAGAGGGTAAGGGATAAATGAAAAACCCTTAAAGTTTCTTCCTTTTCTTATAAAACTTGAAAACTTGAAAACATCCAACAATGGTGTTTTCCTAAAACTAAAACTATCAATGTGTTAGAAATGAAGAGGACAAGTCAAAAATTTGATTACCTTGAGGAGAGCCCTTGAAATGATGAAGAAATTTGATGGAATAGGGATACGGGTTTTAGGGGGTTTCAACGTGAAAAAAAAAAGAAACTAGAGGAAGAAGATGAATAGCAAATTTCAAAAGCCCCCTTTTTTCCACATCTTATTTTCCTTTATTTTAAAATTACCTAAATGCCATTAATGAATTCAAACTCTTTTTAATTAAAACCAAAAACCCAATTTGATTTAAAACGAGCCCCCGACTCAAACCCGATTTACCCGTGTAACATCCGACCCCTAAACCCGGTGCATTACATAAACTTCATTTAGAATTTGCTAAAGTGTGTGTTGATATCTCTGCTGAAACTGTTTTACCATCTACTATTTTTTTGGATCTTGGGCATGGTAATACTGTAGATGTTTCTGTTGAATTGGTTTGGTCTCCCCCTTGTTGTATCCGTTGCTCTATTTTTGGTCATAGCGATGAGAATTGTAAGAAACTGACAATTGATGTTGAGAATGTTGTTGAGAATACCGTTGGACGTGTTGTTGAGAATGGTACTGTTGAAAATGTTGAGAATAGTGGTAATGTAGTTGACAATGTTGTTGTAGATGAATCTACTGATAATGTAGCTAATTTTGTTAATACACATATTTCTAGTGTTATTGTTGTCGATTCTTCCAATCCTGTGATTGTTGGCGCTGGAGAATTGGGAAATCGGGTGGAGGGTGTTGCTTTGGAGTTGATTAAAGATACTCTTGTGAGTAGTTTAGATACTAGAATTAATAGGACTGAGAATGTTGTAAAGCATGCATCTTCTGATGGTCCTGTAGTGAATATTCCAAATGGTTTTGGTGCTTTAAATCCTGAGATTGTGGATGTGAAAGTAATGGCAAATCCCCCTAGTAAGGGTCGTGCTACCACTGAAAGTTTTAATGAGCTGATGCAACAATTGAAGCCTAAGGCTAAGGAGCAGAATAAGAAGAAGCAATGAAAAGGCAGAAAAAAGAGAAAGGTAAAGAAGGAGGTGGTTCTCCCTCTTGTAAATGAGTTTTCTTGTGTGGAATGTAAGAGGATTGAATGATTATCTAAACCAGTGTCGAGTTCTAAAAGTGGTAAAAAAAGCTTAATGTTGAGGTGTTTGGTTTGTTGGAAACCAGAGTTCGAGTGTTCAATGAACCAAAAATTGTTACTAAGAGGTTTAGGGACCGACAAGTTATAAATAACTATGGGTTTGCTTCAAATGGAAGAATATGGATTTTGAGCAAGGGCTGGATAGAAATTGAATGTGGTTTTTAAGTCTGCTCAAATGATTACATGTTTTGTATCAAAAAGGGAGGATACTTTCTTTTTCTTCTTGGTTTATGGTAACAACAGTCGTGAGGAGAGATTGAATTTATGGAGGGATTTGTTGAATTTGAAACTTACTATTGGGGTCTGTCCTTGGGTGTTATCAGGTGATTTCAATATCATCACCAACCCTTAAGAAAGTTTTGACTTTATAGGAAATTAAGTTGTTACTGGAGCTATGCAAGAGTTCAAGGACTATCAAGATGCTTTGGATGTTCTTGACCATTCATTTACTGGCTCGGTGTTCATATGGTGCAATCTTAGGGATGATGGTCCTTTGTCTAGAAAGTTAGATAGGGTATTGGTCAATCAAGCTTGGTTGACAAATTATCCCTCTTCTAATGTTGAATTTCTAGTTCATGGTTGCTCGGATCACTGCCCAAGCTTTATGGTGTTGTGTGCCCCGTTATAAAAGCCTCGTAGACCTTTTAACTTTTTTAATTTCTAGATTAAGCATCCTCGATTTTTAACACTATTGTTGAAGACTCATGGATGCAGCCAGCACATGGTAACCCTTTGCAAATTCTATTTGCGAAGCTGAAGAGATTAAAAGGTCCTTTGAAACAGCTGAATAGAGAAACGTATAGTGATATATCAAATAGAGTCTTCACCAAGCAAGTAGAATTTGAAAATGTTTAGAAGTTATTGATGACTAACCCTACTTCTTGTAACATTACAAGGGAGAAATTTGTCGCTACTGAATTAAAGGAGTTGTTGCTAGCCGATGAGTCTTTTTTTAGACAAAAATCTAGAGAACAATGTGTGAAAGAGGGGGACCAAAATTCAGGTTACTTTTCAGGAAAGTTGATGTGAAATAGAAGGCAAACACTATTTCTGTTCTTTATAATGACCAAGGAGAAAGAATGGACACTTACACTGGGATTTCAAATGAGATAGTTGATTTTTACTTTGCCTCTCTTGGTAAGGTGGATCCTGAGGTTGAATTGGTATCTAACAGTTTATTGAAAAAGACTTTAGAAGTGGAGCTACCTTCAGAAGTAGGGAACAATTTGATTGCCCCCATTTCTCACAAGGAAATCAAGGATGTGACATTTTCTATGAATGGAAACAAGGCCCCTAGACCGGATGGATATTCTGCGAAATTCTTTTAGACATCTTGGGAAATTATTAAAGATGACGTTTTGAAGGGAATCCAATTTTTCTTCTCTACTAGCAATCTTCCTTCTGCTTTCAATTCTACTGCCATTACTCTTGTGCCTAAGGTTTTGGTTCCTATGACAGTTGTTGAGTTTAGGCTAATCTTCTATTGTAATACCATTTATAAATGTATTACAAAGATTATCAAAAACAAGATGAATAGGTGGTTACCAAGCTTAATTCTACCAAATCAAAGTGCCGCTTTTTACTGGTAGGGACATTATGGATAATGTGTTACTTGCTCAGGAGATTATGCAAGGATGTGGTAGAAAGCATGTTTCACCAAGATGTGCTCTTAATATTGACCTTTGTAAGGCTTTTGACTCTGTCAATTGGAAGTTTATTCTTCAAATTTTAAAAGTTCTAGGGTTTCCTATTCAATTTAGAAGGTGGATAGAGGCTTGCGTTTTGCATCCAAAGTTCTCTGTAAATGTAAATGGAGGCTTGGTATGCTACTTTGTTGGGGAAAAAGGGGTTAGACAAGGGGGGCTCCTTTATCCTTACCTCTTCATTTTAGTTTTAAATGTTCTATCTAGATTGCTCAATGGTGCTGGAAGACATGGTGTGTTGTGTTTGGTTTCAATCCAAAATGTCGAAGGATACAACTTTCACACATTTGTTTTGCAAATGACATGTTGGTATTCATAAAGGGGGGCTTAGAATCTATATTGTGAGTTAAAAATATCTTAAGTGCTTTTTACAAGATGATTGAATTGAGATAAATGAAGCAAAATGTGAAATGTTTATTGTAGGCATTGGTAATTCTAAAATTCAGATGATGAAGGAGCAATCTGGATTCAAGCTTGGGAGGCTGCCGATGAGATACTTAGGAGTGCCACTCGTCTCAAAGAGGCTTTTTGCAGCCGATTGTGAGGGATTGGTGGAGAAGATTGTTAGCAGAGTTAGAGGATGACCTTTCAAGAGATTATCGTTTGCTGGTAGGCTACAACTCATTAAGACAATATTGTTTAGCATACTAAATTTTTAGTGTAGGGTATTTATTTTGCCCTCGAGAGTGGTAAAAAAAGGTCTCCCAAATTTGTAATGCCTTTCTTTAGAAAGGTACAGATGGTGATGCTAGGGGTGCTTGGGTTAGTTGGAAGGCTATTTGTCATCCTAAGCATGAAGAGGGTTAGGAGTGAAAGACATGATGGCATGGAATAAGACTTGTATAATGAGATGCATTAGGTTATTGATTGCATAAGTTGGTTCCCTATCGGTGGCATAAGTGCAACAATATTTGTTGAAGGGGCATCCAGTCTTGGATGCCTTAGTAAAAAATACTCATAGTTGGGCTTGGAAAAAGCTTATGAAGCTTAGAGATGAAAGGGCAAATGTTGAAAGTTTATATGGAGACTATAAGGCCCGGATAGTTTGGGAATCCCTTAGGCACAAGAGTGATAAAGTGCCTTGGGCTCATGCTGTTTGGGGTAGTTTGGAAATACCTAAACAATCGTTTATTTCATGGTTGATTGTATTAATTATTAAATAAGTTGCTAACTGCAGATTGCTTGATTAGATGGAAAATTCAGTCGAATCATTCTTTCCTGTTTTGTGAGGAAGGTGCTGAAACAAGGGATCATCTTTTTCGGGAAGTGCCCTTACTTTTTGCAGAATTGGTCCTTATTGTTGCAAGAGTGTGATTTGTAGGTTCAGCAGAATGGATGGTCAAAAATTTTAGATTAGGTGCAACATGAGGGGAAAGGCATATCCGTGAAAGCTATGATTGTTCGGTTGACTTGGTGCAACATAAATTATCATATTTGGCATGAGCATAATGCAAGAGGCATGAAACAAAACCTCATATGGCTGTTACTTTTTTTTCACTTGTGCAAAATGATGTTCAATATAAATTACTAGGATCTATTCATTTATGAAATTTTGATAGTTCTTTAGCTGGAAAGTAGGGATTGTGTTAATAGGTATACTTGTATAAAGAGTTGATTGGTATAGGTTTTTTTATTTATGTTGGTTGTATTTTTTTGGATGGTTTTTTTGGATGAAAAAAGTTCAATTTATCCAACAAAAAAAGAAGCATAATATTTGAAACAATATTCCTTCATTTAGAAATCTTGCGAAAATCATGTCTCGAGCCTAAAGACTCGTCTTTTTTTTGTCAATCCTAAATAGAGTATTATTTTAAATATCTTTTGAACAAAATAATTTTCATGCATTTAGGGATTATAATTTTCAAATTAAGTTCGAATTTGTAACTTCCATCATTAAGATGCCACGTAATCGATTATGTACTAATTTTGGGTGTTGTGGGGTGCTCATCCTTCCCTGCACGTAACCGACTCCCGAACTTATTTTTCTGATTTTTCAGACCAAAATTCGTTGTTTTGATAAAAAGATAAAAATACGTTTTATTAAAATGACCGAGTTTTTAGGTGATCCAATCTCACTTAATTTAACAAGATTAGCGGTGACTCTATTAAAATCATTTTTTATAAAAAAAACGTTTCAAGCTCGAGGGCCCTTCTTTTATATGCATCATATGTGATAAAAATGTTAATTTGTCAAAATGGAAACTTAAAACAGTATATGTAGACAAACGTTGAAGGAGTGGTTGATTGTTAATCTGCGCTCTACTGCAAACGTTGCGCAACATATTGGACACTGGGGAGTTTTGTTTGCCACAACTTGTTGGCTAATCTGGAAACGTCGTTGCAGCCTTCTGTTGAATGACAATTATGTGGACAAACATGATATTGCCGCACATTGTAAGAGGGTTGTAGCTGAGTTTCACGAGTCTTTTCAAATACAGGATGAGAACTTGTTAGTTGAGCGAGCCTTGGTGCATTGGTGTTGTCCGCCTCATGGCTGGATAAAAGCTAATCCCGATGGTGCAGTTCTTCTTCAAGATCGTCGTGCGGCTGTTGGGGGTGTTTTACGAGATAGCAGCGGTAATTGGCTGTTTGGTTTTACTCAGAGGATTGGAATTTGCTCTGTCCTTATCGCGGAACTATGGGGTGTTCATGACGTGTTACTTCATGCATGGAGATTGGGTTATCGAAGAGTTGAGGTGGAGACGGATAGTCAGGAAGCGGTACGGATCTTATCGAGAGCCTCTCCTTCTCTGTAGGGACATGGCTTAGTGGCTTCTATCCTTGTGATGCTGGATCAAAATTGGGAGACACGGGTACGTCATGTTCGACGCGAAGGGAATGCCGTTGCGGATGCTCTTGCAGCTATGAGCCGATGTTCCTTAGTCGAAGAACAACTCCCTTGGGTAAGACACCTCCCTTTCCTCAAGAGACAAGTCCTTCAAGGCTTCAAGAGGTGGATCTTGTGTATCCTCATCTTTAGTTGGTATCTCATCCACCTTTGACGTTTGTCCTCCATCAATGGCATCAAGGATTCCTACATCATCATCATCATCACAAGATTCCTTCCTCAGAAGGAGGTTATCATCGAAAACAACATGTATTGACTCTTCAACTACTAGAGTTCTTTTATTAAATACACGATAGGCTTTAGAGTTTAAATAGTACCCTAAGAAAATAGCTTCATCACTTTTAGCATCAAATTTACCTAAGTTTTCTTTACCATTATTTAAAACAAAACACTTGCAACCAAAAGGATGAAAATAGCTAATGTTAAGCTTCTTAGATTTTAAAATCTCATAAGGTGTTTTCTTCAAAATTGGCCTAATCATTACTCGATTTATAATATAGCAAGCGGTGTTTGTGGCTTCCGCCCAAAAATATTTAGGTAAATTATTTTCACAAAGCATGGTTCTAGCCATTTCTTCTAAAGTTCGATTTTTCCTCTCAACTACCCCATTTTGTTGAGGAGTGTGAGGTGCCAAAAAATTGTGGTTAATCCCATTCTCATTTAAAAACTCGTTGAAACCTAGATTTTGAAATTCAGTTCCATGATCACTTCTAATGTGAGAAATTTTAAGTTCAAGATCATTTTGAGTTATTTTAGAAAATGTGATGAATTTTTCTAAAGCATCATCCTTTGTACTTAAGAATAGAACCCAAGTAAACCTAGAATAGTCATCTACAAGCACAAAAGCATATGATTTTCCACCCAAGCTCATTGTTCTAATAGGCCCAAAAAGATCCATATGAATCAATTGTAAACATCTACTAGTAGAGACATCATTTATGGATTTAAAAGAAGTTCTATGTTGTTTACCCTTTGAACAAGCATAACAAATTTTATCATTAGAAAATTTAAGTTTGGGTAAACCTCCAACAAGATTAAGGGAAATTAATTTTTCTAAAACACTCATGCTAGCATGTCCTAATTTTCTATGCCAAAGCCATGAGTCATGTTCATCATGTGCAAATAAGCATGTATGAGATGAATGAATGTCATCTAGATGCACCATGTAAATGTTCCCTATGCGATGACCAATGAGAATTAGTTGATTTGTTTTAATGTTTACAATTTTGCAACCACTTTTATCAAATAAAACATTAAAACCCTTGTCACACAATTGACTAATACTCAACAAGTTATGCTTAAGACCGTTGACATATAAAACATTTTCAATGAAAATAGAAGAGTGATTACCAATGGAGCCTATTCCTTCAATGTGGCCTTTGGAGTTGTCACCGAAAGTTACCACTCCACCACCTTTTGGCTTTAGTTCCACAAATCTACTCTTGTTACCGGTCATGTGTCTTGAGCATCCACTATCAAGGTACCAAGAATTTTTGCTTGAAGCTTTAGCCTTGTAGCAATGCTCCCCCTACAAACAAAGAAATTAGGCCTTGATTTTTGGTACCCAAATCATTTTGGGTCCATGAGTGTTAGCCTTCAACATTTTGGTTCCCTTAGGAATCCAAGAAGCAATAGCATTCATATCATTAGAAATAATGTGTTCCTTAGGAACCCAAACACTCCTAACTCTTTGACCTCTAGATTGCTTATTAAAATTTCTTTGTTTAGGAATAAAAGGTTTTCTTTTTACATATTGGGATTTAGAATGATTTCCTTTTTCAAAATTGTTTTTCCCAATAGTAATAGATGTTTTAAGATTATCCACTTCCTTTGTGTGATAATCTTGAAAATCGGAAAGAAGTTTTTCAAGTTCAAGATTTTTTGTTTTAAGATCATTTGAAAGATTTACTAAAAACAAAACATTCTTTTCCAATTCGGAGTTAGCTTTAGAAAATGTCTCATTTTGATTTTTCAAATCGGAAATGGTTTTCTTGTTTTTCAAAATGGATTCTTTGTATTTTCCTACTAACTCATCATACACCTCTTGCAATTCATCATAAGCATCTTGAAGTTCATCAAAAGTAAAATCGAAATTGGATAAGTTAGAGTTTACCTTTGGTTCATCATCAATGGCCATGAGACATAGATTGGCCGCTTCCTCCTTTTCCTCGGATGACTCATCGTCACTCCAAGTGGCTATTTGAGCTTTGAGCTTATTCTTCTTCCCAAAGCTCTTCTTTTTCAATTGAGGACATTCGGAACGGATGTGACCCGGTTTCTTGCATTCATAACAAGTGATTTGATCCTTCTCCTCTTCCTTGCTCTTACTCTTGAAGTCTCCCTTTCTAATGAATTTTCTTCCACGATTTAACTTCATGAACCGAGTAAACCGTTTGGCCAACATGGCCATCTCCTCATCTTCATCCTCACTTGAATTGGTTTCTTGATGTGAAGCTTTTAGAGCGATTCCCACTTTCTTCTTCTCAATCTCCTTCTTCTCAACTATTTTCTTCTCTTGTTCTCTTCCCTTCCTCATAATCTCATGGGTGAGTAGAGATCCAACAAGAGCATCAAGCTTGAGAGTCTTCAAATCTCTAGCTTCAATAATAGCCGTTCTCTTGCCATCCCATGACTCCGGAAGAGAGTACAACAATTTTCTCACTAGTTTGTCTTCGGGGATGATTTCGCCGAACCCCTTCAATCCGTTGACAATGACCGAGAATCGATCAAACATCTTGGAGACACTTTCATCGGGATCCATCTTGAAGTTCTCATAGCTTAGATTGAGTAGCCCAATCTTTGTCTCCTTGACATCACTAGTTCCCTCATATGTTGTCTCGAGGGTGTTCCAAACCTCCTTGGCATTTTCGATTGAAGACACCTTGGAGTAGATATCCGGACCAAGTGCACAAAATATCACATGAAGAGCTTTGTCATTCACTTGCATCCTTCTTCTTTCATCATCCGTCATCTCGGCTTTGACCTTTGGGACAAGTCTTTCTCCATCTCTCTTCATGGGAATGTATGGACCTTCTTCAACCACATCCCACACCATGTAGTCGGTAGACTTGATGAAAAGCCTCATTCTATTCTTCCAATATGGGTAGTTGTCCCCATTGAAGAATGGTGGCTTGGTGGTGGATTGGGACTCATAGTTGGAGGTGGATGCCATTGCTTGACTAGTTGTTGATCAAACTCTCCTAGAATCGACTCAAGAGGGTTGTAATCCTTCCAATGAGTGTAGCTCTGATACCAATTGTTGAGTTGATCGAACAATTGCAAATGGCCAAGAGGAGGGGGTGAATTGGCAATTAAAATTTTGGTGGAGAGAAAGAGTGAAAAATAAAAATGACACAAGTAGTTATAGTGGTTCAAGTTCTCCAAATGAACTCTACATCCACTACCTTAGTTCCCACTAAGGATTTTCAAACAATTCACTACTTGAATTCTTCCCCTTTTCTTGGATGAGGAGGTAACCTTACAAATTCGATTAAGCTTTCTACCCAAAGCTTAATCCACTCAAATTACAAAGAAAGGTTGTGGTAAACTCAAATGATTCCTCTCAAAGGATAATTGTCTACCCAATTAAAATTTCAATAACCCCAAACTCACAATACAAATTGACAATTTGAAACACACTAGAGTTGGGTACAAGAATTTGACTTTGAATAGCTCAAGGGTTTGGATTTTTGCTTTGATGATGCTTGTGGGTTGAATAGTTGTTGCTGACCTTCAAAGGGCTTCATTTTATACCTCCTCTATTAATTCTAGCCGTTTGGGTGGTTGGGAACTTGAATAGAGCCGTTGGAACCCTCTCTTACCACCATAAATGCACTTCTGCAGCTACCCGTATCGGTACTCGGGGAGCTGTATCGATACCTGTCTCAGAAAAGAATGAGTCGTTGTGTGCAATAAATAAGGGGTATCGAAACGCACGTAAGCGTATCGGTACAGGGTATCGAAACGGCTAAGACCGTATCAATACCTTTTTCTCAACTTAGCTCACTGCCGATTTCTGTTTCGATACGAGGGTTTACCGTATCGATACGGGTCAATGACCAATTTAAAATTTGGTTACCTAACCAACTGACACCAACGGTCAAAATATTTAAACCGACTTGAATTTAAAATTCATTAAGTTCGTATCGATACGGATGAAGTCGTATCGGTACGCCATTCAAACTCTTTAGACTTTTACGAAGAAGCATATCGATACAGGTGAAGAGTGTATCGAAACATGTTCCTCCAGTAGCCAACTTTGTTAAAAAGGTATCGATACGGCTGGAAGCGTATCGATACACCTGGACGTTTTCCAATGGTTTGGCCTTGGAATACTTAGAAAATATTTTGAGTTTGAGTTTTTCAAATCAGTTTTAAAGTGTTGGTGATTTAAAACTTATTAAGGGACTTATAAAACAATTTTAAGTTTTTCAAATTGATCCTTAAAGATTTAATTATATCAAAATCAAACATAGGTTTTACATAAACTATGAGAGCAAAAGAGTTATTATTTATATGGTGTTTTCATATAGCAACACTTATACGCATCAAGCCAACGAGTTATAATAAACTCCCCGTTATGATTGGTTTTTGGTCGGAAGTCATACATTTCCTATTTTATAATTTTTGAATATGCGATATGAATTGCTCCACCACAACGCACAAAATGGGTAAATAAAAAGGGTTGAGAATATATATTGAGTACGAGTCTCCTTTTATGTTTAAACTCTTAAACTTTAATTAGAGAATCATTTATGAGATGATTTTTCTCAACATCAGGGGGAGAGAATAATTAGTTGGATAAAGAAGAAAAATGAATTATCATTATCTAGATCTTTGAATATGAACTAAAAGCTTATAAGATAATTCAAGTTATTGTAAGTCAACTACTAGACATATTTACTGGCCTAATGAGAGTAATCAAGTCTCGTATACCAGCTGAAAATCCTCTAAGTTTAAATTACATGTTAGAGCTTAGAGCGAATGAATGTAAATCATGCCTGAAGCATGATATTTGAAATTGGTTTTAATGATCAAAATTCTCGTAAATAGAAAGTAGTATGAGAATGTCATATATTGGAGGCGGGTGCTCCTGAAAAGACCAAAGACATAATTAATTATAAAACTCTTGAAGAGTTTCATGTACCTGAAATAAAGATTGAAATCTTGAAGAGATCTCGATGAGTTATGTCACTACGAGAATGGAACCAAAAAATTAAAAAGTTGTCGACAACAATTTTACATAGAATATTTTTGTAGAAGTAAAGAAAGAAAATGAGGATCTTGTATAAGAATCTATAGATGTTGAAACGATTGGCCAATATAGAAAGACGTTTTGAACTTCCAAAAGATAAGTGTTTAGACTAACAGTCCAAACACATAAATGTGTAATGTAAGTGAGGCACAAATATGTAGTCGCAAATACAACTAAATTATGATTTATGAAGAATTCTAATTGCTTTATGGTGGATGTAATTACATTGGTAGTTATGAAATATTATATATTCGTCTAATCATTTTGTGGATCCCTATAAAAGGAAATTTATCCGTGACGAATTTAGAAATTTCTGAAGAAATTTATTTAGATATGTCCACTTGAATATTCATATTTTGGCGCATTTGGTATAATCGCCTTAGTGGGTACTAATTGAGGAAATACTATAAGAATGATCATATTTCCTTATTTATTTTATAAAGGAGTTCAGATGAAGATTCATTATATCATTAGCACTCCTGAAGAGCTCCAAATTGGAAACTCATGAAGAGCTTTTCAAAGTATTTAATGAAAGTATCTGAGAAAAAGAATCTTGAGATGTAGTTTTGTCTCGACCTAAAGATCGAGCACTTAAATATGCGTTTTTGTCTATTAATAGACATAAGTTGAAAGAATCTTAAATAATATTCAATATGGATAAAATATGTCTATTGTAAGATTGTTGGATGTGAATAAAGATAATTATATCTTTTCTTGGTCTTGAGGCACCATATATTAGTTGGTCAATAAATATCCATGGATATACAAAGACATCCTTTAGATCTTCAAACATTCGTCGATGCCTCCTCAAATCTTGTTGAAATAATTGTTATGCACGAGGCAAGACAAAAATGTGTTTGGCTAAGACCATTGACTCAACATATCTAGAAGATATGTGATTTACTTTCACAAGATATGATACAAATGGAACATATTACTCCAAAGTTCCATCCTTCACGATCTTTAGAAAAATAGTATTTAAGATTGAATTATGAAGATTCAAAGATCTTATGTGATGTTTTCATGAAGGGGAGTAAATACGCGTTGCACTCTTTTTCCCTTAACCGAAGTTTTGTCCTAATAGGTTTTCCTGGTAAGGTTTTTAATGAGGCAACATGTTATGTGTATCAAAGATGTGTGGACTCTTTTTTCTTCACTAAAGATTTTTTTCACACTGGATTTTTATCTTAGTAAGGTTTTAACGAGGCACATTATCTTCATAGACATCCAAGGGGGTGTTATGAATATTTATCTATGTGGATGTCTATAATGATAAGAACTTTATCTAGGAGATTTGATTTACTTTATCATTAGGAATATTATCTACATTAATTAGAGTTTAATGTATTATGTACTTCTTATGCTTATAAATAGATGAAAGCATTGTTGTAACACCCACATTTCCGTCCTAGAATTTAAAGTCGTTAAATTTAATTAATTTATTTATTCTTAGAAGCAATTGAGTTTGCAATTAAGTGAATTGTTCAATTTGGTCCTTGAATTTCTTAATTGGGCAACTAATGCACCAATTCGAATTAAAAAGTAATTAAGCTTTTGAATTAAGAAATTTAGCCAAATGATAAATTAGTGGATTCAAATTAGTAGTAACAAGATCCAAAGTGTTGAAATTAGAGGAATTAAAAGAAATTAAAAAAGTGGTACATTTCCTTGTGGAAATCAGACCAAATTGGGAAATCAAAGAATGATTGGCAAGGGAAATTTGATAACCAATTTAAAATAAAGATAATGTTCAAAAATTGCATGTTAAAAATGAAAATTCCTTAGGGTTGCCCGTAGTAAAATGATAATAAAAGAGATAGGTTAAAGGACACTTAAGTAAATTTAGAGGCTATCAAATCCCCAAAATTAGGGAGGATGTCTTCTCTCCATCATTTCTTCTCTTTGTGCTGTGAGGTTTGAGAGAAAATGGAGAGAATAAAAGCTCAAAGGTCTGAAATTTTTAAAGCTCAAATAGTGAAGGATTAGCTTGCATGTTTGAAGGATTAGCTTGCATGTTTGAAGGATTAAGCTAGGAATTGAGAAGGGTAGCTAGTGATAACAAGAAAATTAAGAAGTAAGTTCTATTCTCCTTGTAGCTATTCGGTTATGTAACACACCATGCATGCAAGCTTAAAATTTGTATAAACATGAAACTATGAGAGTCTTGATGAATATAATAAGTTGAGCTAATGAAATCCTTGAAAAACTACTTGAGAAATTATGAATAGATTCATAAAGGGACTATTTTGAGATAAAGTGTAAAGTCATGGATAATTGGAAAATTGGTATGATTGGAGACTAAATTAGAAAATTCTTACTAGGAGAAAGTTGTGAAGAAATAAGAATTCTATGAGAAATTACTTTTGGTTTGCTGGAAAAGCTAATTAAAAAAAGGAAAATTCGATTAGAACTAAAAGTGGACATGTATTCGGAAATAATGGAATTTAGGGACTGAACTGGAAAATCAGTAAAAATTGAGTACTTGACCGTTGAAATTAAAAGTTAATGTGGATTGTAAAATGTCATGGAAGAATATTATAAGTCATGCCATAAGTGAATTTAGACTGAATGATGTAATTAGATGAATTTTAAGCTAAAGGTGATAAATAAGTAAGTTGTCCAGTGAAATACAAGTCATAAGATGTAACTTTGGAAATTCACCAAAAATTGGATTTAAGGTATTTTCAATTAAATTTTTACTGTATAAACTTTGGTATGTCTAGAAACACCGAGAGAAAACAGAACTCAATTCCAGTATGTAAATTAGAAGATATGAATTTTTAAAGTAAGGCAGTACAAGCTGTCCAGATTTATCAAAAAGAGGTATATTTATGTAATAAACTGTATTTACTTGAATAAGATAAAAATATGAGGTCTATATGAGTGAAAAACTGAGTTTAATACATTTCTAATGGTATATGATAAGTGATATTTGGATTAGTAATTAAAAAGATATGATTAAAACACTAAAATTCCTCCAACTAGTTTAATAGAAAATCAGATTTGAAAATGTATGTTCATGTTTGAATTTGAAGAGTAACTATGATTGAATTGATCTCTAATATAGTGTGTACTCGTTTTATGTTGAGAATTAAGATCGAAATTGTGAAGAGACTTTGGAGGAAGCTAGGATCGATCAATCGAAGGGGAAGAAACAAGGGCATCTTAATTCAAGATCAAGCTTAAGGAGTTGTGAGTGTAATTTTGTATTAGGGTTGGGACTAGTGTCTGAACCACCTTATTATTGTGTAATTTATGATTTCTATGCATGAAATTGGACCTAAGTGATATTTGGTAATGTGTTTAGTAAGGGAAGGAGATCGAAGGAAAAATGGAAGCATGATTTGAGATTTTGGCTAATGCTTGAATGTGTGAAAATGCGGACTATGTTATGTGATTTAAATGCCATGATTTATATGCTTGATTTGGATTTTAATAATGTCTGATTATGTGCAATTGTGGACTGCCTATGTGATCTTCTTGTATGTTACACAAGCATGAATTTGGATCCTTAATAATGCTTGATTAAATGAGTATGTGGACTGCTCTATGGTACTTTTGCTATGCTTAATATGCATGTATGAAGTTGTTGCCCATATGTTAATGTGATCGAATGAGTATGAAAATCGAATGATGAAAAATGTATATGCTAAATAGAGTAATGAATAAATAATTAACAAGAATAATATGCCCTCGGTCGATTAGAAGTCTTAGATAGTACATCATGCCTAGAGTCTGAGCTCTCTTGTTTGTTGCTTCGTGCAACCATTGCTTGTTGCCTTGTGCAACCATTGTTAGTACCTTGTGTACTCATCGACTTGATGATTAAGGGTGTTCTTGATTGTTGTTCAAGACACATTGATGCTAATGGGCATCCATTTTTTGTTGCTTCGTGCAACCATTGTTTGGTACTTGGTACCCTCTTGATGGCTTGAATATCTGATTTGTCTACTCTACCTAGGGCAATGAAATAAAATGCAATATAACCTAATTAAATTAAATGGAATTGTTTAATTATGTAAAGATTATGAAATGGATAAATGGATTGATATGACTTGGTATAATATGATGTGAAATTAAAGAATGAATTCTGTGGACATTGGTCCTTTCGATTATGATATAATGCATATGAGATGCTTAAAAGTCTGAATATATGTAAAGTGGGCAATGGCCATGTTCGAATACATGGAATTTGAGATGTGATAAGTTTAATGATTTTCGATTTTTGGTTAATGGTTTGTGACCTATTCGAATGATATGCTTATGGAAAATTTGTGATTTTGCTTTGATAAATTTATGATGCTATGTATCGATTGGCATGAATTTTGATTATTTCGATCTTTAAGCATGAAATCGAGTATGCTGGAAATTAAATTGAATTATGGTATTGATCAAATCAAATTGAAGCATGTGGTTAAATTTATGTTGTTTTAAATGAATTCAAGCATGAGCTATGAATGTGATTATGTTATGCATGATGCTATGTGTATTTGATTTTCGTAAGCTTAGTTGGGTATAATTTGGATGTTAATAAACCTAGCTAAGTAAACTCAATGCTTGATCACACTTAAAAAATCAAGAATGAATTAGATTTAGTATTACCTCGCTAAGTACAATTTGTACTTAACGCTCCGTTGTTTTCTTCTTCCCAACTTTAGCAGGTTAGCTTGGACCTTAAAGCTAGCATTCGATTGGATCAAGTTACAAGACCAGAAATATGCATGATCTTAGTCTTATCTTTAGACTCCTAGATGGTGGCTTTGAAGTTTGTCTAAAGGCTCATTTTGTTTTGTTTGGTCGTAGCCTAAGTCTGCGATGGTGTTTAAGATTATATGCTCCATGATGCTCTATTAGGAAGCTAGAATCATGTTTTGTATTTAAGTAGAAAGCCTCATTATTTTGTTGTATATAAATGTAAGTCGAGCTAGTGGTCTTGCCGATTCTTTTTTCTTGTTCATAGTCTATAGCTTGACATGGTTTAGGGGCATATAAAACTTGATATTTTGTAATGATCTAATTAAAGGAAATCGAATGCTATGGTATATGAAATCTTTATGCATTGTGAGCAAAATTGATGTAATTAATTATTGGTAATTGGTTTAATTCGAAAATCACCTAGACTAAGTTAATCAAAGTTTCGAATGACATGTAAATGAATAGCTTAAGCATTCGGTATGTGTGATATAATTGTATTCGAGATAGTAATTTGGTAATCTACTAGTTAATGATTAGAATTATCTGGCTATATAGAAAGCATAGTGACCGAATGGTTATGTTATAGATATGAAATTGGAATTCGATAATGATAATAGAAAAAAATTTAAATTTGCTTGTAATTTGTTAAGTAAGATTAAAGAAATTTTGTTTAGTCGTTTATGTTTAGAAAAAGATTTTGTTGGCCCACTTTCCGCCTGCGCATTAATACGAATAATTTAATTAAGAATGGTTTCTTGTTTCTAATATCCTATTTTTTGATCTCCGGTAACGCTCCTAACTCTCGGCCTGGGTTAAGGGTGTTACATTTTATGGTATCAGAGATTTTTAGGTTACATGTCCTAAAGACCTCGAATGTATTCTGTGTGCATCATTAGTTGAGTCAAGCCACCTAGGGATCATACATTGAATTTCTTGTAATTATGTTCCTTACTCTGAATTTATTTGATCTGAATTAGAATGAAAGAAACTCGTTTAGCTCGAGATGATGAAAGTCCTCGAGGATCCTCAAGTGAAGGGGATAGTGTCCATATGAAAGAAAATCCTCATGTACAAGATAGTGTCTGTATGAAAGAAAACCCTCCGGTGCTAGAGGTTATTCGTACGAAAGAAAACCTTTCTATGCTAGACAGTATCCGTATGAAAGAGAACCCTCCTGTACAAGATAGTACTCGACCGCAACCTCCTGTGCAAGATAGCACTCGACAACAACCTCCTGTTCAGCCTCGGACGAACACTAATAATCTGACTGTTCAGAATGCTCAAAGAGATTGTCTTCTGAGTATGAAAGAAATGTTCGATCAGCTTTTGACGAACATAAAACATGAACAACCTGCTCCAGTAGCTGCTGCCCCTAGCAGAGCTCCTATTGAAAAGCTTGCTCAGCATCGAGCCTATACATTTGCAAGCTCTAGTGAAGAGAAACCTGAAGAAGCTGAGTATTGGTTAGAAAGAACTTCTAAGATATTGACTAAGCAACTTCAGTGCTCAGATGAACATAAGCTCGAATGTTTTGTTGCCTTACTTGCTGATGAAGCCTTAAACTGGAGGGAAACTACAACACTAACCGCTCCAGCTGAATCTGTGAACTAGAAATTCTTTGTAGAAGAATTCAAGAAGAAATACATCAGTGAACAGTACTTGGTCGATCGAAGAAAGCGTTTCTTGCATCTGAAGCAAGCGGGTCGACCAATAGAGCAGTACGTGGTTGATTTCTATAAGTACTGCAAGTATGGTTCTGAGTACATCAAGACAGAGAAAGAAAAGTGTCGTATGTTCATTGGCGGTCTGAATGATGAGCTGAGTCCGATGTTTATCGCCCTGGACATCACGGACTTCCAAACTCTTGTAAATCGAGCAATTACTACAGAATCCAAGTTTCGGGCAGCAGAAAAGCGGAAAAGTGATTACCGTTATGATAAGAAGCGCAAGAGTGATGACAAGTCTCACTGGAAATCGAAGAAGTCTAAAAGCCAGAAAGAAGGTTCTTCTTCGTATAATCCAGCTCCTCGTAGTAATTTCACACCGAAGCCTCAGTTAGTGAATAGACTTGTTGTCCCGATTATATATGTTAATAGCCCGGGAAATTCAAAAAGGGCAACAGCCTGTCAGCATTGTCAGAAACCATATTTCGGTAAGTGCATAAAGCAGGCCAACTTATGTGTTGCTTGTGGCGGAAGTGATCACTATATCAGAGACTGTCCCGCGATGAGAGATCAAGCTCCTGCTCAAAATTCTGCTAATCCGAGTCATGTACAATCCAATCGGAACAAGAATACTAGACAAGCACAAACTGGGAATCAGGTCAAAGGCAGAAGCAATCAGTCGAAAGCCAACACTCATCAGGAATCACAAGCTCCAGCTCGAGTCTATCATATTCGTGGCAAGGATGAGGAAGAATCTCCGGATGTTATTGCGGGTACGGTTGAACTAAACCTTACTCTTGTTTATGCTTTAATAGATTCGAGATCAACTCATTCTTTTGTGTGTTCTCACCTGATTGACAAGTTACCACTAAAACCTGAATTTGTTAAAACTGGGTTAATTGTTTCAAACCCTATAGGAGGTGACTTACCTATCAACCTGATCTATAAGAATAGTCTTGTAACTATTCGAAATGTACCTTTTCCCTGTGACTTGTATGTTCCACCTAAATGTGAGTTTGACCTAATATTAGGTTTAGACTGGTTGGGTAGACATGAAGCATGTATTGACTGTCAGAATAAAAGACTGTACTTAAGGGGATTAGGAAAAAAAATCAATTATGTTAATTGATAAGAAACCAACATCTCTTTTTGTCGCTATGACTTTGCAAGATGAGTTAGATTTTGGCTTAACTGAAATGCCTGTTGTATCTAAATTTGTTGATGTGTTTCTTGAGGAACTCCCTAGACTCCCTCCAATTTGAGAAGTCGAGTTCAAAATTGAAGTTCAGCCTGGAACTAACTCGGTGTCCATTACGCCCTATCGTATGGCACCTATGAAATTGCAAGAATTAAAGAAGCAGATTCAAGAGTTAGAGGATAAGGGTTTCATTCGACCCAGCACTTCTCTCTGGGGTGCTCCAGTTCTCTTTGTGAAAAAGAAAGCCAGAACAATGCGACTTTGCATTGATTACCGGCAATTGAACAGAGTCACTATCAAGAACAAGTATCCATTGCCCCGAATTGAAGATTTGTTTGATCAGTTAAAGGATGCTGGTGTATTCTCTAAAATTGACCTTCGTTCCGGTTATTATCAAATGAGGGTGAAAGACGAAGATATACCCAAAACTGCTTTCAGAACTCGTTATGGTCATTACGAATTTCTGGTGATGCCATTCGGGTTAACGAATGCCCCTGCTGCATTCATGGATCTGATGAACCGAGTATTCAAGCCTCGTCTTGACAAGTTTGTTGCCATATTCATCGAAGATATTTTGGTCTATTCGCGTAACAAGGAAGAACATGCTCAACATCTTCGGATTGTACTCCAGACACTCCGAGAAAATCAGCTATTTGCTAAGTTCACTAAATGTGAATTCTTGCTTCCAGAAGTGTCCTTCCTCGGACATGTTATTTCAGCCGAAGGAATCAAGGTTGATTCTAAAAAAATTCAGACAATTCTTGAATGGCAACCTCCGAACAATGTAAGCAAGGTCTGAAGTTTCCTTGGTTTAGCTGGGTATTACCGGAGATTTGTGAAAGGATTCTCGGTAATTTTTGTACCACTAACCAAATTGCTTAGAAAGAGTGAACCGTTTAACTGGTCTGAAGGACAACAAAGAAGTTTTGATCAACTTAAACAAGCCTTGACGTGTGCCCCTGTTCTTATCCAGCCCGAGTCTGGAAAAGAATTCGTTGTTTACAGTGATGCGTCACATTCCGGCCTTGGATGTGTTCTGATGCAGGAAGGTAATGTGATTGCATACGCTTCTCGACAACTTAAGCCTCACGAGCTGAACTATCCAACTCATGATCTTGAACTAGCAACCATTGTTTTTGCACTGAAAATTTGGTGGCATTATTTGTACGGTGAGAAGTGTAAACTATTCACCGATCATAAGAGCCTGAAGTATTTGCTCACTCAAAAAAAGCTGAATCTTAGACAAAGAAGGTGGTTGGAATTACTCAAAGACTATGATCTGACCATCGACTATCATCCTGGAAAGGCTAACGTGGTTGCCGATGCTCTGAGTCGGAAACCAAACCTCGGTAAGTCTTCTGAAATTCTCAAAATCTGAAAATGTTTAATCTTGAAAAAAAAATTATTGAACCATTCGAATAGTGCCTTGCTTTCCAAGTAACATGTTTGATTTGTTTGT
Source organism: Hibiscus tridactylites (assembly GCA_958450335.1). Classification (NCBI taxonomy): domain Eukaryota; kingdom Viridiplantae; phylum Streptophyta; class Magnoliopsida; order Malvales; family Malvaceae; genus Hibiscus; species Hibiscus tridactylites. The sequence goes on from OY288275.1 coordinate 62,207,834, forward strand.
TCATAGCTTCTTTGGCCATCAATGCTCATTTCCGACTATGTAAAGCTCGGAATTATCTGAACGAACTCCAGGTTCAATCTGTTCTGATTTCTAGAATCAAAGAACTTCAACAAGATGATCCGGAACTTCAGAAAATCTTGTCTAAGCTTGAATCTAATCCTGACTTTTCTGTCAAGTCAAACGGTCTTCTATATTTCAGATCTCGGATTTGTGTGCCTAATAACAAGGAATTACAAGCTGAAATTCTGCAAGAAGCACACCAAATTTCTTTTTCAATCCACCCTGGATCGGTTAGGATGTACAAGGGTCTCAAGCCCTTGTATTGGTGGTCTGGAATGAAATCAGCTATCAATGACTTTGTATCAAGGTGTCTGAACTGTCAACGGGTCAAAGCCGAACATCGTGCTCCTACTGGATTACTTCAACATCTTGAATTTCCGCAATGGAAATGGGAACGGATTACAATGGATTTCGTGACCGGTCTTCCTTACTCTCCAAGAAAGTGTGATGTTATTTGGGTGATCGTTGATCGTTTCACTAAATCAGCACATTTCATTCCGGTACGGATGAATTATAGTCTTGAGACCTTAGCAGAACTGTATATTCGAGAAGTTATCCGTTTACACGGAGTTTCAACTTCTATTGTTTTAGATTGAGATCCTCGATTTACAGCTCGATTCTGGAAAACTCTACAAAAGGCTCTTGGAACTAAACTGAATGTTAGCACAGCTTTTTATCCTCAAAGCGATGGACAATCTGAACGAGTAATTCAAATTCTTGAAGATATGCTTAGAGCTTGTATTATCGATTTCGGTAAGAACTGGGAGAAATCATTGCCGTTAATCGAGTTCGCTTATAATAATAGCTATCAGTCTTCAATTCAGATGGCTCCTTTTGAAGCACTGTATGGAAGGAAATGCCGAACTCCTTTGTGCTGATCTGAACTCGGAGATAATAAAGTTTTAAGACCTCAACTGCTTCAGGAAACTGAAGAACAGGTTCAAATTATTCATTCCCGGTTGAAACAAGCTTTTGATAGGAAGAAGCCGTACGCTGATCTGAAGCGTAGGGACATCCAATATGCAATCGGAGATAAAGTATTTCTCAAAGTTTCTCCGTGGAAGAAAGTTTTCCGTTTCGGCAAGAAAGGAAAGCTTAGTCCTCGTTTTATTGGACCGTTCGAAGTAATTGAGAGAATTGGTCCTGTAGCTTATCGCCTCGCACTTCCTTCTGAATTCGATAAGATTAATAATGTCTTTCATGTTTCTATGTTAAGGTATTATTGATCTGATCCGTCTCACATTCTCGAACCAGAAGAAGTTAAAGTCGTTAAATTTACTTTATCATTAGGAATATTATCTCCATTAATTAGAGTTTAATGTATTATGTACTTCTTATGCTTATAAATAGATGAAAGCATTGTTGTAACACCCACATTTCCGTCCTAGAATTTAAAGTCGTTAAATTTAATTTATTTATTTATTCTTAGAAGCAATTGAGTTTGCAATTAAGTGAATTGTTCAATTTGGTCCTTGAATTTCTTAATTGGGCAACTAATGCACCAATTCAAATTAAAAAGTAATTAAGCTTTTGAATTAAGAAATTTAGCCAAATAATAAATTAGTGGATTCAAATTAGTAGTAACAAGATCCAAAGTGCTGAAATTAGAGGAATTAAAAGAAATTAAAAAGTGGTACATTTCCTTGTGGAAATCGGACCAAATTGGGAAATCAAAGAAAGATTGGAAAGGGAAATTTGATGACCAATTTAAAATAAAGATAATGTTCAAAAATTGCATGTTAAAAATGAAAATTCCTTAGGGTTGCCCTTAGTAAAATGATAATAAAAGAGATAGGTTAAAGGACACTTAAGTAAATTTAGAGGCTATCAAATCCCCCAAATTAGGGAGGATGTCTTCTCTCTATCATTTCTTCTCTTTGTGTCGTGAGGTTTGAGAGAAAATGGAGAGAATAGAAGCTCAAAGGTCTGAATTTTTTGAAGCTCAAATGGCGAATGATTAGCTTGCATGTTTGAAGGATTAAGCTAGGAATTGAGAAGGGTAGCTAGTGATAACAAGAAAATCAAGAAGTTCTATTCTCCTTGTAGCTATTCGGTTATGTAACACACCATGCATGCAAACTTAAAATTTGTATAAACATGAAACTATGAGAGTCTTGATGAATATAATAAGTTGAGCTAATGAAATCCTTGAAAAACTACTTGAGAAATTATGAATAGATTCATAAAGGGACTATTTTGAGAGAAAGTGTAAAGTCATAGATAATTGGTATGATTGGAGACTAAATTAGAAAATTCTTACTAGGAGAAAGTTGTGAAGAAATAAGAATTCTATGAGAAATTACTTTTTGTTTTCTGGAAAAGTGAATTAAAAAAGGGAAAATTCGATTAGAATTAAAAGTGGACATGTATTTGGAAATAATGGAATCTAGGGACTGAACTGGAAAATCAGTAAAAATTGAGTACTTGACCGTTGAAATTAAAAGTTAATGTGGATTGTAAAATGTCATGGAACAATAGTATAAGTCATTCCATAAGTGGATTTAGACTTTGAATGATGTAATTAGATGAATTTTAAGCTAAAGGTGATAAATAAGTAAGCTGTCCAGTGAAATACAAGTCATAAGATGTAACTTTGGAAATTCACCAAAAATTGGATTTAAGGTATTTTGAATTGTAATTTTTACTGTATAAACTTTGGTATGTCTAGAAATATTGAGAGAAAACGGAACTCAATTCCAGTATGTAAATTAGAATATATGAATTTTTAAAGTTAGGCAGAACAAGTTGTCCAGATTTATCGAAAATGGGTATATTTAAGTAATAATTGTATTTACTCGAATAAGAAAAAAAAATATGAGGTTTATATGAGTGTAAAACTGAGTTTAATACCTTTCTAATGGTATATGATAAGTGAATTTTGTATTAGTAATTAAAAAGGTATGATTAAAACACTAACTAGTCCTCCAACTAGTTTAATAGAAAATCAGATTTGAAAATGTATGTTCATGTTTGAATTTGAATTTGAAGAGTAATCATGATTGAATTGCTCTCTAATATAGTGTGTACTCGTTTTATATTGAGAATTAAGATCGAAATTGTGAAGAGACTTTGGAGGAAGCTAGGATCGATCAATCGAGGGGAAGAAACAAGGGCATCTTAATTCAAGATCAAGCTTAAGGAGTTGTGAGTGTAATTTTGTATTAGGGTTGGGACTAGTGTCCGAACCACCTTATTATTGTGTAATTTATGATTTCTATGCATGAAATTAGACCTAATTGATATTTGGTAATGTGTTTAATAAGGGAAGGAGATCAAAGGAAAAATGGATGAATGATTTGAGATTTTGGCTAATGCTTGAATGTGTGAAAATGCGGATTATTTTATGTTATTTAAATGCTATGATTTATATGCTTGATTTGGATTTTAATAATGTCTGATTATATGCAATTGTGGACTGCCTATGTGATCTTCTTGTATGTTGGACAAGCATGAATTTGGATCCTTAATAATGCTTGATTATATGAGTATGTGGACTGCCCTATGGTACTTTTGCTATGCTTAATATGCATGTATGAAGTTGTTGCCAATTTGTTAATGTGATCGAATGAGTATGCAAATCGAATGATGAAAAATGTATATGCTAAATAGAGTAATGAATAAATAATTAACAAGAATAATATGCCCTCGGTCGATTAGAAGTCTTAGATAGTACGGCATGCCTAGAGTCTGAGCTCTATTGTTTGTTGCTTCGTGCAACCATTGCTTGTTGCCTTGTGCAACCATTGTTAGTACCTTGTGTACTCATCGACTTGATGATTAAGGGTGTTCTTGATTGTTGTTCAAGACACATTGATGCTAAAGGGCATCCATTGTTTGTTGCTTCGTGCAACCATTGTTTCTTGCTTCGTGCAACCATTGTTTGGTACTTGGTACCCTCTTGATGGCTTGAATATCCGATTCGTCTACTCTATCTAGGGCAATGAAACAAATTGAAATATAACCTAATTAAATTAAATGAAATTGCTTAATTATGTAAAGCTTATGAAGTGGATAAATGGATTGATATGACTTGGTATGATATGATGTGAAATTAAAGAATGAATTTTGTGAACATTGGTCCTTCCGATTATGATATAATGCATATGAGATGCTTACAAGTCCGAATATATGTAAAGTGGGCAATGGCCCTGTTCGAATACATGGAATTTGAGATGTGATAAGTTTAATGATTTCTGATTTTTGGTTAATGGTTTGTGACCTATTCGAATGATATGCTTATGGAAAATTTGTGATTTTGCTTTGTTAAATTTATGATGCTATGTATCGATTGGCATGAATTTTGATTATTTCGATCTTTAAGCATGAAATCAAATATGCTGGAAATTAAATTGAATTATGGTATTGTCAAATCAAATTGAAGCATGTTATTAAATTTATGTTGTTTTAAATGAATTCAAGCATGAGCTATGAATGTGATTATGTTATGCATAATGCTATGTGTATTTGATTTTCGTAAGCTTAGTTGGGTATAATTTGGATGTTAATAAACCTAGCTAATTAAACTCAATGCTTGATCACACTTAAAAACTCAAGAATGAATTAGATTTAGTATTACCTCGCTAAGTACAATTTGTACTTAACGCTCCGTTGTTTTCTTCTTCCCAACTTTAGCAGGTTAGCTTGGACCTTAAAGCTAGCATTCGATTGGATCAAGTTACAAGACCAAAAATATGTATGATCTTAGTCTTATCTTTAGACTCCTAGATGGTGGCTTTGAAGTTTGTCTAAAGGCTCCTTTTGTTTTGTTTGGTCGTAGCCTAAGTCTACGATGGTGTTTAAGATTATGTGCTCCATGATGCTATATTAGGAGGCTAGAATCATGTTTTGTATTTAAGTAGAAAGTCTCATTATTTTGTTGTATATAAATGTAAGTCAAGCTAGTGGTCTTGCCGATTCTTTTTGTTGTTCATAGTCTATAGCTTGACATGGTTTAAGGGCATATAAAACTTGATATTTTGTAATGATCTAATTAAAGGAAATCGAATGCTATGGTATATGAAATCTTTATGCCTTGTATGCAAAATTGATGTAATTAATTATTGGTAATTGGTTTAATTCGAAAATCACCTAGACTAAGTTAATCAAAGTTTCGAATGCCATGTAAATGAATAGCTCAAGCATTCGGCATGTGTGATATAATTGTATTCGAGATAGTAATTTGGTAATCTACTAGTTAATGATTAGAATTATCTGGCTATATAGAAAGCATAGTGACCGAATGGTTATTTTATAGATATGAAATTGGAATTCGATAATGATAATAGGAAAATTTTAAATTGGCTTGTAAGATTAAAGAAATTTTGTTTAGTCGTTTATGTTTAGAAAAAGTTTTTGTTGGCCCACTTTCCGCGTGCACATTAATACGAATAATTTAATTAAGAATGGTTTTTTGTTTCCAATATCCTGTTTTCTGATCTCCGGTAATGCTCCTAACTCCCGGCTCGGGTTAGGGGTGTTACAATTGTACACATGTCTAATTTTGATAATAATATATATCTCTTTGTTATTTCATTCTTATTCATTGTTCTTCGTTATTTTATTCACAACATAAACATGATATCAAATAATAACTCGGTAATTTTTTTTTGAACAATTCCTACCTAGGGGGAGGGAAAAGGAAAATTGATCCTACTGGGTCTAGAACTCACAACCTAGGGGTGGGGAGGTGTCAACTAAGAGATTTTAACCACTTGCTCTAAAGATTGTTGGCAATAACTCAATAATAATTGAGTATTAGTTTTTTTTGTTTAACTACATGTATTTGATTTATTGTCGACTAATTCGACTCGACTTTTGCATACGTCTTATATGGGGGCGACTCTCCAAATCTAATTTTCTCTATTCACAACATTAGGATTTGAATCCTAACCTTATTTAAGATACCTACAACCTCAACCTGCTAAATCAACCGATTATTGGTGAGTATTAGTTTAATTACAGTTGTATGTATTTACTGAATTTTAAAATATTTTATTATTGATGTATTTTAATATCAAATACAACCCTTACATTATTTACTCGGGAATGCAAAGATTAGATGATTGTATTGTTAGAGCCTAGAGGAGAGTGGTGAGTAGTGAGTAGGGTTCTCCTTTTTCAACCAGCGATAATCTCTTTCCATCCATCCTATTCCTCTCTCTCTCCTTTAAGCTTTAATTTAACCAACCTCGAAGCTTGATTGATTGTTTTAGAAGCACGAGCGCCGAAGTGTTGGTGCATATTATATAAAGCATAAAAGCAAAGGAGTTAGCCTGCAGAAACAAAGATTCCTCAGCTCTCAAGTCTCAAGTTTTGTTGATGTATGTCGTAATGGAGAGTATGTACATGCGTGGGAATAGGTTTCCTTAATGATGGGTGGTGAATATCAGTGGGAAACGGCGCCACCCACGGTGGCTCCGTTGAATGTAGAGAGGGAAGGCGTTTTTCGTTTGGTTTTGTGGCCACAGAGATTCTCATATCAATGTTCCTCTTTATGGCTATCTTTGAGAGGTTTCTCAGGCCAGCATCCTTCTCCTCCGGCTCCAATACCACAGCATCCTTCTCAGGCCAGCATACTTTTTTGGTGTATACAAGGAAATGGAATGAGTGATCCAGAATTATACATAACCTTTTGATATTAGTAAATCATGGTGGTTGCCTTTCTCTTCGTATCTCTGGTTTACCAGAGGTTAATGTGGGGTTGGCAGCATGATTGTGATTATGCTTCTGCTATCCTTTGTGTGTGTGTTATAGCTAATTTGGTGCATCAGTTTGACTGGTCATTATGCACATGGGTGGTTCAAAGATTTGAGGGGCCTATACAATTTATTATATATATAATAATAATAAGGATAAATATTCTATACACATGCGGTGGAAACTGAAAGTTTCCACAAGCACCTTAGTTTTAGGGTATAGGGGTTTAGGGGTAGAGGATTAGAATTTAGGGATAGTTGTTTCAATTTAAGATTTAGGGTTATAATTTAGGGTTTATAGGTTAAAACCTAAATCTTCACCACATTACCCTAAAAACTAAACCCTAAATTATAACCCTAAACCTTAAATTAAAACAACTATCCCTAAATTCTAAACCCCTACACTTAAACTGCTAAACCCTATACCCTAAACTAACTCCTTATACCCTAAAACTAAAGCGCTTGTAAAAACTTTCAGTTTCCACCGCCTGTGTATAGGATATTAATCCTAATAATAATAGTATTTTATTCCGGGACCCTGTACGGTTTTACATGTCCATAACCACCATGATTATACACCCAGCCATTGTTGCAAGAAAACAAATTCAATTGATTACTAGACAGCCTACACTATTACTATTACCATTACCATTACCATCATAAATTAGTGCTTTCCTTTCTTTTATCTCCCTCTTATCTTTTGAACAACTCTCTTTTTGGCCTTTGTTTGAGGACAAAATCTCTTTTCCTTGAAGCAAGGACCCATCTTCTACGTGAATACAGACCACCCTTCACCATTTCACTATGTGCCTCCTTTTTCTCACTCATAATACCATGGTCTTTTTGTTTTTGTTATTTTTATCAAGTACGGCAATAAGTGTTGGGTGTTATGATAAGTTAGAATATGAATATGAACAGTAAAACAAACCTGGAAGATGGGTTTGCTCTAATAGCATTTAGGCTTTAGCTTAATCAGTTAACCGAGGATTGTGGGACAAGGCATATCAATTAAATACTAATCTCATTATCTCCACCAAGGATGGCTCCTGGATATGGGTTGGAAATCTCAATTCTCACTTTGGTATGCATTATTCAACTTTAGTTTCAGATGTTTATCTGTTAAACCATAGCTTTCTCAAACCTTTAAATGAAGGGCAGCCAACAATAATTGCCATCTTTTCTACAGATAAGCATTACCTACATCTGCTGTCTATGTGGGTTGATTACGGCTAAGGGGAGCATCATCCATCAGCAGCATGTGATATTTGTCTCAAATGTCACACTTAATGACAGGCACACTTGAAGTGTTGCCTAACTTTTGTTTTATTCCTGTCGGGAAATTCTAGCGTGAGACACCTTAGGGTGAAGTTAAAATGAGACCTTACATAAATTCTTACTATTTTAGTAACAAAGTGGACTTGAGAAAGGAAATTTTGCAATCTGAAGAACACAACACTAACGAAAGGGTCGGCGTAAATCCATGCATGCACCCAAACCCTAACCACTCTTTGTTCTTTGTAGATAAGCCATTAAACAACTTAAGCCCATAGACTGCAAACTATTGGCTGTACTGAGGTGTTTAAGTTCCAAAAGGACTCAAGGGTCTCATTGCAATCACAATTCACACATTCTAACACCTTCGTAAAGAGGCTACTAGCTCTATGTAAAGGGAACAATTGTATGGTACTTTGGGAGCAAAAGGCATGCAGGTTGGTTGAGCACCTTCAAAACATTGGTGCTGAAAACGCATGCTTATACAACTTAAACCTAAACCTAAACCTCGATCATAATTCATAAAGCACCAAAACGTAGCTTATATATAATTACAACAAGAACAAATACAATACAATCAGAGTCAGTACCACATGCTGCAACAATTGGAGCACCCAATCATCGACTGCCAGCCCCCAACCAATTTATTAGCCAAAGCAAGATAATGATGGCCAAAGAAAAGGAACAACATAAGATAAAAGGAGTTATGAAGAAGCGGTAGCACGATCAGATTCTATCATAGATTTGATGTAGAATTCTCCTGCCTTGTAAGATGACCTGACCATGGGACCAGATGCCACATATCGAAATCCCTGCACATTCACACTTTTTTAGTAAGTACTATTACATCTTCGATGGCTAACTCAATATGCTGGCCAAAAAGAAACACCAATGCAATAGCAAGTTATCATCGTCATAAACTAACAACATTACATCAGATTGTGTACATGATATATAAAATAATATCCTATGAAGTAATCAGTTTATGATTAATTTATATATATATTATTTTACTTGACAAAGAAAAAACTTCAGAATCTAAAAGAATATGATGCATAAACTGCATAAAAGCAAACCAAACAATTAGCATGATCTCAAATCCCAATCAATGACTTTCCATTTGAAGTTGCATAGCTCTCGTATTTCCTGCCATAGCTCTTGGAGAAACTGCAGCCTAGGAAAATGAACTACACTGGACTGTTAGTAATCTAAACGGTGAGTCCATCAGATTATGTGTCTTAGAAAAGTTGTAGTTGACCCTGTAAATTAGTATTGTTGTTTTCATGTAGCAGCTTTGCTGTTTCTATTGTATAAGAAATTTCAACTTGCACACCCCCCCCCCCCAATAAAAAAACAGAGAGAGAAAGAAAGGAAGACATACAATTAGCAATATATCCATATCAGTACCATGTTTTAGACATACTACTATACTAGTTAAAGATTTTATTTCTTTATTTTTCTCATTTCATTACCAATAATGGAAAACAATGGGTTTCTTTAAGCAAGAAACAACAAGACATCAACCATCTAGCTTACACGATTATGTTGAACAGACATATAGAAGGAAGCGAAATTTTAACTTGCATACAGGCATAAAACTAAAACATCCGAGATCGCTTTAGACCAAAATATATAAACTAATAGTTCTGCCTAATGCTAACCGTGCTATTTATTTTTCTATGCATGTCCCAACTCCCAAGTAGAGAACATTTTAAAAATATTTTCAGAAAGCTCTACATCAAACTTGAATGGATACCAGTCCAAGTAATACCAATTATTATAACTCATTAACTGTAAGCTCCAATCATGATCGGCTAAGGTGTTTTAAAAGAGGAAAGCAAAAGGATAAGATGAATTTAGTTTGCACAGCTAGTATTGGCAATTCTATTGACATCTATTCTATCATTTTCTTTTCTAAGTTTTAGATGCCTTTCTGAAAAAGCACTTAAGAACCATGGGTAAAAGAAACAAGATCTGCTTAAGGAAGAGACACCTTTCTCCAACAAGCAATTGTTGTCAACTAAGCCAAAGACAGACTGAAAGTTTATCAGAAGAAGCTAGATAAGATAAATTGGCTAGGCATTCAATCAATATAAGCAAAGATATGGGTGCAATTAATGAGGAAAACTAAAAGTTTTAGAATAAAACATCATTGCATACCATTTCCATGCCAAGGGCTCTATATTTCTCAAAGGCTTCAGGTGTAATGTATTCTGATACAGGCATGTGGCGCTTTGATGGTCTCATATACTGACCGAATGTCATCACATCAACACCTGCTGCTCTAACCTTCTCCATTGTTTTTACAACTTGATCAGGTGTTTCTCCACACCCTAACATTATTGAAGTCTTGGTAAGTGTTCCAGCAGGAGCATACTCTTTGGCCATCATTAGAACATCCAAAGATTGCTTAAAATTAGCACGGTGATCACGTACAGAACTTTGAAGTTCTTCAACAGTTTCAATATTATGAGCAAAGACATCCAACCCAGATTTTGCAACTTTCTCTACACAGCCAGCATCTCCCCGGAAATCAGGAACTAAAGAATGAAAAATAGTGCAGGCAATATCAGCTAAAATATAATAAATCAAACCGGATGAGGAATTCGAAAGATGCAAATAAGCAAGAACAGCCCCACATTGCAATTTCGTTGACGTAAACTATCATAATTGCCTGAAAATAAATCCCTACCAATCGTAAATGCATATCTGATAAGGATTTTACTTCTCTAAGGCCAATTATTATCTACATATAAGGAGCAAAGTTTCAGCCTTGGATATCAGAGGACATGCCAATAAGTTAACGAATTAAGTAAAGTTTAGAAGGTAATTGGTACCCAAAGCTTCTATAAGCATTTTAGGCTTCAAAGTTTTCAACTTCTCAACCGTTTCCGCAAAATGCCCACTTCCTTGATCAGCCAAATCATCCCGGTCCACGCTTGTAATCACCACGTAATCCAAACCCCACGATGCAATAGCCTCCGCAACATTCCTCGGTTCATTGGGATCTGGGGGAGGCGGCGTCCGCGATGTCTTCACGTTGCAAAACCTGGAAAACCACAAACAGTAAAATTTGAACTCAAGTGTTTCATACATATGCATACCCCATTTATTTTTCTTATAATTAAACAAAAATTACCTGCAACCGCGAGTACAAGTATCACCCAATATCATTATGGTGGCAGTTGCGGTCCCAGTCTCGCCACCGGACCAGCACTCGCCGAGATTGGGGCATCGAGCTTCTTCGCAGACAGTGTGGAGCTTTAATTCCCTTAATTTGGTTTTAATCTGAACGTATTTTTCGCCGCCGGGAATGGATTCCCTCATCCATTTGGGCTTAGGGAGCGGTTTTTTCTTGGTCCCGACTTCAACGGAATAGAGGCTATTGCTTTGGAGACCGACGAAATCGGAGAGGGTGGGAGATTCAGCGGCGAGGCGGGCCCGGAGACCAGAGAGGGTGGGCGGGAACTCGGGTTTGGCGGTAGGTGAATCGATTGTGGATGAGAAGGGCCTTAGCTTGGTGGCGGATGATAGGGTGCGAACTACCGATGTAGAGCGAGATCGCAACATTTCCTCCTGCTCTGGTTTTATTTGTAATTTCTCTTTTCTGTTGTCCGTGAATTAAACAAACAAAAACAACCGGAAAGAGATGAGGAGGGTGGGCATGGGGTGGCTGTGGCTGTGGCTGTGGCTGTGGCTGTGGCTGTGCCTGCCTGCGCCGGTGATTTGTCAGTTATTTCACCTTTCAGATAATAGATTTGGGCTTCCTTTTACACTTGAACTTCATTTCTTCTTGGCTCGTACGGACCCTTCCTTTTACACCGTTAAATAATGTAAATTTACAATTGAGATTATACTTATTTTCCCGTAGACACAGTATCCGAAAAAATAAAAATGATAATACAACTTTTAAAAATAATAAATAAATATTATGTTTTTGTTATAAAATGATAATTACTGTACAATTAACTTCCGTTAAAATAGTGATATGGCTGTTAACACATTTAGTCTTCAATAGTTGCAGATTCAATTAATCTAGCTATAATCCGAAAAAATTAATAAATTTAAGGCTTAAATAAAAATTAAGTGCTTAAAGTATATCTTTTTTGAACCTTAGGTGTCTAAAGTATTTTTTGTAAAAATAGATGCCTAAAGTTTCAACCGTTATAATTTTAGGTGCCTCGATTTTAATGGCCATTAAAAAACTTGTTAGCCAATTATAATGTGACATGTGGCAGGTTTTTATTTTTTATTTTTTAAATTATTTTTAAAAAATTGAAATTTTCAAAAATCCCGTAGATTCTAGAAATTCTAGAAAAGCCCCAATTCCATAAATTCCTAAAATCTGAAATACCTAAATTCCTCAATTTGGCCATTGCCGTCGTCCTTGGCCGCGATTCTGGGGACGAAATAGAGCGTACTCCCCTCTCCCAAGCACACATGCACCAATCGTCGTCGTTCAGCCGTCGCTCGTCGTAAATCGTTCGAATGAATTTTTCGAATATTCTGACGTTTTGCACGACTTCGGTCTATTTTCGGCGGCGTGGTAGGGTAAAGGACTGTGGTGGTCCGGCGACAGATGTGGCAGGCGGCGGCGTGACCATCGGCGAAGGAATCGATTCAAATCGGGATTTGAATTTTGGTGAGTTAGGAATTTCGAATTTTAGGGCTATTTTGTGAATTTTGGAAATTTAGAGATTTTAAAAAAAATAAGTTTAAAAAATAAAAGAAATTAAAATATAAAATAAAATAAGTTTTAAAAAAAGTTAACGGTAGTTAACACGAGACACCTAAAATTATAACGGTTGAAACTTTGAGCATTTATTTTTACAAAAAAAAAATATAGGCACCTAAAATTCAAAAGTGATATAGTTTAGGCACCTATTTTTCATTTCAGCCTAAATTTAACCCTCAATTTTTACACATTGTTATAATTTAGTCCTAATTCTACAAAATTTATAACTAAGAACAACGTTAAATTTATAACAAAGTATAGAAATTAAGGGTTAAATTTAGTCCTAATTACACATTTGTCTGTGTGTTCTTAGCTATAATTTTTTTAGAATCGGGACTCAATTATAACAAAGCGTAAAAATTGAGGGTTAAATTTATTAAATTTCTTCGAATTATGATTAAATTGATTGAATGTGTAACTATGAATGACTAAATGCGCTATTATACAAAAAAAAAATTAACAGCCGTGTCACTTCTTTAACGGAGGTTAACGACACAGCTACCATTTTGTAATAAAACATAAAGTTTAATTGTCATTTTTAAAAGTTTGGTTACCATTTTATTTTTCGGGTATAGTTTAGTGACAGTCTGTGTATTTTACCCAAATGTATATTTTTCTTATCCGTCTATCACTTGTTTCATTTCCTTTACCCATCCTCTAAATTTTGTCAAAAATTTTATTTTTTCTTCAAGCGGCCAGCAGCTTGACTTCAGACGAGTGACCTCTTACTTTTTTTCTATGTTTTCAAAAGTTTTCTTTTCTTTTCTTTTTCGTTTGTGATTGTTTCAAGTTTTTTTATGGTCGTTTCGATGGGAGCTCACTTCACTAGAAGTCATGATTCAAACTCAAACGTTGTCGAAAAGAAGAAAATGTAATTTTTCATTTTGGCTTGGGTCCAGTAGGACTGAGCAGAGAGTCTATTTTTTGTTGGTTGTTTTCTACCTCTTTTTTGTTGTTGATTGTTTTTGGTGTTCTACTTTAGTTTCTTTTTACAGGCTTGGTTGCTTGTCTGAAAGAATGAAAGGATCTTCACCTAGCCCTTTTGACGACCAATTGATATGTGGATACAAAGGTCTCGTTTCTTCTTCAACGTTTTTTTTTTAATAGAAATTTGTTATTTTGGCAGTTTGATTGACGAGAAGGATGAATGTTTAGGGTTCGATAAGCCTATATGCAGCCCAACCCCTTAAATTTTTGTCGATTTCACTGGCCGTTGAGACCCTCCTAATTGACGGACTCTTCGTTAGTCCAAACAGACGACAACAGCTCTCCTTGTTTTTTTTTGTGGTTGTTTAGGATTTGTTGGTGTAATCTCTTCTTTACTTAGTTTGCTGGTTGGAGGGCCTTGTTGTGCTATATGTTTTGTTTGTGCTTTTTTCTCTTATTTGCTCATTTCATGTATGTCTCAATTTTGAAATAAATGATATTTATCTTTTGATAAAATAATAACAACGAAAAAGAGCCACCCATCAAAGGTGGATGTTGGTGAGGGTTTAATGGGGACAAGACCCTCTAAATTTTAAATAATTTTACATTTTGCCCCTCAAGTTTTTGAAAAAACTTAGGGTAAACTATACCAAATGCCACTGAATTTTAATCTTTGTATTGAAAATAACACTGAACTATAAAATGATACTATTATATTATTGAACTTCGTTTTTGGCTTCAATCCAAGCACACTGCCATTAAATTGTAACGACTCATTAAATGCAAAACGACGTCATTCTGATATAGTTGCTTTGATGCCTAAGATAGGCCAAAACGACATCGTTTTGTTAGAAAAATTTTAAAAATATTGCATTTAAGGAGGCTTGAACCCAAAACCTCTAAGATGAAAGGTTTACACAAAATCACTAGGCCAATTTAAAAACTTGATATAATCTTAACGCCAATAGTATATAAATAAAAATGCAGTTGTACTTCATTTCATTTGTCTCATGATATAATTTTATAAATATAATAACTTTATAAATAAATATTGGCTTAAAGGCTCATTTTCCCCTTAAACTATACATTTTTTCCCGAATTGTTGAGATATATGTGCTCGATTTCCTTCAACCGTTCTAGCTCGCCAAGTGGTGGAGAAGTTGGATATTTGGGTGATTTTGTGGGAGATGAAAAATAGACAATAGACACAAGGATTTATAGTGGTTCGGTCTTCTAACAAGCACCTACATCCACTACCTTAGCTCCCCACTAAGAATTTCGTCCCCTTTTCTCGGCTTAGGAGGAAACCGTTACAACGATCAAGCTTTCTACTCGAAGCTTGATCAAACACTCTCTTACAAGAAAAATTATAAGCAAACTTGAAATCCCTCTAATAGGTATTTGTTTGCAATATAAAGCTCTCACCCAAACCTAAACAATTAAGCAAATTTGACAATGTTTAGCTCACTAGTGTTGTCTATACAAGGAATTTACAATTAAAGCTCTAAAGACATTTTGACATCATAATGTTGTAACAATTGAAGCATTAATCTATCATTGATGCTTGGAGGTCCCTTTTATACTCCCAATTGAGTTTGTAGCCGTTGAGGACCGTTGGGATTGAATTGGAGTCGTTGGAGACTTTATTTCCCTCATTAATTGCAGTTCTAGTGATGTCCGTTTCAGAACAAGCGACCCCGTATCAGAACGACCTTCTTTAGAACTAGCCGTTGAAGCCTGATGCAGCAAGCCGTATCGAAACGCCTCTGGCCGTTTCGAAACGCTCTTGATCTGTATCGAAACAGTTACAAGCCATTTTGAAATGAGTGATAATTGAGCTGCAATTTAAAATACCGTTGGGAAATAGCCGTTGGGGGGGGGTTTGATCGTTGGGCGTATCGAAACACCAAAGGGGTGTTTCAAAACCGAAACCCACCGTATCGAAACGGACAAGCTCTGTTTCGGGACGGGTTTTGTCAGTTTCAAACTGTTTCGAAACAGGTTAGCCTGTATCTAAACGGGTACCTTGAAAACCCTGGTTTGGCTACTTAAAAACATTTAAAACATCCACAAACTTATTTTCAAGTTGTTTGGACTTAAAGGCATTTTTGAAATCTTTTCAATTTAGTCCAAAACTATTTTTCAATTATTATATCAAAACATTAGTTCTTCACGAACAAGCCCCTAATGTATTTTTGGGAATAGTGCCCCCTTAACTAAAAATCGTTACTCTGTTTGGCCCGTCCTTAAACGTCGTTAAAAAAATTCTCACAAGCCAATCAGAACATGCCACGTGTCATTTTATTAAAAAAATAAATCGACTTAAATAAAAGGGGTGAATTCCACATTAGGTATGCCAAATTTTATTTTTTTGTTAATTTTAGTCCCAACTGTTCATCTTCTTCCTCGAATTTATTATATTTGCTGCTGTCATGGCTCCTTCTTCAAGCTTTCAACTCATTCAGAAACGGTAAAGCTTACATCTTCTTCTAAACATGATTAAGAAACGACGGTAGTTTTCGTACTTACGGAGGTATAAAGGATCGGAATTTGCCATCACAAAATCTATAACCCCGAGAATAAATAAACAAAATACTCAAGATGAACGGATTTTGAGTAACAAGATACTATTCAAGGTAATTAGAGGTTGCATACTCTTTGCAATATCTCGAAGCGGGTTCGAAACCTTCAACAGATTTTAAATCATCCTGATCCAAAGGTGAAATCCTGATTAGCATAAGAAAATTTGCTAAAATCAAAAGAAAATCAATAGGATGAAATCTTCCGTATCATGTGCAGACATCTTTAAACATACCGAGATACGAATCTATTCAACAAAATGCCATATGCCGATGCATACAAATCCAACATAAGATTAGGGAATTCAACGGGTCTGGTTTACATGATTCAAAGACTAACATAATAAACATGAACAACAATTGGTAGATTAAAGTGTCTGGTATGAATCAAACAAATCATGTTTTCAAACAGGGAAATTAATTAATGGTGATAATTTTATGTCTATATTATTAAGTAATAATCCTCTAGAGTGGATTGGTGACCTCAACCAGGTACCAAAATTTACAATGTTAGAGAAAAAACACTACAACCACAACATGTTTATTGCCGAGATGGAAGAGATTATCGAAGATCGGCAACCACCTTGGACTAGGTAGGAGTTTACTTCCGTTTCGAATGAGTTGAAAGCTTGAAGAAGGAGCCACGCCTGCAGCAGACATAACAAACTCAAGGAAGAAGATGAACATTTGGGACTAATATGAACAAAAACTAAAAATTAGCATACCTAATGTGCAATTCACCCATTTTATTTAAGTTAGTTATTTTCCTGTTAATAAAATGACACATAGTACCATTTGATTGGCTCGTGAGAATTTTTTTAACCGCGTCTAACGGAGGGGCCAAACGAGGTAACGGTTTTTAGTTAAAGGGGCACAACGTCCAAAAAATACTTTAGGGGCCTGTTCTAGAAAAAATGTACAGTGTAGGGGGCAAATGATCCTTCAAGCCATAAATATTATTTATAATTTATATTACAAAACTAAAATATTATTTATAATATATATAATTAAACCCTTACCTCAAACCCCAAACCATATATATAACTAAATCTTAAACCCTAAACTATATATATAACTAAACTATAACCCCCAAACCCTAAATATATATAACTAAATCCTAAATCTCAAACCCTAAACATATATAACTAAATCATAAACCTTAAAACTAAAATATTATTTATAATATATATTAGGATTTGTAATATAAATTATAAATAATATTTTAGTTTTAGGGGTTAGGGTTTAGAGTTTATACTTTAGGATTTAGTTATTTATACAAGGTTTAGGGTTTGGGTTTGGAGCTTAGTTACATATATTATTTAGGGTTTAAGGTTTATGGCTTATGATTTAGTTATATATATGGTTTAGGGTTTATAATTTAGGATTTAGTTATATATAAGGTTTAGGGTTTGGGTTTAGGGTTTGATTACATATATTGATTAGGGTTTATAGTTTAGGATTTAGTTATATATATAGTTTAGGATTTGAGGTTTAGTTATATATATATAGTTTAGGGTTGGGGTTAGGGTTTAGTTATATATATTATAAATAATATTTTAGTTTTGTAATATAAATTAGGATAAACTACACCACTGACCACCGAACTTTGGGGCTTACCTATTTTGACCACCGAACCATCGAACTCGTCAATCAGACCACCCAACTTTTTAAATTGTCCTTTTTTATCGCCGTCGTTAAAAAACTAACAGATGGGTGACGTGGCAATTAACAAAAATTTGTAAAATTACACATTTGGTCCAAGTTATTTACTTGTTAAATCAATTTGATTTAAAAATAAAGAAAGAACGCTAATGTGGAGGTTCAATCTTAGGACCAAGTGGAGAAATGCAATGCCTTTACCGCTGCACCAAGCTACTCTCAATGATATATATTGCACTTTTTATAGACATATCTTATAATGCAGTAAATGTTAGAAAAAAGAAGTAAAAATTGTTAAAAGGTGATTCGAACCTAGGTCACTTGGGATGTGTATAATCACACAAACATTCGATTTAATTTAAATTTGAAAATTATTAAATATTCGATTTAAAGGAAAAATCGATTTAAAATATTCAAATATTTTTTCTTTTTCATGTTTAAATTAAATCGAATATTTTTAAAATATTAAATATTCGATCTAAAAAAAGTATTTGATTTAAAAGAAAAAAATTTGATTTAAAA
The DNA here is from genome assembly GCA_958450335.1 of Hibiscus tridactylites. Lineage (NCBI taxonomy): Eukaryota > Viridiplantae > Streptophyta > Magnoliopsida > Malvales > Malvaceae > Hibiscus > Hibiscus tridactylites. The sequence goes on from OY288275.1 coordinate 62,226,283, forward strand.
TATTAAATCAAATAGTTAAAGTATTTTAAATTCGATTTATAATATTTGAATATTTTTTAAATCAATTTTTTTCCTTTTAAATCATTTTTTTTAAATCGAATATTTAATTTAAATATAAAAAATATTCGAATATTTTAAAATAATATTTTTTAAAATCGAATATTTAATATTTTTTAGATTTAAATTATATTGAATGTTTGTGTGGTTATACACATCCCAAATGATCTAGGTTTGAGTCCCCTTTCAAGCATTTTACTTCTTTTTTCCTAACATTTACTGCATTATAAGATATGTATATAAAAAAGTGCAATATATATCATTTAGAGTAGCTTAGCATAGTGGTAAAGGCATTGGAATTACTTCCCTTGGTTCCAGGTTTGATCCTCTACATTACCATCCTTCCTTTCTTCTTTAAATTTCCTTTAACCAGGTGGTGACAGGTGTCACCACCTGATTGGGGAGAAAATGTAACCCGCTCGTCCCGGTCCGGACGTTTGACCGGTCCGAGTAGGCTACACGAGGAAAACCGAAGCGAAACCTGTTAAGGTTCCCTCTCGGTTAGCAACCCTAGAAAATTTCATTTATTTATCTTGTCTAAATGCAAAATTATATCCTATGTGGAACACGACAACGGAAAACAACAAAGAAGAAACACGATCGAAACCAACACAACGAGTTACAGGGTCCATTTTATCATTTCAAAGCAGGCCGTATCGATACTCTAAGAGAGGGTATCGATACGCCTTAACCAAGGTCAACCCCTCCAGTCAACACAGGAAGACCGTATTGATATAGCTCTTGAGCGTATCGATACGCCCTTCCCGGTCAACATCTCGTGGTCAACGAGATACACCCGTACCGATACGCCTCAACATCGTACCGATACGCCTTAAACTCACCAAAGTCTAAGAATTCTAGTGAGCCAAGATCGTATCGATACGCCCTCGTGTATCGATACGCCAAGCCAAAACTGAGGCTTGTAGGCAAGACCGTATCAATACGGCCCTTATGCGTATCGATACGCCCTGCACTGCAAGTCTCCAAATTTCAGCAAAACGATCTAAGACTCGACTCTAGATGCGATTTACGACTCCCCTAGCCACCAATCAACATACATACAACCTTTAACAATCATAATCTAAGCATATGAGGCAACCAACACCAACAAGCATCATTCATCCAAAGATTCATGCATTTACCAAAGGATGTCATACTAAGCACTTTAAGGTTCATATCTTAGCAACCAAACATACAAGCATTCGAGACATGCAACATGAACAATGTTTACAAATCAAACAAGGCATTCATCAGCTCAATCCAGAAGTGCTCATCTTCAACCCACTATACGTCTTCATACTACTCAGATGCAATACAATGAACTGCCGTGTGCTTCGGCCAAAACAACATGTCTCAGAACACTATGTCAATCGGCACAACTATTCTGTCTCTGAAATGCAAAGCTCTATCATCTCTAAAACTGTATTCTAAAGGGCTTCTTTCTGCTATGTCTTGCACATGAGGTGCCAAGAACTTGTCTTGCAACTGTTTCTCTTTAAGTATTCTAACCCAGTGTAGGTTTAACATGAAACTCGGCCACAAAACCACTATCATTCGGTAAACTGAATTCAACAAATATATCTCGCAACCCAACTACTAAGTTATCAACAAATATAACACAGAACATCGGTTACTACGTTGACTCTCTCTTCGGATGATACTCAATCTTGAGATCACAGTCTTCAAGCAATTCTAACAACTTATGATGTTCAAGTTTCAACCCTTTCTAAGTCGTCTAATATTTCAAGTTCTGATGATATGTGTATACTGTGCATTTCTTACTATACAAGTTTTGCCTCTAAGTCTTCGAAGCAAACACAACTGTAATTAACTCTATGTCTTGTGTCGGATTATTCTTTCCAAGGTCTTTCAACTATCTCGGTGAATAAGTCACAAATCTTCTGTCTTGCATAAGCACACAACCTAACCCTACACGTAGCGTATCACTATAGTTCGCAAATTCTTTCTCTGGCATGGTTGGATCAAGGTTGAAGCTCTCTTCAAAGTTTCTTTCGGTTTCTCAAAGGCTCGTTGTCTTGCATCTAGCCACACAACTGAACATTCTTCGGTAGCAACTTGTCAAAGGAGCAGCTATCTTCGAAAGACTATTTACAATTCTTTGAAAGTAACAATGCTAAACCTAAGAACTTTAGATACCTGTCACAGTCTTCGGTTTCTTCCAACTCACATCTTCTTCTACCTACTAAAGATTTACTCTAATACACTCGGTTAATCTACATGTCCTAAGAGAACATCTTCATTAACTCGAAGTTCACGTTTGCTCAACTTGGCATACAACTAATTTTCTAATAGGATCTACAACACTAACTCCAAAGCTTGTCATGGTCTTCTTCGGTACGTGAATATACCCATATGTCATCTATGAGAACTACTGCAAACTGATCAAGGAACTCAGGAAGTATTCCGCTCAACATCTCTATAAAAGTAACTAACGCACTAGTCAAACAAAATGGCATAACCCATAACTCATAGCGATCACATCTTGCCCCGAAAGCTGTCTTCGGTACTTCAACTTCTCTCACTTTCATCTGGTAGTAATCGGATCTCAAATTAATCTTGAAAAGACTGGAGCATACCCCAACTGATCAACAAATCACTGACACTCAGAAATGGATACTAACTACTCATTGTCAATTATTTCAACTGTCTGTAATCTAAACACATTCTCGTATTGTCTTCTCTCTTCTTCACAAATTGCACTGTCATACTCTAAAATGATGTACTAGGCCTAATGAATCTAAGGTCTAACAAATCTTGAAGTTGATTCTTCAACACTCTCAATTCTTTCGGGAACCATAAAATACAGAGAAAACAAAATAGGAGCAAACTCGGAGACGGTCTCAAAAACAAACTCTTCTTCCCTATCAAGAGACAAACTGGGAAATTCGTGCAAACTCTTCTAGGAAAATCACAAACTATTCTAACATTCTGCGGTCTAACTTCATTCAGAAATCAAATCAATCACATTTGCTAGGCAAGCCTGTCAACTAAACTTAGTCAATCTTTGACCTCTAAAGCTGGATTAACATTCGATAAGAAGTTCACATCCTCACCTACTACTATAGTCTCACAGAAATCTGCAACTTCAAGGCAACTCTCTCTGTCTCAAGGTATACCCTAGCTCTGTGTCCTACAAGCTAAACAATGCCAAAAGTTACATCGAAACTGTAAAAGACAATTACTTCACATCTATTGGAAACATGTAACCCTGTACCTCTCATAAACCTCTTTCGTACATCTTTCTGACCACCACTATCTCACCAAAATGTATAGTCACATGTGTCCCTACGTCTAAGGTCTCATCAGGTATATCCAATTTCTTTGCATGCTCACACAAAAGGACGAATCCCCAGAAATTGCAATTTCACATGTACACAGCTGATAGCCTTCGGTTCTCTTATTTTCAGGCTGGCCCTTCAAACATAACCTAACTCTTCAAAACCGTTCTTAGAGCATCTCGAAACCTCAAAATTCAGTTCTGATCACACACAAACAATCATGCTTGAACTTGTTCTATAACATCAGTCCTGGCGACCCAAAACATTCCACTACCAAACAATCTAGAGCCAAAGCTCAAGGCTTCCTTCTCAGCTCGACTATATCGGAAGTGACTTCATCTCTCCTTCTTGCTGGAAGACAACTCAGACGCACCCTGGCCCAGTCGCACAAATCGATTCCCACTTGCGGATACTGACCGGCTGTCTTGTATTAAAACCATAGGCCGAACCTCAATGATCACTAACTAACATTTCTGAATTTCAAATTACTCACACGAGACCCTTACCCTGATCTCGCCAAAAGAACTAAGGTACTCGTACCTACCTCTAACACTTCACCGGGCACCTTCAGACTTTGCAAGCGGGCTAACAACATACAAAAGTACATATTCAGAATCAATCAGAAGGGACAAACTCAAAACTGTACCAATGGCTTATCTACTATAACATCGATACCACTCTGAATCCCACTCATAGGTCTTCACTTCTTTTTACCAATAAATACTAGAATCAATCACATCGTCCCTCACCAACCAGAATCAACCCACATACACACTGACTCAGACAAACCAATTGTACCTCAACTCTCGTACATCCATACTTCCCTAACTATAGCGAGGAATTCCTCAACATCATCCACATTTCCAAAAACCACAACTCTACATACCGATTCACGGCCCACACCTCGGCCTCAAACTTACTAAAAGCAATAAATCAACAACAACTACAAATTTACATACAAACTGGGTTAGCAAAGGAAAGGGTCCAAGTGGCTCAAGTATGATTCCCTCACTTAAAAATCTCTTTTTCCGATGTAATAGAAGCAATAGGACTCTACTCAACATACTTCAAGCAACATACGTTCACAATCAAACAATCACTCATCACAACATACTCGAATAACAAGTAACATGCTTACATGGCAAGTAAACACCGTGCAATTTCAATACAAGAATTAAACATACCTCACTTACCTGCCCAAGGTCTCGGAAACCTTAGGCTCTGATACCAACAAATGTAACCCCTCGTCCCGGTCCGGACGTTTGACCGGTCCGAGTAGGCTACACGGGGAAAACCGAAGTGAAACCCGTTAAGGTTCCCCCTCGGTTAGCAACCCTAGAAAATTTCTTTTATTTATCTTATCTAAATGCAAAATTATATCCTATGTGGAACACGACAACGGAAAACAACAAAGAAGAAACACGATCGAAACCAACATAATGAGTTACAGGGTCTATTTTATCATATCAAAGCAGGCCGTATCGATACTCTAAGAGAGGGTATCGATACGCCTTGACCAAGGTCAACCCCTCTAGTCAACATAGGAAGACCGTATCGATACAGCCCTTGAGCGTATTGATACGCCCTTCTCGGTCAACATCTCGTAGTCAACGAAATACACCCGTACCGATACGCCTCAACACCGTACCGATACGCCTTAAACTTACCAAATTCTCAAAATTCTAGTGAGCCAAGATCGTATCGATACGCCCTCGTGTATTGATACGCCAAGCCAAAACTGAGGCATGTAGGCAAGACCGTATCAATACGGCCCTTATGCGTATCGATGCGCCCTGCACTGCAAGTCTCCAAATTTCAGCAAAAAGATATAAGACTCGACTCTAGATGCGATTTACGACTCCCCTAGCCACAAATCAACATACATACAACCTTTAACAACCATAATCTAAGCATATGAGGCAACCAACACTAACAAGCATCATTCATCCAAAGATTCATGCATTTACCAAAGGATGTCATATTAAGCACTTTAAGGTTCATATCTTAGCAACCAAACATACAAGCATTCGAGACATGCAACATGAACAATGTTTACAAATCAAACAAGGCATCCAAGAGCCAAACTAAATCAACATACATCAAGGCATCCAAAACAACAACACATATCCCATTGCTTGACTATTACAATCTACAATTTAAAGATCATACTTGAGCTAACCAAAAGCAACACTTGGAGACCATTCCTTGCCATTGCCACCCACAAGCTACTGATCTGCATTGTCGAACAAAAAGGAGCATAAGCATAAAAGCTTAGTGAGGGTAAGCTCATAAAACAAACCTTCGACAATGTAGGGTCCAAGCACGAGCAAGAATTAAAATAGAATGCATGGTCTTACCTCCAATCCTCAAGAGCCAAAATAAAAGGTGATGCATGAACATATTATCAAAGTCATGCCATGCTCAACAAGTCCATAACCACAACATATAGAAACACATATAACCAACATATGAGCAAAATAATCCACAATCCGTATTGGCACCTAACTATGACTCGAATACGCGGATAACCGTTGGAACTCACATCCAACAACACAACCATTACCTGACGGTGGGATTATACTCATCACCGTTCACGCGGAGGGGATTCCACTCATCCTCATGCCTCGTTTCACGCGGAGGGGATTCCACTCATCCTCAGCCCGTCGATGGGATTCCACTCATCACCGGCGAATATATATATAAGAATATTTCCGGGCGAACCTGTACTCCATCTTGATGACTACCATCATCAAGACCACGCGCGCATTTTGACTCACGTGTGCACACTAAACATCCTAATGATCTATCATTTGTACCCTAAGCATACTAGTGCCAATACTACACATTTCATTAATCTTTCACAATATCATTTCATAACACTTTTGTGCTTAGCACGTACTCACCATGACTTACCGTCATGCACAAACCACATTTCCATGCCTAGCATGTACTCACCATGATCCTCAGATCATGCAACCACCTCATATCATCATTTCACATGTCAACACCACATGTATATCATTAACACAAATATCACATCATATTTCATACATATGTATATCCCCAACACATTTATCATCAACATACATATAACAATGCATCAAGCCATGCCTCAACATACATGTATAACAACATATACATAACCACCATAAACACAATTAAACATGAGGCATAAATCAACACTTCAAAGATCAACCAAGGTCTCTAACTAAAGTTTGGGATTAGGCTACCACCCTAATCTCAACTCTAAGTGGGTCTACCAATCCCAACCTAGTCCACATGATTGAACCAATTGCTCAAAACCATTTAAAACATTTTAACCACTCACCTTCACCTTCAAGCTCAACTACCAAGCAACCAAGGTCTTCAAGTTTCCGGATTCACTCTCGAAGCTTTACCAATACAATTTCTTGCTTCTAATCATTTCAACACAACCAAAATAGTCTTAAATCAGTCCACACAACAATGTAACAACCCGGAACACTAATCAAGCAATAAACACATGAATTCAAGCCATGAACATACCCCAAAATCACCAAACCCGAGCAGCCCTTATACCCAGCCCAAAACTTGTGATTTCAACACATTTAATACATTCAAATGCTCCTAAAACAGCCCCCAACTATTACTCTAACATCAACCTTCAAATTCCAACACAAACCACACCCAAAACTCAACTAAAAGTCCTCCTAAAACCCCACCAAAACCCAAATTCGGGAATTCTTATAAAACACTTTAAAAATTATATATGTTGGACCATTTGGTTCATAAACACCATATCTAACAATATCAAATCAAAATCTTAAGTTAAATACAATAAAGATATCATTTTTTTATCCAAATCTTCCAAAAACCCAAATTCTAAAACATTGATGAAAATGAAATCTATTTGTACTTTCAAGTAGAGGAAGATGAGAGCAAGGTGGGGATGTGTTTACCTTTCAAAACCGAGCCAAAATGAGGGAGGAATGAGATGGAATAGTAAAAACCATGGAAAGGGAGGGGTTGTCGTTGGTTTTGATGTTTGGAGAATAAGATGAGATTTTTTGTTTATTTGAATAGTAAGGAATTAAAAATTAAAATGGGTTTTAGTTTGAAGACCAACTATTTACTAAAATGCCATTAATGAATGACCAAACCCACATCTCTTAAAGCCCATGGATTTGGACTTAAGAGATAGGCCCAACATAGCCTTAAACATTTTGAAATCTCGAGGCCCATAAAAATATTTTATTATTTAAATTGCAAAACCGAACCCAAAATAATATTAAAATATTATTTTCACCCGACCTCTAAACCCGGGTATTACAGAAAACATATTAAATATTAAATAAAATAAATTAAAATTTGAGTAAATTAATCCAATTTGGTGATAAAACATGTCATCTGATTGATTGATTAATTTTATTCAATTAAAATAAAATTTTGATAAAATTAATTTAATAAGTAGAAAACATGGACCAAATTTGTAATTTTAAAAATTTTTGTTAACTGCCACGTCACCCCTCAATCACCCTCTGTTAGTTTTTTAACGACAGTGGTCAAAATATGTCAATTTAAAATGTTGAGTAGTCTGATTGACGAGTTCAATAATTCGGTGGTTAAAATAGGTACACCCCAAAGTTCAGTGATCAGTGGTGTAGTTTACCCTATACATTATATAAAATTTATTTATAAAGTTAATATATTTATAAGATTATATAATACATATTATAAAATTATATCATGAGATAAATGAAATGAAATACAACTGCGGTTTTATTTATATACTATTTGCGTTAGTATCATATTAAGTCTTTAAGTTGGTCTAGTTGTTTGGTGTAAACCTTTCATCCTAGAGCTTTTCGGTTCAAGCCTCCTCAAACATATTATAAATAATATTTTAGTTTTGTAATATAAATTATAAGTAATATTTATTTAAGAAGTTAATATATTTATAAAATTATATGATGATATAAATGAAATGAAGTACAATTGCAATTTTATTTATATACTATGTGAGTTAAGATCATGCTAAATCTTTAAGTTGGCCTAGTTGTTTGGTGTAAACCTTTCATTCTAGAGTTTCTGGGTTCAAGCCTCCTAAACATAATGTTTTCTTATATTTTTTTTTCTAACAAAACGACGTCGTCTTGGCCTATTTTAGGCATCAAAACAACTATATCAAAACAGCGTCGTTTTACATTTAACGGTCCGTTACAGTTTAACGACGGAGTGCTTGGATTCAAGCCAAAAACGAAATTTAGTGGTATAATAATATCATTTTATAGTTCGTGGTATTTTTGATACAAAGGTTAAAATTTAATGGCATTTCGTGTAGTTTACCTAGAAATTTAATTTAGTCTCCACAAAAATTTTAACATTCTCTTTAATTTTTATTTTCTAAATATTTTTAATTAAGTTTCCTCTTTAAGATTTTGAAAATTTTTATCAAGTTTCAAACATATCTAAAATTTTAAACTTTAAAAGTTTTTAATTTGAACTCTCAACTTGTTATACTAAAATCTGCCTCTGCCACCCATGCTCATGTTAGGTAATGTCTAGTAATAATTTCAAGAGAAATGTGAGTAAATTAATCCACTCATGATTTGGAAAGAATTCTTAAGGGTTTTTTTATCTGAAAGAGAAAAGATTCATTAAACAAAGAAAAAACAACACGAAACGGACTTTCCGTAGAACATGAGAAAAGCAAGCACTCTCAATCGCATGGGACAACAAGACGCAGAGCAACACCACCAAGAAGCGAACTTGAGAAACTAAAACCAAGACCAAAACAAAGGCCAACATGGCCTTGAAAAGTAGGAAAACCGAAGAAACAAAGCACAACCTCGCCGGAAAACCTAGGGATGAACCCTAACCAGAGGCAAGAAACATAAAAAGAAACAAACTTTCTCGCCATCATCGGGCCTTGGATTGAGATACGATTGCGGCGACCAAGTGAGAGCTCCATCCGGAGGCAGGCTCCTTTGTCAAACAATTTGAGTCTTGTCAACTTGAGCAAAGCGACCGAAAAACCAGGTCTGAGATTCGGAGTGGCGGAGGTGTAAAAACCAGCAACAGACGCAGCCTCCTGCCTGGAGCTGGAAACACAGGGATACGAAAACAAAGACCATCTAATAAAGGACCTAAGTCAAAAGTGGACCAATAGCACTTTGTGATCCAGGGGGAGGACTTGTTGTAATCACCCTCTTTCGGTCCTTCCCTTCGAAAGCGGTGATAAAGAAGTTGATCATATTTGGTGCGGATAGGGGTTACTCGCCATACTTGATTCGATCGAACCTGGATTGAAAAAGGTCTTTGAAAAGCTTGGATAAAGGGGGCTCTCCCCATCACTTAAAAAATAGTCAACCATAATAGAGTTCCTTTGACCAATCACTTGGGCCCGCCTAATATCCAATGGATGAGACAAATACATGCTGGAAAAACTACAAAGATTAGGATGACAGGTCCCCGAAAAACCGGGACTAGGCAAAGAAAAGGGATAGAAAATCCTATGAAATCCAGATCGCAACTGCTTAAAATGGAAAAACTCATAAAATGTGATAATAACTGCCTTTGTAGAAATACTAGGCACGAAAGGAAATGGCCAAAATGCCCTCATCAACATTCCCTTCCTTGCGTAAAAACCAAGAAACCCCACCAGAGAAACGTCAATCACTTTTTCGGCAGGCATCGAAGCTTCAAGCCAAGAACGGAAAGAATTCGCAAAGTTGCCGAAAACAAGGGCCTTCAACACAGCTCCGCCGTTCGTAATCTCTGTGCCGCTCGGGATATTGACGATCCTCCCTCCGTGCCAAAAGGGGTATGAGCCTAAAGCCGTCTCCGTTGGGGTTTTTGAAAACCAGAACCAGCAAAGACTTCACGAAAGGCTGACCAAACCGTCCAAAAACGAGCCTATTCCGAAGAGAAACCGAGGCATCACCCGTTGAGGGAGTCACCAGGGCCTTGGGAGATCCGGGGAAGCACGAAAGGCATGAGCCAAAGGTTAATCTGCAGCTGATAAAACCAGATGAGGCCCGGCGAGGAAGGGGAACCTCCGGCGACAGAGCACCCACCCTACCTTTCTCTATCGACTGAAACCTTCCAAGAGCAAACCAACGACCGCAGTCGTTCTTTGCAGACACCGACAAACGACGGCCGAGTGAAGGGGAAAGCAACGCACACACCGATCCGAGCAATAAACCGGGCAAAAGAATCAAAACAACGCATGAGGCTCGGGAAAGTCCGGTCGAGAGAAAAAAAAAGGGCAGAGACCTGCCATCTTGCTCTCTTGTTTTAGGCTTTAATATTTCGTACATAAAATTAACTAAAGCCAAGAGGATGAAAGAATTCTTGAGGTTGAGGTTTTGGTTTCAAAGATTTTGGAGGCATGAGGTAATGATTAGATGTGACGGCGACGATGTGGTGGTTGCTATTGTTTTGATGGGAAATAGAAAGAAATGAATAAAGTTTTGGGTTAGTATATATATATATTGAAAATTTTAGTTTTTCTTTGCATGTTTTTAATGCTTTATATTGATTTTTGAAAATTAAAAGTTATTGAAACAATTTTGTAGTGGTTGACGAAAGATGATAATGTCCTGTTTATTGAATTAATCAATTGATATAAAGTGTAAGTTTTAATACTAAAACCGTTATTATATCAGACCAAATCATTATTTACATTAAATTTTTAATTGATTTAACGTTTAGCGATAAATTTACCAATAAATAGTCTAATGGCCAAAATAGAAACTAATAATTCTTGGGTGACTAAATAGGTAATTTATTTTAAAATTTAATTGATCTAACAGTTGCAATAACATAATCACTTGATAATAATCAATGGTCTATATTTCATATCAGTAGCAAACATCAATACATAGCATTAGTATTGCATATTAGTATATGACATTCGCTATAGAATCATGGGCAAATATATTGATTCTCTCTTTATAAAATAATATTTGAAGATAAGAGTAAAAGTTGTTTGACCTTTATTAATTTATCTTTTATATAATTTGATTAACCCTAATCTTAATAATTTACTAGCTATAGTTAATTAACCTGAAATTGAAAAACGTGATTTGATTTTAAATGAAAAACGTGATTTGATTTTAACACTTTTAAATGTAACACATAACAAACAAAAATTAAGTAAAAAGTTGTAGGTGCGACATCTTGAGTCTTGACCATAGTTACCCAGATTTAGGACGGCTCATCGTACGACGTTTCGAAAACGACGACCTTAATCGAAGAACGAAACGCGACCCACAACGACACGAGACGCGATCAGAACGCGAAATGTTGTCTTAAATGTGAGGAGTTGCATAGATGAAAAAATGGTAAAATAGAAAAGAGGAAGAAGCCTTATTATTTTATTTTATATGATAATAGAAAAAGAGAGAACATCACGTGAGACTTTCATAATTAATTTCTGACATGGCATGGGTAATCAATGAAGCATAAATCTTGGCCCTTGATTTACGCAAACAATCCAACGGTCAACAATAGTCTGACCCTTAGTATTTGCGCGAAATTAATTATTGGCGGCTAAGGTTCAGGACCTTAATTAAATGTAATGAGGCTTTAGTCACTGGGCTTCAATCTGTAACATGCCTTTTAGTCATAATATCTAATGGACTTTTCTTAATTGTAATATACACTTTTATTTAAAAAATACTGAATTTTTTATTTTATATTTGGGCTTAATACAATAATATTTAATAAATACTAATATTAACAATAATATTTATTTAATAATACTAATCGTACCGAATTCGGTAAGATGACATTCCACGTTCACGTTTCCGTTTCTCGTTTCGTATCGTATTACGTTCCGGGTAACTATGGTATCTTGAGATTTTTTAAGGTTCAACTAGAGTTTTTCTTCTATTGTTGCATAATAAATTTGACTCCATGACATAAAATTTAATTATCGTAAAAAAATATACGTTGAAAAGTCTTTTTCTTTCTTTTAATTTTTCTTTTTCCTTTAAGTTTTAGTTTTTATTTTTTTTCCAGTCGTCCATCTGCTCTTTTGAGTGGCTAGTCTTCTCTATTTTTGTTTTTTTTATTATATTGTTTGTATTTTTTGTCAGCTACTAATTACCAATAACCTGATTTTTTTCCTTCGGCAAAATAAGTCGCAACACCATTGTTGTTTGGATTCTCATATTCTTCCATAGTGTTTAACGACCTCGTCCTCTTGGACTCTTCTTCTATACCTACATGTTTGAGTTTTTTAGGGAAGCTTGTTGTCTCGGACATGTTGGGTGGTTTTGTTTGATGGTGGCTTGGGGGTAAAGCGTTGCCTCCACCACGATCGTTGTGTTTTTTTCTTTTTCTTTTTTATATATATTTTTTGTTTTTTGTTTTTTTTTTCGTGTTCCTGCAAGTTCAATGAAGATAAGCGTGTGCTTTCGCCTCCTTCCCGTCATTATTGGCGATAGATCGACAACTTGCCCTTCTGACCCGTCTTTTTTTGGTTTTCAAACTCCGTCAATCTCATCCATATGTATGTGATGGCTCTAACACTCTCCACTGTATTGCTCAGTCTGTTTATACCCTCCGATGACCCCCAAGATATCATGATGTTTGAAGTTTCTAATTCGCTGGCTTCGTGCATCACGACTTTGGTTGTTGGTTGTTTGTTTCTATTCTTCTCTGGGTGCTGCAGCTCTTGTGTTTTTCGTTATTATTTTTTATGTCTTCTTCCCCTGCTTTGTTTATTGGTTTTGTTTTTTGTCTGTAGACCTGGCAAACTTGACCTGAAATCTGAGATCCGAACCAATTTACATGGCCCGAGACTCAATATAGACTCGGACATGATGGTCTAAACTGACCCGAATCCAAACCAAAATGAACTGAACCAAAACTGACCCAAATTTAGTTAAACCGAAAATCAACTTGAACAAAAAATAACCGAAACCGAAAGTAACCAGAACCGAAAAATTAACTCGAACCGAAAGAAACTCTAACCCAAAGTCAACCGAACTGAAAGCAACCTGAATTTAATTTTCTCAAATATGTATGTTTTATTCTCATTTTGTGTTATATTACTAATTAACAACTACCTTTAGTAATAGCTTAATATCAAATTTTTCTCCTTTAAAATATCATATTCATATATTGACTCAAATTGAAAGCTGATTGATCCGATATAAACCTGACCCGAAAGTCAACCGATTCGATATAGACCTGACCCGAAAAGTCAACCGATCCGATATTGACTCGACCCAAAAATCAACCGATCTGATATTAAACAGACTCGATCCCCGATCCGATCCCCGACCCAATCCAAAATAACATAGACTCGAACTAAATTCGAATCAGACCCGACCCGACCCAAATAGAATCTAAACCGAAAGCAATTCGAACCAAAAATCAACTCGACCCAAAGTGACCCGACATGTACCCGATCCGAACGACCGGATTGCCACTTCCACATGTCTGTTTGTGATTGGCGTTTGCCTCTTTACTTTGTGTTGATGTGTGTGTGTTTTTCTTTTTTGAATGTCAGTTTGGCCTTGTTAAAAAAAATATGTTTCGCGTGGAGTCATAGTAAGTTGACTCACCTTACTTGCTTATATAGCAATCAAAATTCAAAAATGGACTTTCACTGTAATTATTAAAAATTTTAAAAATCACAAATAAAATTTAAAATCAATGACCAAACATTTATTTCCGGTTAAACTATTCTTTTATCCCCTAAATTATGACTAAAATTTTAAAATTTTAAAAAAACAGAGACTACAATTAACCAAATTAAAGTACATAGATTAAATCCATAGTTTAACATGGTAAAGGACTAATCACATAGTTTAATCATTATTTAAAAAAAAAACAAAAACTAGTGTAACAACTAAAAACAACGAGATTTGGCCCAAAACTGGACGTAAACTAAAAGTTGATCCGAGCCCATCAGAATTCGTATTTACAACCCCAGTTGGCGTTGCGGCTTTACTTAATCCTTTTGCTTTCGTTAAACTTCCTTCTTCTCCCTTTATTTTCCTTGAAATCCATCTTTTGTAACTATCTTTATCGCCAAACAGTTTTTTTCATTCTCAGTTACTCAAATTCAGATCTACATCTCATTGTGTGTGTTCGTAGTTCCATTCTTGAGATTCGATGAGTCACCTCGATTCCAACCCTTTCGCGGAGGAAGAGGTTAATCCTTTCTCGGTAAGTTTCTTATGCCACTCTTTTCATGACATGTCAATGCTTCCGATTGTAGATTTGTAAATTATTCTGTTTTCTCCCTGTGAGATTTGATCTCTAGGTTTTGTGGACTTGGACGACTGATTAGCTAAATTGCTAGATCTGTTTCATTTCTGCTTCCGATTGGAATTTTTTATGTTAGAATTAGTTCATTTAAAAGTAAGGTTTATTGTCTACCATAATGTAGTTTTAGTAACTGTTTGCGTGTATTTTTTTCTCTCTTCATTTTTGTGAATGTAAAGCTACGAAATGAAAGGCAACGAAGTTAGACTCTAGTAATTCCATTATTCTAATAATAAACTTTGTTTTTGATACGTAAAACTGAAACATGTGATGGTATGAATTAATTTTACTTGTTTTCTTAAGCTTGAACACACTGAACTTTTTAGTGGTAATATTAGCGGTTTAAGTTTTAACTTGTGGCTGATGAGTGTTTTTTTTAAGCTCTTAATTATTGCTTTTGCTTAGAATGATTTGTATGTTTCCTTTTTATTTATTGCAGGATCCGGCAGTTAGGAAAGGATCGGGGCAATCAAATTTTGGTGGAGGTGCCTTTTATACTACTGTAAGGACTATTTTTCCTTCAATTGTGTGGTTACCTCTATCTGCATAATGTTTGATAGTTTCAGTCCTTGGCTATAGGAAGTGCGGTAGGCAGTCTAGTAATGCATAGGTTGGTTGCAACGACTAGTGAAAATTGATGATCGATTAAGGGTAGTGGGGCTAGATTATAGTTTTGTGGTTGTTGCAATGATTTGTTTGGTTATCATTACAGAAAAAGATTCTAACAATGTTTGAATTCATAACCCTTCCCAGCAACTGCATTTTATGTTACTGGGTTTCTATAGATTCATCTCTTTCCCTACTCTTGAGCAGCCTTTTCTTAGAAAGGAAATCAGATAGATCCAAAAATAGTGCTACTAGAAAGACCACATTATGCATGCCAAAAATGAAACCAAAACTCAAGGAGAGATATAATGGAGGGATGAACATGCTTTCTCCCTGAGACAGAAGATGTAGCTTGAATTGGAAGTCATTTATATCATGATATTTGGGGATATGGGTATGGCCTGTTGAAACCTGGTTGTAGGTGCAGTTTTGTGCATCATTTCCCAATTAGCTTAAACCTTGCTTTGAACCTCTTTTTTCAAGAGTGCTCATTGACTATGTGTCTGGTTTACTTTCTTATCTTATGTACGCCGTTGTATATGTTGTGCCTGTGTATGCATAAATTAATGATCCTGTGCAAATGCTTAAAGTCTTCCTTGTAAAATACACAAAAATTTAGAACCCTGGTAGTGTTCCTCCTGCAACATCAAGGCTTTCACCCCTCCCTCCTGAACCATATGACCGTGGTGCAACCATAGATATTCCTCTTGATTCTGCCAAGGTATCCTAAAAGTTTCCGTACGTTGAATGGCCAATTGTCATGTTTCTGGATATTATGTTTAAGCAAAAGACTTCTTTTGATATTTTTGTCTTATCAAATCTAGGATTTGAAAGCTAGAGAGAAGGAACTCAAAGCAAAAGAGGCTGAACTGAATAAGCGAGAACAGGTAATATGTTGTCATCTGTTTGGACTCGGGTGAGGCTTGCTGATGAATAATTAATCTGGTGCTTCCAATTTATTGTTTGTGTTATTTGGTATCATCTGTTACAAGTTATCCCTTTTGCATTAAAGTTCCAAAGTATACACATTTCTGATGTAATTTAATTATTTCTATCTGGGCACTGAAAATGAAAACTGTAGTTTTGAGTCTCAATTAATGTTTAATTGTTTTATCTGTCTAAACGCTTGTAAAATATTTGTGTTCTGAAGTCTTTTCTTTTTTGTTATGAAAATTCTAAATTATGCAATGAACCAATGACTTGATCCTTGAATGTTCAGATGCAGTATGTTACTGTGTTATATGTAAGATGGTTTTGCAATTCATTTCCTTCCAGAATAAATTGTGCTCACGGTAACTGAATGTTATCTTTATATTTTGCAGGAATTGAAAAGGAAGGAGGACGCAATAGCACGAGGTAGGTTCTTTTTCCCCCTTTATCTCAATGACTTGATGAGCTAGTGCATTACCAGGTAAGCTTGATTTTGATGTATGTTCTTGCTTTCTTCTTGGTAGCTGGAGTTGTAATAGAGGAGAAAAATTGGCCACCATTTTTTCCTATTATCCATCACGATATTGCAAATGAAATACCAATCCACCTACAAAAGACGCAGTATGTTGCTTTCTCAACATTTTTAGGTGAGTTCAAGTGCAGGTTTTTCTGTCTCTTTCTTACATCACAATATTACTCGTAATATCCATAATGATATTGCAAATGAAATACCAATCCACCTAAAAGAGATGCAGTATGTTGCTTGTCTTGAAAAATCTTTATGCTGCAAATTTGTTATTCTGTCCAATGCTGACTTAAGTCTAATGTTTTCATGGCATGGAAGGTTTGGTTCTTTGTCTTGTTTGGAATATAGTAGCTGTTACTACAGCTTGGATCAAAGGAGAAGGTGGGTTTTGAAAGTTATTATTGCCCTTATCATTAAGTGTTTAATTTCTATTTTTGGAATCTTTATCATAGTGTGAGCTTATATCTTATTTCAGGCCCAACAATTTGGTTTCTTGCCATTATATATTTCATATCTGGGGTCCCTGGTGGCTATGTATTGTGGTATCGCCCTCTTTATCGTGCTATGAGGTACTACTTTTGGGTTATTCCTTATTTACCTAAAAACTGTTTTAAGTCCAATTATTGTTTATGGAATTATAGTGCTTTGTGTGATTATTTCTACTGTCTTGAGTTCAATAATAATAAATGTAAGCTTTTATTGTAATCCTTAATCTTATCTTGTGCCGCTATGTTCCTTTCATTTTACAGGACTGATAGTGCGTTGAGTTTTGGACGATTTTTTTTGTTTTACTTGGTATGCTTCTTTCTTTCTCATTTTAACAGCTATATGCTCATGGATGGCATATTAGAAAGCTCCTCATTTCTGACTCTTGTCTTCTTCCTTGCAGTTGCATATTGGCTTTTGCATCTTTGCTTCAGTTGCTCCCCCAATTATTTTCAAGGGAAAATCCCTTGCGTAAGTTTGTTAGAACTTTTCCCCCCTCCAGGGGATTTTGAATGCTACAATTTCTTTTTGTTTAATTATTTTATAGAGAAGATAACAACTTTTAGAGAATGGATGGTAGTAGCTGATGATGTCTTCTTGGTGCAGAGGTATTTTGCCTGCAATTGATCTCATTGGTAGCACACATGCTTTTGTGGGGGTAAGTTTCAAGCCATTAGGATGCTTTGCCTGCAATTGATGTTTTTGGTTTTACTATTCATTACATCTCTGAGAAGGCTTGACATTGTCTGCATCAGATATTCTACTTCATCGGTTTTGGATTTTTTTGCATTGAATCATTGCTCAGTGTCTGGGTTGTTCAGGTAACAACTCCCCTCGTCTTTCATTAACTTTTCAGTGAAACTGCTCCTCTCTGGTTTCTTCTAAAGCCTCTCATTTTGAATTTGCAGCAAGTTTACATGTATTTCCGAGGTAGTGGTAAAGCAGACGAGATGAAGCGTGAGGCTGCAAGAAGAACCATGGCAGCAGCACTTTGACGGTGATGCGGAGGCCGTAGCAGAAGATGGTAGTTGCTGGTGGTGGATTTGGATCATGCCGGGATGAGTTACTAGTGTGCTCAAATTGATTATTCTTCCCATACAAATACAATATGCTGGCTGGCTGGCTTGTCTAATCATTTTATTGATATGTAAATTGGTGAATGAAGAATGTTGAGAAAACAGATTGAAGTTGGATACAATGGTGATAAAAGTTTGTGGATAGTAAGGTTTAGCAGGCTAACTTTAGCAGTTGTGTTGCCCATATTCCAGATACAAGGATTCTTTTGCTTAATCCCTTCTCAACATTATGAATGAAGAACAACTTGGAGCTGGGAGTTCCTTTCACTCCATTATTACTTTCATAAACTTACAGTGACATTAAAAACATATAATTCACTATTTCTCTCTCCAACTATACATGATTGTTTTTATCATTTTATCAGAAAAAAGTAGTCGTTAAGAACTAAAATGATAGTTAAAAATAAACAACAACAGTAATAATTTAAAGCGTAAAGTGAAAAAAAATACTTTATAAAGAAAAAAAATTAGGAATAAAGCTTAGTAAAAATTCTCGACCCCAACTAACAAGGTAAAGTACCAAGAGATGTCATTATCAATTTCTCACGACTTTCTTCAGTACTACCGTACCGTTACGGTATACCTCGTATCGATATTTTTTTCAGTTTTGATTCTGTCAAAACCCATACTGATACAGGCTTGTCTGTATCAATACGGATAGGGATCGTACTGATACGCCTTTAAGCGTACCAATTCCTGTTTTAACTAACCCCAATAGTTATTTTCCAACGGTCTTTTAAAATGCAGACCGTACCGATACGCTCCCTAGTGTATCGATATGTTTAGGATGTCAAGAGCTCAACGGCTAATTCTGAAGAAAGGCGTACCAATACGAGTCCCCGTGTACCGATACGATAGGCACCAAAACTATAATAAATGTGGGAAATAAAGTCTTCAACGGCTCCAATTTAACCCTAACGGCTACAAACTCAATTGGAAGTATAAAAAGGACCTCCAAGCATCAAGAGAAGACTAATGCTTCAATTGTCAACAACACTATGATTAAGATTTTGTCTTAGAGCTCAATTGTCCATTTTATTGTATAGACAACACTAGTGAGCTAAATATTATTAAATTTGCTCAAGTGTTTAGGTTTTGGATGAGAGCTTAATAATGCAAACAAACACCTATTAGAGGGATTTTAAGTTTGCTTAAAATTTCTCTTCTAAAAATGGTTTACTCAAGCTTTGGGTAGAAAGCTTTGAGGATTGTAAAGGTTATCTCCTTAGCCTAGAAAAGGGGACGAAATTCTAGAGTGAATTTGTTGAAATCCTTAGTGGAGAGCTAAGATAGTGGATGTAGGTGCTTGTTAGAAGGCCGAACCACTATAATTCATTGTCTATTTTTCACCTCCCACTAAAACACCCAATTATCCAACTTCTCCGCACTTGGCAAGCAAGAACGGTTGAAAGAATCGAGCATCATAAATCCCAACACCTTTCTAAAGCAATTATGGTTAGAGATGATCATTTAATTAAATTGAGTAAAAAAATTAAGTTGGTTGAGTTTTATTTTATCTTCCAATTTTATATAAATTTTTTTTGAGTTGTTCGAGTTTACGTTTAAATTTAATCATAAATGTTTATAATATTATGATAGTGATTGGTTTTATTTTAAAAGAGTTTCTATAACCATACACATACATACAAACACACACATATATTTTTTTCACAAATACAAATAAAGCTTGTAATGTTATTTAATAAATTAAATACCATATAAAATTATATAACATCTTAAAAATATTGTTTTTTTAAAAGAAAGTATTATTTTGAGGAAAAAATTACTTATGGAAAGAAAGAATTTGTAAAGAGTTGCAGCCTTGGGCTAAATAAAATAAAATACAAAGTTGATAAACTAAATTGTAAAAAGAAAAAAATATATTTTTAAAAATAGAATTGAAATTACATAGCTATTCTAGTTATTTGAGTCTTATTTTATCATTCAAAGTTTATTTAAATTTTTTTAAGTCGAGTCAAGCTTATAAATTTCAATTCAAGTAAAAAAAATATTTTTTTCCGAATCGAGTCAAATTTTGCTCACCAATCACCTCCTAAATTAGGCAAGAAAATGGAAGGCCAAAAAGATGTCTCTAAAGTATTCAAAATAATTTTTTCACCCATGGCGTTAAAAGAGTGAGGCTTTGGTTGCAGTTTGAACAGCCATGGAGGGGGTATTGTAGTAAAAAGAAAAAGGCGAACACTGAAACAATGCTTAGTCTGCATTCCAGAATCAGTGCCTGAAAAACAATTCTCATGCTTCTCCGGTGAGACTTGAGTAGTTGCATGGTTCTTTTCACATGACAAGCAAGCAAATATTTAAACATCTAGTCACTTCACCATAAGGAGAGAACCATCGAGATGGCAATGGGATTAATATCTCAGAAAGGAAATGGAAACAACGGGCAGAGGTCAAGACCCTGTGGGCTACTGCTGCTTTTGGCATTCGGGGCCGCCATGCTTGCTATTATGACGCTCCACAAGCTCCGCGAGAGACGCATCTTCAACCTTCTTCTCCAAGAGAACGGCCGTCACCTCGTTTCCCTTCGGCTGCTGTTGCAGGTCTCTTCTCTGGCCTTTTCATCTTCTTCTTTTTGTTTTTCAATCAGAAATTACAAATGATATCTTGAGACCTAACGGGGCTGTGCATGTTAACACTGTTGTACTGTTGTTTTCGATTACAGAAACAAACCGAATACACCAAAGAACTGAAGAAAAAATGCTGTAGAGACGAAAGCAAAGATGAGCTCTCTTAGGAAGCAGAAAATGGAGGCGGATCATAGGCTCTTGGAAATGCAATCTACAATTGATTCCCTTAAAGATGAGCAAAAGACCATGGAGTCCGAACTGGAGGATAAACTAAACGAGATCAAACTGCTACGGCATTCGGGAAACGGAAATCCTCAGGCGATTGCTTTAATAGCAACTTTGAAGCAAAAAGAGGCTGAAATCAAGGACTTGGACAACCACCTTAACTCCTCAGTTAGAGTTCGGTCATTACATCCTCCCATAAATGTAACTCTTACGGAGCAAAATACGGAGTTGAGAACTGAGGATGGTGGAGTGCATGAATCTTCCGCATATGAAGGCGGCGATAATTCAACCAAAGGTCAGGATGGAAATGACACTAGATCAGATTATCCTCACGAGGAAGACAACAGCGACTCTGGGAATGAGAAGAAGGGAATGTACATCAAAGGAGGAGAGCAACTGCAGAATCAGAGAAGCGGAGAAATGAATGCTAAACGTACGACAAGAATATATATGGGAAAGAATCATGCAAGAACTACTGCAACAATGGACCAGATGGATGAAGGCAAAAACGGAAGTAGCTTTACTGGACAGCCTGGAAAACTTAAAAGCTCACCCCAAGGTGAGATTAGTGGGAACAAACTGGAAACAGAGGACAGTAGTAATAAGATTTCAAGCTTAGCAGAGGCAGAGAGATTTGGCAATTTAAGCACAACAAAGGGTAAAACATGGAGAATACTTGCTAGGAAGAGATTCCTAAAAAAGAAAGTAAATTCTGAAACAGATGGAGTGGAAAGCACAAGTAGAAGATTTTCAAAAGAATATAATGATGTAGTAAGAAGAATGGAAGAGGGGGAGAAACCCGAAAAAGGGAAGGAAATGGATCTTGCAAAAGCTGATTTGTTGAAGCATCACAACTCTGAACCTGAAGACATTGAAGATAGGAAAGACAATAGAGAGAGCGTGGTTGAGGACGAAAATGCAATGTCAAGCAACCAACATAACCACGAGGCAAGACAAGTATCAGAAAACAGTGGTTTCATTGGAGAAGCCAGTAATTACACACATGATGTCAAGCAGCAGAGAATTGAAGAAGCAACCAACAACAGCGCAGACATGAAGCAACAGAAGAAGAAAACTGCCAACAGAGATGAAATGGAGGCTGAAGATAAACAAGCAGCAGCAAATGGTGACCTTTCCAGTGATTTTAGCTCAGATTCGGAAGATAAACAAAAATATGGGACCGAGACTGAGTTTTAGTTAACACAACTTCTCCAGTGTCATGTCCTAGCTTTTAGATACTTGTATTGGTCTTAGACCAGTAATTAATTGTCCTTTCTTTAAGCAGTGAAGCACATCCTCTCTAGACTTGGGAAAAATCTAAATGGCTAAATATGCGGGTTTATGTCTTGGATGTGATATTCAAATAAAGTAACATAGCCAAGACATGGTTCAAATGTTCACTGTTGGCTTTTACTTCTAAAAGTTATATGCCTAAAAAAATTAATTTTCACTTGTCTGAAACTTCCTTTTTGTGTGTGTGCCCATGCGCATTTTCCAAACAAACACACACAAAAAAGAAACACTAGTTGCTGGACTAACACTCCCATGACCAACCAAACCTTAGTCTCCCTGAAACTATTGCTCATGCACATCTCCGATTTCATGGCTTGGGACTAGATTGCAAAAACTAATCACCCATATTAAAAAAAAAATCAAATGCTCCTACACAATCTTTTGTCTATGGACTTTGGTCGACTGTATTGTATCCAAATTACTCCAATATCCTGCTGTTTATAATATCAAACCTATTATATCACATAACATTAAACATAATTATTAATTTCTATTTCCACATGGATCACGTAAAATCAAGACAACGTGCACAGAAGCATAGTTCATTAACTTTTCCAATTCAACAACAGATTTTGGGTCTTAAAAACTGTTACATCCCATTACCAACAGGACAAGCCAATGAAACAGGCTGTATGTTCGCTGACCTCCGAATTTACTCCGTAACCATTCTCTGAGGGGAAAAGAAAACAGCAAAGAAAAGATGATACCCAAGGACATGAAAGTTCCAGCCACATTATTCATGCATAATTGTTAAAAAGTTAAAGCTTCAACCTCTTTAATGTGCTGTTTCCACCGTTTTCTGCCACAAAACAAAAGTTAAACTGAACAATGAACGGAGAAGCTATAATAGATGAACAACAATAATGTAAATCTGAAAGCATGCTTAGGCATTCCATCATGTGTTTAGAAAGTGCTAAACACCCCATCATCAATTTCTTGTTAGATGCTCAATAAAACAGGGACATCCCAGTAGAGACCATCAACAAGTGGAAGAGCAATGGGGGGACATTGACTTCACTGTCTCCAAAATAAAAGAGTATAGTATGGATTATGGAAAACTACCCATGACTTTTCCACTATAAAGTACAAATTATCCTGGTAGCTCCAAATCATGGATCTATATGTTTATTACATGTAACAATATTCAAGCCAAGGTGGTCTCTTGAGCTGAGATGTTGCATGACAGAATGACCTTAAAAGACCTATATTTGTAAAACTTGGCATTAAATAAACTTTTGGTGATTTAAAAATTGTAGAATACTATCCAATATAGTCAATCAGAATTCAGAAAGTTATCTGGTACAAAAATCTCCAACAGAAAGAGATATATGTTTGACTCAACAGAAAAAGCCACAACAAACATTGACCAAACCTAAGGCACTCTCGAGAGGAGATTTTAATCAGTCAAGTAGCAGCATATGAATTTAATTGGTTCAACTCGGATCTCTCAGTTATCAATTATCATGCAGCCAGCAGCTAGAGGTTGAGATGAAAACACATGAGATTGCACAGAGTTATATCGTTCAAGCACCACATTACTAGATATGACATCATCACTTGGATGGTAATTCTAGACAGACTTCCTAACAAGGACAAACTTAGCTCATGGGATGTCTCTTACAAGTTACTAACACAAATTGTGTTCTTTTGGGGATTAGTCTAGTGAGTTCAGTTGTGCTCAATAGAGACCCAAGGAGAAATCGTTCATTGTAGTGGGGCTCAAAAAACCTCGGAGACCTTATCTCAACTATATCTGGACGAGAAAAAGATTTCAGGCTTCATGATAACGTTGCAAAGTTTGATTAAGTTAAGTTTTTAGATTCAGACTTCAGGGTAAAGATCCAAAGTCTGCTTTAGATTCTCAACAAATTGAGGAAGCTCTTTGATTCAGAATTCAGGGAATGCAAAGATTGAAGAGGGTGATATCAAATAAACTGATGCTTATTTAAAATTGGAAGTTGAGGTAAAACACGCTCGTTCAATGTCTTTCTTTCATTGTAATCACAGATACATTTGTTTGTTCCTTGAGTTCGATCATATTCATGGACAACAGCAACGAAAATGCAGAGATTCCAATGTAATAACAAGATTTCAGTACAGAAGTACCTCTTCCTTCTTGCCTTTAGTGAAGAACTTGTATCCACTAAAGAAAAGCAGACCCCAACCAGATAAAGAGACTATAACAAACTGCACAACATTAAAAACAAAAAAGTCAAGACAGTTTCCAAATTTGCAACTTGTCTAATTCCCACTACATTGCATTACATTGATTCAGAAAAAATGTCTATCAATTAGTACATCACACAGCAGTAGGCAAAAACATCAGATTGCATGCTGTGATGTAAAAGATGATCAAACTCAACAAAATTTCAACTTCAAATATATGAAAAGCCCATTGCACGGAGTTTAAATTAGGTGTATAAAAATCAATTTTTTAATAAATGAAAATCTACAAGGTACTAGGGTAGGGGGGAAAAGGGGGATAAAACTGAAATATAAGTATGAAAAGAAACAAACTGACGTGTTCTTCTTTCCATTTAGACGGGCTCAGTGGGTCTTGCCAGAAATTAACCTTCGGGGGTCCATGGTGATCTGCAAAGCGCAAATTATAGTGTTGGGTAAAAACATGATCTTTACTTCTAAGATCCTTTAGTTTCAATTATGATCTAAGGTAAGAGAGATCAAAATATTCAGAAAAAATTTGCATCCTATTGAAGGTATATATAAATTTGTAAATTGTTAAAGAGGAAATAGGGTAAACGGAGAGAATACCAGCAGCGCCGGCCAGACCACGGCGATGAGTGAGAGTGGCGGTTTGAGACGGTGCCGGTGTTCGTGCTAGAGTAGCAGCTCTACGACCTGCAGCCGCCAACAAAGTAGCCATCTTGATGCTTACTTTTTTTCTTTTCTTTTTGGGAGGAGGGAGAGAGCAGGAGGGAATCGTTGATGCTGTTTAACCAAGGAAATGAGAGTGACAATATGACCAGGAATGGATGAGTTCTTTGTTAGGAGAAATGGAAGCTAAACGGCACCGTATAGATTGGTCCTTCATTCTAAAATTTCAGGGATGGCATGGGTTAGGTCGGTTTTTGTCCGACCCGAAAATATAAAAGTTTCTACTATATTATTTGATCCGACATGTGGTAAATTTCTAATTAATCTAAATTCAACTCGAATTTTAAGATTAAAATCTGCCCCAACTTAAAATGAATAAAAAATAGTATTTTTTATTTTTATTAAAAATAAAGGGGTTAATAGAAAAATATAAAGATGAATGTTTTAGTAATTATCTTTATTTTTTATTTGATGAAATTAAGGATATAATTAAAATATATATAAATATAGACATTATAGTAATTACTCCTAAATATATTGAAAATTATATAAATATCTCGGGTCTTGTCATATATTATTCACACAAAATTTAAACTCGATTTGACCTGACATTCAATAATTTTCCACACAACACTTGAATCTATTTAAAAAAAACTTGACCCTATAAAATTATTCGAAATTTATTGGGTTCGAGTTCGGGTCCGAGTCCATGTCCATGCTCATCCCTAGTCGCTTCTAGTGTATTCAGTATCGCTTGTTCATGGGCCTAAACAACAACTACAAAAAAAAAAAAAAAAAGTTACCAATGCGAAAATATAGGATAAAACGTTTGCTGCTGCAAAATTCTTGTCCCCATTTCTTGAAATGAACTGATGATAAGAGGAGAGAGCACAACGCTGGAGAGGTTTAGATACTTGACCAAAGAAGCTGTCAATCATCCTGTTAGGTGGCCTTTCTTTGTTGGTGAGCTTCTTCATATGCCTTACTCAGTTTGGGTATTAGAAATTTCAAATTTTACCCTTCTATTTTGAACCAGTTATTTATTTTTATATCTAATTCATATTTATTTATTATTCACATACAAGTTAATGGTGTTTGAAGCAAATTTTATGTGTACGATTAAACTCAAATTAAATTTTCATGTGTATAGTTATATAAAATAAAATTTCATTTATCACATATACATTTGATCAAAGATTTTGTGTAATTTTAATATTTTTCACAATATAAAATAGATAAGTCTTTTTGGTGTGAATGCCACTTTGTACTATTAAACCAAAACTTTTGAAGAAAGAGTATTTCGCTATACAGTCTATGCAACTCTTCAACTAAGTACTGTATATAAAGATTGTATATAACGACTACTAGATTCCTATTATTAATGGTTATTTTATTTTTCAATAAAATTTATTAGAATGTAATTAATTATATTTTTAAAAAAATTAAATATCATTAATTTATGGTGTTTAATAGAATTGAACCTTAAACCTTAACCCTAAAACCTAACCTCTAACTTTAATCCTAAACTTTAACTCTAAGCATTAAACCCTAAACAAAAAACCTTAAGCTATAAACCCTAAAAACATACATTAACCCTAAATCATAAACATTAATCCCTAAACATAAAACATAAACCTTGAAAAGCATAAAAATACAACAACACTAAAACGCTAAAACAATAAGCCATAAACCCTAAAATCATAAACCCTAAACATCTAAACCATTTTACATTATCATTAATTATATTAAATACACTAAATTAATAATATTTAATATTTTATAAATATAATTAATTACATTCTAATATATTTTATTAGAAAGTAAAATAACAATTAATGATAGGGTTGTGTATAGCAAAACTTTTTTTTATCCTTTAACAACGCATACACAAATACTCGAACTTCGATCTTTTAAAATGAATATTATATTTTTTTTAATGAAGTAACATTTTGGATTTAAGTCTGATAATTTTTTTTGAAACAAGTCTATGATAATTTTAAATGTAAAAAATATAGAGAGAGATTTAAACATACTTTTAACTTATTAGATTTTTAAATTCGAGACAGTTTAGACCACCACTAATCAGGAAAACCAAAAACTAACTTGACAGAGTCAGATCTGAGCCCAGCCCAAGTATCTAAACTAGGGTTGAAAAGAAACGAGCTCTATATAAATGATTCAAGACCACCTTTCTTCTTCGCCCTCTCTGTCTACAGCTTCCAACTCCCAATGTATGGCGGCTTCCATCGTCCTCAGCGGTTGTTGTTTATTTGTCATGATGTGATCAGAAAATTTCCAAATCTTAGATAGCGAAATCTATATCTGCACGAACTCTCCCGGGCTTATCTGAATCTATTCATTTGAAGAAAAAACTAAATTAATATACTAAATTATAAAGATTAGTCAATTTCAACTAAAACTAAATTTTTAGAGACTAAATATCACTACGGGGAGGGGATTTCTATATCCGAAGTCTAAACCGTGGGAATATTGTGACTAAATTAAATTAAACTAAAACTTAAAGTTGACTAAAATGTAACATTTTAAATGCAACATGACCTAAAAAGTAATTAATCTCTAGCTTAAAAAATTGGTGGCTTATTTCCCTCCAAAATTTTGTCTTTTCTCTCTCTATTTTTTCCAATTGTCTTTTTCTTTTCTTTTTTCAATCTAGCTTAAAAAATTGGTGGCTTATTTCCCTCCAAAATTTTGTTTTTTCCCTCTCTATTTTTACCAATTGTCTTTCTATTTTTCTTGATTTAATTGAGTTTCAATTGAGATTAATTTAATTTAAATTTCACATTTAGTTTTAAAATTATTTTAATTATGTTCGTAATTTATGCTTTTAGATTTTAGTTAGTTCAATTAGATCCTAAGTTTAATAAATTAATTCATTTCAAACATTATTATTATTATTATTATTATTATTATTATTATTATTATTATTATTATTATTATTATTATTATAATAAACTTTGATTCAATATAATTATACAAAAAAAATTATATGGATACATGAACCTTTAATTTAAATATTTAATCAAATTCAAATGCATAGATTGAAAAGTTGAATCAGAATTAATCTCATACACCAATAACTCTAAACTAAACCATAAATACTAAATCTCAAACCTTTAACCCAACTCAAATCAAATTGACCCGAAAATTTAAATGTTGACCCGACCCGAAATTGACCCGATTTTAACCCGAACCGAAAGCGACCCGATTTTGACCCGAACCGAAAGCGACCGATCTGATATTGACCCGACCCGAAAACAGCCGATTCGATTTTGACCCGATCCAATACCCGAACCGAATCTGACTCATCACAGACCCGAATTAGACCCGAACCGAACCGACTCGAATCTAAACCGATTCTAGATAGACCCGAAATGACTCGAACCAAAACGACCTGAACCGAACCCGAACCGAATGACCCGATTGCCACCTCTACTTTTAACGAATTGTGTAATCATTTACCTACAATCACGAGATTTGAACCTAACAATGTGAGACAATATTAATATATCATTAGGCACTAGGTAAATTTGTGTATTTCAAATAATACATTTTTTTGGGCTAAATTGGGGATATATTGTGGTGGGAAACAATATTTCAAAATCTATTGTTGTTTTCAATTTATTTTCGAATCTATGGTGATTGCTACAGTGTAACTTTTGAAGGCTGATTGCTTACACTCCGACTTCATGGAGGAATAAAAAATTTAATTTTTTTTGAGGTCCAATGGATTGCAATCCGACATCATGGTATGTAAAAAAAAATTGAGGGCCACTGGATTTCAATCCGACCTCATGGTGATTAAAAAAATAAAAAAAATTTGAGGTCGGGTTGCTTACACTCCGAACTCAACAAAAAATATTTAATTCATTCACGGGAAAGTATGTGTCGTAGCACTGCAGTCTGCACCGATGCCGGGTGCAGTGAGAGGAGCGGGAGTAGGCTTTATTGCAGGGGTAGGGGAGCGGGAGCATGCTTTATTTTATAGTTGAATGACCATTCATGAAGAGTAAATTTGTATTGACTCGAATAGACTGATAAAACATTGAATGACCATACATGCGGTAGGGGTATTGCATTGGAAATTTGAGTGGTTATTAAATAGATTATAGGTGTAAAAACGGGAAAAAATATATTATTTTGGTGTTTTGTTTTTATGTTAAATAAGTGATGTTAAAGGTAAAAGTTTAACAAAATCTAAAGAAAATTGAGTGAAGAATGAGAAGAAGAAAGTGGAGGAAGAAAATTTCAGTAAGTCGATTTTAACATTTTGTTTTGAATACGTATATTGTTTGTTTATTTTGTTTTTTTGTTTAGGTAGAAAATTCGTGAAAATATAATATAACATTACGATAGTTTTGATTTTTGTAATTTTATTGAAAAATATACATGGTTTTGAACGTGCATAGACAATGAGTAATGTGTTTGTAGCTGTTATCCATTACGGTGGAGAAATTGTGAAAACTGATACTAGTGTCGTATTTGATTCGGAAAACACTACAAAGATGAAGTTTTCAAAGTACATTTCCCTTCGAGAGCTAAAGCAAGACATAGAAAGAAAAATAGGAGCTGAGATTGTTCGTTTGCGGTACCGGTGGAAGACCTCTGATCATCCAGTCAGATATTCTGCAATAGCTCTTAAAGATGATGAAGATGTTGGATTGATGATTGCAGAGCATGATTCATTACGTATTCGAAGTGTTGAGTTACATGATAAGTTGCGTGTGAGATATGACGACTCGGGCCCATCCAGAAATGTATATGGAAGTTCTTCTCAAATGGGTTTCGATAGTGCGGTTGAGGACCAGCCATATAGGTTTGGAGACAGTTTTGTTGCTCTGTTGGAAAGTGGGACATCGGATGCGTTTCATCCATATGCCGAACCTTCGACGTTCCCAACAGTTGAGCCGATAATTGATCCATGTGTTGGCATTGACGTTGAAAATCTCCGAGGCCGATGGGGAGAAACGCTTGCTGATTCTACTGAAGATGAAGATGAAGAAACTGGACATCCCGATTTGAGTGGTGATGACCTTGGTGATGAGCCTGTTTTTGGTGGTGGTGAGTTTGTGTCGGGTGGAGAAGACATTACATGGTACGAACCTCCTGCTCATATGAACTTAATAGATTATGATATGATGAGAGCACCTGAAAACCCGATCATACCTCAAATCGGTTCGGGTTCCTCTGATGAATTCTCGGTTCAGATGCAATTTAAAGACAAGGAATAAGCTACATTGACAATTAAAGAGTATTCCATCAGAAAGCATGTAGACTATACCGTTAAAGAATCCACTCCGAGAACTATGTTTGCCAAATGTGTTAAATATGGACAAGGTTGTAATTGGAAGATTCGAGTGTCTAAACTTCAGAGGAGAAATGCTTGGGAGATTACAAAGTACAATGGTGGACACACTTGCTTACGGAATTCAATGAACCAAGATCACCGTAAGTTGGACTCTGATGTAATAGCTCGTCACGTGAAGACATTGGTTGAAGCAAATCCTAAGGTTACCGTTTCAACGATTATTGCAACTGTGAGACAACAATTTGAATGCCAAATAGAATATGGCAAGGGTTGGTATGCAAGGGATAAGGCGCTGGAAATGGTGTACGGTAATTACGAGAAGTCATACAATGAGTTACCGCCTTTATTACACACAATGGCGTATTTCATTCTGGGGACCATAATCAAGTACAAAACATTTGATGCATGCAACCGAGAAGGTGAACTTCTTCAAGGGAAGAAAATATTTGACAAACTATTTTGGGCGTTCAAGCCATGCATTGATGGCTTTCCATATTGCAAGTGTATAGTCCAAGTCGATGGTACGTGGTTGTATGGAAGATATATGTACTGTTGATTGCCGTTACACAAGATGGTAACGAAACTGTCTTTTCGATTGCCTTCGCAATTGTTGATAAAGAGTCGGGGAACTCTTGGAAATTCTTTTTGAGCAATTTACGTAAGCATGTCATCAAAGAAGATGGGGTTTGCTCGATTTCTGATAGAGCAACGGCCATTTTAGCAAAAAATGATCGACATGGCAGCGGATGGACACCACCGCACGCATATCCCGCCTTCTTTGTACGTCATATTGGCAAGAACGCCATTGAAAAATGGAAAAAACCCAACCTTCGCAGCGCAATTTTAAACATGGGTATGTAAATTTCTTTTTCTCGAACTTAATTAATTATGTGTTATGATGTTTGTCGATGCTAACAACATATATTATGGAATAGGCTATGAACTAGTACAACCAAATTTTGAGCGGATGTTGGAAAATTTACGCATGGAGTACGACGAAGATGTTTGGGCGTGGGCAAATAGTATACAGAGAGAAATATGGACTCAATCGTATGATGCAAGTCGACGATACGGGCAGATGACAACCAACCTTATGGAATGCATAAATGGTGTATTAAAAGGAACACGTCATCTCCCAATAGCAAGCTTGGTGAGAGAGACGTATTATAGGTTGGCTAAGGTTTGGTCCGATAAAGGGTCAAAAACTCAATCTATGATAAATGAAGGGCGACTTTGGTCTGAAGATCTTGTGAAAAAGATGGAAAAGAACGTGAATTTGGGAAGATCGATGGTTGTTCACGGGTTCGACCTGGATGGACAGATTTTTGATGTTGTTGATTCCATGCGCAACAACAGAGGAGGGCACCATCAAACATTTCGAGTCAATTTTAGATAAAGATGGTGTGATTGTGGTGAGTTTCAGGCATGGCGATATCCTTGTAAGCATGCAACCGCGATATGCATGTCTAAAGGGGTTGACCCGTACAGCTTTGCGGATGAATGCTTTAAATTGCATACGATAATAAATATTTACAAATGTGAGTTCCCACCGATCGCGAATTCACAATATTGGCCACCACTGGAGCACGACGAATGGCTACCGAATCCGGCACTTCGTAGAGAACTAAAAGGCCAACCGCAATCTACTCGCATCCATACCAGTATGGATCTTCATTACAGGGAGCCGGGTGAACCAAAGAGATGTACACAATGTAGGGGTACAGGACATCAAAAAAACAAATGTCCAAACCGACCGAATTACATGGCAATGCCTCAGTGATTCCATTCAGTATTTGTAGTTGAACTAGTTTCATTTCTTTATATTTGTATTGCAATGAACATTTTTATTTGATTATGAGTACGTTATTGGATGCATATGTTTATTTATTATTACTATTCTTATTATTATCACCAATATATTTGTATGTTTATTAGTATTAATAACATTTACCGTTATTATTATTTACTATTCTATTATTATTGTAGGTTAAATTGGAGAAATATTGTTGCAAAAAGATTTCAAACAAAATTTAAATAACTAATCATAATAAACATCTACAAATTATTTGTATTACATAGAATAATAGTTACACGAGCTACCGTCTTCTATGCAATTTTTGTCCATGGAGGGATGTAGTATCTATGTAACGTTATGGTGCTCGTCGTTCTCGTTGCAGTCTTCGGCGTGCATCATCATCGCCATCATCATCGTCGTCGTCGTCATCGTCGTCGTCGTCTTCGTCGTCATCATCATCATTATCATCATCAATCACACGACGCATAGGAGATGACGTTGTATACACATAGTCAGTATTACGTGGTGCCAACGTGGGACTGCTAATCGACGTAACCGCCATGAAATCTATGATCCTCTGATAGTCCACATTCGCACCCGAGCTCCCCCCATTGATGAATGATAAGTTGGTGGTTGTTGATAGTCCACATTTCCACCAAAGCTCGGGTACATGGTTGACTGATGTTGAAGATCTGGTACGTATGTTTCAGAATTATTTGCACCCGAGCTCCCCCTATTGATGAATGATAAGTTGGTGGTTGTTGATAGTCCATGTTTCCACCAAAGCTCGGGTACATGGGTGGCTGATGCTGAAAATTTGGTATGTATGCTTCAGAATCATTCACACACGAGCTCCTGCCCATTGATGGATGATAAGTATGTGCATGTTGATAGTCCAAGTTTCCACCAAAGCTCGGGTACATGGGTGGCTGATGCTGAAAATCATTCGTACATGAACTCCCGCCCATTGATGGATGATAAGTGGGTGGTTGCTGATGATAGAATATGCCATCCATTGGATTGGAATCTGAGCTCCCGCCAATTGATGGATGATAAAAGTTGTCATCCACTGGATTAGAAAAAGAGCTCCCTGCTATTGTTGGATTAGAATTACCAACATACATATCTGATGTACTAGATTCACTGTGAGATTCATTCGCTGCAACATTAGATGATTGACCACGACCGCCAAATTTTTGTAAAAATATTCGACATTGTTGTCGTTCATCCGCGGTAGTCAAGTATGGCTTCCCAAATTGCAATAGAATAACATATACTCTGAATTATCAGGGTCCAAATCATCAACTTGAATTCGAGAGCGAGGTGGCAACAATTCACATCTGTTGTTCCACTTTTCAACGTACTTTCGATGCTTTATTTCCCATGTATGATGCCCCTTGCCCCGAAAGTCCACAAGGTGTAGGGTGTCATGATTGATGTCATGGAACAATGGATTTCTCGGAATTGGTTGATGAAAGCCAAACTGCCTTAGGACCCTATCTCCAAACTGGTATTCTACAAAAGCAAAGTGGATAAACGGTGTAATCGCACACCAGAGATGAGAATTAATCATCAATTCTTCTGGTACATTTACGCGTTCACCGACATATGACCTCCAAATAAACTGTAAAAAAATATAAATGTAAATATAAATAAGAGAATAAATTAATTACATAATAATAAGATGTAAAAGTAACTTAATTTCTATCTATACCTCATCTTTGCAAGATAAATCAATAAAAGCTCTAAATACTCTCAAATTGTTGTTTGCTAACCCTGTGTGAGCTTTTTTCACATTCCATCTGCATACACATCCAAATAATAGTCATTTTATTATTTTTTTAGATAATATTTTTTTTTAAAAATGAGTAAACTCAAACTTCCAAATTAAAGTAAAAAAATTACCTACTAACAAGAGGAAAATTTCTCATGCTTCGAGTAACCGGTGTAAAAAATGGAAGTCGTTCTCATGCCCAAGCTTGCAATAGCAACATACATCCACCAACACCCTTTGCCTTCAAACCATGACTATCTAATTGAGCAGCCTTGCACAACTCACGGTACAAAAATGCTAATATTGTTGGATCCCCAACAATACTTAGCAGCTTCTAAAGCCGATGACAGATATGGTAGATACCGTGTGTGAACAAGATTTCCGGATTTATCCGGCATCAGTATCCCCCCAATGAGTTGTAAAATATAGGCTCGACTCGCACAACTAATATCTTCCGGTGTGTTATTGCCCCCGAGCTGAAATTCTCTCTTCAACCAGCTCAATTTAATACGAGATCCTCTCACATCGGTTCCAGTCGGAACCTTGTTGAGGTAATCACTGCAAAGTTGTGCACATGATTCCTCCGGCTCCTTAACTAATGGACTCCTGTTTATCGGCATCCCAATTAGCATCACCACGTCTTCGAGCGTAATGGTACATTCTCCACACGGCATGTGAAATGTATGAGTCTCTGATCTCCAACGCTCAATTAGCGCGGTAATTAAGCTGGGAATCAGCTTGTAGCCACGAATAAATGTGGCATGATAGAATCCTGCCTCTTGCAACCATTCAATTATATTCGGGTGTGGGTGATTACTCCCCATGCTTAGGTGATGTTTAAAAGTTTTTTCGGTTGCCTGCATTAAATTAAAAAAATTATTAATAATAACATATAAGAAAAAAAATAAAATATTACTAATCTCAAATTAACTTCTTTAAAAATAATTTACCATATCATCAACCACAACACTAGAGACGTGTTGATTTTGTAATCTCAACATATAATTTGAATCAGCCATCCTTTTAAGAAAACTACATAGAAGACAAGTAAGAAAATATTAGTAAGAAAACAATCACCACTGAATATTCGAACTAAATTTGAAACTTACTAGTTTAAAAATTGGCACAAAATTATTCAAACTAAATTTTTTCAAATCTTCTTTTATTTTCTTCTTAAAATTTCTTTAAAATAACCACAAAGGTTCGTATTAAATTTAAAAACAAAATCTATAAACTTAAAAACTTACAATATTTTCCTCAAATCTTCTTCTTTCTTCTACTTTCTCACCAGTTTCTTCACAAACTTCATTTGGAAAATTTCTTACATTCAACCCCTATTTAACAACTACAGATTCATACCTCAATCATTTAACTCATCATTCAATAGAATATATTATTTTTTTCCTCAATCCCGTGATTGCCCCAATTATTGATGTCCCATTATATTTTTTTCAGCTTTTTTTTTTCAGACTTTGTCACATGCATGCATAATTTTCAGACCTTGTTTTATGCATGCATTTTTTTCAGTCTTTTCTCATGCATGCAACTTTTTCAGCGTGCAGCTTTAATGAAATAGGGTGCATCCTTTTCCCATGCATGCAACTTTTTCAGCGTGTGCAGCCTTTTCCATTGCTTCCGTGAATGACTGGAAATTAATTTATTTTGTTGAGGTCGGAGTGTAAGCAACCCGACCTCAAATTTTTTTATTTTTTTAATCACCATGAGGTCGGATTGCTTTCTAGAGGCCCTCAAATTTTTTTTACATACCATGATGTCGGATTGCAATCCATTGGACCTCAAAAAATTTAAATTTTTTATTTCTCCATGAAGTCGGAGTGTAAGCAATCAGCCTTCAAAAGTTACACTGTAGAAATCACCATAGATTCGAAAATAAATTGAAAACAACAATAGATTTTGAAATATTGTTTCCCACCACAATATTTCCCCAATTTAGCCCATTTTTTTGTTTTCACTATTTAAAGTTTTTTTTTTAAAAAATAAATGTCCCAGGTGTCATTTCATTTTAGGATTGATTTGTCAAAATTAGAATTATGGATGGTAAGGCAAAGTTGGCTGAAGAATTGTGATCTTGGATGCTGAATGATTGTCAATTTGTGTCAATCAAATGATGAATGTGAATTGGGTAACAAGCGTCGTAAACTGTCAAATAAAATTTTTTAGATTCAATTAAAAAAATATTTTAAGTAGAATAGTGAGAGTAAGGGTCGATCCGCAAGGATTAAGGAGTTCTTAATATCTATTTAATTTTGATGATTATCAAGCAATCTACAAGTAACAAAAGGGGGGTTAAGCGAAATAATTCGAGAAGATTAAAATAAATAAAGCGAAAGAAATAATTGAAATAGATTATGATAAGAGTTAGCCTCCAGCTTTGTTTCGCCTCGACTTGTCTCAATCACTAAAAGGGATATTGCGTCGAGTTCTTGCCGGTTACAGTCTACAAGGCCCAATCGTTGTAACTTGCTTCTCTATGGTAAACTAAATCCCAAGGCCAATTCTTGAAATCTAATTTTTGTTTGATTAGCTTCGTCAATCGATGCTAATGCAAATTCTCCGTTTAGTGCCGGAAAAACCCGTGCTCGGATGGATTATTTCTACGAGAATTGCATCCGATCATTATTTCTCTTAGTGGACTGCCACTAAGTTTGTTCTTAGGGAGTTGAATTTGCTACAAGCTTAATCTTATCCCCAACAGTTTATCAATACCACGTCAACCCGACGCGCGCTTTCGGAATGAAGTAATTGCGATGCCTAAAGGAAAGGCTGATTGTCAATCTATTTTTACTAAAAGTCAAGAAAGAGATTGAAGGTTTTGAAGAACTTTGTCTATTCTCACGAGGTAAATCGAGTTTAGCTTAGCTTTTGGCTAAAGGGGATTTAGCTAAGCATAGCTTGCGAAGAAGCCATACTTAGCTTTTTTTTAACAAGGGGAAAGTAAAGAAAATTTAAAATGGAGAGATTTTTTTTATAAAACTTCAAAGTGAAAATGAGAACAAGAGCAAGTGATGATTTGAGTCTAATATCCCAAAGGAGGTATTTATAGCACCCTAAAACCCTAAAATAACTCTAAAATGATAAAAGATAATCCTTAAAACATTTAAAATACAAGAGATAATTACTAAGTGATAATAAATAAATCATAAAATGTTTAATTTTTTTTTTTATAAAAAAGATAATTCCCAAGCTTTGATCCAAATCTCGGCTGATAAGTGATCCAGAACGCGGCTGATAAGGTATCATGCGCTGCTAACGTTATCTTCTAGAAGCCCACTGACATGTCGTCGAGTCATCGCATTCATGCCCCAATTCATGTCCACTAATCCATCCATGAATCTAGAAAACTTGCAGAATCTAGCATTTTCTAATCTGTTTTCCAGTCATGAAGTCCTGCACAGAAAAACACACAATAGACCACAATTCAGCACCACAAATCAACCATTTAAGCGTAATTAGCACTAAAATATTGACCAAACTAGCTACTCATCGAATTCCCCTCACGTATCTGATATCTATCCTCAAGTATCTCAAAAATTTAAACAAATTTAAACTCAAGCTCTCATCCCTTATTTCACGAAGCCCATAATGTGCAATATTATGAAGTATCTACACATGGAAAAAAAGAGAACAAATAGGCAAGTGGCAAGATTATAAAAACATTAGCAACAATATAAACATTCCATCAACAAGATTACTTAAGCCAATCTAAGCAAAGCATATCATAGACTTGTAATGAAACCTAATCTCCACTATTAACATGATGCAAAATTTTTTTTTGCTAGAACCAGTTTTTGGGCACTTTTAGCTAAACATGCTTCTTGCTAGAGCCAGTGATAGGCACACCTAGATGCTTTTTTTCGGCTAGAGCCAGTAATGGGCACCTCTAACTTATTTTTTTTTCCGGCTATTGCCAATAGTAGGCACCTCTTACTTTTCATGCACATAACCTCGACAAGTATTTCAACAAAAGTTCAAGAATGCTAAAACTAGTTTGTCAAACTCAAGGAACAAAAGTGAAGGAATGTCATAAAAAAATATAATAATCAAGCCACGGTCTAAAATGTAACCTAAAATTTCTAACAAGTGAGATACAAAATTCATATGGCAACAAAGGGACAAGGCAAAATAGAGGACGAAAACAATCAAACCAATTGAGTAAAGTCAAGAGAACAATTAATCGGACAAGCCAAAATAAGAATTTGACATGGATCTCCACCCCCTCACTTTAAGCATGATGTCTCATTATGCAAATAAAAAAGAAAGAGAGGGAAGAAGAAAATTTCCTGAACTAGTTACGACCACGACCGCGCCCACGCCCCCGACGAGACGTGCCCGACCGAAGATAAGAGAGGATCTCATCAATGTTTGATTCAATGGAATTGAGCCTCTCATTTATGTCACGTTGTTGGTTGTCATCTTGTTGTTTGAATTGGTTAACTTTGGGCTTTACTAACGTGCGCCTATGGGGGAAAGAGTTATGCTAACGTGTGCACTTGGTTCCTTTTTGCTCATCTATGCGTGATGCTCTCCTTCGGGATATTTATTCGAAAGAGAAAATTAAAATAACATAGACAAAAGCTATAAATTAAATAAAATATAAATTAAATTAAATAAACAATGGGTTACCTCCCATTAAGCATTTTATTTAACGTCGTTAGCTCGATGACCTAGTTCAGACTACAGGTACTGAGAGAGATGCTCCTTCCATTCATGCGCTTTGTCCAACTAAGAATTTCCCTATGAGAAATTTTACGATCATGGAGTTCTTTCATTTTTCTGACAAAATATCTTCTTTACTCTTTAATTTATCCAGCGGTAATTTTAACTCCAAATTTTGTGCCTGCAAAATGGAAGGTAATATTTTAGATTTCGAGGAAATTAATTTTAAATCAGAAATTAATAATGAATCAAAAAAATAGAATTTTTTTTCTCAAACTCTTTAATTTCCTCGTCGGCGTTCTCCAAATTCCTACATAAATCATCAATAAAATTAGATTCCATAAAATCATTGATAGCAGGATCAATAACATTAACAAAATTTAAACTTGCGACATTATCAGGATGTCGCATGGCCTTGTATACATCAAATTTCACGACTTCCCCATCAAATTCCATTGTGAGGATTCCGCTTCTCACATTGATTTTCGTATGTGCTGTACTAAGGAAATGGCGCCCAAGAAGAATTTCAAAAGCAATACTTGTTCGGTCATTTTCCATATCAATGACATAAAAATCTACCAGAAATATTAGTTCATTTACCTTTACTAGAACATTCTCCAAGAGTCCTTCGAGATAAATTACTGAGCAGTTTGCTAATTGTATTGTAACTCGTATATCCTTCAATGGCTCATTAGAGATTAGATTATAAACAGATAACGACATAACGTTAATAGATGCATCCATGTCACACATTGCACGCTTAATTCCATACTTACTGATTTGACAAGGAATGGTGAACATACCTTGGTCCTTTAATTTTGGTTGAAGTTTTCGTATGAGTACAGCTGAAATGTGCTCTCCCAAATTAACTTTCTCATTCCTGGTGAGCTTTCTTTTTGTTGTGCAAAGTTCTTTAACGAATCGAGCATACATCAGAACCTTTAGGATTACTTCAAGGAGTAGTATATTGATCTCTACTTTCCGGAATACATCTCAGATTTCTTTCTCCTCAGCTTGTTTGTTGCACTTCACCAACCTCGAAGGAAAGGGAGGTAGAGTAGCGTAGGGAGATGGCGCAAGAGGAGTTTGTGAATAAACTTTCTTCTTCTTCTAGGTTTTTGCGTCAACAACCCCTTTTCCCTTTCTAGGATTCTGATTCATCTTTCTTCTAGGGTTCTGCGTCAACATCTTTAGGGATTGGCGGCGTGACAACAATGTCACTTCGAAGGGTGATTGCGCTAACATTTTCTCGTGGGTTTGCCTCGGTTTGCGATGACAGCTTCCCTCTGGATTCTAAACGACTCACCGCTAATGTTAGTTGGCTCATCTGTTTGTCAATTGCTTCAAAGTGTGCTTCGGTCTTTAGTTGAAACAAGAGATTGAACAATTTCAGCTAGTTTGTCAATCTTATTTTCAAGGGAAACGATACTTACCTCGTGAACCCGTCGAGAAGGTTCACTTGTCAAGTGAAACCGTTGTGAGTTTGCTGCCATAGTTGATATTAGGTTCTCACTGCGACATGAGTCATGTTAACAAGTGCTCCTCCACTTGTTGCGTCAATTACCTTCATATCCTTTGGCGTTAGTCCTTCGTAAATATACTGGATAAGTATTTGCTTAGTTAAACCGTCTTGAGGACAGTTGGCGCACAACTTTTTGAAACGCTCCTAGTATTCATATAAGGATTCGGTATCCTTCTGTCGGATACTCAAAATGCTCCGCCTTAGCTCGCTCGCCTTAGTCGCTAGAAAGAACCTATCAAGAAATAGGCGAGCCATGTCAGTCCAAGTTGTAACCGAATTAGAAGGAAGATCAAATAGCCAATCTTTGGCAATATCAGCTAGAGAAAAAAAAGGGAAGACACGAAGTTTTATTTGATCTTCAGAAACTCCCCGCGGTTTTGTACTAAGGCAAACAATATGGAACTCTTTTAGGTGCTTGTGAGGGTTTTCAGTGGGCAAGCCGTGAAAAGTAGGTAAAAGATGTATTAAAGCCGTTTTTAGCGCGAATGATGTTTTTCCATTCGGAAACGTTATGCACATTGGTTGTTGATCATCTGGTGTCCTAGTCAGTTTTTGGATAGTTTGGTCGTTATATCCCATCGGAACTTGTTCTTCGTTGGTGTACTCGAAATGTGAATATGCTTCAGATGCTGATTCTAGATCACGTTCTAGACGTTGTTGTCGTTCTCTTTGTTTCTTTTCCCGAAGTGTCTGAGCGTGTAGTCTTTGGGCGTATGCTTCAATCTCTGAGATATAGTCTTTATGTTCTAGATTCTTTCTGGTCATAAATCAAATCAAAACAAATATTAGTAACTTTGTCGAAGTCCCCGACATCGGCGCCAATTTGACAAGCGTCGTGAACTGTAAAATAAAATTCTTTAAACTCAATTAAAGAAATAATTTAAGTAAAATAGTGAGAGTGAGGGTCGATCCGCAAGGACTAAGGAGTTCTTAATATCTATTTGATTTTGATGATTATCAAGCAATCTAAAAGTAACAAAAATGTGGGTTTAAGCGAAATAATTTGAGAAGATTAAAATAAATAAAGCGAAAGAAATAATTGAAATAGATTATGATAAGAGTTAGCCTCCAGCTTTGCTTCGCCTCGACTTGTCTCGATCACTGAAAGGGATATTGCTTTGAGTTCTTGCCAGTTACAGTCTACAAGGTCCAACCCTTGTAACTTTGCTTATCTATGGACTATGGTAAACTAAATCCCAAGGCCAATCCTTGGGATCCAGTTTTTGTTTGATTAGCTTCATCAATCGATGCTAATGCAAATTCTTCGTTTGGTGCTGGAAAAGTCCGTGTTCAGATGGATTATCTCGACGAGAATTGTATCTGATCTTGATTCCCCTTAGTGGACCGCCACTAAGTTTGTTCTTAGGGAGTTGAATCTGCTACAAGCCTAATCTCGTCCCTAACGGTTGATCAAAACCACGTCAACTCGACGCGCGCTTTCGGAATGAAGTAATCGTGATGCCTAAAGGAAATGTCAATTGCCAATCCAATTTTACTGAAAATCAAGAAAGAAATCAATGTTTTTGAAGAACTTTGTCTATTCTCATAAGGTAAATTGGGTTTAGCTTAGCTTTTGGCTAAAGGGAGATTTAGCTAAGCATAGCTTGTGAAGAAACCATACTTAGCTTTTTTAACAAAGAGAAAGTAAAGAAAATTAAAAATGGAGAGAAAGAAAATTTATAAAACTCCAAAGTAAAAATGAGAACAAGATCAAGTGATGATTTGAGTCTCACCCTAAAGGAGTATTTATAGCATTCTAAAACCCTAAAATGATAAGAGATGATCTTAAAATATTTAAAATACAAGATATAATTCCTAAGTGATAATAAATAAATCCTAAAATGTTTAAATTTAAAATAAAAGATAAACCTCAAGCTTTGATCCAAATCTCGGCTGATAAGTGATCCGGAACGCGGTTGATAAGCTATCGCTGCTGACGTCATCTTATATAAGCCTGATAACGTGTCGTCAAGTCAGCGCATTCATGCCCCAATTCGTACCCACTAATCCAGCCATGAATCCAGAAAACTTGCAGAATCCAATATTTTCTAATCTGTTTTCCAGCCATGAGTTCCCGCACAGAAAAACACACAATAAACAACAATTCAACACCACAAATTAACTATTTAAACGTAATTAACACTAAAATATTGTCCAAACTAACTACTCATAAAAAATGGGTGTCACAAACACAAAAGAGAAAAATGTGAAACACTGCCACAAACACAAAAGATGGACAAGCAATGAATTGAATCTTGTGACTCTTGCAATGAGAGGAGCCTTCATTGTTGTAGCTAAACTACAATCTAATGATACATAAGATATCTATTTTAACCAAAAAAAAAACTTTAATCTTAAAAATAAAAATACATGATTAAATTTTAAGATATTAAATCCAAAACCTTTGATGGATTCGTTGTCATTACTTTCACTAGTAACATTAAGCAATTCCTCCCATTTTTCTCTTCAATGTTATTCAAGTCTCCCGGAGTAGCAGTGCAGCATAATGCTATGATCATGATTTTAGTAGGGGTAAACAAAACTCGACTTAAAAAAATTAAAATTTTCGACTTAATTCGAGGCAAAAAAACTAGATTCGTCTTGACTCGAAAAACTTTCAAATAAAGTTTGAATTGTAAATGACTCAGCTATCTTTGTCGCCCAGCACTTGCTATAAGGTCGACAATTACAATAAAAAATGGGGAAATCATAATGAGCAATATAACACAACGGTCCTGCCAAATTCAACAATATCTACAACAAATTGGGGGACAGTCCCTACTTCTCAACCAAATGGAGTTCACCTCAAATTTATTTACCTGCAAAAAACAGGCTTAAATTTCACCTCCTCGAACACAAACATAAAACTCGAGAAAAGATTGCACTCCTATGTAGGACCAACACCTTCAACCTGCTGCTTAGCCAAGTATCTTTCTCTACGTTCTTTCTACAAACCAAAACCGTATTAGGATTGAATGTTTGAAAAAGAAAATACAGCATTAACTTCCGGCTTGACTACATCAAGTTCTGTGCCTCACCCATTCATCTATAACCAGTCCTTCCCCAACTATTCGCGGTCCGGTGTCTTCTTGAGGCTTTTTGCGTGATTCAAGTGCGGCCTCGCCCTCGGCCAGTTGACGTCTAAGTTTTTCCAGAGCCTTGGAAAAGGAGGGGGGACACAATGGTTTTTTGAAACATGGAATAAGCAAGACT
Organism: Hibiscus tridactylites; assembly: GCA_958450335.1. Classification (NCBI taxonomy): domain Eukaryota; kingdom Viridiplantae; phylum Streptophyta; class Magnoliopsida; order Malvales; family Malvaceae; genus Hibiscus; species Hibiscus tridactylites. Next base: position 62,269,773 of record OY288275.1, read on the forward strand.
ACAAACAAACAAGTAAGCCTAGATTATGTTCTGATTACTTACAGGGCAAGCGCGTTCCGGATCAAGAAAAACTACAAGTAGAATCTGCTCAACTGAAACCTGATCCTTTTGCTCATCAAACTGTGCAAATTGTTATACGAAACATTTTCAATATGTGTGTAACATGGCAGTACTATTTGACATGAAAGTTTATATTGTAAATGTACAATGTACACAATCAAGCTCTTCGTGATTAATCATTTATTCCTCGAACTACATACCAAACATCAATGCAGATGAAGTATATATGAGACAACTTGCTTCATACTTTCTGATGCTTTTGTTTCATCATACGTTTTGGTAAATGAACATTCCATTAGTATTTAGCTTTCTTCAAGAATAAAATTAAGCCCGAATTACATGCATTTATTTGTTCAATCTTGCACATGTCTACTGTTCTTTTCCTATTGAAATGCAAATGGCATAATTTCATAAAGCTAGGTCGCCGAATCATGCTATTGCTAACATCTATGTGCTAAAATCGAGAGTCGATGTCAAATAGCAAAGCCTGCAGAATATACCAGTTCCGGGACATAATCCATTTCTCCTTTCACTTTTAAGCTCATGATCTTGAACTTAACCCTGCTCTTTTTTTCCATTGGCTTCTCGTTATTCTCCGGAGGCTCCACAAACTTGAAAACTGCTTGTCAGGAAAAGAACTCATTAAAACCTCTATCATCAGTATCCTGCCAGTCTCGAAAGTGCAAGGAATTACCAAAACAAAGGAAAAAAGTGAAAAGAACAGAAAATAAGTAGTTAATTAAGTTGATCCATTACCGGTTGCGATAAGACTTTCACCGGGAGCAAGTATACCTTCCGGAGGTCGCATGTAACAACTCTTAGGTGCAGTTGTTTGGAACTGTAGGATCCACAAAGTCACTCATTAGATGTTCTTAAACGAACGTAGAACCACTACCAACATGTTTTTACCACACCTCAGACATCAACATCAAACATTGGATAACAAATAAATATTAGTAAGCACATCTTCCACACCTTGAAAGCTACATAGGACTTGCTAGTGTTTTTAATGTCAATGGCACTCCTGACCTGTTTACCTGGTTCATCTACAAAAAAGCACAGGTTCAACGTCAAGCACAGACACGAAAGATAAATCGTCGAAAAGTGAAAGCTTCCGATGAAGAACACAAATTATATAATCAAAGTCATTTAACAAGCAAGTCTCGAGAACACGGGCACAGCAACATGATAAATAATGAGACAGCTGAAGCCTCAATTGCAGCAATGTAAGAGGCAACAATAGTATTATTACCGTCAAGTTTTGACCATTTCTACAAACTCAGGAAATAACTTACTAGCAATGAGCAAATCGCAGATTTACTCAAAATGCAATTCAAGGTAAGAAAGAATCTTAATTTTAGCAATCGTGTACAAACCTTACACGATTAGAAGTTATTCTCAAGTAGATATATCAGACAAAGTAAAGTAAAGCAATGTGGAAAAATATCATCAATTCCGACAAGCTCAAGATCAAGCAATCCGCACCAAATGAACCAGTATAGAACAATCTATAGTTCAAGATACTTAAGAAAAGAAGGAACTGATTTGCAATAAGTAAGAGGACTCCTTTCAATTCCAGAAACTGACAAAATCATGAAATGGAAAGTGGAAACCAAACCAAATCCTAAGAGCCAAAAAAAGTTCACTCCAAAACACTCCCATATGAAAAAGATCATGAAATAAACAAAACAGAAGCCATAAAACCCCACCCAAAAGAGGGGAAAAGAAGAAGAAGAAAAATCCCAGTTAAAGATAAGGCAATAACAGCAGATTCTTACAAGGAAAATATAACTTGTTGGGAGGATCAAGCCTGAGTCTTCTTGGAGTAGGAATCAAAGATTTGGCCATAGAAAAAAGTGCATTTGTAGAAGCCACTGTTGATCTTTCACCGAGCTGACTACTTTGGGTCTGCTGCTGGTAGACAGTGTTGTTGCCCATTGACGAAGAAGATGAAGAAGAGCCATTGCTACTACTCGTCTGCCAAAATGGCATCCTGCAAAAATTCCAAACTTTCTCTTCACTTTCAGATTTCTCCTCAGCAATGCCAACATCCATCCTTCTTTTCTTCTTCCCACTTTTATTGGCTTTTAAAAAAGAAGCCTCGGATCTCTCTCTGTTTGTCGAGTTCAATACATGGAAAGCAACCGAGGGCGTTTGTTTACGGGGTAAACAGTTCGAAATTTTGTATAGGCAGAAAATTTTTAAATTTTCTGTTAAAAAAAATCTCAATCTGAATTAATTATACCGAGACAAGGGTGGGGTTTTGTTCGTAAATGGAAAATATTTGGATACGAAATAATATTAAACTGTGTTTGTATATGAGTTATGGGGGTGTGCTTTGAGTTTGAGTTGTCAGTGTCACTGTCACTGTTGTTGAAAGCTCCTTGACGTGTAATAACATATGCTTACAAAACATACTTTTTTTTGTTTTGTTTCCCCATTGATCTTTGTTTTATTATTTTTAGAGTTAATTGTATGTTAGGTCTCCAAACTATAATCTTTATTTTAAACTGACTCTTAAATTTAAAAATATTTTATGTATGACCCTGAATTATGAATCATTCTAAATTAATTTTTAAATTTTAAAACATTTTGCATCAGTCAATTTTCATCTTTTCGTTAATGCATGGTTAACTCTACTGATTGAAAAACATTTAATATGTTTTCCAAGGTCTTGGGAAATGAACCTGCGGCCTTCAAAAAAAATTATTTTGTTTTGAAAGCCTTTGGGAATATTTTAGGTCACTGGTTTAATAACTAGGAGTCTAGGACATTCTAAAATAGATTAATTTATTAACAAGTTAACAGAACGTTAACGGAATGATCAAAATGGACTATACTTATATAGAATGTTTTCAAGTTTAAAAATTAATTTAGAAGGGTCATAATTTAGGGACTGATCTAGATGTTTTAAAGTTTAAGGATTAATTTATAACGAAATTTATAGCTTAGGGACCACATGTATAATTATCTTTTACATTAATGTCTATTCGTTCGAAAAATTATATTATAAACCAGTCTCAGCACGTCATCTGTGGCCTCAACCAATAAAAATCATTCATTTCATTAATTTTCTTCCATGTCATATTTTTATAAAAAGAATATTCACTGTAAATTAAATTTAAAAAATAATTTTTACCGTGTGAAGATTTACTTAATAAAATATGACATGAAAAAAATTAATGAAATAGATAATTTTTATTGATTGTGACTATGAATAACGTTGCGAGATGTGCCTCATATTCGTTCATATTTTATAATGGCTTTGGATATGTCACTCCGTCCTATCCATGTAAATAGTACTGATATTTATCAACGGGGTAAGCAACATCGGTGGTCCTCTTATTTTCAGGCCGTTTGTTTTTTGTAATCAATTTTGAAAAAATAATATTTTGGTCATTTGTGTCGTTGATTTATAATATTTTAATCAATAAATTATTATTATTATTTATTAATTTAATGACATAAAACATTAATTAAATGAGTTAATTTTTACTTTGATCCATAAACTTTAAATAAAATATAAACTTAATATATATATATATATTATTTTGACCCTTGAGATTAATGAAATAAAAAATAATTAAAAAAAAAAAGAAACAACAACACTTCTTCTCCACCGCCTCCTCCATTGTTCGGAGAATCTACAATCCTCTTCACCTGAAAGTTTGAAACTTGCTCACTCATCGACCCACCCAAACAATGCAACAACAAAATTCACCTTTCCATCTTTGCAAAATCTATATATGGAAACCTACCATTGATAACAAGTCTCCCTTTATTCATGTTTCTAAAAAAATTAACATTCCTTTGTGGGATGAATAAGCAGGCAGTATCTATTAATATAAACAAATACAGTTATGATTTTTATATAGTATGGTCAGAGTGGAATATGAGGTGTGAAGATTTCTCATATCACTACAATAAATATTGTTGTCCTCATATTCTAACAAATTAAGTAAGACTAAATCTAATATTTCTTATACAATATATACATCTTACAGATAAAACTATTAAACTCAAGTCTCTTATAATAAATACCATCCGTTTCTTCAATAAAATCACTCGTCGAATTCAATGCTAGATTTTAATGGAAATGTTATGATTTAAATCGCACACATTCCATAACATTTAAATCGCACACATTCCAGTGGGGCCTCTTGCAAAAGTAATTCAATCAAATAATATATAAATAAAAAAGCAAAGCATCTTTCTGGTGTGACAGGCTAATATTATAGTAATTATACCTAAATATTTAGAATAAAATTAAATTATTATTTCGAGTCGAGTCAGTTACCCTAAAACTGACCTGGCCCAATCCCAACATATTTTAAAAACCCCAACCCTAAAGAGTCAGGTCGAAATTCATCAAGTCTGGGTCAAATGACCATACTTAGTTATAAGGTAAGAGTTTTTTCTACCTTAGTTAACCAGTGGTTGAGGGTTTAATTCTCACCCTTAACACAAAACAACTTAAAAACTTATGACTATAGACCAACAATACGCAAACAATTAGTCATTGAACTCGTTCTAGTGAAAGCATTAAAAAATTAAATAATTTTATGTCCAATATTTTCTAAATATTTTTATTAAAAACTCAAATTTATAAAAATTATATTTAATATACATAATTTTTTTTAAAAAAATAGACTACATACTTTTATCTATTTCAATCTTAAACCCTAAATTTTTTTAAACCCAAAATCTAGTATTTAAATTTGAAACGCTACACTTTAAGAGCCTAAAACCTAAATAAAACAAAGAATATAATAATAATAATAATAATAATAATATTTTTATATTATTATAAAAAATGTTATAGTCCTGAGTGACAATGGGTTTGTTTTTTAAGGTGTTGATAACTAGGGTGGAATTTAACGTTATTAATCGGCGCTATTTAAAATGTTTAAATTTAGGGGTTAATAATAAAAAATTATATATTTTTAATAGAGTAAAATATAATTTTACTATTATTTCATTTTAATATTTTTTAATTTTTAATTTTTTTAGGTGCCCTACCGGTTTTTATTGAGTGCAACCGATGCTTTCTGTTTAGGTTGGTAATGGAACTTTTTTATTGTTTATATGTAGGGGAGTGGAATTTGATTAAAAAAAACATTTGGTTTTAGTTTGTTAATGTGTTTGATTTATTAGATTAATTTAATTAGGATTAAAATATAAAAAAATATATGATCTTTGGTCAAATATGCAATATTTTATATGAATGAGTTGCCCTAGACATTTTTAAATTATGATCACTATTTTGAACTTAATGAGTTGTCTCAGTAGAAAAAGTGATAATATTTAAATCATTTTGTTTATAAAATGTGTGTGTATATAGTCAAAGGGTTAAGAATATGTATGTACATATACTACCTTGTAAATCATCTTAAGACTATTAAAAAAATTATGACCCCTATTTTAAATTGGTCCTTAAAGTTTTGAATGTTCTAATTTCACCCCAAAATATGATTTTATTCTAAATTAGTCCCTAAACTTTTCAAATGTTCCAATTTCATCCCTAAGTAATCATTTATGCCACAGAACATATACTACCTTGTCACCTTAAGACTATGAATAAAAAACTATGACCCATAATTTAAATTGATCCTTAAGTTTTGAATGTTCTAATTCCATTCTTAAACTATGTCTTTCATTCTAAATCGGTCCCCAAATTTTTGAAACGTTTTAATTTCATCCTCAAATAATCGTTTATGCCACACCTTATTTGGTTCCAATTTAATAGTTTATGAGACGAAGAAGCTTTTGAAACATTTCAATTCTATCCTCAAACTATGAACCCTATTTTAAATTGGCTAAAACGAATTATTAAATGTTATTTTAAATAGGGTGTAAGTGGATTCGTTCCATATTTATAAGGGCACAAACTCATTGAGTATGTGTTTATTTATTTTTATTTAAACAGAAGCTAATACATTCACTTAAATGTGAATTAAATATTATAAAAATTCATGTTGAGATGAATTTTGTAATTTAATTTACTCCATTAATATTGATTTGAATACCGTTACTATTTTCTTTAAAATTATAAACGTTACTTACAACTCTCATATTTCGGGTAATAATTTTTTTACTCATATAATTCACGTGTATCCTCAACAAGAATTCTGTTCTATTTTTTTACCACTAATAATTTATTAAATATTTTAGAAAATAATCTTCTTACATAATTATTTTTTTGTTACTCCTCTCATGTTGTGAATTATGATAACATTTAACATAACAAAGTTTCTTCGGTATAATAATAATAATAATAATAATAATAATAATAATAATAATAATAAGGTAGAAATATTTACAGATTTATATAAATCTTGGAACATTTTGGTTAAAGCATGTGGTTGTTGAATTTTATTTTGAAGTCCGAATAGGTTGTATTAGAAAATGGTGGATTTTACTTTTTTTTCACACACTTTGAGTGGTTTAGGCCTTTAGGGTGTATTATGTTTGTAATCTTTTTCATTTTTAATAATTTTTTTTGTTCGAGTTAAAGTATTTACTACCATAACAGTGACTAATCTTTTCAACACGAATGCTCTAACTAAAAAGTTAATAATTAGTCGTGTAATATACTCCATTCACACTAACGTTATGGTAAAAAGAAAGAAATGAGCCACCCATTACACCATATCTCATGATTAATAAAATCCAATTTTTGTTATTGTTAAAAAAGCTTTAAATAATTATAGTAGATAAAAATATAATAATTAAACTTGGTGATACATTTGTTTGCATTTGATTTGAAGAAAACATAAAGATATATATATGCCCATAACTTACATGTAGAGATGATATATCTCTATAACTGTATTTGTGATTGTTAGTTGGGTCCCCAGCAACTTAAGTACATAACAGTTCTAAGTGATTCTTCTTCTTCCCTCTTCACTCTCGTCTTCGAACAAGTGGACGACGACGACGACGAGAGCGTATCATTAATGGCAACTTGGTGGTGGTGGTGGTGCTTGGCGGAGTTCCAGATGCAAAGCTTCTTATCTTTGGAAACTTCAGCTGCTTTAAGAGTGGTGGCGGCAACAGCCCAGCTCTTCCAGCTGCTCATCCCTGTTTATTAATTATTACAACGTTCCCAGTCGCAGAGGTGAAAAACTTAGGGTTTGGAATTTGGATTGAGTTGAGGCTATATTTATGCAGGGATGTTGAGGAAAATCTGGAGAGAGACTGAGGCAGTTACTTTTTTAGCTTCTGGTTTTGGCCAATACCGATGGCTCTCCCACCACCACCACCGCCACCTTCTTCTTCTAACCAGCGGCCATCCCCAGATTATATGCCATATCTTACTACTGGCTTTTACTCTTTCTTTCTTCATCACAAACTACTACATTGTGTTAATGATATCCTTTCATTAATTATATTTTTTTTAAAGAAAATGATATCATGGACTAATAATATTATAAATATAATAAAAAAAATTAATATACATCATTTTGAATTTGACATTTTTTTTTCTAATTTGATGCATGATACTACACTTTTTTTCCCTAATATGGTAAATATATTTTTAGGTCTAAAGGTTTTTAAATTTGACACGTACGTTAGAATTATACATTCAATTAATGACGTGATATTTTCAACAACCAATAAAATTAACATGTAATAAAAATATTATGTCATCAATTGAATGTATAATATCACACGTTATATTCAAGCAACAAAAAAATAACATTTATCATTAAGTAGGGGTGGATGCATCCAACCCTGGTGGGATGCATTCACATGATCGCATCCAGATTTTTTTTATTTTTTTAAAGAATAGGTTTAATTTAGTATTATTTGTTTTGAAAATATTAATTTTATTTAATGTATGATACGAGGATAAGAGAGGTAAAATTAATCATCTTGAATAAGAGATTGAAACTATTTTTTAAATCTGAACAATCGATTTGCAACAATTTATTGAATGAGATCCGAACATTTCTGGGTCACCATGCCTTCTCACAATCACACATTACTCTCAATTGTTGAGTTGAATGGGTCTAACGTCTAACACATGAAGAAACCCCATGTTGTTGTTCCAAATAGATTCACATGCCTAAGAGGCCCATGAAACCTTTTAATAAATTAATTCAAAACTATATTATTAAGTTTTGACCAGAATTATTAATGTTTTAGGTCATTTCATGAGAATTCTTTTAATTAGCTCTTTATATGCTGATTATAGGAGATTTCTTTTAGCTTTTTATATGTTTAATGTAGAGTTTTCTTTTAATTTAGTTATTTATGTGCTGGTTTTAGAAATCTCTTTTAATTAACGATCCAAGTGCTGATTTTTAGGGATTAATTAACTATTTAAGTAATGTTGGCGTCTCCTTAAATTATAAAGGGTAGTTTTTTTTCCGGCAAATAAAATTTTATTTATAATAAAATAAAGCCAAAATCTACATTGTTGCCTCATTAATAAAATCCCTAAATTTAAATAGAGAAAAAAAGTACACACAATGAGGTATTATACAAACCTCAAACTTCTCCGCAGAAATAATGAATAACTTTACCTAAACCAATCTTCAAAAATAAAAATACACCCGAAACACACATACTATTGGTGCTTATATTACACTCAACCGAACCAAATCACACCTAAACACATACTAAAGTTCCTTTAAAACTAAACCCCAAAAACAACAACAAATCACAGCAAATACCCAACAACTAAAACCAACACACCGAACCATATTTAAGTCAAATCTAAAAAATCACAAAACCACACCTTGCAAAACAATCCATAATGCCACACGGATATATCATGCCGAATGAAGAAGCTCCTAACCACTGACCCTATGAGCCACCATCATTCTAAGGTAACTTCAAGAACGTCCATATCACCACATTATAAACAAGTACTTAAGAATCAAAACAAGAATTACCTCCAATTTTACAGCCTATTCTCTTGTAAACACAACTTGAATTATTTTCTCCTTGAATACGTATGCTTTTTAGAGAATATTTTTGGAAGTGTTGATATTTGTGCACTCAAAGTTGTTCTTCGACATGTTTTTTTTTTTAGTTTTCATGATAAATTCCATCTTCATTAGGTTGCATAGACAATCACGTTTTAAAAGATCAGCTAGAGCCTATAATAAAAATTACTTGATTAATCGTGATTAAGATTGTTACTAAGACACAGCACCAAATTTACGCCATTTACATCATCCAAACAACAGGATACATTTACACCATCTTCAAGCATTCAACTTTGCTGCCATTATCTGAATTTACATTCACCCTTACTTCAAGTAAGGGTAATTTATTAATTTACTTAAATATTTCGGCTGCATCGTTTCGTTTTGTATCAATGTGTAAAGGGATTTTTTTATACGTATTTGTGAAAAAAAATATTTTAAATATTTATTTTTAAATTTCTAGATCATATAAAGTTTGATGTTTGACTAGCCCGGCCTCCATGTATGGCCAAAAGCAACAACCATGGTTTACGGTATCTTTTGCATGTGCGGCTACCTGTATGCATTATTTTATTTCAATAAAATTTCTTCTCATGAACTCATGTTTTAACTTCTTTCTTCTTCGTTTGTTAATTCGGCAACCACATTTCAGATCAACAAACTGCTTCATTATTTGTACAAGAGAGGCAGAAACCTAACGATACAGCCAACTTTAATGTACAAATTAAAGACAAAAGGAAGGATACTATAATACCTATATACATAGCTGTAGCACAAGTGAAAGCAAAGGTTAAGGAGTGGGAATGTGTTGATGAGCTAGGACTAGGAGTTGGGACCCCAGCAGCTCAAGTACATGACAGTCCTGAGGGACTCCTCGGCCTGTTTAAGCTTCCTCTCACTACTACTTTTACCACATTTATCACCATTCATTGGATTCAAGGATCCTGAAATGCCTCCAACTTGCTTTGAACAAGATTCCATACCCGACTCCGCCTTCGGAACTCGGTCTTTGCTGCTTGTGTTCCTCGAGCTCATCATGCCCAAACGCTTTCTTTACTTGTCTATTGTAATTTGTATGTGATCCAGAGAGAGAGAGAGAAGAAAGGTAGGGAATTCCAGAGAAAATTACAAGAGATTGGCCTGCTAGTGCTACAAGGGTAAAGCCTGGAAAATGTTGTAGTATATAATATAATATAATGACACCACCTAGGTACAAATTACCAGTTTTTTAAAAGGGAAAAAATTAAATATGTGCAGACTGTAGAGTTGAATTTCATAATCCTTTTCTACCAATAGATTTACTCAATTGGGTTTGTATTTTGCTGTAGTTTCTAGGGTTATTAATGGCCTCTAGGCTCTAACCTAACCTGTAGTTTTTACTTTGGCAATTTTGGGTGAAAAACCCTTTTTAAATTATTATTTTTAATAATGGCTCCCAAAAACATTTATTTGGCAAAATGACCCCCTTTCTTGCCAGGTCGGCAGACCTCGCGTTTTGTAGAACGCGAGGTACGATATCGCGTTGTACAGAACGCGATTTCTGTCGACGTGGCGTTGCAGTCCGTTTTAACGGTTTAACAGTACCTCGTGTTCTGCAGAACGCGAGGTCCCTGAGAAATTGAAAAGGCGGCTGGGAATATATCGGACGGACCTCGCGTTCTGTAGGACGCGAGGTCTGTGCAATTCCAGCCTAAACCACAAGCAAAAACATGCGTAAGTAGGCCTGTTTGAACCCAATTTCGAGCGTGTAAATGTTATATTTTTAGCGATCATCGAGTTTGGGGTTGTAGTACTGAAAATTGTCTATTGTATGATACCAACATCGTTAATTTCCGTCCATTCTACAATGGTTTAAAATGGCTTCGAAAACCCTATGCTAGCATACTTTTATTGATTGAAGTTGTATTTCAACTAATGTCGATTTTCTGTTTTTTAATCCTATTAAATTTAGTAAAAACAAAAATTAAATAAACATTATAAAGTTTAATTATAATATGCAAACAAAATTATAATTCATAAACAAAATTAGAATACGACATTATAAAATTTAAAAGTGTTTTACATAAATATTAAAAACATAAATAGAAAACAACAAAAAAAAAAAACTAAAAATGCCTATGTCCACCGGTTCCGCAGTCGGGTGGATGACGCTCACGATCCGGATACCTCCTTCGTCCATCGTGTGGTGGTCCATGGTCCCTATCATCCTGACCATCGTGCGCGATCTGCGGATCTGTGCTGGGCCTAGGCGGGGAGTAAAACAAACTATCTATCGGCGTATTCTTCACCATGTGAAACTCATACTGAGGTGGATAATCGATAAGTAGAAGGTCAGTCGTGGGCGTCTGGGGGCGATAGGCATCAGTGGAGCCGAACTGGGGTGGAGGCATCGTCTGCTGGAAAGTCGATGGACCGCTATGCAATGGTGGGGCAGAAGATGATGCCCCTGGAGTGTCATATCGTGGTCTCGGACCGCGCTGCGTCGACTGCCTCTGGGTCTGCCTCTGGGTCTGGGTCTGGCTCGCTCGCCCGCTCCCGCGTGGGCAGTTTTGGGGTCGCTGGGGAAGCCCTTCTTCGAGCTCGGCCGGAGTAAGGATATGTGGCATCCCATTGTTCCTATACCACTGGCCATAATTGAAAGTGACCGAAGGACCCCCTTCTATAATTGGTTGGAGAAACTGTGGGCGTCTGAGAAATCGTTGACCCCAAAGCGCTATCCAGACAGCGTGGTGCTCGGCCCAGTCAGTCTCCGTCTTCCCCTGACGCGTAAGATTGTGGAACTCGTCTATATTTTGCGGAGGGCGTGGAACATCTTGGACGTACCCGAACTGTTGGAGTACCCGATCCGCAGAATGCCACACGCAAATTTCGTAGTTCAGTAGCGGAACTACGGAAATCCAGAGGTCTCGCTCTTGCTGAATATCTGCGGGAGTAATGTCGTGAATCTGCTCTGAATCGTAGGGCGTCCACACGAACTAAAAAGAATGAAAAAAGTTAGTAAAATTTCTATATGAAATATTATTGGAAAAAATAGTATGGAAAAAATCAAAATAATTGTTGAATTACCTCGTCCTCCTTCAAGGCATCGAATCTATATCTGTATGCTTTCTGGGAGTTCGGTAGGCCGACGTGGGATAGGTTGGCGGTCCACCTTTAAATAATGAAAAAGATCGTTAAATAAAATAATTTAATAAAAAATATAGTAGATTATGTAGTACCTCCGTATAAGCGGAAATGACAGAGGACTGGGAATCCTAAGCTGTGGTGCCAAAGTAGGGATCCGAAGCCAAACCCAAGCCTGCAGGAATAAACAGCATCCTCCCATCGATGCTTTGGAGGCGTCAACGTTTCTGCAGAGGTCTCTGATAAGAAACGCCAAGACAGTTGACCCCAAGATTTTTGTCCAGACTCGGCTAAATTTGTGAGATGATGAAGCCACATAACGTGCACTTTGTTGCGAGTTTTGTCGGGCATTAATAATCCGCCAATAATGCGCAAGATGTGGGCTCGCGCATACCGCTGTGAAAATATAAATTAATAAAGGCATCCTAATTAAAAAAATTGTAAGGTCATCCTAAATAATAAAATTGTAAGTATCCTAAATATTTAATGTAGGCAACCTAAATATTTAATAAAGTATCCTAAATAATTACTGAATTCATCCTAAAAATTTATCCTACATATTTATAATTCATCCTAAATATTTATTAAAAAGATCCTAAATATTGTCCCTATTCATCATAAAAAATTCCCTAAACGCTAATGTGCAAATAAATAATTTTAATTTAATAATAAATGTAATAAAAGCATACTAAAATATAATAAAAAAAATACCTCAAGTGTAACATTATCCGCATCGGGGGGAGGGGTTCCAAAGTTGTCCTCCAAGTACGGTAGAGAAATTTTCCCTCCGTCCCACGCTCCATCAGGGGGCATTACGCCAATTTGTTCAGCAAATAGGAGTGGCCAATGTCCCATCGCTATACCAGTAATAACGCTGCCATTTATAGGCAACCCGAGAATGTAGGCAACATCCTGCAACGTAATTGTTGCCTCGCCAAATGGAAGATGGAATGTGTGCGTCTCGGGTCTCCACCGTTCTATCAGCGCGCTGATCAACGACGGTCTAACCTTCACCCCCCCTATATAGCGAGCTATGTGCCCAAAACCAGCCTGCTCAATCAATCGCCTAACAGCAGGAATGGGTGCGACGGTGATACGGTTAACGTAACATTGTAAGTTACGTTCGTATCCCTGAAAAAAATAAAATAAAATAGTTAGTAAAAATAAAAGAATAAAATTTAATTAAATAAATTTTTTTTTAGAAATTAATAGGTAAAAAAATAATACCTCTCGAGTGGTTCGCCAATATTCACTGCAGTGACTCGCTCGGTTGCGTAGCAAGGGCTCCATGTGATCAAACGATATATAAAAATTGCTGACAAATTTTTGTGAAACTTCTATAGAAATCGCGTTCTGTGGAGGTTTTTAGGAAAAAAACCTCCAATTTATAGAGGACCTCGCGGCGCTTGGGATGCGAGGTTAATGAACCTCGCGTTCTATAGAACGCGAGGTTCACTGAAAAGGCGCGTCAGTGATCAGACGCGTGAACTGAACGGTCAGAAAGGAACCTCGCGTTCTATATAACGCGAGGTTCTAAAGACATCGCTTTCTACAGAACGCGACGTCGTGAGGTTTTTTAAATTTGAGTTTTTAAAGCGGGAAACTCATTTAATATACAATAATAACAAATTTTATTTACAATAACAATAAAAATTAAAATTAAAATTAAAATAATAATAATATTAATAATAATAATAACAACAATAATATTAAGAACAATAATATTAGAGTTTTTAAAGCGGGAAACTCATTTAATAATATTTAATTTTACAATTTTGATTTATAATAATAACGGAATTTTTAGCTAAATATTGTAGAAGAATTTTTTTTCTCCAATATGTTGCACATTGGTTTTTATTTCCTAATATATTGCACTTTCTATAGTAAAAACAAAGAAGGACTCATCTGAGTCCGACTTTGAATAGTGATTTGCAATTTTCGAGTAAAAAATTAAAGACTCACCCAAGTGAGTCCGACTTTGAACAATAAAAAATTTAAAGACTCACCCAGGTGAGTCCGACTTTGAATAGTGAAAGACACAAACACGAGAATGCATCCATGGTACATGGAACACTATTCAAAGTCGGATACAAATGAGGCTGCCTTTAGGAAGATCACTGTTTGAAGTCGGATACACATGGGAGAGTCTTTAATTTTTTATTCGATTTAATAAAATCACTGTTTAAAGTCGGATTCAGCTGGGGTGGTCTTTAATTGTACTGTAGAATCTACAATATTTTGGGAAATAAAAATGAACATACAATATTTTGGGAAAAAAAATAATCTCACAACAATATTTATGTAAATTATCCAATAATAACAATAAAAATAAAAATACAAAAATATATAAAAATAATAATAATAGTGAATAGTATGGTTATCTCAAATTCTCGAACATGTTCTCTATTACACAAACAAACAAATAGTGAATAGTACGGTTATTATAATTTCTGACGGAATGTCTGAAACAAAGGGTTTAAAGTGACATCGCGTTCTATAGAACGCGATATCTTTAGAACATCGCGTTCTATAGAACGCGAGGTACGCATATCGCGTTATATAGAACGCGAGATACGAATATCGCGTTCTATAGAACGCGAGGTACTGGATTACCCTGCCTCCCATCAAATCTATCCCTTACTTGTCGAAAGTAAGGGGACTGCCTCCCAAGCACACACACGCCATTCCTGCCTCCCATCAAATCTATCTCTTACCTGCTTATCGGTTTTAGGTAATGGACAAGAAAAGTAACGTCTCTGAACCATTATTTGCCTTACACAACCAGATTCTCCTGGATTGCAAGTGCCAATAATTTTGCCTATATATGAACCCTAACCATAAAACGAAAATATAAGTTTCAATTGACAATCAATTCCTAGAATTTTCTAAGTATCAAAATTTCAAAAGTCTTTCAAAATATTCAAATGGCCGGACGAGGCGTTACTACGAAAGTTTACTACGATGGCCAGATATTCGAGGGTACTGAACAGGGGGTCCTTTTTTACTGCGAAGATCCGGTAACGATAAAGCTTCCGAGGAGATTATCGTTCAAGAAGTTGGTGAAGGAACTGGAGGCAAAAGTTCCTCATTTCAATAATCATCGTTTGTCCGACGTGAAGTATCGGGTGCCAATATCTATAGACCCTTTACGGTACACTATATGCCAAATTGCGGCAAATGCTGATGTGCAAATGATGATGGAAGCCCACTTCGAGTATTCAATCGGGGGGCCCCTTGAGCTGTATGTATCATTCTCCGAGTCTCATCCAGTTGTCGAAATACCAAGCTGGGGCCGGGCGAATTTCGACTTCGATCTGAATGCCAACGTTGATAGCCCGACCGCAGGTCTACGACATGATTTTGGCCTACTCTGTCGAGACAACGAAGTTGGTGCATCGTCATCTGCTTCTCCAAGGCAGTCCTGCGTAGCTAGTATCGGGTTCGACCTCAACCAACCCCCAAACGATGAATTCGATGCACCAACAAATGCATCGTACAGTCCATACGATCCATACAATCCTTCTGGTTTTGAGGGGGAAGGAACGTCGGCTCCTTACGTTACGCACGACCATGAAGCATCATATGGCCCGCACTCAATGTATGTCTCTGGCACCGACTACGGTCAACCATCTATGGGGAGACATTCTTCTTTTGGGGGTGAGGGAGCGTCTTCTTCTTATGCTATGCACGACTATGATTCATCATATGGACGACACTCAACGTATGTCCCTAGCACGGAGTACGTTCAACCATCAATGGGAATATATTCTTCTTATGGTGATCTTGATTTTGGTCTTGGAAATGAGGTTCCTGAGCGATCTCGTGAGAGGTCTCCCACTCATCGACCCCAATCCCCGCCTCGAAGGGTAGTGATTCCAGAAGCTCTACTATTCCAGCTCCCGGAGGATGCTTCTGACGAAGAACCGATTAGAGAACCCGGGCCAGACGGAGACGAGCTGGGGTCATTCTATCTGGAACCAGAAGACTTGACAGAGTTACCAGAAGACCCAGAAGACACTGCCGTTCCACCACCAGATTTGGACGAAGAACCGACTGCCACCAACTTTCCTGTAGACGCAAGACCAATTTCTATGTTCCAGCCACCATCCCACTTCACAACGGTTGATATGGATGCAATGGACGTCCCTGATTTTCCCCATGACGACACAATAGATGGCCGAGTCCACCGTTCTGATGGTCAACTAAGAATTGGTATGGCGTTCGCGAACAAGGAAATTGCGGTGGCGGCAGTTAAGCAGTACAACCTTCGTCATAATGTTGAGACGACGGTGAAGAAAACCCAAGCCAAATACTACAAGGCTCAGTGCGTCCAAAAGGATCAAGGCTGTAAATGGAAAATCCGTATATCAGACTTGAAGAGGGCAGGCAACCGTTGGAAAATAACAAAACTTGAGGGGCCCCATACATGCACCGTTGCTAGCCTCAACCAGGATCACAAGAACCTGGATGCAAAGTACCTCGCGGACATCTTTTCCACACTGGTGAAAACAAATCCCACTGTGTCGGTCCCCACATGTCAGGCTGCAGCTCTAGCTGTCACCGGCTTCCGTCCAGGTTATTCGAAAGCATGGTATGCAAGGAAAAAGGCCAAAGAGGAATTGTATTGCCAATGGGAGGAATCTTACATAGAGTTGCGCCCGTGGCTTAATCTCCTGCATAAACACATCCCCAGAATGGTTGTCAAACTTGATACGGTTCTGGCATACGAAAATGATCGTGTCGTCCGAGGTGTTTGTCAATTCCACCGGTTATTTTGGACTTTCCCCCAGTGCATCCACGCATTCAAGCACTGCAAACCGATGGTCCAAATCGACGGCACATGGTTGTACGGAAAATATACACAGATCCTACTTCTAGCTATAGCACAGGACGACAATCGCAAATACGTTCCTGTTGCATTCGCAATCGTCCCGAAGGAGGATTTGGAGTCTTGGACGTTCTTCCTTACGAACCTACGAAAATATGTCCTTGATCCTGTAATACGAAGAAGAAGTGATGAAGGGGTGTGTGTTATTTCTGACAGAGGCACAGCGCTGCTGTGGGCGATACAAAATTTGGGTGATTATTGGAAGCCTCCATACATTCACCACCGTTTTTGCTTGCGGCACATAGCCGCAAACTACCTGCTGAAATACAAGAATCGTGATGAACATCAAATGGTGCTCGATATGGGTACGTCATTTATGTCATTTTCATTTACTATATTACTTGTTACTCGCTTCAATTTACGACCTTTTTTCATGTGTTTTTCGACCATAACTATTCAACTGTCATCTCGTAGGCAACTCGCACTACAAACAAGAGGTGGCTGAAATGCTCGAGGAACTGAGAGCGAGAAACAAAAAGGGCGCTGAATACCTTGAAAAAATCCCAAAAGAAAAATGGCTTCGATCGTATGACGAAGGTAAACGTTATGGTCACATGACAACGAACTTGGCTGAGGCAGTGAACTCATCACTGAAGGGAGTTCGGCAGTTGCCTATCACTTCCATTGTCAAAGCGACCTATTATCGTTTAGCTACCCTTTTTGCAACCTTGGGCAAGCAAGCAACTGAGTACATGGCAGGTGGACACAAAGTCCATCCAGATTTCCGCGACAGACTGCATATTCAAGTGGCCCAATCAAGACAGGTGCAAGCAACCCTCTTCTCGCGACAAGGACACTTGTTTCGTGTTGCGGAATTTTCCAGGCGGTTAGAAGGCATTCAGCACAACGCTTACGTTGTAGATCTGAGGGCAAAAACCTGCGAGTGCGGAATATTCCAAACTTTCAAATACCTGTGCGCACACGCCATTGGTGCTTGCACTAACCAACGAATAGAATACATGCATATGGTTGATCCGGTATACTTACTCAAAACGGTGCTTAAAGTTTACGAAAAAGAGTTTCCTCCAATCGGAAATGAGGTTGATCCAAATGTTGTGGACACTGAACCGATCATACGCCCAAATCCAGCACTACTACGAGCCAAAGGACGTCCACCTTCTACAAGAATATATTGTGCCGAGGATTTGGTCGAACATCGAGAGAAAACCAGACAAAAGAAGCATTGTTCTATATGTCGAAATACTGGGCACACAGCTCCTAAGTGTCCTAATCGCTCAGCCCCTCGTATTAATTAATTATTTTTAATTTGTATATGCGAGTTCGCACATGACAATCTAATCAATAAAGTCAGTTTACTTCTATTTATACAGTACGCCATCTTATATTTTCAATCATTCAAAAAAATATGTTATGATAATGTTTTCGAAGCAACTATAAGTCAGTGTACAATTGACGAAAATTGACCGTGTCAGTGTCATACGATAGAGAATTTCCAGTACTACAACCCCATACTCGATGTTACCTAAAAATTTAAAATTTATACGTATGAAATTCTGCTCGAACATGCCTATCGACATTAGTTGAAATACAACTTCAATCGAAAAAAGTATGCTAGCATAGGGTTTTCGAAGCCATTTTAAACCATTGTAGAATGGACGGAAATTAACCATGTTGGTATCATACGATAGACAATTTTCAGTACTACGACCCCCAAACTCGATGATCGCTAAAAATATACCATTTACACGCTCGAAATTGGGTTCGAACAGGCCTACTTACGCATGTTTTTGCTTGTGGTTTAGGCTGGAATTGCACAGACCTCGCGTCCTACAGAACGCGAGGTCCGTCCGATATATTCCCAGCCGCCTTTTCAATTTCTCGGGGACCTCGCATTCTGCAGAACGCGAGGTACTGTTAAACCGTTAACACGGACTGCAACGCCACGTCGACAAAATCGCGTTCTGTACAACGCGATATCGTACCTCGCGTTCTACAAAACGCGAGGTCTGCCGACCTGGCAAGAAATGAGGTCATTTTGCCAAATAAATGTTTTTGGGAGCCATTATTAAAAATAATAATTAAAAAGGGGTTTTTCACCCAAAATTGCCTTTTACTTTAGTATCTGAACTGTTACAAAGAAAAGACAGTGGGTAGCGAATGCAATCCCGATATCCCATCTCAATCTTTTATTATATTTTTCTTTTAACAGGTTTCTCACTTGAATTGCCAATATCTACATTCTCTTTTCTTATTCTTTCTGGGGTTCTATTAAAGTACAACAAGGTAAGGGAAAACAATATCTTCAGAAAATGCTGCAGATCAGCACAAGGCATATATGCATGTGCGTTGATGAATACCCTCAGACTCGGAGGATAAGACTGACACATAACACCGGTGGGGCGCACTTGCAATTTACTTCTTGTTTATTACTTTCTCTTTCAACCAAAGACTTACCTAACGCCCACAAGTGTTCGGTGCATTGTTGAGAAACACAGCTATACAATCTAAATATAAATTATAAGATGAACATGTATGTTATCAAAAAAAACTTACCCAACCAAGCTATAAAAAAAAATCCTATTTTATAATATTTTATTATTATATGGATCTTCGTTTATAAGTTTAATATTTGATGCACATATAGTATTAACTTTTTCCAACAAGTTATCTAAATTAACTCTAAATTTTAATTATAAATCTTAAATTATAAACTCTTAAACTCTAAAACAAACGCTAAATTAGACCTGCTTGTGACAAAACACGTTTAATTTTTAAACACATATATTTCTACTGATTTCTTATAGACAATCTGAATGATGTAAGGGGGATCAACTTCAATCCATAATTATATGAATTCCTCATTCATTTGCTTCAAGCTTTTTAGGGTTTTAAAAAGTTTCAAGAGTGGTTTCAATATCCCATCAACACCTAAATAGAAGGAAGCTGCTGCAGTGCATTCAAATTTCAGGGTAATAAATGGCACACACGGTTAAATGGTAAAAAGAGGGAAATTTGCAATGCTCCTGGATTTAAGCCATCGCCAAATTACAAAATCAAAATCAAAATCAAAATAGAGAGGACAATGGCGTCATTGAGATGGGATCGTCTGGTTTCTGGTTGAAAATTACAGTAATTTAAACTATGACAACCAATTACAGCATTATTTGAACCAAATTAATACCCAACATTATTAAACAGAATAAGAAATGAAGTATTAAATGTTTAACTAAGGTGAGAAATATCAACCTCATCTGGGATTCTGAAGGTGTCTGCAGCACCAAATTTCCTGAACTCGTCTCCCTCATATCTCGAATCTTCTTCATCACTAGAGTCGTCATCTTCTTCACCATCATGTTGAGTTAATGAGGAGGTAACATCGTTCACACTTTTCGATCGGCAATCTTGGGTTGCGAGCATGTTAACTTGTCCGAGGTGGGAAATTTCAACTACAACTGTATCATCATCATTTGGCAGTGGTTGCTTCCATGGTTCCCCATCAATCCTCATGTAGGTATACTCGGTAGCACCTTTGTGAAACTCAAAGCGGATTCGGTGTGCCTAATTTTCACAACAAAAAACAAATCAGATGCTACCAAACAAGTAGTATACTGAATTGAACACCTAAAGTGGTCAATACCAATAAAAACAATTGTGTCCATGTGTCAATGTTTAGATCATTGATTTGAGAAATTCCACCATAGAATTTCAAAATAGTTTGGGGGATAGAGAATTGAACTAAGATGTCCAAGCTGAAGGAGTTTGACTACTGAATTACGCATGCCTTCTACAATTATTACCTGTGCCAGGCGAGTTCCGTGTCCCTTTGAAGAAAGCAATACGAGCCCATGCCATGCATCTCTGAAACCAACAACTTCGAGGAGGCCATCATCTACATAAGGTGCAGTCAAGTCTCTCTGTAAAGTTGGTTGAGAAAAAAAAAACCCATCAGATTCATACAAAGCAAAGTTGGTTGATATTCTCAACAAAAAAAAAAACAAACCAAATGTCAAATATAATAAATCATCAAATATAGGAACCAACCTCACTCTTTTTTCTTCCACTTGGTGTTCCCCAAGGATTTAGACCACCGGAAAAGCTGGGCAAGTTGAGGCATATGATTGACCTTATGCTGTTTAAATTTGGGAGGGGGTTGGGGACACAAGGGAAAGATATTAGAAGCATTCTTGGGTAACTACGGGAAAGCCATATTAGGAAATTAAGCAGAAAAAATCTGAAATAAGCACTAAATAATGGTTTTACTTAACAGAAAGCTCTCCAACGATGTTTTCGTTGCTACAATACAAAGCATGAATCTTCTAATTAATAAAAATAGGGTATACAACTAGAGAAGATGGATGAAACAGACATCTTTGTTACCCAAAAACCATGAGAACCACATTATGTGTTGAAAATGTTGTTGAAGCTTTCAACAAGATGCGGATTTGGAACTTCAGAAGTTCTATAATATAGCATGGCCATTTTTTGCGAGTTACCACTTTTCTCTTTCCACCAAGAATTAATGGGAATTTTCCTTTCTTTCATTTAGGTTCATTAATCTTTTTTATACTTCGTCGGTTATTCTATTTATCAATGAATTTCTAACACAAAAACATTAATACCCAAATGCTAATGTAAAAATATAAGAATCGGTAACACAAGTATCTAGAATTGGCATGTTCTAACCGTCACTTCTTAATGATTGAATCAAATGCAGATTTTGAACTTTTAAGTCAATATTGGCTTTAACATCTTGGAACAAGTATTGTAATATATAAAATGAATTACTATTTAGGCAGAAAAAGGATTCCTACTTAGTTACAACTGAACTTGAGCTATATATATTGTCAGCACATGCTTCTCATGAGTTGTGATCAATGTTTTTACACATCATGTGAACCTTATTGCTATACTTTTCTCCTACGTTATGTCATAATCAAATTTTATGCCATGAACAGATTGTTTTCTTTCACATATGACAAATACGAATAGTTATAGGCAGCAAGCTGCTCTAGATCAACTCAAAGTTACCTCTGTGGTATGTGGAGATCTTGCCATTGACCATGTTTCTTCATGATTTTCACCTTTGCAAGATGAGCAACATTCCTGTAGTTTAAGATCATATAAAATTTTCAATTTACTAAGAAAAGAGGAGAAATTAACTATTAGGACCTAGAGGACTAAAAGACATTTTCTGCACGCATGCCATAATTTATTTCAAAACGAAAGGCTAAAATGCAATTTTACCTTGGTAGTACAATATGGGACATATCAGAATTTTATATTATAAATTCTTCCACCTTCAACCTTCCTCGTTTTTCGTTTGAATTTATGTTTTATTTTCCGTTATCAAGAAATTCATTAGAGAAAAATAGCCAATCTTTGGTGAAAGGAAAATGCATGAAACCTGAATGTGAGCCTAATCTTTGATTTGAATAGAAAACTATAACTACCACACATAAAGATAAAAAGGCAACCAAACTCACTTTGAAGCAGGATGGAAAATTGAAGCAGCAAACCACCCTTGGGTACAGCCAAGCTTTGCATAAGTGCTCTGTTGGAAAGAAGGTAGGGGAACATGAAAAATTCAGTAACTGGAACAACATTTTGAGGAAGAACCAGTATCAAAGACAAGCATAAATTCCATAAAAAGTTCATGTCATTAGACAGAAGATATATCTGTACTAAACCACTAACAAGGCAGCTGGAAAACATTGAGAAAGAGAATTAAGTTTATCATGACAACATAAGCTAGCAGTAAAACATGTAACACACTTTAAAAAGGAAAACCCCAATGATTTGGCGGCAAGTGTCCCTGCATCAACCAAGCAAAGCAGATTACATTATGACAGAATTATACCTGATTAACCAACTGATTTTTAAATTTTTCAGGATGCAACTTTCGCTCGGAGTGAAAAGCATAAGATACTTGAGCATCCATTCCTGTAGATAACATTACAACGCTATCGATGAGGTTAACCAATATTCAAATTGTCAACTTAAAATAAAGATAAGTGTACCAGAGAACTAGAAGGTGAGAATAAACAGATCTATTATTTATGTTGGATTGCAACTTGCAAGATAGTAATGAAGGTGCCAACTAGCTAAGCAAAGTCTTTTGGCGGTTGTACCAGGACCAGAGATTGAATTCTGCTTTTCACTTAAAGGAAACGAGGGGGCAATTTTCCCATTTTTAGCCTAAAATGTGGATGCAAAAAGGGTAAAGAATAGAGACTGCATGATAGTACACACCTATGTTGCTCTTACTCTTCGGTTCTAATGAAATACCCATGTACAACACCCAAGTCCGATGCATGTACAAGCATGGGTATGGGGATATGATCCTAAATAAAATAAACTTGAGAAAAAATATTGATCAAATCCGTGTAGGAAACATATCCGTTTCTGACACTCACATCCAAATCCAAGTAACATAGGTATATACAAACTTTGCAAATAAAACAAGGGGGTTAAAAAACATGTTTCTTAGATTTCAAAACAATTTCAACGAGATATAAACTGGAACCAGACTTGTAAGGAAACCTTAAATTTGCCAAAGTTTTTGTTCAATCATATCTTCAACGCTATCATATATTCTTTACTGGATTGTTCAAATTCCATTAGGCAACAGAAAGTAAAAGGAATGAAAAGAGAAGTTAATTAATGATAGACGAAAATCAATTGTACATTAAAGTATCATTATCAAACAGATGTACAGCGTCCACAATAACAAAAACACTTTGTCAGAAAGAAGATTATGGTAGCTTTATTTTTACAACATAAACAGTTAAAATACTTTACCAAGGAAGTATTCTTACCCATGCTAAAGTAATTCCAGAATCCCCCACGAAATGTATGGCAACCTTCCTGAGGAGCACAAACTTTCTATGTAAGGATGCAATGCAATACAATGCAAAATATGTTATGCTTCCTTACACCTATTGCATCTTTTTTTATAACACTTGATAATTAGATAGAAAAGTGGAAGTTAGACCAAAGGTGCGAGGGAAAACTATGAGCTAAAATATTCAATGGTATAAACAGAAAGAACTAAAAAAACATTTGAAATCAGGAAAAAGGTATTTAAGTTTTCACAGTAATTTAGAAAAGATGGTTTAAAAATGTACAAATTCTTGATCTCATAAAAGCATAGACTAAGGGAAAGAAATTATTTTAAGAAGACAAAGGAGGTAACAGTAGAATGTCTCACCACATTCAGTTCATCTGTTGACGAGACACGATGAAATGCATGTAAAGAATGTGGTAGTTCCAGAGGTGCAATAGGATCACATGAACCTTCCTCTGGAGCTCTCATCCTCATGAGAATATGCCAACTGAACCACAAAAATGCATATATCAGTAAGACAGTAACTATTCTGAAGTTCCTTATGTCAGTCAACCCTATAACTTTACTGAAAAGAAGTTCAATGTATGTTGGAAGGAGAATAATTTTAGATACTGCAGCTATGCAGTTTTAAATTTGACTTGGATAGTTAAGGAGCAAAAGATGTAAAATGCTTCTAAAAATTTTGGCCTCCCTAAAAAGATTGTAGATAATGGTGAAAGCAATCAAAAGATGGGAAAACAGGTTCTCTTGCAATGCAGTTAAACAGTAATGAACTCTGTTTTTATATGTAAAACCTGTTCCAGAATTTATTTTTCCGTCAAAAAAATTACCATGTGATTTTCCCATTTAGAAGTTACACCCGAAGGGTTGACAATTAATAGATAATGATTCTTCCCCACTGCCTACTTCCTAGCACATTAATACAAGGTCAGAGGATTGATTGGTGTGTCCGCTTGTGAACATTTACACAATAACCAGAGGTGATGGAGTATATTGCATCTCTAAAGGTTCATCACTTAGAACTTAGAAGAGGCAAAGTACCAATTCACTGAAATTAGATGTTCAAAGCACAATTTGGCTACATCAGCAATATGCCAAATCCGGGAGTTCCTTAGTTTACAAGTTCACTTCACCTCAAGCACGTGTGTGTGTGAAACATGGAGAACAAGATAGAGAGGAGTCATAACTCATAACAGCAACATTACTTGTCTATTTTCATTTCCTTTGCTTTCGTTACTTGTTCCAAAAATGACAAGACAGAATTACGATCAGTCCCGGGATTCTTCTTTCCCTGTAAATTAGAAAGTAAGTTAGATGAACACTCAACAGCTCATAAATTTGATGGAGACTATCCATGATGTAGAGACTTCTAGCAGAAGCATGTTGTCTACTTTTTTTTTTCTTTTACTTTTGACTAAGAGTGTGAACTTAGTTCAGCTCCATATTGGAAAATGCGACAAGAAATGAAACTTAGATAGAGACATCAAATACTACCAAGCAAATTAAGAGCATGTTTTGAGTGAAAAAATTGACAGCGTGACCATTAATTCATTTTTGTAAGTACGAAAACATATCAAAATAGTTAAACCTTCATTCTATCACTTGATTTTACAACTAAAAGCAAGCAAATCCTTACCCAGCCAAATGAAAAAGGCAGATTGTTTCCAGTTCCCAAAGGAACTGTAGCAATTGGAGGTGGATGCGGCAATTTAAGATCACAAACAACTCCCAGAAGCCAGCCAGCTGTCCCATCACCACCGGCAACCTAAATATCAATCTAGATGTAAGGAATAAAAAGCAAAATAAAACAATAATGCTAACTTTAACAGGAGTCATTTATTACTCAGTGTTTTAGCACATGAGTTAGCAATAAACTAACTTCACGTAGTAATTTTTAGCCACTCTTACTTTGGACAAAGTGAAGGAATGAATATTGTGTATTTTGAATATGTATTATTTTTTACTTCAGTTTCATCTTTCTAATATAAAGTTTAGATTTGTACTAATTCTTACTTTAAAATTCATGTAATATTTAAGCCTTTTCCTTATGTTATTACTTGTGTACCAAACGTAACATAAAAATAATAATAGCTAAACTGCAGTGCTGATCGCTGTTATTGATAGCCTCCTGTGAGATTGTAAGGTATCAGGCTCAACTTACAATTATTCTTAATCTCTCATGAATCTTTGTGGCAAATTCATCTTTTTCTTGTTTCAGCTTTTCTAGTCTGATGTAAACCCTGCGAAGGACCTTATCAGGGGCCTCTTCCCCCACGTCGAAAATCTGAAATTAATCGCACTAAGAATAGCCCCAAATCAAACATACAATAATCATTGTGAAAGACTAAAGTCACCTGATGGTCATTGAGGACACTTTTATATGTATTAAGAAGATCGCCACCCAATTGACCACCACTTTTGGAGTTGATAAACACAAGCACCGGAAACTTTGGTGCATCGGGAACATCAGAGATCTCTGTTTCATCATCAAATATATATGCAGGAATATAGAATTCCTTCAAAAAGTCAGAGTCTGATTTAGATTCCGCCATTGTTGGGCCCAACTGCATCAATAAAATGACCAAAGATGGTCAAAATCAAGGTACCGCAGAAAATTACAGGGGATAAAAACAAATATTTGAAAAACACAATACAGAAAATTTTGAATATTCGACCATGATGCACCAAGGAAAATTTGATTAAAACCATCGAGTTAAATGGTTTCTTATCTAAAGGCCCCGCATGAATTATTTCCAGCAGCTCCTTCACTCAACAATAATAACAACAGGTAGCTAAAAAGAAAAAGGAAAAAACAATAATAACAAAAGGATTTATTATACCATATTGGATTACTTGTAAACAATACCGTGAGCAAATTATCCATACCAAAAAGAAAAGAAGTAAAAGTTCAGTACAAAAAGAAAACTCAACTCCCTGTAGATCATTACTCAAAACAATAAAAGAAATAACGTTATGATATATCGTTCGGATTCAGGCATTTTAACGAACACGTAGAGCGTAAAACAACAAGGATCCAAATCAAACGAGGGGAACAAGAAAATAATTAAGGAGAATGAACTCAACCGAGTTTGGTTACTGTTGAGCGGAAGCTTAGACAGGCTTCCTCGCTGTTGGAGAATGAGAATAATAACACCAAGCAAACAGTAAAATGATAGATTCGGTAGTTTATTAAATATGAAACAAAGAAATGAAGAGCGGTTTTTGTGAATTGGAGCTCAATTTTGATTGAAAAACGAAAAACAAGCGAGATTGATGAGATACCTGGGAAATGAATCAGCAGAGATCTGATTCCGTACTTTCCCTCCTTGTTCTAAAGTGCGAACAAATGCAGGAAAATGGAACCAAAGGGAATTTCACGGGATCTTCAAGATCTGGAAATGTAGGCGTTAAAACGTGTGCGTGAAAGTGAAGGACAAGGGTTGTTATTGCTGCCAATTAGCCACTGTGATTCTCTCCTTGAAGTTAAAAAGGTCCGATGTTGATGTCAGATTGCACTCGCCATTTTTTAGTATGGCCTACAAATGATTCGCTGATAAGAAAAAGATATTTATTTCCATCATTAATCTTTGGTTAGAATATACTATTTGGAATTTAGTACTCCTTTTTTTTATTTTTTATTTCTCAAACAAATTTTAAATCTAATCTTAATCTATCTAAAAGAGACGAAGGCAAATGTAACTAATATATACCACTAATCAATTCATGTGCACTTATATGTACAGTTAACTATTTTAATAATTTTAAAATATAATTAATTGTGTGAAAAAATGAAAGGATAAGTCTACCACGTGCGACGAACATCGATGAACACCACTAATGATGAACATTGATGAACACCATTAAATTAATTAATAAAAATTTAAAATTTCAAGGACTCATCATACAATTAATAATTATTTTAAAATTTTAATTAAATTATTTATATATATATATATATTAAAATTTTATTTTTTTAATAAGGGTAAATTATATATTTAGTACCTCATTTATTTCCGTATTTTTATTGAACCCTCGTTATTTAAATATTATTTCAATTTGACCTTATTCTTTATAAAAAAAAATAATTTAATCCTTAACCTAAAACCCTAAACTATTAAACCTTAAACCCTTAAACTCTTAAACATATACCCTAAACCATATACCATTAAAAATAATTTCACCATCATCGATTAAATTCAATTCAATGAATCGTTGAATTCTTCTAAAAAATTTAATTAAATTATTTTTATATATATCAAAATTAATTAAACTCGAATCTCCTATAGTTAATTTTATCATCTTATTTGAGATGAAGATAAATTCGAATCTCCTTCATCCAACATCCTCTCAAAAATACCAATCGCTTCCTCAACATACCCACTACGAACATAACCATCAATTATCGAATTCCACGAAATGATAGTCCTCTGTCTCATCCCATCAAAAATCAACCTTCCAATTCGAATATACCCTCATTTTGGTTTTTGGATACATATCAACCAATGCAATATTCACATTCACAAACCCTTCAAAACCAGCTCTAAAAACATAATCGTGAACCGACCTCCCTATCTTAACCGACCCCATATTAGCCACAGAAGGCAAAATAAAAACAATGGTAATTGAATCAGGCCTCTGCCCTTCCTCCTGCATCCTAACAACTAAACCCGAAGCAAGTTTAGCTAAATCATTCTGCGCAAATCCAGAAATAATCGTACTTCAAGAAACCAAATCTCTCTCAGGCATGCTATCAAACATCTTATAAGCTTCCTCAATTTGTCTACATTTCAAGTACAAGTTAACAGCACTAGTCATAGCAAAGACATTAGAAGAAAACCTATTTTTTATCAACTGCCCATGAATCTCCTTACTCCTTCTAAGCTCCCCTTTATCCCCACAAACTTTCAACAAGTAAGTAAAGTTATAAACAACGGGCTTAACATTATCAACTTTTTTTTTGATCCATCAATTTAAAGGCATCTTCAACGAAACAATACATCCATCAATAATTGTTCAAAATTTAAGACAAGTACATTAAAAATATAAAACTAGAAAACAAAACTAAAGCATCCAATGTCATTCCTCAAAGACTAATGTTTCCTCACAAAGATGACTTCATCCTGAACAAAACCTCAATACCAACACAAATCATCTTTTAAGCAGAAGTTGCTGCAACCTTCTTTCTTGGTGCTGCTTCAGTACCTTCTCTGAAACCAGTTTTGAACCTGCGAGGAACGTGGCGGAGATACCTCATCCTACCGGTTCTAGTCATCTTTCTTCGAATTGCCTTCACACTCCAGTTATATTTCCTCTTACGGGCAGCGGGGAAAGCACAGGCCGAGCAACGGCTCTTCTGGAGGTGGAAGCTGCGGCGGCCACATCTGACGCAAAGAGTGTGGGTCTTGTTCCTTCTTTTACCAAAACTCCCAGTTCCCTTTCCCATTGGAGCTGAGTTGATTCGGGAGAAACCCTAAGTTGCGGTGTTGAAGTACGAGTGCTTGGCATACCCTTTGACTAGAGTGTAATAAAGAATCTCGGGTTTATCTTCGATGGTTCTAAAACATTCGAGTTTAATTAATTTTGATATATATAAAAAATACTTTAATTAAATTTTTTAGAAGAATTCAACGATTCATTGAATTGAATTTAATCGATGATGGTGAAATTATTTTTAATGGTATATGGTTTAGGGTATATGTTTAAGAGTTTAAGGGTTTAAGGTTTAATAGTTTAGGGTTTTAGGTTAAGGATTAAATTATTATTTTTTATAAAAAATAAGGTCAAATTAAAATAATATTTAAATAATGAGGGTGCAATAGAAATACGGAAATAAGTGAGGTACTAAATATATAGTTTACCCTTATTAAAAAAATAAAATTTTAATATATATAAAAAATAATTTAATTGAATTTTTAAAATAATTATTAATTGTATGATGAGTCCTTGAAATTTTAAATCTTTATTAATTAATTTAATGGTGTTCATCGGTGTTCATCATTAGTGGTGTTCGTCGATGTTCGTCGCACGTTGTAGAATTTTCCAAAATGAAAATGTTGAAAATAATGATTTTTTAACTTAATTGATTGACCCGGGTTCAAATCCATGTAAACACAAAAGTATTATTTTTTCCAACAATATATATATATATATATATATATATGAAAAATTTTAGAGTAAATGTCACTAATATATACAACTAATCAATTCATATGCACTTATATGTACCATTAATTATTTTAATAATTTTAAAATATGATTAATTGTATGTCGAGCATTTGATATTTTTAATAATTATTTAAAAGTTATTAATAAATAATGATGTTTATCGGTATATTGTGTTAGTGGTATTCAACGGTGTGTTTTGCTTGTTGTAGACTCATCCTTATTAAAAATCTCAAAGACTCAATTAATCATATTTCAAAACAAAATTAGAAGAAATTATTTCATCAACCATTCTCACCGCCTCATTCATGGTCTACCCAATTAAATAAAATCACATCATTTTTATTCGCCACATAATATTTTCTTATAAATTAAAATTTATAAATCACCATCTCTTCCTCATACTTTATATATTAATTCTAATATATTAATGAATAAAATCCTTAAAATAAAAATACCCCAAAACTTAACACACGAATAAAAAACAAAAACAAAATAATTTATTTTAATCTAGGCATAAAGCCAAAAAAACGCCCCCAACGTTTGATTGAAATTGGATGTCAAGCCTTTGATATTTTTAATAATCATTTAAAAGTTATTAAAAATTAATGGTGTTCAACGATTTTTGTAACCCTCTCGTCCCGGTCTAGCCGGATGACCGGTCCGAGTGGGCCACACGGGGAAAACCGAAGTGAAACCCGTTAAGGTTCCCCGTCGGTTAGCAACCCTATTTTTTTCTTTAACTTAATCTTTCCTAAAGACTCATTTATATCTTACGTGATCAAACAGCGGAAAATAAACACACGAGATGAACATTCGCACCCAAAACAACATTTGAACAGCCCAATTTTAATCTTTTATACAGGCCGTTTCGAAACACCCTTGAGGCGTATCGAAACGCCTTGACCAGGTCAACTGCCCTAGAGCCTATTGTTGAGTGTGTAAAAGTTCTATTATTTACACCCTTTTTAACCCATATTTCTGCTGCATTCAAGCATCATTGCATTGCATTTAGGTTAGTTTACAGCAAAACATCACAAATATATTAAAGGCACAGATTCTACTGAAAGATGGCTGATTTTGCAGGTTGCCGCCATAGTGGACGGAGAAGGCAGACGCAGGGCAGAGAAGCAGAAGAGCTGAACTGAACAAGCAGACAAAGAGGACGATGCTGCCATGGTGCTGCCGTGATAGCAGAGGACGATAACAAGTTAGTGGAGGAAAAGCAAAGTGGACCTCGATAGATAGAGAAAATTCTGCTCGTCTGTCGTGTGAAAACCAAATATTTTTCCAAGCCCCGGATCAAAAGATATGTCAAGCCCAAAGCTCAAGGAGAGAAAATCCCAAGAAACAAGGAGGACGGCTGAAAAGTAGGATCCTTGAAGATTAAGTCTTTATTAGAATCATACTTTTAATTAAAGTTGTAATCCTTGTTAACTTAGAATACTTGAGCCCAAAGCTTATATAAGGGCATATATTTTAACCTAGGAGGAACATCATACCCCATAACCGACAACCAAAAACCCTCCGCCGTTTA
Organism: Hibiscus tridactylites; assembly: GCA_958450335.1. Classification (NCBI taxonomy): domain Eukaryota; kingdom Viridiplantae; phylum Streptophyta; class Magnoliopsida; order Malvales; family Malvaceae; genus Hibiscus; species Hibiscus tridactylites. Next base: position 62,301,284 of record OY288275.1, read on the forward strand.
CCCGTCGTCGATATGTTCTAAAACCCTCCTAGGGCCACGGGTTGATTTGTAAAGTAGTTGCAAGGGTTGTTTTGTTTTAGGAATTTTCAAGTTCAATAAAATAAACTTCAAGTTCTCTTATTTTGGTTATTAATATCTTGCAAGAGCACCAGGAGAGCATTGTGAGGTTATCCATTTACTTAGCATCGGGAGAGTTAAGTATACGAAAGAAATAAGAGCAAGTTCTCTAGTTTATAGTTGAAATATCTTGTGCCTAGGGATAGGGCAAGGTTAAGTGGCTAAAGAAGAATTCATACACATCGGTGTTCATCCTTCGATTCACGCCGGGAGGTATCATCAAAGACGTGATCATCGACAGACTTGGACCTAGGGATAAGCCAAGGCAGATCTGGGATTCTTGCCAAACTTGAAGTACTGAGTTGGTGTGTTTGCTGTCGCAACGATCAACGGACTGCTGCCGCGATAGGTGCTGCCGCGACGGGTGCAACGACAGAACTGGAGTTCATAAGCCTTGCAATACCTGCACTACTGAGCAATTCAATACCAGCCCATTCTCTCTATCTTGATAATTCTACTCTTTTATTTACGTCTATTTTATTATTCTCGTGACAATCTTCTCAATTATTTCCTTTACTTTCGTGTAGAAAACTAAGGTGAAGCTATTAGCCCAATCCCTGTGGAGACGATATCCGATACTTCGTATCACTTTACTACTTGCGTCGTGTACACTTGCACTACCATTGCGATAGACTATTTTACACGCAACAAGTTTTTGACGCCGTTGTCGGGGATTGGCAATATAACTCTACCTTTCTTTTATTGCACTTTTCGCTTTCGCTTTTGTTTTTGTTTTTATTTTTATTTTTCTGTTTTTCTTCGGTGCATCCAACTCTTGCTTTTCACAAGGTTTCTTGTTTATGCGCAGGTCGAAACGAGGTGAAGATCCTAAGTATCCATTAGATCCGGAAATCGAACGATCATTCAATCTCAAGAAACAACTTACTAGCAAGGAACGAGTACCTTGAGGAACAGTTAGAGATAATGGCACACCAAGGAAACGACCCTCCTGTTGGAGATGAAGAGGGCAGACCGCCTGTCAGCGACCCGCCTGCCGCCGCCGGACGACGGTCATGTCGTGACTACATGTTGAACGATCATGTAGAGTTGGAGACCACGCTGCCAGCTATTGATGTTGATAACTTCGAGCTTAAACCTGTCATGTTTAGTATGATCAACAATGCCGGGCAGTTTAGTGGTGCTGTGACAGAGGATGCTAGGGAGCATCTCAAAACATTCCAGGAGATCTGTGGTTCGTTTAGACTACCAGGAGTTAATCCGGAGATACTGAGGCTTCGGTTATTTCCCCATTCATTGAGGGATAGAGCTAAGACTTGGTGGAATAAACTTACGTCGGGTTCAATTAGAACTTGGGCAGATTTATCTCGTGAATTTTTATCTCGTTTTAATCCTTCGCATTTATCTGAGCGATTACGTAATGAAATTGGTACTTTTCAACATGAAGATGACGAGCCGATGCATGAGGCTTGGGACAGATTTACTACTCTTGTACGGAACTGCCCAATGCATGGATTCCCCGCCTGGAATAAGGTAACTAAGTTTTATAATGCTGCCAACCTACAAACTCCTATTCGAATTGATTCTGCAGCAAATGGACTATTATTGGATAAAGATCCAGACGAGGCACTGCAAGTTTTGAAAAATCTGGCCAAGAATGAGGAGCAGTTTCCGACTGCAAGAAGAGGGGGTAAACGGGTACTTGCTGTCAAGGATTATGAGGCCGACAGCACGATGAAATCACAGGTAGCATTTCTTACTAAAGCAATGAAAAGGCTATTGAATGATGATGGACAACATGGATTTGCTGTTGAGGAGGTATGTGACATCTGTGAGGGAAATCATAGTCGGGATGAGTGCCCAATACAAGTAGAAGAGGGAAAATATGTTGGAAACTACAAGCCAAATTACAATTCCAACAACTATAATCCCAATTGGAGAAAGGATCCCAAATTTTCCTGGAGTAATCCTAATAACGCCCTGAATCCTCAAGCACACAATCAGAATCAGGGAGGACCTAGATTGCTGACGCGACAGCAACTGCCGCCGCAACTGCCGCCGCAGCAGCAACATCAGCAACCAGCTGCTACGAGCAGTATACTGGAACAAACTCTGGCCACCTTTATGTCTCAGACAGGTACTTATATAGAAAATATGAATAAGTTTGTCAAGAAAACAGAGAATTTCATGGATAAAACAGAGATGAGGATGACGAATCATGAAGCAACTCTGAAATCTCTGGAGACACAAATGGGTCAAGTTTCCCAACATATTAAGCCGAGGCAGACGGGAGGATTCCCTAGTAATACTGAAAATGCTAGGCAGCCCACACATGAGCAGTGTAAGGCAATTACTACTAGGAGTGGGAAGAAATTACCAGGGCTGGAAAAAGAAGCTGAAACAGTAAAGGAACCTGCCTTGGATAAACCTGCTGAGGAAGCTGCCCCGACAGGTGATAAACAGACTGCTGCCGATGAGCCCGTCACGACAGCAAAAGCGACAGAGGAGAAAATTGATGAACCTAAACCTCCTCAGATTCGTATGCAGTGGGAAGGACGTATTGCTGATTATCGTCCCCACCTCCTTTTCCACAACGGATACAACAAGCTAAGCAAGAATCTCAACTTAAAAAGATTTATGCTATTTTTAAGCAGGTTCATATTAATATTCCGTTGTTAGATGCCGTTAGGGAGATGCCCGGTTATGCTAAATTTCTCAAGGATGTTATGTCGAAAAAATCTAAACTTGGGGAATTTGAAACGGTAAAGATGACAGAAGGTTGCATGAGTATTCTTCACCGACAGCCACCCCAGAAAAAGAAGGATCCGGGGAGCTTCATCATACCTTGCGTAATCGGAAATAAATTCGTGGGTAAGGCACTTTGTGATCTTGGTGCTAGTGTTAATTTAATGCCAAAGTCTGTTTTTCAGAAATTAGGTATTGGAAAGGCGCGGCCCACGACAGTAACTCTGCAGCTGGCGGACCGCTCTTACGTTCATCCAGAAGGAAAAATTGAAGATATTCTGGTAAGAGTGGATAAGTTTATTTTTCCTGCTGACTTTCTTGTTTTAGATTGTGAGGCAGACGAAAACGCACCAGTCATCCTTGGGCGACCCTTCTTAGCCACGGGAAGATCACTGATTGATGTGGAGAAAGGAGAACTCACCATGCGAGTGAACGATCAAGAGATTAAGTTGAATGTTCTCCAAGCAATGAAACTTGCTGATGTGGACGAGGAATGCAAGGCTATCACTGACGTTACCCTTGATCAACCCTGCATCAGGTCGGGCTGTCACGATATTAAATTTGGTCACTGCCGCGACAGCCACCTACAGGACTGTCACGACAGCACTGACGACGGCACCGACGACAGCAACTCCTCTGAATCCGATACATCTAATACTGAAGATCAGGAGGAGGTAAACTGGTTAGGCAATCGTCCAGGTAAGTTATTCGAACCTTTAAATTATACTTCGTATAACCATTTAATCCAAAAGCCATCCACTGTTGAACCACCTGCCTTAGAACTGAAGCCCCTGCCAGGGCAGTTAAAATATGCTTTTCTTGGTTCAAATGATACGTTGCCCGTAATCATCTCTTCTAAGCTGCCGCAGGAACATGAACGACAGCTAATCGGCATGCTAAGGCAGCACAAAAAGGTGATTGGATGGACGATTGCTGATATACAAGGCATTAGTCCGGCATTATGCATGCACAATATCCTCATCGAGGAAGATCATAAGCCGACTATAGATGCCCAAAGGCGGTTAAACCATGCGATGAAGGAGGTGGTGCGTAAAGAGATAATCAAATGGTTAGATGCTGGTATTATTTACGCCATCTCCGACAGCAAATGGGTGAGCCCGGTGCAATGTGTTCCTAAGAAAGGAGGAATTACCGTGATAACCAATGAGAACAACGAGTTAATCCCAACCAGGACTGTGACCGGTTGGAGGGTTTGTATGGACTATCGGAAGCTAAACAAAGCTACCCGAAAGGACCACTTTCCTTTACCCTTTATTGATCAAATGCTTGATAGATTAGCGAGAAAACCTTACTATTGTTTTCTTGATGGTTATTCAAGTTATAATCAAATTGCTATTACACCGGAAGATCAAGAAAAGACGACTTTTACATGCCCCTACGGAACGTATGCTTTTAGGAGAATGCTGTTTGGACTATGCAATGCACCCGCCACCTTCTAAAGGTGCATGATGGCCATATTCTTCGATATGGTAGAGGACTTCCTTGAGATTTTTATGGATGATTTTTCCGTCTTTGGAGACGATTTTGAGAGCTGCCTCGGCAATCTACAAAAGGTACTTGAAAGATGTGAAAAAGCAAATCTTGTTTTGAATTGGGAAAAATGCCACTTTATGGTGGATGAAGGGATAGTCCTTGGCCATAAGATTAGCTGCCGTGGGATAGAAGTCGACAGGGCTAAAATAGAAGTGATCAAGAAGCTGCCGCCACCGACCATAGTCAAGGGCATTAGAAGTTTCTTAGGGCATGCTGGTTTTTATCGAAGATTTATTGCAAATTTCTCAAAAATCACCAAGCCCCTATGCCATCTTTTAGAGCAGAACCGACCCTTTGACTTTAATGATGAATGTACTGAAGCATTCAAGGTTCTGAAGGAAAAACTAGTAACAGCCCCAATAGTACAGCCACCAGACTGGACACAACCATTTGAGATTATGTGTGATGCTAGTGACTATGCTGTCGGGGCAGCACTTGGGCAGCGCAGAGATAAGCTGTTTCATGTCATATATTATGCCAGCAAGACATTGAATGACGCCCAAGTGAACTACACCACCACAGAAAAGGAGCTATTAGCTGTGGTGTTCTCCATCGACAAGTTCCGTTCTTACATACTTGGGACGAAGGTAATAGTGCACACAGACCATTCTGCCATGAAGTATTTGTTCGCGAAAAAGGATGCAAAGCCTCGATTGATACGGTGGATCCTGCTATTGCAAGAGTTCGACCTTGAAATTAAGGACAAAAAAGGGACAGAAAATTAGGTGGCAGACCACTTGTCAAGGTTGGAGAAGGGACAGAGTCTGCCATTAGATGAGACAAACATACTGGAGACCTTCCCTGATGAGCATCTCTTCGATGCCGCAATCGCTGCCGCAACAGTCATGGCGGCAGGTAAGTCTTCTGAACTTCCCTGGTATGCTGATTTCGTTAATTTTATAGTTAGCGGAATACTTCCTTCTGATCTTAATTATCAAGCCAGGAAGAGGTTCCAAAATGATGTTAAGCATTATTATTGGGACGAACCTCTTCTTTTCAAAATGTGTGCAGATCAGGTTATAAGGAGGTGTGTACCACAAGAAGAGCAAGAAGACATTCTCCATCACTGCCATGCTTCACAATATGGAGGTCACTTAGGAGGCAACAAAACTGCTGCCAAGGTGCTGCAGTCAGGGTTCTACTGGCCGACACTGTATAAAGATGCACAGGACTTTTACAAGAACTGTGACAAGTGCCAGCAGACAGGAAACATCTCGAGAAGAAATGAGATGCCACTGCAGAACATTCTAGAAGTCGAGATCTTCAACGTTTGGGGGATTGACTTTATGGGACCTTTTCCATCTTCATGTGGAAATTTATACATCCTCCTAGTAGTGGATTATGTCTCTAAGTGGGTTGAAGCTATCGCCACTCAAAAGAATGATACCAAGACAGTCCAAAAATTTCTACACAAAAACATTTTTTCGAGGTTTGGCATCCCTAAGGAATCATCAGTGATGAAGGGAGACATTTTGACAATAGGGTTATTGCTGCCGCCTTGAAGAAATATGGTGTCAAGCATCGGATCGCGACAGCATACCACCCACAGACCAATGGACAAGCTGAGATATCCAATAGGGAAGTTAAGAACATTCTTGAGAAGATGGTTAAGCCAACTAGGAAAGATTGATCTTTACTCCTTAATGATGCATTATGGGCATATAGGACAGCTTTTAAAACTCCATTGGGCATGTCTCCATACCGATTGATTTATGGAAAAACCTGTCATCTGCCTGTCGAGATAGAGCACAAAGCATATTGGGAAATCAAGGCAGTGAATATGGACTTGGACAAGGCAGGCCAGAAAAGGCTATTAGATCTGAACGAGATTGAAGAAATACGGACAATGGCCTACGACAATGCAAGAATTTACAAGGAGAAGACTAAGAAGTGGCATGACAGGAAGTTGCTGCCACGACAGTTCTGCCCAGGGCAGCTTGTATTGTTGTTCAATTCTAGACTAAAACTCTTCCCAGAGAAGCTAAAATCTAGATGGTCTGGCCCGTTCCAAGTGGTACAAGTTTTTCCCCATGGTGCCATCATAATCTGATCATTAAAAGATGGGCACCAATTTAAAGCCAAAGGACAGCGCCTCAAGCATTATTAGGGGACTGAAGCCCCAGGAATACAGGAAGTGGTTAACTTAGGAGATGCCCCACAAGACATCCCTAATTTAACCTAATTTTTTTATTATTTATTATTTATTAGGAAATAAGGGTTATTTTATTCGAATAATTTTTTTTTCTGTTTTTAGGAAATAAAGGAGTCAAGAAGAAAAGGAGAAGTGATCCAAGCCCACCATCCATCCATCAGCACAAAAGAGCCCATTATTGAAGCCTGTCGTTCCAGCTGCCGCCGTAGACACGGATAAGACAGGCTGTCAACAAACTGTCACGGCAGACGCAGAAACGTGTGACAGACGCGTAACAGACGCATAAATGCGTGTCAGACGCGTCAGACACGCTAAAGCTCAACAGTCGCCCCGTTATTCACGCCTGCCGTTACAACATTAAACGAGCATCAACTCTTCCTCTATAAAACCCCGTTTCTTTTTCATTTTCTTCACTTCTGCTTATTCTTACTTGCTCTCCCCTTTCGTTTTTCTTTGTTTTCTTTACTTTCACAAAACCCTTGCAACTAACATGTCTTCCAGAAGAACCCGTTGCAGTGCTGCTTCAACCTCTTCACCGGCAGCACCCACCCCGCAGTCCTTCGCAACTAAGGACCTCTGGGAAGAACGAGGCTTTATCTACACTCGTAAGGCAGAGAATATGGGACTCAAACCGTTCATCGCAAGGGCGATAAAGGCTCTACTATGGGAGCAATTTGCAGAGCAACCAGCTGAAATGAATGAAACGCTGGTGAGGGAATTCTATGCTGCCATCGACAGCAGGACGGCCACAACAGTAACTGTTCGAGGGACAGAAGTACCATTCATAGCAGAGCGCATCAACAATATGTATGGTCTCTACTTCGGTCCAAACAACGATGCTCACCAGCAGTTTTTGGACACACTCGACACTGCTGCCTTCGATGTTGTCATGGCTGAAGTGACAGAAGAAGGAACTGAATGGAACACGAGCATGAAAAATCCCAACACCGTAAGAAGGGGGCAGCTGCTTCCAGAAGCCAAATTATGGAACGCTTTCATCAAGAAGCGGATTCTGCCGTCCTCCCGTCACACGACAGTGGACCAGCAGAGGCTAGCCCTAATTCATTCCATCATGAACAAACGACCCATAAATGTGGGACGCTACATGAGGGAGAGTATCTTGGACTGCACCAACAGATCAACTGCCCTCCTCTGCCTGCCCTTCATGATCACATCTCTCTGCCGCTGCTCTGCCGTACCAGAAGCCACAACCGATCGACTAGCTAAGGGACGGGGCTGGACCGACAAAAACATTATCAGCCTCATGGAGCTGACAAAAGCAAGCCCCATCTCTTCTGTCAACCCTAATGCCGCCCCAACAGACTCATCAGAGGAGCCCAACACTGAACCTGCCGCAGCAGCTGCTCCGATAGGCACATCCACTCAAATCCTTGCTGCCATTCAGAGGGTGGAAGACAGACAGTTGGGTCTGACGACATTCATCAGGGATTTTGCCAACTCCACGATAAATTTTATTAACCATACTTTAAATTATCCTGATGTTGTCTTTCCCACCTTCCCTGCCCACTATTTTACCATCCCCACCCATGCCCACACACCTACACCTCCTGCCTCCCCACACACACATTCTGCTGCCTCCACTTCATCACCTGCCCCGACGGCAGCCGGCAGTCCTCCGGCCGACACATCCGCCCGAGGAACAAAGCGACAGCCCTCGGATGATATCGATGCCTTTGTAGCTGGTTTCTCCTCTTCCTCCGTCTGGGCTGACAGCGAGGCAGAACCCCCTATTCGGAGGAATTTGGAGAAGGAATTCACGCTTGTCAAGAGGCAGAAAAAGATGGCCGACAGAAAGCTTATGCCAAAGGCCAACACCACCACCAGCAGCAGCACCACTTGGGACAGCGGCAGCAGCTCTGACATCCAGGTCGTCGAGCAACCAGCCCAGCCTGCCCCACAGCCCAGAATCTGCCGCCAAATCCGTGTCAGTAGTAGCAGTGAAGACAATGCTTAAAATTTAAGTCTTTTATTTTCTTCTCATTGCTGCCTGCTTTATCTATATTTTGTGATGTACTGCCTTCATTTTTTCTGTCATTTGCATTGAGGGCAATGCAACCCTCGAGTTTGGGGGTGGCAACCCTCCATTTTAATGGAGTCTTCGTACATCTTAATTATTTGCTGTGTCTCATTTATTTTCTCTTAAAAAAAAGAAAAGACTGAAAATTTTGGCTTAAAACTGTGATTTGAACTTACCTGTCGTGACAGCTCTGTCGTGGCAGCATCTTTAGGACAGTTTAAGGAAAAGTTTAGAGCCTTTCTATAGTTCTGAAAAACTTAAACACCATTGTGACTGTTATATTGCTTAGATTTCTTTTAGCCAAACTAGAATAGGAAGCTTAGTACTTGAATAGCCCCTAGAGGTGCCTAACACTGGCTCTAGGAAAGAAGTTTAGCAAAAGAGACTCAAAAACCTAGAGGTGCCCGAAACCGGCTCTAGAAAGCTAACTAGAGGTGCCTAAACTGGCTCTAGTAAAACTTAGCTTGAAAAACAGAAGAATCAAGTCAAAACAAAAGAAGCATGAAAATGTGTCTTCAAAAATAAACTTTGGCATAAAAATTCGAGTTAAGAAGTTGAATATTCTAGTGAAACTAAGAGAGTCTTAGCATATAACCGTTCACAAGAATGCACACACTACACGAGGACTATAGTGAGATTCCGGACAGATCCTAGTCTATCCGACAGGTTGCTGCCGTCACAGAGAATGAACGACGGGTAAGGGAAAGTTCACTGTTTGAAAGCCAAAGCAAAAATATTCATTTTTCTTTTAGGTCTTAATTGCTTGAGGGCAAGCAAAAACTTGAGTTTGGGAGTGTGTTGAGTGTGTAAAAGTTCTATTATTTACACCCTTTTTAACCCATATTTCTGCTGCATTCAAGCATCATTGCATTACATTTAGGTTAGTTTACAGCAAAACATCACAAATATATTAAAAGCACAGATTCTACTGAAAGATGGCTGATTTTGCAGGTTGCCGCCATAGTGGACGGAGAAGGCAGACGCAGGGCAGAGAAGCAGAAGAGCTGAACTAAACAAGCAGACAAAGAGGACGATGCTGCCATGGTGCTGCCGTGACAGCAGAAGACGACAAAAAGTTAGTGGAGGAAAAGCAAAGTGGACCTCGATAGATAGAGAAAATTCTGCTCGTATGTAGTTTGAAAACCAAATATTTTTCCAAGCCCTGGATCAAAAGATATGTCAAGCCCAAAGCTCAATGAGAGAAAATCCCAAGAAACAAGGAGGACAGCTGAAAAGTAGGATCCTTGAAGATTAAGTCTTTATTAGAATCATACTTTTAATTAAAGTTGTAATCCTTGTTAACTTAGAATACTTGAGCCCAAAGCTTATATAAGGGCATATATTTTAACCTAGGAGGAACATCATACCCCATAACCGACAACCAAAAACCCTCCGCCGTTTACCCGCCGTCGATATGTTCTAAAACCCCCTAGGGACAAGGGTTGATTTGTAAAGTAGTTGCAAGGGTTGTTTTGTTTTAGGAATTTTCAAGTTCAATAAAATAAACTTCAAGTTCTCTTATTTTGGTTATTAATATCTTGCAAGAGCATCAGGAGAGCATTGTGAGGTTATCCATTTACTTAGCATCGGGAGAGTTAAGTATACGAAAGAAATACGAGCAAGTTCTCTAGTTTATAGTTGAACTATCTTGTGCCTAGGGATAGGGCAAGGTTAAGTGGCTAAAGAAGAATTCATACACATCGGTGTTCATCCTTCGATTCACGCCGGGAGGTATCATCAAAGACGTGATCATCGACAGACTTGGACCTAGGGATAAGCCAAGGCAGATCTGGGATTCTTGCCAAACTTGAAGTACTGAGTTGGTGTGTTTGCTGCGGCAACGATCAACGGACTGCTGCCGCGACAGGTGCTGCCGCGATGGGTGCAACGACAGAACTGGAGTTCCTAAGCCTTGCAATACCTGCACTACTGAGCAATTCAATACCAGCCCATTCTCTCAATCTTGATAATTCTACTCTTTTATTTACGTCTATTTTATTATTCTCGTGACAATCTTCTCAATTATTTCCTTTACTCTCGTGCAGAAAACTAAGGTGAAGCTATTAGCCCAATCCCTGTGGAGACGATATCCGATACTTTGTATCACTTTACTACTTGCGTCGTGTACACTTGCACTACCATTGCGATAGACTATTTTACACGCAACACCTATACGAGGGGTCGTATCGAAACGGTGGTCAACCGTTCCGAAACGCCCTTAACGGTCAACTTCTCGTGGTCAACGAGATTTTGACCATTTCGAAACCTTCAGGCCCGTTTCGAAACGCCTTCATCTCGTCAATTTCTCAGAATTCCAGTAGCCAAAATGTTCCGAAACGCGTATCGGAACAGGGGCTTCCAAAGGCCAAACCGTATCGAAACACGTTTCGATACGGGGTCCCTGAAGCCTACCCGTTCCGAAACGATCCAGCCCGTTTCGAAACGCGGGCTGCCTGCAACCTTTGAAAGACAAATTTAGGGGAATTTCAACAAGTCTAAAGGTCCCATAGGACCCCTAAAGGCACACAACACCAACAAACATAGTCTAGAGGCATACCTCTTATGTCAAGCATACTCAAACACACTCAAGGCATAAATATAAACCATCATACATACATGACAAATTCACATTAGCCTTTCATACAAGTCATGCTTGAAAACATTGATAAGTAAAAGCACCATTCATCCCATAAGGGTTTACATGCCATGAAGCAATCTTAACATCTAAAAGGCATACATCAAAAGAGCATTTGGCAAGGTATATCATGCTTACAAACCAAGTCAAACCATAACCATCAAAATCACATATGAGTCATACAAAGCTCATACAAACACACTCTCTTGCCACATTGCTTAACTACTACATAATAATTAATCGCACTTGAGCAACAAACTTGGAAAGCCCTTCTCGCCTTGCTCCGGGCTAACACCATGCTAATGATATGCATTGTAGAAAATGAGAGCGTAAGCTATAAGCTTAGTGAGGATGCCCTAAAACCGAAAACATCAACAATGCAGGGTTCAAGCATGTATTCCCTAAATCTCATATCTAACATGCATAGGTAATTTTACAAGTAGACCTAGCTAGTCTTTCAAGAGTCATGTATGGCATCTCACATCATACTAAGCTCGAACATCAAAATCAACATCATATATTAACATCATAAATCACAATCATATGAACAAGTTTAATTGACCACTATTAGTTACCCGGATGTGCGGATTTAATCTCAACAATCACTTTACCTCGGTGGGATTACACTCATCACCGGACCTTGCATGGGCAGGATTCCACTCATCACCACATGCCCTACGGATGGGATTCCACTCATCATCCCGTAGAATATATAATAGCTTCCGGTGGAATATTACATCACCGTACTCCTCCTTGATGACTTAACGCCATCAAGGCCATGTACGTTTTGACTCAATTTGTGTGCACACTAATCCTAATGATCGATCATTTACACCCGATAAGTTAATTAGTGCCAATTTTCATTTACCACATCACATATCCATCAACCACGTCTCATGCTCATCACATATACATATCATGGTATACATGCATAATTTAGCCACATATCACAAGAGCATAGATAGGCAAACACAATAGCATTTAATGGATAAAAATAGCTAAATTAACAACTTGAATTCACATAGAAATGGCCTACCAAGCACATTTCAACTCACACACTCGAACCAAACTTTAAAACATGTTTAAAGTCACTCACCGCCCTTCCTTAGCCACCAAAACAAGTCTCCTACAAGCCCGGATTCGATTCCAATGCTTCTCCAACGTCTCCTCTTGCTTCTAGCCAAGCAAAAACACAACCATTATTCTCGATCAATGCTAAAATTCAATCAACACTCAACCCTTGAGCTCAAACTAACTTCAACCAATTTCCCAATCAAAATAATCCCCCAAACATACCAATTTTCGTGCTCCCTCAAACCCTAGCTGAAATTTCCATTTTCAATCATCCAAATGACCCCCAAAAGGTCCCAAAACAACCTCCTAATATATATAAACCATCAACTCTTTAATTTCAACCTAAAACCCACCAAAAATCAAGTTTTTGACATCTCAAAAATTGCTTCAAGAACCCATTTCGGGTTTTCAACAAAACCCAATCATTTTGACATATAATGTACATTTTAATGTGAATAAACAAAAACCCAACTCCATATTTCAAAACAAAATGAAAATCTTCATAAAAACTCAAACTTTAACCAAACCCTAACATTTCAAAAGTGTGTAGTTTTAAAATCTAAAACCATGGATAGATAGAGAATGAACAGGAGAGTTAGAAAATGTTTTTACCTCTCAAAATGGTCTTGAAATGAAGATGAGGTTCAATGGAATAGTAACTTTGAGCTTGGGAGAGTTTGAAGAAGGGATTTGAGTTTCCAATGTTGGAAAAGGGGGAGTGGGGAGAGAAGATGACAACTTTTTAAAAGTTGTCTTGCTTTTAAAATTCTCTTGGTCAAATTACCACATTGGTCCCTCCCCTTTTTATTAAAGGGAAAACTACACCGGTGGTCCCCAAACTATTACCAGTTTCCTATTTTGGTCCCCAAACTATGTTTTTCGGCAAAATCATCCCTTTTGTTACATAGTTCTCATGTTTTAGTCCTCGGCGTTAAATAGCTAACGGTTTTGCTGACGTGGCATTTTTTTAAGAGGAGAGAGAAATGATTAAAAAATATTTAAAAAATGCCACGTCAGCAAAACTGTTAGCTATTTAACTTCGTGGGACCAAAACAGGGGAACTATGTAACATAAGGGACGGTTTTGCCAAAAAACATAGTTTAGGGACTAAAATAGGAAAATGGTAATAGTTTGGGGACCACCGATGTAGTTTTCCCTTTATTAAAACCCAATTAGACCCTAATTATGGTTGAATTGATTTAATTTAATTTTACCGACTCGGACCACAAACCCGACTAACTCCTAACCCCAAAACACGGGCGTTACAACTCTCTCCCACTTAAGGAATTTCGTCCCCGAAATTACCTGACTGAAAGAGATACGGAAACTGCTTTTCCATATCCTCCTTCCTCTCCCAAGTGGCCTCGTCCACACCTCGACGTTGCCACCGCAAATTTACTAACCCAATTGATCTACCCCGCAACACCTTACTGTCGGAAGCTAAGATCTCAACTGGCTCTTCCTCATAAGTCAAATTCAGATTCAATTCAATCTCCTCTACGGGCATAACATGTGATGGATCGGACCTATACTTACGGAGCATCGAAACATGGAACACATCGTGTATCTTCTCTAGTTCGGATGGCAAACGCAACTGATAAGCAACCGGACCAACCCTTTTCACAATCTCATACGGTCCTATGTACCTCGGACTCAACTTCCCTTTTTGGCCAAATCTCATCACTTTCTTCCACGGAGACACTTTCCAGAACACCGTCTCACCCACTGAGAACTCAACTTCCTTCCTTTTCAAATCGGCATAGGACTTCTGCCTATCCGAAGCAACCTTCAAGCGATCACAAATCAATTTTACCTTGTCAGTTGTCCCCTTGAGAAAATCCAGCATAGGTAACTGTAATCACTAATTTTGTCCGGGGTGTTAAACTCGCCCTATTTTCTTTTTACAATGGGCTTTGATATTTATGTTGTTATTAAAAAACTGAAAAAAAAGGAAAAAGGAAAAAATAAAAAAAAACACTATATAATTTATTATTAAATATTATTATCTTATCCTCATATATTTATTATCATCATATTACCATACTTATCATCCATTATGTTATTACTTATTACCTAGTATTATCCTATCATATACTATATATTATTATCATTATTAGTATTATTTATTCTATTATTTTTATCTTGCTATCCACTATACTATTACCACTATTCTATTTATCATTATCATTATTATTTTGATATTTGGTTATCTTATTATTATTATATATTAATGTTGCAGTTCGTATTATATTTACTATCATTCCTAATATGATTATCATTGAAATAAATCTGAAAACACAAAAAATTATATAATAAATAATATAAATAATCCTTAACATAAATATTAAAGTCCATTGCATTATCAGAACCCAAAAACATTATACATATATTAATGGCCCGTTCTGGCCCAAATAAACCCTAAGCCCTAATCTGACATAAACCCTAATATGCTAAACAGAACCCTAATGCCCCTCTTATGTTTGCAGCCGCCCTCGTTTCCCACCGTTGGATCTGGGAACCAGATCCAACGGCCCAGATCACTCAGATGTAGGAAACCCTAGCAGGGTCCTCTCTCGGGTTGGCGCCGCGGCACAGGAGCCGTTAGATCAAGGTTGGATCGAATGGTCGAGATTGAGCCTCTCCCAAGCGCGTACGATGCACGCGCACCGCTTCAGCTTCCCACGCGCCCCGCGTGGACTTCACGCACGCTCAGATCGAGCCCCTCCAGCTTCCGACGGTCTGGATCTCTCCATGTCCGGCCACGTCCCGTCTTCTCTCCTCACGGGTCACATGCAACAAACAAAAAACGAAGGACGTCAGAAGATGCATGGAGCCAAAACCGCAACAGAAATCAGAAATCAGAAACGGAAATTGCAGACAAATCGTACAAATCAACAGCAATTATCAGCATTTTCATATATTTAGAAAAGGGGAAAAACATGTAATATTGCGGCTATAAAAGCCGAAGCAACATGCAATTTAGAGAGAGATTTTTCAGAGAGGATTTTTCAGAGAGAAAAATTGTAAGGGAGGATTTCGGGATTCAAAAAATCTCAGAGAGTATTGTAATCGAAACCTTCAGAGAAATACAAGCAACCTCAGTTTACATGAGGTAGATCATCGTTTTCATCTTCTTTTCATTTCAGTTTCGAAAGTAAAAAAATAAAAAATACAGATTAGGGTTTCATCCTTTACCTTCGCCGTTTCGGTTTCTCCATCTCTCTTCTCTCCGGCGACAATCCCTTCGACTTCTTCGAGGTCGTGCGTGGTGAGTCGGGGAAAGCAAACATCAAAAGGTTTTTTTTAGCCCTCCGTTTTCGATTGTCAAAAGAGAAAAAAAGAGGTTTTGGGTTTGATTTCGTAAAAGGGTTTTTCTGTTTTTCGGGTTCGGAAAAGTCGGGAAAGGGTTTTTTTTAGGTTTCCGGCGCCGGCAACGGCGACCGGAGTGCCTTGCGGCGCCGGAGAAAGGAAACGAGGAAGGGGGAGGCCCTCGGTTTAGGTTAGTTTTTTTAAAAACGAAAAGGGGTCAAGTGAGTTTTTTAATCTCTATTTATAATGTTTTTTTTAATTTTAAAATGGTTTATTATCACCTTAAACCCCTCCGCGTCACCTTTTTTACGCGTGAGGGGCCTCCGTGTTTCAAAATCCCATCCCGGATCCTTCCACGTTTTTGAATCTTTTTAATTTCGTCCCTGGGTCCGATTTAATCAGTTTCCGGATGGTAAAATCGCCGTTTTAGTCCCTGTGGCTTTCCGCGTCTTTTCAATTTGGTCCCGTTTTGCTCTTTTGATTAATGTTTTATGGGTTAATTGCTATTTCGATCCCTGCCTGTTTGCATGTTAGTTGTATTTAGCATTTTTATCTTGTTATATTATTCATGCATTTTATCCTTTTTTAATGTTTGCATCGAATATATTTTTTTGCCCTATTGTTTATACTAAGTATGTGCATATTTTGTCTTCTCTTGTTCGAATATATATGTTTTTGTGACATGCATTTTAATGTCATTTCATGTGATTTTTAATGTTAAGTTCGCATGTTAATGAATTTTAATTATAAAATGGAGATACCTATTAATTCGCGTATTCGGGTCGACATACCTAGCTTATTGGATGTCCCGCGAATATTCGGATTAATTCGAATCGTCTAAAGGTAAATTCGAGATTAAAATAGACAAGACCATAACACCATATTTAATTGCTTGCATCATGCATAAAGGTGACGTACGGGATCCGAACCCTAAACTAACACGGCAGTCAGTCTTATATGATGTCGGTTTAGTCTTTGGTCCGGTGTACCGTCATCCTTTTTAATTAAATGGTAAATTAATTCGATACCACTAATTTGAAAGAGCTCGTACGATTAAAGTTTGGTTTTCAATCAAGAACCCCTAATTAAAGTCTTCTTAAATTTTAAATAATTTCCATCAATTAAAAGCAACAATTGTTTTGGTACCGATTTCCGGGCGTGATGGGGGCGCTAACCCTACCCCACACGTAACCAACTCCCGAACCCTTTCAAACGAATCTCTGGTTTTGTTTTCTTACGGTGTCTGGTCTACCTTAGTGGCCGGTGGCGACTCCAAACCGAGAAAAAAGATTTTATTTTAAAGGTTGTTTTCCCGAAACCCGAGCCAATTTTTAAATTCCCCCCTTTTTAAATCAAATCGAACATTTTTTTCAAAAGTAACGGGAACATGATTTGCGAGGAAAAAAAAACCCCGTTACAGTTTGGCGACTCCACTGGGGACAAATTTTGTTTTACAAAACAAAAAGAGAGTTAGGCCAAAGAAATAATTGTTGCCTTTAATGATGGAAATTTTTGAAATTTAATTTGACTCTAGCGAGATGGTTCTTCCTTGAAAATAGAACTTTAATTACACGAGCTTTGATTATTGGTGGTCTTGAATTAATTCTTCATTTAATTTTAAAGGAATCACCGACATGTGTTGCATCACGCATTAGGCTCTATACCCGAGCTTCGTCCCTTAAGTGGGAGTGAAACGCCCATACCCACGTGAGTCTCCCTCCACGGGTCGGTAATTCACTTCCGGAATCCACGCTTTTGACATGTGAGCAGCCCTCCACGTCATTAGGTTGTGCTTTCCCTCGAACCGAAACCAATTCGCAAGCTTGTAATGGGCCAGAATTGGGGTTCTTGTTACCTTAGTAGGTGATGAGATAGGTTCGGGTATCCTTGTTAGAACCGAACCACATGAGTGAGAATTTAAGAAGCCTACCCCGGTTAGAGCCATGCGGATAACCATAGAATTAGAATTCATGCTACTAGGTCTTGCATCGTTAATTTGCTTTGATGTGTTTCCTTTTTCTTGTTTTATTCAGTATTCATTATTGTTGATACTAACCCAGTTGCCTTCTTGTCTTATTTTGCTTATTTTTGCATACTCATCGCATTTTCATATGAGGTGTTGATTCGAGAACAGTCTAAAGTTGAAAACTTTCACAAACGGGAGAAAAGAGTCCATAGCAGCGAGGCTCCCGGAGCGCGCTAATTTAGAAAGAGGGGACGAGAAAATTTATTGAAAATCGTACCCTATGTATTTCTTACCTCACTGCAACAAGACTTGATCTCCGTTGGGGAAAGTTGTTTAATGAGGATGTTCGTCGAATCAGCATTTCCTTGCATTTGATTTTGTGTTTTTTAATTTGTTGCCTTCATTCATTTGTTTCAGTTATGCATACACATTTCATGCATTACACCATTAAGTCTTGGAATTAATTGTTCGAGGTCATGTCAGCATTCGTGACTACCGAAGATTTCGAACCCACACTTTACTCGCCATCAAAGAAGGCAAATGGATGAAAGTTTTGCTAAGTTAGAAGTCGGCTTCGAGAAGGGTCCGAATGAGGCATATGATGGCCATGAACCCTTTTGTGAGTACCACCAGACTGCGGGGCATGAAATTCAGAGTTGCTTAGAATTTAAGCAATTGGTCCAGGAATTGATGGACAATCGGGAGGTTGAGTCCCTCGAAGGAGTTTGAAGGGTGGAATGGATGGTCAGCTCAGCAGTATTTAAGAATTTTAGTGTATCCAAGACCGCTTGTCTTCATTTCATTGCATTTTAATCTTTTCCTTGAAGTGATGTGTGAAATCAACCTTTGCTACCCTTTGCCCGAAGGTAGCAAAGATTTTTGTAAGGGCCTCAGACTGCATGTTTTTAAACTTCAATGAAAGGATGCATTACGTTTCAATTGCCTTTTCATTTTGTGTATATATTTGTCTATTGAGTCCCCGTATATCAATTGCACAAGGGACATCGACTTTGACCCCAGAGGTTGACTTCGAGCCACCTTTGTCTAGTGGAAATCGAAAGCTTTGAAGATGATGAATATGTGGCTTACACTCCAAGATAATTTGGTCACCTAATTAAATACACATAGAATTAGGGCATTCGGGAGAATAACCAGAAATTTTCCACGCTAAAAGAAAAAGAAAAAAAAAGGAAAAAAAGAAAAGAGAAAAAGAAAATGAAAAGAGAAAGAAAAGAAAGAAATAAAGAGAAAGAGAAAAAAGAAAAAAAAAAGAGAGAAAGAGAGAAGATGAAAAGAGGAAAAAAAGAGAAGACAA
Organism: Hibiscus tridactylites; assembly: GCA_958450335.1. Classification (NCBI taxonomy): domain Eukaryota; kingdom Viridiplantae; phylum Streptophyta; class Magnoliopsida; order Malvales; family Malvaceae; genus Hibiscus; species Hibiscus tridactylites. The sequence goes on from OY288275.1 coordinate 62,320,147, forward strand.
GAGAGCGAGAATACTAAGCCTAACAAAAGCACTCCAATGTCCGAAGCCTGGTAATAGGCATTTTCGGATACGAGTGTGGAATTTTTGGGGCACTCCGCTGTAGCAAAAAGACCAATAAGGTTGCTATGCACCATTCACTTTAGCTACATGAGTGATGGTAATATTTTCAAATCATGACAATGCCAAGTAGCTCGGGATTTTGTTGTTTGCTCCATCATTTATTTCGAGCCAAAGGAATGTGATGAGTTGACTTCCCCAAAATTATAAAGAAATGATAAAGGCGAAGCCTACAGAAGATAAATCTAATTGATTAAAAGTCGAAATAACTTGGAGAGTATGTCACATTTTCAGACATCAGCTCAGCTTTCGAGGTCTCCTAGACACATGATGCTTTAGGCAATCCGTGGTAAGCCACAGTAGTGTCGTTCGTGCACTTGATATTCGGGGTATTTAGTTTGACTTGATATATCCCTAATTTGAAAAGAAAGTATAGTTTTCGAAAATGCATCTCATGTTGAAATTAGAAGATGCAATCTAAATCTTTGTTGAACACAAATTAATTTCCCATTGCTTCGGGGATAAAGTTTAGAATGCAATGCCATGAATACAAATGGTAGGTCATCAGTGGCCATAGTGAGGACGGTAGTAGATTCCTACATACTACAGTTCAGAGACTTGAAGCAAATTTTTGTCGAAATGTTTCGATTGCTTCGCAAAATGAAATTGGACCTTGATGAGCTTAAGGGAAAAGTTCAGGGGCTTGGGGGCATGTGCTTCCCCTATTGTTGAGAGAAGAGAAGAAGTCGTCGCGTTGGGTAAAGACGAAGAGAATGATTGAGCACCCAGTTTGAGTAGGGGGCAATATTTTGACAGCAAGCAGTGTTATGTCCAGTCTGACCAGTGGAAGTCATCAGTCATCTTTCGAGGAGAGACCGAAAGATTAAGATTTGACAGAGATGAGAAAGCCAAAAGAGATTGAGAAGAAAGAAGAACAAGAAGAAGAAGGAAGAAAGAAGATGATGAAGAAGAAGAAGAAGAAGAACGAGATAAGATAGAACGAGAAGAAATAAAAGAAGAAAAAGAAGAAGAAGAGAAAAGAAACCCACCGCATCAGAATCTAAGAGCAAAAGAGCTCAAGGATTTCCGGGCAGAAGAGCCAGAAGGCCTGCCTAGCTTGCTTTCGCCGCTCCGGGAAAGCACGCAATTTGAAGTTCATTTTGTACCGCGTAGGAAAATGAATCGACTTTGTCCTTTGACCGTGTAGGGAGGACATACCACTGATCTGAGAGCAAAAGAGTTCAAGGATCCCTGGACAGAAGAGCCAGAAGGCCTGCCCAGTTTGCTTTCGCCGCTCCGGGAAAGCACGCATTTTGAAGTTCATTTTGTACCGCGTAGGAAAATGAATCGACTTTGTCCTTTGACCGTGTAGGGAGGACATACCACTGATCTGAGAGCAAAAGAGTTCAAGGATCCCTGGACAGAAGAGCCAGAAGGCCTGCCCAGTTTGCTTTCGCCGCTCCGGGAAAGCACGCATTTTGAAGTTCATTCTGTACCGCGTAGGAAGAATGAATCGACTTTGTCCTTTGACCGTGTAGGGAGGGCATGCCAACGATCTGAGAGCAAGAGAGTTCAAGGATCCCTGGACAGAAGAGTCAGAAGGCCTGTCCAGTTTGCTTATAGTTTAAGAAGAAGAAGAAGGTCGAGATTAACTGTAATCACTAATTTTGTCCGGGGTGTTAAACTCGCCCTATTTTCTTTTTACAATGGGCTTTGATATTTATGTTGTTATTAAAAAACTGAAAAAAAAGGAAAAAGGAAAAAATAAAAAAAACACTATATAATTTATTATTAAATATTATTATCTTATCCTCATATATTTATTATCATCATATTACCATACTTATCATCCATTATGTTATTACTTATTACCTAGTATTATCCTATCATATACTATATATTATTATCATTATTAGTATTATTTATTCTATTATTTTTATCTTGCTATCCACTATACTATTACCACTATTCTATTTATCATTATCATTATTATTTTGATATTTGGTTATCTTATTATTATTATATATTAATGTTGCAGTTCGTATTATATTTACTATCATTCCTAATATGATTATCATTGAAATAAATCTGAAAACACAAAAAATTATATAATAAATAATATAAATAATCCTTAACATAAATATTAAAGTCCATTGCATTATCAAAACCCAAAAACATTATACATATATTAATGGCCCGTTCTGGCCCAAATAAACCCTAAGCCCTAATCTGACATAAACCCTAATATGCTAAACAGAACCCTAATGCCCCTCTTATGTTTGCAGCCGCCCTCGTTTCCCACCGTTGGATCTGGGAACCAGATCCAACGGCCCAGATCACTCAGATGTAGGAAACCCTAGCAGGGTCCTCTCTCGGGTTGGCGCCGCGGCACAGGAGCCGTTAGATCAAGGTTGGATCGAATGGCCGAGATTGAGCCTCTCCCAAGCGCGTACGATGCACGCGCACCGCTTCAGCTTCCCACGCGCCCCGCGTGGACTTCACGCACGCTCAGATCGAGCCCCTCCAGCTTCCGACGGTCTGGATCGCTCCATGTCCGGCCACGTCCCGTCTTCTCTCCTCACGGGTCACATGCAACAAACAAAAAACGAAGGACGTCAGAAGATGCATGGAGCCAAAACCGCAACAGAAATCAGAAATCAGAAACGGAAATTGCAGACAAATCGTACAAATCAACAGCAATTATCAGCATTTTCATATATTTAGAAAAGGGGAAAAACATGTAATATTGCGGCTATAAAAGCCGAAGCAACATGCAATTTAGAGAGAGATTTTTCAGAGAGGATTTTTCAGAGAGAAAAATTGTAAGGGAGGATTTCGGGATTCAAAAAATCTCAGAGAGTATTGTAATCGAAACCTTCAGAGAAATACAAGCAACCTCAGTTTACAGGAGGTAGATCATCGTTTTCATCTTCTTTTCATTTCAGTTTCGAAAGTAAAAAAATAAAAAATACAGATTAGGGTTTCATCCTTTACCTTCGCCGTTTCGGTTTCTCCATCTCTCTTCTCTCCGGCGACAATCCCTTCGACTTCTTCGAGGTCGTGCGTGGTGAGTCGGGGAAAGCAAACATCAAAAGGTTTTTTTTAGCCCTCCGTTTTCGATTGTCAAAAGAGAAAAAAAGAGGTTTTGGGTTTGATTTCGTAAAAGGGTTTTTCTGTTTTTCGGGTTCGGAAAAGTCGGGAAAGGGTTTTTTTTAGGTTTCCGGCGCCGGCAACGGCGACCGGAGTGCCTTGCGGCGCCGGAGAAAGGAAACGAGGAAGGGGGAGGCCCTCGGTTTAGGTTAGTTTTTTTAAAAACGAAAAGGGGTCAAGTGAGTTTTTTAATCTCTATTTATAATGTTTTTTTTAATTTTAAAATGGTTTATTATCACCTTAAACCCCTCCGCGTCACCTTTTTTACGCGTGAGGGGCCTCCGTGTTTCAAAATCCCATCCCGGATCCTTCCACGTTTTTGAATCTTTTTAATTTCGTCCCTAGGTCCGATTTAATCAGTTTCCGGATGGTAAAATCGTCGTTTTAGTCCCTGTGGCTTTCCGCGTCTTTTCAATTTGGTCCCGTTTTGCTCTTTTGATTAATGTTTTATGGGTTAATTGCTATTTCGATCCCTGCCTGTTTGCATGTTAGTTGTATTTAGCATTTTTATCTTGTTATATTATTCATGCATTTTATCCTTTTTTAATGTTTGCATCGAATATATTTTTTTGCCCTATTGTTTATACTAAGTATGTGCATATTTTGTCTTCTCTTGTTCGAATATATATGTTTTTGTGACATGCATTTTAATGTCATTTCATGTGATTTTTAATGTTAAGTTCGCATGTTAATGGATTTTAATTATAAAATGGAGATACCTATTAATTCGCGTATTCGGGTCGACATACCTAGCTTATTGGATGTCCCGCGAATATTCGGATTAATTCGAATCGTCTAAAGGTAAATTCGAGATTAAAATAGACAAGACCATAACACCATATTTAATTGCTTGCATCATGCATAAAGGTGACGTACGGGATCCGAACCCTAAACTAACACGGCAGTCAGTCTTATATGATGTCGGTTTAGTCTTTGGTCCGGTGTACCGTCATCCTTTTTAATTAAATGGTAAATTAATTCGATACCACTAATTTGAAAGAGCTCGTACGATTAAAGTTTGGTTTTCAATCAAGAACCCCTAATTAAAGTCTTCTTAAATTTTAAATAATTTCCATCAATTAAAAGCAACAATTGTTTTGGTACCGATTTCCGGGCGTGATGGGGGCGCTAACCCTACCCCACACGTAACCAACTCCCGAACCCTTTCAAACGAATCTCTGGTTTTGTTTTCTTACGGTGTCTGGTCTACCTTAGTGGCCGGTGGCGACTCCAAACCGAGAAAAAAGATTTTATTTTAAAGGTTGTTTTCCCGAAACCCGAGCCAATTTTTAAATTCCCCCCTTTTTAAATCAAATCGAACATTTTTTTCAAAAGTAACGGGAACATGATTTGCGAGGAAAAAAAAACCCCGTTACAGTTTGGCGACTCCACTGGGGACAAATTTTGTTTTACAAAACAAAAAGAGAGTTAGGCCAAAGAAATAATTGTTGCCTTTAATGATGGAAATTTTTGAAATTTAATTTGACTCTAGCGAGATGGTTCTTCCTTGAAAATAGAACTTTAATTACACGAGCTTTGATTATTGGTGGTCTTGAATTAATTCTTCATTTAATTTTAAAGGAATCACCGACATGTGTTGCATCACGCATTAGGCTCTATACCCGAGCTTCGTCCCTTAAGTGGGAGTGAAACGCCCATACCCACGTGAGTCTCCCTCCACGGGTCGGTAATTCACTTCCGGAATCCACGCTTTTGACATGTGAGCAGCCCTCCACGTCATTAGGTTGTGCTTTCCCTCGAACCGAAACCAATTCGCAAGCTTGTAATGGGCCAGAATTGGGGTTCTTGTTACCTTAGTAGGTGATGAGATAGGTTCGGGTACCCTTGTTAGAACCGAACCACATGAGTGAGAATTTAAGAAGCCTACCCCGGTTAGAGCCATGCGGATAACCATAGAATTAGAATTCATGCTACTAGGTCTTGCATCGTTAATTTGCTTTGATGTGTTTCCTTTTTCTTGTTTTATTCAGTATTCATTATTGTTGATACTAACCCAGTTGCCTTCTTGTCTTATTTTGCTTATTTTTGCATACTCATCGCATTTTCATATGAGGTGTTGATTCGAGAACAGTCTAAAGTTGAAAACTTTCACAAACGGGAGAAAAGAGTCCATAGCAGCGAGGCTCCCGGAGCGCGCTAATTTAGAAAGAGGGGACGAGAAAATTTATTGAAAATCGTACCCTATGTATTTCTTACCTCACTGCAACAAGACTTGATCTCCGTTGGGGAAAGTTGTTTAATGAGGATGTTCGTCGAATCAGCATTTCCTTGCATTTGATTTTGTGTTTTTTAATTTGTTGCCTTCATTCATTTGTTTCAGTTATGCATACACATTTCATGCATTACACCATTAAGTCTTGGAATTAATTGTTCGAGGTCATGTCAGCATTCGTGACTACCGAAGATTTCGAACCCACACTTTACTCGCCATCAAAGAAGGCAAATGGATGAAAGTTTTGCTAAGTTAGAAGTCGGCTTCGAGAAGGGTCCGAATGAGGCATATGATGGCCATGAACCCTTTTGTGAGTACCACCAGACTGCGGGGCATGAAATTCAGAGTTGCTTAGAATTTAAGCAATTGGTCCAGGAATTGATGGACAATCGGGAGGTTGAGTCCCTCGAAGGAGTTTGAAGGGTGGAATGGATGGTCAGCTCAGCAGTATTTAAGAATTTTAGTGTATCCAAGACCGCTTGTCTTCATTTCATTGCATTTTAATCTTTTCCTTGAAGTGATGTGTGAAATCAACCTTTGCTACCCTTTGCCCGAAGGTAGCAAAGATTTTTGTAAGGGCCTCAGACTGCATGTTTTTAAACTTCAATGAAAGGATGCATTACGTTTCAATTGCCTTTTCATTTTGTGTATATATTTGTCTATTGAGTCCCCGTATATCAATTGCACAAGGGACATCGACTTTGACCCCAGAGGTTGACTTCGAGCCACCTTTGTCTAGTGGAAATCGAAAGCTTTGAAGATGATGAATATGTGGCTTACACTCCAAGATAATTTGGTCACCTAATTAAATACACATAGAATTAGGGCATTCGGGAGAATAACCAGAAATTTTCCACGCTAAAAGAAAAAGAAAAAAAAGGAAAAAAAGAAAAGAGAAAAAGAAAATGAAAAGAGAAAGAAAAGAAAGAAATAAAGAGAAAGAGAAAAAAGAAAAAAAAAGAGAGAAAGAGAGAAGATGAAAAGAGGAAAAAAAGAGAAGACAAGAGAGCGAGAATACTAAGCCTAACAAAAGCACTCCAATGTCCGAAGCCTGGTAATAGGCATTTTCGGATACGAGTGTGGAATTTTTGGGGCACTCCGCTGTAGCAAAAAGACCAATAAGGTTGCTATGCACCATTCACTTTAGCTACATGAGTGATGGTAATATTTTCAAATCATGACAATGCCAAGTAGCTCGGGATTTTGTTGTTTGCTCCATCATTTATTTCGAGCCAAAGGAATGTGATGAGTTGGCTTCCCCAAAATTATAAAGAAATGATAAAGGCGAAGCCTACAGAAGATAAATCTAATTGATTAAAAGTCGAAATAACTTGGAGAGTATGTCACATTTTCAGACATCAGCTCAGCTTTCGAGGTCTCCTAGACACATGATGCTTTAGGCAATCCGTGGTAAGCCACAGTAGTGTCGTTCGTGCACTTGATATTCGGGGTATTTAGTTTGACTTGATATATCCCTAATTTGAAAAGAAAGTATAGTTTTCGAAAATGCATCTCATGTTGAAATTAGAAGATGCAATCTAAATCTTTGTTGAACACAAATTAATTTCCCATTGCTTCGGGGATAAAGTTTAGAATGCAATGCCATGAATACAAATGGTAGGTCATCAGTGGCCATAGTGAGGACGGTAGTAGATTCCTACATACTACAGTTCAGAGACTTGAAGCAAATTTTTGTCGAAATGTTTCGATTGCTTCGCAAAATGAAATTGGACCTTGATGAGCTTAAGGGAAAAGTTCAGGGGCTTGGGGGCATGTGCTTCCCCTATTGTTGAGAGAAGAGAAGAAGTCGTCGCGTTGGGTAAAGACGAAGAGAATGATTGAGCACCCAGTTTGAGTAGGGGGCAATATTTTGACAGCAAGCAGTGTTATGTCCAGTCTGACCAGTGGAAGTCATCAGTCATCTTTCGAGGAGAGACCGAAAGATTAAGATTTGACAGAGATGAGAAAGCCAAAAGAGATTGAGAAGAAAGAAGAACAAGAAGAAGAAGGAAGAAAGAAGATGATGAAGAAGAAGAAGAAGAAGAACGAGATAAGATAGAACGAGAAGAAATAAAAGAAGAAAAAGAAGAAGAAGAGAAAAGAAACCCACCGCATCAGAATCTAAGAGCAAAAGAGCTCAAGGATTTCCGGGCAGAAGAGCCAGAAGGCCTGCCTAGCTTGCTTTCGCCGCTCCGGGAAAGCACGCAATTTGAAGTTCATTTTGTACCGCGTAGGAAAATGAATCGACTTTGTCCTTTGACCGTGTAGGGAGGACATACCACTGATCTGAGAGCAAAAGAGTTCAAGGATCCCTGGACAGAAGAGCCAGAAGGCCTGCCCAGTTTGCTTTCGCCGCTCCGGGAAAGCACGCATTTTGAAGTTCATTTTGTACCGCGTAGGAAAATGAATCGACTTTGTCCTTTGACCGTGTAGGGAGGACATACCACTGATCTGAGAGCAAAAGAGTTCAAGGATCCCTGGACAGAAGAGCCAGAAGGCCTGCCCAGTTTGCTTTCGCCGCTCCGGGAAAGCACGCATTTTGAAGTTCATTCTGTACCGCGTAGGAAGAATGAATCGACTTTGTCCTTTGACCGTGTAGGGAGGGCATGCCAACGATCTGAGAGCAAGAGAGTTCAAGGATCCCTGGACAGAAGAGTCAGAAGGCCTGTCCAGTTTGCTTATAGTTTAAGAAGAAGAAGAAGGTCGAGATTAACTGTAATCACTAATTTTGTCCGGGGTGTTAAACTCGCCCTATTTTCTTTTTACAATGGGCTTTGATATTTATGTTGTTATTAAAAAACTGAAAAAAAAGGAAAAAGGAAAAAATAAAAAAAACACTATATAATTTATTATTAAATATTATTATCTTATCCTCATATATTTATTATCATCATATTACCATACTTATCATCCATTATGTTATTACTTATTACCTAGTATTATCCTATCATATACTATATATTATTATCATTATTAGTATTATTTATTCTATTATTTTTATCTTGCTATCCACTATACTATTACCACTATTCTATTTATCATTATCATTATTATTTTGATATTTGGTTATCTTATTATTATTATATATTAATGTTGCAGTTCGTATTATATTTACTATCATTCCTAATATGATTATCATTGAAATAAATCTGAAAACACAAAAAATTATATAATAAATAATATAAATAATCCTTAACATAAATATTAAAGTCCATTGCATTATCAAAACCCAAAAACATTATACATATATTAATGGCCCGTTCTGGCCCAAATAAACCCTAAGCCCTAATCTGACATAAACCCTAATATGCTAAACAGAACCCTAATGCCCCTCTTATGTTTGCAGCCGCCCTCGTTTCCCACCGTTGGATCTGGGAACCAGATCCAACGGCCCAGATCACTCAGATGTAGGAAACCCTAGCAGGGTCCTCTCTCGGGTTGGCGCCGCGGCACAGGAGCCGTTAGATCAAGGTTGGATCGAATGGCCGAGATTGAGCCTCTCCCAAGCGCGTACGATGCACGCGCACCGCTTCAGCTTCCCACGCGCCCCGCGTGGACTTCACGCACGCTCAGATCGAGCCCCTCCAGCTTCCGACGGTCTGGATCGCTCCATGTCCGGCCACGTCCCGTCTTCTCTCCTCACGGGTCACATGCAACAAACAAAAAACGAAGGACGTCAGAAGATGCATGGAGCCAAAACCGCAACAGAAATCAGAAATCAGAAACGGAAATTGCAGACAAATCGTACAAATCAACAGCAATTATCAGCATTTTCATATATTTAGAAAAGGGGAAAAACATGTAATATTGCGGCTATAAAAGCCGAAGCAACATGCAATTTAGAGAGAGATTTTTCAGAGAGGATTTTTCAGAGAGAAAAATTGTAAGGGAGGATTTCGGGATTCAAAAAATCTCAGAGAGTATTGTAATCGAAACCTTCAGAGAAATACAAGCAACCTCAGTTTACAGGAGGTAGATCATCGTTTTCATCTTCTTTTCATTTCAGTTTCGAAAGTAAAAAAATAAAAAATACAGATTAGGGTTTCATCCTTTACCTTCGCCGTTTCGGTTTCTCCATCTCTCTTCTCTCCGGCGACAATCCCTTCGACTTCTTCGAGGTCGTGCGTGGTGAGTCGGGGAAAGCAAACATCAAAAGGTTTTTTTTAGCCCTCCGTTTTCGATTGTCAAAAGAGAAAAAAAGAGGTTTTGGGTTTGATTTCGTAAAAGGGTTTTTCTGTTTTTCGGGTTCGGAAAAGTCGGGAAAGGGTTTTTTTTAGGTTTCCGGCGCCGGCAACGGCGACCGGAGTGCCTTGCGGCGCCGGAGAAAGGAAACGAGGAAGGGGGAGGCCCTCGGTTTAGGTTAGTTTTTTTAAAAACGAAAAGGGGTCAAGTGAGTTTTTTAATCTCTATTTATAATGTTTTTTTTAATTTTAAAATGGTTTATTATCACCTTAAACCCCTCCGCGTCACCTTTTTTACGCGTGAGGGGCCTCCGTGTTTCAAAATCCCATCCCGGATCCTTCCACGTTTTTGAATCTTTTTAATTTCGTCCCTAGGTCCGATTTAATCAGTTTCCGGATGGTAAAATCGCCGTTTTAGTCCCTGTGGCTTTCCGCGTCTTTTCAATTTGGTCCCGTTTTGCTCTTTTGATTAATGTTTTATGGGTTAATTGCTATTTCGATCCCTGCCTGTTTGCATGTTAGTTGTATTTAGCATTTTTATCTTGTTATATTATTCATGCATTTTATCCTTTTTTAATGTTTGCATCGAATATATTTTTTTGCCCTATTGTTTATACTAAGTATGTGCATATTTTGTCTTCTCTTGTTCGAATATATATGTTTTTGTGACATGCATTTTAATGTCATTTCATGTGATTTTTAATGTTAAGTTCGCATGTTAATGGATTTTAATTATAAAATGGAGATACCTATTAATTCGCGTATTCGGGTCGACATACCTAGCTTATTGGATGTCCCGCGAATATTCGGATTAATTCGAATCGTCTAAAGGTAAATTCGAGATTAAAATAGACAAGACCATAACACCATATTTAATTGCTTGCATCATGCATAAAGGTGACGTACGGGATCCGAACCCTAAACTAACACGGCAGTCAGTCTTATATGATGTCGGTTTAGTCTTTGGTCCGGTGTACCGTCATCCTTTTTAATTAAATGGTAAATTAATTCGATACCACTAATTTGAAAGAGCTCGTACGATTAAAGTTTGGTTTTCAATCAAGAACCCCTAATTAAAGTCTTCTTAAATTTTAAATAATTTCCATCAATTAAAAGCAACAATTGTTTTGGTACCGATTTCCGGGCGTGATGGGGGCGCTAACCCTACCCCACACGTAACCAACTCCCGAACCCTTTCAAACGAATCTCTGGTTTTGTTTTCTTACGGTGTCTGGTCTACCTTAGTGGCCGGTGGCGACTCCAAACCGAGAAAAAAGATTTTATTTTAAAGGTTGTTTTCCCGAAACCCGAGCCAATTTTTAAATTCCCCCCTTTTTAAATCAAATCGAACATTTTTTTCAAAAGTAACGGGAACATGATTTGCGAGGAAAAAAAAACCCCGTTACAGTTTGGCGACTCCACTGGGGACAAATTTTGTTTTACAAAACAAAAAGAGAGTTAGGCCAAAGAAATAATTGTTGCCTTTAATGATGGAAATTTTTGAAATTTAATTTGACTCTAGCGAGATGGTTCTTCCTTGAAAATAGAACTTTAATTACACGAGCTTTGATTATTGGTGGTCTTGAATTAATTCTTCATTTAATTTTAAAGGAATCACCGACATGTGTTGCATCACGCATTAGGCTCTATACCCGAGCTTCGTCCCTTAAGTGGGAGTGAAACGCCCATACCCACGTGAGTCTCCCTCCACGGGTCGGTAATTCACTTCCGGAATCCACGCTTTTGACATGTGAGCAGCCCTCCACGTCATTAGGTTGTGCTTTCCCTCGAACCGAAACCAATTCGCAAGCTTGTAATGGGCCAGAATTGGGGTTCTTGTTACCTTAGTAGGTGATGAGATAGGTTCGGGTACCCTTGTTAGAACCGAACCACATGAGTGAGAATTTAAGAAGCCTACCCCGGTTAGAGCCATGCGGATAACCATAGAATTAGAATTCATGCTACTAGGTCTTGCATCGTTAATTTGCTTTGATGTGTTTCCTTTTTCTTGTTTTATTCAGTATTCATTATTGTTGATACTAACCCAGTTGCCTTCTTGTCTTATTTTGCTTATTTTTGCATACTCATCGCATTTTCATATGAGGTGTTGATTCGAGAACAGTCTAAAGTTGAAAACTTTCACAAACGGGAGAAAAGAGTCCATAGCAGCGAGGCTCCCGGAGCGCGCTAATTTAGAAAGAGGGGACGAGAAAATTTATTGAAAATCGTACCCTATGTATTTCTTACCTCACTGCAACAAGACTTGATCTCCGTTGGGGAAAGTTGTTTAATGAGGATGTTCGTCGAATCAGCATTTCCTTGCATTTGATTTTGTGTTTTTTAATTTGTTGCCTTCATTCATTTGTTTCAGTTATGCATACACATTTCATGCATTACACCATTAAGTCTTGGAATTAATTGTTCGAGGTCATGTCAGCATTCGTGACTACCGAAGATTTCGAACCCACACTTTACTCGCCATCAAAGAAGGCAAATGGATGAAAGTTTTGCTAAGTTAGAAGTCGGCTTCGAGAAGGGTCCGAATGAGGCATATGATGGCCATGAACCCTTTTGTGAGTACCACCAGACTGCGGGGCATGAAATTCAGAGTTGCTTAGAATTTAAGCAATTGGTCCAGGAATTGATGGACAATCGGGAGGTTGAGTCCCTCGAAGGAGTTTGAAGGGTGGAATGGATGGTCAGCTCAGCAGTATTTAAGAATTTTAGTGTATCCAAGACCGCTTGTCTTCATTTCATTGCATTTTAATCTTTTCCTTGAAGTGATGTGTGAAATCAACCTTTGCTACCCTTTGCCCGAAGGTAGCAAAGATTTTTGTAAGGGCCTCAGACTGCATGTTTTTAAACTTCAATGAAAGGATGCATTACGTTTCAATTGCCTTTTCATTTTGTGTATATATTTGTCTATTGAGTCCCCGTATATCAATTGCACAAGGGACATCGACTTTGACCCCAGAGGTTGACTTCGAGCCACCTTTGTCTAGTGGAAATCGAAAGCTTTGAAGATGATGAATATGTGGCTTACACTCCAAGATAATTTGGTCACCTAATTAAATACACATAGAATTAGGGCATTCGGGAGAATAACCAGAAATTTTCCACGCTAAAAGAAAAAGAAAAAAAAGGAAAAAAAGAAAAGAGAAAAAGAAAATGAAAAGAGAAAGAAAAGAAAGAAATAAAGAGAAAGAGAAAAAAGAAAAAAAAAGAGAGAAAGAGAGAAGATGAAAAGAGGAAAAAAAGAGAAGACAAGAGAGCGAGAATACTAAGCCTAACAAAAGCACTCCAATGTCCGAAGCCTGGTAATAGGCATTTTCGGATACGAGTGTGGAATTTTTGGGGCACTCCGCTGTAGCAAAAAGACCAATAAGGTTGCTATGCACCATTCACTTTAGCTACATGAGTGATGGTAATATTTTCAAATCATGACAATGCCAAGTAGCTCGGGATTTTGTTGTTTGCTCCATCATTTATTTCGAGCCAAAGGAATGTGATGAGTTGACTTCCCCAAAATTATAAAGAAATGATAAAGGCGAAGCCTACAGAAGATAAATCTAATTGATTAAAAGTCGAAATAACTTGGAGAGTATGTCACATTTTCAGACATCAGCTCAGCTTTCGAGGTCTCCTAGACACATGATGCTTTAGGCAATCCGTGGTAAGCCACAGTAGTGTCGTTCGTGCACTTGATATTCGGGGTATTTAGTTTGACTTGATATATCCCTAATTTGAAAAGAAAGTATAGTTTTCGAAAATGCATCTCATGTTGAAATTAGAAGATGCAATCTAAATCTTTGTTGAACACAAATTAATTTCCCATTGCTTCGGGGATAAAGTTTAGAATGCAATGCCATGAATACAAATGGTAGGTCATCAGTGGCCATAGTGAGGACGGTAGTAGATTCCTACATACTACAGTTCAGAGACTTGAAGCAAATTTTTGTCGAAATGTTTCGATTGCTTCGCAAAATGAAATTGGACCTTGATGAGCTTAAGGGAAAAGTTCAGGGGCTTGGGGGCATGTGCTTCCCCTATTGTTGAGAGAAGAGAAGAAGTCGTCGCGTTGGGTAAAGACGAAGAGAATGATTGAGCACCCAGTTTGAGTAGGGGGCAATATTTTGACAGCAAGCAGTGTTATGTCCAGTCTGACCAGTGGAAGTCATCAGTCATCTTTCGAGGAGAGACCGAAAGATTAAGATTTGACAGAGATGAGAAAGCCAAAAGAGATTGAGAAGAAAGAAGAACAAGAAGAAGAAGGAAGAAAGAAGATGATGAAGAAGAAGAAGAAGAAGAACGAGATAAGATAGAACGAGAAGAAATAAAAGAAGAAAAAGAAGAAGAAGAGAAAAGAAACCCACCGCATCAGAATCTAAGAGCAAAAGAGCTCAAGGATTTCCGGGCAGAAGAGCCAGAAGGCCTGCCTAGCTTGCTTTCGCCGCTCCGGGAAAGCACGCAATTTGAAGTTCATTTTGTACCGCGTAGGAAAATGAATCGACTTTGTCCTTTGACCGTGTAGGGAGGACATACCACTGATCTGAGAGCAAAAGAGTTCAAGGATCCCTGGACAGAAGAGCCAGAAGGCCTGCCCAGTTTGCTTTCGCCGCTCCGGGAAAGCACGCATTTTAAAGTTCATTTTGTACCGCGTAGGAAAATGAATCGACTTTGTCCTTTGACCGTGTAGGGAGGACATACCACTGATCTGAGAGCAAAAGAGTTCAAGGATCCCTGGACATAAGAGCCAGAAGGCCTGCCCAGTTTGCTTTCGCCGCTCCGGGAAAGCACGCATTTTGAAGTTCATTCTGTACCGCGTAGGAAGAATGAATCGACTTTGTCCTTTGACCGTGTAGGGAGGGCATGCCAACGATCTGAGAGCAAGAGAGTTCAAGGATCCCTGGACAGAAGAGTCAGAAGGCCTGTCCAGTTTGCTTATAGTTTAAGAAGAAGAAGAAGGTCGAGATTAACTGTAATCACTAATTTTGTCCGGGGTGTTAAACTCGCCCTATTTTCTTTTTACAATGGGCTTTGATATTTATGTTGTTATTAAAAAACTGAAAAAAAAGGAAAAAGGAAAAAATAAAAAAAAACACTATATAATTTATTATTAAATATTATTATCTTATCCTCATATATTTATTATCATCATATTACCATACTTATCATCCATTATGTTATTACTTATTACCTAGTATTATCCTATCATATACTATATATTATTATCATTATTAGTATTATTTATTCTATTATTTTTATCTTGCTATCCACTATACTATTACCACTATTCTATTTATCATTATCATTATTATTTTGATATTTGGTTATCTTATTATTATTATATATTAATGTTGCAGTTCGTATTATATTTACTATCATTCCTAATATGATTATCATTGAAATAAATCTGAAAACACAAAAAATTATATAATAAATAATATAAATAATCCTTAACATAAATATTAAAGTCCATTGCATTATCAGAACCCAAAAACATTATACATATATTAATGGCCCGTTCTGGCCCAAATAAACCCTAAGCCCTAATCTGACATAAACCCTAATATGCTAAACAGAACCCTAATGCCCCTCTTATGTTTGCAGCCGCCCTCGTTTCCCACCGTTGGATCTGGGAACCAGATCCAACGGCCCAGATCACTCAGATGTAGGAAACCCTAGCAGGGTCCTCTCTCGGGTTGGCGCCGCGGCACAGGAGCCGTTAGATCAAGGTTGGATCGAATGGCCGAGATTGAGCCTCTCCCAAGCGCGTACGATGCACGCGCACCGCTTCAGCTTCCCACGCGCCCCGCGTGGACTTCACGCACGCTCAGATCGAGCCCCTCCAGCTTCCGACGGTCTGGATCGCTCCATGTCCGGCCACGTCCCGTCTTCTCTCCTCACGGGTCACATGCAACAAACAAAAAACGAAGGACGTTAGAAGATGCATGGAGCCAAAACCGCAACAGAAATCAGAAATCAGAAACGGAAATTGCAGACAAATCGTACAAATCAACAGCAATTATCAGCATTTTCATATATTTAGAAAAGGGGAAAAACATGTAATATTGCGGCTATAAAAGCCGAAGCAACATGCAATTTAGAGAGAGATTTTTCAGAGAGGATTTTTCAGAGAGAAAAATTGTAAGGGAGGATTTCGGGATTCAAAAAATCTCAGAGAGTATTGTAATCGAAACCTTCAGAGAAATACAAGCAACCTCAGTTTACAGGAGGTAGATCATCGTTTTCATCTTCTTTTCATTTCAGTTTCGAAAGTAAAAAAATAAAAAATACAGATTAGGGTTTCATCCTTTACCTTCGCCGTTTCGGTTTCTCCATCTCTCTTCTCTCCGGCGACAATCCCTTCGACTTCTTCGAGGTCGTGCGTGGTGAGTCGGGGAAAGCAAACATCAAAAGGTTTTTTTTAGCCCTCCGTTTTCGATTGTCAAAAGAGAAAAAAAGAGGTTTTGGGTTTGATTTCATAAAAGGGTTTTTCTGTTTTTCGGGTTCGGAAAAGTCGGGAAAGGGTTTTTTTTAGGTTTCCGGCGCCGGCAACGGCGACCGGAGTGCCTTGCGGCGCCGGAGAAAGGAAACGAGGAAGGGGGAGGCCCTCGGTTTAGGTTAGTTTTTTTAAAAACGAAAAGGGGTCAAGTGAGTTTTTTAATCTCTATTTATAATGTTTTTTTTAATTTTAAAATGGTTTATTATCACCTTAAACCCCTCCGCGTCACCTTTTTTACGCGTGAGGGGCCTCCGTGTTTCAAAATCCCATCCCGGATCCTTCCACGTTTTTGAATCTTTTTAATTTCGTCCCTGGGTCCGATTTAATCAGTTTCCGGATGGTAAAATCGCCGTTTTAGTCCCTGTGGCTTTCCGCGTCTTTTCAATTTGGTCCCGTTTTGCTCTTTTGATTAATGTTTTATGGGTTAATTGCTATTTCGATCCCTGCCTGTTTGCATGTTAGTTGTATTTAGCATTTTTATCTTGTTATATTATTCATGCATTTTATCCTTTTTTAATGTTTGCATCGAATATATTTTTTTGCCCTATTGTTTATACTAAGTATGTGCATATTTTGTCTTCTCTTGTTCGAATATATATGTTTTTGTGACATGCATTTTAATGTCATTTCATGTGATTTTTAATGTTAAGTTCGCATGTTAATGAATTTTAATTATAAAACGGAGATACCTATTAATTCGCGTATTCGGGTCGACATACCTAGCTTATTGGATGTCCCGCGAATATTCGGATTAATTCGAATCGTCTAAAGGTAAATTCGAGATTAAAATAGACAAGACCATAACACCATATTTAATTGCTTGCATCATGCATAAAGGTGACGTACGGGATCCGAACCCTAAACTAACACGTCAGTCAGTCTTATATGATGTCGGTTTAGTCTTTGGTCCGGTGTACCGTCATCCTTTTTAATTAAATGGTAAATTAATTCGATACCACTAATTTGAAAGAGCTCGTACGATTAAAGTTTGGTTTTCAATCAAGAACCCCTAATTAAAGTCTTCTTAAATTTTAAATAATTTCCATCAATTAAAAGCAACAATTGTTTTGGTACCGATTTCCGGGCGTGATGGGGGCGCTAACCCTACCCCACACGTAACCAACTCCCGAACCCTTTCAAACGAATCTCTGGTTTTGTTTTCTTACGGTGTCTGGTCTACCTTAGTGGCCGGTGGCGACTCCAAACCGAGAAAAAAGATTTTATTTTAAAGGTTGTTTTCCCGAAACCCGAGCCAATTTTTAAATTCCCCCCTTTTTAAATCAAATCGAACATTTTTTTCAAAAGTAACGGGAACATGATTTGCGAGGAAAAAAAAACCCCGTTACAGTAACAACTTCTGTCTCACTTCGGCCCAACAAACTGGAGTTCTACACTTTCGGCCATACACGGCCTCATACGGAGCCATCTTAATGCTCGACTGGAAACTATTATGGTAAGCAAACTCAACTAGAAGCAAGTGCTTCTCCCACGTGCCCTGAAAGTCAATGATGCAACAACGCAACATATCCTCTAAGATCTGAATGACTCTCTCTGACTGACCATCTGACTGAGGATAATAAGACGTGCTGAAGTTCAAACGGGTACCCAAAGTTGTATGCAGACACTCCCAAAATCGAGAAGTGAACCACGGATCTCTATCTGACACAATGGACTTCAGCACACCATGCTGTCTAACAATCTCACCAATGTACAAATCGGCCAATCTTTCTAAAGTGTAAGTAGTGTTGTGTTGAGTGGATCGAAAGATCGATAATTACCAAGAGGGGGGGTGAATTGGAATTTTAAAGGATTGTGGTGGAAATTGGCAAATAAAAATTGAAGAACAAGGGATTTAGAGTGGTTCAAGTTCCAAATGAACTCTACATCCACTACCTTAGTCTCACTAAGGATTTGCAACAATTTCACTAAATTGATCTTCCCCTTTTCTAGGACAAGGAGGCAACCCTTTACAATTTCGGTTGATTTTTCTACCCAAAAATCAACCCAACCCTCACACAAGAGAACAAAGAAATTTGTAGGCTAATTAGGTATCTCTCAATACAAATGATAGCCCCAATACAAGCACTCAACCCAATTTTACAAAGTAAGAATGAAGAACACAAATTGGGATTTCTAGATAAAATATGAAATTTGGCACAATTGCTTCGATTTGAAGAATAAGTGTTTTCTTGATGTTCAATAGTTGTTGCTGTAGCTTTTTGATGTGTCTTTTATACCTCTTCATTGATTTCTAGCCGTTTGGGTGGTTGGGGACTTAATTAGAGCCGTTGGAACCCTCTCTTACCACCATAAATGCACTTCTGCAGCTACCAGTATCGGTACGCGAGAAGGAGTATCGGTACCTGTCTCAGAAAAGAAAGAGTCGTTGTGTGCATTTAATACAGGGGTATCGATACGCGCGTAAGCGTATCGGTACTGGGTATCGAAACGGCAAGGGCCGTATCGATACTATTTTCTGAACTTAGCTCACTGTCCGCAACCGTATCGGTACGAGGGTTTGGCGTATCGATACGGGTCAACGAACTTTTAAAGTTTGGTTACCAACCAACTGACACCAACGGTCATATTTTTAAACCGACTTATATTAAAAAATTATGAAGCCCGTATCGATACGATGGTTAGCCGTATCGGTACCGTATTCAAACTCTTTGAAATTTAACACAGGGCTGTATCGATACGATGGTTAGCTGTATCGGTACCGTATTCAAACTCTTTGAAATTTAGCACTGGGCTGTATCGGTACGATGGTTTGGGGTATCAATACAGGTTCCGACAGTGACCAAGTTTGGTAAAATGGTATCGATACGCTGGGTGCTGTATCGATACGCCTGGACGTTTTTGAATGGTTTTGCCTTGGAACACTTAGAAAATATTTTGAGTTTGAGTTTTATAAATCAGTTTCAAAGTGTTGGTGTTTTAAAACTTATTAAGGGACTTAAAAACTAATTTTAAGTTTTACAAAATAATCTTTAAGGATTTAATTATATCAAAATCAAACATAGGTTTTACAATCTCCCCCTTTTTGATATAACAAAACTAAAACTTAAAATTTTTGAAAAACCTTTATAAAGAACTCCCCCTTAATATAAGCTTGGTAACCTTTGAATTTAAATCAAAATATTTTAAAGTGTGAGCTAGTTTCTTCTCCCCCTTTTTGTTAGATCAAAAAATTTTGAGAAATCAAGGATATAATAAGCAACATAGATATTATTCATTAAAGCAACATACTTAAAATCCAAACAAAGGCAAAATAGAAATCAAAGCATAGGTTTTAATCCTAAACAAACTTAATCCTAAAAACATAAAACATAGGTGCATAATAATATAAAATCCTAAATGATATGCATGACAAACAAAAGAAAACGTCTAAGCATCGTCTTCGTCGTCTTCATCCTCTTCATCATCATCTTCCAAAGGCTCATTTGTGCGCATACTATTACGCCACTCATCATGGAAAGCGGCAATGGAAATATTCAAGGAATTATGCCCACTTTCAAGAGATGTGAGGCGATTCTCGAAACCCGTCATCCTAGTATCAAAGGTAGTTTCAATGGATGTGAGACGAGTATTCATGTCCGTACGCAACCCGGTGAATTGCTCATTGAGATAGGTCATGAGAGCATCCATATTGGGTTGTTGGACTTGAGGAGCTTGAGGAGCCTGAGCCGCTTCATGCATTGCGGCGACTTCCGGTGGTAACTCGGCAAGACGTATCCATTCACCATTAATATAAGAGAATTTTGCCCGAGCAAGGGAGTGCTCATCAATAGGATCGGTGAGAGGAGTTGCAATGTCATAAGAGCAATCAATTTCCTTTTTAGTAAAGAAATAGCTCAAAGCCGTACCGTATGTGAAGGAGGTGACATGAGGAGTGTGACGATGTTGAACGAGGTAGACAATCTCCTCAAACATGAGACGAGCTAAATTTGGTCGCTTGGCTTCACGGAAACACCGAATCCAAAAATCATCCACTTGACGGATGGTGGAATATTTTCCTCCGGAAGGGCGAAACCACCACGATACCATCAAATGTAGAATCCGGTCGTGAGCATTGAGGGCGGTGACAGATCCACTAAGAACATGCCTCCCACGGTGCTCATCATCGAGGGCTTCATCATCCAACTTAAAAACCTCACAAATAGACTCGACATCAAGGGTTATTTTCTTTCCCATAAGATAGGAGTTAATTGCAACAACTTCCCCATTTCGACTAACACATCTTGCATTAGCATAGAAAATCAAAACCAAGAGACGATAGTAAAAACCGGGAATAGAGAGAAAGTGCATGAAATTCCAACGATGAAGCAAAGGGAGGTATTCAAACTTGAAACGCTCCGAATTGAGAAAGGGGATGGATATTACCCTTTCGGCACGGATCTTGTAATTCTCATATTGACGAAAGTGATTGAGACCCGAATTGCCTTCAAAGGATTGCTCATAGATAGTCGAATAGTTAGGACGAGCAATCACTCCAAGGTTGGAAACTTTACCGGCTTGATTAGCCCTTTGTCGCTTCCTCGATGGCTCTTTTGGTGCCATGATCTAAAAAAAATTAAGCAAGGGAGATTTCTTCAATTTGAGTAAAGATCAAGGTAAAAAAAAAAGAAAATTTTCAAGAGAATTTTTGAAAAGAGATATTTTAGAAGAAAACCAAAAAGAAATTTGGACAAAAGCAAAGTTTTTTTAAAAAAATTAAAACAGAGAAAATTAAAAAGGAAGAAAGTGATTACCTTGATAGAAACTTGAAGAGTTGAAGAAAAACTTGCACAAAGATGAGAAAGAGAGCACAAAGCCTTGCTTGATTTGAAAACTCTTTTAGGTTTGAGTTGAGATGTGAAAAATATGAAGGAGGAAGTGCCTTTTTATAGGCAAAAACGGCTAGGGTTAATTAGGTTTTGAAAAGTTTGAATTTGGGTAAAAGTTGAACTCATTAAAAGCTAATTAAAGCCATCAGCGCAGTCGAGTATCGATACGCCTTTTAGGGTATCGATACGGGGATAAAGATGTCATTTCGCAAATATAACCGTTTGAACAGTCGTATCGAAACGGAGGGGTCCGTATCGAAATGACCCGTATCGATACGGGATGAATCGTATCGATACGCGTGAAGCGTAAAGAATTATGGGAAATGAAATGAAGAACGGGTATCGATACGCGTACAACAGTATCGATACTGTATGCCCAGAAATGCATATTTGGTTCAAAGAACAACCAAAGGCTCGAACCTAAACTCTCCTATGAGTATGCAAATGATGTATGAGCAGTTCTAAGCATATTTTGACAGATACATACTCCCCCTAACTATAGGCATGGAAAAAATTGGGAGTCTAAGCATACAAACATGGCATTTCACAAAATCAAGCATATTTAAACACAAAAGAGGTCCTAAAAGGTCAAGATAGGCTAGCTAGACCTAACTCTCTCCTAAGGGACCAAAAACGCTCTTTGTCTAAGGGTTTTGTAAATATCTCCGCTAATTGATTCAAGGTGTCTACATACTCTATAACCACATCTTCCTTAAGGACATGATCTCTAATGAAATGATGCCTTATTTCTATGTGTTTGGTTCTAGAGTGTTGGATGGGATTTTTAGTTAAGCAAATTGCACTAGTGTTATCACATTTTAGGGGTATGGTTTCAACTTTAATTCCATAATCTAAGAGTTGTTGCTTCATCCAGAGGACTTGAGCACAACAACTCCCTAAGGATATGTACTCAGCTTCGGTGGTAGATAAGGCTACACTATTTTGTTTCTTAGAGAACCAAGATATGAGCATACTACCTAAGAATTGGCAAGTTCCCGAAGTACTTTTCCTATCAATTTTGCAACCCCCATAATCCGCATCCGAGTAAGCATGAAGGTTAAAGGTAGAGTCTCTAGGATACCAAAGGCCTAAACAAGGGGTGTATCTAAGGTATCTAAAGATTCTTTTAACGGCTATAAGGTGAGACTCTCTAGGACTAGCTTGAAACCTAGCACACAAGCAAACACTAAACAAGATATCCGGTCTACTTGCGGTAAGGTAAAGCAAAGATCCAATCATAGAACGATAAAGCTTAGAGTCAACACACTTACCTCCTTCATCTTTGTCAAGCTTTGTAGATGAGCTCATAGGAGTGGCTTGAGGCTTTGCATTCTCCAAGCCAAACTTCTTGAGCATATCCTTTATGTATTTTGCTTGATTGATGAAGGTGCCATCCTTCTTTTGCTTGATTTGGAGTCCCAAGAAGAATGAGAGCTCCCCCATCATGCTCATCTCAAATTCACCTTGCATTAACTTAGCAAACTCTTGACAATGACATTCATTAGTAGAACCAAATATAATATCATCAACATAAATTTGAACTACTAAGATGTCATTTTTATACATTTTTATAAAGAGTGTAGTGTCCACCTTACCTTTTTCAATCAAAAAATTTGAAAGCCTTTCATACCAAGCTCTAGGAGCTTGTTTTAAACCATAAAGAGCTTTGGTAAGTTTGAAAACATGATTTGGAAATTTTGAATCTTCAAAACCCGGTGGTTGTTCCACATACACTTCTTCATTAATAAAACCATTTAAAAATGCGCTTTTAACATCCATTTGAAAAAGCTTGAAATTATGATAACATGCATATGCAAGCAACATCCTAATGGCTTCCATTCTATCTACGGGTGCATAGGTTTCATCAAAATCTATTCCCTCTTCTTGAGTGTAACCTTGTGCAACAAGTCTAGCTTTATTTCTCACAATGTTACCACTCTCATCTAGTTTGTTCCTAAAGACCCATTTAGTTCCTATTGTAGATTGATTACTAGGCCTATCAACTAATGTCCATACATTACTTCTCTCAAATTGATTTAACTCTTCTTGCATAGCCATGATCCAAAAGTCATCTTTCAATGCTTCTTTTATATTTTTAGGCTCTATGCATGAGATAAATGCAACATGGTTCATTAATCTAAGAGAAGAACGAGTGGTTACCCCCTTGGATGGATCACCCAAGATTTCACCATCTTTGACATAGTTTAACTCCTTTGGGTAGCTCACTTCCTTTTCCTCAATAGCCAAGTCCTTCAAGGCTTCAAGAGGTGGTTCTTGTGTGTCTTCTTCTTTTGTTGGAATCTCATCCTTCTTTGAAGTTTGACCTCCATCAAAGGCATTTATGATTCCTACATCATCATCATCACAAGAATCCTTCCTAGAAAGGAGGTTATCATCGAATACAACATGAATAGATTCTTCTTCTACTAAAGTTCTTTTGTTAAATACTCGATAGGCTTTAGAGGTTAAAGAGTAACCTATAAAAATGGCTTCATCACTTTTTGCATCAAATTTACCTAAGTTGTCTTTTCCATTATTTAACAAAACACTTGCACCCAAAAGGGTGAAAATAGCTAATGTTAGGCTTTTTAGATTTTAAAATCTCATAAGGTGTTTTCTTTAAAATTGGCCTAATCATTACTCGATTTACAATATAACAAGCGGTGTTTGTGGCTTCCGCCCAAAAATATTTAGGTAAATTGTTTTCACAAAGCATAGTTCTAGCCATTTCTTGCAAAGTTCTATTTTTCCTCTCAACTACCCCATTTTGTTGAGGAGTTCGAGGAGCCGAAAAATTATGGCTAATACCATTTTCATTCAAAAATTCTTCAAACCCTAAATTTTGAAACTCGGTTCCATGATCACTTCTAATGTGTGAAATTCTAAGTTCAAGATCATTTTGGGTTAATTTTGAAAATGTGATGAATTTTTCCAAAGCCTCATCTTTAGTACTTAAAAAGAGAACCCAAGTAAATCTAGAAAAATCATCAACTAACACAAATGCATAAGATTTACCACCCAAGCTCATAGTCCTAATTGGCCCAAATAAATCCATGTGAATTAATTGTAAGCATCTACTAGTAGAAACATCATTAATGGATTTAAAGGAAGACTTATGTTGTTTATCCTTTGAGCATGCATCACAAATTTTATCATTTGAAAATTTTATTTTGGGCAAACCTCTAACTAGATTTAGAGAGACTAGTTTTTCTAAAACACTTATGCTAGCATGTCCTAGCTTCCTATGCCACAACCATGCATCATTTTCATTTTGTGCAACTAAGCATGCATGAGATGTATGTATGTCATCTAAATGCACCATGTATATGTTTCCTATGCGATGACCTATGAGCATAATATTATTAGATTTAATGTCAACAATTTTGCATCCATTTTTATCAAATAAAACATTAAATCCTTTATCACACAATTGACTTATGCTCAATAAATTATGTTTAAGACCATCGACATATAAGACATTTTCAATAAGAATGGTAGAGTGATTACCTATGGAGCCAATACCTTTAATGTGGCCTTTGGAGTTGTCACCAAATGTTACTACTCCTCCACTTTTTGGCTTTAAATCCATGAATCGACTCTTGTCTCCGGTCATGTGCCTCGAGCATCCACTATCAAGGTACCATGAGTTTTGACTTTGTGCCTTGGCCTTGTAGTAATGCTCCCCCTACAAACAAAGATATTAAATCTTGGTTTTTGGTACCCAAATCATTTTGGGTCCATGAGTGTTAGCTCCCAAAACCTTGGTTCCCTTAGGAATCCAAGATGACATAGCAATAATATTATTAGATTTTACAAGTTCCTTAGGAACCCATACACTTCTAATTCTTTTAGCTCTACTATGTCTAGGGTAGCTACCTTGTTTGTAGTAATTAGTCTTTTTCTTAGGTTGGTGTGTTCTAGAGGATTCTCCTACTTCATGCTTGACACTACCAACATTTTTTTAAGACTTTTTGAGCTCATTTAGCTCACCCAACACCTTTTGGTGTTCACTATTACATTGAGATAAAAGATTATTAAGATCAACATTTTCATCTTGAAAGAATTTAAGTTCATCTTTTAATCCTAAAATCTTTTTCTCAAATTTAGAATTAGCTTGAGTGAGTGAGTCATTTTTCTCATTTAGTTCTAAAATGATTTTCTTGTTTTTAATGACCGACTCTTTAAACTTCTCAACTAATTCATCATATACCTCTTGTAACTCATCATATGCATCATTTAACTCTTCATATGAAAAATCTAAAGTAGATGAGTTAGAGGTTACCAAGGAGGAATCTTCCTCAAGTGCCATGAGACAAAGATTAGCCACTTCTTGTTAGTCATCCTCCGATGACTCCTCATCACTCCAAGTAGCAAGCTTGGCTTTGAGTCTTTTCTTCTTCTCAAAGCCCTTCTTCTTGAGTTGAGGGCACTCCGAATGGATGTGGCCGGATTGTTTGCACTCATAGCAAATGATGGGATCCTTTCCTTCTTCTTTGTTCTTTCCTTTGAAGTCCATCTTTCTTTGGATTTTTCTTCCCCGGTTGGACCTCATGAAGCGTGAGAATTGTTTGGCTATCATAGCCAATTCTTCAAGTTCATTCTCCTCACAAGATGAGCTCTCATCAAGTTGTGAAGCTTTAGCCTTGAGAGCTATACCCATCTTCTTCTTCTTCTCAACCTCAAGCTTCTCTACTCTTTTCTCTTCTTTCTTTTTCTCATCTTCCCTTCCTTGCTTCATGATCTCATGAGTAAGGAGAGAACCCACAAGCTCATCAAGCTTTAATGTCTTCAAGTTCTTTGCTTCGATGATAGCGGTTCTCTTCCCATCCCAAGATTCGGGAAGTGAATAGAGTAGCTTCTGGACAAGCTTGTCTTCCGGTATGATCTCTCCATATCCCTTTAGACCATTTACAATCGTGGAGAATCGATCAAACATCTTTGACACCGTCTCATCGGGGTCCATCTTGAAATTTTCATAACTAAGATTGAGAATGCCAATCTTAGTTTCTTTGACATCATTGGTGCCTTCATATGTGGTTTCAAGAGTGTCCCACACTTCTTTGGCACTCTCAATAGATGAGACCTTTGAGTAGATGTCCGGACCGAAAGCGCAAAATAACATGTGGAGAGCTTTATCATTGACTTGAATCTTTTTCCTCTCCTCTTCACTCATTTCGGCTTTCTTCTTCAACATCATCTTGCCTTCACCATCTTGCTTCCATGGAATGTATGGCCCATCTTCAATGACATCCCATACAAGATAGTCACTAGACTTGATGAATAACCTCATTTTATTCTTCCAAAAAGAATAGTTGTCACCATTGAAGAACGAAGGCTTTGTGGTCGATTGTGACTCGTACATGCCGGAACCGGAGGTTGAAGCCATCTCTTGATATTTTGATGATCACACTCTTCCAAGGATCTCCTCTTGTGGTTGTTAATCCTCAAAGAGTTAAGCTCTGATACCAATTGTTGAGTGGATCGAAAGATCGATAATTACCAAGAGGGGGGGTGAATTGGAATTTTAAAGGATTGTGGTGGAAATTGGCAAATAAAAATTGAAGAACAAGGGATTTAGAGTGGTTCAAGTTCCAAATGAACTCTACATCCACTACCTTAGTCTCACTAAGGATTTGCAACAATTTCACTAAATTGATCTTCCCCTTTTCTAGGACAAGGAGGCAACCCTTTACAATTTCGGTTGATTTTTCTACCCAAAAATCAACCCAACCCTCACACAAGAGAACAAAGAAATTTGTAGGCTAATTAGGTATCTCTCAATACAAATGATAGCCCCAATACAAGCACTCAACCCAATTTTACAAAGTAAGAATGAAGAACACAAATTGGGATTTCTAGATAAAATATGAAATTTGGCACAATTGCTTCGATTTGAAGAATAAGTGTTTTCTTGATGTTCAATAGTTGTTGCTGTAGCTTTTTGATGTGTCTTTTATACCTCTTCATTGATTTCTAGCCGTTTGGGTGGTTGGGGACTTAATTAGAGCCGTTGGAACCCTCTCTTACCACCATAAATGCACTTCTGCAGCTACCAGTATCGGTACGCGGGAAGGAGTATCGGTACCTGTCTCAGAAAAGAAAGAGTCGTTGTGTGCATTTAATACAGGGGTATCGATACACACGTAAGCGTATCGGTACTAGGTATCGAAACGGCAAGGGCCGTATCGATACTATTTTCTGAACTTAGCTCACTGTCCGCAACCGTATCGGTACGAGGGTTTGGCGTATCGATACGGGTCAACGAACTTTTAAAGTTTGGTTACCAACCAACTGACACCAATGGTCATATTTTTAAACCGACTTATATTAAAAAATTATGAAACCTGTATCGATACGATGGTTAGCCGTATCGGTACCGTATTCAAACTCTTTGAAATTTAACACAGGGCTGTATCGATACGATGGTTAACCGTATCGGTACCGTATTCAAACTCTTTGAAATTTAGCACAGGGCTGTATCGATACGATGGTTTGGGGTATCGATACAGGTTCCGACAGTGACCAAGTTTGGTAAAATGGTATCGATACGCTGGGTGCTGTATCGATACGCCTGGACGTTTTTGAATGGTTTTGCCTTGGAACACTTAGAAAATATTTTGAGTTTGAGTTTTATAAATCAGTTTCAAAGTGTTGGTGTTTTAAAACTTATTAAGGGACTTAAAAACTAATTTTAAGTTTTACAAAATAATCTTTAAGGATTTAATTATATCAAAATCAAACATAGGTTTTACATGTTGACTGCCAAGAAGTGAGCACACTTCGTAAAACGATCTACTATCACCCAAACTGAGTTCTTCTTCGTAGGAGTCAAAGGCAAGCCCGAAACAAAATCCATGGTGATGTTCTCCCATTTCCATTCCGGAATTCTCAACGGCATTAACAAACCTGAGGGAACCTGATGTTCCGCCTTCACTCTCTGACACACTAAGCACTTACTCACAAAGTCGGCTACATCTCTCTTCAAGCCAACCCAAAAGTACTCATTCTTCAAATCACGGTACATCTTCGTACTTCCAGGATGCATAGCAAACGAACTACTGTGGGCTTCAGTCAAGATCGTACGTCTCAAGTCACTGTCCTCTGGCACTACTATCCTATCTTTGAAACACAAAACCCCATCGGTACTGAAACTGTAGTCTGAAGATCTACCTTCGGCTATATCTTGCACGTGAGGTGCCAAAGATCTATCTAAGAGCCGCTTCTCTCGAATCAACTGACCTAGAGTAGGTCTAACCTGAAGCTCGACTACCAAGCCGCCATCTCCGGACAAACTCAATCTAGCAAACATGGCTCTCAAATCCACGGCTATCTTTCTACTCAGTGCATCGGCCACTACGTTGGCCTTACCCGGATGGTACTCAATGGTAAGATCATAGTCTTTTAGCAACTCTAACCACCTACGCTGTCTGAGATTCAAATCTCGCTGAGTCATAATGTATTTCAAACTCTTGTGATCGGTGTACACTGTGCATTTCTCACTGTACAAATAGTGCCTCCAAATCTTCAGAGCAAACACAACTGCAGCTAACTCTATGTCACGGGTCAGATAGTCGCGCTCATGGGTCTTCAATTGTCTTGAGGCATAAGCCACTACTCTCTTGTCTTGCATAAGAACACATCCTAGCCCTACATAAGAAGCATCACTGTAAACTACATAGTCCTTCCCGGACTCTGGCTGAATCAAGATCGGTGCTTGGGTCAAAGCTTCTTTCAATTTCTCAAAGGCTCTCTGTCTTGCATCTGTCCACTCAAACTGAACACTCTTATGAAGTAACTGTGTCAATGGAGCGGCTAACTTAGAGAAACCCTCTAAAAATCTCCTATAGTATCCGACTAAGCCTAGGAAGCTACGTACCTCTATTACAGACTTCGGTTTTTTCCATTCAACAATGGCCTCAATCTTCTTCGGATCAACTCTAATCCCATTGGCTGACACTACATGTCCTAAGAAGACTACCTCTTGGATCCAGAATTCACACTTGCTTAGCTTCGCATACAACTGATGATCTAGCAAAGTCTTCAAAACTAGCCTCAAGTGTCGGTCATGGTCTTCTTCCGTTCGCGAATACACCAAGATGTCATCTATAAACACAACCACAAACTGATCTAGGTACTGATGAAAAATCCGGTTCATCATGTCCATAAAAGCAGCCGGTGCATTAGTCAACCCAAAAGGCATGACTAAGAACTCATAATGACCATACCTAGTCCTAAAGGCCATCTTCGGTACATCAACCTCTCTTACCTTTAGCTGGTAGTAACCCGATCTCAAATCAATCTTCGAAAAGACCGATGCTCCTCTCAACTGATCAAACAAGTCATCAATTCTAGGCAACGGAAATTTATTCTTCACTGTCAACTGATTCAACTGTCTGTAATCTATACACATTCTCATACTTCCATCTTTCTTCTTCACAAACAAAACTGGTGCACCCCAAGGTGAAGAACTAGGTCGAATGAAACCTCTGTCTGTCAATTCTTGCAACTGAGTCTTCAACTCTTTCAATTCTTTCGGTGTCATGCGATACGGAGCAATCGAAACAGGTGCCGGATAAGAATAAGTCTCAATGGTGAACTCTACCTCTCTGTTCGGTGGTAACCCTGGCAATTCTTCCGGAAACACACTAGGAAAGTCACATACCGTCCAGATGTCCTGAGGTCTAACCTCACTCAAGTTAGGGTTCATCACATACGCCAAGTATGCTTCACACCCCAACTCAACTAACCTCTTAGCCTCTAAAATTGAAACCACATTGGACAAGAACTTCACGTTCTCACCCACCACTACAATCTCATAGTCATCTGTGAGCCTCAAAGAAATCCTCTTAGTTTCAAAGTCTATCCTAGCTCTATGCTCCGTGAGCCAGTCCATACCCAGAATCACATCAAAACCATATAAAGGTAACTCCATCATATCCACTGGAAACACATGTCCCTGAACCATAAGCGGACACCTTCGGTACATCTTTCTAACTACTACTGTGTCCCCAAAGGAACTAGTAACACTAACTCCTACCTCTAACATCTCACAAGGCAAATTCAAAGACTGTGCATGCTCATTCAATATGTAGGAATGCGTAGACCCAGAGTCAATCAAAGAAAGCAAACCCAAAGACTGTATCGAGAAGTTACCTGCGATCACATCGGTGTCATGCTGATCCCCACGCTGAGCGTAAACTCTGGCCTGACCTCCGCCCTCCGGCTGAACTGCAACTACATGTGCTATGTTCCTCTGACCATCGTTCCTCGGCTGGAAGTTACCTCTACCGCGCCCGCGGCCTCTCTGAAAGTCATTGGCTCTAGCAGGAGCCTGAGCTGGTGCCTGTCCCACCAGATGTAGACAGTCACGCCTAATGTGGTCTCTAGCTCCACAACTCCAACACGAATGAAAATTTCCCCAACACTCACTGGTGTGGTTCCTCCCGCAAGTAGCACATGTGGGCAACTTCCCACCAGCTCTCTGGCCCTGTTGGCCCCTCCCGTGGTTACCGCCACCACGTCTATGATCATAATGATGCCTGTTGTCCCGATGCCTCTTGGCATCACCTCTATCAAAGTTATTGGACCTCTTACCCGAACTAGATCCACCAGATCGCCTGGTCAAGCTCAAACTGTGCTCTAAGTCCTTGGCCCTCGTGACCAAGACATCAAAATTAGTGTAGTTTAAAGCTAGAGTGTACGTCTTGATCTCTTCACTCGGCCCATAACGAAAACGATTACAACGTTCCACCTCAGTAGGAACAAGCTCAGGTGCATACTGACTCAGTCTGACAAATCGAATCTCATAGTCTGTCACGGACATACTCCCCTGAAGCAAAGCCATAAACTCCCTCTTCCTCTCATCGAGGTATCGTGGACCCAGATACTTCTTACGGAATGCTGACTCAAAGAACTCCCAAGTAATCTCGGCCTCATCCATACCTGTAGTAACGGTGACCCACCAAGTGTAGGCATCACCCTGAAGTAAGGACTCAACACATCCCAACTTGCGCTCACCAGTACATCCCATCTGAGCGAGAATACGGACAGTCTTCTCAAACTACAAATCTGACCTCTCTGGAGTAGACCCTCTGAACTCTTCGGCCCCTAGGCCCCGAAGTCTCTCTAAAGGCAAACCAGTGCCCTCACCCTGATGGTGTGCTGCTGCCTGACCCCCACCCACTGCAGCCTGAAATGCCCCGGCTATCGCCTGAACCAAGGGAGCTAAGTCTATTCTGGCCGGTCCTTGGCCACCTTGGCCTCCCTGAGGTCCCTATCCTTCGGCCCCGGCCTCGCCTCCTACTTCAGGTGGAGGAAGTGGTGGTGGAGGAGCTCCAACTCCAACCACAGGCTCTCCCACTTGAGCCTCCACTCTAACTACTGGCTCAACTCCTGGAGCCGCTGCCCGTGGTACCGGTCGAACCATCCTAGGCCTCCCACGTGGTCTCATGATACAGCTAGCAAGCTAATAACTACAACAACAAACAAATAGGGATTACGTTAGCCAAAGCAAGGGTCCAATAGTGCTCAAGTACTCCCTTTTACCATAAAATCTTTTTAAATTAAGAAATAGTAGAAATGGGCACACACTCTACACCAGACGCAACATTTCATGCTTCAAAACATCATACGGACAGTCAAACATCAAGAATTTCATGGCAAGCGTACATCGAGCAATACAATTACTTAGCACATCAAGCTTACCTCACTTACCTGCCCGAGGTCTCGGTAACCTCAGGCTCTGATACCAACAAATGTAACCCCCTCGTCCCGGTCTGGCCGGATGACCGGTCCGAGTGGGCCACACGGGGAAAACCAAAGTGAAACCCGTTAAGGTTCCCACTCGGTT
Source organism: Hibiscus tridactylites (assembly GCA_958450335.1). NCBI lineage: Eukaryota > Viridiplantae > Streptophyta > Magnoliopsida > Malvales > Malvaceae > Hibiscus > Hibiscus tridactylites. The sequence goes on from OY288275.1 coordinate 62,351,948, forward strand.
AGCAACCCTATTTTTTTTTCTTTAACTTAATCTTTCCTAAAGACTCATTTATATCTTACGTGATCAAACAGCGGAAAATAAACACACGAGATGAACATTCGCACCCAAAACAACATTTGAACAGCCCAATTTTAATCTTTTATACAGGCCGTTTCAAAACACCCTTAAGGCGTATCGAAACGCCTTGACCAGGTCAACTGCCCAGAGCCTATACGAGGGGCCGTATCGGAACGGTTGTCAACCGTTCCGAAACGCCCTCAACAGTCAACTTCTCGTGGCCAACGTGATTTTGACCGTTTCGAAACCTTCAGGCCCGTTTCGAAACGCCTTCATCTCGTCAATTTCTCAGAATTCTAGTAGCCAAAAAGTTACGAAACGCGTATCAGAACAGGGGCTTCCAAAGGCCAAACCGTATCGAAACGCGTTCTGATACGGGGTCCCTGAAGCCTGCACGTTCCGAAACGACCCAGCCTGTTTCGAAACGCGAGCTGCCTGCAACCTTTATAAGACAGATTTAGGGGAATTTCAACAGGTCTAAAGGTCCCATAGGACCTCTAAAGGCACACAACACCAACATAGTCTAGAGGCATACCTCTTATGTCAAGCATACTCAAACACACTCAAGGCATAAATATAAACCATCATACATACATGAGAAATTCACATTAGCCTTTCATACAAGTCATGCTTGAAAACATTGATAAGTAAAAGCACTATTCATCCCATAAGGGTTTACATGCCATGAAGCAATCTTAACATCTAAAAGGCATACATCAAAAGAGCATTTGGCAAGGTATATAATGCTTACAAACCAAGTCAAACCATAACCATCAAAATCACATATGAGTCATACAAAGCTCATACAAACACACCCTCTTGCCATATTACTTAACTACTACATAATAATTAATCATACTTGAGCAACAAACTTGGAAAGCCCTTCTTGCCTTGCTCTGGGCTAACACCACGCTAATGATCTGCATTGTTGAAAATGAGAGCGTAAGCTATAAGCTTAGTGAGGATGCCCTAAAACCGAAAACATCAACAATGCAGGGTTCAAGCATGTATTCCCTAAATCTCATATCAACATGCATATGTAATTTCACAAGTAGACCTAGCTAGTCTTTCAAGAGTCATGTATGGCATCTCACATCATACTAAGCTCGAACATCAAAATCAACATCATATATTAACATCATAAATCACAATCATAAGAACAAGTTTAATTGGCCACTATTAGTTACCCGGATGTGCGGATTTAATCTCAACAATCACTTTACCTCGGTGGGATTACACTCATCACCGGACCTTGCATGGGCGGGATTCCACTCATCACCACATGGCCTACGGATGGGATTCCACTCATCATCCCGCAGAATATATAATAGCTTCCGGTGGAATATTACATCACCGTACTCCTCCTTGATGACTTAACGCCATCAAGGCCACGTACGTTTTGACTCAATTTGTGTGCACACTAATCCTAATGATCGATCATTTACACCCGGTAAGTTAATTAGTGCCAATTTTCATTTACCACATCACATATCCATCAACCACATCTCATGCTCATCACATATACATATCATGGTATACATGCACAATTTAGCCACATATCACAAGAGCATAGATAGGCAAACACAATAGCATTTAATGGATAACAATAGCTAAATTAACAACTTGAGTTCACATAGAAATGGCCTACCAAGCACATTTCAACTCACACACTTCACACACTCGAACCAAACTTTAAAACATGTTTAAAGTCACTCACCGCCCTTCCTTAGCCACCAAAACAAGTCTCCTACAAGCCCGGATTCGATTCCAATGCTTCTCCAACGTCTCCTCTTGCTTCTAGCCAAGCAAAAACACAACCATTATTCCCGATCAATGCTAAAATTCAATCAACACTCAACCCTTGAGCTCAAACTAACTTCAACCAATTTCCTAATCAAAATAATCCCCCAAACATACCAATTTTCGTGCTCCCTCAAACCCTAGCTGAAATTTCCATTTTCAATCATCCAAATGACCCCCAAAAGGTCCCAAAACATCCTCCTAACATATATAAACCATCAGCCATTTAATTTAAACCTAAAACCCACCAAAAATCAAGTTTTTGACATCTCAAAAATTGCTTCAAGAACCCATTTCGGGTTTTCAACAAAACCCAACCATTTTGACATATAATGTACATTTTAATGTGAATAAACAAAAACCCAACTCCATATTTCAAAACAAAATGAAAATCTTCATAAAAACTCAAACTTTAACCAAACCCTAACATTTCAAAAGTGTGTAGTTTTAAAATCTAAAACCATGCATAGATAGAGAATGAAGAGGAGAGTTAGAAAATGTTTTTACCTCTCAAAATGGTCTTGAAATGAAGATGAGGTTCAATGGAATAGTAACTTTGAGCTTGGGAGAGTTTGAAGAAGGGATTTGAGTTTCCAACGTTGGAAAAGGGGGAGTGGGGATAGAAGATGACAACGTTTTAAAAGTTGTCTTGCTTTTAAAATTCTCTTGGTCAAATTACCACATTGGTCCCTCCCCTTTTTATTAAAACTCAATTAGACCCTAATTAAGGTTAAATTGATTTAATTTAGTTTTATCGACTCGGACCACAAATCCGACTAACTCCTAACCCCAAAACACAGGCATTACAATTTTATTACGTTAGTGGTGTTCAACGGTGTGGGTCTTCTGTTCTAGACTCATCTGTTGAGTTGATCAAACGATTGCAAATGGCCAAGAGGGGGGTGAATTGGCGATTAAAAATTTGAAGGTGGAAATTGGATGAATGAAAATTTGACACAAGACAATTTATAGTGGTTCAAGTTCCTAAATGAACTCTACATCCACTACCTTAGCTCCCACTAAGGATTTTCAACCAATCTACTAATTGATTCTTCCCCTTTTCTTGGATGAGGAGGAAACCTTACAAAATCGATTAAGCTTTCTACCCAAAGCTTAATCCAACACACTCTTTACAAAGAAGGAATTTGGTAAACCTTACAAATACATCTCAAAGGTTAATGTTTACCCAAATACAATCAAACACTCCCCAAACTCTCAATAAAAATTACAATGAAAACACAATTGAGTTGGGTACAAAGATTTGACTCTAAATGATCAAGGTTTGAATTTGAATGCTTTGATGTTGCTTGAAGGCTCAATGGTAGTTGCTGTTGCTTTTGAGACTTGTTTTTATACCTTCTCATTGATTTCTAGGCGTGTGGGTGGTTGAGATTGTAACACCCCCTTCCCGGCCTGGTAGAGAACCAGGTCGGAGCGTGTTACCGAAGAGCGATGCGATAAAATTTCATCTTGTTACCGACACTTAATCAATATTACACAAACAAAACATTACCTATATACATCTTAGTCCAATTCATTCATAAGAGGGTCACAATTAACCATTTAAGATCAATTTACAACTTTTACAAGTTTTAGGGACTAATCTGTAAAATTGACAAATTAAAGGTCATTCGATGCATTAAACTATACTACAATGAAATTACATACAACATTGATTAGCCTGCAAAATTTCATGCATAACGGTGATCATTTACTCATTCAATTTAATCATTCTAATCTCAGGGACTGAACTATAAACAATGCAATCTTTCAGCTGAAGCTTTATAACCACTTTAACTAACCTTGTATCGAAACGCTTAAAGCTGTTTCAATACGGGTGGACAATGGTCAACCTTGTTGACTTTTCCCTTCTGCATGTATCGATACGGACAAGCCCTGTCTCGGTACATGTTGACTTCCTTTGACCCGTTTCAATACGCTATGAACTCATATCGAAACAAGGGATTCCAAAGACAATGTTTCGGAACGACCCTAAACTATTTCAATACGCCCTAACCCCTGAGTTTAATTATGTTTACCCGTATCGAAACACCATCACCCGTTTTGATACGGCCTGACCTATAATGACAGATTCTTGTTGGTTTTTATTCATTTTAACTTATCAAATAGTGTCCAAATGCAGTGAAACTTTACACTCAAATTTATAACCATAAATTCTACTAGCATGTCAAATATTAGAGCTATATGAATTTATCTACCCAGTTTTTACCTTTTAGTGCCAAAACATGCATTTAGGGCCATTTTTCGCTATATATAGAACTCATCTTAAACATACCATACTTAAAATACTTAACTATGACATAGGCACGTCAAAAGAGACTTGATAAACTTATACATAGACCTTGCCACCAACTAGGGGTTTCAAAGGGTCAATATACACTACTTAGAGCTTGTTGACTTTTCCCTTCTGCCTGTATCGATACGGACAAGCCCTGTATCGGTACAGGTCGACTTCCTTTGACTTTGACTTTGACTCGTTTCAATACGCTATGAACTCGTATCGAAACAAGGGATTCCAAAGACAAAATGTTTCGAAACGACCCTAAACTATTTCAATACGCCCTAACCCCTGAGTTTAATTATGCTTACCCGTATCGAAACACCATCACCCATTTTGATACGGCCTGACCTGTAATGATAGATTCTTGTTGGTTTTTATTCATTTTAACTTATCAAACAGTGTCCAAATGCAGTGAAACTTTACACTCAAATTTATAACCATAAATTCTACTAGCATGTCAAATATTAGAGCTATATGAATTTATTTACCCGATTTTTACCTTTTTAGTGCCAAAACATGCATTTAAGGCCATTTTTCACAATATAGAGAACTCATCTTAAACATACCATACTTAAAATACTTAACTATGACATAGGCACATCAAAAGAGACTTGATAAACTTATACATAGACCTTGCCACCAACTAGGGGTTTCAAATGGTCAATATACACTACTTAGAGCTTGATTGTGACTTGTGCAACGCTTCAACTCCTCCGATCTCGATCCCAAAACTTGACTAACCTGAAATGGATGCAATATAATGCATTAGGCATACTTTTCCTAGTGAGGTAGTCACAAAACAATGGATAACATGGATGCCATATAACATGCTTCAATGATAATCATATTATTAATTATGCAATAAACATAGCATGCTTCTTATCCATAATAAGAACATAATATCATATCATCAATGGCAATATCATGATTTTATAGCAAATAATATCAATAATCAATAGTTCCCTTGGATCGATTCATGGTATATGGATACACGAATTCCACCTTCTCGCCAAATCAATAAATGGTCAATCCCGCCGACATCGCCAATAAGACCATACCATAATACATCCCTCCGCCTCGCCAAATAAATATAGGTCGTAGCCCTAGGACTGTACTCCACTCGTACATTGAGCTCATAAATTCTACGGCATGCCAATTATATCCAATACTTCAAATCCAAGGTCCAATAACAATATTCCAATATCCATGATTCATTAACAATATTTCAATAATCATTTAGTCATAGCAATAAGCAATATCAATAACTCGTGTCAATGATTCTACATGTCAATGCTTCAATGATTTCCATGACAATGATAGAAATGCTATGGACGATGAATCGATGCAATACTTACCGAAACTTACCAACATGGCTTACAATAATGCTTCATGCAAATTCCTTAAAATCAATGGTTAGTAAATCAATAAACAATGATTCGAGATGGCACCTAGCCACTCTCGAGACTCCGAATACACTCACTATGACAATTCGAAGCTCATAAGGCTCTCGGATGGCGATACTCTTATTCCTAGCTTTCGATGGAGGCATTGGATTAATCTTTTCCAGTTCTTGAGTTAGGAAAACTAATAAGGGGTCATTAGAATCAATATAACAATATCGATACTTGAATAGTCATTAGCTATAGACAAAGCTTATCTTTAAGCTTGAAATTGATCATCTAATAATCAAGAGAATTGATGATTAACTTAGAGATTTCACTTACCCGATCGATAGCTATGACTTGGTGTTCTTAAATCAAGGAAAGCATAAACTTATGGCTCACAATAGAGAGGTGTAAGCTTGATGTCACGGGGTCAGAGTCTTGGCGCAGGGACGTCTACCCGTGCGGCAACCCAGGGCTATTACCAGCCAAGGGCTAAGCCTTTTCCATCTCCGATGCTTACTGGTTTCGCCCTCCCATGGGCTCATCAGGGAAGCGGGGATAGCTCCCGACCAGTGTGGTGCCTACCAACGCTCCAGTCCGAGGACTAGACGGCTGTACGGCACATACTACACCCTTAATGCTATCCCACACATCTTACGTTAAGCACAACCAGCAAGCAACTCGCGCGGTCCCGCGTGTCACGACGAACGGTCCGTGACATTCTCCCCCACCCGATTCATGCATGCCCTCGTGCATGGGGAGAAAGTGGCCCGGATCTAGTGTGCAATTCCCTGCCTGCTCGCCCTCTTCACTTGAGGCTACGGCACATTTGGCTACGAGTGCTTGGAGAACTTTCGCTATGGCTTCCTGCCTACCCGTCCTCATCTCATCTCTTTATAGAGGACCCACTCGCGGACACCCCTTCACTTGGAGTGCGAGCTACACACGCTCGTCCGGTTGACCCGCTTGCGAACACCCCTTCACGCGGAGTGCAAGCTACACACGCTCGTCCGATTGACTCGCTTACGCAGCATAGAGGCGCTTGGCAAACTCACAGCTAGCACACAGACTGGCTCTGATACCACTTGTCACGGGGTCAGAGTCTTGGCGTAGGGACGTCTACCCGTGCGGCAACCCAAGGCTATTACCAGCCAAGGGCTAAGCCTTTTCCATCTCCGATGCTCACTGGTTTCGCCCTCTTATGGGCTCATCAGGGAAGCGGGGACAGCTCCCGACCAGTGTGGTGCCTACCAACGCGCCAGTCCGAGGACTAGACGTTTGTACGGCACGTACTACACCCTTAATGCTATCCCACACATCCTACGTTAAGCACAACCAGCAAGCATCTCGCGCGGTCCCGCGTGTCACGACGAACGGTCCGTGACATTGAGCTTGGTAGAGAAGATGACAATGGAGGTGTGTGCTTGTTCTTTCAAAGCTAAATGATGGAAATGGTTTTCGGTGAAGCTAAACAATTATGAAAGCTTTTCTTTTCTTCAATTCATTTTAAGAGGATTTCTAACTTAATTATTGCCCACCACACTTTTAGCCAATAAGAAGCTTTCCTTCCACCAAGGGAAAGCTCAAAATATAATATTTTATCTTTTCTTTATCCTTTCCAAAAATAGACATATAGATGACTATAAGTCATCTTCTCTGACCATATTCACGTGGGAAGGGCAACCCTAGACAGGTGAGTAACCACCTTTTTTATTTCTTTTCAATTAAACCTTCAAACATATTCGAAACAGGGGACCCGTTTTGGAACGAGAAGAACCGTATCGAAACAGCCAAGCAAAAGTTCAAAAGTTAGTTAATACCGTTGGAATCATTTTGGAACGCCTATAAACATTTCGAAATGCCTTACCTAGGTTGTTTCGGTACGGGTCTGATCGTATCAAAACGCCTAGCACAAAAACACTAATCTGAGCATTCTCAAAGCAATCTTAACTAAGGACTTGGTTTACTTAAGGTCCTATAAAAACATTATTTATAGTGAAGAGTAAATATTTCAATATTTTAATATCAATACTCTGATCATCGGAATCCAATTCCGACTAGACCGGTTTTCGGGGTGTTACAACTCTCTCCCCCTTAAGAAAAATTCGTCCTCAAATTTTTACCTGGAATGATGTCGTGATCATCCACTTGTTCAATGCCCCTTATGTGGTACATCTGGGCAGAAGCCTTAGATTCAGGTAAGTACAATGCTCTAGATGAAGCTCCGGAATTTCCGAAGGATCCTTGCCTCGAAAAGATTGAGTAGGGGATGGATTTGTCGATATAGAAACAAGCTTGTTAGGGTTCTCTGGGCATTCTCGAATGAGGTGACCCAACTCTTCGCAAAAGAAACAAGCACCAGACTTTTTACGACATTGCTCTTCGTGTCGACGTTGACATAAATTACACTTGGAAATCTTTGTCTCTTGTCTAGAGCCAACATCGCTCTCAATGGGATTGACACCCGAAGGAGAACGAACTACAACTTGAGGTTTAGCAAAATACTTGAACTGTGAAGGTTGTGAATACACATTCTGCTCCGAGCCATGATGCTTCCCTTTCTTGGAAGATCCAGAGAAATGAGACTCATCTCAATTTCACTTTTCAGACTTTTTGGATCCACTAGTCCTCTGAGTTCTTTGTGCTCCTTTCGTAGCTTTAACTCTGTTCACAAGATCTTGGAAATCAGTGATGCACAATGCTGTGAACATAAAACGTAACTCATCATTGAGTCCAGCAATGAACATCCGACACTTTTCTTCCACTTCTTGATAAATTCAGCGCCATATCTACAATACTTGCAAAAGTCGTGGATGTACTATTCGATCGGTCGTCCATCTTATTTAAGATGAAGGAAGATGCTTCGCCTCTCGGCAATATAAAATTCACTTATGTACTTCTTATGGAAGTCTTTAAGGAAGAATTCCCAATTCACAATATCCCCAGAGACGGTAACGATTGTAGTCTCCCACCATTGTAGAGCTTCATCAGCAAGCAATGCAAGGGCACATTCAAGCTTATGTTCATTCGAACACCGTAATTGCTTATTCAAGATTCTTAAGGTATTGTCTAACCAATACTCAGCAATCTCAAGATTGTCATCATCCTGCCCAACGAAGGTGTAGGCTCGATATTGAGTTAACTTATCAATAGGGGCTCGTAGAGGTTGAGCAACATGTGGCGTAGGTTGCACAACTTGATTAGTTCTTATCACATTCATGAATTGATGGAACATATCAGCCATGTTCTGATAACACTCTGCCTGAGCCGTAGGTGCTTTAGGCGCCACACCCTGAATAAGAGGGTCTTGTGGGTTCAGAAGATTTCCTCCTCGTACCTCCTCGCCATCAGTCTAGGAGTCAGAAGAAAACTCATTATCACGATCTTCGTTATTTTGAGACATATCTATATTATAAAGAGATCGGATTAGTTGACAAGTCACAATACTCAACAGAATAACTCCTAGGTGGCAAAGTAACATAATAAACAATATAGACATGCAAATGTTTAGTCCATAACTAACTAAACTCTAGCTCTGATATCACAAATATAACACCCCCTTCCCGACCTAGTAGAGAACCGGGCCAGAGCGTGTTACCGAAGAGCGATGCGGTGATCGGTGCGATAAAATTTCATCTTGTTACCAACACTTAATCAATATTACACAAACAAAACATTACCAATATACATCTTAGTCCAATTCATTCATAAGAGGGCCACCTCCTTGCCCAATCAATAAATGATCAATCCTGCCGTCATCGCCAATAAGACCATACCATAATACATCCTTTCGCCTCGCCAAATTAATATAGGCCGTAGCCCTAGGACCGTAGTCCTCCCGTACACTGAACTCATAAATTCTATGGCATGCCAATTGTATCCAATACTTCAAATCCAAGGTCCAATAACAATATTTCAATATCCATGATTCATTGACAATATTTCAATAGTCATTTAGTCATAGCAATAAGAAATAGCAATAACTCATGTCAATGATTCTATATGTCAATGCTTCAACGATTTCCATGACAATGATAGAAATGTTATGGATGATGAATCGATGCAACACTTACCGAAAATTACCAACATGACTTACAATAATGCTTCATGCAAATTCCTTAAAATCAAGGGTTAGTAAATCAATAAAAAATGATTCGAGATGGAAGCTAGCCACTCTCGAGACTCCGACTACATTCACCATGACAATCTGAAGCTTCTAATGCTCTCGGATGGCGATACTCTTATTCCCAGCTTTCGATGGAGGCGATGGATTAATCGTTTCCACTTCTTGAGCTAGGAAAAGCAATAAGGGATCTTTAAAATCAATATAACAATATCGATACTTGAATAGCCATTAGATATAGACAAAGCTTATCTTTAAGCTTGAAATTGATCATCTAATAATCAAGAGAATCGATGATTAACTTAGGGCTTTCACTTACCTGATCAATAGCTATGACTTGGTGTTCTTAAATCAAGAAAAGCCTAAGCTTATGGCTCACAATAGAGAGGTGTATGCTTGAGCTTGGTAGAGAAGATGACAATGGAGGTGTGTGCTTGTTCTTTCAAAGCTAAAGGATGGAAATGGTTCTCGGTAAAGCTAAACAATTATGAAAGCTTTTCTTTTCTTCAATTCACTTTAAGAGGATTTCTAACTTAATCATTGCCCACCACACTTTTAGCCAATAGGAAGCTTTCCTTCCACCAAGGGAAAGCTCAAAATATAATATTTTATCTTTTCTTTATCCTTTCCAAAAATAGACATATAGATGACTATAAGTTATCTTCTATGACCATATTCACGTGGGAAGGACAGCCCTAGAAAAGTGAGTAACCACTTTTTATTTCTTTTCAATTAAACCTTCAAACATATTCGAAATAGGGGACCTGTTTCAGAACGAGAAGAACCGTATCGAAACGGCCAAGCAAAAGTCCAAAAGTTAGTTAATACCGTTGGAATTGTTTCGGAACGCCTATAAACGTTTCGAAACGCCTTACCTAGGCTGTTTCGGTACGGGTCTGATCGTATCGAAACACCTAGCTCAAAAACACTAATATGAGCATTCTCAAAGCAATCTTAACTAAGGATTTGGTTTACTTAAGGTTCTATAACAACATTATTTATAGCGAAGAGTCGATATTTCATTATTTTAATATCAATACTCCGATCATCGGAATCCAATTCTGACTAAACCGGGTTTTGGGGTGTTATAGAGATCATCAATAGAGCCGTTGGGGCTCTCTCTTCCCTCCATAAATGCAGTTCTGCAACTACCCATATCGGAACACAGGACCCTTGTATCGAAATGGACACTCAGAAAAGAAAGAGACATTATGTGTAAAACAAGGCTAGTATCAAAACGGTTATAGGTCGTATCGAAACAACAAGTGCAAATGAAGGCTGTATCGAAACAGATAAGGGTTGTATCGAAACATTTTGAAACTGTAATTTAATGTTTCAAAACAACTTAGGGGTGTATCGAAACACTTAACCAAATCTTTAAAATTCAGTTTCTGACAAGTATCAGCTAGTTCATTTAATGCCCAATTTTAAAATTACTTAACCTCTGTTTCGAAACGGGTGTGAGCCGTTTTGAAACGATGCTTAAAAATCAAAAGCCCTGATGAAGGCCGTATCGAAACAGGTTTGAGCCACTTCGAAACAGATGTTTCCAGTAGCAACACATATCGAAACACTTTGAGGGTGTTTCTAAACGCCTGGGTAATTTTATATATTTTAGCCTTGAAACACTTAGAAAAATTTATAGGGTTTAAGTTTTGACTTGAAAACATTTTAAATATAAATTGTTCTTGTCAAAATCGAGTATTTTGATTACTTAAAAATTTATTTATTTTGCAAATTAGTCCTTGAATTACTTGTTATATCAAAATCAAATATTAGTTTTATAATCTCCCCTTTTTTGATATAACAAAACCAAAGTAAATTTTTAAGTAAACTCCCCTTAAGTTTAAGCTAGGTTTTGAAAAAGATTTTAAAATTTTAGCTTAACCATTCTCTTTCTTTTTGTTAGATCAAAATCAATGAAGAAATATAGCAATATAGCACAAGTCAAACCACAATTAGAGCAACAAAAGTTCATTAAGCATTAAAACCAAAGCAATTTAAGTTCATAAATGCAAAACATAATATCCAAACTATAACATCCAAACATAAGTCAAAGCATAGGTCTTAAAATAAAAACTTAAATAGGTGCATGAAAATAGGGAAATCCTAAGCTGGATGAGATGCAATGATTTAAGGCTCACCATCTTCACCATATTCATCATTGGCATTACTCCTACGGAATTGCCTCCATTCGCCATAGAAACCAATAAAGAACATGTCCATAGAAGTTTGTTGAGTTTCAACCGAGGTGAGGCGAGTCTCAACATTTTAGATATGTCCCTCGATAGTAGTGAGGCGAGTATCAATAGTAGCGAAACCACCACGATACCATGAGATGTAGGATGCGATCATGAGCATCAAGAACCGTGACGGAGCCACCAAGGGTATGACCCAATGAGTTCTCATCTGAGATTCCCTCATCTTCAAACCCGAACACAATGCACAAAACTTCTGGATCAACCCTAAATTTCTTTCTCATGAGATATGACTCAATAACAACCACTTGACCGGCATTGGAGATGCAACGAGCATTGGCATAAAATAGAAGCACCATGTTACGGTACAAGGTACCAGGTAAGCTAAAAAATGTCATAAAATTCCAACGCCTCAATAGATCAAGATAGCGGAATTTAAAACGCTCGGAATCTAAAAAGGGAAGAGAAACGATATGCTCACGTCGAATGGCATGATCTTGGAATAGCTTAAAATTGGTGTAGGCATATTTGTTGCGAAGAGACTTTTGGTAGAGCGAATTTAGATTTAGACGAGTAGAATCATCATCAACGTTGAAGCTACCACCAACCTCATTAGTTCTAACTCTCTTCCTAGAAGTCATGTTTGGAAATCTAGAATGAAATCAAGACAAAAACATGTTTATGCGTAAATCAACCAAATTCAATCTAATATACAATCCTATAATCAAGGTATTGATAAAAACTATACAATATAGTTTTAAAAAATATATATAAATATAAACAGATTTTTTGGTGAAATTTTTTTAAAAAAAAGTTTAAAAAGTATACGGTATAAATTTATATTCGAATAGAAAAACTAGATTGTGAATTTTTTTTTTGCAAAAACTTGAAAAAACTATATTATATGTATATGTTTTATACCTAAGAATTGACATGTTCTGGAGGTACTTTTCCTATCTATCTTGTATCCCCTACAATCCGTATCCGAATAAGCATGAAGGCTAAAGGAAGAATCCTTAGGATACTAAAGACCTAAGTTAGGTGTGTCTCTAAGGTATCTAAAAATTCTCTTAATGGCTACTAAGTGTGATTCTCTTGAACTAGCTTGGAACCTAGCACACAAGCAAACACTAAACATAATATTCGGTCTACTTGCGATAAGGTAAAGCAAAGAACCTATCATAGATCTATAAAGCTTAGAATCGGCACACTTACCTCCTTCATCTTTGTCAAGCTTTATAGAAGAGCTCATAGGAGTGGCTTGAGGCTTTACATTCCCCAAGCTGAACTTTTTGAGCATATCATTCACGTACTTTGCTTGATTGATGAAGGTGACATCCTTCCTTTGTTTGATATGGAGCCCCAAAAAGAATGAGAGCTCCCTCATCATGCTCATATAGAACTCACCTTGAATTAGCTTAGAAAATTCTTTGCAATAACATTCATTAGTAGAACAAAATATAATATCATCAACATAAATTTGTACTACTAAATTGTCATTACAATATCTTTATATGAAAAGTGTAGTGTCCACCTTGCCTTTTTCAAAACCTTTTTCAATCAAAAAGTTTGAAAGCCTTTCATACTAAGCTCTAGGAGCTTATTTTAAACCATAAAGAGCTTTGGTTGATTTAAAAACATTTATTGGAAATTTAGGATCCTCAACACCCGGTGGTTGTTCAACATACACTTCTTCATTTATAGAACCATTTAGAAAAGCACTTTTTACATCCATTTGAAAAAAGTTGAAATCATGGTAACATGCAAATGCTAGAAGCATCGTAATAGCTTCCAATCTAGCTACGGGTGCATATGTTTCATCAAAATCAATTCCCTCTTCTTGAGTGTAACCTTGAGCAACAAGTCTAGCCTTGTTTTCTCACTATGTTACCGCTCTCATCTAGTTTATTTCTAAAGACCCATGTAGTTCCTATAGTATATTGATTATTAGGCCTTTCAACTAATGTTCATACTTTACTTCTCTCAAATTGATTAAGTTCTTCTTGAATGGCCAAAATCCAAAAATCATCTTTTAATGCTTCTTTGTTATTTTTAGGCTCAATGCATGAAATAAATGCATCATGGTTCATTAATTTGAGAGAGGATATAGTAGTTACCCCTTTGGATGGATCACCCAAGATTTCACCACCTTTGACATAGTTGAACTCCCTTAGGTATGTCACCTCCTTTTCCTCAAGAGCCAAGTCCTTCAAGGCTTCAAGAGGTGGATCTTGTGCATCTTCTTCTTTGGTTGGAATCTCATCCACCTTTGATGTTTGTCCTCCATCAATGGCTTCAATGATCCCTACATCATCATCATCACAAGAATCCTTCCTCGGAAGGAAGTTATCATTGAAAACATGTATAGACTCTTCAACAACCAAAGTTCTTTTATTAAATACACGGTACGCTTTAGAGTTTAGGGAATAACCCAAAAATATTGCTTCATCACTTTTGGCATCAAATTTACCAAAGTTGTCTTTTCCATTGTTTAAAACAAACCATTTACAACCAAATGGGTGAAAATAGCTAATGTTAGGGTTTTTGGATTTTAAAATCTCATAAGGTGTTTTCTTTAAAATAGGCCTAATCATTACTCTATTAATAATATAATAAGCCGTATTAGTGGCTTCCACCCAAAAATACTTAGGTAAGTTGTTTTCACAAAGCATAGTCCTAGCCATTTCTTATAAAGTTCTATTTTTCCTCTCAACTACCTCATTTTGTTGAGGAGTTCGAGGAGCCGAAAAATTATGGCTAATACCATTTTCATTATAAAAATACTCAAAACCCATATTTTGAAATTCGGTTCCATGATCACTTCTAATGTGTGAAATTTTATGATCAATATCATTTTGGGTAATTTTTTTAAATGTAATAAACTTTTCCAAAGCATCATCCTTAATACTTAAGAATAGAACCCAAGTGTATCTAGAAAAGTCATCTACCAATACAAATGCATATGACTTACCACCCAAGCTCATAGTTATAGTAGGCCCAAATAAATCCATGTGTATTAGTTGTAATACCCTACTAGTTGAAACATCATTAATGGGTTTAAATGAAGTTCTCTTTTGTTTACCCTTAGCACATGCATCACAAATTTTATCTAATGAAAATTTTAGTTTGGGTAAACCTTTAACTAGATTTTGGGATGCTAATTTTTCTAAAACACTTATGCTAGCATGCCCAAGTTTCCTATGCCACAACCATACATCATTCTCATCATGTGCAATTAAACATGCATGAGATGAATGTATGTCATCTAAATGCACTGTATAAACATTTCCTATGCGATGACCAATGAGCATTATTTTATTCATTTTAATGTTCACAATTTTACACCCATTTTTATCAAAATGAACATTAAAGCCTTTATCACAAAGTTGACTAATGCTCAAAAGATTATGTTTTAGACCATTGACATATAACACATTTTCAATGAATGTAGATGAGAGATCACCAATGGAGCCTATGCCTTCAATGTGCCCTTTGGAGTTGTCACCAAATGTCACGCATCCTCCACTTTTTTGTTTAAGCTCCAAGAATCTACTCTTGTCTCCGGTCATGTGTCTCGAGCATCCACTATCAAGGTACCATGTGTTTTGACTTGAAGCTTTGGCCTTGTAGCAATGCTCCCCCTACAAACAAATATTAGTTTCTTGATTTTGGTACCCAAATCATTTTGGGTCCATGAGTGTTAGCTCCCAAAGCTTGGTTCCCTTAGGAATCAAAGAAGCAATATCATTCACGTTATTAGAAACAATGAGTTCCTTAAGAACTCATACACTCCTAATTCTTTTAACTTTGGATTGCTTTTGAGAAACTCTTTGTTTGGGGTAAAATGGTTTTATCTTAACATATTAGGTTTTTGAAGAACTTTCTTTTTGAAAAACATGTTTCCCAATAGTAAGAGACGTTTTGAGATTATCCACCTCCTTGGTGTGATAATCTTGAAAGTCGGAAAGAAGTTTTTCTAAATCAAGATTTTTCTTTTTGAGATCATTTGAAAGATTAATCAAATACAAAACCTTCTTTTCCAATTCAGAATTGGTTTTTGAAAGAGATTCATTTCGATTTTTCAAATCGAAAATATTTTTCTTATTTTTCAAAATAGTCTCTTTGTATTTTTCAACCAACTCGTCATACACATTTGTAACTCATCATAAGCATCATATAATTCGTTTTAAGTAAGAGATGATGAGTTAGGGTTTACCATTGGTTCTTCCTCAAATGCCATGAAACAAAGATTGGCCATTTCTTCCTCCTCTTCGGATGACTCCTCGTCACTCCAAGTTGCCACTTGAGCTTTGAGTTTGTTCTTCTTCCCAAAGTTTTTCTTTCTCAATTGAGGGCACTCGGATCGGATATGACTTGTCTTCTTGCACTCATAACAAGTGATTTGGTCCTTCTCTTTTTCTTTACTCCTATTCTTGAAGTCTCATTTTCTATTGAATTTTCTTCCTCGATTAGACTTCATGAATCGTGTGAATCTTTTGGCCAACATGGTCATCTCCTCATCTTTCTCTTCACTCGAATCGCTATCATTGTATGAAGCTTTAAGTGCGATTCCAATCTTCTTCTTCTCAACCTCATTATTCTCAACTTTCTTCTTATCTTCTTCCCTTCCTTGTTTCATGATATCATTAGTGAGTAGAGATCCAACAAGGGCATCAAGCTTGAGAGTCTTCAAATCTCTAGCTTCGATAATGGTCGTTCTTTTTCCATCCCAAGATTCCGGAAGAGGATATAGGAGTTTCTGAACTAGCTTTTCTTCGGGAATGACTTCATCGAAACCATTTAATCCGTTGACGATGACTGAGAACCAATCAAACATCTTGGAGACACTTTCATCGGGATCCATCTTGAAATTTTCATAGCTTAAATTGAGTAGCCCGATCTTCGTCTCTTTAACATCGCTAGTTCTCTCATATGTCGTCTCGAGGGTATCCTAAACTTCCTTGGCACTTTCGATGCCTTTGAATAGATATCGAGACCGAGATCACAAAAGATCATGTACAAGACTTTATCATTGAGTTGCAACCATTTTCTATCTTCATCGGTCATCTCGGCTTTGATCTTTGGGACTAATCTTCCTTCACCATCTCTCTTCATAGGAATGTTTGGCCTGTCTTCTATAACGTCCCATACCATGTAGTCATTGGATTTGATGAAGAGACACATCTGATTCTTCCAGTATGGGTAATTATCTCCATTGAAGAATGGTGGTTTGGTGGTGGATTGAGACTCATAGAGGTTGGGGCAGGAGGCGGATGCCATTGCTTCAATTGTAGTTGATCAAACTCTCCTAGAATCGACTCAAGAGGGTTGTAAGCCTTCCAATGAGTGTAACTCTGATACTAATTGTTGGGTTGATCAAACGATTGCAAATGGCCAAAAGGGGGTGAATTGGCGATTAAAAATTTGAAGGTGGAAATTGGATGAATGAAAATTTAACACAAGGCAATATATAGTGGTTCAAGTTCCTAAATGAACTCTACCTCCACTACCTTAGCTTCCACTAAGGATTTTCAACCAATCCACTAATTGATTCTCCCTCTTTTCTTGGATGAGGAGGAAACCTTACAAAACCGATTAAGCTTTCTATCCAAAGCTTAATCCAACACACTCTTTACAAAGAAGGAATTTGGTAAACCTTACAAATACCTCTCAAAGGTTAATGTTTACCCAAATACAATCAAACACTCCTCAAACTCTCAATAAAAATTACAATGAAAACACAATTGAGTTGGGTACAAAGATTTGACTCTAAATGATCAAGGTTTGGATTTGAATGCTTTGATGTTGCTTGAAGGCTCAATGGTAGTTGATGTAGCTTTTGAGACTTGTTTTTATACCTTCTCATTGATTTCTAGCCGTTTGGGTGGTTGAGATAATCAATAGAGCCCTTGGGGCTCTCTCTTCCCTCCATAAATACGGTTCTGCAACTACCCGTATCGGAACATGGGACCCCTATATCGAAATGGACACTCAAAAAAGAAAGAGTCTTTATGTGTAAAATATGGCCCGTATCAAAACGATTATATGCCGAATAGAAACAGCAAGTGCAAAAAGAAGGTTGTATCGAAACGGATAAGCGTTGTATCGAAACGTTTTGAAACTATAATTTGGTGTTTCAAAATAGTTTAGGGGCGTATCGAAACACTTAACCAAATCTTTAAAATTCAGTTTCTGACAAGTAACGGCTAGTTCATTTAATGCCCAGTTTTAAAATTACTTAACCCTTGTATCGAAACGGGTGTGAGTTGTTTCGAAACGATGCTTAAAAATCAAAAGCCCAGATGAATGTCGTATCGAAACGGGTTTGAGCCGTTTCAAAATAGATGTTTCCTATAACACCCAAAAATTACCCCTAAATTGTAAACCCTAGATTCGAAAAATCCCTAATTTAGAAACCTAATTTTTAAATCTCTATTTGAAAACCCTAACAATTGAGAATTTTTAATTTAGAACCCTAACTTTTTTATGAATGACTAGATAAGAATTTTTATCAAACTTGGAAGTCAATATGAAGTTTCTTGAAAGTTTAAGGCTGACTCCATAAATAACCCTTCATCACATTGAATTTTAATATACTTTAGTTTCTTCCTTCCTTCCGTCTTCTTCTTTTGTTATATATATATATATAATTCTTTAATTTTAAATTGAATTTTAATTCCCTTTTTTGTTCCCACGGTCGAATTGACTCTCATTTTTCAACTGAAATTCTTGTTTTTACTATTATTATTATTATTATTATTATTATTATTATTATTATTATTATTATTATTATTATTATTATTATTATTATCATCATCATCATCATCATCATCATCATCATTCTAAACCTAATTTGTTTAGATTAGCACCATGCAACTATATATATATATATATAGCCATAGTTATTACGTACAGAAATAAACCTAAGCCTTAAGTTTTAAAGTGATGTCGCTCTTAGTAGTTCCCATGCTTTATGAATTCCTCTCGGATTGACGCTGCCATCACCTTACATCGAAACTGCAACCACCATTTGTTCATTGTTAGAGCTTTATAGTTGCGAGGTGTGTTTCTTACTATGCTATATATTTGTGCACTTATATTTTATACTCTGTTTGATTTATCATTTGATTTATTGTGATTGAGAATGATTTTGAAAACATCGTAATGGTATACTAAATTATGTTTTAAATCAAGCATCATATTCTCGAAAAATTAACTCTCGAAAGAGTTCGGATTTATGGTTTTCAAATCATATCATTGTGTCATGGGATTGGAACTATGTTTAGAAAAATCGAGGGAAACCTCCACTCTGGCGAGGGCATCCTCCACTCTATATGATATCGGATAGTTGGGTATTGAGTCATGCATCAGACATCATAACATTTATGATTTTGATTTATCGAATACACTGTGTTTTCAGAAATGACTTTATCGGAAAATAAAATATTGTTTTGTTTTTGTGTTGCTGCAGAACTGCATTTATGGTGGGAAATAAAGGCTCCAACGACTCCAATCCAACCCCAACGGCTAATAACGGCTACAAACTCAATTCGGAGTATAAAAGGGACCTTCAAGCATCAAGAGAAGGCTAATGCTTCATTTGTTACAACATTATGATGACAAATTGTGTATAGAGCTTTAATTGTACATTCTTTGCTTAGACAACACTAGTGAGCTAAATATTGTTAAATTTGCTCAAGTGTTTAGGTTTTGGGGTGAGAGCTTTATAGTGCAAACATATACCCATTAGAGGGATTTCTAGTTTCCTAAGTCTTTCTTGTGTAAGAAAGTGTTTGATCAAGCTTTGGGTAGAAAGCTTGATCATTGTAACGGTTTCCTCCTAATCCGAGAAAAGGGGACAAAATTCTTAGTGAATTTGTTTGGAAATCCTTAGTGGAAAGCTAAGGTAGTGGATGTAGACCTTGGTTAGAAGGTTGAACCACAATAAATCCTTGTGTAAATTGTCTATCTTTCCATTCCCACAAAAACACCCAAATATCCCACTTCTCCATACTTGGCGAGCAAGATCAGTTGAAGAAATCAAGCCCCTTAAAACTTAAAAATTGGTATCAGAGCTTGGCTCAATCGAAGAGGATTAACATCCTATTGAGAAGATCCGGCAAGCTCGATCATCATTTCACACAACCGGCTCAATGGCGCAATCCATCAGTAAACCGCCCTTCTTTGACGGAACTTATTATGCCCATTGGAAGACAAAGATGAAGTTCTTCATTAAGTCAAGAGACTACAAGCTATGGGACATAGTTGAAGATGGTTCGTTCGTGCCTCAATGAAGTAAAGCGGAATGGAGTGCCGAAGATCGCAAGAAGATGGAACTTAATTGCAAGGCCTTGCACATCCTCTTTTGTGCATTTGGCCCAACCATCTATGAGAAGATGTCTTCTTGTGAGAGTGCCAAGGAGATATGGGACAAGCTTGAAGTCACATACGAGGGAACCAATGAAGTTAAGGAGACCAAGATTGGGCTCCTCACCTTAGAGTATGAGAACTTCAAGATGGATCCGGAAGAGAACATCGAGAAGATGTTTGATATGTTCTCCACTATCACCAATGGTCTCAAAGGCTGTGGAGAAGCCATCCCGGAGGAAAATCTTGTTCGAAAGCTCATCTACTCACTTCCCGAGTCTTGGGACTCAAAAAGGACTGCCATCATCGAAGCCAAGAATCTTAAGACCTTAAAGCTTGATGAACTCATGGGGTCACTTCTCACTCATCAAATCATGAAGAAGAACAAGAAAGAGGAGAAGAAGAGGGAAGAAATTAGAGCTATGGGGAAGAAGAAAATCATGGAGCATGGCATCAATTCAAGTGTCGTTGCTCTAAAATCCTCCACATGCCATCATGAAGATTCAAGTAAGGAGGAAAGTGAAGATGAAGAGATGGCCTATCTCTTCAACAAATTTGCTCGTTTCATGAAGAGTAAAATGGAAAAATCCAAGCATGAATCGAGGAAGAAGATGAAGGAATCCCACAAGTCCAACAAGAAGGGATCATCTAAAAAGCAAGCATATGTGGCCATATGGAGCGATGAAGACTCCACCGATGATGAAGTAGCCCACCTATGCTTGATGGCCCTTAATGAGAGGGAGGTAACTTCTAACTCATCTATTTCAAATTCATATACATTTGATGAGTTGCAAGATGCCTATGATGATTTGCTTTTAGAATTCAAGGCATAATTTTCCAAGAACAAAAAGTTGATTTCAAAAATAAAAATTGAGAATGATTTGCTTTCCAAAACAAATCTTGAACTTGAAGCAAAATTGAAAGAGTTTGAACAAAAATGTTTTGATTTACAAAATTTGCTTCTTAACGTTCAAAAAGAAAAAGATTTGATTTCCAATGAACTTGAAAATAAAAATAGTTTTGGAAAATCAAATTTTTATGTAAGACAATCTAGTGCCCCTAGATTTGTGAATGGTAAATGTTTTAGAAGTGTTTGGGTCCCAAAATGACTAACCACTTCAACTAAAAAGGATGAAATTGAAAAATGGATTCCTAAGGGGACTAAATTTTGTGCTACTAATGTCTATGGATCCAAAGCAATTTGAATACAAAAAATTACTTGATTGTCTTATGATAAGTGTGATGGAGATTGATCAACAAGTCAAACTTTGAGGGGGAGCTCTATGCACACAAAGAAAGACACTTGAAGAAGGAAGAATTCACTTCCTCCCTTGGATTCAAGTGTGGTAAATATCTAGTTCTTCTTGTTTTTATTTGTTTTATTTTTTAAATTTCAACTAGATGATCATATATGTTGGACTAACATTATTTGATGCTTTGAGTAAGGGGGAGCCAATTTTTAAACCAAATTTTTAAGTGTGTCAATTTTTTTTACCTCCTATGTTATTTTGAGTCCAATGTCATCTTAAATTCTTTTTGATATAACAAAAAGGGGGAGAAATGGTTTGAAAAATTGATCTTTCAATTTTCTCAAAGAGAATAAGGGGAAGCTTTAATCTAATTCAAATTTTAAGTCTCTTATTCAAATTTTAAAATACAAAGGAGAGAATCCCAAACAAATTTTCAAGTTGGTTTTATTATATCAAAAAGTGGGAGGTTGTAGAACTAAGTGTTTTGATACAATATTTGAAGAATATTTTAGACTAAATTGAAAAGAATTTAAAATATGTTTTTAGTCAAAAACAACTTGAAAATATGTTTAAGGGTTTTACAAGGCTTTGGAATGATTTAAAGTGCATTTAAAGTAGTCAAAATCAAGCATTTCAAGTGCTCGTACCGATACGGTCTGGTACCATACCGATACGCTTAGCCGTATCGATACGGTGTGTTTTAAAACAACCCAACGGCTAGTCGCGTACCGATACGGTTGTATCGCGTACCGATATGCCTAACTACCCCAACGATCATTTTTCCCAACGATCTTTTAATTTGCAGGACCGTACCGATATGCTAGGTAAGCATATCGATACGCATCAGCTGAAGTGCACAACGGCTACTTCCTTATCAGGACCGTATCAATACGGTTTAAGGGTATCGATACGCCAAGCTACAGAACTGCATTTATGGTGGGAAATAAAGGCTCCAACGACTCCAATCCAACCCCAACGGCTAGTAACGGCTACAAACTCAATTGAGAGTATAAAAGGGACCTCCAAGCATCAAGAGAAGGCTAATGCTTCATTTGTTACAACATTATGATGACTAATTGTGTCTAGAGCTTTAATTGTACATTCCTTGCTTAGACAACACTAGTGAGCTAAATATTGTTAAATTTGCTCAAGTGTTTAGGTTTTTGGGTGAGAGCTTTATAGTGCAAACACATACCCATTAGAGGGATTTCTAGTTTGCTAAGTCTTTCTTGTGTAAGAGAGTGTTTGATCAAGCTTTGGGTAGAAAGCTTGATCATTGTAACGGTTTCCTCCTAATCCGAGAAAAAAGGACGAAATTCTTAGTGAATTTGTTTGGAAATCCTTAGTGGGAAGCTAAGGTAGTGGATGTAGACCTTGGTTAGAAGGTTGAACCACTATAAATCCTTGTATAAATTGTCTATCTTTCCATTCCCACAAAAAATCCCAAATATCCCACTTCTTCATACTTGGCGAGTAAGATCGGTTGAAGAAATCGAGTCCCTTAAAACTCAACATAAACATTCTAAAATTATTATGATATTTATATTTTTATCTATTATAAGATATGTATTAAAGTACTGTTATTTTATTTAAATTAAAGTATAATTTTTCTTGAGGTTAAGTTTTCAAACATAGCTTCCTAAATTCGGTCTTTTCTTCTAGGCCGGGTTTAGAGGGTTACATTTCCAATGGCAAAACGTATTGAAACACTTTGAGTGTGTTTCGAAATGCTTGGGCAATTTTGTATATTTTGGCCTTGAAATAATTAGAAAATTTTATGGGGTTTAAGTTTTGACTTGAACACATTTTAAATATAAATTGTACTTGTCAAAATTGTAACGCCCGGGTTTGGGGCCCGGGAGATATCTGAGTTGGATAGGCTGGTTCGGGTTAGGCAATTTGGGGAAAACAATTTAAATTACCAACTTTAAAAGCTTTAGAGGAAAGAGGGAATTTTAAAAAGGGGTCTTTTGGTAAATGGGGAAAATGAGTTTTGAGATAATTTTGAATTAAATAAAATAATGTATTTCAAAAAGTCATCATCCCATCTTCTTCCCCAAAACCTCATTTTCACGTTAAACCCTCCAAACCATAGCCACACCCACTTTTCCACCAAGTTTCATCATTTTTTAAGATTTCAAAGAGGTAAACACTTGGTTTTACTCCCCTCTTCATTCTAGTCTTGTTCTTAGCATTATTCTTTCAAGTTTTTAAGATTTTTCTCAAGTTTCAACATTTGGGTAAAAAGGGGGATTTTGGAAAGGTTTAAGCTTTTTGGTGAAAACAACGTTTTGGGTTAGTAGTAAATCATATTTTGGTGTTGATAAAGTGTTGAAATGAGGTTTTAATCAACCAAACCCGAAACTATGCTTAGAAGTGGTGTTTGGAGTGAAATTTCTTAAGTTTTCGGTTTGAATATGTGGGGAAATGAGACCTGATGGTTTACCAGCTTCGAATTGATGCTTTTAGATGTACTTAGAAGTGTTTTGGATGTTTAAATTGATGGGTTATTGCTGGGATTTGCTTGAGAACGGATTTGATGGTATTTTGGTGGATTTCGGCTTTGAATTGTTGAGAGAATGTCGTAGATTTGTGAACTGATGTTTGACAGTGAATTTGTGAACTGGCGTTCGTGTTTATGTGTGTTGTGGTGTTGATTTTGGAATGCTTTTATCCCCGTTTTAATGTTGTTGTGTTGTCGTTGTTGATGTCAAGCCTCACGTAATGGTTAGTCGTTGCGTACGATGATGTGTAATCCCACCGGTAGTGACTAGTAGATGAGTACGGTGACGTGTAGTCCCACCGGAAATATGCTAGTTGTTGTGTACGGTGATGTGTAGTCCCACCGAGAATGGTTGTGCATGTGCATACCACGTTTCGTTTATGTTTCCATTTTATGGCATCTCTTTCTTAAATGGTTTTGTTTCTAAAACTAAGATATATGTTTGAACTGCATTGTTGTTGTGTTTTAGAGCTCCGCTCACTAAGCTTTTAGGCTTACGCTCTCTTTTCCAACAATGCAGATCGTTAGTAGCTTTGGAGGCAAGTGGAGCAAGGGAGGAGTTCTTGGAGTTCTTTGCTAGCTCAAAGTATGGTTTTCTTAGTTGTAATAATACTTAGGCAATGGGAATGCTAGACCATGTTAGGGAGTTGGTGTTCAAACTCCTATGTTTGACTATTGTTAATGTTGCTAACATGTTTTAAATGTTGTTACCTTGGCTTGTTATGGCTTTGGGTTAATTGCTATGTGTTTTGACTTGTTGGTGTTTTTGAACTAAAGTGTTCTTATGAGCTTTGGGTTTGAGATCCATTTTTACGTGTATGCATGTTTGAAGCTTGTCTTTAGGGTGTTTTGCCTCTATATTGTTTGTATAATAAGTTGCCATGAGGTTTGTGATGTTTCGAGGTAAGTTTGGGAATGTTTGGAGATGCCAAAATGTATTTTCGAGCCAAACTGTGTCCAGGCGTTTCGGAACATTTGATATGGTTTCGGAACGGCCAAGCTCCAGGGGCACCCGTATCAGAACCATGAGGAGCCGTTCCGGAACGGCCTGATGTTACTTTTTGAATGAAGCTCGCGTTTCGGAATGGGTAGTCCTGTTTCGAAACGCAGGTAGTTAAAACGGTTAAAGGGCATCTTTGAAGGTTTTCAAATGTTACGTTTCGTCCCTAATGTTTGTATGCTTCCTAAATGAGTTTAATTGTATCATTTGTGATGGTTTTGCCTCGTGTGCATGGAACTTGACTAATAACTACTTGGTAAGGCTAAGTTACCTTTATGCCTCTGCTTGGTTCGTATCCGTGTTTGTTTTTCCGATGTTTGCCTTCACATATAGGATTAAACGTGACATTTAGACAAGATTAATAAAAGAAAAAATAGGGTTGCTAATCGGAGTGAGGCCTTAGCGGGTTTCGCTTCAGTTTTTCCCGTGTAACCCGTTCGGTTCGGTCTGCTGGATAGGCCGGGACGAGGGGTTACAAAAATCGAGTATTTTGATTGCTTAAAAATTTATTTACTTTGCAAATTAGTCCTTGAATTACTTGTTATATCAAAATCAAATATTAGTTTTACATCATCCTTTTTAATAATCATTTAAAAGTCATTAAAAATTTAATGGTGTTCAACGGTGTAGCGTTAATGATGTTCAACGATGTATTGCATGATTAATTTTCAATGACTTTTAAATAATTATTAAGAATCTCAAAGGCTCGACATGCAATTAATCGTATTTCAAAATAAAATTAGAAGAAATTACTCCATGAATCATTCTTACAATCTTATCCATAGTCCTACCCAATTAAATAAATTCATATCATCTTTATTTTTCACATAATGTTTTCTTATAAATTAAAATTTACAAATCATCATCTTCCTCCTCATACCTCATATATTTATTTTAATATGTTAATGAATGAAATTATTAAAATAAAAAAAACACTCAAATAACTTAACCCACAAGTTAAAAGAGACAAAGATAAAATTATTATTAATGAAATTACTGCATCTCAATCTCAACTCAATCTTTGATAATTTTGAATCAAATTGTTAGTTTTTGATATCGAAACGAAAAATAGCTTACCTTTCGAAATTGACAAGGAACTCGAAGTCCGAAGTAAATTAAATTCTTTTACGTGGAGACCGACATTCGCAGTCATAACATCGAGGTCGCTTGCATCAAGAGCTTCTCACTGTAGGAAAGATCCACGCATCTTCTTATAAGATCACAACACTCGTTTACAGTAACCAAAATGAAAGGAACTAAATCGGAAAAGGCTATTCTGCTTGAAAGTGTATTGCATTAGTGGTTTTCAGCAGTGTGTGTCACCTATCCAAAAAAATTTTTTTAAATAATTTTAAAAATTTCACTCAGCTTAATTCAATTGAATGCTTACTCATATATAACAAGACTTATTATGTTAAAAAAAATGGTAACCAAACTTTCAAAAATCACAAAATAACAATTAAATTTTATGTTTTGTAACAAAATGGTAACTAAACGTTAATTCCCGTTAAGTGGCTGTTTAAAAATTTGGTATAATAATATATTTAGTCCTTTATATTTATACATTCAATCAATTTAGTCCTAATTTGAAACAATTCACTAAATTTAACCCTCTTAGTTATGCATTCTTTCAATTTGGTTCTTAAAGCAAAAATTCAAAGTATGGTAACATGATAAATAATTACAATTAAATTTTTATAAGAACTCGAAAACTCGACTCGAATTGAAAAAATTTTAAAATAAAGTTTGAGTTGTAAAATATGACGCATCAACTCGAATAACTCGAATTTTTTTACTCGACTCGGTCGAACGATCACCTCTATCTTAAGATATGACGCGTCAACTCGAATAACTCGAAATATTCGAATATTTTAAATCATTTTTTTTCATTTAAATAGAATATTTAATATTTTCGTATTTAAATCACATCGATTATTTAATAACAATTTTAAGCATTCTATTTAATTTAAAAATATTCGATTTAAAAGAAACAAACTGATTTAAAAATTTTGAATATTTAATTAAATTTTTATAGGAACTTGAAAACTCAACTCGAATCGAAAAAATTTCAAATAAAGCTTGAGTTGTAAAATATGGCGCGTCAACTCGAATAACTCAAAATTTTTTTGACTCGACTCGATCGAACGCCCACCTTTATATTAAGATATGACGCGACAACTCAAATAACTCGAATATTTTAAATTATTTTTTTCTTTTAAATCGAATATTTTTAAAATACAATATTTAATATTTTCATATTTAAATCACACCAAATATTTAATAACTACTTTAAATATTCGATTTAATTTAAAAATATTAGATTAAAAAGGAAAAAATTGATTTAAGATTCGAATATTTAATTAAATTTTTATAGGAACTCGAAAACTCGACTCGACTCGAATCGAAAAAATTTCAAATCAAGTTTGAGTTGTAAAATATGACGTGTCAACTCCAATAACTCAATTTTTTTTTACTCAACTCGATCGAACGCTTACTTCTATCTTAAGATATGACGCGTCAACGCGAATAACTCGAAATATTCAAATATTTTAAATCATTTTTTCTTTTAAATCACATCGAATATTTAATAATTACTTTAAATATTCGATTTAATTTAAAAATATTCGATTTATAAGAAAAAAAATTGATTTAAAACATTCAAATATTTAAAAGAAAAATATTTAAAGTAGTTATTAAATATTCGAATATTTTAAATCAATTTTTTTCTTTTAAATCAAATATTTTTTTTAAATTAAATTGAATATTTAAATTAGTTATTAAATACTCGATGTGATTTAAATATAAAATTATTAAATATTCTATTTTAAAAATATTCGATTTAAAAGAAAAAAATGATTTAAAATATTTGAATATTTCGAGTTATTCGAGTTAACGTGTCATATCTTAAGATAGAGATGAGCATTTGATCGAGTCGAGTCAAAATATTTCGAGTTATTCGAGTTGACGCGTCATATTTTACAACTCAAACTCTATTTGAAATTTTTCGATTCAAGTCAAGTTTTCGAGTTCATATAAAAATTTAATTGTAAATATTTATCATGTTACCATACTTTAGAATTTTGCTTTAAGGACCAAATTGAAAGAATGCATAAATAACGGGGGCAAAATTTAGTGAATTATTTCAAATTAAGACTAAATTGATTGAATGTATAAATATGAAGGACTAAATGTGTTATTACACCAAATTTTATAACGGCCACTTAACGGGATTTAACGTCTAGTTAGCATTTTGTTATAAAATATAAAGTTTAATTGTCATTTTATGATTTTTAAAAGTTCAGTTGCAATTTTGTTTTGTTTTTTTTACTAAAGTTTAGTGATCGTCTGTGTATTTTAGCTTAAAAATAGGCTCCTTTAAAACATAGGTAAGAAGGGTCGTAATGCTCAAACTCCAACATTCACGGTTCACAGCTGGTCTGACCTACTCGCTTTAAAATAAATATATATTATTCTATTTTAATATATGATACATAAATTACCATCATGCTATTGGTAAAGTCGCAATTTGAACACTTTACTTTTTTAAGCAATCAAACTATTAAACTATTTAATTGGATGCAATGTGACCACCAACTGTTAAAACCTAATGAAGGGAGTGATATGGCAGTTAGTAAAAATTCGTATAATTACACATTTAGTCCTCGTTACTTATACATTCTATCAATTTGGTCTTAATGTTAATTTAATAATTTATTTTATTAAATTAAAATTAAGACCAAATTGATAGAATGTATATATAATGAGGACCAAAAGTGTAATTATACGAATTTTTATTAACTGTCATGTCACTTCCTCCGTTAGGTTTTAACGGTTGGTACATTGCATCCACTTAAATAATTTAGTGGTTTAATTGCTTAGAAAAAAGTAAGGTGGTCAAATCGCGATCTTACCAATAGTATGATGGTCATTTATGTAGTTTACCCTTTAATATAATATATAAATTAAACATGTAAAAATTAAACTTATAATAATATAATATACTATAATGTTAGTATATTTTAAGTTGTTTATGTATACAAGAATAAAACATAAATTTGATAAAACAAAAATATATAAAAATATCAAATTGAAAATAATAAAAACATTTTTTTAAAATTAAAATATATATGGGTGAGTCGAAAACGTGTTTGAGTTAATTATTCAAAAATATGAAAACGTGTTTTAGACAAAATTTGATACTTATATTTCAGTCCAAACCGAACTTAAAAAAGTAAGAAACTTCTTAATCACATGCATAAATCCAAATTCGTCCCACCCGTGAACTTTTGATTTGTATATATATAAAAAGAAATAGACTGCGATTTTACAATTTCCCTCACTCAAAGTGACTGGTCTAAAATTGAAACGTAAAATAGAAGGCGAAACTCTCATCTAGGGGCGGATGAGCGGCGGATCTTGATATAATAAGTTGAAAAAGTTAATTTAAAATTTTTAAAAGTTTAAATTAAAAAAATTAAAATTTTAAAATAAGACTTAATATACATATAGTAGCGCCTCCTGGCTAGTCATAAATACAAAAAAAAAATTATTGAATTTTAGCTTTTTTTTTTGAGAGATCAGGTTCAAACTACTAAAGTTCGTAAAAAATGTTAGAATACCGCCTTCTTGAGAGGCTTAACAGAGATTCTTTCAAAAAGAAAGATATCTTCATTCTATGCTTTCTTCGTTCCTAGCTATTCTTCTATTCTATACCAAAGAAATCAGGATTATTATCCATGATTCATCTAAAGGCTCAGCGAATTCGAATTACTTAAAATTTGTACCGAAACAAATCTCTCCTAATTGGCCCTTCAACCCTTAGGAGGCTGGGCCTGCAATAGATAGGTTGCTCACTTTAAGACTGAAGACTGAATGAAAATGCTAGACATAAAAAAAGCGCACTCCCACTGGGATAGCTCGTATGGCTCGACCGCAAATATTAATACAACTCCATCGAAATAAAACTGAAACTTTTTCACTATCGAAAGAGAGTCCAACCCAACTGCTAAAACTCCAACTCCTCGAGCCCTAGGACTGATATAGACTTCATAAATTAATGGGTTATTAAGGAAGACACCACATGCCCTAACCACCCGATTAAAAAAATGGACTTTCTCGAGCTTTGCGTACAACTTTTTCCTTATCCTTATTTCGAGAATAGACGAAGATGTAATCAATGAATACGACCAAGAACTTATCTAGTAAGGGTGATCAAAGTAAGATTAGCAACCTTCCTTAAGGCATTTGAGTTTGACATGCTACCTTCTCTATGTATCGAATTTTGGTAGACAAGGTGGTTTAGATCGAGACGCACCCTTTCTCTTTCTTCTTCCGAATGCGGCCTCAGCCCCTCTAGCTATCACTACCATCCACCCCTCCGCCCTTTATTTAAGGCCTCATGGTTAGTCAAATGGTAAATTGTATCATCGTGTATTCCTTTAGGGAAAGAAATTAAATATTCATTTCTTCAATCGTTGCCTAAGAAGATGAGAAAATATGAGACAATTCTAACGAACAATAAATTTAGAGTGCAATTAAAAGATGATAAATTTTGAAATTTGTTCAAAAATTTAAAATACTATAAAGAAATTTAAGTATTAATACTTTTAAAATATTATTAAAAATTTTAATATTTTAAAATTTTAAACAAATTTAAAAAAATTAACTTCTTTTAGCTGTACTTTAAACTTGTCGCATCTCAGATATATCCGAAAAAGAGGGTGAGCTGCATATTCCTAATATAAGTGATAAACCCATAAATATCAGATTCTGGACGGTTGATGACAAGACAAGCACCACCCCCGATCTCCACCGCTCATTCCCCACAATTTCCCACTTCTCAATAAATTCCCCACCCAGCTTATGTGATGGCCACCCATTTGAAACAAACGGACTTTGCATTTTTCAAAATTCATGGTTGTGAATGTTTTCCGGTAAATTACTTATTAAACAAATACAGAATATCTTCCTTCTACTTCATCTTCAAAACGCACACACAGGCCACAGCCTATAACGAGCTTGTTGGGCAATACACAAGCACCCGTGTTATATGAATTAATGACTAAATCACTTAATTGCAAGAATTAAAGGTACTATATTTAAAAGTTTATTTAGTCTTTTTATTATAAAAAATATTTTAATCCTTATATTATATCTATAAATTCATTTAGTCCCTCTTCTATAAAAGGACATTTTAATCATTGTGCAATTGAAATGTTACCACTTTAGTCTAAAATTTTAGAGTTATTATTGGTTGACTTAAATATTTTAATTTAAATATTTTTAAGTCTTTTTTAATTTCAAGCTCGAATAATTTCTCTATCAATATATTGTTATGAATATTTATCTATGTGGATGTCTATCATGATTAGAACTTTATCAAAGGAGTTTGATTTATTTATTATTAGGAATATTATCTCTATGAATTAGAGTTTAATGTATTATGTACTTCTTATGCCTATAAATAGATGATTCATTGAAGGCATTGTATACAAGTCTATATTTTGAGAATAATACAAATCTCCCTCTTTCTCTCATCTCTTTGTTCTTCTTGTTCTTCTTCTTGTTCTTCTTTATTTTATTCACAACACGTTATCAGCACGAGACTCTAATCAACTGAGGTCTTCATCGTTATAATTCAAAAGAAGTTACCGGGAAGAATTCGATTATAGAATAAACCAAAGATAAGTTTTTTTTTCTCCTTATTTTTTTTAGTTATCGATTGTCTTTCTCTTTATATTTTAACTTTGTTTTAATTTTTGAAAATTTTGGAAGTATGTTTGATTTTATTCGAACATTGGAAAGAGATAAATTTGTGGCTTCTCACAAACCAAAAGACGAATCGATAGAGACGAAGAGGTTGCGTTTGGTGTAAATTACGTGTGTTTTCTCTTGTTCCTAAAAGGGTTAATTAGCGGTATGCTTATTCATACTTTTACTTATATGATTATATTTGATATTTTTCATATTATTATTTATGTCATTTTATTTGGTAAAAGTTAATATTTTTAACCGTGTTTTGAGTTTTACATGATATGCTTAAATGGATTGGAAAGAGATGTGATACAAAGGGACTATGAGAAGCTATCTCGGTCATATGCTATGTCTCCATTGTCCACGAGAGAAAAATCAATATCGGTAAATTTTGGTTTTATTTTTATTTTTTATATTATTATTTTAAAATGCGATAAATCATGATGATTTTGAATTTACAAGAAGATTATTATAAAGTCTATATTTGCTCGAAAGCAATATTTCTTCTTCGTTGAAAAACTTGACCATAGACTTCTCCCAATTTCAAGTTACGAAAATTCTTCTTGATCCAAAAAGTTTTATGGGAGGCATTCCTTGAAGTGAATGCAAAGCATGATGTTTATTCCATGCAATTATCAATGATGGGGCATTCCCTGAAGTGAATGCAAGCATGATGTTTATTCCATGCGATTATTGGATCTATTTCATTCCCTGAAGTGAATGCAAACATGGTAAATCATTATTCAATTAGAGACATAATTTCGATATAATCCAAGTATAATTGGCTGGACATCCCGTTCTGCGAGGCTACTGGTCTCAAAGGAGGTTTTTAAAGAACCTTGTGGACAGGTTTAACAATGCCGCGTACGAGGATTAAATCTTTGTTCTCTGTTATAAGGATATGTGAAAAAGGTTTTAAAAGGCCCACTGGCTCTACTCCATTCCCTGAAGTGAATGTGAGATTATATTATGGAAGGAATAAAAAAGATCACATTAAAAGTTGTGGTCGTGGTCGAGGCTATGAATATACACATGAAAAATATAATCGTTTTAAGAATACTTCTACCCGCTGGTAGCGAAGTTATAAGAATGACAAGAGTGATAAAGATTATTCTAAGGAAGTGAAATCATTTTACCAATGTGATGTTATAGACCATTGGTTTTGTACTTGTCAAACGGCAAAGTATTATGGACTTTATCCATAATCATGAATGATAAATGAAATAAAATATAAACAAAATTTGTTTATGGCGAAAATAATTATGACGTTATTGGTCCAACTCAATTGGATATTGTTAATTTTCTCATCACTCTTGAAGGGAATAATTTACCATTTATTTTATTTCCCTTATAATCTCTAACAGGAATAATTGTTCTTTTTTTGTTTTTTTATGTTAATTCGTTTTATTTATTAATTATTTATGTTAGTTTGCTTTATGTTTATTTATTTCACATATTATTTATTTACGTTTTATGTTAATTTATTATTTGAAGAATATGATTACTTTCGGAATAAAATATACAATGAATTGTGGCTATTTATGCCTAGAATTGTGGCTATTTATGCCTAGCAGATAATGTAAGTACTCATATTGTACTTAAGCATAAGAAATATTTTTCCCATTTAAATGCAAGGGAAAATATGAGTAGTATTTCTCAAAGTAATAAAATATCAATACTTCGGAAGAGCACTTGAAAATTTATCTCTGATAGATAATCGACTTGATATGATGTGCTATATTTTATATTTTTCATTCCTCGAAGGGAATGATACAAAGTACATATTTTCATTACCTGAAGTAAATGAAACAAAGCACATTTTGAAAGGTGCACAATTATGCATTTCTCGATT
This sequence comes from Hibiscus tridactylites, assembly GCA_958450335.1. Taxonomy (NCBI): domain Eukaryota; kingdom Viridiplantae; phylum Streptophyta; class Magnoliopsida; order Malvales; family Malvaceae; genus Hibiscus; species Hibiscus tridactylites. Next base: position 62,385,538 of record OY288275.1, read on the forward strand.
AAAATGCAAGGGAATAATGTGAGTACTATATCCGGAAGTACTAATATCACAAAAGGCTCTGGTTGAGCAAATATGTTATTGTCAAATGGAACTTTATTCCATATTCACAGTGCGTTATACTCGTCAAAGTCATAAAGAGAGCAATATGATTTCGCAAACTATCCCTTTGGAAATTATAGATAATATATGTTATCAATTGGCATTTGAAATAAGCCAATATGGATATAAGTTTTGGTAGCCAAAAAGTCAGTTGAAAGCTCTAGAAGAGCTATATATTGCTACCAAAAGATAATTTCAATTGAAAGCTCCGAAAGAGCTAAATATATTCCTATTTAAAGGAACAATTTTGATGGTCGTACTAGACATGTACGAGTAAGATTGAATTACATGTTATGGTAACCAAGAAGTTTGCAAATTCAGAGATATATACACATATATATAGTTGGCATGATCGGTTAAACCATCCTGATCAATAATGGTGCAGAAATTATTGAGATTTACATGCACATGTATTAAAAGAACCTGTAGTTCTTGTGGTGCTTATTCTCAAAGGAATGGATTAAATTCCACTTACTAAAAGAACATGAAGTTCTTGTGTTGTTTGTTCTCAAAGAATATATATGATCTCACTTACCAAAAGAATTAGAACTTAAAGTTCTTGTACTGAAGTTAAGACTGTATGTCTTGCATATCTGAACGAAATATGGGCCCATATATCCACAAATGTGGAAAGTTTTATATGGTTTTAGTAGATGCATCTACATTGTTTTATCGACTTACAACTAGAAGTTTGTGAGATTGATTTTAAAAAGATTCAGATTATGCAGTTAGACTATTCGTCTTGAAAAACTAGTGAGTTTATGTTTTAGGCTATATCAGTTGTTACAAAGCCTATTGATTATGAAAAATATAGTTTAGCAAAATTTCAATTGGATGCCTCCTATTTAATAGCTAAACTATGAGAACAAAAGAGTTATTATTTATATGGTGTTTCCATATAGCAACACTTATACGCATCAAGCCAACGAGTTATAATAAACTCCCCGTTATGATTGGTTTTTGGTCAGAAACCATACATTTCCCATTTTATGATTTTTGAATGTGCGATATGAATTGCTCCACCACAACGCACAAAATGGGTAAATAAAAAGGGTTGAGAATATATATTGAGTACGAGTCTTCTTTTATGTTTAAATTCTTAAACATTAATTGGAGAATCATTTATGACATGATTTTTCTCAACATCAGGGGGAGATAATAATCAGCTGGATAGAGGAAAATGAATTATCATTATCTAGATCCTCGTATATGAACTAGAAGTTCATAAGATAATTCATGTTATTACATGTCAACTGCCAGACATATTTACTGACCCAATGAGAGTAATTAAGTCTCATATACCAGCTGAAATGCTCTAAGTTTAAATTACATGTTAGAGCGAGAGAATGTAAATCATGCCTGAAGCATGATAGTTGAAATGGTTCCAATGATCAAAATTCTCGTAAATAGAAAGTAATATGAGATGGTCATATATTGGAGGCGGGTGCTCCTGAAGAGACCCAAGACATACCAAGTAATAAAACTTTATAAGAGTTTCAGGTACCTGAAATAAAGATTGAAATCTTGAAGAGATCTCGATGAGTTATGTCATTACGAGAATGGAACCAGAAAATTGGAAAGTTGTCGACAACGATTTTACAAACAATTTTACATAAAATACTTCTATAGAAGTAAAGAAAGAAATCGAGGATCTTGTATAAAATCTATCCAGAAGTATAGATATTGAATTGGCCAATGTTGAAAGACGCTTTGAACTTCTAAAATAGAAGTATTTGGACCAGCAGTCCAAACACCTAAAGGTGTAATGCAAGTGAGGCACAAGTAAGTAGTCGTAGATACGACTTGAACTGTGATTTATGAAAAGTTTTAAATACTTCATGGTGGATGCAATTACTTTGGCAGATTTGTAAATTTTACATGCGTCTAATTATTTGTGGATCCATATTTATCCTTGAAGGATCTAAAATGCTATAAGCATTTGGAAATTTCTGAGGAAATTTATTTAGACATGTCTCATGAATATTTTGGCGCATTTGGTATAACCGCTTTAGTGAATACTAATTGAGAAAATACTATAAGAATGATCAGATTTCCTTATGTATTTTATAAAGGAGTTTGGATCAAGATCCATTATGATAATTTTAGAACTCCTAAAGAGCTTTAAATTGGAAACTCATGAAGTACTTTCAATACAAGTACTTGAATCTTGACATCAAGTTTATCTCGACCTGGAGATCGAGCATTTTTATATATTTCTTTTGTCTATGAATAGGCATAAGCTGAAAGAATCTTAAAGAAGATTCAATATGAATAGAGCATATCTATTGAGTATCCCAATAGTTGTAAGATTGTTGGATGTGATTAAAGATAATTATATTTTTTCTTGGTCTTGAAGCACTATATATTAGTTGGTCAAGAAATATCTATGATTATACAAAGATCATTACATTTAGATCTTCAAACATTTGTTGATGCCTCCTCAAATGTCGTAGAAATAATTGTTATGCACGAGGCAAGCCAAAAAAATGTGTTTGGCTAAGACCATTGACCCAACATATCCAAAAGATATGTAGATTTACTTTTACAAGATATGATAAAAGCTATCTTCTGTGAAGATAAGGTAAGATGTATATATCAGTTTGAAAGTGGATACATCATGGAACATATTACTCCAAAGTTTCATCCCTCACGATCTTTAGAAAAATGATATTCAAGATTAAATTATGAAGATTCAAAGATCTTCTGTGATGTTTGCATGAGGGGGAGTAAATACGCGTTGCACTCTTTTTCCCTTAACCGAGGTTTTGTCCCAATGGGTTTTCCTGGTAAGGTTTTTAATGAGGCAACATGTTATGCGTATCAAAGATGTGTGTACTCTTTTTCCTTCACTAAAGAATTTTTTTCCCACTGGGTTTTTATCTTAGTAAGGTTTTAACGAGGCACATTATCTTCATAGACATCCAAGGGGGAGTGTTATGAATATTTATCTATGTGGATGTCTATCATGATTAGAACTTTATCAAAGGAGTTTGATTTATTTATTATTAGGAATATTATCTCTATGAATTAGAGTTTAATGTATTATGTACTTCTTATGCCTATAAATAGATGATTCATTGAAGGCATTGTATACAAGTCTATATTTTGAGAATAATACAAATCTCCCTCTTTCTCTCATCTCTTTGTTCTTCTTGTTCTTCTTCTTGTTCTTCTTTATTTTATTCACAACATATATATATTTTTTGTAATTTATTTTATGAAATTTACAGAAAATATCTAATAACAATTAGATACGTGTCATGAAACTGAAGTAAAATGTCAAATACTATTATAAATTGTTTTTATTTACTCATTTTTAAAATATACATTGAATAGATTATTCTATATCTAAAATGAGTCCACAATCCATCAGGGTCCAAAATCAGACCCAATCCAAGTAGATCTAAGAATGAGCATGGGTCGAGTCAGATTTTTTTCGCTCCAAACTAGAATCGAAAATAATTACCATAAGCATGAACCCAACCTTGTACTTTAAAAAACCTAATCTGACCCGAAAATAATTATCATAAACTCAAACCAGATCAGACTTGATCTATTAAAAAACAATTTTAAGAGCCTAATTGTAAAAAATAATTTTAGGGACAAATTATAAATAAAATTTAATTTTAAGAATCTAATTATAGAAAAATATATACAGACACGGCATTATATCAAATATTTTTAAAATATATAAGAAAAAATTACACTGTTAATGTCAGATCGAATATTTTTCACATAAATCTTAACCCGACTCCACCCAAACTTGATCGGATGGGGGTGAAATACTCATCTCTGTACCGCAAAGACCCAAAACCTCGAACTCATTAACCTAAGTGTTAGCCGTCATATTTCCTCTCCACACACTTTTCAGCTTTCAATCGAGACTTCTTCCCCTATCCAAACATCAAGCTCCATTGCGGTTCAAGTTTCAAATCTCAAATCTCAAATCTTATCACCACAAAATTTTAAAAAATAACCACTTAAAAACAGGTTTCTTAAATTCTTATAAAAATGGTAAGAAATTTTGTACAATGTACCGAAATTCTTACAAAATCGTAAGAAATTCGGTATGTATATAAATTCTTACCACTTTTGTAAAAATTTCGGTACATGTACAAAATTCTTACAAAAATCGTAAAACTTAAGGTATGTACAAAAATGCTTATAATTTTTGTAAGAATTTTGATATGTACATAAAAATAGTAAGCAATTATGTATATACCGAATTTCTTATTATTTTTGTAACAATTTTGGTACATGTATATAAATCTTTACAATTTTTTATAAAAAATTTCGTACACGCTTTTTTTATTTTTTTTTAACTGGTTGTTTTCTATAACTCCCCCCTTATCACCACTACCCCTTGTCCCATAATTTTCGTCAACCACACCATAAGTCTCTCTATTTAAACCACATGGAGGATGAGTGTCGAGGAAACTTGTAAAAAGAATGATTCGGTTAATACTGATATCGGAAGATAGTGTCGTTTTAGAGACCTGACCCACAATTGATCCGGATCCACAAGAGGGTATGCGTGTTTTTGGACATATTTGAGTAAATTATTTTGTGGTCCTTTCGCTTTTGCAATTTAGTCATCTTTTGTGATCCACAAGACCGAATGTACTAAATAAGTAAATATTTATTTGAAAGTCAACATAAATATTTTTATTTTAAAAATATATTTATTTCATTTATCAACTTTGTATTCATATTTCAAGATATTAAAATTCTTTAATCTAACCCATACGTAATTATCTCTAAACTCAACTTTTTTTTGGGTTCAAAACATAAACCATCAAAATTATCTTTTTCAAGAAACAAATTTATTTTTTTCATTTTTCTTGAGATATTCGAGTTTGTCTCTCTGGTTCATATTAACTCATCTAAGGTCTCCAAATACATACAATCCTATCCGAGTTACACTGATCTTTGTTTCGTTTTTATCAATATCATGTTTAAGTATCTTTAAAAACTGAATTCAGAATATGTTATATATAAGGTTCTTGATTGATTAGTTGGTAAAATTTATGGAAATTGTCGATTTATTAGGCTTACATGTGTAGTTGTTCCGCTAATTATTATTCCTTCGAAGTCAGGATTCGAATTTGAATGAAACTCAGAGCTAATGCAAGAATTCAATCAAGATTATGGAATCCCTACCCGTAAATTCACTCTTGATATCTATTGTGGAGGTATACTAACCTTAAGAATCAAATTGAAAAAATATGTAAATAATGAAAGTAAATTTTAATAATTTTTTTTTGAATTAAGACTAAATTGATTGAATGTGTAAATATAAAAGATCAAATGTATTATTATACGTTTATAACAAAAGCGTAAAGTATTTAACCGGGTTTAACATCTCAATTATTATTTTATTACAAAAATATAAAATTCAATTGTTATTTTAATATAAAGTTTACTTGTTATTTTATTTATACCATTTTAATTTTTTAAAAAAATTAAGTGTTGGCGACAACTTTTTTTTTTTTAAATCCATCCTACATTTTAAATCATAAGACTCAAATATAAGAAAACATATTAAGTGATGTAAGTAAGTGATGTAAGTAGAAAAGAAAATGTTATCATCCTTAAATAATATGAATTTGTATGGATGGATATTGAATGCTATATATCCTGTAATCACACTTGAGAATTATAAAAATTCAAAATCGATAAATGGCCGGGGGAAATGAAGAATAGAACACTAAAAACTAACCGTGGATTCGAGACGATAACCCAATAACCATGACACATGATAAAAAACCAGATTACAAAATCTCAGTCAGAGATCAGACTAATCAAGCACACAGACTAAGAATTAAAAGAGGGTTAACCAATCCCATCAAAGATTAATAATCACGGACTATCGTTAGAATAGGTTAGATCATCAGAATTCAGAAACCTCTCAAACAGCCAAGTAATTAACTATTTTATGAGGCTCTATTTGTTATCCTTTTCCTTAATGACCACGTACTCGCCGTGTCTATCGAATCAGACTGTAACTGAACGCCATCGTCCTGTTTGATCGACTCTTCTTTCAACATTCTTATAGAATCAACCGAAACGGCCTCATCCTCTTCTCTGCACGGACTCCTCAAAACAGTACGGTAACCACACCTCCGTTTAGGAGATAATGGATCCAGATCCTCCTGCAAATAGCAATGACGGATGAATAAATAAGTAAATAAAATCTAGAAAATGATTCAACAATACAGAGAAGAGGGGAATTTAAAATGAAATCACAAAAACCAACCTGATAACGAAGATCGGAAGCATCTTCTCTCAATCTTTTCAACGGAAACAAATTTGTTGATTTACAGACCTCTCTCTCGCCATCAGAATATTCTTCGCTACTAGATGAACTTGTAGCCGGCGGAGGTGTATTCGCAACTGTGGACCACGGTACCACCTGATTATCCCCTTCCTCCTCCGCCTCATCAACAGAAACTGCTCCATCGTCGTCTTCGTCATTTTCTGCTTCGCTTCCTTCTCGATCGCCGCCCCTGACGCACCTCTCACAGACGGAGACCGTGTGACCGAGCTTGGAACCAGTGGCTCTCCACGGCGTGAGAGAATGACACGCGTGACAGAGAAGACATCTCACGTGCCTCTCGACGAGAAAGTTTGCTCCGTGCACTTTTGCATCACAGCCCCAGCACAAACTCGCTTGGTCCGACTCACAATACGTCCTTGCCGCCAAATCGCAGAGCTCGCAGCTCTTCATTTCCCTTCTTCTTTCAACCGAAAATAGAGAGAAGCTTTGGCTTAGACTGTCTGCCGGTTTCTTCTTCTTTCGTTTTCTTAGAGAATTTTTTTCAATAATTTTCGCTTTCTTGTATATGCAGAGAATGAGCGATTGGAAAGGAAGAGAAAAGAAACATCAAACTGCAGTGACTTATAGAAACAGCCTTGCTTCTTCTTAAAATTACAAATTTGCCATTTGGAATAATTCCAGTTTACCGACCAAGCTGGCAGTACCACCACCACTTGCAGAATATTATTCTACTAAATAACAATTATAATAATTCAAAATAAGTTTTTTTTATAGTGTCACTTCGTTTTCAAGTTACTAAACGGGTCTATTATATAATATTAAAATTAAGTAAAAATAATAATAAAAGGGGCAAACATGTCATTTCGGAAACTGTACGGAATGAGAAGCCGAATCGGAAAGAAACGGTAGTGAGGGGTGTAGGAGCAATGCATAGAACTATAAAAGGCTGTGGTGGGAACATCTGCCACGTGTTCGAATGGCATGTAAATGTATGGCATTAAATTAAACCCTCACCTTCTGTTTGAAAAAAAAAGAGATTTTTTATTCTGTTTGGAAGATTTTTTAAAACTAGTGGCAGTGTATGTAACGAGTTCTTTGCTTTCCCTCGGTTAGAAGCGTGACGTGTGGCCATGTGTCGTTAGTTGAGCATCGAGATTCAGATTCTCTTTCCCGTCCTTTATCTGTTGCAGGGTCGAAGATTGGCCACGTGGCTTGCTCTTGATTCGGGTCCATTGCGTGTACGGCTGGTGTTGTCACGCTGATTCCTTCTCTTCATTTCCAGCCTCGTATTTATCTCTTAAATCTTAGCAATCTCTTGCCCAGGGATTAACCGCTATGATTTTACCAAGTTGCAGTGCACTCGCCATATACGTATTTCAGCAGAACTCGACTCAAAAAAATCGATATTTTTTTTCAATTTTGAATTATTTGAGTCGAGTTATTCGAGTCAACTCGATTAATTCGAAAAAATTTCGATTTCGAGTCGGTTTGGAATTTGCCCAATTCGAAAAATCGAAAAACTGAATTTTACAGTTTTGCAATTTAGTCATTGATTTCATTTTTCTTCAATTCCTCTTTCATTTTAAGTCTATTTTTGACCAAATTTGAACCACGTATTCTTAAACCAGCGTAGAATACGTATTTATCTTCAATTTATATTTTTGAAAATAAATTTAATATTTTTTCAATTCAACCCCTTAACTTTGTATGATTTCCTCATTTCTTCAATATCTCCTTCGTTTTAAGTCAATTTTGACCAAAATTGAACCACATGCTCCTAAACCAATGTAGAAACTAGAATAACTATTCAGCTTCAATTCACATTTTTAAATTAAATTTCCTACTTTTGTAATTTAGCCTCTTAATTTTGAATGTTTCTCATTTCTTTAATTTTTCTTTCGTTTTAAGTCTATTTTTTTTACCAAAATTAAACAACATGATTCACTAACACTATATAATATCTATATAACTTCAATTCATATTTTTAACGAATTTATTCTTTTTTTAATTTAGCCCTTTAATTTTATATTTTATTCAATTTAATCATTCAACTGAATTTTTTGTAATTTTTTTCTTTACATCAATTCATTGACTCGTTTATACCCCATCAGTACTTTATCCTCAAAAGTTCCTTATTTAAAAATAATATTATAAATATATTTTAGAAGTTTAGATGATATTTTTTTTATTAAATAACATTACAAATCTTACTTATGCATGTGAAAAATAATATAAAGAAATATATATATATATATATATATATATATATATATATATATATATGCATATCATATATGAATAGAGAAAGTCGTTTAAATTGGAATCAAATCGTACTATAACATGGTAAATAATTACAATTAAATTTGTATAGAAACTCGAAAACTCGACTCGAATCGAAAAAATTTCAAATTAAGTTCAAGTCGTAAAATATGACGCATCAACTCGAATAACTCGAAAATTTTTGACTCGACTCGACTCGCTCGAACGCTCACCCCTACGTATTTCTATGTATATGTCCTGCACGGGCTGACCGATATATATTTTAGGGTAAACAACTACATCTGGTATATTTGACTCAAGAATTGATTTCGAATTAATTTATTGAGTTTAGATTTGATATAGACACGAATACGATGATGAATATTTTATTCATCAGAATTTTAGCCGAATAGAAAGCAATCCATACTCAAATTGACCCAAACTGAAAGCAACCTGAACCGAAAGTAACATGAATTAAAAAAAACTCGAACCGAAAACAATGCGGGTTTGATTTGCTCAAATATGTATATTTTATTCTCTTCTTGTATTATATTACTAATTAACATCCGCCATTAGTAATAATTTAATGGTTTAATATCATATTTTCTTACTTAAAAGATCATTTTTATATATTGACTCAAATAAAAAATTGATCAATCGGATATTGACCTGACCCCTAAAGGCAATCGACCCGAATTGAAAATCTTATGATCTGACATTGATCCGACCTGAAAATTCAACCGATTTGATATTGACATGTCTCAGTACCTTGCCCAAAATAATATAGACCCAAATTAAATTCGAATTAGACCCGATCCTACTAGAATCGAACCTGAACTGAAAGCATCCCAAATTGAAATCAACTCGACCCGAAATTATTGGACCCGATCCTAACCCAATCCAAACAACCTGCTTGCCACCTCAATAAACAATACAATTGGCACCAAAATATTGTCGCTTTTCTATTTTGGTCACCAATCTATTTTTTTTTTGGCAAAAACGTTATTAACATTTTTTAAGTTAAGAATTTATTTTTCGAATTAAAAGATCCTTGCCCCGGTGCCTCGTTAAAAAACCTCCCTAGCCTAAATTGGAGGAAAAGGAGTGCAACTGGGGAAAGGAAAGCAAATACAGACACCTGGTGCTACCTGCACAAACACTGCACCTCTTACAACCTTACAAAATAGAACAACCTTTGCAATCAAAAAATTATTACATCCATAAACCCTGCTGCCTATACCGAGGCCGACAATGTCGCATTACCCCCACTACATACAAACTAATTATAGTCCCAATCCTCCCATATTAGCAGTGGATAAACTCAAGATCAATCTGAAATGCTAAAGAAATCCTAACATCGTGAAGAATTCAAATGCCAACACAGAGGTGAAAGTCGGGATATACCTGCTTTAGCCAATTTGTCCGTCGTTGTATTAGACTCACGAGATATCACGCTCAACTCCCATTCCACAACCAACAAAATATTAAAGATACATGTGAGAGTTGATTTGAAAATAGAGGGAGCACAATGGGGTTGACTCATCCATGAAGCAACGTTGCTACAATCTGTCTCCAAGATAACCTTCGTCTTCAAATACCAAACTGAATTTTTGAACAACTCTACAGCCTCTTTTAGAGCGATTAGTTCAGTTGTGGTTGCATCAACAAAACCAATGTGTTTAGAGAACATTAACAGTGAGTACCCATCCTTAGTTCTCAGCACTCCACTGATTCCCGCCTTAACAAAATCACCTTGTGCGGCACCATCAAAGTTGAATTTCAAAACACCTGCAGGAGGGGGAACCCATCTGTTTTTGGAAACCAGTGGCTTACCAGCAACTTTGCGTGGGGCAATTTGTGGGTTTTGAAATAAATCATCTAAAGAACTGAAAGATGATGTCCATTTGTACTTGCACCACCTGCCTAGACAAGAGATAAAAGAATTGAATAGTTGTTTTTCATCAACCAACTTTCCTTTGAAAACCACCTCATTTCTGAATATCCACACATACCAAACATAGGCAACAAAGGCTATAAACCAAACATCTCTAAAACTAAATTTTATGTCCCCATAGTTCCAGTACTAAAAAAGGGCTTGAACATCCTCAGGAGAGGCCCCACTAAGACCCCAAAGGTTGAACCATTTTTGCATTAATCTCCAAGAAATTGGACATATGTAGAACAAATGATTGACTGATTCGGCTTCCTTTGCGCACAACAGACATAGCTCGGAGTTTTGGGTAAGCATCTTCCTTTTCACTAACTCCACTTTCGTTGGAATGTATTTATGTAGAACTTTCCACAAAAAAGCTTCGACTTTAGAAGGGGCCAAATTGGACCAAACGTTCTTCCAAAGGAAGCTGCCGCTATCGATCTGTGGAGAGGAACTGATTAAGAAATTCTTGGTAGAATAGCATACATCTGAACTTTTCACCCATCGAATGATGTCCTCTCTATTAACATCAATCTGGGTATCTTTAATTCTTTCTAAAAAGAGGTTCCAAGTGACGTGTTCCCAATCAAATATTCTTCTACGAAGCTCAATTTTCCAACACCATCTTCCGTTCACCATCGATCCAAAGTCCGAAACAGGCCCTGACTTAAGAATTGCCAAAGCGAAAATTCTAGGGAATGCATTTTTCAAGGGAATCGGACCAGTTCACAAATCATTCCAAAAATCTGTATTTTTACCATCACCCATAAAAACTCGAAGGTTGCTAGTAAATATATTACATGGATCCAACAGGGGCGATGTAATAGACCTTCATATCCATGATTTGCCTATCGGTTTAAGGTTAGTGGGTAGCAACCTGAAGGAGTCTTTCTCGTATTTTGTTGTAACCACCTTCCTCCATAAATTGTTGGGCTCCACAGCGAACCTCTATACCCATTTATTAAGGAGAGCTATATTTTTAGCTTTAAAATCGAGCAGGCCTAGACCACCATATCTCTTCGGAAGACACACAATATCCCACCTTAACCCAATGAGTGCACCTTTTCTCAACCGTACCCCATAGGAACTTGGCAACAAGGCTTGAAAAAATTGAATTAATAGTGGACGACATCGGGAACAAAGACATGAAATAGGCGGGCAAATTAGCAAGGGCTGACTTGATCAATGTAATTCTTCCCGCAAAAGAGAGTAGCGCTGGTTTCCATACCGCAAACTTCCTCTTGAAGTTCTCAACAATCGGGTTCCAAATCTGAACAGAGTTTTTTGTGGCACCAAGCGGAAGGCCTAAATATTTGCACGAGAAGCATTCATTTTTGCAGTGAAGAATGGATACCCATGAGTCCACAAGATCATCATCTACATTTATGCCGATCAAATTTGACTTTTTCCTGTTCAATTTGAGACCAGCCCCTACCTCAAAACCTTTTAAAATTTTGATTACGTTTCTAATTTGAATTTCGCTGGCCCCGCAGAAGACGATTAAGTCATCTGCAAATTGTATATGAGAGATTTCTATTGCCTTTGGACCTATACACACTCCCCTGAACAGCTCGCGAGAATTTGCCTTTCTCAACATTGCACTCAGTGCCTCCGCAACTAAATTGAACAACATGGGCGAAAGAGGACAGCCTTGTCCGAGTCCTCTTTTAATAGTGAAAGGGTGAGTTGCTGAGCCATTTACCAGGACTAAAATAGAAGTTGTTCGAATACAACTATCGATCCAATTGCACCAAAAAGTTCCAAATCCCATTTGTTCCATAACGATACGTAGAAAGTCTCAATCCACCGTGTCATAGGCCTTGCGGAAGTCCACCTTAAACATTATACCTTCCAAACCTTTACTTCGGGTATAATCAACCACTTCATTAGCTATCAACGAGCAATCGAGTATCTGTCTGCCAGCACAAAAGGCGAACTGACTTTCGCCAATTACATCGTCAATTACTTCTTCGAGCCGAAAGGCGAGAGTCTTGGCCAACAATTTGTAAACTATAACACCCCTCACCCCGGATTAGGGGCAATGAGCGTTATATTAACTTATAACCCGAATTTCGTATCATCTTATTATCTTATTTAGGCAGCGGAAGAATACAAGTGACATTTTTTATTCAAATACATCCTTGAAATTCTAATTATCTTAAATTCATTCATTGTACATATAAGCCATACATAATTTCATATCATATTTCGATCAATAGCTAGGTGAGCCTATCTAATTCATTCATTTACTTATCTTATAAATTAGATCAAGATCTAATTAAATTTCTAATTCCATTCTATTAGCATTATACATGTAATACATCACATATAGTCCATTTTTCTTTTACTTAATCCATTCGATTATCTCATACATATAATGCCTTACATCTATAATCCATTTCTATTAATTTTAATTCATTAGAATACTACCCTTTGCCACTTAAATTCGATTTCCATATACCCATTTAAGAACAATTCTAATTATAATGCTAATCGATTCATAACAACATACATATGATCATATCCGATAACATCTATAGTTTTCGCGTTTCCCTTATACAAAATATTTCCCCTAGGGTAACTATCAACGGCTAAACCTATTGGTTGCCTATACAAAATATCACAAAAAGAATCATGCCCCAAAACATATACTAAGGGCGATCTATACCCCTTAATTACATAACAAAATGAGGGAAAATAACTTATAAAGTTCATACATTATTAAAATAGTAATTCATGAACATGACCATTAAAGTAAACTGCACTAGCATGTTGGTCGTTAAGCCACCCATCATAAGCATGACAAAGACAAAGAAATGCATACTTAGTCTTCGTGCTAACATATATCAGAAGGTAGATCAACACGCTACTACCTGAAATTTTTGGGAAGAAAGGAAAGGTTCGAGTGGTAAATACTTCTAGTACTTAGTGAGGAAACCTTAATCTAATCAATTTTACATTTATTAATCAAGTGATCACACATTAGATCATATCTTAGATTATTTCATTCTTTTCCATTCCATTCGAATAGAACAAATCCATAAATATAATTCCACAATCAATCAACAACATACGAATTGTCAATTCAATGAAACAAACATTTTGGATTCGAATATGAGCAAATCAAGATATTCATCATATCATAATTGAACCATTTAAGGACCTATCAATGGCCATTTATTTCTATTGCATATAATTATCATGGATTAAAGATCAATTTATTCAAATCTTTAATCACTATACACCATTCGAACATCATGCTTCAATTACACATATTCGACCAATATCAATTTCAGATAAACAAGCATAAGAAAACTGTAGTAAAGAATCAATGAATTTAATAATTTATAATTAACATGCTACCATCCAATTCATGAAAATTCACCAAATCAAGAATTTCCATTTCGAATTACAATGAGTTTCTTTCTTATTAATTCAATTTGCATGCCTTGGATAGTATAGTAAGCTAGGTATTCGAGTCACGTATAACTGAAGTGTGAATCAAATTCACCATAGAATAGGTACCACGCACCAATTTCATATCATCACATCACATATCATAATGTCCACTGACATTAAGCAAGAAGGTACACTTACGTACCACAATATCGAGTACACTAACGTACCGATTTTCTTATCGAGCTCAAGACTCTAGGCTAGTCGTATTAGCTGGACAGACTGTACACACCAAGGGCTTTGCTAATTGATCTTTAATTTTAATCATGTACTTATTCGATTAAATTTCATAATTTCTTTATTAACCCTTTCGATTAATTTCTTGTACTATCCATTCCAATGTCTCATATTATCACATATAATCATATAATAGATTGTAATTCAATTTGCATATCCACATATCAGTAAATATACAATCTCAATCTCATAGCACATAGCTCAATTTCACATTTCATAGCTAATTTTTCAATTGAGTTTACCAACACATATATATGTAAGAACAATAATTGATCACATGTCAATCGAACAATACTACCAATTCACCAAACAATCATAATCAATGTCAATAATTCTAATATTCAGCATCTCAAATTCATCCATAATCGAACCAATATAGCTCAAATCAGTTTCAAAATCAAACATGGCATAATCAATTTTCAATTCAATCATAATATATCACAAAAATCACATAGCACATGCATTCAATCCAATTTCCTTTATTCCTTCTTCCCTTATCAATTATCAATATTTAATCAGTCCAAATTTCATGCTCAATATATACTAAAATCAATTTAAAGGGTAGTTGAGACTCTAATCTCAACTCTAAGTTCGTTTCACTCACAATCGTCGAGCTAATTCTGAATTCGAAGGCCTTTTGTAACCCCCTCGTCCCGGTCTGGCTGAATGACCGGTCCGAGTGGGCCACACGGGGAAAACCGAGTGAAAACCCCTAAGGATTCCCCCCTCGGTTAGCAACCCTATTTTTTTTCATTTTTAAAATCTTGTCTAAATGGATATTAAACCCTAAGTGATCATACAGCGGAACAACATATACGAAATAATCGAACGAACTCAAACAATCATGTTACAACCCAATTTTAAGCTTAAACTGCAGACGGTATCGATACCCCTAAGGGGTGTATCGATACCCCTTGACTAGGTCAACTGGTCAAAATCAACCCGTAGAGGCCGTATCGATACACCCATGGAGTGTATCGATACCCTCCCCAACGTTTGACTTCCCACGGTCAAAGCTAAGATGACGGTATCGATACACCAGAGACCGGTATCGATACCGAACTAGACAGTAGCTCCAGTGACCAAAATAGTATCGATACACCTCTCAAGTGTATCGATACACGAAGCCTGACCAAGAAGGCTGTATTGATACCGTACTAACCGTATCGATACCCCTGCACAGCAAAAACCTCCAAACTCAGCAAAAACGATCAAGACTCGAATCTAAATGCAATTTAGGACTTTCCTAGACCCCAACAAGCATTCATACAACATTTACATACTAATATATAGCCATACAAGGACCCAACATTTACATACATCAAGGGAACATGCAATTGAATCGAAGATGACACTTAAACATCCAAAAGCTCATACTTCAACATTCAACATAAGGCAAACTCAAGGGCACTCAACCAACATTCAAGATAAGCAATTTAGGCATGGATTACAACTCAAACATGGCATCACAAGCCATACAAAAGCAACATAACATGGAGTCTAAACAAGCTCCTAAACAACCATCAATCATCCATCAAAAGACACATGTCCCATTGCTTAAACTATTACATGTTCAACGTTTAAAAGCCATACTTGATGTACTCAAGCCAACAACCACACTTGGAGGCCCTCCACTTGCTCAAGCAACCCACGAACTAAGGATCTGCAATGTTGAACAAAGAGAGCGTAAGCAATGATGCTTAGTGAGGGTAAGCTCTAAAAACAAACCTCAACATTGTAGGGTCCGAGCACGATCTAGCCAAGGCATTCACAAACATACCAAAGGTCCACAAGAGCCATAAGATAAAGATGCATGAGCAAAATACAAGTAAATGTCACGATCAACAAGCTCTAAATCCTCAACACAAGTAGGCACATCAAACATCCAAATAAAGATCATTAATCTCAACACATTGATACATTTATCAACCAACATTGGCACCTAGCTATGACCCGAATACGCGGATAGACACGTTGGAACTCACATCCAACAACCACATTACCTCACGGTGGGATTACACTCATCACCGGCCTCGCGGAGGGGATTCCACTCATCCTCACGCCCCGTCGATGGGATTCCACTCATCACCGACTATATTTAAATACAATTTCCGGGCGAACCCGTACTCCTCCTTGGTGACTCAACGCCACCAAGGCCACGCGCGACTTTTGACTCATGTGTACACACTAACATCCTAATGATCGATCATTTGTATTCAAGTATACTAGTGCCAACATTTACTCATTTCACTTTACTCATTTCAACCAATTCCGTGCTTAGCGCGTACTCATCAACAACCATCATCATGCATGTCTCAAGCATCACAAGTCATATCTCATCCCACATGTATAATACAATATACATAACCATTCATATCATATATCATACGAGACATACACAACCACATAAAAGAGTTCATCCAAAGGCTCTAGATTAAGCTTAGGATTAGGCTACCACCGTAATCCTAACTCTAGGTGGGTCTTCCAAGCCCAACCTAGTCCATATACTCGAACCAACTATTTTAAAACCATTTAAAACAATTAACCACTCACCTAAGCTTCCAAGCTCAAGACCAAGCACGCAACCGTCTTCAAATCCCCGGATTTACTTCCGATGCTTCACCGGTGCCCAAACTTGATTCTAATCAATCCCAAACACAAACAAAACATCCACAATCAATATCTTATCATCGGAACTAACCCGGAATGCAATTCAACAACAAACTACTATGTTGCGAGCATGAACAATATCCATTTTTCACCAATTCGGATGGCCCCAAAACCTTGTCCAAAAACCATGTTTTCAACTTCCATTACACCCACAATTGATCCCAATTCAACCCCTATCTATAGAACTATCAAAAGCCCATCAAAACCCACCTAAAACAACCCCCAAAACTCACCAAAAACCCTCCAAAAACCCCAAGTTTACCCAAATCCGAAAATTGTTCGAAATCATTTGAAATTCACATATGACACACCCTTTGACTTCTATATACCATAACTAAGCATAACAAATCAAAATACTTCACTTAACTACATAAAGATTTCATTTTTAATCAAAACATTCAAAACTTCCATTTTCCAAAATCTTCATGAAAATGAAAATGAAGAGTACTTTTGTGGAGGGGAAGATGAGGGGAAATCAAAAATGCAATTACCTTTCGATTTGGGGTTGAAATGAGTGAGAAATGGGATGGGTTAGTGGCTTGGTGAAGAGCTCTTCTCTTTTACGTTGGAGGAAAATGAAGAAGGGGATGAATAGTAGAAAGATGTTATGAAAAGGGGGTTTAAATTTGGTGGTGGGTAAATTACCCAAAAGGCCATTAATGAATGGCTACCCTTGTTTTTAAAGTAGCTCTTCAATTTTGAAACTAAACAATTTGGTCCCATTTCAAAATGTTAATTTTTGAAACTCAAAATTTAAAAGGATTATTTCAAAAACAAACTCGGGCCCAAGATAATATTAAAATATTATTTTCACCTAACCCCTAAACCCGGGTGTTACAACTCTCCCCCACTTAAGGAAATTTCGTCCCCGAAATTACCTGGTGGAAACAAATACAGAAATTGCTCAACCATATTTGCTTTCCTCTCCCACGTGGCCTCTTCCACACCTCTATGCCTCCACAACACCTTGACCAACTCTATGGTCTTGCCACGCAACACCTTGCTATCAGAAGCAAGTATCTCAACGGGTTCTTCATTATAGGACAAATCCGGATTTAACTCTATCTCCTCAACGGGCATCACATGAGAAGGATCCGATCTATATCTCCTAAGCATAGACACATGAAAGACATCATGGATCTTTTCTAACTCAGAAGGTAACCTCAAACGATAAGCTACAGGCCCAATCCGCTCAACTATCTCATACGGACCAATGAACCTCGGACTCAACTTGCCCTTCCGGCCAAATCTCATTACCTTCTTCCACGGAGATACTTTCAGAAACACTTTCTCACCCATTGAGTACTCAATCTCTTTCCTCTTCAAATCTGCATAAGACTTCTGACGATCGGAAGCTGCTTTCAAACGGTCACAAATCAACTTCACTTTTTCGGTAGTTCCCTTAAGCAAGTCTGGCATAGGTAACAATCTCTGACCTGTCTCAGCCCAACAGATCGGAGTCCTACATCGTCTACCATACAAAGCCTCATAAGGTGCCATCTGAATACTAGACTGATAATTGTTGTTGTAAGCAAACTCAACCAACGGTAAGTGCTTCTCCCAAGAACCCTGGAAGTCAATCACACAAAAATGAAGCATATCCTCTAGAATCTGTATCACTCGCTCTGACTGCCCATCGGACTGCGGATGATAAGATGTGCTGAATTGCAAACGGCTACCCAAAGCACTATGCAAGCAACCCCAGAACCTCGAAGTAAATCTAGGATCCCTATCTGAAACAATAGACTTCGGAACTCCATGAAGTCTCACAATCTCACGGATGTACAAGTTTGCCAACTTGTCTAAGGAATCCGTAGTGTTCACTGATAAGAAGTGAGCACACTTCGTGAACCTATCAACAATCACCCAAACGGAGTTCTTCTTCGAAGGAGAAAAAGGCAACCCCGACACAAAATCCATGGTGATCCTTTCCCATTTCCATTCCGGAATCTTCAAAGGTTGTAGCAAACCTGAAGGAACCTGATGTTCTGCCTTCACCCTCTGACAAACCATACAACGGCTCACATACTCGGCTACATCTCTCTTCAAACCAACCCAGAAGTAATCATTCTTCAAATCTCGGTACATTTTGGTACTACCCGGATGCATAGAAAAGGGACTTGAATGTGCTTCACTCAGAATCTGACGTCTCAACTCAACATCTTCTGGTACAACAATTCTATCTCTAAAGCACAACAAGCTCTCACCACTGAAACTATACTCAGTCGGTCTTCCTTCGGCTATGTCCTGAACATGAGGAACTAGGCTCGCATCTTGCAACTGCTTCTCTCTAATCAACTGAATCAAAGAAGGCTTCACTTGCAACTCGGTGATCAAACCACCATCATCGGACACACTCAATCTAGCAAACATAGCTCTCAGCTCAACGGCCACTTTTCTACTCAACGCATCGGCTACTACATTTGCTTTACCCGGATGGTACTCAATGGTCAAATCATAGTCTTTTAGCAACTCTAGCCATCTTCTCTGTCTCAAATTCAACTCTTTTTGTGTCATCAGATACTTCAAGCTCTTGTGATCGGTGTAAACTATACACTTCTCACCATACAAGTAGTGACGCCAAATCTTCAATGCAAACACAACTGCGGCTAGCTCTATGTCATGAGTAGGATAGTTCTTCTCATGGATCTTCAACTGTCTAGAAGCATAAGCAACAACTCTCCTATCTTGCATCAAAACATATCCTAAGCCTACGTAGGAAACATCACTGTAAATCACAAATTCCTTACCTGAAACAGGTTGCACTAACACTGGAGCATTCGTCAAAGCTTCTTTCAATTTCTCAAAGGCCTTCTGTCTTGCATCTGACCATTCAAATTTGACTCCTTTTTGCAACAAATTAGTCAAAGGAGCAGCTACTCTAGAGAAACCATCAACAAATCTCCTATAGTAACCGGCTAATCCTAGGAAACTCCTAATCTCGGTCACGGACTTAGGTTGTTTCCACCCAACAATAGCCTCAATCTTCGATGGATCAACTCGGATGCCCTCGGCCGAAACAACATGGCCCAGAAATACAACCTCTCGAATCCAGAACTCACACTTACTGAGCTTCGCATACAACTGGTTGCTCAACAATATCTGTAAAACAAATCTCAAGTGCTCATCATGCTCTTCTTCTGTCTTCGAGTACACAAGTATATCATCAATGAAGACCACTACAAAACAGTCTAGATAGTCTCTAAAAATTCTGTTCATCATGTCCATGAATGCTGCTGGTGCATTCGTGAGCCCAAATGGCATCACAAGAAACTCATAGTGACCATATCTAGTCCTAAAAGCTGTCTTCGGAACATCACACTCCTTCACCTTCAACTGATAGTACCCGGATCTTAAATCTATCTTCGAGAACACTGAAGCACCTCTCAACTGATCAAACAAATCATCTATACGAGGCAACAGATACTTGTTCTTCACAGTCAACTGATTCAACTGCCTATAGTCAATACACATGCGCATGCTACCATCTTTCTTTTTCACGAACAACACTGGAGCACCCCACGGAGAACTACTAGGCCTAATGAAACCACGGTCTAATAATTCTTGCAACTGACTCTTCAATTCTTTCAACTCTTTCGGAGCCATGCGGTACGGAGCTATCGAAACTGGATTAGACCCTGAAACTGTCTCAATCACAAACTCAACATCTCTGTCAGGAGGCAAACCCAGCAACTCTTCAGGAAACACATCTGGAAAGTCACACACTGTTCTGATATCTTTCGGTCTAGCTTCACTCATATCCGGATTCATAACATAAGCTAAATAAGACCCACATCCAGAGTCCATCAACCTATGAGCCTCTAAAGCTGACACCACATTAGACAAGAACTTAATGTTCTCGCCTACCACTACTACCTCGTAGTCATCAGAAAGCTTCAAAGAAATTCTCTTTGTCTCAAAATCCACACTAGCCCGATGCTCAACCAACCAGTCCATACCCAAAATAATATCAAAACCATAGAAAGGAAGTTCCATCATATCAACTGAGAACACATGACCCTGAATCTTCAGTAGACACCTCCTATACATACGTCTAACCACGACTGTCTCACCAAAAGAACTAGTAACATGCATACCTATATCTAAGATCTCAATAGGAATATCTAACTTCTGTGCATGTTCACTCAAGATATAGGAATGCGTAGAACCCGAATCAACCAAAGAAAGCAAAGACATGGACTGTAACTCAAAATTACCTGCTATCACATCGGTGTCGTTCCCAGCCTCTCTCTGAGCATAAACTCTCGCTGGTCCTCCCGCCTCTGGCTGCACTGCCACAACATGAGCAAGGTTCCTCTGAGCATCTACCCTAGGTGCATCAGCCTTAGGCTGGAAGTAGCCACGACCGCGCCCATGGCCCCTCTGAAAATCGTTCGCTCTCGCAGGAGCCTGAGCAATGTTCGGTGCCTGAGCCGCCTGATGCAGACAATCCCTCCTAAAGTGGTCCCTCGAACCACAGTTCCAACAAGCATGAAAGTTACCCCAACACTCACCAGCGTGCTGTCTCCCACAACGGGTACACTCGGGCAAATGCCCTCCTCCTCTATGGCCCTGATGGCCCCTACCATGGTGGCCACCGCCACGCCTATGGTCAAACTGATGTCTGCCACCTCTGTGCCTCTTAGCATCTCTACCATCAAAGTGGTTATGCCTCTTACAAGAACTGGAACCACCAGATCGTTTGGCCGCACCCAAACTATGCTCTAAATCCTTGGCCCTCGCGACCAACACATCAAAGTCCGAGTAGTCTGAAGCTAACGTATACCTCTTAACCTCTTCATTCAATCCGTAGCGGAATCGGTTACATCGTTCTACTTCAGTAGGAACCAACTTTGGGGCATACTGACTCAAGCGAACAAAGCGAATCTCATAATCAGTCACAGAAGCATCTCCCTGAGTAAGAGCCATGAACTCTCGCTTCTTCTCATCGAGGTACCTCGGTCCCAAGTACCTCTTCTTGAAAGCGGACTTAAAGAATTCCCAGTCAATCTCTGTCTCTGGAACCCCGGTAGTAATGGTGACCCACCAGGTGTAGGCATCACCCTGAAGCAACGAGATCACACAACCCAACCTACGTGCGCCCGCACAACCCATCTGAGCCAAGATACGAACTGTCTTCTCCAACCATAACTCCGATCTCTCCGGAGTAGATCCTCTAAACTCCTCGGCCCCCAAGCTACGGAGCCTCTCCAAGGGTAGACTGGCATCGTCACACCTAGGCTGAGCTGCAGCCTGAGCTCTCGCAACTGCGGCCTGGAATGCTCCCGCTATTGCTTGCACAAGCAGAGTCATGTCAATTCCAGCTGGACCTTGGCCACCTTGAGGTCCATCTCCTCCGGCTCCATCCTCGCCCCCAACTCCAGGTGGAGGAGGTGGTGGTGGAGGTGGTAGAGGAGCGCCAACTCCCGCGGCCACCGGCCCTTCAAGGTGAGCCTCCGCACCAACTGCCGGCTCAACAGGAGCCGCAACCCGTGGTTCCTGACGAACCACCCTCGGTCTACCTCTCGGTCTAGACATCGCTCTCACAGATACCAACTACAACCACAACAACAAAACATACAAGCTGGGTTAGCAAGGCAAGGCTTCCAAGTGTTCAAGTACGTCCCCTCACTTAAAATCATTTTTCCAATGTAATAGTAGCAATGGGACTCTTACACACATGCTTTAAAATAAAACAATCAACATACTTGTCACACAAGCAATCATTCTTGCAAAACAAGCAAACACCGTGCAATTCAATTTAAAAACATAAACTTACCTCACTTACCTGCCCAAGGTCTCGGTAACCTTAGGCTCTGATACCAACAAGTGTAACCCCCTCGTCCCGGTCTGGCTGAATGACCGGTCCGAGTGGGCCACACGGGGAAAACCGAGTGAAAACCCTTAAGGATTCCCCCCTCGGTTAGCAACCCTATTTTTTTCATTTTTAAAATCTTGTCTAAATGGATATTAAACCCTAAGTGATCATACAGCGGAACAACATATACGAAATAATCGAACGAACTCAAACAATCATGTTACAGCCCAATTTTAAGCTTAAACTGTAGACGGTATCGATACCCCTAAGGGGTGTATCGATACCCCTTGACTAGGTCAACTGGTCAAAGTCAACCCGTAGAGGCCGTATCGATACACCCATGGAGTGTATCGATACCCTCCCCAACGTTTGACTTCCTACGGTCAAAGCTAAGATGACGGTATCGATACACCAAAGACCGGTATCGATACCAAACTGGACAGTAGCTCCAGTGACCAAAATAGTATCGATACACCTCTCAAGTGTATCGATACACGAAGCCTGACCAAGAAGGCGGTATCGATACCGTACTAACCGTATCGATACCCCTGCACAACAAAAACCTCCAAACTCAGCAAAAACGATCAAGACTCGAATCTAAATGCAATTTTGGACTTTCCTAGACCCCAACAAGCATTCATACAACATTTACATACTACTATATAGCCATACAAGCACCCAACATTTACATACATCAAGGGAACATGCAATTGAATCGAAGATGACACTTAAACATCCAAAAGCTCATACTTCAACATTCAACATAAGGCAAACTCAAGGGCACTCAACCAACATTCAAGATAAGCAATTTAGGCATGGATTACAACTCAAACATGGCATCACAAGCCATACAAAAGCAACATAACATGGAGTCTAAACAAGCTCCTAAACAACCATCAATCATCCATCAAAAGACACATGTCCCATTGCTTAAACTATTACATGTTCAATGTTTAAAAGCCATACTTGATGTACTCAAGCCAACAACCACACTTGGAGGCCCTCCACTTGCTCAAGCAACCCACGAACTAAGGATCTGCAATGTTGAACAAAGAGAGCGTAAGCAATGATGCTTAGTGAGGGTAAGCTCTAAAAACAAACCTCAACATTGCAGGGTCCGAGCACGATCTAGCCAAGGCATTCACAAACATACCAAAGGTCCACAAGAGCCATAAGATAAAGATGCATGAGCAAAATACAAGTAAATGTCACGATCAACAAGCTCTAAATCCTCAACACAAGTAGGCACATCAAACATCCAAATAAAGATCATTAATCTCAACACATTGATACATTTATCAACCAACATTGGCACCTAGCTATGACCCGAATACGCGGATAGACACGTTGGAACTCACATCCAACAACCACATTACCTCACGGTGGGATTACACTCATCATCAGCCTCGCGGAGGGGATTCCACTCATCCTCACGCCCCGTCGATGGGATTCCACTCATCACCGACTATATTTAAATACAATTTCCGGGCGAACCCGTACTCCTCCTTGGTGACTCAACGCCACCAAGGCCACGCGCGACTTTTGACTCATGTGTACACACTAACATCCTAATGATCGATCATTTGTATTCAAGTATACTAGTGCCAACATTTACTCATTTCACTTTACTCATTTCAACCAATTCCGTGCTTAGCACGTACTCATCAACAACCATCATCATGCATGTCTCAAGCATCACAAGTCATATCTCATCCCACATGTATAATACAATATACATAACCATTCATATCATATATCATACGAGACATACACAACCACATAAAAGAGTTCATCCAAAGGCTCTAGATCAAGCTTAGGATTAGGCTACCACCCTAATCCTAACTCTAGGTGGGTCTACCAAGCCCAACCTAGTCCATATACTCGAACCAACTATTTTAAAACCATTTAAAACAATTAACCACTCACCTAAGCTTCCAAGCTCAAGACCAAGCACGCAACCGTCTTCAAATCCCCGGATTTACTTCCGATGCTTCACCGGTGCCCAAACTTGATTCTAATCAATCCAAAACACAAACAAAACATCCACAATCAATATCTTATCATCGGAACTAACCCGGAATGCAATTCAACCACAAACTACTATGTTGCGAGCATGAACAATATCCATTTTTCACCAATTCGGATGGCCCCAAAACCTTGTCCAAAAACCATGTTTTCAACTTCCATTACACCCACAATTGATCCCAATTCAACCCCTATCCATAGCACTATCAAAAGCCTATCAAAATCCACCTAAAACAACCCCCAAAACTCACCCAAAACCCTCCAAAAACCCCAAGTTTACCCAAATCCGAAAATTGTTCGAAATCATTTGAAATTCACATATGACACACCCTTTGACTTCTATATACCATAACTAAGCATAACAAATCAAAATACTTCACTTAACTACATAAAGATTTCATTTTTAATCAAAACATTCAAAACTTCCATTTTCCAAAATCTTCATGAAAATGAAAATGAAGAGTACTTTTGTGGAGGGGAAGATGAGGGGAAATCAAAAATGCAATTACCTTTCGATTTGGGGTTGAAATGAGTGAGAAATGGGATGGGTTAGTGGCTTGGTGAAGAGCTCTTCTCTTTTACGTTGGAGGAAAATGAAGAAGGGAATGAATAGTAGAAAGATGTTATGAAAAGGGGGTTTAAATTTGGTGGTGGGTAAATTACCCAAAAGGCCATTAATGAATGGCTATCATTGTTTTTAAAGTAGCTCTTCAATTTTGAAACTAAACAATTTGGTCCCATTTCAAAATGTTAATTTTTGAAACTCAAAATTTAAAAGGATTATTTCAAAAACAAACCCGGGCCCAAGATAATATTAAAATATTATTTTCACCTAACCCCTAAACCCGGGTGTTACACCTTTTGCGCGATCCGAGTCTGCTCCAGCTACGATTTCTTCTTCGATTCTTTCTCCTCTAGGATCTAATACATTTAAGCCAAATTATAGAAGAAATTTCAGAAATTTATTCATCCAATTTAAATCCGAATTTTCTCTTAATTTTAATTTTAGTCCCTATACTAATTTGGCTTCGAACATGGCCAACTTAATTTACCAATTCATTCTAAGTATTAATTAAATGTTCAAATTGCTTACTTATTTATATGAATTGCAATTTAACACTTTTATCTATCAATTTACCACCTTCTTTCATATCCAATTTCTCCAAATAAATTTTCAAGAGTTCTTCAAATTCCCATATTTTATTTTCCAACTGTTTTGACTACTCAACTTAATTTATTTCTCATTTTCAGAATATAACTCCAAATCAGTCCCTGTTTGTTTCTAAATTCAATTAACATTTTCAATTTTATAATATTAAATTTTCAGATCGAAATTCCAAGTAACTTTTTTTTTCAAATTTTCAAAGTTCACTGTTCAGCTAAGAACACTGTTGGGCAGGTTTGCATGCTGTTAGGATTTCATTCCCAGATTTTTATACACATCACCAAATTCATTTTTATGATTTTCTATCAAAGTAGACACATCAAGGTTTATTGTGTCAAAATTTCATCATTAATTTCTTACTAATTATTTTTCTATAAATTTCTAAAGTTGCATGTTCCTACTAACATACAATTTGACCAACTTTGATCTATCATGTTTAAAGGCCTATTATCATTTTAATTTCTTAAATGTTTCTCATGTCTTTCAAATTCCAGCAACATCTCCCTTAACCTAATCACTTTCATGAATTTTTAAAGGTACTAAAACCACCAATTCTTCAATTAATTTCACATACTCGAAAGGTAGGGGAAGAGTGCTACTTACTTTATATTTTTGCTTGAATTTCCTAGACCAAAATCTAAGCCATGCATGCCATTCTTCTTCCTCACCGAGTGCTCTTCCAATTTTCCTCTCAATTTTATGTTTCAAGTATGTGTGAAATGAACACAAAGGTTACTTAGCTATGTGGTTTGGTGTAGCCGGTTAGGGGAGGGAAGGAACACATTAATGAGAAGAGACTTACAAGGTCATGTCTCAACTAATGTCTCCCTAATATGCCCTTGTTTATACCATCATTTTATTTTAATCCAAGGGCAATTCCATGAATATAAAATTTTAGCATGCATCTCTTCTATTTTGTCTTTAATTCGGTTTAGTCACTTGACAATTAACCGAATTTTTCTTATACTTTTATTTGGATTTTAATTTGGTCCTTATTGAACCCAATTTCAATTTAATTATTTAAGGTTTCTATTCTAATTAATTTTCTAATCATTTAATTAATTTTTAAAATTATTTATGAAATTAATTAGAGATTTTCTTGTTGGATCACTCCAACCATCACACACAATAGTCAACCTTTTTTTCTTATTATGTTTCATTAATCGATTTTAAGAGCTTCTCAACATTATTTTTTTGTTGGAGTTATGTGGTTCGTAATTTATTATAACCATGAGGTACATAACCATGTATATTGTGTGTTGCATCAAAAGTGAATGCCCTATGGTAATGTGAATTTTTAGAAAAATTAAATGAAAAACTACCATTATAAAATATTCTTGCAATGTCATTAATTGAATCATAGCATTTATGTCGAATGATCTAGCAAGAGATGACAAGTTAAATTTTTTTTCTCAGAAGAGGAATCAATCTCAATTCTAGTT
Organism: Hibiscus tridactylites; assembly: GCA_958450335.1. NCBI lineage: Eukaryota > Viridiplantae > Streptophyta > Magnoliopsida > Malvales > Malvaceae > Hibiscus > Hibiscus tridactylites. The sequence continues at coordinate 62,412,919 of OY288275.1, forward strand.
TGAGATTGACAAGACAAAAAACACTTCTCTAGTTGCTCATTGTTTCTTTCCCATCTTATTCCTCTACCTACTTTGAAATTTTAAATTTTTAGTTTCTAGTTACTTTCTTGCAAGGTGAAACCTCTTCGCCTGAAATGTGAAGAATATGAGTCTTTACTATAAATCTCCCAACAGTCTCCTATTTTTTAATCTTTGTCTCATTTTGAGATGATGAACGCACTCACACTAGCACTTTCAATTATATTATTAACAAATTAGGATTATTATCACTTCTAAATGTCATATTTGAACTAAATGATATGCTCACATTAAAAAACAAATCAATTGATGCCTCAATTTCACACCATTCTACCATAAAAAAATTTAATAGAAACACAAAACAACCCTAGCAAAAACTCAAAGCAATCTTTCAACCTCATTTACTAGTAATAATTAATTACTTAAATCCTAATATAATAATGAAACTTTTTTTATAAGAATTTGAGGCCTCGTTAAAATCTCCCTTCATATCGATCTACCTGAGGAAAATCGATAGCGGAAGGGAGAAAAGAGTGCCCCTTATTTTATTCATTAAAAGATAACAGACAACAAACTAATGGCTATTACATTGAACACTCAACCTATATCTTGCTTGGCTAGACTATCAGCTTCTATATTTAACACTCTCGGTATAGCTCTAAATAAACAAAACCCAACATCACCTAATGCCATGATTTCCTTCACCAAACCTTCAAACAACACAGGGCACGGGGATTTCTTAGTCACCCATTCTTAGCTTTACTACAATCACTTTCAAGAATCACTATTTTATTTTTGCAACCATCTAAGGATTTGATGAGCCTTAGGCCAAAGCTCATAGCTCGAAGTTCTGCCAGAATAGAAGAACTCGGACTGGCTGGTTCCGAGAAAGTCATTATCGTGTGCCCCCTCGAGTTTCGAATGATACCCCCTATTCCACTGGCAGCTCCCGATCTGATGGTAGCTCCATCAACATTTAATTTCAGGAATCCGATCGGGAGAGGAAACCATGACTCAAGCTTGTGTTTCCCACTGCTCTCCCTCACCGAAACAACACCTAATGCAGGATTAACAAATAAGTCCGCAAAGGACCCATTGTTATCGGGGCAACGCGCTTTGAACCACGTGATTAATCTAAAACGCGCAAGAAAAAACAGATTTGAGATATCCAGATAACCCTTTTTAAACACAATCTCATTTCTCATCAACCATAAAGACCATAGAATTGCAGCAAGAATAAAGCGCCATATCGAATGCTTGTCTTTGTTGGGGGAATACTCGAACCATATCCTAAGCACCGTTGCAGCGTTTCCAGGGAAGACAAAGTTCAAATTCCAGAATCTTGAGAAACGTTGCCATAAGCACCAAGCAATTCTGCACAAAAACAACAAATGGAAAATAGTTTCATTGACTTCTCTACACAGTGGACAAAGATTATCAACTAACGACAATATGCCTCGCTTAATCAATTCATGCTTTACTGGAATCCTCCCACGGATAATCTACCAAATAAAAAACTCAACTTTAGGCGGTACTAGATTAGTCCAGACAAAATTCCTCCAAAAGGCATCAGCTTTAGATTGGTCCAATGAAGCTTTATATGCAGATTTGATCGAATAAATACCAGCACCTGAGGCCAACTCGAGAAGCAATCGACATTTATACCCTCCGATTTAAATCTGTGAAGCATTTCCATCAAATTATCCCATTGACTCAATTCCAGTCGAATAAATTCCTCTTGAGTATAATATTCCATGACCATCCTAACTCTAATTTGGTCCCAAACTCAATGATTTTCCCGGAGCGATTTAGCGAGAGAGCGTATATACGTGGGAACAGTACTTGGAGAGGAGCTGAGTTTATCCAAGGATCATGCCAAAAAGAAATAGAGAGGTCGTCACCTACCTGAAGTTTCAAGTTATTTTGTATTGCGGTGCCAAAGTCATCATAGCAAAAAAATGATTTATTCACACCATTCCAAACCCAAGAGGCTAGCCGATTCTTACTTTGATCCGAAATAATGTCCTTGTGATCCGAGCCAGTTTTACCGCAAATTATCATCTTCCATAAGTTGTCCATTTCGATCGTGTACTTCCAAATCCACTTACCAAGCAATGCCCGATTTTGGATGTCTAGACTCCTAACTCCCAATCCTCCATAATCCACCGGTTCGCAGACCTCAGACCATTTTAGCCAGTGTATCTTTCTCTTAGAGTCCGAGTCCCCCCACAAGAAATTTGCCATGATACTATTTAGCTTTTTCAAAATCACATTCAGAAGTCTAAACATAGACAAGTAATAAGTAGGAAGCGATAACAACACTGATTTTATCAGAACCAGACGACCACTAAAAGATAAATTGTTAGACTTCCAACTTGCCAAATGCTTATAGAACTTGTTCACAACCGGCTCCCACAATGACAAGGAGTTCCTGAGTTGCCCCAACGGGAGGCCTAGGTACTCGGAAGGGAATTGCCCGACAACACATCCAATAGACTCAGCCCAACGATTAAGATCAATATCACTCACATTAACACCATAAAGTCTGCTTTTTTTTCCAGATTGAGTTGTAACCCAGAAGCCACTTCAAAGATGCGAAGGATTCTCTTGATATTTCTGATTTCCCCTAACGCTGCACCACAAAAGATTATTAAATCATCTGTGAATTATAGATACGATAAGGAGATAGGATTGCTGACCCCAATTTGAAAGCCTTGAAACAGACCCAAGCCTTCCGCTTTTACGAGCATAAGGTGCAAGGCTTCACCAACAATATTGAAAAGTAACGGAAATAGAGAACATCCTTGCTTCAACCCTTTAGCAATCAAAAATTGTGAAGTTGGAGAACCGTTAACTAATACCGAGATAGTTGTCGTCAACACACATTTAAGTATCCATTACACCATAATTCCCCAAAGCCCATCTCCTTTAAAACTCTAATTACGAATTTCCAATCCGCCGAGTCAAAAGCCTTTTTAAAATCTATTTTGAAGACGGACCCTTTTAGACCCTTCTTTCTAATCATATCGATTCCTTCATTTGCTATAAAAACACAGTCCAGAATTTGCCTACCAGGGAGGAAAGCAAATTGAGACTTCCCTATGACTAAGTCCACACATTCCCTTAATCGCCTCGATAAAACTTTAGATAGAATTTTGTAGACACCACCTACCAAGCTAATGGGTCTAAAATCCTCCAGAGATTTCGCCTCCAATTTCTTCGGAATTAAAGAGATAAATGAGTGATTGATACCTGATTCCCATTCTTTTCCATTGAAGAAATCGCCAAAAAACTGCAAGATAACTGGTTTCAAATCAGACCAGAATTTCTTGAAGAATCCCATATTAAACCCATCTGGGCCTGGCGCCCGAGAACTGTCGATTGAAGAAATGACCGCCCAAATCTCCTCCTCCAAGAAAGGCCGAACAAGTCTTGAATTCTGTTATACCGAAATCCTAGCAAAATTGAGCTTCATAATGTCTACTTCCAGTGTAGTAGAATTATTGTAAAGTTTAAAGAAATAATCATAAACACTATTCTTCATCTCTATGGGATCGGAAGTAAGTGACCCATTAACATCTAAGGCATGAATTCGATTCATTCTTCTTCTATTCGATGTTGAGATGTGAAAGAACTGAGTGTTTCGATCACCCTCCTTGAACCATTTAAGTCTCGAGTTTTGTAGCCAAATGCTCTCCAACTGAAAATAGCACTTCCATAGTTCCTTACTACAATCCGCAAGCTTCGAATGCAAAGCTGTAGACCCCAAACCATTTTGTAATGCAAGTTCCAGCCTATGAATTTCCAACTCCAGCGTATTGATTCTTCTTTGAGGGTTAGGTTTCGATTTTGCCTCCCAATCCTTTATAGCTACTTTAGACCCTTTAAGGATACTCAAAATCCCTCGATTCTTATTCTTAGTTTTCAAGGTATTTATACACTCTCGGACAACATCATTGAAACCTTCTACTTCCAGCATATAGTTAAAGAACCTAAAGGGTCGAGGGCCCCAATTCCTTTTTTCCTCCATCAGTACAATGGCGTTATGGTCTGATAATGATTTTGGCAAAAGAACTTGGGACAAGTTAGGAAAACGTTCAAAGAAATCGGGGTGAATAAGGAACCTGTCTAGCCTTATAAACGTAGGGGGGGTCGCGGTTGTTCGACCATGTGAAAGAACCACCTGACAACTTGATATCAACCAGACCCGAGTCTTGCACAAAGCTCCTAAAAATCTCCAGTGCTGTTAAATTGGCAGGTCCACCAGATTTCTCCTCGCTCTCCAAGATGGCATTAAAGTCTCCACCAACGCACCACGACAAGTTGTGGTTCGATAAGAATAACGCTAATTCGGCAAAGAATGATTCCTTCTCTACCTCAACCGATGGCCCATATACATTAATAAAACCACATTCAAACTGAATTGCTTTGAGAATTCCAGATATAGCAATAAACTTGTTAGATGACGTTTTTTCATTTGCTTCAAAAACCAAAGGATCCCAAGCACTAAGTAAACCCCCAGCGGACTCGATAGCAGGAACCTCCATCTTCTCCATATTGCAACAACCCAGACTCCTGAAAGTCGACATCTTCAAAGAGGATAACTTGGTTTCTTGTAAAAGTACTAAGAAAGGCTTCTTGTCCGAAACCAACTTCTTAACAGCTCGACCCTTTTCCTTCTGCCCCAGCCCTCTAATATTCCATGAAACAATCGAGAAATTCATTACACTGGTAAATTCCTCCCAAAATACTCAAACCTACAATCAAGTTACTCATTGCCCCTTTTCGATCTCAATAACCTTATCCACCAAGGCTTGCTTCCCTCCAATGAATGAGATTCCAAGCATGCTACTGACACCCCACACCGCCAACGCCTCTTCAATGTAATTTAGGTGAATGGGATCCTGGATGGACATTGAATTACAACTCGGGACATTCTGTGCCCTATTTTCCAAGGATTCCCTAACTTGGCTACGTATTGCTCTTCTAATCCCAGGATTGAAGAAATTACCATCACCACTCGAGAAGCTATTCTGAATAGAAGGGTTGACTATCCGATTTCTAAACAGAGTCTTCGAAGGGCGAGAATCCTCGCAACTGTCAGGAACAATTGCAGAGGAGAGATGAAAGTTTTGGGATTCATTCGAAAGATCATTATGAGAGAATCCATTCACAGAGGAGATAGCCCGTTTCAAGGGATAGAAATTCCTAGTCGGCCCAGATTTTCTAGACGGGTCGATTCTAGGAGAAAGTAAGCCCAAGCCAATGTCGAACACTCTGTTTAAATTTCCCACGTGGTTCAATTCTGAGGTATGACCCACCATTATTGGCACCTGCTCGACAATTCCAGCATCAACCTCGGGAATAGCATTAACTAAATGAGTGGACCCATCACCTTTTCCCAAGGGAAACGAGGGAGAAGACGATTCAGTCGAGATCACTTCCACTTTAGCCGGCGACGGTCTATCTTCCGGATAAAGACTATGGATATCGTCACCCTCTTTAGGATTGCCCCGATCAAGATCCTCTAAATAAGGCGCATTCAAACCAGCATCTACGTCCTGATCCTCAATGTTCTCCAACCCTGAATCAACAGGTACAGGAAAATCTCATGAAGTGCAAATTTCAATGACGAAGCAACGCCCATTCACCTTGATCTTCATCGTTTTTGGAATATCAAACTGACTAAAAGTTCTGATGATGAAACGAGCTGTTTGTAGATAAACTTTATTCTTGGTATCATCATGGATCTTGATCAAGCGACCCCAGCGGTTTGCTAATTTCACGAAAAAATCAATATTCCAACAATGAATTGGAATATCTTTTAGCGATACAGAGCATATGGTATAAGGAACATCTTCCTCCAACACATATTCATCCAGATAATCAAACCAGTACACTAATTCTCTTTTTTTCATTCTAAGCTGCTTTTTTTGCCTCGGCAGACCTGAAAGTCAACAGGTAAGAATTGGAAAGGCCCCCCACCATCTTGCCATTTTCACACATATACCATCACTTTCAAGGGCCCTTTGCACAAAGTCACCCTCAAAACCAAGCTTTAAAATTCCAACACATGAATTCTTAAGCCAACTGTAATCTTCTTTATTAACCAAATAATCCACTTGACTATTATCGTCGGAGGCCTGCTCTTCCGAGAAATCTTCATCCTCATTTGAACTACGGGGAATATGTCCGGGAGAAACTACATTCTTGTTCAAAAGTACCTCTTTGTACGAGCGAAGATCCCTGAACTGATCCTGTCTCTTACCTTTAGTATTCTCCTTGGTAGACTCCGTACCAGGCCTAACTGAATCATTTGCAGAAACATTCTTTTCCCTGGAAAGCGTAGAGGCTTTATTCATCAATAAAGGCTATCTGGCTTTTGAGACTTTAACTCTCCTACCATCTACCAACGAACCATCCAAGGCCAGAATAGCCTTCTTCATATCGAGGTGACTTCTGAACTCCACTATTGCGAATGTATTGTCAGAGTACTTCGGTTTCCTGTTTACAGCGGGAATGAAGACTCTCTCGACTCTCCCATGGTGATTGGATAGTTCCCATAAGGCGCCTCTCGTTATACGCTTACTTAGATTATCGATAAACACTGCCCAGTTGTCGTCGTCGATACCCCATCTCCGGTCGTCTTTAGCTACCCACTTCTTCTCCCCTTTTCTCTCCTTCTCTTCACTGTTTTATAATAATGAAACTTGAAGGGGGTAAATAGTTAAAAGCATCAGTCAATCATGAATGGAAAAGCACTAATGAACAAATTGAAGTTGAAAAAAAAAATCAGCCTAAATTATTGACCAATAGAGAAGTAAAGGGAACTTTATAAAAACCTTAGCTAAGTGTTGACTCTGGATGATATTTATGCACCTTTAAAATACAGGCAGAGTAAACTGATAGAACCCAATATTCAATACCTAAAAAGTAAACACATTATGCATATTAAATAATTAAAATTTTAAATATATAATCTAATATCATGTTGAAGAATGCTATGGTGCTGGATTGAAAGCATATTAAAAAATTATGTAGATTGCACTGGCCCTAAAATTATACATATGTAACTAGAACAAAACATACACTTATTTTTACGATTCACATTCCAGACCACACAAGAAACCATACATCAGAGTCATGCCTTTTTACAATTATATTATACATATCATGCTGAAATATTAGCGAGGTACACCCCAATCTCATATTGATCTTTTCGAAAAGAAAAGGAAGTAAAGAAATTCAAAAAGAAAGTGGGAAATATAGAAAAAAGCCAATGGATGGAAAATAGAAGAAAAAATTGGGAGAAGACATGCATGAAATTAGAATCTAAACGGGTCGGAATTTCAAGATTTTTATTGTTGTTGAATTCCTTGGTTGATGTCACGTCTTGACCACTTGTCGTCTCCAATTGTCGAGTAAGAAAGTGAGAGTTTCAAAGAGTCGGACATCTTAGGTTTTCATTTAGGTAACAGATCATCCCTGAAATATCCCCATAAATATATCAATCATTCCCGACTACTTTCAGCCGTAACCCGTTAACATAGCACATATCCCTAGAATGTACTCTAGTTGTACTCGTCTCGTACCTATGTCGAGAACGTATTGAGTATGTGAAATAATAAGATGTTATCGAACTCGTCCTTCCCATGCTATAACCCATAATAAAACTATAGAAGAATTTCAAGTACACGAAATGAAGATTAAAATGTTGAAGAAATCATGATAAGTTTTGTCACTACAAGAAAAGAATGAAACAAAATTAAAAAATAATTAGGGAATTGAGGTGCAATGTGACACTCCTAGGAAGTAATATTGGTGTGTAATTCTTTCGTTAGGGGTGTGAATGTTTGATTGGTATAATTTATGCTATTCGTTGCATATGAGGGTGGTGAGCGTGAAAACTGCTAACTGAAATCTGTGTTCATAGACTAGATGGATGTTTGTGAGCTAGATTTAGTGCTTTGTCCTTGTGATTTTTGGTGTTGTGTTTTGTCCACTAGATATTACTATGTTGTACTCTTTTGATAGTGGGCTTTAGTTATTTGGTCTGAATAAATGTAAAGTGGACTTTTAGGCTTCTTATTTATTTGGGTTTGTTTATTTGCAATGAACTCTATTTATAACATGATTTTTATTATTTTATTTATGTGTTAATAATAATAATAATAATAATAATAATAATAATAATAGATAATAACACTATGATAATAATATGATAAAAATAACAATAGCAAAATAATGTAACAAAATATAACAAACAAATCAACTAATGCTAAAAGTAAAATAGAATAAAAATTACGTAATACTTAGTAATGTTTAGGTTTTTTTTTTCTCGAACGGGTAATAACACTACATTAATTAAAACGGTAGTAGTATTTAATTAATGTTTTTTTAATAAGTCCATATTATTAAACCCATTATTAACATAAATTAAAATGGGTTTAAGCCCGAATAAATTTAGTGATTACATAAGTAACTATAAAAAAACAAAAAAAAAATCAGATTTCAATGTAAGTAACAAAAATTTGGGGTTGGAGAGCCATGTAGCTCCGCCCTTGATGTACATACAATAATTAAAATAAATATCTAACGAAATGAATTGACCAAAGTGAAAAAAGAAATTATCGATGTTAAAATTTGGTTACAATATAATTAAGAGCTCCATCAAACTAGTAGCATAAATCCACTTGATTTTTCTAATGACAAATTATGACTTTTGAATAGTCAAAATGACAAAGCAAAGGAAATAGATTAAACAAGTTTGGACCCTTTCAGCTTGGGACCACTTTGGAAGAAGAGTGGTGAGTGATTGCCAATGCAATTCCTTTCTCTCTGCTTCGCGTCGCTGTTGTTGTAAGTTGGAACCAGCTGGAGAGTTCATAAAAAAAAAAGAAGCTAATTATAAGGGCATTATTATAGAAAAAACCGTTTTAAGTAGTTATTTACGAAAATGACCCTTAATTAATGTTATTTAAAAAAATGACCCTCAAATCTTTCACGTACGGTGACCTCGCGTCCTGGAAAATGCAAACTATGATCTCGCATTATATACATAGCGAGGTCCGTCCGACGTGAGCCGTCTTTTCATATTCTGTAATTTAAAATTACTAGATAAGACCTCGCGTTTTCCAAAACGTGAGGTCCTTGAGATATTAGAAAGGCACATTAATTTATCGTGAAAGAAAATAAAATGACCTCGTGTGCTGCAGAAAGCAAGGTCCACGAATTCTAGGTTGAAATACAAGGGTGTGTACGCATGTTCGAGGCATTTGTCGTGGCGTTAACCTGATAATTTTGGTAGTTTTTAACCTTATATACGTAGTATTGAAACTTATATTCCATTTGAGAATGCTATTGGCACGTAAGAGACATTAAACATTGTATAATAACGCGTTAAAATGGTTCAAACGGTAGTTTTTGTCCAAGAATAAGAAGTTTAAATGGCTTGGTAGGCATGTTGGCATATAACAGACATTTTAAACGGTATAAAAATGACCCTGAAAATGGTTCCAAAGCTTGGTTTTGGGCATGAATAAAAAGGTAAAATGTCTTCAGAATCATGTTTGATGGGTTTATTCAGGAAGTTAATCGTCGCATTCGCTTAATCCTTGAGAATCATATAGTATTTTTATTAAAAAAGCAAAAAATATGACATTGCTCGCTGTAGAAAGTGAGGTCATTTTGAACGTTTTAATTAATTTCCTTATTATTTTGATGATTATGCCAAATTAAGAATAAGTTGGCAAATTTGTCCATATTTTCCTTTAATAGGACCTCGCGCTCTGCATATAGTGAGGCCAGTTAAGCCTATAAATGGAGGATGACAGTATTCGAATATTCTCGCAACTCATCTTCGTTCTACTTCTTCTTAGTCTACTATTCAATATTATTTATAAAGAGTTCGATCGATATAATATGTCGAGACAAAAAACTATTACAGCTTTGGTATACTTCGATGGGTAGATAGTCGATGAAGGAAGTGAAGAAAGATGTTGATGAAAGAACTTATCATATAAGAAGTTGATGAAGGAAGTGAAGAAAGATGTTCCACATGGTTGTAAAAAAATTAGAATCGTTGAAGTTTCGACTATCGATGTCGTTAGAATCATTAACGTACTCATTATACCACGTTGTGGACAATGATGATCTGGAATTGATGGTGAAACCTCACCTATAATTTTCTTTAGGCATGGTCCTTGAGCTTGTGCTATATGCAATATTTTTTTGATGATGATGATATTATCGGAGTCCCAAATAATATGCAAGTTATATTTTTATTTTTTGTATCTTAAAAACAATTGTACCCCCTAAACACGCGGTCAATTGTACGCCTAAACATGCAGAAAACAAATTACATAGGAATTGACTTAGACGAGAGGTGTGATAGTTTGTATGAGTGATATGACCACCGAGAGATGTGTCGTTGTTGTAGACAAATGGTGTCATAGTTTGTCCTAGTTGTTGGAGCCCTAAACCTTCTTTCGTGACATTGGCAGTCGAGAATTAGCTTCGGGGGATTTTGTGAGTACTCAATAATCGTCATCATCCACGACACATATGTCACCAACTACGTTACATGCAATTAAAAAGGATCACTCATTCCTTGATATTTTTATTTGTTGTAGATCTTGAACCAAAACAAGGAAGATACATATCACCAAATATTATTAACCCGCCAAAATAATGTAGTCACCGTATAAATACAACTACTTATACCAATAGATCGCAATATGGAGGAAATTAATTTGTAAAACAATTTTCCTGATACGTGATCTGTTGCCATCAGTAGCAACAGTTGTATCTTCTCTTCTAATATGATACAGATTTTTCTAGAGCGATAGCCAATGTTGGTGGGTTTGTTTGCCCTCATTTATGCCTTATATAGTCAAGCATTCACGCTCTCCGAAATGCGAAGTATTTGGTCACGATTCAAATAGACATTGTGCTCTGCAGAACGCGAGGTCTGTAAAGATTCTTGACGTGGCAGGACAAGTACATAATATCATGTCAATGGACCCCGCTATATATAGAGCGCGAGGTCCATTTTTTATATTATGATTGAAATCTTAAATTCATTCCATTGTCTATAAATAAATTTCATGAGAGAAGCAACAAATGGTTTGAGTGAATTCGTATTGATTGGTGTTACATTTTTAACGCTTGTAATTGTAATTGTAAGAAATAGTTATTTAAAACCGAGAATTGTAATTGTAGATGTAATCTTTAGATGTTAAGTAATTGCAATTATAATTGATCTGTAATTCTAATTAGCATGTGTAACAAGCGCGTGAAAATAGTTTTGAAGCTTTTATAGGATAAGAATAACAATGTAAGTTTATTATATTTCAAACAAATACATAAAATGAAGAAAATAGATTATGGTAGTTAGGCCACATAAAATGAAAAAATAGATATGATAGTTAGGCCACTGATCCCGGTCAAAGATGGCATCTTATACATAACTGAGGCGAGGTCAGCGATGTTCTAGCTGGTCAATTGTACCCCTAAACATGATTTAGACAAATGGTAGCTAGGCTCGAGCAATTATTCAGTTCCTCAACTTGTCTTGGTACCCACTTTGCATCGTAATTTGAGGAGAAGTTCACATCCGCAGTCCTGATCCCGACCAAAGAGGTGCATCTTGTACAACACTCCTCTAAACATGTATAGATGTTGAGGTCTCGCCATAGTCGTCCAATCCAACCCCTACACAGTGAAAGTCCTCTTTTTGGCCTAACATTTGAGGTTGATATTGACACATATGAGACATTATAACTGATCAATTGTACCCTTAAACATGCTTGCTTTGATGAATGGAAAATCGAGGATTTTGAGGTTCCCCCAAAGGTTGCAATTGTTACCCACTTTCATCATCATCTGCAATAGTAAAGGCTTTGACTATGGTTACATGTTGTAGTCTTCACCTAGTTGGCACTCTATAAAAACCAAACTTTCCATGATATTGTGATATGTCGTTCATCTTGAACAATAATGCAAAACACTCGTCTCACGAAAATTGTCAACCCATGAGTAGCAAATAAATTTGAAACTTGCGTTGTTTGTTCTCATTACTAGTTGTAACTCATTTTTTTTTCTTCGGATATGATGGTAAGCAATTGCTGGTGGGCATGCAATTTATATAGGCCAGAACTCGCGCTATGCAAATCGCGAGTTCCACATAGTTTCTTGACGTGAAAGTCCGTAGATCTGACATGTCATTGGACCTCACATTTTGCAGATAGTGAGGTCCTCTTATTTATTTTTATTTTAATTTTTTTGATTTTTTGCCCGCATAACTTTATTCCGTAGTAGTTATATAAAAGTAACAAGATCTACCATGATATAACATATCCATTCTAATGACGCCAATGTCCACCCATACCGCACCGCGATGGACGACGATACCAATGCGAATTCCTTCGAATAATGGCACCACCACCATCATCATCTTCATCTTCATCGTCATCCCCAAATGAAATACAAGTCCGACCACTCACACTGGGGTCGGTAAAGAATAGGCTCTGTGGTGGTGTCTGATCCACAATACCATATTCGAACTATGTCGAGACTGAAGGAACAAATGCAAAGAGCACTGTTGGATAATAGACTGGGGAACTATCATAAGAGGCCGGAACATGTCCGTTAAAAAACCTTTCAACAGACTCTCTATTTGCTAAAACGATGGACTACTACTTGTGGGGTGAAATGTCGAGAAAGACGACTGGTGGAATGCATGTGCTAGCACCAGTGTCTTTGGCTGGGCGACTGACTAGGCAGGTGCCAGCGCTGTTCCTGATGATGATACCCCGGGAGCCTGTGTTCTTTTTCTTTGGCCACCTCCCCTCACATGGGTACCACGTTTCTTCAGAGGACGTTGCGTCAGCGGACAATTTTAGGGAGGCACCTCTATTTCTCGTTCTCGCTCCTCTGGGTTAATAGATTCGGTTTCCCATTTTGATGGTAACGATGTAGTCTCCAATGGGTTCCAAAACACGGGGTCGCCTATAGAAACAAGTTATCCACTGATGCATCTAGTCCGTGTGATGATGGACCTAATGGACTTTCGTCTTGCCTCGTCGCGCTAACTTGTGCAATGCGTCCAAATTGGGTGGCACATCTAGAATCCCTTGGACATAGTTGAATTGTCGCAGCACGTGGTTGGTAGGATGTCACTCGACTATCTCGTAATGTATGAGCAGAACCATCAGAATCCAAATGCCCTCACTCAGTATTATTTCAGGCGAAATGCATGCCTGAATATCAGGATCCGCGTACGACATCCACAAGAACTACAAAAAATATGTAAAACCAGTTAGCTGAACTCAATTTAATACAAATTAAATTAAAAAATTCGATTAAAAAGTCTTCTGATTTAATAAAATTCAGTTAGCTAAAATTTTAACCTCATAATTTAACCCATCCATCTTATCGATCAACAGTAGATAATCTCGATGGGTGGTCGGTAGTCTAACGTGTGTTAATTGATCCAACCACCTATAATTAAAAAAACAACTCTAAGTATTCTAATATTTAAAAACAAAATAATAAAATCAATATTTATTAGTACCTCCGAACAAGTGGGAATTAGAATGGGGTCGAGTTTCGAGGCATCATGCTTAAAAACAGAATACGAATCCATGCCCAAGACTGCATCAACCAAAGACGCCCGCCAATGACATGTCTCCCCGGGTCGATAGTTCTACATAACTCCTTGAAATAGATATGCCAATACAACCCCTCCTCAACATTTGTTTTTCGATTCTCCAATATTTGCCAAACGAGCAAACCGATGCAAAACCATTTTTTTCAATATTATTATTTTTCTGTAAAATAAAATTTCACAATAAATAATAATAAACAATAAAAATAAATTATATCATCTTCGTTACTTCATTAGTGTCTGGGAGTAGGTTGGTTAAATTGTTGTCGAAGAATATTATTTTCAGTTTGCTACCATCGAAATCGTCCTCCACCAACTTTAGTCCAAGCAAGGTTTCACACACGTCTGACCAGTCTGCCTCCGCAATCCCGGTGATAATCTCGCCGTCAACGGGAAAACCGAGAATAAATGCAACACCTTGCAAGGTAATAGTTGCCTCACCGCAGGGAAGATAAAATGTGTGTCTCGAGCCTCCACCTCTCTAGTAACGCGTTAATCATCAAACGGTTCAATTTCGTACCGTCAAATAGGTGAAAAACATGGCCAAAACTAAATTCATGCAAATAATGGACAATATCCGAATGTGGTGGTCCCGTGCAGTTGATGAAACAATTCAAGGCACGATCATGCCTCTTCAAAATAAAAATAAAAATTTATAAATTACTAAATAAAATATTAATAATTAAAAAATAATAAACAAATAATTACAAAATTTAAATTAAAAAACTTACATCGGCGTTTGAGCGCTAGAAATTCCACATATGTCTATCGTCGAGCTTCAATAATCTTACCATAGTACCAAAAATTCAAAGACTTTAAAAATTAAAACAATGGAGACTACTAGATGAAGAACAAGAGAAGAGAATTTGGTATGATAAAAAATAAAAGAATGAGCCCTATTTATAGGAGTCTTCGCACCCCATATGAAGCGATATCAATGGACCTCGCATTCTGCAAAACACGATGTCCGTTGAAAAGCCATGATGATTCCGTCTAAACGAAATCTAACTGTTTTAATGGAACTCGCTTTCTGCAGATCGCGAGTTTCAAGGATTTTTAGTTTTATTTTTTTATCCTTATTTGGAGATTTGAATAAGATTTTGATTTCTTACTGTAATTAAAAAATCAACACTATTTTAATTAGGATAACTAAATACTAATACAAAATATAAAAATTATAAAATTTAAATATCATACTTTAATTCCTAATTCGAGTAAGATTTTGATTTCTTATTATAATTACAAAATAAAAAATATTTTAATTGGGATAATTAATTACTAATACAACATAGTAAATACTAATAAAATTTAAATATTATATTTTCTTTTACATAATATCTTTTTGTAGAAAATATCTTGATTCTAATAAATATGAAATGCTTTTACATTAGGAGTTTTTGATTTCAAATATTCTACAATAAATAGGATATTTAATTTAAGGAAAATAATATTTTTTATCAAAGATTCTTATTTAATGATAATTACGTCAAATTACCATACTTTAGGATCTTTTTCAAATAATTAGGATCTTTACACATACTTATAATTTTCTATCTACTAAAATTATCTTTCAAAAAATTAGGATCTTTCAAATAATTATTTTAAATTACTTTTTGTATACAGGTAAACATCATCTTCTGAATACTTTAGATTTTTTAAATAATTACACCGAATTATATATTTTAATAATTATAATATATATTTTACGCATTAAAAAAATTAAGTCAATTAAGTTAGATTTTAATTAAGTTAATTCATTATAATCTATTTTTATTAGGGGTTGCAACGGTTAAGGGGAACTCGCTATGTGCACAGCGCGAGGTTCCTACAATAATTATTACGATAAATGAATGTACCTTTTCAATATCTCGTGGACCTTGCGATTTGGAAAACGCGAGACCTTATTCAATAATTTTAAATTACAGAATATAAAAAGGCGGCTTACGTCGGACGGACCTCGCTATGTATAGAACGCGAGATCATGGCTCGCGTTTTCCAGAACACAAGTTTGCCTTATATGAAAGATTTAAGGGTTATTTTTCTAAATAACATTGATTGTGAGTTATTTTCGTAAATAACTATTTAAAAAATTATATACTAATGCCCATTATGGGACCATTTTGATTCTATTTGACTAGGGGTGTGCAAAAAAAAACCCAAAAAACCGAAATTGATTCTGAAATTCGAAAAATTAAATCGAAAAATTGGTTAACCGAACCAAAAAATTTAGTTCTGTTTGGGTTTTATTTTTTAAAAAGAAATCGATTCGATTACGATTTTGGGACAATCTGAGTAACCGAATCGACCAGTTATATAATATATGTTATATGCCATTTTAATATTTTATATTAAAATATTTTATTTTATTTTATTTTCTCATTTACCAAAAGTAAAACCAGAAATTTCATTTTATGAAGTTTTAAGAGTTTAACTTACTAGTATTAAATAAGATACTAATATCACATGTCGAATTTTAGAAGTATATGCTTTTTTCTAACATATTATTAAAATTTATATTTTTAATAAAAAAAAACCGTTACCCGAACCGAAACGAACCAAATTTTTCGGTTAACCGAATAAATGGTTAATCATTTGAATGGTTACGGTTTAGGGTCGAGAATTAGGTGATCCGAACTTACCAGTTAACTGAAATAATTTGCTAATGATTAACCGAACTCGGTTTTACACACCCCTATTTCTGACCGTCATTGTTTTCAGAGACGAAATTTGGGTGATGTGGGGGCACTATCCCGTCCCACCTAATGAATGGTTTCATCTAACAGCTAATTTTTTTTTCTTCTTTTTGATCATAAACCTTAAACTCTAAAAAATAGATTATATTTTTAATTTATTAAATTTTAACTCTAAATACTAACTTTAAATTTTAATTATAATCTTAATTTTTTTAGTATGAAAATATAAATAAAAACATTAAAAAATGATTTTTATTTTTCCCTGACTGTTCAAAAGTTTTTGTTTTTGTCTTTCCGTAGATGAGATGTTACTTTCGCCAAGCAGGAGAGAGGTATATCCAAAGTTAAGTGGGAATTTTATTTATTTTGCAGCCGTCAGAGATGACCATGTTCAGCATACAGTACAATACTATATATAATGTAAAGCAGGGCCGGTCTTAAGTCTTAATCCGCGTTCTATATACATAAAATATAATAGATATGCAACGCCACCACTTTTATATTTTATGATCCATTTTGTTCAATATAGAATTAATATGATGTCTCCCGTATGCAAATTATGCCAAAACTTTTTTGTTCTCTTTGGCAGCAATAATTCAGTTTAGTAGGAGGACAATAAGAATAGGAGCCCATGATTATTACTTTATTAGTATTACTTTGGCGGCAATAATTCACTCGTACTAGTCCACACATAATTAAGCATCCCTGAAGAACAAAAATTCCGATTGTTGCAGAAAAGTTATGGTTCATAGAAGATGAAAGCAACTTCTTGTTGGTCAGTACTTAACATCTTATTTGTGTTTTGTTCCCCTCAGTTCTGTTTTGGTAGAGATAATATAACTGTAAAAAGTAGAGTTGCAGATGGAGAAACTCTTGTTTCAGCCGGAAACAGATTTGAACTGGGGTTCTTTGGAATTGGCCCATCCACCACCTCTAGCGTGAAGAGATATGTGGGGATATGGTACACCTCCAATCCACAAATACGTGTTTGGGTTGCTAATAGAGAAACACCGGTTTCGAATACGACTGGAGTTCTATCTATTGCAGATGGAACACTTAAGTTATCTGATGATAAAGGGAACCTTTACTGGTCTGCACTGCCCGGGGTTATGCGCTCCATCCTTGTGGCCAAGCTTACTGATCACGGAAACTTGATTCTACTCGATGAGCGGTCCAGGGTAAGACTTTGGGAAAGCTTTTACCATCCAACGGATACATTTCTTTATGGTATGAAGATGGATGCCAGATTCTTATTAACTTCATGGAGCACTGAAGAAGATCCGTCGCCGGGAAACTTCACGTTCAAACAAGATCCTGAAGGGCAGCAGCTTGTTGTCATGGAAAAGAGCACCATTTACTGGAGATCAAGTAGGCTAGATTCAGGTCAGATCATTAAATCAGAAGAACTGCCTTCTACAATACTCAAGTTCTTAAATTTCAACCGGAGTGAGACACAAGTTTACCAAGATAAAAGAATGGTGATGACTTTTACTGGACAATTACAGTATTGGGAGTTGGATGAAGACGTGAAAAGATGGTCCTTGATATGGTGGAAGCCGAACAATAATTGTAGTGTGTTCAATTTTTGTGGCAACTTTGGCACCTGCAATGCCAACAGTTGGTTGCCTTGCAAATGTTTACCGGGTTTCGAACCTAAATTCTTGGATAAATGGAACGCCGGTGATTTTTCGGATGGTTGCTCCAGAAACTCTTCATCATCATGTGGCAATGATGTGGTGAGCTTGAAAAGAATGAAAGTGGAAGATTCGGACTCATCATATGATGCTAAGGATGAAAAAGATTGCAGGGAGGAGTGCCTCAAGAAGTGCCAGTGCCAGGCGTATTCATTTGTTGGCTCGATTTTTGGCCAGAGAGACTCCACTACTTCATGTTTGATTTGGTCAGAGGATCTAAAAAATCTTCAGGAGGATCAAGACGGTGGCTACGATCTCTATGTCCGGGTTGCGCCGTCTGATATAGGTACTTTACTTTGCACAGATGAGCATGAAAAATAGTCAATGCCGTTGATATTTATCTCTAGTCTCATGTTGCAAATTGCAGCATTCAAACAGTGCCCTAAAGATTTCATAAGGCAAATAGTAACAGTATGATGTAAAAACTTGATTTAACTATGCCTATTCTACTTTTCAGAAGCAACATCTAGAAATTGTGAGACTTGTGGCACGAACTTGGTCCCTTATCCCCTAAGCACTGGACCAAAATGCGGTGATCCAATGTACTTCAGTTTCAACTGTAACGACAATACAGAGGAACTAAGTTTCATGGCGCCTAATGGAAGCTACGGCGTCATTACAGTCAATCCAGATGCACGAACATTCGTCATCCAAATGAAAGCTAAAGACGCAGATAGTTGTTCTGCTATGCATTCTTCAGCAAGCAGAATTTTGCAGTTCAATCAATCCTCTCCATTCAATGTGACTGGCAATTGCAGAGGTGATGTTGGCAACTTAACTTCTGATTCTTCACTAGAAGGTACGATTGAAGTCGAAATTAGTTGGAAGCCACCACTAGAGCCAATCTGTACTTCATCTGCAGACTGCAAGGATTGGCCACATTCAACTTGCAATGAAACAGGAAATGGACCAAGACGGTGCATTTGCGATACCGCCTTTACTTGGGATGGCACAGCTTTAAACTGTACCCAAAGTTAGTGTTAAATTTGATGCATACATGTGTTATATATAGACATTACTCTCTAACCTTTACTTGCTGCAGCTGGACAGTTGGGAAGATCTTCTGATAAAAGCAAGCCACTCCCTTTGATCCTTGGAATCTCTCTGCCAATTGGAACGACCATTTTGTGCGCGGTAGTTTTGATATACATGTGGAGAACAAAGGCGGTAAAGAGGCGAGGTAAATGTTTAACAGCAAAGAAACTGATGCTTTTAACAGAGATTGTGGTACTCACCAACATTGTATGTTTCTTTGGAATTCAGCAAAACAAAGAAAAGCAACTCTTCATCGGTACGACACTGAGAGAGGGGTTAAAGAGTTAATGGACTTGAGCAATTTCGAGGAAAAAGATGGGACAGGCATAGACGTACCATTCTTCGATTTCGAAAGCATACTAGGTGCAACAAACAATTTCTCAGAAGAAAACAAACTTGGAAAAGGAGGGTTTGGGCCAGTCTACATGGTATTGATGATTTCAAGACTTGGAGAAGTACTTTTGGTTTATTGGTTGATAGATCTATTATCTTACAAAGGCTATGAAATGATGCCAGGGTAAACTTCCAGGAGGGGAAGAAGTTGCTGTAAAGAGGCTCTCAAGTGTTTCAGGACAAGGCTTGGAGGAATTTAAGAACGAGGTCGTGTTGATCGCGAAACTTCAACATCGGAATCTCGTGAGACTATTGGGATATTGTATTAGAGGAGAGGAAAAGATTCTACTCTATGAATATATGCCCAACAAAAGCTTAGACTCTTTGTTATTTGGTAATAAACCACTGTCCACTGAGACCCTAACTGTTATAACTTATACATGTGTATATATAGGTTGATTGATGTAGCTTATGGTGTTGAATGAGAAAATTTAAAGGTGAATCATCAAGCCAACAACTGGAGTGGGAAACACGCTTCAACATCATCTTGGGAATTGCTAGAGGAATGCTTTATCTTCACCAAGATTCCAGGTTGAGAATCATTCACAGGGATTTAAAAACCAGCAACATACTACTAGATGCAGAGATGAATCCGAAAATATCCGATTTCGGCCTAGCGAGGATGATTCAAGGAAAACAAACCGAAGCAAACACAGCTAGAGTAATTGGAACATAGTGAGTAAAGTGCAGAATTTCAACCAAGAAATTTATACAAAAACTGTACTTATCAATCATAAGTCATAACGAGTGTTGTAAAATGCAGTGGATATATGGCGCCAGAATACGCGGTAGATGGCCTTTTCTCGGTAAAATCCGATGTTTTTAGCTTTGGTATAGTGATGCTTGAGATCATTAGCGGGAAAAAGAACACGAGATTTTATCAGGTGGAAGAAGATGGACCAAACCTTGTTGGTTATGTAAGTAGAGATGCAGTGGTTTTCCTTCCCCGTGGCATTGCCAAATGCCAAGTAGTGGTGTTTTGATTGAATGCCTTTTGTTGCAACTTGCAGGGATGGAGATTGTGGCAAGAAGACAAGGTGATGGATTTAATGGACGAGCGAGTAGGGTCAAGTTGCAATGCGAGTGAGTTTACGAGGTGCGTACATGTGGGGATGTTATGCGTGCAGGAAGATCCCGCTGAGCGCCCCACCATGGCCGACGTTGTGCTCATGCTCAGCACCCAAAATTTAAGCCTTCCCACTCCTAAACACCCGGCCTATTTCACAAGGAAACCCCTGTCTGCTACAGCTTCTACGTTTAGTAAAGCAGAATCTAACACTGAAATCACTTCATCTATCGAAGAAGGTCGATAGTTTTTTTTCTTGGCTAAATTACACAGATAACCCCTTCAACTATGGGTGGGGTTGGGTTCATTTTGACCACTATACTTTTTGAAAGTTAAAGTTGATTACAAATTGTATCTGTTCTGAATAATTCTCAACTATTTGACAAAATATGCTCAATCACCCTGCTGCAGCTGTTGGTGCTCAAACCCATGACTTCTAGGAACAACAATCGTTTCCTTAACCACTGAGGCAAATTAATTATCTGTGTGGTTTACCCTTTTTTTATTATCGAGAAGGTCGATAGTTTTTGAAGGCTCTGAGCGCCCATTCTTATTTTTCTAAGCCAAAATCAAAATTTAACTTCTTCAAATTGTACAAATTTATCATACTGTCCACATTTTTTTCTGTTCAAAAGAAAGCAAAATACTAGATACAGATGCTCAAAAATGGTTTGAGTTTATAATATTTTATATATTTTATAAAATGGCTTAAGGGTGTCAAAAGTTTTCAAACTTTTGAAAAATAATTAATTAAGCCTTTAATTTTTTTTACACTTCTCTGAACTCTAAATTTGTAATAGTGTAACATTTTGACTAACAAAATTAATCGTTGACCGTTAGTTCCATTAAAATAATAACTTGTCCGTTAGAATTGTCACACTATATCATTTAAAGTTGTCATATCGTGTTGACATGACAACTAAATTATTTAATAAAAATAATGAGAATATATATTTAATGGTTTTATTTTATTAATTTAAACAATGGTTTAAGGTTTTACAACCAAAATCTTTTAATCCAACAAACAACCTCAAATTGAAGGAAAAAAACCCTAACTCATCTATCCCAACATTTTTAAATCTCAAGTTCATTGAAATATGATTAATATCCATACTTTAATCCAGAATTAACTTATTCTTGCCAAATTAAAGTTGTTCATCTTTTACAAAATAATAGAGTTTGACTATTTTAATTCCAAAAACACTAAAAGCAATGTACAAAAACCTAAAAGAGATTAATAACAATTAAAATGAGGACTTCTCCTTGATAAAATTCCCGTTAGTATACATAGATTTCATAAACACTGTAACAAATTCTTCATACAAAACATTAGAGACTAATCAAAATTTAAACTTTATAAAAAGCAAACCAATACAAACAAATTATCTCCACAATAACATAACAGTGAAAGAACTGGCATTGCTACCATCTTGAATAATACAAGTTGTGAGACATGAACTTTTCCAGAAGAGCGATCTTTTCAACGAATTTAAAATTTGAAAATGTTGGAATTGATGAGTTAGTGTTTTTTTAATTTGGAGTTGTTTGTATGATAGAAAGATTTTAGTTGTAAAAAATTAACTCATTTGTTTAAGTTAATAAAATAAAATCATTAAATATATATTCTCATCATTTTTTATTTTTTTAACAGAACTAACGGTCTACAATTAATTCCGTTAGTCAAAGGGGTACATTAATACAAATTTAGAGTTCAATTACTTAATTGAGTGTAAAAAGAGTTTAAGGACTTAATTAATTTTTTTTCAAAAATTTTAGGGCTTTTGAGCCTTATAAAAACTAGATACATATAAGTATTTTGTATTATTCAAAAATATATACATTCGGTCAAATGGGTATGGGCTTGAATTTTTTCCGCGGAACAATATATATATATAGGGTTATAAAGGTATGAGTTCGAATATTATGTGTGCACGATATGTGTGCATTATTAAAGTGCTAAGAAAATTGAACAGATATCACATTATAATCACACAACATATTAAAAAATAGAATGAGAATTTAAGGAATACTCTCACCAAAGAAGAAAAAAAATGTTGTTCTCTTTAAGAAATTGGGTCAGATAATTTTATCTGTATAATGTATAAATTTTATTAAAAGTTAAAATTAAATAAATATTATGTTAAAATTTGGATGAGCTTCTAAAAGACTAATTTTGTATGTGTTATAAAGTGAACAACTTTTGTACTTGGTTATGTCGAGAGAAATATCATTGATATTTTCATTTTGTAATTGAGTTTATAACATTTTACTCAATTTATTAATTAATAATTGATAAGATTAATATACAATGAGATTCTTAAATTAATCATCGTTTCCTTTCTCGTTTAATTTTATCTAATTTTTATTTTACGTATATTTTGATAAGTTTTTAAATATGGTATTTTAAGATATCAATTTTGGTATATTATTAAAAATATAGAAGTACTGCAATTCTTAATGCAATTTCCGTATAAATTATTTGCAATTTAAATATGCTTTTATTGTCGTGATATTTTTTTTTGAATAATAATCACAGAATTTTTATTAAAATTATAGAAGATAACATGATTACAACGTATTTAGGAAGAAGAATAATGAGATTAATTTATCTCAAAATAAAGAAAAATGAATACTTCTATAGAGATAAGCATATCATCAAAATTCAGAAGCTTTCTTGAATCTCTGTGTCTCTATCCAATCGAGAAGCATAACGGTGAAAAAAGAGTGGTGAGCAACCCAAACTATCAGGCAAAAAGTTTCGCTAACCAGGACTAATTACATCAGCAACTACCCGTCAACCGAGTGAGAATCCATCTTTGCAAAGGCCACCAACAGAACCATAATCAGATATTAGCGCCGTGAAGATCTTTGTGCGAGTACCAACCGATCGCCAAGGTATGCTGAAATCATACCACAAGAACAGATGAAACAAACTACAAAAAAACAAAGATTTTGTTTGGTAAGGAGAGGTTTGGACAAAAATTAGAGGTTTGAGGCATAATTAGAGGTTTGAAAGTCAAATCCGCTAATATTGTTGTTTGGTGAATAGCGGATTAGGGTGAAACTGCTAATTTTAAAAAAGCCCATAATATGAGCTTTTTGAGATTAGAGGTTTGATATTAGAGTTGTAAAGACTCTTTTACCCTTACTAATTATCAAAAATGTCAAAATAACATAAATTAAATATTTTCTCACCCTATTTATAAGTTAATTCTATTTACTTTTCTCTTTTTATTATCACATATTTATACGTGTATTTAAGTTTATTAATTAATTAAATTATATAAATAATAAATTAATATATAAATCATTCGAATATGTTTAGAAAAATTATATTAAAAATAATTTTATAGATCTAATTAATATTAATTAGATACAAAATATTGATAACTAATAAACTATTCAAACAAGTATTGAATATAATCATGTCATTATATGTCATTTTGCATGTTTAAATAATCTAACAGCTATCAGTTAATTTTACCAAACACTTTTATACAATCAGCTAATATAATCCGCTAGTCAAATCAACTAATGCAATAAGCTATCAGCTATCAGCTAATGCAATCAGCTATCCGCTATCAGCTATCAGTTATCCGCTAATTGCCAAACAGGACCAAAGAAAAATGTATACCATAAAGACAGAAATTTTAAATATAAAAACAAGAAAAAAGCAAGAAAATAAAAAGAAACATCAACGATCGACAAGTTAAAGCTAATTGATTGCCATTTGCAAAAAAAAAAAAAAAAAAAATTGCAGCGGCGGCTTAACTATTTGAGAGAAAAATTAGGGATTTTCCTCATGATATATATTTAATTAACTTGAATTAAAGTATGTTACTTTGATTAAAAGTTGTATATATTAATAAAATATCATAATTACTTGCTTATTAACGGTAAGTAACTTTCCTTTCTTTCTTTTTTACTGTCGATTTTCTTAATTGTTTTTGTGTTGTTGGCGGCGCCAGCAATAATAATTTTATGTTGGTTGTCGATCCGTTGATAATTATTTTTTATTTTTGTTTTTATTAAAAATTATCATCTGTTTTGCATTCATCCTTTTGTACATTTTATATTGGTTTTCATTTACCTTTGTGTGGTTCGACGCTTGTGTAGTGATTATCACCACACGTGCCTAATTAAAAAATGTTGACGGCCTCGTATGGTTATATCCTCTTTTGACGATAATTTATCGATATTTTCATAACTATTGAAAAAATATATTTGTTTCATGAATTTTTATAGATGATGAAATAGGTCAATAAAAGGTTTTGATTTTTTTCATAAATATTAATAGGCTTTTTCTAATTTATGCATACATGCATAGGTTAAGGGTCATTTAAGAGTCTTTATTAAATACAAAGATTCTATTTGAGAAAACCACAATCATTTAATGTATTACAAAACCCTAAAAAGATTTTATTAAAAAATTCTCATTTAATGTATTATAGTTTAGGATTTAGGGTTTAGGATTAGGGTTTAGGGTTTAGGGTTTAGGGTTTTAGGGCTTATGGTTAGGGTTCATGGTCATGGTTTTAGGGTTATGATTTTAGGGTTTAGAGTTTAGAGTTTTGGCTTTAGGGTTTATTACATTGAATGAGTGTTTTTTCACTAAAATATTTTAGGGTTTTGTAATACATTAAATGATTGTGAATTTTTCAAATAAAATCTTATATTTAATGAAGGCTTTTAAATGACCCTTAACATATGTATGTATGCATACGTTAGACAACAATATTAATAATGCAAAAAATGAGAAAAATTCTGCCACGCTCGATGAGCACTGATGAGCACCACTAACGACTAGTACCGATGAGCACCATTAATTCAATTTATAAAGATTAAAAATCTAATGGACTCGCCGTATAATTATAAATTATTTCAAAATTAAAAATTAAATTAATTAAAATATATTATTTTAATTTTAATTTTCTTTTAAACATAGATCAAAATACATATATACCCCTAAATTACAAAACCCTAATTTTAGTTATTTGAAATTTAAGTTGTTGTCGTCGACTGGTCGCTGCCGTTCCCCACCGTTCAACCAAAATATAGGAATCAACAACCGCGTGATATAAAAATATAGGAATCAATATTATAAAATAAAATACAAAACTTATTTTAATCTCGAATACATCCGTATGTTAATGTAAATACTCATCTTCAACCAAAATGTAAGCTTCGATAAAGATGTGGTTTACTAATGTTTTCGACAACAATAAGTGGATTAGATTAGCCAGCAGAGTTTGCTTAAGATATTCCCTTGCCCTTCTGCATGTTTTGGCTATAAATAAACAAATAAATAGATCCCACAGTGAACGGAATGGTTGGGTACGGCGGCAGAGCTGAACGGTGGCCACGTAAGGACGGTGGCAGGGTGACAGCGGTGGAGGCAACAACAGCGGTGGCGGCTTGAATTTCAAATGAACAAAAATTAGGATTTTGTAATTTAGGGGTAGGTAAGTATTTTAATCTATGTTTAAAAGAAAATTAAAATAAAATAGTATATCTTAATTAATTTACCTTTTATTTTTAAATAATTTATAATTATGCGGTAAGTTCTTTAAATTTTTAATATTTATAAATTAAATTAATAATATTCCATCGATGCTCGCAGTTAATAGTGCTCATCGATACTCGTAGAGCGTGACATACTCATCCATAAATTATCACATAAATTTTAGTCTAATTTCAAGGTTTTATTAGATTTGAATCTATTACGCATTCACACGTACGCAATTCCTCAATTGTGAGAGATGTGAAAGTATGGTTGGGAATTATTCAGTTACTTATATAGCAACTCAGGTTTTATCTTATTATGACTGCGTTTATACTTTATAATGTTCTCATCCATATTACATTTACATGGACCCAAAAAATAGTTTCCATTAATTTATCCAACATGCATGCATGCGTTACACATGAGAAAAGCTATATACACACTGCGTATACAGTTGGGTTTAATTTTTATGTCAAAATATAAACAAATATATTTCATTTCAATTCAATTTTTTTATTATATAATATCACTTTAACTCAATTACATTTGCATCTTTGTGGTGAAAGAAAATTAAAGGTTGCTCAAAGAAAAGTTCGCTG
This sequence comes from Hibiscus tridactylites, assembly GCA_958450335.1. Lineage (NCBI taxonomy): Eukaryota > Viridiplantae > Streptophyta > Magnoliopsida > Malvales > Malvaceae > Hibiscus > Hibiscus tridactylites. The sequence goes on from OY288275.1 coordinate 62,439,586, forward strand.
TGAACTTCATAGCATTAGCACCCTCCATAAGCTTCATATTCTTTTATTCCAATTTTAAATCCATTTTATATATTTCCTATCCACGTTCTATCTAACGCATATAAATAATACTAAAATTGTTCACATTCATTCTTTGATGTGCTAATGCTTTAAGACATTGGGATAAATGCACGAACCAACTTGACTCAGTGGTTAAGGGAACGGTTGTTGTTCCTAGAGGTCACGGGTTCGAGCACCAGCAGCTGCAGCAGGGTGATTGAACGTTTATCGTCAAATGGTTGAGAGTATATTTAGAACAGATACTACTTGTAATCACCTTAGCTTTGTCAAAAAAAAAAACATTGGGATAAATATCAAAATTATATATGAATTTTTAAATTTAATTCAATTGTTTGAAAACATATAGGCCTTGTGTGCTAATTGTGTATAATTAGTTATTAAATTTAAATACAAATATAATTGTGTGAGAAAAAATATTAGTTTATAAATGTCACAATTTAAAAAAATATGGTGTGAAAATTTAAAATTGAAAATGTTAAATTTATGTTATTTGAAGTTTTTTTATAATTATTAAGGGTGAAAGGGTCTTTAGAACTCTCATGTCAAAATCTCTAATTTCAAAAACTTTTACTAGCCGCTTTTTTCAAAATTAGAGATTTCACCCCAATCCGCTATTCACCAAACATCCAAATTAACAGTTTTGACTGGTCAAGCCTTTAATATTAGCTCAAATCTTTAAATTTGGGTCAAACCTCTCTTTACCAAACATGGTCATAATTATTTGTGTACGAAATGATAGTATGTTAATAGTAATTTTAATAATTTGTGAAAATTATATGAAATCGAAATGTCGTGTATATAATTATTAAAAAAACAATGTTTATATATATTATCAATCAGTTGATCAAAATTCATGGGTAACTTTAATATTTATCTTATAATATTATCACCAATATTTTTCCAAAAGTATAGCAAATTATTGTCAACAAGGAAGTCCTTAAGCTCTAAGGCTTGAATTGGTAAAATAGGCATGAAATTTGAGAGAAGAGAAGAGCATATTGTGAGGGAAGCCACCGACTCCTAAATTGATTCATCCATCTTTCAATAGAATAATTACTCCATGTGAAGTGTGAACAGGTGCAAAACCAATAAAAGCTATGCACAAAGTTTCTTCATTCAGCAACAATCACAAATCTTTAACAACTGTTTTGTAAGACGATCACGAGTCTCAAGTCAAAAGCAGACGCCAGACAGGCCAACAATTCAAAACAGCTGCCCCGAAACTGACCCCTTTTCCAGCTCCGCAAGCATCAGCCGATCCCTAGTAAATATTCGTGTTCCACTTTCCAAGAAAAAACCTCCTTCATTACCTGCTCTACCATCTCCCTTGTATATATAAACCCCAATGCATCTCAAAAAACACATATCATAGCAAGGATCAATGGCGGGGATTAGCAAAACAGCTCCAGATTTCGAGGACTTATTGCCCGCGATGGCGGAGAAGCTGGGCGGAGACGGGCTGATGAGAGAGTTGTGCAATGGGTTCGAGCTGTTGATGGACAAGGACAAAGGGGTGATTACTGCGGCGAGCTTGAAGACCAACGCCGCCTTGCTGGGATTGCAAGATTTGAGAGACGATGAGCTTGCCGGCATGGTGAGGGAAGGTGATCTCGACGGCGACGGGGCTCTGAATGAGATGGAATTTTGTGTGTTGATGTTCAGATTGAGCCCTGGATTGATGGAAGAGTCACACCTATTGCTCCAAGAAATACTAGAACAGGAGCTCAAAACTGCTGGATTCTAACATGATTTTATCTTGATACGATACATCGTTTAATGTTTTGTAAAGGAGTTTATTGACCTTCTCTTTCATTGTCAAATAATACATTGCTTTTGCACAGTACAGTTTTTTTCACCATCTTTGTTTCAGTTTCTTCCTCCTATCTACAATTACTATCTTTATCTTAATAAATTTGTTTTACATCAAAAAATAGGTATATAAATTTAAAAATTAAGAACGATAAAAAATTTATTTAAATAATATTTAAACGAATAAAAATCTAAAATGTTATTTTATAAATAAAAAAATTGGAGGCACAGTCTTTCCTAATGCCTTCGTGTATCCATCCCTGATCGCATATGGTAGGCACAAATTAGTGGATGAAAAAATGGTGAGAAATGTACATTTCAAGCTACTGTATATTATACTCTCCTAATGTTTGTCTCGAATAATTTTTAAACTCGATAATAAGTTAATACATGTCTGTATTATTAATAAAAATCCAAAATTTACATTTCAAATTCAACCATAGAAAATGAAGTCAAAATTTGGAAATTAAGCATTTTCTCTAGTTCGGTGGATCAGCTCAATCAAATCTAATCTAACGAGTAAATAAAAAAAGTGTTATTATTTTACTTACTATTAATATATAAAAAATTACACAAGAATGTTTATTATAACTTTAAGGAAAATACTTTGATGCACAAGCTTATGTAAACTTTAGTTTACACAAGCCCTTTAATTTTAGGGTTTAGGGTTTAGGGTTTTAAGTTAGGGTTTAGGGGTTTAGTATGTAGGGTATATAATTTAAGGTTTATGGGTAGAATTTAGAATTTAGAGTTTAGGATTTAGGGCTTAAGTTTTAGGTTGCTAGGGTTTGTGATTTAAATTTTAAATTTTATAAAAGGAATGTGTAAAAAAAATTTACACAGCTTGTGCATCAAAATAAAACCCTAACTTTAAAATCTAAAATTTTAACCTTAAATTCTAAACCTTAAAAATAATTCTAATTATCTTAAACTAAGTCCTTAAACTCTCAAATAATCTCGCTTGTGGACTAGTTTTTTTTCACCGTCAATATATAGGATAATAATCTAATATATATATATTGTCACGGACCGCCAGCCCGCGACCGCGACAAGCACCACATTGCCATCCCAAGAGTATCTTTGTAGCTTTTTGAGCTTACAGAATGGCCCAAGAGCTGGCCTTTTACCCTGGTAAAATGCATAAAGAAGGATAATTACCATGATAACTTGATAAGGCATCTCACTTATCATTTATGTGATTATTTATAGAGATAATTCCTACTTTATCTCCCATTTGAATTTCAAAGTGTTGTAGATAGGATAGGCTCTCATCTTGACCATTAATTCTTTGTAATCTTGACTGTTGATTGTATAGAGCTCTCACTATAAAAGGAGGCTCAACCTTGGTCATTCATTCATTCATCATTCATCTTTCACTTCATTTTGTAAGCTTTTACCTCAGAGTAATACAACTCAAGTATTCACTCATTTTTCTTGTTCTTTGTGTCATCTTTTCGTTTTTCGTGACGTTTCTAAGTGACTTAGCCCAGTTTTCAGCCGAGAAAACAGCTAAGGCATCACGGTCGTTGAGCGAAAGTCTAGCCCCGTGACAATATATATATATGAATGTGTAGTAACGTGTTATATCAGTACCTTAACTAAAATTGTATAAACACAAATCATATAATTGTTGTAAAAATATAAATTTATTTAGTATATTTAAAAGAATCTCACATCTCTCTTTTATATTATTTGTTTTGTCTTTAAATATAAAGACTTGTTATTTAGCTTGGAAGAAAAAAATATGATAGTGGTTACGCGCACATGAGATTTGTCCAAGAAATCCAAATCATTAGTTTGTCGTAAGCGCATGAATTAGAGACTCGATCTATTTTTATTATTTTAAAAGTTCATTTTTAACCATCCATTTTAAAATGAATATATCATTTTATTTTTGACTAATTTGCCCTTGACTAATTGTTATTTTTAGATGTCCTTTTTAGACATGCATGGTACTATAAATATCATGCACATATGCCTTCATAATTCATCCAAAAGGTAGAATCATCTACTTTCTTCTTATCTCTCTCATTTTAAACACCTTTTAAAAGCTTAGTATCAATTGGTTTTTTGCTCTTTCCGTTGCCTGCTTTGGCAGAAGTGCTTGTTGAATCCTGAAGGGTACGCTTCACCGCGAAATATCCTTAAGGACAGTGTCTAGTGCACGCCTCAAGCAAGTCTTATTTTCAACCCTTTTTCGGTTTAACCAAACATTTTTCCTACAATCTTAAGGATATTTTTCCCATTTTTTATTTTAAACTGAAAACCTGCGACTTCTTAACAAAAAATTTTGCTGGTGTTGATGTTGTTGTTACGCTGTCCGTGCAGTACTCTAGTGCGTCCCTTTACAGTCGCGATGTTGTATGTACATCATAATTTGAACTCTACTACTGCTAAAATAAGTATGTATTATCTATGAATTTTTGAGGATACTTTTAAATAATAATTTTATTTATCTATGCTATAATATTGAATTATTATTTTTATGCTTAATATATATGCTTACATAATTTTGTGAGTTGAGCTTTAAGCATGATTAAAGTTGGTTACAAACTTAAAATAATATTTTGGAAAAAGAAGGGAAAAATTATTTTATGTGTGGTAGACTCCATAATTGATTGCTGGTATAATGTGAAAGTGTATGTCTAGGATTGATCCTATCAAAGACTTGGTATTTAAGAGTGTCTTTTACAACACCTCTCTTTCATAGGAACCTACCTGGTGCATTATTCATTGACTATGCCCACGGTTTTCATCTCCAATTATGATGACACATTGAGCCACCGTATAACTTAGTGCATAATTTTTAATGAGAAATGGTCATTTTGTTAAGCCAAATTTGGGCGAAACAGATGTCGTTAATCCTGTTAAGCCAAATTTTTAATTTGGTTGAAACAGATGAGATAATTTTTGTGACCATTTCTCAAAGTTGATATATTTACGAATACAAAAGAGTGAATGATAGACAATGGTGCTACTAAGCATATATTTATGTCATACCCCCTTACAGAGGAAGGGAAAGAAACTGTCTATCTTAAAGAGCGTTTAAATCTGCACAAGTATTTGAAGATGCAATGTATTATTCGAAGTTAAAAAAAAACTTAGCCTAAGTTTCCTTCAAATGTGACGAATCGAGAATATATTCTGTGAAAAATGGTTTGTAACATGTTTATTCAAAATTATTAGGCATGCTATTTATATTTCTTGTATGATTAAATATTATGATGATCTATGTGACATGTTAATGTAAGAACTTATATTGTTATGATTGATTTGACATGATAATATTAACATAACTTGTAAAATGTGTATGTTGGATTTTCTATGTGAAAATGATTAGATACACCTTAAACTTATAAAAGTTATATGTTCTTGAAATATTTTTAAGTGTGTAGATATTTTACCAAATTTATACTTCTAGTTCGTAAGGAAAGATAATTGTCTCTAAAGCATTAGATTGCATGTTCACAGTGTTGCATATATGTTTTATGCTTTGGATAATAACATATTTGGTTGAAATAAAATTTTTAAACAAAAAATGACTATAATTTATGTCAATTTTAGTAGTATGTATTTTCGAGTTATATCATATTTTATTTCAGGAATAAAAGAATAAAAAGATGGGTGAGATAAAGGAGATGCTTATTTTGCTTAATGACTATAATGGAAAAGAAATAATAATTTGTGATCTATCTCCTCTTATAAATTGATGTATCATTAAAATTGCACGTTTGTTTCTTCTAATTTATGAGCCAAACTTATTTGAAACTTGATTGTGAACATAATGATTTGAGAAAATTTGAACGACCTAGAACGGTAAAATTCTTTGGAAGTATTATTTTTTATATTTATACTTGACTGAAATGATACAATTTTTCTGAATCAATTTCTTTTTACGATGTTTTTCTTTTGAAAAATGGTTAGTATTGAATGTAACTCATTTTTACAACGTTTGTAAATTAGTTTTTTACTTCATAAAACAAAACTTATCGATTGCAAACAAATTCTTTTTACAAAGAAATTTTAAGAATAATTATTTTATAAATATATATTGCAAAAGGTTTTACTCAAAACAATAGAAACTTTTTGATATTTTTACTCCATTTACAAAATTTTCTTCATTGAAATCTTTTTCTCTAGTTTCAACACAATTTTTTTATCAGCCAAATGGACGTTAAAGTCATATTTTTAGTTACTCAAAAGGATATAGTGAATAACCCAAAAAATTATTGTATCAGGTCGTAAAATTAAAATTTGTAAATTTCTCAAATCATTATATGTCTTGAAAAATATTTTCAAAATTGTGAAATGAGAAATTCAATCAAGTGATAAAGTGAAAAATATGAATGATTATTTATTTGTGTTGATAGCATGTTTTTTTATTACACCAATCTGATTGATGATGTTTATGTGATTATTATGTATTGATTATATGTCTATCTTAGTAATTATTACGTGAGACTGAGAGGTGTTTTGCTTCAATAAAAGACATGAATGAAACAAATGTCATATTGAGTATTTAAATCATAAGGAAGTGTGGTAGCAAAATGCTATCACAAGAATATAACGTTGGATTTTTAATAAGTTTGGATATATTGATACCAAACCTGTAAATACTCATTGTGATGCTAATATTCAAATGAAAAAAATATACATGTGATCATGTTGGTCAATTCAAGTATGCACAAAATTATTAAATTTTGACGCACTTGATAAATTTTACTAGACCTGAGATGACTTATGTTATTTTTCAATTGAGCTGATATACACAACTCAAATCATTATTGTTGAGTTGATGTAGTAAAGTTAATAAGATATCAAAATGATATCATGAGTTATGATATTCTACTTAGTGGAGTACCCGTTGTATTAAAAGAATACAATGATGATAATTTAAATACCTTATTCACGTGAGACTAGATCTATTAGTGGTTATGTATTCACCCTTAGAGGTAGAACACTATCTTGAAAATTAAACAAACAAACATTTATAAAAAATTTACTGTAAAGTCTGCATTTATCGCATTAGAGTTGGCTAATAATGAAGCTAAGTGGATTCTTTCATTTCTTAGCCTGTATAACAAAGCTAAGTAGTAAAAAAATTTCTTAGCCTGTGAAATGAAGTTAAGTGGTAGAAATTTTTTTTAGCCTGAACAATAAAACTAAGTGATAGAAAAATCTCTTAGCATGTATTTAAAGTTGAGCGGTTGAAAAATCCCTTAGCATGTATTTTATTAGGCACAGAAATGATAGATCCAGTGCCAATGCATTATGATTGCCAAGTAGCAATAGACATTGCAAAGAATAAAAACTTTCAAAGGTTAAACTAGACATATTTGTCTAATAACATGAGGTAATAAAGCAGCTGTAAAAAGATGAAGTAATATCAATTGATTATGTGAAGTTAGAAATAATTTTGGCCAAATCATTCAGCTAAACCCCTCAGAAGAAAATTAATATGTAAAACATCGAGGAGAAAAGAGACTTATGGAAATATAAGAAATCAACAGTAGTGGTAACCCAATTTTTTTATTGGCGATCTCATGAAGAAAGTTCATATGGGTAATAACAAGTCATTGATTGATCTTGTAGAGAAAGCACTACATTATTTTTTGTCCCTTCCTATGGTGTAAATAGTGCTAAAAACTACAAGGATGGTGAGGGTGAGTAAAACTCTTAATCAAGTTCATAGCCTTTATAGGTGGTGTATTGACTTGCAGAATACACTTGATGACTTGACCTATATAAGTGCGAAGTGAGGCCGCTTCTATGAGATTTATGACAAAGTCTCTAGAGCACATATGAAAATCAGGCACGCGCATGGCCTATTAGCGCACAACCGCAAAAAAGAGCAAGAATAGATATAATGTAATTAATGAAAATGTTAGCTTACAATAATGAATTATTGGTTCATAGAAACGTGTTTCACCAATTACTCAGTAGGTTATGTCTCGTTTTTCTAAGTTCTGATTCATAGTCCAAAAAGACACCATAATGAATATGTTATGTCAGAATACTCAGCTAAACCTTTTTTATCATTCTTTGAAATATGTGGGGATTGTTGTAAAAATATAAATTTACTTAATATATTTTAAAGAATCCCACATCTCTCTTTTATATTATTTGTTTTGTATTTAAATATAAAGACTTGGTATTGAGCTTGTGAGAGAAAAATATGATGGTGGTTGCGCGCACACGAGATTTGGCCTAGAAATCCAAATCATTAGTTTGTCCTAAGTGCATGAACTAGAGGCTCGATCTAATATTTTTATTATCTATTTATTATTTTTAAAGTTCATTCTTAACCATCCATTTTAAAATGAAACTATATTCATTTTAACCATTCATTTTCTAATTAATCTTAACCATTCATTTTAAATAAAATCATCTTTATTCTTAACCATTCATTTTATTTTTGACTGATTTGCCCTTGACTAATTGTTATTTTTAGATGCCTTTTTGGACATGCATGGTACTATAAATATCATGCACATATATCTTCATAATTCATCCAAAAAGTATAATCGTCTACTTTCTTCTCATCTCTCTCATTTTAAACACCTTTTAAAAGTTGATTATCCATTGGTTCTTTGCTCTTTTGTTGCATGCTTTAGCAGAAGTGCTTGTTGAATCTTGGAGGGTACGCTTCACCGCAAAATATTCTTAAGAACAGTGTCTAGTGCATGCCTCAAGCAAGTCTTATTTTCAACCCTTTTTCGATTTAACCAAACATTTTCCTACAATAATGTTATATAGAGACAAATATATTTACTTTAACATTTAAATTCGTATTGTAATTCTTATATAAATTGTTCATATATGTATTTTATTATTTTAATAGAATTATATTTGATGTATTGTTAGTGTATGATTTTCATACACTGGGTGAATCACCAGACATGATCTCATTAATGAAAAAATAAATTGGACCTAAAAACAAATACTGAAAATTATATTAAATGTATGGTTTTATTAAATTATTTTTAAAATCAAATTAGATTATATAGATTTCGAATTTTTTTCGAATTTTTTAAACTCGTGTTTTTATCTTTGTTAGATAACCATCAAAATAATAGATTTATTGACGAGTTACTCACTCCGTTCTATGAAATTTGTCCCTCATTAATTTTTTTAGGTCAATTTTTTTTAATTTTGACTTATTATTATTTAAAAGTTACTATTGATAAAAAATATGAAAAAAATATATTTTAAAAACATCTAATTAAGTAGTTTTAAAATATATATTTTATAAAAAATCAATAAAAGACAATTTTTATGGAAAGAGTGAGTGTTATTTAATTCGACAATGATGACGGGTTACAATTATTTTCTTGGAGAGATGTATCGATGATAAAAACTGGGTAGGAAAAATGATCGGCTAAAAAGGAAATCAATCTATTATTAAGAGAATTATAAGATAGATAATGGAACATCACAAGTAGTTTCGGTTGAAAAGCAGATATTGTTTATTTTAGGAAACTCGAATTGAAATCGTTTTATCTGCAAGGTGTGTGCATTATAAAAGAACTAAAAATATATATAAATAGATACTATATTATAATCACCGGAAGAATATTAAAAAATAGATAATGAGTTTCTTCCGTTTAAGTTAGTACGGTAGCCGACTGGGTCTTTAACAACACAAGATTAGAGAACCATAAGTTACAGATTTTTCATTATGTCCTGACAATAAGAGAGATTAAAGATGAGAAACTTAAAGTCTATAATTATTAATATTGTTAATTATATTTGAATAAAAGTTTCAGTTTTTGTTTTTGTTTGTGCATTGCGATTTATGTGTATGATATGAGAGATGCGCTATCAGTGCATTAAATATAATGTCTTTATTTATTTATTTTTATCCGAAATACTATTTAATTTTTGCATTCTAAATACAATAAGCTCTCTTAGATTTTTTTTGATTAATAAGAAAGAGTAATGCCACATGCCTCGTTAAAAATCCCCCTAAACTTAAATGGGGAAAAGAGTACATGTGGTGTTACGTACAAAGCATTAACAACAAACAAAGCAACGAAAACTACGTCGACAAACTCTTGTCATCAAGTACCAAATCCACCACTTTCAGGGGGATGAACCAAAGTCTTTCCACTAAAGGACCACTCAAAAGCTAGCGATGCCATCTTATCCGCAACCCTATTAGATGCTCGAGGAACATATCGTATTGTCAAGTCCCAATCACGTCTCACAATGTCCATAATCCGGTGAAATAAACTATGCCCACCACTCGCGTCCAGCTTACCATTAAGCATGTCCGCAACCGTAGAACTATCCGTCTCAAAATCCACCATACGACAACCATAGTCCCATGCATGCCGAAGAGCCTCATAGGCCGCCCAAAGCTCACACATGAGGACCGAACATCGTCTGATGCACCGCTCAAAGCCAAGAACCCAAGCTCCGGTATCATCCCTTATAACACCACTAGTTGCCGCAACCTTCAGAGGTCCCTTAACCGAGCCGTCCGCATTTACCTTTAGCCTCCCTCGCGTCGGAACATGCCATGCACCCAAGCTAGACAAACCCCCATTCGCGTGACTGCTCCCACCAGCAGGTGCTGAGGCTGCTGCTACGCACTCATCACGTATGCGCACGACCACCACCATCAAGTCTCGCATTCCAACGGCGTCGTCCCCCAGCACCCTGTTGCATCGGTTTTTCCAAAGCAACCAAATAACAATGGCGAACAAAATATTCCAATCCGGCTCCGGTGACCAATTGCGAAGCGCGCCAGTAATATTACCCCAAAACCAAGTTTTGAAAGGTAAGTCTAGAAATTCCTGCACCCGATTTGGGTATAGAACCTGAGTCCAATGATTCCATGCCCGCGGACACGATCGGAGTACATGCTCGATATCCTCCACCACTCCATCGCACACACTGCAATCCGTAGTTGCTGTCAAATGACGACGTCCCCGTTCTGCGTTCGTCAATAATTTACCATGAGCCACCAGCCATAAAAAGGTTTGAATACGTTGTGGAACTCTAAGCTTCCAAATGGATGACCAAGCCCTCGGATTGCCCATCACCATACCACTGCCCAAAGCCCTGTACGCCGACGCTGACGAGAACCGTCGAGTTTGTTCCCATTTCCATGCTGCCTTGTCCGGACCAGCAGCAGCGCGCGGCGGTGCAACAGCCCGGATTTGCTGTATCGCTGCATCCGGCAGCACTCTCGCGAGCTTGCCCCAGTCCCACTCTCCGTTCACTCCTATCCAAGCCGCCACTGGTGAACTCCTAGGCGGGACTCCACCAATGCACTGTTCCGCCAGCACTCCTTCACCATCTAACCAATGATCATACCAAAAATCAGTGTTCCAACCATCATGTATATTCCAACATATACCACTACGAATCATGTCCCATATTTGGCTTAAGCCTCGCCATAACCGGCAACACCCCATCCGATATATACTCTGAGGGAGAGAACCATCCAATTATATTTGTGGCGAAGCACCTGCACCCACAACTTATTTGGATCCGTAATTAAGCGATATCCCACCTTCATAAGAAGAGCTTGATTCTGGCGCCCAAGTTGCCGCAAACCAAGGCCCCCCTCCTTGACATCCGCCGAAACAACATTCCAACGAACCAACGGTATACCCTTGGAACCACCCAGTGAACCCCATATAAATCTCCGGGTAAGGCGCTCTAAAGCTTCACAAATACCCTTCGGAAGCCAAGCCGTCTGCATAACATAAGTGGGAATAGCCTGAAGAACGGCCTTGGCCAAAGTGATACGGCCAGCTAGAGACAACGTGCGTGCCGCCCAGCCTGATAGACGGCTTTCAACCTTTTCAATGAGAAACCTGTAAGTAGCGGAAGTGACCCGTTTATGCAACAACTGTACCCCCAAATACATCCCCAAATCACCGACGGGTTTAAAGCCACCAAACCCGGCCAATTCCAACCCCCTATCCTTGCTATAGTTCTTGGAAAAATAGATAGTGGTCTTATTGGTACTTACCCGATTCCCAGAACAAGCACATAAAATATCTAAAGTCTCTTTTATCACCCGCATCTGACTTAAATTCGCTTCAGCAAACAGAACCAAGTCGTCGGCAAAAAATAAATGAGATATACCAGGGCCATGCTTCGACAAAGCGATACCCTTCCACGCCCCCTCAACAACCTTTCTATTGATCGCATGGGAAAGGCGTTCCATACAAAGCACAAAGAGATACGGCGATAGGGGGTCTCCCTGACGGATCCCACGCGATGGCCGAAAGCTAGAAGTGAGATTCTCATTCATAATGATACGAGTCTGTACTGAGCGCACACAGTGCATGATCCTTTAAGTTCGTTAGATTGTTTTGGTTATGTTATTCCGCTGTTTGATCACTTAAGGTTAATTACTCATCTAGACGAGATTTAAAATGAAAAAAAATAGGGTTGCTAACCGAGGGGGAATCCTTTAGGGGTTTTCACTCGGTTTTCCCCGTGTAGCCCTTTTGGACCGGTCATCCGGCCAGGCCGGGACAAGGGGGTTACATTTATTGGTATCAGAGCCTGAGGTTTCCGAGACCTCGGGCAGGTAAGCGAGGTAAGTTAAGATATTATGAGTGTTTTTCCATGTATGTCTAAATTTTGTTTTTAGCACGGTGTATGTATGCATGCTATGATGGCTTTTCTGTTGTTTGAAAATTGGTTTGAGTCCCCATTGTTAGGCATTGTTGTCAAAATAAAAAGGAAAATTGTTTTGGTTTAAAGAGCTTGAGAACCGGAGTCCTTTGCCCCTTGCTAACCTAACGTTTCCATGTTGTTGTGTGTTTGTTGTTTTAGATTACATTAATTGCTATGGTGAGACCGAGGGGACGGCCTAGAGCGGGTGACCAGGCACCCGAGAACGCGCCTCCTACTCTTAATGCTCCGGGTGGTAATGGAGGGAACGTTGGAGGCGATGGTAATGGGGCTCAAGCGGGCCAAGGTCAGGCGGGTCCAGATGTGGCACATTTGATCCAGACTATAGCCGGAGCTTTTCAGACAGCTTTGGCCGGAATGCAAGCTGCAGCACCACCTCCGGGTGCGGGGACAGGATTACCCCTAGAGAGGCTTCGTAACTTGGGGGCAGTTGAGTTTCGTGGGTTGTCTCCGGAAGGTTCGGAAGGGTGGCTTGAGAACACTACTCGCATCTTGGGTCAGATGGAGTGTTCGGATGCTAGTAAGTTGGGATGCATTGTCTCATTGCTTCAGGGAGACACTTATACTTGGTGGACCACTGCTACTTCTGGTATGGCAGAGGTGGATGTCACATGAGAGTTTTTCAGGAATGCTTTCAAGAGGAAGTACCTCGGAGTTCGGTACTTGGACGAAAAGAAAAGGGAGTTCATGGCTTTGGTTCAAGGCAGTAGGACCGTGTCCGAGTATGAGATCCAATTTGTGAGGTTGAGTCAGTACGCGCCAGAGTTGATTCCGGATGAGAAGGAGCATTGTGAGCGCTTCAGATATGGGTTGACCACTGATGTGAAGCCTTATATGTTGGCCGCCGACTACACTGAGTTTGATGTCTTGGTTTCTAGAGCCAAGGATGTAGAGCAAAACCTAAGCTCTAGAGCACGTGCCGGTGGGTCTGACTCCGGGAAGAGACATGCGAACTGGGATAGAGATCATGCCAAGAGGCATAGGGATAGGAGGTACCAGCCGGATACGAGACCTAGGGGTGGTAACCATGGTCAGGGCCGTCAGGGCCAAGGAGCTGTTGGGCACATTCCGGAGTGCACTAGGTGCGGGAGACGCCACCCAGGTGAGTGTATGGGTATGTTTGGGGCGTGTTGGAACTGTAGCTCCCGAGATCATTTGAGACGTGATTGTCCACACCCAGTCAGAGGAGGACCGGCTCCAGCAAGGGGATTTGAGCATCAGAGAGGTCGTGGGCGCGGCCGTGGGAACTTCCAGCCAAGGAATGAGGGTCAGAGGAACTTGGCTCATGTGGTAGCAGTCCAGCCCGAGGGAGGAGGACCGGCTAGGGTGTACGCTCAGCGGGAGGCTGGGAATGACACTGATGTCATTGCAGGTAATTTCACATTGCAATCTTTGAGTTTGCTTTCTCTGATAGATTCGGGGTCAACGCATTCATACATTTTGGGTGAGCATGCGAAGTCATTAGGGCTACCTTGTGATTGGTTAGAAGTAGGTGTAAAGGTCACTAGCTCCTTTGGTGATACAGTGGTAGTCAGGAAAGTGTATAGGAGGTGTCCCTTGACGATTCAGGGCCATGTGTTTCCAGTCGACATGATGGAGCTACCCTTTTATGGCTTTGATGTGATTCTGGGCATGAATTGGCTTGTAGAGCATAGAGCTAGGGTTGACTTCGAGACTAAGAGAGTCTCTTTGAGGCTTACTGATGACTTAGAGGTTGTGGTAGTTGGGGAGAATGTTAAGTTTTTGTCCAATGTGGTTTCGGCTTTGGAAGCTCAGAAATTGTTAAGTTCAGGATGTCAGGCTTACAAGGCTTACGTAATGAACCCGGATATGAGTGAGGTGAGACCCCAGGACATCAGGACTGTGTGTGACTTTCCGAAAGAACTACCAGGCTTGCCTCCAGACAGAGCAGTTGAGTTTGCTATTGAGACATATTCTGATTCTGCACCGGTGTCGATTGCTCCGTACAGGATGGCACCGAAAGAGTTGAAAGAGTTAAAGACACAGCTTCAGGAGTTGACTGACAGAGGCTTCATTAGGCCTAGTGTTTCCCCGTGGGGTGCTCCGGTCTTGTTTGTGAAAAAGAAGGATGGTAGCATGAGAATGTGCATAGACTATAGACAGTTGAATAAGGTGACAATGAAAAACAAATATCCCTTGCCAAGGATAGATGACTTGCTAGACCAGTTGAGGGGTGCTTCCGTGTTTTCAAAGATTGATTTGAGGTCGGGGTATTATCAGTTAAAGGTAAAGGATGTGGACATACCGAAGACAGCTTTTCGTACACGCTACGGACATTATGAGTTTTTGGTGATGCCTTTTGGGTTGACCAATGCTCCAGCGGCCTTCATGGATATGATGAACCGGGTGTTTCATAAGTTCTTGGATAGGTTTGTGGTAATGTTTATTGACGACATCCTAGTGTACTCTAGCACCGAAGAGGATCATGATGAACACTTAAGGTTAGTGCTTCAGACCCTACTTGAGAATCAATTGTATGCCAAGCTAAGTAAGTGTGAGTTTTGGATTAGGGAGGTGGTCTTCCTAGGCCACGTGATCTCAGCTAGTGGGATTAGTGTAGATCCCAAGAAGATTGAAGCCATTGTGAATTGGAAGCAACCAAAATCAGTGACAGAAATCCGCAGTTTCCTAGGCTTGGCGGGATACTATAGGAGGTTTGTTGAGGGATTCTCGAGGATAGCGACTCCGTTGACCAAGTTGCTACAGAAGAATGTTCCGTATGAATGGTCAGATGCAAGACAAGAAGCGTTTGAGAAATTGAAGAAAGCTTTGACCGAAGCTCCCATTTTGATTCAGCCCGAGCCGGGGAGAGAGTTTGTAATTTACAGTGATGCATCTTACGTGGGGCTAGGTTGTGTACTTATGCAAGGAGGTAAGGTAGTGGCATATGCTTCCCGACAGTTGAAGGTTCATGAGAAGAATTACCCCACACATGACATAGAGTTGGCCGCAGTGGTGTTCGCGTTGAAAATTTGGAGACACCATCTTTATGGTGAGAAGTGCACTGTGTACACCGACCACAAGAGCTTGAAATATTTGATGTCCCAAAAGGAGTTGAATCTTAGGCAACGAAGGTGGTTAGAGCTCCTTAAGGATTATGACCTTACCATAGAGTATCATCCGGGCAAGGCGAATGTGGTGGCCGATGCCTTGAGTAGGAAGATGGCCGTTGAGTTGCGAGCAATGTTCGCAAGGTTGAGTGTGTCTACGGACGGTGGGCTAGTGGCCGAACTTCAGGTTAAGCCATCATTGGTTCAGTTGATTCGTGAGAAGCAGTTGCGAGATGAGTCCTTGGCACCTCACGTGCAAGACATAGCGGAAGATAGGCCTACCGAGTATTGTTTTGGAGAGAATGGGATCCTATGTTTCAAGGATAGGATAGTGGTTCCGGAGGATGCCGGGTTGAGGCGTACGATCTTGAGTGAAGCTCACAATAGCCCTTTTGCTATGCATCCGGGTAGCACGAAGATGTATCGAGGATTAAAGGAAGAGTATCATTGGGTTGGTTTGAAAAAGGATGTAGCCGAGTTCGTAGGTAAATGCATGGTTTGTCAGAGGGTCAAGGCTGAGCACCAGTTTCCCTCAGGGTTGTTGCAACCGTTGAAGATTCCAGAGTGGAAGTGGGAGCGTATCACTATGGACTTTGTATCGGGACTTCCGTTGACTCCTTCGAAGAAAAATTCAGTGTGGGTGATTGTAGACAGATTCACCAAGTGTGCACACTTCATACCGGTTCATACCACCTATACTTTGGACAAGTTGGCCGAATTGTATATCTGTGAGATTGTGAGACTACATGGGGTACCAAAGTCAATTGTGTCAGATCGAGATCCGAGATTCACCTCTAGATTTTGGGAGTGTTTGCATCGAGCCTTAGGCACTTGGTTGAACTTCAGCACTTCGTATCATCCGCAGTCAGATGGGCAGTCTGAGAGAGTGATTCAGATTTTGGAGGATATGTTGAGGTGTTGTATTATTGACTTCCAGGGGTCGTGGGAGAAACACCTACCATTAGTGGAATTTGCGTACAACAACAGCTTCCAGTCAAGCATTCAGATGGCTCCTTATGAGGCCTTGTATGGTAGGAAGTGTAGGACCCCGATTTGTTGGGCTGAGGCCGGACAGAAACTTGTGCCGATGCCCGAGTTACTCAAGGGAACCACCGAGAAGGTGAAATTGATTTGTGATCGCTTGAAAGCGGCTTCAGACCGGCAAAAGTCCTATGCCGATTTAAAAAGAAAGGAGGTGGAGTACTCCGTGGGGGATAAAGTGTTTTTGAAAGTTTCACCTTGGAAGAAGGTGATGAGGTTTGGGAGGAAGGGCAAGTTGAGCCCGAGATACATAGGACCTTATGAGATAGTTGAGAGGATTGGTCCGGTTGCATATAGATTGAGACTCCCTGTTGAGCTAGAGAAGATTCATGATGTATTTCATGTGTCGATGCTTAGGAGGTATAGATCGGATCCGTCCCATGTTATGCCAGTGGAAGAAATAGAGTTAAATCCAGACTTGTCTTACAATGAGGAACCAGTTGAGATACTTGCTTCTGATAGCAAGGTGTTGCGTGGCAAGACTATAGAGTTAGTCAAAGTCTTATGGAGGCATAGAGGTGTGGAGGAAGCCACGTGGGAGAGGAAAGCGGACATGCTTGAGCAGTTTCCGTACTTGTTTCCGTCAGGTAATTTCGAGGACGAAATTTCCTTAAGTAGGGGAGAGTTGTAACGCCCCAGTTTAGGGGTCGGGTGAAAAATAATAATTTAATATTATTCCCGGGTCCGGTTTTGTAATTAAAAATAATTTTGGGCCTCAGGTTTTAAGACAACAAAATTTAGTTGGACCATTTTTAAAATAATCCCCAAATAGCCATGGGTGTCATCCATTGTAGTTACTTTAATTCATTAAGGGCATTTAGGTCTTTGGACCTTTGATTTTTAAACTAACCTAAAATAACACTATTGAGTCATCTTCTTCCCCACTACCCATTTTTCAGACAAAAGAAACCTCTCCCCTTTTGGAGCACTATTCCATTCATAACTCACCCAATCTTGAAGGTTTTTCGAAGGTAAGGTCGTTTTTGAGTTGCTTTCATTATCCTCAACTAGCACATACCTTTATTTTCTAGAAAACTCATGATTTTGGTGATTTGGGGGTTTTGAAATTTTGATTAAAAATGTCATTTTTGACACCTTTAACTTAGGTTTTTGATCTCTAAATGATATATGAGTTGTTTTCAATCTAAAGGGTCCAATGGGTATAATTTTTATGAAGTTTTGGGGTGTTTCCCGGAATGGGGTTTTTGGGAGGCTTTAAGTTGAGTTTTGGGGGTGTTTTATGTGAATATGAGAGGGCTGATGGATAGGCTACATGTAAGGGAAGTTTTGGAGACTTTAGGGAGTAGTTTGAAGGATGAAATCAATGGTTTTAAGGGTTGCTTAAGGGCTGCTCGGAAATTGGTATTTTGGGCTTGTTTTCAATGTGAAAATTGAAGTCTTGTGCTTAGTATATTATCCGGGTTGAGTATTTTAGATCATGGACTGACTTGAGGTTATTTGCTTGGTGTTGGTTTGGCTAGAGGCGAGAATTTTGGTTGGTGAAGCTTCGGGGGCAAATTCGGGGATTTCGGAGTCTTGAGCTCGGTCTTCGATTTTCTCTTGGGTAGCAACGGTGAGTAGATTCATTGGTTTTTACTTTGTGCATGATATGGACTCCTTTGGGGTTTGGGTAGAACCTTGAATGGTTGCCTAAACCCGTGTGTAAGTCTCCCTACTCATAAGTTATTGTGACAAATTGATTGTATATACATTGTGACCATTGAATGCATTTTAAGTTGTCAATGTTGTAGTCGTGTTGAGTTCATGCCTCACGTGATGGTGGTCTAAACTACGGTGATGTGTAGTCCCACCGGTAGTGACTAGTAGGGTAGTGCTTTGATGTGTAGTCCCATTGGACACCCACTAGTCGAAACGGTGATGTGTAGTCCCACCGTAAGTGTATGTTGGTTGTGCTTGTGCAAACCAAAAGTTGTGGTTGAGATGGACCCTTATGCATCTATTGTTTTCTTGCATACAAATCGTATTTTGGAAAGTTGCATGTTGTAAATTGTAGAGCTTCTCTCACTAAGCTAGATTGCTTATGCTCTTCGTTTCCAATGTGCAGATCGTTAGAGTTCGGGAGGCGAGCGGGCGAGGGAGGAACCTTTGGAGTTCTCAAGCAAGTTTAAGTATGGTTTGCTTTTGTAATAATGTCTAGACAATGGGGTATAGAGTGTTAGGAGTTGGGGTCAAACTCTTTAGGAAGTCATGCTTGAAATTGTTAAACTTATGTTGCGTGTTATGCTTTTGCTTCTTGGATTATGTTCTATGCTTCTTATGAGGTTTAATTGCATATGCCTGAATTTGTATGATGTTGGCCTAGGTAGGCCTTATGTTGTCTACTTTGTGAAGGATGACTTATGCTTGCTAAGTATGCTTCTTGTAGACTTGTATGGAGCCTTGTTTGGTATGTTATCGTTGGTTTGAATGCCCCTCATGTTAAGTCCTGATTGTGGTTGATGTATGTATGCTTGTGTGTGCTTAGAGGTGTCTAAGTATGCATCTAGAACCTTGCAAGATGTTATCAAACAGTGAAAGGAGGTGTTGCAGGGCAGGGGTATCGATACGGTTAGACCCGTATCGATACGGCCTTCTTTTCCAGGCCTTCCGTTTCGATACGCGGGGAGGCGTATCGGTACCATTTTGGCCACTGGAGCCACTGTCCATCTTGGTATCGATACCGGCCTCAAGCGTATCGGTACGGTCAACTAGCGTTGGCAGTGGGAAGTCAACCTTTGACGAGGGTATCGATACACTCCCAAGGTGTATCGATACGGTCTCCACGGGTTGACTCTGACCTTTGACTTAGTCAAGGCGTATCAATACACCCCTTAGGTGTATCGATACCCCCTGCAGTTAAACCTGAAAATTTGCCTTTTGGTTGTGGATTTAAGTTCGTTAGATTGTTTTGGTTATGTTATTCCGCTGTTTGATCACTTAAGGTTAATTACTCATCTAGACGAGATTTAAAATGAAAAAAAATAGGGTTGCTAACCGAGGGGGAATCCTTTAGGGGTTTTCACTCGGTTTTCCCCGTGTAGCCCTTTTGGACCGGTCATCCGGCCAGGCCGGACAAGGGGGTTACATTTATTGGTATCAGAGCCTGAGGTTTCCGAGACCTCGGGCAGGTAAGCGAGGTAAGTTAAGATATTATGAGTGTTTTTCCATGTATGTCTAAATTTTGTTTTTAGCACGGTGTATGTATGCATGCTATGATGGCTTTTCTGTTGTTTGAAAATTGGTTTGAGTCCCCATTGTTAGGCATTGTTGTCAAAATAAAAAGGAAAATTGTTTTGGTTTAAAGAGCTTGAGAACCGGAGTCCTTTGCCCCTTGCTAACCTAACGTTTCCGTGTTGTTGTGTGTTTGTTGTTTTAGATTACATTAATTGCTATGGTGAGACCGAGGGGACGGCCTAGAGCGGGTGACCAGGCACCCGAGAACGCGCCTCCTACTCTTAATGCTCCGGGTGGTAATGGAGGGAACGTTGGAGGCGATGGTAATGGGGCTCAAGCGGGCCAAGGTCAGGCGGGTCCAGATGTGGCACATTTGATCCAGACTATAGCCGGAGCTTTTCAGACAGCTTTGGCCGGAATGCAAGCTGCAGCACCACCTCCGGGTGCGGGGACAGGATTACCCCTAGAGAGGCTTCGTAACTTGGGGGCAGTTGAGTTTCGTGGGTTGTCTCCGGAAGGTTCGGAAGGGTGGCTTGAGAGCACTACTCGCATCTTGGGTCAGATGGAGTGTTCGGATGCTAGTAAGTTGGGATGCATTGTCTCATTGCTTCAGGGAGACGCTTATACTTGGTGGACCACTGCTACTTCTGGTATGGCAGAGGTGGATGTCACATGGGAGTTTTTCAGGAATGCTTTCAAGAGGAAGTACCTCGGAGTTCGGTACTTGGACGAAAAGAAAAGGGAGTTCATGGCTTTGGTTCAAGGCAGTAGGACCGTGTCCGAGTATGAGATCCAATTTGTGAGGTTGAGTCAGTACGCGCCAGAGTTGATTCCGGATGAGAAGGAGCATTGTGAGCGCTTCAGATATGGGTTGACCACTGATGTGAAGACTTATATGTTGGCCGCCGACTACACTGAGTTCGATGTCTTGGTTTCTAGAGCCAAGGATGTAGAGCAAAACCTAAGCTCTAGAGCACGTGCCGGTGGGTCTGACTCCGGGAAGAGACATGCGAACTGGGATAGAGATCATGCCAAGAGGCATAGGGATAGGAGGTACCAGCCGGATACGAGACCTAGGGGTGGTAACCATGGTCAGGGCCGTCAGGGCCAAGGAGCTGTTGGGCACATTCCGGAGTGCACTAGGTGCGGGAGACGCCACCCAGGTGAGTGTATGGGTATGTTTGGGGCGTGTTGGAACTGTAGCTCCCGAGATCATTTGAGACGTGATTGTCCACACCCAGTCAGAGGAGGACCGGCTCCAGCAAGGGGATTTGAGCATCAGAGAGGTCGTGGGCGCGGCCGTGGGAACTTCCAGCCAAGGAATGAGGGTCAGAGGAACTTGGCTCATGTGGTAGCAGTCCAGCCCGAGGGAGGAGGACCGGCTAGGGTGTACGCTCAGCGGGAGGCTGGGAATGACACTGATGTCATTGCAGGTAATTTCACATTGCAATCTTTGAGTTTGCTTTCTCTGATAGATTCGGGGTCAACGCATTCATACATTTTGGGTGAGCATGCGAAGTCATTAGGGCTACCTTGTGATTGGTTAGAAGTAGGTGTAAAGGTCACTAGCTCCTTTGGTGATACAGTGGTAGTCAGGAAAGTGTATAGGAGGTGTCCCTTGACGATTCAGGGCCATGTGTTTCCAGTCGACATGATGGAGCTACCCTTTTATGGCTTTGATGTGATTCTGGGCATGGATTGGCTTGTAGAGCATAGAGCTAGGGTTGACTTCGAGACTAAGAGAGTCTCTTTGAGGCTTACTGATGACTTAGAGGTTGTGGTAGTTGGGGAGAATGTTAAGTTTTTGTCCAATGTGGTTTCGGCTTTGGAAGCTCAGAAATTGTTAAGTTCAGGATGTCAGGCTTACAAGGCTTACGTAATGAACCCGGATATGAGTGAGGTGAGACCCTAGGACATCAGGACTGTGTGTGACTTTCCGAAAGAACTACCAGGCTTGCCTCCAGACAGAGCAGTTGAGTTTGCTATTGAGACATATTCTGATTCTGCACCGGTGTCGATTGCTCCGTACAGGATGGCACCGAAAGAGTTGAAAGAGTTAAAGACACAGCTTCAGGAGTTGACTGACAGAGGCTTCATTAGGCCTAGTGTTTCCCCGTAGGGTGCTCCGGTCTTGTTTGTGAAAAAGAAGGATGGTAGCATGAGAATGTGCATAGACTATAGACAGTTGAATAAGGTGACAGTGAAAAACAAATATCCCTTGCCAAGGATAGATGACTTGCTAGACCAGTTGAGGGGTGCTTCCGTGTTTTCAAAGATTGATTTGAGGTCGGGGTATTATCAGTTAAAGGTAAAGGATGTGGACATACCGAAGACAGCTTTTCGTACACGCTACGGACATTATGAGTTTTTGGTGATGCCTTTTGGGTTGACCAATGCTCCAGCGGCCTTCATGGATATGATGAACCGGGTGTTTCATAAGTTCTTGGACAGGTTTGTGGTAGTGTTTATTGACGACATCCTAGTGTACTCTAGCACCGAAGAGGAGCATGATGAACACTTAAGGTTAGTGCTTCAGACCCTACTTGAGAATCAATTGTATGCCAAGCTAAGTAAGTGTGAGTTTTGGATTAGGGAGGTGGTCTTCCTAGGCCACGTGATCTCAGCTAGTGGGATTAGTGTAGATCCCAAGAAGATTGAAGCCATTGTGAATTGGAAGCAACCAAAATCAGTGACAGAAATCCGCAGTTTCCTAGGCTTGGCGGGATACTATAGGAGGTTTGTTGAAGGATTCTCGAGGATAGCGGCTCCGTTGACCAAGTTGCTACAGAAGAATGTTCCGTATGAATGGTCAGATGCAAGACAAGAAGCGTTTGAGAAATTGAAGAAAGCTTTGACCGAAGCTCCCATTTTGATTCAGCCCGAGCCGGGGAGAGAGTTTGTAATTTACAGTGATGCATCTTACGTGGGGCTAGGTTGTGTACTTATGCAAGGAGGTAAGGTAGTGGCATATGCTTCCCGACAGTTGAAGGTTCATGAGAAGAATTACCCCACACATGACATAGAGTTGGCCGCAGTGGTGTTCGCGTTGAAAATTTGGAGACACCATCTTTATGGTGAGAAGTGCACTGTGTACACCGACCACAAGAGCTTGAAATATTTGATGTCCCAAAAGGAGTTGAATCTTAGGCAACGAAGGTGGTTAGAGCTCCTTAAGGATTATGACCTTACCATAGAGTATCATCCGGGCAAGGCGAATGTGGTGGCCGATGCCTTGAGTAGGAAGATGGCCGTTGAGTTGCGAGCAATGTTCGCAAGGTTGAGTGTGTCTACGGACGGTGGGCTAGTGGCCGAACTTCAGGTTAAGCCATCATTGGTTCAGTTGATTCGTGAGAAGCAGTTGCGAGATGAGTCCTTGGCACCTCACGTGCAAGACATAGCGAAAGATAGGCCTACCGAGTATTGTTTTGGAGAGAATGGGATCCTATGTTTCAAGGATAGGATAGTGGTTCCGGAGGATGCCGGGTTGAGGCGTACGATCTTGAGTGAAGCTCACAATAGCCCTTTTGCTATGCATCCGGGTAGCACGAAGATGTATCGAGGATTAAAGGAAGAGTATCATTGGGTTGGTTTGAAAAAGGATGTAGCCGAGTTCGTAGGTAAATGCATGGTTTGTCAGAGGGTCAAGGCTGAGCACCAGTTTCCCTCAGGGTTGTTGCAACCGTTGAAGATTCCAGAGTGGAAGTGGGAGCGTATCACTATGGACTTTGTATCGGGACTTCCGTTGACTCCTTCGAAGAAAAATTCAGTGTGGGTGATTGTAGACAGATTCACCAAGTGTGCACACTTCATACCGGTTCATACCACCTATACTTTGGACAAGTTGGCCGAATTGTATATCCGTGAGATTGGGAGACTACATGGGGTACCAAAGTCAATTGTGTCAGATCGATATCTGAGATTCACCTCTAGATTTTGGGAGTGTTTGCATCGAGCCTTAGGCACTTGGTTGAACTTCAGCACTTCGTATCATCCGCAGTCAGATGGGCAGTCTGAGAGAGTGATTCAGATTTTGGAGGATATGTTGAGGTGTTGTATTATTGACTTCCAGGGGTCGTGGGAGAAACACCTACCATTAGTGGAATTTGCGTATAACAACAGCTTCCAGTCAAGCATTCAGATGGCTCCTTATGAGGCCTTGTATGGTAGGAAGTGTAGGACCCCGATTTGTTGGGCTGAGGCCGGATAGAAACTTGTGCCGATGCCCGAGTTACTCAAGGGAACCACCGAGAAGGTGAAATTGATTTGTGATCGCTTGAAAGCGGCTTCAGACCGGCAAAAGTCCTATGCCGATTTAAAAAGAAAGGAGGTGGAGTACTCCGTGGGGGATAAAGTGTTTTTGAAAGTTTCACCTTGGAAGAAGGTGATGAGGTTTGGGAGGAAGGGCAAGTTGAGCCCGAGATACATAGGACCTTATGAGATAGTTGAGAGGATTGGTCCGGTTGCATATAGATTGAGACTCCCTGTTGAGCTAGAGAAGATTCATGATGTATTTCATGTGTCGATGCTTAGGAGGTATAGATCGGATCCGTCCCATGTTATGCCAGTGGAAGAAATAGAGTTAAATCCAGACTTGTCTTACAATGAGGAACCAGTTGAGATACTTGCTTCTGATAGCAAGGTGTTGCGTGGCAAGACTATAGAGTTAGTCAAAGTCTTATGGAGGCATAGAGGTGTGGAGGAAGCCACGTGGGAGAGGAAAGCGGACATGCTTGAGCAGTTTTCGTACTTGTTTCCGTCAGGTAATTTCGAGGACGAAATTTCCTTAAGTAGGGGAGAGTTGTAACGCCCCGGTTTAGGGGTCGGGTGAAAAATAATAATTTAATATTATTCCCGGGTCCGGTTTTGTAATTAAAAATAATTTTGGGCCTCGGGTTTTAAGACAACAAAATTTAGTTGGACCATTTTTAAAATAATCCCCAAATAGCCATGGGTGTCATCCATTGTAGTTACTTTAATTCATTAAGGGCATTTAGGTCTTTGGACCTTTGATTTTTAAACTAACCTAAAATAACACTATTGAGTCATCTTCTTCCCCACTACCCATTTTTCAGACAAAAGAAACCTCTCCCCCTTTGGAGCACTATTCCATTCATAACTCACCCAATCTTGAAGGTTTTTCGAAGGTAAGGTCGTTTTTGAGTTGCTTTCATTATCCTCAACTAGCACATACCTTTATTTTCTAGAAAACTCATGATTTTGGTGATTTGGGGGTTTTGAAATTTTGATTAAAAATGTCATTTTTGACACCTTTAACTTAGGTTTTTGATCTCTAAATGATATATGAGTTGTTTTCAATCTAAAGGGTCCAATGGGTATAATTTTTATGAAGTTTTGGGGTGTTTCCCGGAATGGGGTTTTGGGGAGGTTTTTGGGAGGCTTTAAGTTGAGTTTTGGGGGTGTTTTATGTGAATATGAGAGGGCTGATGGATAGGCTACATGTAAGGGAAGTTTTGGAGACTTTAGGGAGTAGTTTGAAGGATAAAATCAATGGTTTTAAGGGTTGCTTAAGGGCTGCTCGGAAATTGGTATTTTGGGCTTGTTTTCAATGTGAAAATTGAAGTCTTGTGCTTAGTATATTATCCGGGTTGAGTATTTTAGATCATGGACTGACTTGAGGTTATTTGCTTGGTGTTGGTTTGGCTAGAGGCGAGAATTTTGGTTGGTGAAGCTTCGGGGGCAAATTCGGGGATTTCGGAGTCTTGAGCTCGGTCTTCGATTTTCTCTTGGGTAGCAACGGTGAGTAGATTCATTGGTTTTTACTTTGTGCATGATATGGACTCCTTTGGGGTTTGGGTAGAACCTTGAATGGTTGCCTAAACCCGTGTGTAAGTCTCCCTACTCATAAGTTATTGTGACAAATTGATTGTATATACATTGTGACCATTGAATGCATTTTAAGTTGTCAATGTTGTAGTCGTGTTGAGTTCATGCCTCACGTGATGGTGGTCTAAACTACGGTGATGTGTAGTCCCACCGGTAGTGACTAGTAGGGTAGTGCTTTGATGTGTAGTCCCATTGGACACCCACTAGTCGAAACGGTGATGTGTAGTCCCACCGTAAGTGTATGTTGGTTGTGCTTGTGCAAACCAAAAGTTGTGGTTGAGATGGACCCTTATGCATCCATTGTTTTCTTGCATACAAATCGTATTTTGGAAAGTTGCATGTTGTAAATTGTAGAGCTTCTCTCACTAAGCTAGATTGCTTATGCTCTTCGTTTCCAATGTGCAGATCGTTAGAGTTCGGGAGGCGAGCGGGCGAGGGAGGAACCTTTGGAGTTCTCAAGCAAGTTTAAGTATGGTTTGCTTTTGTAATAATGTCTAGACAATGGGGTATAGAGTGTTAGGAGTTGGGGTCAAACTCCTTAGGAAGTCATGCTTGAAATTGTTAAACTTATGTTGCGTGTTATGCTTTTGCTTCTTGGATTATGTTCTATGCTTCTTATGTGGTTTAATTGCATATGCCTGAATTTGTATGATGTTGGCCTAGGTAGGCCTTATGTTGTCTACTTTGTGAAGGATGACTTATGCTTGCTAAGTATGCTTCTTGTAGACTTGTATGGAGCCTTGTTTGGTATGTTATCGTTGGTTTGAATGCCCCTCATGTTAAGTCCTGATTGTGGTTGATGTATGTATGCTTGTGTGTGCTTAGAGGTGTCTAAGTATGCATCTAGAACCTTGCAAGATGTTATCAAACAGTGAAAGGAGGTGTTGCAGGGCAGGGGTATCGATACGGTTAGACCCGTATCGATACGGCCTTCTTTTCCAGGCCTTCCGTTTCGATACGTGGGGAGGCGTATCGGTACCATTTTGGCCACTGGAGCCACTGTCCATCTTGGTATCGATACCGGCCTCAAGCGTATCGGTACGGTCAACTAGCGTTGACCGTGGGAAGTCAACCTTTGACGAGGGTATCGATACACTCCCAAGGTGTATCGATACGGTCTCCACGGGTTGACTCTGACCTTTGACTTAGTCAAGGCGTATCGATACACCCCTTAGGTGTATCGATACCCCCTGCAGTTAAACCTGAAAATTTGCCTTTTGGTTGTGGATTTAAGTTCGTTAGATTGTTTTGGTTATGTTATTCCGTTGTTTGATCACTTAGGGTTAATTACTCATCTAGACGAGATTTAAAATGAAAAAAAAAAATAGGGTTGCTAACCGAGGGGGAATCCTTTAGGGGTTTTCACTCGTTTTTCCCCGTGTAGCCCTTTTGGACCGGTCATCCGGCCAGACCGGGACAAGGGGGTTACAAACCAAACCATCTAATAAAGGCTTAAGCCTATTAACCAAAATTTTCGTAATAACTTTATATAAAACAGTACACAGGCTAATGGGACGATATTGACTTATCTTAATTGGCGACTGCACTTTTGGGATAAGAACCAATAACGTTTGATTCACATCATCAGGTAAGAAACCATTCTCATAGAAATCCACAACAAACCGGAACACCGAATCACCCACAGTGCCCCAATTTCGTTGGAAGAAAGCAGCTTGAAACCCATCAGCACCCGGAGCCTTAAGAGGGTCCATACTAAAAACAACCTCAGTAACCTTCTCAAAAGATACCTTTTGAACCAAATCATCCAAAATATCACTGCTCACCGACGGAAACCCATTCGAACATATCCCGTGTGGTTCCCTACACGGCTCCGACGTGAATAAGGAAGAGAAAAAGTCAACGGCATGGTTCTGAAGTGCCGTCTGCTCGTCACACCACTGACCATTATTCAATTTGAGCATTCTAATAGAGTTCGTACGTCGACGTTGTAAGGTCGACGCATGGAAAAATTTAATGTTACGATCCCCTTGTTGTATCCACTTGCTACGAGATTTCTGGAACCAAAGGCTTTCCTCTTGCTTAAGAACTTCAGAAAGTTCCCCTTTCAGACTCTTCTCCAGATCCACAAGAAAAGGCGTTTGTTGACGTTCCAAAGCTATCTCCACCCCACGAATACGGGCTAGAAGCTGCTTTTTCCGTTGTCCAATGTGCCCAAAGACCTCTCTGTTCCACCGTCTGCTATTAGTCTGGAACCGCGCTAAATTATCAAAAACAGTACTCTCCTGATTCCAGCTATCAGATAACAAGTTTCCGAAGTCTGGATGTTCGTTCCACGCCGCAACAAACCTAAAAGGCCGCTCACCGCGACTGTTATGCATAGCATCCGTAGATAGTAAAATAGGACGATGGTCTGAACCCAAACGCTGGAGATGGTACACCTCCGATAGTGGAAAAACGTTATACCACGCCCCCGAGCAAATCCATCTATCCAGGCACTGACTAAGATCCCCCCTTTTCCAAGTAAACCGAGGACCATTAAACCCCATATCATGCAGACCAGACCTGAACATAAAATCACTAAAGTTCCGGCAAATCCCCGTTTTCCGTTGTGAGCCCCCTGTCTATCATCCGAGGAGTAGATGGCATTAAAATCTCCCCGGAGGACCCACGGAAAGTCTTCAGCAACTTCCAAAGCATGTAATTGATCCCAAAGCAAGCGTCGTCTACTATGATTATGGCTAGCATACACAAAAGTGAGAAAGAAGCTGATATTCGAATCTAAATCCTTACACCACCCATGCACAAACTGATTAGACAAGGCCAACACATCAAACTGAACCTTATTCCTCTACAGAACCCAAATACCTCCCGATAGCCTATTCGCCTCAACCCTATACGAGTAATCATACCCAGCACGACGAATAAAAGTATCCGCCGCAACGCCACTGATACGTGGCTCAACAATAACAAACATATCCGGTGTAAACATCCTATCCACCACTCGAAAATAACGGTTAAAATCAAGGCCAAGAGCGCCTTGAGCATTCCAAATAATAAACTTAACCATAAAGATAATAGGAAAAAGGACAAACAAAGAATCACTGAGGTGTACCAGACGACGACCCCTCAAACGTTGCATTTCTGATCCACTGAACAGCTCCCCAACTCACGCCTCTAGTATCCGACACATCCTTCGGCAATGTTAGAGAGTTCGACAAATCATTCGCCCAATCCTTAACCGCTACTTAAGTCAAAGCGGAGCTATCAGATTTTCGAGCTTTGACACCTTTCAACGCCACACCCTTGGGAGCTAACCGATTACGACTTGTCCCTTTATGCCCACTCCCCCGGTTGGTTCCCACGTTATGTCTACCATTCGAGTCTTGCAAAGGTTGACGCCCCCCATCATCCAGAACCCTCACCGCCGTATGATTTGTTGCCGGTAAGGACAACTGCTCCACAACGATCAAATCGGCCGATGCAATTGGCACCTCCGGACTACCCTCAATCACGACCCCCTTCATATTCACCGCAACACTCCTCCCAGCAGCGCCAACACACTGCGAATCAGTCCCAACCGCCCTTACATTATCCGTTCCACCCTCCTTCGCTATCCTACTAACCACACCCGCACTAGTCCGCACATCGCCTCCCGCGACACTACCCTCAATAACCTTTGTTAACTTACGCCCACCAACATTTTTCTCAACAGCATGCTCCTCACCTGCTTCCGCGGCATCCACTGTATCATCCCGACCCTCACTCTCCACGATCAGCGGCCTGAAGCGCGAGCCAGGGTGCGGTCTAGGTGCCGCCTGCATCGGGCCCTTATCCTTTGTCAACGTTGCCCGACGCCGACGGCTAGGGGCTTGCATCCAAGGACCAAACCAGTCCGTCTTTTCCGGGACAACATTCTCCACAACCTTAGCTTTTCCCTTATTCGCCGCGAAATTCTCACACACATCTTTCAATTGCCCATACTTTCCACAAGAAAAACAAGTATGCGAGAGTCCCTCATATTCAATCAATTGATGCCGCCCATCGATGATAATTGTCGGTATCAACGGTTTCTCCAAGTCCACAACCACCGCAAGGCGAGCAAATTTCCCGCGCGATCCTTCTGTCGTATTAAAATCCACGCGAATCACCTCTCCAAGGACCCCAGCAATGGCCTCAAAAATACTGCGCGAGTAATATCTATACGGCAGTCCCGGAAGCCGCAACCAAACCAATAACTTCCTAGGATAGTCGATAGCCGTGGAAAATTCCCGCGACCACGGTTGGACTGTTAGGTAACTACCATAAATCATCCACGGTCCCCCAGACAACACACGTTCATAATCTGCTTCCATCGCAAACCTCACAAGAAAATATTCATTATCTAGATCAATAATACTAATTTCAACTCTCGAATTTGAATCCAAACTATTTAGAGGAATAATGGTTATGTTGGGTAAATATAGCGATATTACGAATAGTAATTCTTAGCGCGTTTTTGGGTGCCCTTTTAATTTTCAACACTAAAAATTTAGATTTAGGAATTAAGGTTATGGTTTAAAGAATTATGGGTATGGTTTAAGGAATTATGAGTATGGTTTATTATTTTAGAGTTTAAAGTTTATAGTTTAAAATTTAGGGTTAGGGTTTATAATATAATTTTTTGTGTTGAGATATAGAAAGAGACACCGAGACAGAAAATTTTTGTCCTAATACTACAATATTTACAAAAATGAACTGACAATTGCTAGTAAGCTATACTTATAAATTTCTTTATGGTAGAAAAACCTTCCCTATTCAAACTAGACGCTATATTAATGTAGGAGTATAAATTGAATATATTAATCTTACAAATTGCTCCGCAAACTAGACTATAATAAAGACATGTAGAAGATTATTGTTAGAGAGTAGCAAATGGACTAGCCTTCGTTGTTTTGATAACCCTTCTAAGCATTCATTTACGAGTTTTGCTGCTTCATGTTGAATAATAGTTTGTTAGTAATAGTTAACAGATTAGTTACAACTACAGTTAGTTAGTTGACAGCTAGGATGTTTAGCTATGTGAGAAAGTATTATATAAAGCAATTCATTGTATAATTATTCACACTGGAATGAGAAATAATCTTTTCCTCAAATAATTGCATCCTAACAGTTCACCTATTTAGTGTTATAAATCCGTTAATCTAAGAAATAATAAATCAATAAAATACAAATATTATATTAAAATATTAAACTAACAGAACAAAAAATATAAATACAACATATCTAAATCAAATCGATTGGAAATAAGTTGAGGCCTATAGCTACACAGTTTCATTAAGATAGATTTTCGACCGCTCTTCGGTGCTTGAAATTTTTGGTCGTCTGTCTCCCAGGAGACAACAACTAAATGATCAGCTAGCACAACTGCAAAGATCACAAACTACAACTTTACTTTCTCATATCACCAAAAACTACTTTTAAAAGTCACAGAGTAAAACAATAGAGAATTCTCTGTGTTTTGAGTTGTGTAAAACCTAGAAGGTTTACACCTTATTTATAGGAGTCTCACGAGGGTTATAAGTGGAAACTTTTGACATAATGGAGCATTTATCATTTTTGAGAATTAATGAGCCTTTAAACAGCAGTTTCTAAAATTATTGTCTGAATTAAAAGAAACTTTAATATTTATCCTTCTAATTCCAAAACATAATTTGACATATATATACTCTTATTTGAAGAAAATTTATTCAAGTTTGGGTCAAAATATTCGCAGGTTCACAGAGGACCAGGCTGGTTCAGGCATTTGCATTACTCACATCGCGCACGTTTGCACATTTATGAACCAATATTTGGTTCCACATTTTTCTCAACAACGTCTAGATCAATTTTTTATTCAAAGCTTTAAAATTATCAAATTTTTTCAACAATTAGCTGGGATGTTTTGCTGCTTCAAGTGTGGCTCTTGTCTAGAAGGATCTCAAGGAAAAGTTAGATAACATGATGTCTCTCGAATTTTTTTTTCTTCGTCGTGAGATTGCTACTCTTGTTCAAAGAGATTTATTTGTTTCTTTTTATTTTAAAGTTTGTAGGCTACACAAATCTTTGTATGGCCTAAAACAATCTTCTAGACAATAAAATTTGAAATTGACTGAGGCCTTGCTGGCTGTTGGATATCAACAAAGCATATTCGACTACTCTATGTTCACTACGAATGATGGTAGCAGATTGGTAGTCATGTTTATCTTTGTTGATGACTTGCTCATTACTGAGAATTGTAACAAGTTAATTGATGAATTGAAAACAATCTTGAACAAGAATTGTAAAATGAAAGACTTAAGGGAACTTATATACTTTTTTGGATTTGAAGTTTTGAGATCTGTAGAAAGTATTTCTTAAATCCGAGGAAGTATGCTATAAAACTCATTGAAGACACAAGCCTAGGAGGAGCTAAACCTGCTAAGACTCTCTTGGAACAAAATTTAAAGCTTACTTCAGTAGATTTTGATGAAGGATAGAAGCAAGTTTTTAGCGATTCACTTTTAAAAGATAAGTCAATATCTCAGAGATTAATGGAAAGATTGATTTATTTTACACGTACTAAACCCGATATCACTTATGTTGCGCATCATTTGAGCCAGTTTATGCAACATCTCAAAGAATCACATCTTGTAGTTTCATTGTATGTTGCCAGATATGTGAAAAAAGATTCAGGGCAAGATATATTATTGAAGGTTTCGAGTGAGTGCAAATTAACTGCATATTGTTATTCAAATTGGGCAGCTTGCCCATTGCCCACAAGATATGTGACAGGGTTTTGTATCAAATTGGAAATTTTTTTGATTTCATGAAAATCCAAGAAGCAAAATATTGTTTTAAAATCATCAGCAAAGGCTAAATACATAAGCATGGAAGTAACCACAACCGAAAGTCTAGTTGACAGGGTTACTAAGAGAACTTGTTTTGGAGAAGGAATTGGGGACAGTTAAGCTCCATAGCGACAGTAAGGCAACTTTACAAACCTTGTATTTCATGAAAGGATAAAGCATAGAGAGATTGATTGTTATTTTGTTCGTGAAAAAAAAATTAAAGTGAGTTAATTCATGCAGAATATGTATCTAGCGTAGATCAATTAGCAGATATTTTAACCAAAACTTTAGGATACAACAACATAATCATTATTGGTCAAGTTGAATGTTAAAAATGTATTTAACAGATTACTTACAACTATAGTTAGTTAGTTGATAGCTAAGATGTTTAGCTATGTGAGAATGTAGTATATAATGTAATTTATTGTATAATTATCCATATCGGAATGAGAATAATCTCTTCCTCAAATAATTTCATGAACACTTCACCTATTTAGTTAGGGACGCGGCATGGCCAACAACCAGAGGTAGTTAGCTGCTTTTATTGCATCTTCTGACCAGAATATTTGCGTGTTCATTAAACCTTACTTCGCGCAAAATTTAAGATTAATTAATGTTAAACAAAAAAAGTTATTACTCGGTGAGTAAAACTCGACTCGAAAAAATCGAAATTTTCGATTTGGCTTGAGGTAAAAAAATTTGACTCGTTCTAACTCGATCGAAATTAAGTAAACTCGACTCGAAAAAATTTCAAATAAAATTTGAGTTGTAAAATGGAAATTCGAATAACTCTAATAATTCGAAATTTTTAGTAATTAGTGGGTTGATTTTTAAGTTTGAGTCGAGTTCCTATATATATATATATATAAAATATGAAGAAATATATGCCACATATAAAAAAATATGATGAAATATACATGCATATCTTATATGATTAGATAAAGTCGTTTAAATTAGAATCAAATTGTACTATAACAAATAATTAATTACAATTCAATTTGTATAGGAACTCGAACACGACTCGAATTTCATAAACTCGATTTGAATCGAAAAGATTTCAAATAAAGTTTGAGTTGTAAAATAATACATGTCAACTCGAATAATTTGAAATTTTTTAACTTGATTCGACTCGACTCCATCGAACACTCACCCCTATTACTCAATACACTTTTTTGTTGAAACATAGGAAAAGAAAATTATATTCGATGATTTGTCGAAGGAAATTTTACCTGTATAATATAAAGAACGAAGCTAAAATTAGAAGTTGAGAGGGCAAAACACAAATATTTAAAAATGAGTGGCAAATTCATCGTTGATCTATTTTTTAAAATATACTATAAATAAAAGGGTTACAAAAATTGTGCCTTGGGGCAGGAGCCCCTCCCACCATATAAAGGGCTCCATCCTTGCATGATATACATGTATATTTACAATCAAGCTACACAAGGCGTTCCCAAGAAAATTACAATCAAGAGAAAAGGCAACATAGCTGTTAGTTATCATAAAGTTGCAATTTCAGTATGATATGATATTCTCATTATATATATATATATATATATATATATATATATTCTACTGATGAAACAAATCTTGATTATGTATCGAAATCACTCCATTATTTCTGCCTATAGATTTATGAAACAAAAGGAGCACAAAACAATGTGAATGCTAAAAAGTATAATAAGCCCAGAGTCAACAGGAAAAAAAAGTAGAGGCAAAGCTCGTTAGTGTTTGACATCAGCCCTTTTTTCTTGTAACTCGAATGTATGCAAAAACAGATGCGAAAACAGCAGTGAAAAAAATCCCTCCGATGATGACACCACCACCGGCCACTGACATATCCGATGAACGATGCTTTCCCAGCCGTCTGATCTCCGGCGCTTCAGCCTCTCTGGTCTCCTCAGATGATTCGGCTGGACTTTCAGCAGGCTCACGATAATTTCCTTGTCTAGAAATCACCCAACCTGGCTCGTCCCTTTTATGAACCCTATAAACCTCTAAAGGTTTCGCCTCGGATTCATGATCAGCCACTGCATGGACCAGCAACACCTCGACCAAGACTAAGGAAACTAAAACAAACTCACCCAAACCCATATTTCTGGGGGGAAATAAGATTATGTAACGTTGTGCTGTGGAATAGTGTCGTTGGAGTCCTTTGGCTACGTTATCATGTGATGTGTGGATCGCTGAAGTTATTTATAGAAATCGAATGGATGGTTAAGAGTTTGGCGAGTGGGTCCGGTTGTTGTAATAACTTTTGGAAAAGGAAGATAGGGTTTGGTTGTTTGGGAAGAGAGAAAATACTAAAAATAGAGGCTTGGGGATTAGGGTTGCTCCATTTCGTTTCAACCTAGGGAAAGTGAAAGCTTGAGAGGAAGAGTTAGCAATTTGGGTGAGTTTTAAATGCAACAGGTTTAGGGTGCAGCTAAAAAATGGCAACCAGTTTTTCACTAAAATTTCGAATAGTTGTCCCGAGTTTAAATTAATTATGTTTCGCCTCTTACTCGGAGAAAAACAATCAAACAATTTTTAATCGTGGTTCTTGCGGATCAAATCATACATATAATATAAAAAAAAATTAATATTTGATATTTTTTAAATTTTCAAAACTTGTAAAAGACTAAAAAAACTTAAAATATTAGACTTTTTATAATATTTTAAATTTTTTATAAGTCTTTTAAAATTTCAAAACTTACCTTTTTTTAACCGATATACGTTAGACTACCCCAGGGACTTGGTCATTGATATGTCCAGATTTTAGAACATGACGCTATACAACAGCTGGATTGAATTATCTAAAGTCTAAAACAAATATTATATATTTATTGCTTTAGCTTTCAACAGTTGTGCAATGGAGAGAAGAGAGATGGTTCCTTTTTCTTAATTTTCTCACTAACAACTGGATTTTCTGAGGATTTGGTGGAGCAGTATTAAAATCGTCTCGACTCTCAAGCCACCCACCGACCCAAGTAAAGGGATTTCTTAGGTACAGGGATTTGGATTTGTTACTGTTTAGGGTTTATATTATATACATTGAAAATATTCGTTGGGGTTGAGGTTGACGTTATTGTTTCTGCGCCCCAGCTGGGATTCATGGGACTTCTAACTAATACGCCAAACCTCACTCTATTGGACCACCACAAATAAGAAGAAAAATAAAAACCCTAACCCCCACCAACATTTTTGTTAGTTTAATTACGCTACTTTAGAAAGCAAGTTTTTGAATCTAAGTATTCCCGATAAAAAGAAAATAGATTTATTCTAAAAGACTGTGTTCAACTGATTTTGTCTGTAAGGTGTGTTCTTTTTTATATAGAAAAAAATTAAATAATATAAACATTGTACTAAAATTGTATATTAAAAAAAATAAGTCTGTCACGCTCGATGAGTACCGATGAGCACCACTAACGACGAGCACCGATGAGTACCACTAACGATGAGCACCATTAATTTAATTTATAAATATTAAACATTTAAAGAACTCACCATATAATTATAAATTATTTAAAAATTAAAAAATAAATTAATTAAAATATATTATTTTATTAATAATTTTCTTTTAAATATAAATCAAAATATCTATCTACCTCTAAATTATAAAACTCTAATTTTTGTTCATTTAAAATTCAAGTCGCCGCAACCCGCCGCCGTGACTAACACCATCATTGTGAATGAGGAGGGTTGGTATCGAAACTATCACTCCAGCTGGTAACGACAATTTCCCAAGTTTCATTTCCTTTGACAAGGACCGTGCTAGTAAAACAATTGGAGGATACAACATAAGAACCTCGTTCAAGATCAAAATGAATGATATTTTGTAATTTAGAGGTAGATAAGTATTTTGATATATGTTTAAAAGAAAATTAAAAATAAAATTATATGTTTTAATTAATTTATCTTTTGATTTTTAAATAATTTATAATCATACGGCAAGTCATTTAGATTTTTAACTTTTACAAATTGAATTAATAGTGTTCATCGGTGCTCGTCGAGCGTGACATAATTTTCTTTAAAAAATTACTTTCGTACTCCTCTATTTATTAATTAGATAGGTAATTACATTTCTAAGGCTAATATCAAGATTTGAACCCATGCAAAATAGGATAGTATAAATATTTTTAATCAGTCGGTTAATTAATAGAGTTCATATTTTTATTCCTTTGGTATATCTTATTGTTTCGAACTCTTAAATCATTCTTTCCTACTATCTTTTTACTAGTCTATGAAGTGGTTAATTTGTCTAATTTTGTTACCCAATGTCGTTTGGATTAAAAAAAAAGTTGAATGATAAAATAAGAATCGAATAACTATAACACCTAACTTCAATTTCGTTTTTGAACTAATTTTCTCTTTTTACAGTTTAGTTTCTGACTTCGTATTTTATTCAATTTAATTTTTTAACCGCAACTCTTTATAAATTTAATCTTTTTATCAATTTCTTGACTCTTTAATACTTCTATCAATATTTTTTCCTTAGAATCTTTTCTTAAAAAATAATATTATAAATACATTTTATATTTTTAAATGGTATTTGGTTTATTAAATAACATTACAAATCTTTATTCACCATTGTGATAAGAAATATATATGTATATCATATATAGTTATATAAAATCGTTTAGATATAAATCAATCAATACTATAAAATTATAAGTATTTACATATACAAATCACTATTATTATCGTGATTGTAGATGAATAGAATTCGTTTGTCCTTTTTCTGTGTCTTTTTATATGACACGTCAATGATTTTATGTCATGTGTATTATCAATAAAATAAACTATCAATAAAATATCATTAATACATGTGGCATAAAATTATTAGTTAGAAATATGAAGGGGCGGACGAATTTTATTTGAGTGTAGACATAACAAATTTTATTTTTCCTACAATGTCAAGAGATTCTAAAGATGCCATCCGTTCTTGAATCTGTCAAGTTTAAACTGTCTTGACAAGGTGTAAATCTGCCAATACATTTATGGAGTTCGGGTTCTTAATTTCTAGGCCCAACACAAACGTAGAAAGGCCATACATAGTCGACTCTACTGTATTGCCATTTTGATATGCAATAAAATAAAATAAGATACTCTTTAACGTTTGATTAAATAGTTATTTTAATATTTCTTTTAAAAAATAGTTATTTTCGCTCATTTTTTTTGAAGCAATTCAACCTTCAACATTTTATTTTGGTTCAAAATGACTCATCTACGGATAAAAATAGTCACTCAACTAACGGTAAATGGCTTGCAAAGACGTGACAAACTTATATAACAGTGCACGTTGATATGACCGTATCATATAGATAAATGTATTGACTTGCAAAAAAGTTACATCAGTCAAAAAACAATTTTATAAAATTATATAAAATATAAATTTTTTTTTCTGTTGACTTATCATTCTACTAAGTCATTCTAAATTATTTACCGCCAAATTTCTAACAATTTTTATTTATAGAAGAGTCATTTTTACCCAAATAAAACGTTGAAAATTAAATTACTAAAAAAATATGGGACAAAATGATTATTTAGTCAAGTGGGTGTATTTTATCACCTTATGACTTTTGATATTATTGTTGCTAAATCGAAATATCATAGGGACGTCAACCTTTATGATTTTTAATACAGTAATATTGTCTAGTAATATTCTATTATTTTGTTGATTGAATGGAATAAACAAGTAATAACATACACTGTTTGATTAGATATAATGATAAAATGAATGAGTTATTTGCACCGTACGTCTCTAAATTAATTCATTTATTTTGAATTAATTTTTAAATTTTTTAACTTTTTAATTTCATCCTAAAATTATGACATTTATTCTAAATTGGCCCATAAACTTTTGAACATTTCAGATTCAATGTAACACTCTGGTAAAAAAAAGGGGAAAAAGAGAAAAAAGGTGACACGCGTCGTATAGTGTCAAAAATAAAACATTAAACTCAAAATAAATAAGATTTAAATTAATATAGCGAGAGTAAGGGTCGATCCGTAGGGAATAGGAACTTTAACACCTTTCTTCTGATTTAGACCAATAACCTGTAGAAAATAAAGGGGATTTTAGAATAGTGATTTGAATGAGAAAAATAGTAAAAACGTAAAAATAAATTGAGAATGAATTATGGATAGAAATAGCCTCAAGCCACGCTTTGCCACGACATCTTCGATCACTGAAGTTGATTTTTCTTCGACTTTCCTGCAGGTTACAGTCTACAAGGCCCAACCCTTGTAACTTACTTCTCGTTGGTAAATTCGACTCCCAGGGCAATCCTTGAAGTCAAACTTTAGTGAATTAGCTACGGCAATCGATGCTAACTCAAATCTGAGTTAATGCTGGAGAAGCCCGTGCTCGGATAATCGTCTCGATGAGAATTGTTTCCGATTTTGATTCCCCTTAGTGGACCGCCACTAAGTTTGTTCTTAGGGAGTTGAATTAGCTATAAGCTTTTCCTCGTCCCCAACGATGGATCTAAACCACTTCAACCCGATGCGCGCTCTCGGAATGAAACAATTGCGATGCCTAAAGATTAGGTCGATTGCCTAATCAATTTTACAGAGAATCTAAAAAGGAGTTGTTGAAGGATTGAAGTATTTTCCTAATCTCACGAGGTTTGTCGGGTTTGTCGTTGCTTTTGGCTAAAGGGAATTTAGTTAAGCATTGTTTGTGAAAAAACCATACTTAATAAAATAAATAAAGAAAATGGAGAAAAGAAAATGGAGAAAAATGGAGAGCTTTATTACTCAAGGAAGAAGAGAACAATGGAAAATGTTTTATGAATAATTCACCCCCAAAGTGAGGTATTTATAGTAGTTGAAAAACCCTAAAAACCTAAGATGATAAATCCTAAAAAATTTAAATAAAATTACATAAGATAAATATCTAAGTTTTGAATTTTAAGATAAAAATCGGATGATAAGCTATCTTGATAAGTGGACTGATAAGTTATTAGGGTTGCTGACGTCATCTTCTAGAAGGTGCTGACGTGGCGCCCAGTCAGCATTCATGCCCTGGTTCATGCTCATGAACCTGCCCACGACTCCAGTATTTTCTGTAGCATTTCAACTTATTTCCAGCATTACGTAACCTGCACGAGAACAACATAAAAACAACCCAATTAAGTCCTTCAAACATATATTCGATCAAAATAAGGACTAAAAACATAACCAAAATAAATACTTATCAAATTCCCCCTCACTTATCCGATGCTTGTCCTCAAGTATCTCAAAAATTAAACAAACTTAAGTTCAAGTTTCCATCCGTAATTTCACGAAGTCTCAAAGGTTTCAATATGATCAAGCATCTAAATATGAAAGAAAACTAAGGAGCAAAAATAGATAAATGACAATGATTAAGAATTTAAAGCAAAAACGACATTCTAAAACCCTACTAACATCAATGATGCAAACCAAGTACCCTCAAAAGGAATCACTCATGTCACTCAAAGTGTTTAAGGGTAGAGAAAAATCACTCGAGCCAAAGCTAATTAGAGCATAACCATATGTTTGTGTTTAAATCTAATCTCCACTACTAACATGAATATGATGCAAAAATCAAGAGGTCTTAAAGAAGGGTTGTAATGGGGCTAAGGTAAGGGTAGGATAAATGTAACATCCCAAAAATTAGCCTAGAAGAATTAGAAGTCTAATTAGTTGATTAAGGGAATTATTAGATTAAATTCCCTAACATTCGAATTGAAATTCGGTACATTTGGACCAAATCGAAATGTAATTAAATGCATAAGAAGAATTCAGTCAATTGATTTAGTGACCAATTCGAATAAGGAGGGAAACAAAATGCTTGCATGCTAAAAAGAAAGTACATGGATTAATACTACTAATAAGATGAGATTATTATTTAGCTATGCCTTTATACATGAGTTAGTAGTAATATTAAGGGATTAATTAAGGGAAATTAGTTGAGGACATGACCCCTTAGTCATATCCCATTTAATGTGTTCCCTCCCCCACTTTCTCATTTCCTTAACCGGTTATACAACCAAACCAACTAAGTTTCCTCACTCTTTCACACACACTCAAAACATCAAATAGAAATTGAGAGAGGGTTGAGAACTCGGTGGAGAAGAAGAAGCTTGCATGTTGGTGTTAATCCCTTAGAAAAATCAAGGAAAAATCGGAAGTAAGTAGCTTACTCCTTTCTTAGTTCGGTTATGGTAAAAATGGCATTAGATCATGTGTCTTAAGGTGTCTAGAAAATCATGAAGATAGTGTTCTTGAATATAGTTGCTGGAAACATAAAAGTGTGTATGAATCCTTAAGGATCAAGAGTCTTAAAACATGAATATCATGCATGCAAAGGGTATTAACAGATTTGTAAGAGTTATAACATGCATCTTTGAAAAATCATAGAAAATGATATGATAGGAGTTTGGATCTGAAATTTTGATATGATTCACTTTAAAATGTTTGGAATCATAGAAAAATGATAAATCAAGATTTTAAAGGCTGTGTAAAAATCTGGAGGTGTAAAATGTGAAAGCATGCAGAACTGTCCAGCCTTAACTCGAGCTGAACAGTGAACTTTGAAAATCTGTAGAAATTAATTTACTAAGTGGTTTGATCTGAATTTTTGATATGATGAAATTGGATATGTAATCCGAAATTAGAAACAAACGGCACCTGATTTGGAGTTATAATTAGGGAGAACGAAAGGTATCAATCTAGGTGGTCAGAAATGAGCTAAATTAGAAAAATGTGAAAATTGGAATTGAAATCGGTAAAATTGGCCAAATTGAAGCTTATGAAGCATTGTTAAGTCGAGTCATTAACTGAAGGGTATGAAATTGAGTAAAATCAGTGGTCAATTTGAAGGATTAAGGAGTTAATTGAAGGAATTAGAAAATTGGAAACTAGTCGAATTGGATTAAAATAATTCAGGGACTGTTTTGATTAAATTGAGAAATTCAGTCTTAAATTGCATGAATTGCATTCTGAAAATGTGTTATTTGTTTGGATTGAGTGCCTTAGATCTTAGAAGCGAAAGGGTAGAAGAAGAGGCTACTCCGGGATCGGTTACGGGTCGGGCGAAAGGCATACGAATTTCTAACTAGCTCGGCGAATTGTGAGTGAAACGACTCTTTAGAGTTGGAATTAGAGTTACAACTATTTCATTCTGATTTTTAGTTATAATAAGCATGAAATTGACTAATTAATTACTCGATCTAGTAAGGGAAGAAGGAAAAATGGAAATTTGATTGAGTGCTTGTGTTATGTGATATTGATATGTATGAGATTATGTTTAATTTGGTGTTTGTTATGCTTGATTCTGAATTTGACCAATTGATAATTGTGTTGTTTGTATATGAACTTAACAATGCTGATTTTGGTTGTTGTGATAAGTTATGTGTGAATATCATGATCTTGGATTATGAGATATGATTATGATGACTAATTCATGTATGCTTAAACTTGATTTGTTCAATTGAATGTTGAACTATGAAATATGATTCTGATTTATGTGATATGAACATGGAATTATATAAGAATTGATTTGAAGTATGCGAATTGAGCATGTATAATTGTTATATGATCGTGTACGTTAATATGTTCATGGAATTGAAATTATAAGTAATTAATCGAAAGGATTAATTGAGAATTTTTGAAATTCGATTGATTATGTATCTGATTAAATTAAAGACTTAAATGCAAAGCCCTTGGTGTGTACAGTCTGTTTAGGTAGTACGGCTAGCCTAGAGTCTGAGCTCAATAAGAAAATCGGTACGTTAGTGTACTCGATATTGTCGTACGTAAGTGTACCTACTTGTTTAATGTCTGCGGACATTATGATATGTTATATGTGATACGAATTGGTACGTGGTACCTTAACATGGTGAATTTGATTCACAACCTCTGTTATATGTGACTTGATTACCTATCAAACTATACTATCCAAGGCATTGCAATTAGACTAATCGAACGATTAAAGAAAGGAAATCTGAAATTGAAAATAAATTGATGAAATTAATTTTGGTAGCATTCGAATGAAATGCCAAATTTTGTGATTTTGCCATGTTTGATATGCCATGAAATTCGGATTGTGATAATTTGATATATGAAGGTTAATTTAGGTTTCATGGCTTGTATGTGTAATTGAATCATGAATAATGTTTGATTTGTGACATGTATTTGTTTGGAACTAATTGGCTCTCTTGTGCATATATTCGAATGATTGATGTTTGATTATTGATAATGTTGCTTATCTTGCTTGGTTCATTCGAATAGATTAATGTGCAAAGTGAAATCTAAATTGTTTGATCACAATGTTTAATTGGAAACTGGATAGAATAGGGTTTCCTCACTAAGTACGAAATGTACTTACCACTCGAACCTTCCTGCCTTCCCCTAAATTTCAGGTTCTAACATCGTTGACCTCTACCCGAGACTTTTCCGTACACAGCTTAAGTATGATTTTCCCTATCTTTGTCATACTCATGGTGGGTGGCTTAGCATTTGGCATGTTAGTGCAGTTCGGTTTGTTGGTCATGTTCATGAACTATTATTTCGGTTCTATATAAACTTTAATATGTTTCCCTACATTTTGTTATGTAAGTAAGGGGGTAAATGTTGGGGTATAGATCGCCCGTATATATGTTAGGGCTCGATTCTTTTTATTGATAGTCACGTTTTGTATAGGCAACCATTAGGTTTTGCCATTTGATACCCCGATCATTTTGTAAAGGGAAACGAAACACTATGGATTGTATGAACCGATTATGAAGCTTTATAAATATATAAGTATGATGTATGTTTCGGCTATGTATGAATTGAAACTATTATAGTATGCTATCATGTGTAGTAAAAATAGTCAATGGAATTGGATTGTATGTATGCTATTCGAATGGTTAATTGGGAGAATTAGCAATTAGAAATTGTATAAATTGAAAGGAATTAGCTATGTGTTATTCGAATGAAATGAGAACTTAAAATCGATTATAATTGAAGTAGTATAGTATTTGCAACATAGTTGGTTAAATTAATCGAATTGGGCTTATTTAAATGACATTCAATTCGACAGGAAATGAATTATTCTAATTCAAGTTAATTGTAATTATTGAACTTAGAAATTAAAGGTATGATTCATACGAATTGATTATTGTATACAAATGGTATTTATTTTAGTATAGATTATATATTTACATGGTTGGCCGAATAGTATTAGCTAATATTAGAGTTGGTATAATATATGTTATGAATGAAATTGTTTTGTTTGTTACACACATGTATTGCTTGTGTATAAGGTGGTTAAGAATACTTGATGTATTCGAAAGAAAACAAAAAAACAAAAATGTTACACGAATTTGTAATAAGTTAAACCCCTTCCGCTGTGCCTTCTAATACGAATCTGTTTAAGTTAATATAACGCTCCTTGCCCCTAATCCGGGTGAGGGGTGTTATATAAAGTGGTAATCAGAGCTTTTTAGGTTAAGTCCTAAAAACTTTAATCGAGTCTGCATACATCTGCATCATTTAGGTTTGCCACCCATGTATTGTATGACAAGATATCTGTTAATGAGCTTTCTGATCTTTGTTATTTGACTGAATGATAGAATATGACGGACCCAAAAGACCCAAAGAATGGGAGCTCGCACGA
Organism: Hibiscus tridactylites; assembly: GCA_958450335.1. NCBI lineage: Eukaryota > Viridiplantae > Streptophyta > Magnoliopsida > Malvales > Malvaceae > Hibiscus > Hibiscus tridactylites. The sequence goes on from OY288275.1 coordinate 62,483,658, forward strand.
ATCTTCAAGCGAAGGTGAAAGTGTGAGATTGGGTGATAATTCTCCTATTCGAACTGAAACTCCAAGAAAGGAGAAAAACAAAGAGCCTGCTCAGACTTCCGAGCAAATTGCTAAAAAGCCTGCTCAAGTCACTGAACCCGTTCAGAACATTGAGCAATCTGATAAAGAACCTGTTCAGAACACCGAACAACCTCTACCTGAGAATCCTATGGTTCAGTCTGCTCAAAGGGAATGTCTCCTCAGCATGAAGGAGATGTTCAATCAACTTCTGACAAATTTGAAACAAGAGCAACCTGCTATTTCTGTTCCTACTGCACCTAGCAGAGCTCCGATAGATAAGCTTTCTCAGCATCGAGCCTACACTTTTACCGGTACTAATGAAGAAAGACCAGAAGATGCAGAGTACTGGCTTGAAAACACCACTAAGGTGGTAACCAGACAATTACAGTGCTCCGATGACCACAAATTGGAGTGTGTTGTAGCTCTGTTAGCTGATGAGGCTATGAATTGGTGGGAAACCACTACTCTTACTGTTCCGACTGAACTGGTGACGTGGGAATTCTTCCTCGAAGAGTTCAAAAAGAAGTACATCAGTGAACAGTACTTAGCTGAAAGAAGAAAGAAGTTCTTGCACCTTAAACAAGCTAATCGTCCAATTGAGCAGTACGTTGCAGACTTTTGCAAGTATTGCAAATACGGTGCAGAGTACATCAAAACTGAAGCTGATAAATGCCGAATGTTCATTGAAGGCATGAATGATGAATTGAGTCCAATCTTTACTGCTTTGGGAATCAATGATTTCCAGAATCTTTTTAATCAGGCTATTGCAACCGAAGCTAGAATGAAAGCTGCTGAAAAGCGAAAAGGGGGCAACAAGCCTGACAAAAAGCAGAAACGAGACGACAAGTCTCAGTGGCAGTTCAAGAAGCCTAAATTTCAGAAATAAGGGTCTTCTAATTTCACTTCTGCTCCGAGGAGTAATTACACTTCTAAACCAGCTACAGTGATCAGATCCTCAGTACCGACTATGTCTGTTAATAGTACGGGAAATTCTGAAAAGATGTCTCCTTGTAAGTTCTGTCAAAAACCACATCGAGGTCAGTGTAGACTTCAAGCAAATCTCTGTTATGCTTGTGGTGGTGATGATCACTACATCAAAGACTGTCCTCAAAAGCTTGGACCTATGCCAGCTCGTAACACTGCAGTTCCTAGTCCGACATCCTCTAATCGGAATAGGAATGCCAAGTCAGCCCAGCCGAGTTATCAGAAGAAAGGCAAGGGTACTCATTCCAATGCCACTACCCATCAGGAATCTCGAGCACCTGCTAGAGTTTACCACATTCGTGGTAGAGATGATGAGGAGTCTCCTGAAGTGATTGCAGGAACTATTGAGCTAAACTCACATCCTGTTTATGCTTTGATAGATTCGGGATCTACTCATTCATTCACATGTCTGTCTGTTGTAAAAAGGTTGAAATTAGAACCTGAAAATGTGAAAACAAGTTTGATAGTCTCAAACCCTTTAGGAGGAACTTCGAACATAAACATAATATGTAGAAACTGTTCATTGCATATTAGCAATTTGCCATTTCTGATTGATCTCTACATATTACCCTCCTATGAGTTTGATCTAATTCTGGGTTTAGACTGGTTAAGTAAACATGAGGCTTGGGTAGATTGTCAAAATAAAAGATTGTATCTTCAGGGTTTAGGAAAAGAATCCATACTTCTAATTGATAAAAAGCCCACTTCCATTTTTGCATCCATGGTCTTACGAGATCAAATTGAATTTGGAATGTCTGAAATGCCTGTTGATTCTGAATTCATTGATGTATTTCCCGAGGAACTACCTGGTCTTCCTCCGACTAGAGAAGTTGAATTCAGGATTGAAGTACAGCCTGGCTCAAATCCGGTGTTTATCACTCCGTACCGGATGGCACCTCTTGAGTTAAAAGAATTGCAAAAGCAACTTCAAGAACTTCAGGACAAGGGTTTCATTCGACCCAGCACTTCTCCTTGGGGTGCACCTGTTCTATTTGTAAAGAAGAAAGATGGAGCAATGCGTCTTTGCATTGACTACCGTCAATTGAACAAGATTACAATCAAGAACCGATATCCGCTCCCAAGAATAGAAGATCTGTTTGATCAACTTAGGGATGCTTCGGTATTCTCAAAGATCAATCTGTGATCTGGGTACTATCAAATGAGAGTTAAAGAGGAGAATGTGTCCAAGACAGCCTTCCGAACTCGTTATGGCCACTATGAATTTCTGGTAATGCCTTTCGGATTGACGAATGCCCCGGCAGCATTCATGGATCTCATGAACAGAGTATTCAAGCCTTATCTTGATAAATTTGTCGTCGTCTTCATTGATGACATTTTGATCTATTCTCGCAACAAAGAAGAACATGCTGATCATCTCCGCATTGTTTTGCAAACTCTCCGGAAACGCCAGTTATTCGGAAAATTTTCCAAGTGCGAGTTCTGGTTATCGGAAGTATCATTCCTTGGTCATGTAATTTCTGCAGAAGGAATTAAAGTTGATCCGAAGAAAATTCAGTCAATCATGGATTGGCGACCTCCCAGAAGTGTCAGTGAAATACGGAGTTTTCTTGGTCTTGCTGGTTATTACAGAAGGTTTGTCCAAGGGTTTTCCTCTATAGCTTTACCCTTGACTAAACTTCTTCGTAAAGACCAACCATTTGAATGGTCTGACAAGCAACAGAGAAGCTTTGACCAACTTAAAGCAGCCTTGACTCATGCCTCAGTTTTAATCCAACCAGAACCGGGCAAAGATTATACTGTGTACAGTGATGCTTCACATGCGGGTCTTGGATGTGTTCTAATGCAAGGTGACAATGTGATAGCTTATGCTTCACGCCAATTGAAATCTCATGAATTGAACTATCCAACGCATGATCTTGAACTTGCTGCAATTGTGTTTGCTCTCAAAATCTGGAGACACTACTTGTACGGCGAGAAATGTTACCTGTTCACTGATCACAAGAGCCTAAAGTATCTCCTAACTCAAAAAGATCTGAATTTGAGACAACGCAGATGGATGGAGTTATTGAAAGACTATGATTTAGTCATTGACTATCATCCAGGAAAAGCCAATGTGGTTGCTGACGCCTTGAGTCGTAAACCGACATTGGGTAAGGTCTCTAATCTTTGAATTAAAAAAAATTATAAAGTGGTATCTTTTGATAATAACAGTTCTGATTAGAAAGTGGTATTTTATTCTTGTAGCTCCAACTGCTATCAATGCTCATCTTCGAGTATATCAGAAGCAAGGATTTCTGTCCGAACTTCAAATTCAATCCAGTTTAATCTCAAGGATTGAAAATCTTCAGAAAGCTGATCCAGAACTTCAGGATATTATTTCCAAACTGGATACAAAGTCTGGTGAAGGATTCCGTATTCACACAAACGGTCTTCTTTATTTCAAAGATAGAATCTGTGTTCCAAATGATGAAAATCTGAAAAGAGATCTTTTGGAAGAAGCACACCAGAGTTCTTTTTCGGTCCACCCTGGATCGGTTAAGATGTATAAAGATCTCAAATCTTTGTATTGGTGGTCTGGTATGAAAGCGGCTATCAATGATTTCGTATCCAAATGTCTAAACTGTCAGAAAGTCAAAGCTGAACATAGAGTTCCCACCGGACTACTCCAACCACTTGTACTGCCACAGTGGAAATGGGAACGAATTACTATGGACTTCGTGACTGGTCTTCCTTGTTCTCCCAGAAAATATGATGCTATTTGGGTGATTGTTGATCGATTCACCAAATCGGCACATTTCATTCCTATTCGCGTTAACTAGAGTTTGGAGACCTTGGCCAATCTGTATATTCAAGAAATAATCCGGCTACATGGAATTCCTATCTCCATTGTCTCTGATCGTGATCCAAGATTTACTTCTAGATTTTGGAAAACATTACAGAGAGCTATAGGAACAAAATTTAATCTAAGCACAGCTTTCCATCCGCAAACTGATGGTCAGTCTGAACGAGTGATTCAGATTCTTGAAGATATGCTTAGAGCTTGCATAATTGACTTTGGGAAGAATTGGGAGAAATCCTTACCCTTAGTTGAATTTGCCTACAACAATAGCTATCGGTCGTCTATTCATATGGCTCCTTTTGAAGCATTGTATGGCAGAAAATGCAGAACACCTCTGTGTTGGTCCGAACTTGGTGAAAGTAAAGTTTTGGGACCCCAATTGCTCAGAGAAACAGAAGAGAAAGTCCAAATCATTCATTCTCGTCTAAAGCAAGCCTTTGATAGACAAAAAGCTTATGCTGATCTGAAACGAAGAGATATTCAGCATAATGTGGGAGACAAAGTCTTTCTTAAAGTCTCTCCTTGGAAGAAAGTATTTCGGTTCGGAAAGAGGGGGAAACTCAGTCCTCGCTTTATTGGACCTTTCGAAATCACTGAAAGAATTGGCCTAGTGGCTTATCGACTTGCACTCCCTAGTGAGTTCGATAAAATCCATAATGTTTTCCATGTGTCAATGCTCAGAAAGTATAGATCCGATCCTTCTCATATCTTAGAGCCGGAAGAGGTAGAGCTGAATCCTGATTTGTCCTATGAAGAGGAACCAGTTCAGATTCTGGATAGGGAAATTAAAAGGCTTCGGAATAAAAATGTTGCACTTGTTAAAATCTTGTGGAGAAATCACAAGATGGAAGAGGCAACATGGGAACCTGAGGAAACGATGCGAAACCAATACCCTCAATTGTTTGATTCAGGTAAGAATTCGGGGACGAATTCTTTTCTTTAAGGGGGGGAGAAATGTAACATCCCAAAAATTAGCCTAGAAGAATTAGAAGTCTAATTAGTTGATTAAGGGAATTATTAGATTAAATTCCCTAACATTCGAATTGAAATTTGGTACATTTGGACCAAATCGAAATGTAATTAAATGCATAAGAAGAATTCGGTCAATTGATTTAGTGACCAATTCGAATAAGGAGGGAAACAAAATGCTTGCATGCTAAAAAGAAAGTACATGGATTAATACTACTAATAAGATGAGATTATTATTTAGCTAAGCCTTTATCCATGAGTTAGTAGTAATATTAAGGGATTAATTAAGGGAAATTAGTTGAGGACATGACCCCTTAGTCATATCCCATTTAATGTGTTCCCTCCCCACTTTCTCATTTCCTTAACCGGTTATACAACCAAACCAACTAAGTTTCCTCACTCTTTCACACACACTCAAAACATCAAATAGAAATTGAGAGAGGGTTGAGAACTCGGTGGAGAAGAAGAAGCTTGCATGTTGGTGTTAATCCCTTAGAAAAATCAAGGAAAAATCGGAAGTAAGTAGCTTACTCCTTTCTTAGTTCGGTTATGGTAAAAATGGCATTAGATCATGTGTCTTAAGGTGTCTAGAAAATCATGAAGATATTGTTCTTGAATATAGTTGCTGGAAACATAAAAGTGTGTATGAATCCTTAAGGATCAAGAGTCTTAAAACATGAATATCATGCATGCAAAGGGTATTAACAGATTTGTAAGAGTTATAACATGCATCTTTGAAAAATCATAGAAAATGATATGATAGGAGTTTGGATCTGAAATTTTGATATGATTCACTTTAAAATGTTTGGAATCATAGAAAAATGATAAATCAAGATTTTAAAGGCTGTGTAAAAATCTGGAGGTGTAAAATGTGAAAGCATGCAGAACTGTCCAGCCTTAACTCGAGCTGAACAGTGAACTTTGAAAATCTGTAGAAATTAATTTACTAAGTGGTTTGATCTGAATTTTTGATATAATGAAATTGGATATGTAATCCGAAATTAGAAACAAACGGCACCTGATTTGGAGTTATAATTAGGGAGAACGAAAGGTATCAATCTAGGTGGTCAGAAATGAGCTAAATTAGAAAAATGTGAAAATTGGAATTGGAATCGGTAAAATTGGCCAAATTGAAGCTTATGAAGCATTGTTAAGTCGAGTCATTAACTGAAGGGTATGAAATTGAGTAAAATCAGTGGTCAATTTGAAGGATTAAGGAGTTAATTGAAGGAATTAGAAAATTGGAAACTAGTCGAATTGGATTAAAATAATTCAGGGACTGTTTTGATTAAATTGAGAAATTCAGTCTTAAATTGCATGAATTGCATTCTGAAAATGTGTTATTTGTTTAGATTGAGTGCCTTAGATCTTAGAAGCGAAAGGGTAGAAGAAGAGGCTACTCCGGGATCGGCTACGGATCGGGCGAAAGGCATACGAATTTCTAACTAGCTCGGCGAATTGTGAGTGAAACGACTCTTTAGAGTTGGAATTAGAGTTCCAACTATTTCATTCTGATTTTTAGTTATAATAAGCATGAAATTGACTAATTAATTACTCGATCTAGTAAGGGAAGAAGGAAAAATGGAAATTTGATTGAGTGCTTGTGTTATGTGATATTGATATGTATGAGATTATGTTTAATTTGGTGTTTGTTATGCTTGATTCTGAATTTGACCAATTGATAATTGTGTTGTTTGTATATGAACTTAACAATGCTGATTTTGGTTGTTGTGATAAGTTATGTGTGAATATCATGATCTTGGATTATGAGATATGATTATGATGACTAATTCATGTATGCTTAAACTTGATTTGTTAAATTGAATGTTGAACTATGAAATATGATTCTGATTTATGTGATATGAACATGGAATTATATGAGAATTGTTTTGAAGTATGCGAATTGAGCATGTATAATTGTTATATGATCGTGTACGTTAATATGTTCATGGAATTGAAATTATAAGTAATTAATCGAAAGGATTAATTGAGAAATTTGAAATTCGATTGATTATGTATCTGATTAAATTAAAGACTTAAATGCAAAGCCCTTGGTGTGTACAGTCTGTTTAGGTAGTACGGCTAGCCTAGAGTCTGAGCTCAATAAGAAAATCGGTACGTTAGTGTACTCGATATTGTCGTACGTAAGTGTACCTACTTGTTTAATGTCTGCGGGCATTATGATATGTTATATGTGATACGAATTGGTACGTGGTACCTTAACATGGTGAATTTGATTCACAACCTCTGTTATATGTGACTTGATTACCTATCAAACTAGACTATCCAAGGCATTGCAATTAGATTAATCGAACGATTAAAGAAAGGAACTCTGAAATTGAAAATAAATTGATGAAATTAATTTTGGTAGCATTCGAATGAAATGCCAAATTTTGTGATTTTGCCATGTTTGATATGCCATGAAATTCGGATTGTGATAATTTGATATATGAAGGTTAATTTAGGTTTCATGGCTTGTATGTGTAATTGAATCATGAATAATGTTTGATTTGTGACATGTATTTGTTTGGAACTAATTGGCTCTCTTGTGCATATATTCGAATGATTGATGTTTGATTATTGATAATGTTGCTTATCTTGCTTGGTTCATTCGAATAGATTAATGTGCAAAGTGAAATCTAAATTGTTTGATCACAATGTTTAATTGGAAACTGGATAGAATAGGGTTTCCTCACTAAGTACGAAATGTACTTACCACTCGAACCTTCCTGCCTTCCCCTAAATTTCAGGTTCTAACATCGTTGACCTCTACCCGAGACTTTTCCGTACACAGCTTAAGTATGATTTTCCCTATCTTTGTCATACTCATGGTGGGTGGCTTAGCGTTTGGCATGTTAGTGCAGTTCGGTTTGTTGGTCATGTTCATGAACTATTATTTCGGTTCTATATAGACTTTAATATGTTTCCCTACATTTTGTTATGTAAGTAAGGGGGTAAATGTTAGGGTATAGATCGCCCGTATATATGTTAGGGCTCGATTCTTTTTGTTGATAGTCACGTTTTGTATAGGCAACCATTAGGTTTAGCCATTTGATACCCCGGTCATTTTGTAAAGGGAAACGAAACACTATGGATTGTATGAACCGATTATGAAGCTTTATAAATATATAAGTATGATGTATGTTTCGGCTATGTATGAATTGAAACTATTATAGTATGCTATCATGTGTAGTAAAAATAGTCAATGGAATTGGATTGTATGTATGCTATTCGAATGGTTAATTGGGAGAATTAGCAATTAGAAATTGTATAAATTGAAAGGAATTGGCTATGTGTTATTCGAATGAAATGAAAACTTAAAATCGATTATAATTGAAGGAGTATAGTATTTGCAACATAGTTGGTTAAATTAATCGAATTGGGCTTATTTAAATGACATTCAATTCGACAGGAAATGAATTGTTCTAATTCAAGTTAATTGTAATTATTGAACTTAGAAATTAAAGGTATGATTCATACGAATTGATTATTGTATACAAATGGTATTTATTTTAGTATGGATTATATATTTACATGGTTGGCCGAATAGTATTAGCTAATATTAGAGTTGGTATAATATATGTTATGAATGAAATTGTTTTGTTTGTTACACACATGTATTGCTTGTGTATAAGGTGGTTAAGAATACTTGATGTATTCGAAAGAAAAAAAAACAAAAATGTTACACGAATTTGTAATAAGTTAAACCCCTTCCGCCGTGCCTTCTAATACGAATCTGTTTAAGTTAATATAACGCTCCTTGCCCCTAATCCGGGTGAGGGGTGTTATAATAAAGGCTAAAAATAAGGGCTAAAATTCAAGACAAAAAATCATCCCAAAAAATATATTCGAAACTGTTTTTTTTTTCATTCGAACTAAAATTGTTTTGCAGTGTATTTTTTTTCTAACTGCACTGTTTTTTTCTGTTTTTATTTTTCTGTAGACTCGAACAATTTCCTGCACTTCTTTTTTTCTGCACTGCATATTCGATCAGTTCTGCACAGTATATTCGAACAATTCTGCACAGTTTTTTTTCCTGCATAGTATATTTTCTGCTGCTGCACTGCACTTATTCAAATCTGTTTTTTTAAGACGATTTTTGTCTTGAAAAAGGGAACAAAAGTGATGGATTTGAGAAGAAAATTGGATTAGGCTTAAAATGTGGTAATTTTCAAGAAAAAGGCTAAGGCTCAAAGATTGTTTCACTAGGGGAAATTAATTAAAGGGTAGGTGATTTATTTGGGAAGAGAAGTGGTTAAAACCTAGTGCCTCTGTCATATTAAAGCATCATAATCAATCAATGTAATCTCAAAAAGAATTTAAAAACAAGTTCTAGAATGCAACTAATTTAGCTAGGCACACTCAAAGAAACAAAGAGCAAATATCATGCATGGTCATTAGGCTCAAAAACTCACAAATATGTCTTGTGTACTTAGGTAAGCATCATGTGGATTAATAGAGAAATAAAATGTCATATAAAAGATTAAAAATTAATCATGCCAAAAATCTACCATGCAACCTAGAGTTTTCTAACAAGATAGATTCAGAACCATGTGAAAACAGTGAGACAAGGCGAAATTAAGGATTTAAACAAAGAACTTAAATTAATAAATTCGAGATTTCAAGCGAACAATCAAGACGGATATGCAAGATAAAAAATTGATAAGCATATCTCCCTCCCCCTCACTTAGATGCATTTTGTCCCAAAATGAAAAATTAAAATAAAAGAAAAGAAAGGAGAGACTCCCCTAATCAATTGCGGCCACGACCGCGGCCACGTCGTCCGCGGGAAGTGCCGGGGCGAAGATAGGATAAGATCTCGGCCAAGTTGGTCTCGATGGAATGTAGGAGCTCATCCATATCTCTTTGGGGTTGGTCGTCCTGTGTTGGTTGTGATTGGGCTCGTCCACGAAACACTCGTTCTCAACGAGTTGGGAGAGTGCCCGGGGGAGCAATATAAGGTGCACAGGGGCGCCTGCAAGTAAGCCCATTGCATCTAGGCATCTCTTATCTAGAGCACTCATAGAAAACACATAAGTAAACTGAGATGGATCAAAAGTAGCAGGAAAAATACGCAAGGCTAAATGGGTAATATAAGGACCCAGAATTAATGGTCGTGACCTATTGGTTCGGGGGACACGATGAAATCTGTGGGCCAACCAAAAACCAAGATTTACCTTAATATTTACCTGCATACACCATAGAAAGAATAACTCAGTTCTACTCACGGTTGATGGAGTGTCGTTTCTGCCGGACAGGTTGTAAACGAGAAATCGATGGATATATCGTAAAGCAGGGCTATGAATAGTGTGGTCTTTAGTTGTTTTCGGATTGTATTGCACCCCTGCTAAACCTGTCAAAGTCTCGAGAGAAAGGTCGTTATCGAAATTTTCCGGTATGTCTAAAAGTGCAGATTGATAGTTAGGGTCCGAAACATTAGTGACGAAACCCATATAAACATTAAACTCAGTAATGGACAACCGAAAGTATTGACCCAATAAGCGAAAAGATATTATATTTGGTGTATCAAGAGACCTAGCGCGACTACGATCAAACGAAAAAGTAGAATAAAATTCAAGAACTAATTCGTAGTACGTGTCACAAGTAATAATATGAAATCGACGCCATCCAATATTATCAAAAAGTTCTAGGACCGACTCACGTATATGCAAACGATCTAAAGTTTGATCGGGAATGTACTTACAGACCGGAAGTGGGCGATGTCGAATATGATTAAACATATCGAGTTCGTCTCCATTAAATTGTAAAAACCCTTTCAAGTTCTCTTCGTTAGGTGTCGTAAATCGTTGGCTACGTCGTGGATGTTCTTCATGGTCCGATGGAATATCATTGTGTTCGTGAGGCGGTGATTCCGGTTGAGCAGCGTCTGAGGGATTTTGCGCAGCAAAATCAGCGTGCATGTGATCTGCATATTCAGAGGTAGGGTTAATAACAAATAATGGTGGAAAAAATTCAGAACTTACCTCATCGGCTGCCGAATAGTTATCTGAATGCCCGGACGTGTTAGTGTGCATGTGATAGGAGGGCACACGGGTTGGTGACTGCATGGGCATATGATGACGATGTGAGGAGCCGCCAGCCGCATCGAACGCCAAGGGGTGGTAAGGGGAAGGTGGCGGCGATGGTGGACGTGATGAACGGGGGAGTGGTGACGGTGGCGTGTCGCCACTGCCGGTGACACGAGCAGTGCGGCCGGTGTTGGTCTGTCCGGATCTGTGCGTGGGAGTACCCATCGCCATGGTCGGATCGTCGTGGTGCGAGGGAGATGAGTGGTGCATGCGGGCAGTGGCGATGCGCATGGACGTGGTCGGCGTCGCAAGGGAGTGGAAGGAAGGGGATGGAGGTGACGGTGGTCGCTGCGGTTGGTGGTGCGGCGGTGCATGGTCGACGGAATGGGGGGGTGGTGATGGGAGGTTCGGGAGATGGGATGGTGTTGGGTTGCTGCTGTGGATGCTCGGAGTCGCTGCTGAGAGCGACGTACTGCGGTGGCTTGAAACGCCGGCGGCCACCGATGACGAGTGGTGGCTGCTGTGGAAGCTGGCGAGCTTGGTTCCTGGTGCGTGGCATGGTGGTGGTTGATGGGTGTTTCGGGTGGCTGGTAAAAGAAATAAAGAGAGGAGGTAAGGTGTAATTGCAGCAGGTGAGGAATTAGGGAATAGGTTTAAATGTTGGTCAAAGGCTGTTGAAAAGGGTAAATAAATAAGAGGGTGGGGGGTGTAGCCGTGTATTGCTTTGGGTTTGGGGTGGGCTCCACGGGATTGAGGTGGCTGAAAAAAATTGGAAAAAGCTGCGGCTAAAGGGGAGAAAAGAAAAAAATTAAAGTGGGTGATTGGGTGTTTGACCGGGTAGGAAATTATGCAGGTGGGGTCCATGGGTATTTAAATTTGGTTTGGAGTGTGATGGTTGACCGGGTAAATAAGAAAAGTGTTTGAAATATGGATTTGATTGGGTAAAAAAAAGGGATAAAATCCGAATATTAAAAATTCAGCCCACAAAATCCTGATAGCTTCTCATCTCTTTATTCGATCTAATTTATCTGCAAAAATAAAGAAGAGATTAGATAAAATAAAATTCAAAATAAAAAGATAAAATGATGAGATAAAAATAAATTCAAAAGAAGATAAAAAAATTCAAAAATAAATATGAAAAATAATGAAGATAAATTTGAAAAAAGATAAAATCAAAATTTAAAATCTTCAATCTGATGATTTCGATTCTCTCTTTTTTTAAATAAAAAGAAAATTTAAATAACATTAAAAATAAAGAAAAATAAAATAAAAAGAAATGGGTTGCCTCCCATCTAGCGCTTGTTTATCGTCGCTAGCTTGACGTCCTCATTTATGCATTTGGTTCCTCGAAATAAATTTCTTCAACCAAACCAACTGGAACATTTTCGAAAAATTGTTTTAACCGTTGTCCATTAACTTTAAAGCTATGTCCTTCGGTGTCTTGAATTTCTACTGCTCCATGTGGAAAAGATTGAACAACAGTGAACGGTCCGAGCCATTTGGAACGCAATTTTCCTGCAAAAAGTTTAAATTTAGAATTAAATAATAGAACCTTTTGTCCAACGAAAAAAGATTTAAATGAAATATTTTTATCATGGAAATCCTTTGTTTTGTCTTTAAAAATTTGTGCACTATCGTAGGCATGTTTCCGGATTTCCTCGAGCTCTTGAATGTGTAACTTGCGTTCCCTTCCAATCACATCCATTTCCATGTTACATTGCTAAATTGCCCAAAATGCGCGATGTTCCAGCTCGATTGGTAAGTGACAGGGTTTACCGTAAACGAGACGGTAAGGTGACATCCCTATGGGGCCTTTGTACGCAGTACAGTATGCCCATAACGCATTGGATATAGCTTAATGCTCCAATCTTTGCGATCCGGCTTCACGATTTTTTCGAGTATGGTTTTTATCTCTCGATTCGACACCTCCGCTTGACCATTCGTTTGCGGATGGTAAGATGTTGAAATCCGGTGAGTGACACCGAACTTCTTCATGAGAGTATCAATCACTCGGTTAATGAAATGCTTCCCTCGGTCGCTTATTATCGCTCGCGGTGTGCCAAACCTGCAAAAGATAGATTCTTTTAGAAACTTAACAGTGGTTTTAGCATCATTATTTCGGGTTGCTCTAGCTTCAACCCATTTAGAAACATAATCTACCGCAAGAATTATACAAAAATTACCGAATGAAGAGACAAAGGGACCCATATAATCTAATCCCCAAACATCGAATATCTCACATACAGTAATGGGATTAAGTGGAATCTCGTTTCATCGACTCAAATTACCAACCCTTTGACACTTTTCACAAGTTTTACAAAATAAATAGGCATCACAAAAAATGTTGGGCCAGTAAAAACCACACTCAAGAATTTTATGTGCAGTACGTTTAGGCCCGAAGTGACCACCGCAAGAATAAGAATGACAAAAATTTAGGATAGAGTTTACCTCGCTTTCTGCTACACATCGTCTAATTACCTCATCCGAACAATGTTTCCAAAGATAGGGATCATCCCAAATGAAGAACCGAGACTCCCTTTTTAATCGTTTCACTTCCGCTCTCGGTAAATCTTGTGGCATCTTAGCTGTGGCTAAGTAATTCACCATGTCTGCGAACCATGGAACGTTAAGTTGAGCTGCCATCAATCCTTCGTCAGGGAACTCCTCTCTAACCGGTGGATCGGACATAGATAATGGAATGCGACTTAAATGGTCCGCAACAAGGTTTTCACATCCCTTCTTATCCTTAATTTCTAGGTTGAATTCTTGGAGTAATAGTATCCACCGGATCAGTCTCGGCTTTGCCTCCTTTTTGCTCATCAGAAAGCGTAAAGCTGCATGATCAGAAAATACAACGATTTTAGTACCGAGTAAATAAGATCTAAATTTTTCTAAGGCAAAAACAATAGCAAAGAGTTCTTTTTTTGTTGTTGAATAGTTTTTCTGCGCAGGATCCAAGGTACGTGATGCATAGGCTATAACATGCGGTTCCTTGTCGATTCTTTGACCCAACACTGCTCCAACGCTAAAATCGGAAGCATCGCACATTAATTCGAACGGGTGGTTCCAATTTGGTGGTTGGACGATAGGCGCGTTTACAAGCTTCTCCTTGAGTATGTCAAATGCCTCCTTGCATTTCTCGTCAAAATTGAAGGGTTGATCCTTTTGTAATAGACTGCAGAGGGGTTGCGCCAACTTTGAAAAATCCTTAATAAACATGCGGTAAAACCCTGCATGGCCAAGAAATGATCGAATATCCTTCACAGTTGTGGGGTATGAGAATGAGCGTATAACATCTGTTTTGGCCTTATCAACAGTAATACCTTTTGAGGAGACTATATGTCCTAGAATTAACCCTTTATCTACCATGAAATGACATTTTTCATAATTTTAAACAAGGTTGAATTCAAGGCATCTTTTTAGCACATTTGTTAAGTTTAATAAACATTCTCCAAAGGAATTACCGTAAACTGTAAAGTCATCCATGAATACTTCTATACCTTTTTCGATAAAATCTGAGAAAATGCTTACCATGCATCTTTGGAATGTGGACGGCGCATTACAAAGCCCGAATGGCATTCGTCGATAGGCGAACGTGCCAAAAGGACATGTAAAGGTTGTCTTCTCTTGATCCTCGGGCGCCACAGGGATTTGGAAAAAACCTGAAAATCCGTCAAGACAACATTAGTGAGTTTTACCGGCTAATCTTTCAATCATTTGGTCTATAAAAGGAAGTGGAAAATGATCTTTTCGAGTTAGAGAGTTCAACTTCCTGTAGTCTATACAGACTCGCCAACCATTTTGGACTCTTGTTGGAACCAACTCACCTTCTGCGTTTTTAACCACCGTGACTCCGGTTATTTTAGGGACTACATGGATCGGGCTTACCCAGTCACTATCCGAAATTGGATAGATTATATCCGCATCTAGAAGCTTTTGTATTTCTTCTTTAACTACGTCCATCATAGGTTGATTCAGGCGGTGTTGTCCTTGTCGAGATGGCTTAGCTCCATCTTCGGTTTTTACCTTATGCATGCACGTGGAGGGACTAAGGCCCTTGATGTCTGCAACGGTCCACCCAATGGCTTTCTTATGTGCTCGCAGTACTGTTAGCAAGTCCTCCTCTTCTTCGTTTGATAGCTTGGTTGAGATAATAACCGGTAGGGTCTCTCTTTCCCCTAAAAATGCATACTTTAGATGCTCGGGTAATTGTTTAAGTTCGATCTTGGGTGCCTGCAATACAGAAGGTAAAGGTTTAGTTTTAGATTCAGTAAGTATTAAATCTTTATTTAATGAACAAAGACTTTCAAACTCCCTGTCTTCTTCGTCAGAATTCGTGATTTCTCTGTACAAATCATTCATGAAGTCAGTAAAACTAGTGTCAAAGAAATCATTTATGGCAGGTTCAATGACATCAACAAAATTTAAACTAGCGACATTTTCAGGATGTCTCATAGCTTTGTAAACGTCAAATTTTACTACCTCACCATCGAATTCCATTATAAGGATCCCACTTCTTACATCGATTTTTGTGTTTGCAGTGCTAAAAAATGGGCGGCCAAGGAGGATCTCAGAAGAGTTGTTTGCTCGGTCGTTTTCCATGTCAATGACATAGAAATCCGCTGGGAAGATTAAATCATTTACCTTTATGAGAACGTTTTCCAGTAATCCTTCCGGGTAGATTATGGATTTGTCCGCCAGTTGTATTGTTACCCTCGTATCCTTCAAAGGCTCAGCAAAAAGTGAGTTATAAAATGAAAGGGGCATAACATTAATAGAGGCCCCTAAATCACACATTGCTCGTTTAATACCCACTTTACCTATTTTGCAGGGAATGGCGAACATACCTTGGTCCTTCAATTTTGGTGGCAACTTAAGCTGGAAGACCGTCGATACATGTTCTCCTAGATTAACCTTTTCAACTCCAATAAGACGACGTTTATTAGTACATAAATCTTTAAGGAACTTAGCATACCTTGGAATTTTTCGGATTACGTCGAGGAGCGGAATGTTGATCTCTACTTTTTGGAACACATCTAGGATTTCCTTTTCTTCTGCTTGTTTATCTCTTTTCATCAATCTCGACGGGAATGGTGGTTGGACAGCATAAGGGGATGGTTTAGGGGTTGGATTTGATGTATCTTTTTCGACTGGTGGAGTTGATTTATCTTTTTGGGTGTTTACCTCTGAGGTTTTGGGTTCTATCACGGTGCCACTTCTAAGAGTGATGGCATTAACATTTTCTTTTGGGTTTATCTCTGTTTGTGAAGGGAGTTTACCTTTGGATTCAAGACGACTTACTGTTTGGGCTAGCTGGCTCATTTGCTTGTCTAACTCTTGTAAGTGGATTTCGGTACGGTTCTGGAACTTCTCTTGGGATATCGCTAGTCGTTCGACCAAGGTTTCTAGAGATGTCTTTTGTTGTGGGTAGGGTTGTCTTTGTTGGTACGGTTGATTTGGCCTTTGGTTGTTTGCGTACCCATAATTTGATTGGTTCCTCCACCCGGAATTATAAGCATTCCCTATTGCGTTTGCTTGGGCGACATCATCCTCTTGAATCATCGGACAACAGTCTGTCGGATGTTCTGGGCTGGTACAGATTCCACAAAGTCTAGCTGTTTTTCGCTTATCTGCAACATGAGTTTGCACTATTTCAGCTAATTTATCGATTTTGTTTTCTAATGAAACTGTACTTACCTCGCGAACCCTTCGAGATGGTTCGCTAGACTGATTGAATCTTTGAGAGTTGGCGGTCATGGTTGATATCAGTGTTTTAGCCGCTGTTGGTGTCATGTTGACTAGAGCTCCGCCACTTGCTGCATCTATCACCTTCATGTCCATAGGCGTTAACCCTTCATAAAAATATTGGAGGAGGGTTTGTTCCGACAACCCATGTTGTGGACAATTTGCACACAACATTTTAAACCTCTCCCAGTATTCATACAAGGATTCAACTTCTTTTTGTTGAATGCTTAGGATGCTGCGCCTGATTTCGCTTGCTTTCGCTGCAGGGAAGAACCTGTCAAGAAAAAGTTTAGCCATGTCAGTCCATGTTGTAACAGAATTAGAGGGTAAATCAAATAACCAATCTTTCGCTATATCAGCTAAGGAAAATGGAAATGCTCTAAGTTTGATTTGGTCATCGGATACTCCCTGTGGTTTGTACTTAGACAAACCATGTGAAATTCCTTCAAATGTTTATGAGGATTTTCTGTCGGTAAGCCGTGAAAGGTAGGCAAGAGATGGATCAAACCCGTTTTTAGCACAAACGGTGTTTCGCCATTCGGGAAAGTTATACACATAGGTTGTTGGCCATCGGGCGCCGCATTTAGTTGGCGTATGGTTTGATTTTCGTCTCCCATCGGATTGGGTTCGTAACTCGATTCTGTTTCGGATGTGATTTCTAGACCGCGTTCGAATCTCTGTTGGCGTCTTTTGTTTCTCTTTTCCCGAAGTGTTTGTGCGTTCAACTTCTGGGCTAGTGCTTCGATTTCCGGGATGAGATCAAATTGTTCTCCTGGATTGCTCCTGGCCATAAATCAAATAAAACGATATTAGTAATTTGCCGTATTCCCCGGCAACGGCGCCAATTTTGACACGCGTCGTATAGTGTCAAAAATAAAACCTTAAACTCAAAATAAATAAGATTTAAATTAATATAGCGAGAGTAAGGGTCGATCCGCAGGGAATAGGAACTCTAACACCTTTCTTCTGATTTAGACCAATAACCTGTAGAAAATAAAGGGGATTTTAGAATAGTGATTTGAATGAGAAAAATAGTAAAAATGTAAAAATAAATTGAGAATGAATTATGGATAGAAATAGCCTCAAGCCACGCTTTGCCACGACATCTTCGATCACTGAAGTTGATTTTTCTTCGACTTTCCTGCAGGTTACAGTCTACAAGGCCCAACCCTTGTAACTTACTTCTCGTTGGTAAATTCGACTCCCAGGGCAATCCTTGAAGTCAAACTTTAGTGAATTAGCTACGGCAATCGATGCTAACTCAAATCCGAGTTAGTGCTAGAGAAGCTCGTGCTCGGATAATCGTCTCGATGAGAATTGTTTTCGATTTTGATTCCTCTTAGTGGACCGCCACTAAGTTTGTTCTTAGGGAGTTGAATTAGCTACAAGCTTTTCCTCGTCCCCAACGATGGATCTAAACCACTTCAACCCGATGCGCGCTCTCGGAATGAAACAATTGTGATGCCTAAAGATTAGGTCGATTGCCTAATCAATTTTACAGAGAATCTAAAAAGGAGTTGTTGAAGGATTGAAGTATTTTCCTAATCTCACGAGGTTTGTCGGGTTTGTCGTTGCTTTTGGCTAAAGGGAATTTAATTAAGCATGGTTTGTGAAAAAACCATACTTAATAAAATAAATAAAGAAAATGGAGAAAAGAAAATGGAGAAAAATGGAGAGCTTTATTACTCAAGGAAGAAAAGAACAATGGAAAATGTTTTATGAATAATTCACCCCCAAAGTGGGGTATTTATAGTAGTTGAAAAACCCTAAAAACCTAAGATGATAAATCCTAAAAAATTTAAATAAAATTACATAAGATAAATATCTAAGTTTTGAATTTTAAGATAAAAATCGGATGATAAGCTATCTTGATAAGTGGACTGATAAGTTATCAGGGTTGCTAACGTCATCTTCTAGAAGGTGCTGACGTGGTGCCCAGTCAGCATTCATGCCCTGGTTCATGCCCATGAACCTGCCCACGACTCCAGTATTTTCTGCAGCATTTCAACTTATTTCCAGCATTACGTAACCTGCACGAGAACAACATAAAAACAACCCAATTAAGTCCTTCAAACATATATTCGATCAAAATAAGGACTAAAAACATAACCAAAATAAATACTTATCAAAAGGGAGATGTGTTACCAAGGGGTTTTAAACCCACATCCTTTGGCATGGTGGGTGAGAGACATACCATTTGAGGCAATGATGCTTTGGTTTTAGTTTACTCTAGTTTAATTTTAAGTTTGTTTGATGGGTCAGAACCAATGATAATAAAAGTCTAACTCCTCAACTACCCGATTAAATGCTTTAGATCAAAATTCCAGAAACCCATCATCTTCCTCATACCAACTTTTAGCTTCGGTCACCCCTCCGATCACCTCCACCGTTGCGTCGTGGCCTTCACCGCCACCAGAGTTGTGTCCGTCGTCGAGCCCTAACTAAAACCCCTCTAACCACTCGCTCAACCGTTGTCCCAATCATGGGGAATCGAGGGTCAAAGGTTCGTCGAACCTAGGCTTGTTATACTTTGGGTATTCGAGATTTCTGGCCACCATCGTCGTCCCTTTGTCGCTAGATCTGAGCTCCCTGCGTTGAGGCGAGTAAAATTCAGGTGGTCGATCGTCGATCCACCGCCGCTAAGGGCCTCGTTAGAGCTTCGTTGCTTTCTGGTCATTCTTTGGTACTTCATGTATTCGCATATCCTAGAATACGAGATCTCGAGGGACGTCGAGTGCGAGAGTGATCGAATGGATTGTCATGGTTGGTTGATGTAACACAGATTCGAGGTAATACATTACTACCTCTTGCATGCTTATGAAACAAGTTGATATTAGGATAATACATGTATGCTTTTGATTGAGTATATCGATAGCTATGTTAAAGTCAAAACGATTACGAAATATAAGAATGTTAATTTGTCTAAGATCGAAATGATCAAATAAGAAGTTGGATAAACCGAAAGGATTCATGAGTTCAGTAGATTCATTAAGACAATTAACCTCCAACTCTTATTATTCTTGATAAAAGAATTAATGTCTAAAATAATTGACTAAGAATTGACAAAAATACCCTTGATGGGTAAGAATGACTAAAATACCCTTGATGATGAATAATGTTCTCAGATCTAGTTGTGATATAGTTAAACATTTGATTCGTCTGAAAACCTCAACATGCTGGGAAAGATTCAATAATAATATTTATAACTTTGAGAATGTAAAATACTTGGATTTTTCCTGAATTCAGAATAAGTTCTTTGAGGATAACTTTTATGGGAGTTCTTCGTAAGTTTGAATAATTTAAAATGACAAAAAAGACCGAATTGATCGAAATGGGTGATATATCCTCAGATACCTAATTTCTAAATTAATCAAAACGATGGATATACCTTCAAATCTAAAATGAATGAATAGTGGGAAGGACCGAGAGGATCAAAATAACTAAAACATTTTCAAGCATCGAAGTGTCTGTAATACCCCTTCAAATACTAAAATGACTAAAACCACCTCTAAGACTTGGAATAAGAAATACTAATAAAGTCAGGCGAATGTAATGGCCTTAAAAAGTTGTAGTACACGACTCACATTTGTTGGTCGTTTCCGACACTAAGGTAATTTTGGAAGAATACTATATGAAGGTATATCCATTATATTCGGAGAAGGTACCTTGTTAATTATAAGAGTAACTTGTTCGTCTAAAAGGGTACATTCAGTGCTAAGGATTGAGTTCGGGTGAAATGCACATGTCTGAATACTTGGTAAGTATCACGATAATGAGAACTGTTCAGTTCTAGTGGAGTTGGGGGATGGATAAGCCGTTAGAAGTCTAGAATACTGCAAGTAACTATTCTACCCTCATAAAGCTAAATTACAAAATTACCTTCAAAAGTTAAAATGAAGTTGTTATTTATCGAATTCCTTCGAATAAGGTTCTGTAGAACTAGTGTTTTGATATAATAATTGAAAAATGTTTTGGACTAATTTGAAAAGAATTTAAAACATATTTTTAAGTCCAAACAACTTGAAAATAAGCTTGAGGTATTTAAAAAGGTTTTTGGCAAAGTTTGGAATGTTTTAAAATACTCAAAACTGACTTTTGAGCTCTACCGTACCGATACGGTATACCCCGTATCGATACCTTTTACTCCAGTTTTGATTCTGCCAAAACCTGTACCGATACAGGCTGCCTTCCAAAGGTGCCTAGAGGACGGGCCAGACGCAGCGGAGCGCGACAACCCGGGAGCGGATTCCCCACCGGCAGGGGGACAGGAGACGGCCATCTCGAGGCACATCACGACCTACAGGCAACACCGGCGAGACCTGGGAAGGCAACCCGATTGGGAGTCAGAGGATCCATAGTACCTGCAGCCCCACGGACTTCATATTCATCATTTTTTAAAGCGGGGGGAAGGGATCTCTTTTCTACAACGGAAAAAAACGGAGCAGATTTGACTCGGCACAACCTAACGATACATCCACAATACCAACGATCTGCGCCTAGAATGCGTTGCTAGATCTCTGCTCTAGAAAGCTATACAGGCAACAACAAACGCGGTTTGACCTGGGGCGGGGCTTCCCTTTCATTACTTCTTTCACGACGAGGGAACCGCGTCCGCATCAGTCGAAGTGGTGGAACGCCCCCCCCTGAGCCTGTATCGATATGGATAGGGGTCGTTTCGATACGCCTTTAAAGCGTATCGATCCCTAGTTTAACAAACCCAACGGACTTTTAAATTGCAGATCGTACCGATACGCTCTCTAGCGTATCGATACGCTTAGGCTGGCAAGAGCCCAACGGCTAGTTTTGAAGAATGGCATACCAATGCGGGTTTCCGTGTACCGATACGGTAGGCAGCAGAACTGCATTTATGGTGGAAAATAAAGTTCCAACGACTCCAAAACATCCTCAACGGTCTTCAATGGTCCTCAACGGCTACAAACTCAGTTAGGAGTATAAAAGTGACCTTCAAGCATCAAGATAAGGCTAATGCTTCAATTTTCAAAGATCATATGATATGAAATATGTCTTAGTGCCCAATTGTCAATTTCTTGTATAGACAAACACTAGTGAGCCAAAATTGTCATATTTGCTCAAGTGTTCTAGGTTTTGGGCAAGTGCTTAGATTTGCAAACACATACCTATTAGAGGGATTTCTTGCTTGCTTTGAATTTCTCTTGTAAAGAGTGTTAACTCAAGCTTTTGGTAGAAAGCTTTGAGGGTTGTAAAGGTTGCCTCCTTAGCCTAGAAAAAGGGGACGAAATTAATAGTGAATTTGGTTGAAATCCTTGGTAGGAAGCTAAGGTAGTGGATGCAGGCTTTGGTTAGAAAGCCGAACCACTCTAAATCATTGTGCAAAACTTCTATCTTTTTGCTCCCACCACCATCACTCAATATTCCACTTCTCCACCACTTGACGAGCAATTCAGTTGAAGGAAATCGAGCACTATAAAACCCAACAAGTTCTTTATTTTGAAACCAATATAGAATGGACTATAGTTCAATGTCTCTTTTCTGTGACTATAAAGGACCTCTGAGTGATAATTTGGACCATCTAGTGTGTACATGTATACATGACTAACCTCTCTGATCAAAAATCAAGTCTATCCATTTTAATCCCAAGTGATCATGTCATCTAAAGTAAAAAAAAACAAAAAAAAAACACGACCTCTGATTCCTGATGTTTGATACAAGTGTACATGATTCATGGGTCCTAGCACTCTGATTCCACTGATTAAATATCGACATGTACAGACTTTGATTCCTGATATAATGGTACTAATTTCTGATATAACGGTTACCGTTCAAGACTGTTTTACTGGGATACTTTTGGGATAATATGAGAAGTTTTTGATAAGCACCTCTGCGCACAGACCTTCTGTTAGACTCTTATGCCTTCTTTTAGGCTCCTACACCACCTAGGGCCTAAGATAACCCCTTAGGTCGGTACCTATGCCAATTGTGCATGGGTTAACACTTGTATAGATGTAGTTATGGAGAACTACATACTGGAGTTCGGTTGGAAGGGTAGTTAAGCTGATACCAAAACATTCTTGCCTTTTCTTTTGCCTCTATTAAAAGTCCTCAGTTGTTTGAAACTTTATGTCTATCTTTCTCGATCTACAATTGTTAGGACACAGTGAACCCCTGACTCAATTTATGTAAAATATATTTACTTTTTGTTTCTTCTAGACTGTAAAATGCTTGACTGATATTCAGAAGTTCAAGTATTGAACAACCATGCTACCTCTAAGTATGACATAATACGAGATTCTATACTGTAATGAGAACCTATTGATGACATGATCTTTACGTCCGTTTTATGCTTATCTTATACCTGAGCATCTATTGGTAGTTGTGTATTACTGAGCTTTTCCAAGCTCACTTTTTTTACCATCTGTAACCCCATAGACCCGCCTATGCGTTACAACGGTTCTTAGGAAGTCACATTAGGGTCACAAAAGTGACCCACAATAAAAATACACTTAAAACATTTTTTGCTCAAAACATTTATGAAACTGTAAAATCAACTTCTGTTTAAAATAAAATTTCAAGAAGTCATTTAAACACTTAACAAGAATTTCAGAAAGTGCTTTACAGACTCTATCATAAAACAATACATGACATACATGCCCACTAACTATACGATACCGTACTCTAGAGGCAACGCCAAGGGAACTCCGAACACTGATTTCAAACATTATACCATGCTATAATCTTTTAACCTGCGATGGTAAAAACAACGTGAGCTTGGAAAAGCTCAGTAATACAGAACTACCAAAAGATGTTATAAGCTCATGCAGATATATGGTAGGCATAACATTTTCATGATGTTCCAAGCAGTAACAGTCCTCTTTTCCTTTTCGTTATTTCAGGGTAATGTTATACTTGAGAATAACGGTACTTGTTCTTTATTCAAACATCGAGTAACAAACTAGAAAATTATACAAGCTGATAGATTACGAAGATGGAAACAACGAGTTTAATGTCTAGTGTGTTCCAATAGGTGCATATCAAACATGCATAAATGTATACCAGTCATATCATAAGAACACATAACAATGCAATGCAAATGTTCAAGTACATACAGGGGTTTACTAGTAACTACCCTCCAACCTTACACCAATATACAGTCCCCCAGAACTGCATCCATAAAGACTTACCCTAGGCCCGATGGGCATAGGTGCCACCTAAGGGGTTGCCTTAGGTCTATAAGGATTTACCCGTGCTAAAGCATCGGCACCTACCCAAGGGGAGACCTTAAGTCCATAAGGATTTACCAGCTGGATCAGGGCTGCACCTGTAGAAACTTCATAACATAACCCAATAGTATACCCAGATAGTAATCAGTGTTCATATTCCAGACATGAGTAACAAAATACATGTGATAGAAATATTCTATTCAGAGTATTAGAAATAGAAGTTCATGCTCTTTAGACACATATATGGGCATACCATTGAGCAGACAATATCGCCATTCATCATGCAAATAGAGTGTACCATCATAGGTTAAGCTAACAAATTATATTATTACTTACATCAGACAAACAGACAATATTATCGCAGATCAAGTAACCACATAGCACAGTCATATACTAAGTATACAGATCAAGCAGACTTACAACGAGTAGGCAAAAAAATGTTATCATATGTCCAGTTCATCATTTCATCAAGCATATCATCGTTCATAATTAAGTCACTAGATTGTTTACTAACATGTAATAGTCATATAACACATTCAACTGATTGTAGCACACATGGAACACACTAGATGAGACATATCATTTCTTGGAGATACTTGGCATTTACGGAAGGGGACACATAAAACTTTTGACAATTTGAACGGATTTCTGAAACGAAGCCTCTATTAAAATGGAGTTCGTACTAACGGTTTAACCCAGATATTCAGGAGGTGATACATCAAGATCTTTGAGAGTTTAGACACATCATGAGTGATTTAGTCATTTAAGCCTACAAGGGCATTATGGTCATTTTATCACATATGAGCATTTTGGTAATTTATACCAACAAGACATAAATAATGGCCCGAGAATTCTATTTGCTCATCAGGTTTCCAACCTGACATTCAGAGATTTCTATGTCAAGATCTTTCACGATATCAAAATACATCCGTGGCTATTTTGATTGCTTTGGCCAACGAGGGCATTTTGGTCATTTAACTATCAGAGGCGATTTTGAAATTTTAGCCCAATAATGACAAAATGATGATTCACATTATTTAAGATTTCTAGAAGTTTATCGAGGCTCCAAAACCATTCAAACTAACGTATCTCAACCTTGCATTACTAACCAATCCTACTAATGTATACAGTTGTATCGTATATCTGAACGGTTACTTTCATATTTTACCACAGGACTCGTCCTGGAGTAGTCAAACTTATCAGGAGTGATCGACATACATGAGTCATCCTTCAACCCTTAGGGGCATTTTAGTCATTTTTAGCTTTATCGGCATTTCCAAAATTTTATCAAAGGCAATTTACTTCCTGTCAAGGGGGTATTTTCAATCATTTTGAAGCTCGGGATATCCATTATTCATGGCAATTGAACCATTTTTAATATTTCAATCATTTAAGTACTCGTGGGTGTTTCAGCCATTCAAGAAATTTCGGCATATCCAACCACTTCATTCATTTAAGAACTCAAGGTCTATCCATTGTTCTGGTTAATTTGCAAACTCTAATGTCCAAGGATACTTTAGCCCTTTTTGGTCAATACGATCATTCAGATTAGTTTAATAATATCATTATTTCTAGTACTTTTAGTCATTTCAATCAATTCAGAATTTTGAGTCACTTGCTTAATTCGTGGGGTATGAATAGATTCCCCTAAACCTATAATCGGAGATTCATTCCAAATCCAAGGAGACTTAACACCTTACAATCTCAAAGTTTTAAATCTTATTACCATAGCCTCCCAAGTAGTTCGAGGTTTTCAGATGAATCAGGTCGTTTTAGCATATCTAGCGTAGGTTTCTAGATCGCTTCCAATTCCAAGGGTATTTTAGTCCTTCTCATACCTTGAGGGCATTTTTCGTAATTTCATACCCAAATATTTTTCACATTTTATCAATTGACACTAATAATCGGATTTGGAGATTAGCTGCCTCATTAATTACTTATTGAACTCCAGATCCTCCTGATTTATTAATCTTCTCATTCGAGCATTACACTCTTATCTAGATTATCGTACTCATTTCCGTATTCAGTTTGACTTAAGCAAAATTAACAGTTATCATCATCATTTTATGCATGCATTAACAAATACCAATATGTTCATAAAGCATACAAGAGGTAGTAATGTATTACCTTAACTCTGAGCTATATCTGTCGATTCATGAAACCTCATTCGATTGCACTTGAACTTGAAATCGACATCCATCAACAAATCGTAGTCAATGAGCTATGAGTACCTTCAATTACACAAATTCACATTTTAGTTCTTACTCACAGTACTCATAAATGAATAATTGATACATATAGAAGTTTGAGTTCAAGGTCAGGTTCGGAGGCTTTTCGGTCAGAATTTTGCGAAACGAGCTTCAAAAACGGACTCGAAACGTCGAAAAACATAAAATAGGAGTTTTCGGAAAATTTGAATTTTTGGTCAACCGTCAAAGTCAACGATGACGTCAGTAGGTTAACGCTGATGTTAGTAGGTCAACGGTCAACGAGGGTAAGAGTCAACGCTGACGTCAGTAGGTCAACGAGCAGAGGTCAACTGAGTTGACTCAACTGACTCACTGAGCTGACTCGGGCTGAGTTGACTCGACTGACTCGCATGAGTTGACTCAGGTTAACCAGGTCGGGTTCGGATTGACTGAGCATACGGGTCGGATCAGAATTAGGCAGACGGGTCGGGTCGGACACCAAACTGGGCTTGGTTTGGTTGGGCTCAGACATATTGGGCCGACAGGTTTGGGTATCAGTGGCTTGGTCTTGAACCATACTAGGTTTGGGCCGGTTTAATCGAACGGGTTCGGTCCAAGGTGGCTAGTCTGAGCCGGTTCAGGCCATTTACCAAAGTTCATCGGCGGTACACCGGATTCATCGCTGACGACTCCAAACATTCCATTTCTTGTCAGAAAACCAAGCCCATGAGTTACACAACTTGATCAAAGCCTGAACACAACATTTAAGCCGGAAATAATACCGGATTTTAACCAAAACATATGAGAGATGGTCAGAAACGGCGTAACTCTGATGAGGCTTCTCCCGGTGTTGGATGGGCAAAAGGCCCGAGGGGTTTTGTCCGTCGTGGCGTGAGGAATCTATTGATGCTAGCGGCGCAACGAACGGAATACGGACGTTGAAAAAATCGCCAGAAAACAGAAGGGTAAACTTAGGGTTTCAATCGAACTTTCGAACCCAGCTTTACGACGGACGGCAGCGCTAACGCGCGAGTGGCGGCCAGAGATTAACCCAGATGCGACGACACTCCATTTGCCGCCGGTGGTGACGTTCACTGTGCGACGGAGGTGTAGATCGGACGAGGGGCCGGTGAGGTTTGGTGGGAGAAAACCTTTGGATATCCCTAGGGTATTTTCAAACTCAAAAAAACAATCTGGGTGAGTGAGGAGTTATATGGGTTATTGAATTTGATTCAATATCACCCCAACTTAATCCAAGTATTACTCTAGGGAAGACATGACAAGCATGAGCACTTGGCTCAATGGTTTGCCAGTCCCAAAGGAGTAAGAAGGGTTGAGGTCGTGGGTTCATACTCCACCAACCTCATTCTTTTTCAATATTTGTTCTCTTTTTTAGGCTAAAATTCAGAGTGTTACACCATCACATGTTAGAAGAAATTTATTATGGATTTGTAATCGACATCAATATTTGGAGTTCTTTCGGCATTGCTTTCGGAGTACGGCACCGGTACTATTAGTGGGCATATATGTCTTGTCTTATTTTATGTCAGAGTCTGTAATATACTTTTTGGATTTCTGTTTTATGATTTTCTGTAATAATGTTCTGACAAAGAATTTTATTTTACAGTTTTAAATGTATTAGAAAGAAGAGAATTTTATTTGAATTTTTGTTGTGGGTCGCTCTCGTGACCCTAACGTAACCTTCTAGATTTGGGTGTGTTGCATAGACAGGTCTAGAGGCTTACATTCAACCTCAAACTATGATTCTCATTCTAAATTAGTCCTCAAACTTTTTTAATGCTCCAATTTCATCCCCACATTATCAATATATGTGAATCATATCTTATGTTAATAAAACCGTCATAAAAATTGTTCATTGTCATGAAACACTTATGTGTATAATGTAATAATATGATGTGGTATAAACATTAATTTGAGGATGAAATTGAAACATTTAAAAAGTTTAGGGGACTAATTTAGAATGAGGGTCATAGTTTGGGGATGAAAATGAAACATTCAAAAGTATGGGGACCAATTTAGAATGAAAGTCCTAGTTTGAGGATGAAATTGAAATATTTAAAATGTAAGGACTAATTTAAAATTTAGTTTATAATTTGGGGATGTGTAGTGCAATTAACTTGAAAAAAATAAAATATACAAGGAATTAACCATAAATGACGATTCTACCCTATGATAAAAAAACTATCTTATATATATTAATAATATAAATAACAGAATAAAACAATCACCTTAGTCAAATATATTACATAAACCCAAAAAATTATCATTTTATAGTTAACATTCAAATGCTCTCGGTTGATATCAACTTATCTATTATATGTTGTGAGTTCAATAGTCATTAAAATTTAAAAGTAAAATTTTTTTCTCTCGATAGAAATTGTAAAAAAAACAATAATAATTATTTATTTCCAGTGATAATATCTCCATTAAAATTATAAATGAACCAAAGTGTGTTGCCTAAGAAGAGGCTTACGTGAGCTCCGATTACAATAAACTTGTGACACCATATTTAATTAATAACTTAATTAATGATATGTCTGATTAGTGTCTGGTGTCAATCCTGGATCTAATAAGTAATAATGAATTATAGAGATAAATACGAGAGTCAGGTAATAAAGTTAGTTGGTAGACCCAGTGCCCTATGACAACGATTGTGTAAAAATAAATTCTGAAGGTTTCGTGGCCCTTCATGTGGAAGTGTTATGGCGAAAAAAATTTAGTAGAGAAATAGATAAGTAGTAACGAAAGACTCGAGGACGGTGGACGGAGATATACCAATCTCGATTATTTGAATTATAAGAAAGTTGATAATAAAAGATCCACGTCATTTTAATGATAATTATTTATCAATTTAAATTTATTTATAATAATTATAAAATAAGTCCGAATTATGATAAAATAGAAAAATAAAATCAATAAATGTTAGGTATGATAGTGTTAGAAAATAAGCGTTAATTCAAAAATAAATAATAAAATAAAATAGTATTATTTACACGAACAGTACAAAATTAAGAACAATACAACAATATAAAAATCAAATCGATTTGGAACCAAAAGAAACATGTTGAGGCCTGCACGAACGCAGTTTCTTTAAGACAGATTTTCGGTCACTCCTATGGTGCTCGAGTTCATTGGTCGTCTGTCTCCCAGGATACAACAACATAAGATCAGCCACAGTTGCACTACTATAGAGATCACGAACCGACCCTTGCCTTCACCTATCACCGAAAATCACTTGTAAAATTCACAAAGTAAAACAATAAAAATTTTATGTGATTTTTGTTGGTTGTAAACCTAGAAGCTTTACTCCCTATTTATAGGATTGTCATGAGGGTGTAATTGGAAATTTGACCTAATTGAGCATTTAATATTGAGAATCAATTGATTCTCCTATAAAGTAATTTCCAAAATTATTATCTAAATTAAAGGTAACGTCTAACCCTTTTAATTTCAAGATAAAATTTGGCAAATTTATGCTTTTATTTGAGGAAAATTCATTTTAAATTTGAGTCAAAATATCTGCAAGCCCATGAAGGACCAGACCGGTTCAGACATTTGTGTTACCCGCGACGTGCACGTATGCACATTTACGAGCCAACAATTGGTTCCACGTTTTCCTCAACAACATTTGAATCAATTTCTTATTCAAAGCTCCAAAATTATCAAATTTTTCCAACAATCCCCCACATGAATGAAATTGATTTAATCAAAAACATTTTGTCTCGATGTGGTGATAGATTCTACGATCGATAGCTGCATAGGATAGGTAGGTGTCCACCCTTGAACCTTCCCTTGTGAAAGTATATTTACTTTACTAGCTGACCAGTAGACGTAATGTCTTTGAATTGTTCTGTCGTTTGTGTAAACGATGATATACTTCACACAACTACCTCTCTGACAAGAGTATTAGTTCTCATGGGTATGTCCATATGGCTGTGGACATCGCCTGGTTTTGCAAGAGTTTGAAAGAACTATGCCCAATAGTCTCATTGAAGCGGCCCTACTTCACTCTCGCATAGGTGACTTATGTTGCTTAACTCACAAAAGCACATAATGGTCATTAAAAGCATTGCTTAGCCTAAACCACTTTGATCACTGTTTACATCATAGAAATGGACTCGGGGATAAGAGTCCCTATAGTGACCGCACAGGTCTATGCAATTAGGTTGTTCCTTTAAACCTAGATCTTGGGATCTCCAGTCAACTAGGTAGGGTTTTCCTTTACATAGCACCTTAAATTTACATGAGCGTTAGTCTCATTCCTTTCGAGTTTTTTTAACTTGATCGCGACTTAACCCTTTGGTTAGTGGATCCGCAACGTTATCCTTTGATTTCAAAAAAATCAATAGAGATAACTTCATTTGAGATCGGTTGTCTAACGGTATTATGTCGGCGACACATATGTCTTGACTTACCCATTATACACAAAGTTCTGTGCTCTACCAATTTTGGGCATTGGCTTTGGTCGTTCAGGAATATCCTTCAAAAAAATTCTAAAGCCATTCGACTTCTTTTCTAGACTTGTCTAGAACTACAACTCAAATTCCATTATGGATTTGATTATAACCATTTTCTTAAGGATTTTCATGACACGATTTCTCCTCCCAAAGTGAAGACATATCCACTTGTGCCTTTGATATCTTGAATGTCAGATATCCAATCGCATCGGAGAATTCTTCTAAATGGTAGGATCTCTGGAATAATGCAACTCATAATCTCGAGTATATCTAAGATATCTCAATACCCTCACAATTGCTTTCCAGTGATTTTCACTTGAATTGCTTGTGAATGTACTTGAACTGCTCACAGTAGAAACAATATCTAGTCTATTGAATCTACTTGGTCAACACTTTGGTCTTTGTTCTTGGACAAAAGTTGGCATGTATTTATTGGAGTTCTGGCTATGCCGGAAACATCCTTGCCAAACTTCTCTTGCCCGCGTAGTGTGACTACGTCAATATGAGACCTTCAAAAGACCGTTTGATTTGGATGCCCAAAATCAAATATGTTAATCTCATATTTTTCATGTCAATCTTGAATTTGACAAGTTTTTAGTACGTTTACCATTTTATTGTTGCTTCCAACAATGAATATGTTATTAACATACAAACATAGAATAATGTATCCAATGTTAGTTGTTTGACATATAGACATTTGTCACAACCATTTATCTTGAAGTCGTTTGTCATCATGACATTATCGAACTTCTCACGTCTTTACTTTGGTGCTTGTTTAAGTCTATACAAGGACTTCACCAATCTACATACTTTTCTCTCTTGACTTGAAACTACATAACCCTCAGGTTGTTTCATGTATATTTCTTCATCAAGATCTGTATTTAGAAAAGCTCTTTTAATATCTATTCGATGTACGTCTAGATTCCGCAAAGCGACAATTGTAAGTATCATCCTTATGGAGGTTATCCTTGATACGTGAGAGTATGTATCGAAATAGTCAAAGCATTCGGTAACCTTTTATTACTAATCTGGCCTTATACTTATCAATTGTTCCATCTGCTTTCATTTTTCGTTTGAAAACCCATTCAAAACTTAGTGGTTTAATTCACGGATGAAGATCCACTAATTCCCCACGTATGGTTTTACATGATGGAACCAATTTCACTCTTAATGGCATCCTTCCATAAGATGCTTTCAAATGAATGTATAACATCATTATACGTTTGAGATTCAATCTCTAGCATAAAGTTTAGAAAAATGATCCAAAGAATTTTTCTACTCTTGCTCGTTTACTTCTTTGTGGCTCTATTTCAAGCTCAAACCATTGTTGATCATTTGAGTCATCTTTATCGATAATCTCTGAAGTTCGTTTCATTAAACTTTGATCAACTTCTCTAGTTTTAAAAGGGAATACATTTTTAAAGAAAAGGCATCATTTGCTTCCATTATCGTATACTTGTGAATCTCAGAGTTCTTCGATTCATACACAAGAAATCGATATACATTGATATGTTCTATATAGCCAATGAAAATACAATCCACCATTTTTAGGGATCTATTCTCAGTTGCTTTAGTAATGAGGTCATTACCTTTGCAAGACATCCCCACATTTTCAAGTAGTTGTAGGAAGGTTTAATTACCTTCCATAACTTATATGGTGTCTAGTCTCTTTAATTATGGGGAATCTTGTTTAAAAGGTAATTAGCTTATAGAACAGATTTCCCCATATGTTAGGCACATTATAGTACCAACGTTACTCATATAGAGCTTCTCCCCATCTTAAACCTTTAATTAAGTTTGGGATTCAACATCATGCTCATAGAGAACAATTTTCACTATAACTTCATCTTTACATTACTTTTGTGCTATCATCAATGAAGGTAATAAACATATTCCTTCAACCAATATGTTGACATATCAATTGTTAGAGTCTATAGTCTGAATATTTATTCTCATCTTATGACAATTGAAGCATTTTTTCCATGAAATTTTGCTTCTTGAACACACCGTCTAATTTACGGTTTGAAGTCGTTTTTTACTTCCACTACGTTTGTCGTGATAATATTTGTCTTAGCAATATTTACCTTAGTAACATTTGAAGGTGGTAACAATATTTACCTTGTCCTCTCTAATAATAGGAGGGTCATCCTTCAAATATTTAACCATGTTTATCATGGTCAATTATGCAACATCTTTTGTTGCCATGTATGAAATTCTTTCCAATAAATTTCATTGATTTTCCATTGTGTCACGTAGACACAATCCAAAATCAAGCATTATGAATCTGTTAAACGTCAGAAATTTAGTCAAAGACTAAAACCAGAAACAGAAACATAATTTTTAACTTTTGTTAGACGACGGAGATTTAGTAAACTAAACCCCAAACAAAAGTTCACACAGTATTAATGGAAAGAATAATAATAAAAAATTCACTAGATAGGTAACTTATGAAAGAGAGGTGGTGCACTAAGCACGCTTAAATACCAAGTCTCTCAAAGAACTAATCCTAGACATGCATTTTTAAATTTTCTTTTAATCACCGTTTATAGATTCTATTCTTGAAATCATTCCAAGCATGGATGATCAATCGAAATCACTACGTTTGATTCACAACAATTTGGAATCTTCCATTTATGGTCCAACGACCCTCTCGATTCTTTAGCCATTTTTAAACAATGTGCATTTCATAGCATGCATCAGAATAGGCTTTAAGAATTTAATTTTAACATAGAGAATCAAATTCTTGTATGCTTTGATTCGAGACCTTAGTCGGAATTTAGTAACCAATGTTATTTCCAAAATAAATTCATCGATTTATTTCTAAAATAGAATTATACTTGATTCTTTAAGAAATAATAACTTTAAGTTATTTCTCTTTCCAAAAATAAATTCACCAATTTATTTCAAGGTTGAATCATTCTAGATTATCACGAAATTAAATCCAACGATTTATTTCCCTTAACAAGTTAGAATCAACACATGATTCTAGTACAAAAATAAATTTAATGATTTATTTCCTTTTACGATAATAAATTCAATAATTTATTTTTCAAGTTAGAATCAACGCATGATTCTAGCATAGAAATAAATTTAATGATTTATTTTCTTTTACAAAAATTGAATCATACTTGATTCTTACGAAAATAAATCCAATGATTTAATTTCCCCCGCAACCTTAGAATCATACAAGATTCCCTTGAAAATAAATTCAATGATTTATCTTCTTTTCCAAAATTAGAATCAACACAAGATTATAATGAAGAAATAAATTTATTAATTTATTTTCATCATATCTTCTATTATAGAAGATAGATATAAGTCCAACTTGATTCTGTTTAACCAACAGAAACCAAAAGGAATTAATCCTTAGATTTTAATTCCATTGATTCTTGTTTGGAAGATCAAGTAAACCCGTTAAAACGACATGAATTAATTCCTGAAACGAATTATTTACAAGATCTTTATTTCCAAAACAAATCATGATTTCGCCTGAATATTCTGTTCGCCACTATAAAATTTCTCAAAAAAGGAACTTATTAGTACGAAAAAAAATTATAGTGTTTCTAAAACCACAAAAATAATTATTATCACATATAATAATTATTATGACATAATAATATATATATATATATTTTCATGCCATATTTAATATTTCATATTAAAAAGGACCGAAAAATTATAACGTAATCACACACTGAATATTACCATAATATATTCCATGTTTAAAACTTTATAGTTGGCAAGTCCTAGATTTGCCATAATGATCCATCTTCCATTTGAAGAATATTATCCTTGAATAAAATATTATAGCAACTTTCACAAGAAAACAAGCACATTAAAAAACAACTCACATAAAAAAACAATTGAATATTCCATGTATAACATAATTTAAAAACACATGTACTTACATATGGTTTTAATATTACCATAAAATACCTTAATATATGGTAATTATTTAGACCAATAAATTGGCGGCGGTTGCACCATAAGCTAAGAGTTGGTAGCAACTCAATTTCCTCACCCCATTGATGTAAAATTGGTCGTGTTTTACTAAAGAATAAACCATATAAATATGTTAGGAAAATTATTTCCATATAAGCTTGTTCTAATGCAAAACATAAAACTTAAGTCAAGTAAAAGAATAACCCAATTTGAAACCACATTAGGAACCATAAAGTAAAACTTGTTTCCGCATAAGCTTTCGGTAATGAACGAATTGCACACATACGACACTACAACGTACACGTATGTTGTTCGTCTTGGATTCAACTTAGAAAAAAATCTGTCTTAAGATTGTTAGAAAATAAGTGTTAATCCAAGAATAAATAATAAAATAAAATAGTATTATTTAAACGAACGGTACAAAATTAAAAACAATACAATAATATAAAAATCAAACCGATTTGAAACCAAAAGAAACATGTTGAGGCCTGCACGAACGCAGTTTCCTTAAGACAGATTTTCGGTCACTCCTATGGTGCTCGAGTTCATTGGTCGTCTGTCTCCCAGGATACAACAACATAAGATCAACTACAGTTGCACTACTATGGAGATCACGAACCGACCCTTGCCTTCACCTATCACCGAAAACCACTTGTAAAATCCATAGAGTAAAACAATAAAAAATTTCTGTGGTTTTTGTTGGTTGTAAACCTAGAAGCTTTACTCCCTATTTATAGGATTGTCATGAGGGTGTAAGTGAAAATTTGACCTAATGGAGCATTTAATATTGAGAATCAATTGATTCTCCTATAAAGCAATTTCCAAAATTATTATCTAAATTAAAGGTAACTTCTAATATTTACCCTTTTAATTCTAAGATAAAATTTGGCAAATTTATACTTTTATTTGAGGAAAATTTATTTCAAATTTGGGTCAAAATATCTGCAAGCGCACGAAAGACCAGACCGGTTCAGACATTTGCGTTACCCACGATGTGCACGTCTGCACATTTACGAACCAACAATTGGTTCCACGTTTTCCTCAACAACATTTGAATTAATTTCTTATTCAAATCTCTAAAATTATTAAATTTTTCCAACATATAGTATACCACGTAATACACATAAAACAATCATGTTTAAATATTGGAGAGTTAAGATGTTTCTATAAGAGATAACCACGAAACCAGAAAGATATTTCTTAAATTATAAAATAGATAGACTTGAAGGATATCTTAGTTCCACCTAAAAGAATAGAAAGAGTGGACTTTATTTGGTTTTAAAAAATATTTTTTATTTTTTATTTTGAAAATTGAATAATATATCTTATTAAAAAAAAACTTAAAACGTCTCATAATCATTTTGGGAAGAAAAAACTCACACCGAACAATGGAAGGGGAAAAGAATACCTGAAATACTACTAAGACATAGAAAAAGGAAAGTCTAAAATAAAATTCGTTAAAAATGACTAAAAGAATGTAGTACCGATATAATTATTAGATCGGGTTAAACGAAATTTGAGCAGTTAGATTTAAAAAATGATAAAATATTAAACAGTTTAACAAATTATAACGGAAATATAACCCGAATATAACAAAAAAAATATAACATAAAAGGTAAGAAAATTGTTGCAACGTAAATTTTTACCCTAGTTAATCAAATCTAAAACCCTTCAAACACAAATAATTTTATGTTCTTACATAAATTCGTATCGAGACCAACATAAATTCTTACCGAAAATGTAAGAAAACATGTTATAACATAATTACTTACCATTCGTTTGAAGGATTTTTGATTTTGTGATATGGGGTAAGCATTTGTATTATTACATTGTTTTCTTATCGGTTCTATAAAAAATTATGTAGGTTTTGTAACAATTTGTGTAAGTACCTCGTGTCTTATGAATTTGGTAATAAATAGAGTTATCCTTTAAGATTTTATGTTATAAAATAATTTCTTACCATAAATTTTGTTGGTTTTAGAATTGGTGATATGAGGTAAGAATTTGTGTTATGAGTTTACGTTATAACACAATCTCCTACCATAAGTTTCGATGGTTTCAAATTTGATGATATGGGCTAAAAATTTATGTTATTACCTTTTTCTTACAAGTTTTATAATTATTTATGTAGATTTTGTAACTATTTCTGTAAGTATCTTATCTCTTATGAGTTTGGTAACATATAAAGTCATCATTTAAGAGTTTATGCTATAACACAATTTTCTACCATAAGTTTCGTTGGTTTTAGATTTGGTGATATGGTGTAATAACTTATTACTTTTTTCTTATCAATTATATAATAATTTATGTAAGTTTTCGTAATAATTTATGTAGGTGCCCTATTTCTTATTTAATTTGGTAAGATATAAAGTTATCATTTAAGAGTTTATGCTATAACACAATTTTCAACCATAAGTTTCGTTGGTTTTAGATTGGTGATATGGGGTAAGAATTTGTGTTATTACATTTTTTTCTTACTGGTTCTATAATAATTTATGTAAGTTTCGTAACAATTTGTGTAGGTACCCTATATATTTTGAGTTTGGTAGGATAACTCCTTTAAGAGTTTATGTTATTACACAATTTCCTTCCATAAATTTCGTTGGTTTCAGATTTGGTGTAAGAATTTTTGTTATTACCCTTTTTCTCATCAGTTATATAATAATATATCTAGGTTTCGTAACAATTTATGTAGGTACCTTATTTCTTATGAGTTTAGTAAGATATAAAGTTATTTTTCAGGAGTTTATGTTATAAGACAATTTCCTAGCATAAATTTCGGTGGTTTTAGATTTGGTGATATGGGGTAAGAATTTGTATTATTATATTTTTTTCTTACGGGTTCTGTAATAATTGTTGTAGGTGTTCTGACAATTTGTGTAGCTACCCTACTTCTTATGAGTTGGGTAACAAAAAAACGTTATCTTCTACGATTTTATGTCATAACACAATTTTTTACGTGTAAAAAATTCTGTTAACACATATTTTACTACCATTTGTGTAGGGGTTTATGTTGATTCTGGAAGAATTTGTTTACTTACCCAATATCTAATGAGTTGAGGTAAGAAATAAGTTATCCTCTAAGAGTTTTGGTTACAACACAATTTTTTTACCATAAGTTAAAAGGGTTTTAGATTTAGTGATATTGGGTAAGAATTTGTATTATAACATTTTCTAACAATTGCTCTAATAATTTAAGTAGGTTCCATAAGAACTTATGTAACAACTCAAAATTTTATGCGTTCTGAAATGTTATCGTGTAATAATCTAAGTTATCACACAGTTTTTTACCATGATAAGCATTTGGGTAACTATCGTTTTTCTTATTATAACGGTAAGCATTTATTTTACAGCATCATAAAAATTAATGTTGGAACTTAATACTAACATAACCGTTACACCGCAACCCTGATAAAATTGACATTGCAAATAGGGAAGAAAACATTGTAAATACCAATCAAGTTTCAAAATACAATTTTGAAACACCGTAAATATGACCATACACCGCAACCCTGATAAAATTGACATTGCAAATAGGGTCATGTGTTTATCAGGTGGAGTAAAAACGATTGAGTTATTTGAGTTTAGAAGTTTTATTTTACGATTTAAATTTTATTTGAAAATTTTTAAATCGAGTTAGATTTTCGAGTTTTTGTACAATTTAATTATAATTATTTATAATGTTATAATACATATTGACTCCAATTTAAACGATTTTTTATATTCATATACGATATACATGTATATATCTTCATATTTTCGCATGTGATATACATAATTTATAAGGCGGAATTGACATACTTGACTCGAACTTGAAAACTGATCAACAAATTACTAAAAATCTCGAGTTATTATAATTTCCATTTTATAACTCAAACTTTATTTAATTTTTTTTCGAATTGAATGTATAAATTATGAGTCGAGTTTTTCATCACGAGTTTAACCACCCTAACTGCAATGATACTGGATCCCTGTGTTTCGTAACCACCCTAACTAGCTTTGGGGTGGGTAGGTATAGAATTTAGTGCCACTGAACTATCGGCCAAGTTTTCTGTATTGAACAAATGCATCATTTGGCTCCTATTATCAAGACTGAATCATTTGATTCTGTCGATTGGAGCCACTTCATCTTTTTAACAATGGCCCAGATGTAGGTTGCTCCTTTACCTCTTTTTTCTTCTACGGGATCGGTGGTTTGAATTATTGAGATTAGAAAGCAATGATGTTAAAGGTAATTTGGCAGTGGTTCGTTTATACATAGATAAAGCTACCGACTGACACCTACATTGAAGTTTTGTGCCAATTAAAAATCAGGACCCATCATGGTAAATATGAGCATTTTCATCATGGGGAAGGTTAGCCCCACATTTTTATTATTTAATTATGTTTAAATAGGTACATGTGTCTTACACATTAAAGGTGCTCGATGCATAAAATATGAATAGTTGGATTAGGATCCAAAAAAGGAGAAATAATATCGACAACCCGTGCAATAGTTGGGTGAAGAGTCAATAAGAGACGACAGATGATCTGACTTTGTGAAATGATTCCAAAAACATGTGTTTTTATCGCCTATCTACTTTGTTTTGTTTTTCTTCTCTGATTTTCTCCTATCAATCGACCCTTCACAAACTGACCCAACACCGGCTTTACCATTGTTTTGTCTCTAGTTTCTGTCTTAAATGGCATCATGCATGTGTTGTACCATCAAACGAGCGATGCTTTCTCCGCAAGTTGATCCATATTCCTGGAAGCTGCAGGGGATAGGGCTCGTAATTCACTATGCTTTTGGGGTCCCATAGACCCAGACTTTATTACAATTATCTATTTCTTGGTCCCCCCATGACAGCCCGTGAGTATAAGCAACTTGTCTGACCCTGAATATGTTTTTATGCAACAGAACCAAAGAAATCTATACCATTAACTACGATAGATTATTATATCTTACAATGTGGAAAACTAAGCCAGAACCAAAATATGAAACATGGGAGTACATGTTTTACGCCATCCAACATAATTTACAATGTCGAAGGCCGCACCACTAGGCACTAGTGGCGGTGGTGCTCACACTCGACGGGCATGACGGGGAACCTAGCAGTGTCGGTACAATAGTCATAGACCAAGTGGTTGGCCCTAACCCACACCAGCTGATGGCTCTGGTGCAAACTTAGCTCCGACATTGTTGGTTCATCCCACCAGAACCTTTTCTCACTGCTGCTCTTGCATTTGTTGGCAACCTCA
This sequence comes from Hibiscus tridactylites, assembly GCA_958450335.1. Lineage (NCBI taxonomy): Eukaryota > Viridiplantae > Streptophyta > Magnoliopsida > Malvales > Malvaceae > Hibiscus > Hibiscus tridactylites. The sequence goes on from OY288275.1 coordinate 62,523,294, forward strand.
TCGGCTGACACCGGCATCGGACACTCGCATGCATCGATTTCAAAGCCTTTGTAGGAGGCAATAAATGGTGCATGGGTCCAATCAGTCTTCACTAGGCCACCCCGTGTGGCCCAGTCATCGGCATTCCAGATTGAGCTATACACACCCATGGCTTGGTCTTTAGGAAAAGGAATTCCTTTGTGTTCCATATTGGTGTGCACTCTTATCGGGGTCTCATCCACTAGAAATCTAATAATAATAAAAAAAACAAATAGATACGTCAAAATAAATCCAAAAGCCAAGAAAAAACAATTCAAATATCTAAGATGCGTAGAAATCAATGTATACCAACACCCACCAAACATGTTACCAAGAAATTTCATGTTCTAAACCTAGAATAATCATGGGCGCCTTTTTCCTAAAAGAATGTAACATTTCAACAATAATTACAGCTCTTTACGAAACCCTACACTTAAAATGATGGACAAATTGTATCGCAAGTGGTCCCTTTCATAAAAGATAGAAACAATACTCACACAAGTTGGCGTTGGTTCCATAGGATGGAGTAAGAGTGGAAGTCCTTGGTTGGGTCAAACCATAGGTTCATTCTCTGCTCCCTATTGCCCACACCATTCACATACACATTGGTTTGAACAAGGTATGGTTCACCGGTGGTGTTGCCTAGGAACTCGAAGTCGAACTCGTTGTGATACGGACCATCCGATGACATCTATGTCAAAGAAAATATCAAAGTAAATACATCAAAGATATTTAATGATAGCCCGAATAATTAAAAATACTTATATTGTCTCAATTTTGTACGTAAAAAAAAAAAACACTAGATGAGCATCTGATGTAAGTCGATGTGACCAACAAAATCTAATTAAAACCTTCGTAATTTAATCAACAAACCAAAGTCGCTTTACAAAAACATCATTGGTTTCGTGGACCAAGGTGGGGACAAGGCCAATTAAATGAATATAAATTCGACTTTAAAGCGAGTCACGAGCGTATGGGGTGGGTAGCTGCTAGAATTACTAGGCTAGACATTTAAGGAAAAGGCCAACTTTTTGTCTGCAACCGGGAAAATTACCCATTACAAATGGGTAATAATTAATATTATTGAATAGGGACCCCTGGCTATGATTCCAGACGTACCCAGCTGAGCTGTTATCCACCATTTATGCGTATCGGAAAGGTTTCATACGGATGAAGGCCGTACAGTCTTGTTAATCATGTTTAACTATATTTATATCGGGTTTAGTGACACTGTTTAATCGTCAAAAGTCTAAATACTCACATAGTAAGCAGTGACAGTCCCGGCAGAGTCGCCCTCTACAAGCTTAATCTGCATGCTCACTTTGCCAAATAAATACTTGCTTTTTGACGAAAACCCAGCACCTGATATATCATCAACCCAGAATTTCATCACTCTATAAATCCATAGCTTTACAAATTACAAGAACAAAACTTCAAGTAACATGCACAGCACAGACGAGGATAACACATCGACACCTCAAAAATCAAAATGTACATGAGTAAAAAGTAATGAAATTCTGGGGAAATTACCAGAAAAGTTATCGAGTTTGAGCTTAAGAAGGTCTGCTTCATAGATAAAGTGATCGTTAGCCCAAGCAGGCTGGAAAAGCTCATTGAACTTAGCTGAGCTTCCCAAACCCAGAAACGTTAGACCCACAAAGAAACCAACAAGCATAGGAAAATACATTTTGAAAGAGACAGCCATGGAAGTAACACAGAGAGAGAAGCTTCTACTCCCAAAATTACTCCCGTATAAACTTTCTATTAGGAAGCAGAGTTTTTATAGGATAAAATTCGTCTGCCCCTTTTTGGTGCCCCTACATATGCCCCAACACTAAAAGATACTATAAAATTAAAATCTAAGCCCTAACCCTAAATTCTAAATCCTAAACCCTACACCCTATACCCAAAAAAATACACCCTACCCTAAATTCCCTAAACCCTAACCCCTAACCTAAAACTCTAAACCCTAAACCCTAAAGTTAATTTTGAGCGTGGGGACATATGTAGGGCACCGAAAAGAGGTAGGGGATTTCCATCCAGTTTGGATAAAATTCGTCTGCCCCTTTTCGGTGCCCCTACATATGCCTCAACACTAAAAAATACTATAAAATTAAAATCTAAGCTCTAACCCTAAATTCTAAATCCTAAACCCTACACCCTATACCCAAAAAAATACACCCTACCCTAAATTCCCTAAACCTTAACCATAACCTCTAACCTAAAACTCTAAACCCTAAACCCTAAAGTTAATTTTGAGCGTGGGGACATATATAGGGGCACCGAAAAGAGGTAGGTGATTTCCATCCAGTTTTTATAGCCAAAAAATTCTATTGGCTTCGTTCACAAGGATCAGACCCCGATTTCAATGGCCACATCAGAAGCCACGTGAGATATTCAAAGCACATTTTTCAAAATATCTACTATTTATGAATGAATGGACATGTAATAAACAACCAAACAGTGTCAAATAAAGTTTGAAAAGGGTTTCACTTTTATGGATTAGATTTGAACAAACATTAACGTTTCAACTCAATTTAAAACATAGTTTATAGTTTGAGGGCATATAAAGCAATTAACCTCAAACGTATTTGAAGAAAAAAATGTAACCGTTACTATTCCAATGGTGAAGGTGGGACCAGACCAAAGGTGGGCAATAAAAGGAAGCCACGACGATAAGTACAGCTGTTGCTCTTAGCTGTCCAGTTGGCACTGGCAGTATGAGTTAAAAAACCTCCCTTCTTTGCTTGATACTGTTCCACTATCGAGGCCCCTTCCTTTTGGCTAAATTGAAAGATGACCACTCGCAGGTTTATGGGAAACCAATTCACTCGCCTCTTTGTGCTGACACGTCCTGCTGATGGACACGGATAATGTGTAGAGTTGGAGAGCCAACGCTGATTCGGGAAATAAGAAATGTGTAAAAGTATATGTATCGCCAGCTGGATAGTATATTTTAATTTTAAATTCAAAGTTGTGGGGCCAATTTAATTCCCAGAAAATGTAATGTATTGCTCCCTTTCTTTTTAACATAATATTGGTCCCTGAGATGTGTGCCATTTAGAAATAAAATAAAAAATAGACCAATAATTAGACCAATGGACAATTAGTAGGGTATTAATGTAATAAGGAGAGAAAATTTGGGACAGGGCAAGTAAATGTTGGCAGATATTTGGGATGGGCGTGTCATAAAATGAGGGGTCCAATATTTCTCATCTTATGTTGTTTTTGTAATAGTGATTAAATTTTAGGATTTATGGTTAGAATTTAGGGTTTATGTTTTAGAATTTTAGGCTTAAAAAATTAAATTTTAAATTTGGACTTAAAAATAAGCATGTTTGTGTAGAATTTTTTACCCTAAAAGTGTATCAAATATTAATACTTTGATTTTTAGATACAATAATAGAAGTTTCTTTATACATATCAATGCATATGATTAGAGATACATATCTCTAAATGACATTTACTATAGAATTTTTTTATAATTAACAATATAAGAAAGTGTTTACATTTAAAAAAATGTTTATTATTATTGACGATGAATATTTTAATTTTGATAAATAAAAAGCAAACAACTCACATATATACACAATAAATAGAGAAACCTTACAACATCAACTCACAACACGAGTTAAGCGATAAACATCTCTAATCAATAAGTTAATCATCCAGAAAGATTAGGATTAGATTAGATCTATTAATGACAATCGATGAATCATACCATCGTTATTGAAACGATATGGTAAGTTCAATTTTCTTTAATCAAAATCCCAAAAGTCGAATATTTAGCGATGAGAATTTATCTAACTGTAAAAATTATCTTTACTTCAAGATTTTAATTCATTCTTATTTTAAATATAACCGAAATTAATATGATTACTAATACTAAAAGATCGGCAATTTTGGGTGAAAAACCCCTTTTAAATTAATATTGGGGAAAATGGCTCCCAAAAACTATTATTTGGCAAAATGACCCCCAAACTTGCCAGGTCGGCAGACCTCGCGTTGTGTAGGACGCGAGGTACGACATCGCGTTCTGCACAACGCGATTTTAGTCGACGTGGCATTGTTGTCCGTGTTAACGGTTTTACAGTACCTCGCGTTCTGCAGAACGCGAGGTCCCCGAGAAATTGAAACGGCGGCTGGAATATATCGCACTGACCTCGCGTTCTGTAGGACGCGAGGTCTGTATGTTCCACAATCGAAAACAAGAGTGGGTAGGCCTGTTCGAGCCTAATTTCGAGCGTGTAAATCGTATATTTTTAGCGATCATCGAGTTTGGGGGCGTAGTACTGGAAATTATGTATCGTATGATACCAACATGGTTAATTTCCGTCCATTCTACAATGGTTTAAAATGGCTTCGAAAACCCTATGCTATCATCCTTTTTTCAATGAAGTTGCATTTCAACAAATGTCGATAGGCATGTTCGAGCAGAATTTCATACGTAGAAATTTTAAATTTTTAGGTAACATCGAGTTTGGGGTTGTAGTACTGGAAATTCTCTATCGTATGACACTGACACGGTCAATTTTTGTCCATTGTACGCTGATTTAAAGTTGATTCGAAAACACTATCATAACATATTTTTTTGAATGATTGAAAATAATAGATGACGGATTGTATAAATCGAAGTGGACTGACTTTATTGATTAGATTGTCATGTGCGAACTCACATATACAAATTAAAAATAATTAATTAATACGAGGGGCTGAGCGATTAGGACACTTAGGAGCTGTGTGCCCAGGATTTCGACATATAGAACAATGCTTCTTTTGTCTGGTTTTCTCTCGGTGTTCGACCAAATCCTCGGCACAGTATATTCTTGTAGAAGGTGGACGTCCTTTGGCTCGTAGTAGTGCTGGATCTGGGCGTATGATCGGTTCAGTGTCCACAGCATTCGGATCAACCTCATTTCCGATTGGAGGAAACTCTTTTTCGTAAACCTTAAACACCGTTTTGAGTAAGTATACTGGATCAACCATATGCATGTATTCTATCCGTTGGTTAGTGCAAGCAGCAATGGCGTGTGCGCACGGGTATTTGAAAGTTTGGAAAATTCCGCACTCGCAGGTTCTTTCCCTCAGATCTACCACGTAAGCGTTGTGCTGAATGCCTTCCAACCGCCTGGAAAATTCCGCAACACGAAACAAGTGTCCTTCTCGCGAGAAGAGAGTTGCTTGCATCTGTCTTGATTGGCCCAATTGAATATGAAGTCTTGTGCGGAAATCTGGATGGACTTTGTGTCCACCTGCCATGTACTCAGTTGCTTGCTTGCCCAAGGTTGCAAAAAGGGTAGCTAAACGATAATAGGTCGCTTTGACAATGGAAGTGATAGGCAACTGCCGAACCCCCTTCAGTGATGAGTTCACTGCCTCAGCCAAGTTCGTTGTCATGTGACCATAACGTTTACCCTCGTCATACGATCGAAGCCATTTTTCCTTTGGGATTTTTTCAAGGTATTCTGCGCCATTTTTGTTTCTCGCTCTCAGTTCCTCGAGCAGGTCAGCCACCTCTTCTTTGTAGTGCGAGTTTCCTACGGGATGACAATTGAATAGTTCTGGGCGAAAAACACATGAAAAAAGGTCGTAAATGGAAGCGAGTAACAAGTAATATAGTAAATGAAAATGACATAAATGACGTACCCTTATCGAGCACCATTTGACGTTCATCACGATTCTTGTATTTCAGCAGGTAGTTTGCGGCTATGTGCCGCACGCAAAAACGGTGGTGAATGTATGGAGGCTTCCAATAGTCACCCAAATTTTGTATCGCCCACAGCAGCGTTGTGACTCTGTCAGAAATAACACACACCCCTTCATCCCTTCTTCTTCGTATTACATGATCAAGGACATATTTTCGTAGGTTCTTAAGGAAGAACGTCCAAGACTCCAAATCCTCATTTGGGACGATTGCGAATGCAACAGAAACGCATTTGCGATTGTCGTCCTGTGCTATAGCTAGAAGTAGGACCTGTGTATATCTTCCGTACAACCATGTGCCATCGATTTGGACCATCGGTTTGCAGTGCTTGAATGCGTTGATGCACTGAGGGAAAGTCCAAAATAACCGGTGGAATTGAGAAACACCTCGGACGACACGATCATTTTCGTATGCCAGAACCGTATAAGTTTGACAACCATTCTTGGGATGTGTTTCTGCAGGAGATTAAGCCACGGGCGCAACTCTTTGTAAGATTCCTCCCATCGGCCATACAATTCCTCTTTGGCCTTTTTCCTTGCATACCATGCTTTCGAATAACCTGGACGGAAGCCGGTGACAGCTAGAGCTGCAACCTGACATGTGGGGACCGACACAGTGGGATTTGTTTTCACCAGTGTGGAAAAGATGTCCGCAAGGTACTTTGCATCCAGGTTCTTGTGATCCTGGTTGAGGCTAGCAACGGTGCATGTATGGGGCCCCTCAAGTTTTGTTATTTTCCAACGGTTGTCTGCCCTCTTCAACTCTGATATACGGATTTTCCATTTACAGCCTTGATCCTTTTGGACACAGTGAGCCTTGTAGTATTTGGCTTGGGTTTTCTTCACCGTCGTCTCAACATTATGACGAAGGTTGTACTGCTTAACTGCCGCCACCGCAATTTCCTTGTTCGCGAACGCCATACCAATTCTTAGTTCACCATCAGAACGGTGGACCCAGCCATCTATTGTGTCGTCATGGAGAAAATCAGGGACGTTCATTGCATCCATATCAACCGTTGTGAAGTGGGATGGTGGCTGGAACATAGAAATTGGTCTTGCGTCTACAGGAAAGTTGGTGGCAGTCGGTTCTTCGTCCAAATCTGGTGGTGGAACGGTAGTGTCTTCTGGGTCTTCTGGTAACTCTGTCAAGTCTTCTGGTTCGGGATAGAATGGCCCCAGCTCGTCTCCGTCTGGCCCAGGTTCTCTAATCGGTTCTTCGTCAGAAGCATCCTCCGGGAGCTGGAATAGTAGAGCTTCGTCGATCACTACCCTTCGAGGCGAGGATTGGGGTCAATGAGCGGGAGACCTCTCACGAGATCGCTTAGGAACCTCATTTCCAAGACCAAAATCAAGATCACCATAAGAAGAATGTATTCCCATAGATGGTTGAACGTACTCCGTGCTAGGGACATACGTTGAGTGTCGTCCATATAAGGAATCATGGTCGTGCATAGCGTAAGAAGACGACGCTCCCTCACCCCCAAAAGAAGAATGTCTCCCCATAGATGGTTGACCGTAGTCGGTGCCAGGGACATACATTGAGTGTCGGCCATATGATGCTTCATGGTCGTGCGTAACGTAAGGAGCCGACGTTCCCTCCCCCCCAAAACTATAAGGATTGTATGGATTGTATGGACTGTACGATGCATTTGTTGGTGCATCGAATTCATCGTTTGGGGGTTGGTTCAGGTCGAACCCGATACTAGCTACGTAGGACTGCCTTGGAGGAGCAGATGACGATGCACAAACTTCGTTGTCTCGGCAGAGTATGCTAAAATCACGTCGTAGACCTGCGGTCGGGCTATCAACATTGGCATTCGGATCGAAGTCGAAATTCGCCCGGCCCTAGCTTGGTATTTCGACAACTGGATTAGACTCAGAGAACGATGCATACAGCTCGAGGGGCGTTCCAATTGAATACTCGAAGTGGGCTTCCATCATCATTTGCACATCAGCATTTTCTGCAATTTGGCATACAGAGTACTGTAAAGGGTCTATAGATATTGGCACCCGATACTTCACGTCGGACAAATGATGATTAGCGAAATGAGGGACTTTTGCCTCCAGTTCCTCGACCAACTTCTTGAACGATAATCTCATCGGAAGCTTTATCGTTACCGGATCTTCGCAGTGAAAAAGGACGCCGAATTAAGTACCCTCGAATATCTGCCCATCGTAGTAAACTTGCGTAGTAACACCTCGTCCGGCCATTTGAATATTTTATGAAAGACTTTTGAAATTTTGATACTTAGAAAATTCTAGGAATTGATTGCCAATTGAAACTTCTATTTTCGCTTTATGGTTCTTCTTCATATATAGGCAAAATTGTTGGCCCTTGCAATCCCGGAGAATCTGGTTGTGCAAGGCAAATAATGGTTCCGAGAGGTAACTTTGCTTGTCCATTACCTAAAACCGATAAGCAGGTAAATGATGAACAAGTCAGGAATGTCGTGTGCTTGGGAGGCAGTCCCCTAACTTTCGACAAGTAAGGGATAGAGTTGATGGGAGGCAGGGTTAACCAGTACCTCGCGTTCTGTACAACGCGAGGTCCATTAACATCGCGTTCTATAGAACGCGAGGTCACTTTAATTGCTTTGTTTTAGATATTCCGTCAGAAGTTATAATAACCGTACTATTTACTATTTGTTTGTTTGTGTAATTGAGAACATGTTCGAGAATTTGAGACAATTGTAGTCTGGTATTTGAATACTACTTCTACTAGTGTGCATAATGTAATTGAGTAGTAGTAGTTTTACATAACTTGAAGTCCGTTGAACATTAATAAAGGATGAAATAAGACGTCATATAACATAATTGGAAGATAATTTCATAAGTTAATGGTTAATCCGAATCATCGTAGTCAGTGGACACGTCTGAACTTAGGTTTAGTTCTTCGATCAGCTGTTGTTTTCTTTGTCTACGCCTGTACATAAAAAGTTGCAGCTCCTCCACAGCCGCATCAACATCCGGTGAAGACGGTGCGTGTTCAGTGTTCGGAGCAGGTTCTACGGGTGCAGACGTACTACCTTCGCCGGCGTTGACAAACTTAACATTGAAATCGACGTCTCTAGCTCCAACAGAATTGAGCCGGTCATACATGTTACGAACGTCTGTTTCGTTCGTAAGCTTCATAACATAGTGCGTTTCATTAGCTGACGGTGTTGGGATTCGACATTCCATGGAAGAAATTTGTTTGTCGGTGTGTTTACTAACCTCGATTGTTGTCAACTGTATTAAATCTTTCAGTGACATTTTGACGGTGATTGTTGACTCAAAATAAGTATCGAGAAAATAAAATGTTGCCTTAAATTTTGCCATAAGGTGAGCAAGGATTGGGTGTTTAGAGAGAATTTGGAATGAGTAAATGATGGTGGAATTCGTGGGTATTTATAGGAAAGGAAAAACACCACATAAGTAAATTTAAGTCGCATTTCATTTAACAAAACTTTCAACATGTATGCTTTAATAAGTAAATTGAGACAACTACATAAATTATCTATAAAATTCGAAACAATATATTCAGCCGCTCCGGCGGGCAAATTTGATCGGAGGTCCCGACTGAAAGAAGCAGAGTGCGATAATCAGATTTCTTCTGAAATGGTAGCAGCTTTGATCCACATTAACAAATGTAATCGCACCCGTCGCATCTGAAAATGTTGGCTGCCACGGCAGAATGTCGATCTGAATCCGCCCTCGCTTCCTAAAAGTCCTTTCTTTTCAAAACTGTAGCCGGGGATCCTCTCGACGGCGGCTACAGAAGCTGCCATCGAAGCCACTACTACAGCACACAACCTCCAAAAATATTGCGATATGTCGGTAAATATTAAGGTATGTACCCCCGCGGAACACAAATCTTTAAGTGAACTCCAACTATCATAAAGGAACAATATTTCGGACATAAAAATTGCAACGGAAAAAACGCAGCATTACACGAACTCATATTCAACTGACCTAAACTAAACTTAACTGGTTACAAAAATTCATCTCCGTGCATATATATATATAAACAAACATCTCATTGACCTCACGTTCTGTACAACGCGAGGTAAGGGTGACCTCGCGTCCTACAGAACGCGAGGTTGCCACGTCATCATATTCACCTCCCTCTATAAATAGCAAACTCTTGGAGAGGCAAGGAGCACCCACAGAAATTTTTATCGGTGTGTATTCATGTAAGCAGTTTTCGCTTGCAGCTACTAATGGCAACATATCGCGTATTTTGGAAGTTTTGTTTTAATTTAACTTCCAAAATATTGCGCTATGTCGTTATTTTTAGTTACTACTGAAAACATAACGCGTATTTAGTATGATTCATTATTGTTATTATTATTATTGTTCTTATTATTATTGTTATTATTATTACTATCATACTAATAATTTTTATTGTTAGTATCATTTATTATTATTGTTGTTATTATTATTAATATTATTATTATTATTATTTTAATTATAATTATTATTTTTATTATTATTTTTATTTTATTGTTATTATTATAAATAAAAATTGTAATATTAAATGAGTTTCCCGCCTTAAAACTCTTCATTTAAAAAACTCCACGACCTCGCGTCCTGTAGAATGCGATTTCTTTAGAACATTGCGTTCTGTAGGACGCGAGGTCATTTCTGACCGTTCAGTTCACGCGTCTGTTCATTGATGCGCCTTTTCAATGAACCTCGCGTTTTGGGCACATAGCTCGCTATATAGGGGGTGAAGGTTAGACTGTCGTTGATCAGCGCGCTGATAGAACGGTGGAGACCCGAGACGCACATGTTTCATCTTCCATTTGGCGAGGCAACAATCACGTTGGAGGATGTTGCCTACATTCTGGGGTTGCCTACAAATGGCAGCGTTATTACTGGTATAACGATGGCACATTGGCCAACCCTATTTGTTGAACAAATGGGCGCACTGCCCCCTGATGAAGTGTGGGACGGAGGGAAAATTTCTCTATCGTACTTGGAGGACAACTTTGGAACCCCTCCCCCCGATGCGGATGAAGTTGCACTTCAGGTATTTTTTTATTTAAAAATTAGGATGTCATTATTATATATTTAGTATGCTTTTATTATATTTATGATTAAATTAATATTATTTATTTGCACATTAGGCTGATTTATGAATTTTTTAGGATGAATTCAGTAAATATTTAGGATCCTTTATTAAATATTTAGGTTGCCTACATTAAATATTTAGGATAAATTACAAATATTTATTTACAAATTAGGATTAAGTTACTAATTTCTTTGGATGCATTTATTAAATCTATATTTAATCTATATTTAGGATGAACTTACAATTTTTTTAATTAGGATGAACTTACAATTTTTTTAATTAGGATGCCTTTATTAATTTATATTTTCACAGCGGTGTGCGCGAGCCCACATCTTGCGCATTATTGGCGGGATATTAATGCCCGACAAAACTCGCACAAAAGTGCACGTTATGTGGCTTCGTCATCTGACAAATTTAGATGAGTCTGGACGAAAATCTTGGGGGTCAGCTGTCTTGGCGTTTCTTATCAGAGACCTCTGCGGAAACGTTGATGCCTCCAGAGCAGCGATGGGAGGATGCTGTTTATTCCTGCAGGCTTGGGTTTGGTTTCGGATCCCTACTTTGACACCACAGCTTAGGCAGCCCACTCCTATGTCATTTCCGCTTCTACGGAGGTACTACATAATCTACTATATTTTTTTATTAAATTATTTTATTTAACGATCTTTTTCATTATTTAAAGGTGGACCACCACACTATCCCACACCGGCCTGCCGGAGTCCCAAAAAGAATACAGATATAGATTCGATGCCTTGACGGAGGACCAGGTAATTCAACGATTATTTTGGTTTTTTTCATACTATTTTTCCAATAATATTTCATATAACCGTTACAAACTTTTTCATTCTTTTTAGTTCGTGTGGACGCCCTACGATTCAGAGGAGATTCGCGACATTACTCCAGCAGATATTGTGCAAGAGCGAGACCTCTAGATTTCCGTCGTGCCGTTGCTGAACTACAAAATTTGTGTGTGGCATTCTACGGATAGGGTACTCCGACAGTTCGGGTACGTCCAAAATGTTCCACCCCCTCCGCAAAATATGGACTCCTTCCACAATCTTACGCGTCAGGGGAAGACGGAGGTTGACTGGGCCGAGCACCACGCTATCTGGATAGGGCTTTGGGCTCAACGATTTCACAGACGCCCAGAGTTTCTCCAACAAATTATGGTAGGGGGTCCTTCGGTCACTTTCAATTATGCCCAGTGGTATAGGAACAATGGGATGCCACATATCCTTACTCCGGCCGAGCGCGAAGCAGGGCTTCCCCAGCAACCTCAAAACCGCCCACACGGGAGCCGGCGAGCGAGCCAGACCCAGAGCCAGAGGCAGAGCCAGAGGCAGTCGACGCAGCGCGGTCCGAGACCACAATATGACACTCTAGGGGCATCATCTTCTGCCCCACCATTGCATAGCGGTCCATCGACTCTCCAGCAGACGATGCCTCCACCCCAGTACGACTCCACTGATGCCTATCGTCCCCATACGCCCACGACTGACCTTATGCTTATCGATTATCCACCTCAGTATGGGTTTCCGATTGTGGAGAGTACGCCGATAGGTAGTTTGTTTTACTCCCCGCCTGGGCCCAGCATGGATCCGCATATCGCGCACGATGGTCAGGATGATAGGGACCAAAGACCACCACACGATGGAAACAGGAGGTATCCGGATCGTGAGCGTCATCCACCCGACTGCGGAACGGGTGGACATAGGCATTTTTAGTCTTTTTTTTGTTGTTTTCTACTTATGTTTTTAATATTTATGTAAAACACTTTTGAATTTTATAATGTCGTATTATAATTTTGTTTACGAATTATAATTTTGTTTACATATTATAATTAAACTTTATAATGTTCATTTAATTTTTGTTTTTAATAAATTTAATGGGATTACTAAACCGAAAATCGACATTAGTTGAAATGCAACTTCAATAAAAAAAAATATGTTGGCATAAAGTTTTCGAAGCCATTTTAAATCATTGTATAATTGACGGAAATTAACCATGTTGGTATCATACGATAGACAATTTTCAGTACTACAACCCCAAACTCGATGATCGCTAAAAATATACAATTTACACGCTCGAAATTGGGTTCGAACAGGCCTACTTACACTTGTTTTCCCTTGTTGTTCAGGCCAGATTAGCACAGACCTCGCGTCCTACAGATTAGCACAGACCTCGCGTCCTACAGAACGCGAGGTCAGTGCGATATATTCCAGCCGCCGTTTCAATTTCTCGGGGACCTCGCGTTCTGCAGAACGCGAGGTACTGTAAAACCGTTAACACGGACAGCAATGCCACGTTGACTGAACTCGCGTTGTGCAGAACGCGATGTCGTACCTCGCGTCCTACACAACGCGAGGTCTGCCGACCTAACAAGTTTTGAGGTCGTTTTGTCAAATAATAGTTTTTGAGAGCCATTTTCCCCAATAATAATTAAAAAGGGGTTTTTCACCCAAAATTACCTAAAAGATCTCTTATTAATAAAGAAAAGAATTGATGATTTTCTGATGGCTGTCGGTTTGCAGATAAGATATTTTGGAGATGGACCTTCGTACCGTACGTGAAGCTTTTGTTTTCCGTGTACAATATATCGTAAATGCACTCGTGCTTGTTTATTCTAATTATATTTACTACCAATAACTCTATGAATACATAAAAAGAAAACAAATAAATTTGTTATCCCATTGATATTTTCTGTTTTAGACTCTGAATTAAATTTAGATATACAGTTTATATTTATGGATAGTTTTTTTCACGATGTTAGATTTTAATTTACTGTTGTCGGTGATTTTTTATTAACTCGATTCCTTTTATAATATGTTTGTCGGTGCAATCATATATATTTCTTTTTATCTTTTGTTCAAAGTTTTTTTTTTTGGATTTTGCCAGAAGTTTTGCAATCATATTTGAAGTGTGGCAGAGAAGTTTTGCATAGAGAAGTAAAGCAGTAATTATGGTGGGGATGTATTATTTGGATAGTGAGAAAAAATGGGCATCCAATTTGTCAGACAATCAATGAAAAACAATGGATTATTGACAGTGGCTCCGCTTCAGAGGTCAGGCCGTATCGAAGTGGTAGAGTGCACGCTTGTTCAGCTGACCATGTCATGCTCGTAAAAATTATGATGATTCTTTTTAAAATATATATAATCATCAAATCTTGCGTCAAGAAAAACATTAACATAAGTATGAAGATAAACAAATGAAATACTCCAAGACATGTACTAGGCGTACGAAACTACGTACTCAATCCAAAATCTGTAACGCATTCGCGTTTTCCGCGATATGTCTAGCACACGATTGCCCTGATTGCGCTCAAGTTAGATCTCTTTTGTGTTTCTTCCATTGAAATTATCTGTCTTTTTTGGGTAAACTAGTCACTCTTGTTTAGCGTTTGTACAGAGTTAGTCACCACTTTTGAAAAGTGCCAATTAATAGTCCTCTACGTTTTCGATGTGTAAATACTTGGTCACTCCGACGTTATACTCCGCTAGTCCCCTAACGGATTGTTGATGTGGCGGAATTAAAATAAGGATAAATTACTGCAATAGCCATTAAAATTTATCTCATGTACATTTTTTCTCCTCAATTTTAAAAAATAAACATTATAGTCACTAATAAAAATATTTCTTTATAATTTCACCCTTAAATTTTTAAAAATTCATTTTTCAATCCTAAAACTTTACAATCAATTAACACAATAATATTATAAATGTTTAGATGAAAAATAGGTGCCCAAAGTATACCCTTTGAAACTTAGGTGCCCAAATTGCTTCTATTTAATAACTAAAACTTAAAAATTTAGTCCACTAACTACTAAAAAATTCGAGTTATTGGAATTTCTATTTTATAATTCAAACTTTATTTTGAATTTTTGAGTCGAGTTTATGAAATTATGAGTCGAGTATTTTCACATCAAACCAAAAAATTTAATTTTTTCGAGTCAAGTCGAGTTATTGGAATTTCTATTTTATAATTCAAACTTTATTTTTGAATTTTTGAGTCGAGTTTATGAAATTATGAGTCGAGTATTTTCACATCAAACCTAAAAATTTAATTTTTTCGAATCAAGTCGAGTGTTGCACTTCCCTACATATAATTTTTATTTTTAATTCGTGTTTTTCCCAATAAAAACTTTGGACTCTACTGTTGCTTGTTCACCTTCCCGATCGGCCGTCGTCGATCTCCGTCACCGTCGGGCGGTGGTGGTCACCGCCTACATCGCTAGAGGCGCCACGTCGCCGCGATCTCATCCATGGCCACCACGCGCGTCGTCGGGCCGCATTCCGCCAGCAAATCTCGATTGAAGCTCTGGCAAGAAACCAATCGACGCCACTGTTTCTCGCATTTTCCGGCATTGGTTGCCGTCCATTCGCGAGACGGACACCAGATCCGGGCTTCTGACGTGGCGGCGAGCAAAACCCCTAAGGTTCCGAATCCAACTGACGTCGGCGGAGCCTCTATCGGAGCTACGTAAGTTTCGACGACATTTTATTTTTTCGCACGGATTAAAATTAAAAATTATACGTAGGGAAGTGCAACACTCGACTTGATTCGAAAAAATTAAATTTTTAGGTTTGATGTGAAAATACTCGACTCAAAAATTCAAAATAAAGTTTAAATTATAAAATAGAAATTCCAATAACTCGACTTGACTCGAAAAAATTAAATTTTTTGGTTTGATGTGAAAATACTCGACTCATAATTTCATAAACTCGACTCAAAAATTCAAAATAAAGTTTGAATTATAAAATAGAAATTCCAATAACTCGAATTTTTTAGTAATTAGTGGACTAAATTTTTAAGTTTGAGTTATTAAATAGGAGCAATTTAGGCACCTAAGTTTCAAAGGGTATACTTTGGGCACCTATTTTTCATCTAAGCATTTATAATATTATTGTGTTAATTGATTGCAAAGTTTTAGAATTGAAAAATGAATTTTTAAAAATTTAAGGGTGAAATTATAAAGAAACATTTTTATTAGTGACTATAATGTTTACTTTTTAAATTGAGGAGAAAAAATGTACATGAGATAAATTTAATGAATATTGCAGTAATTTATCCTTATTTTAATTCCGCCATATCAACAATCCGTTAGGGGACTAACGGAGTATAACGTCGGAGTGACCAAGTATTTACACATCGAAAACGTAGAGGACTACTAATTGGCACTTTTCAAAAGTGGTGACTAACTCTGTACAAACGCTAAATGAGAGTGACCCCTGCAGTAGTTTACCTTTTTTTTTGAAAGGTTAAGGGCCTCGTTAAAAACCCCTTATTTGTCCTTTTTGATATATATATATATATATATATATGGCTAAAAAAGTATTTTTGTCCATGAGTTCGATTCAAAAAATTAATTTTGGACATCGTCGTAAAACGCACTCAATGTGGCCCCCAATTTATAAAATCGATCAAATTGATCATTTGACCAACATTAATCGTTACGGTGATGACATGACGGTCCACGATGCTAATGTGGTGATCAATGGTGTTGACGTGGCACTACACGTGGAATGATGACGTGGTAGAAGAGGTTGTATTGATTATTTTAACTGAATTCAAGGGCATAATTATTTTCTTTTACCGAAGGAGCATGATCGATTTTAATTGAAAGTTCGATAACTTACTTAATCGTTAAACTAAAAGAATAATAATATTTAAATATATATAAGACATTAAAAAATAAAAACACCATAATGAATTAAAAAATAAGTAAAAACATTAAAATTATAAATATAAAAAGTTATCAATATTAAAAAAATTAAAATTTTAAAATTATTTATAAACCATTGGAAAAGCCTTCGAATGTTTCTCGTTAGGCTAAGAGTACTAATGTTGCTTTAACATATTTTCAATTGAAACATCATTGTATTAGAGTAGTAATAAACCAAAATTTTCTTTCATTTTTGTACCTCAAATATTAATGATCATCAATATGATGTAGAAAAGCGATAGAAAATTTGAGTTTTATTGTTACTCTAATACAATGTTGATTCCATTGAATTTTTTTAATTAATGCTAATACTCAGACTGACGAAGTCGAAGATTTTTTCGATAAAAGTGTTCAATTTTTTAATACTTTATAAATACTTTTTTATTTATTAAGTTTTTATATTAAATTTTACCATTTTATAATTTTTAATACATTTTAAATTTTTATATAATTTTTATTTTCAGTAATTTTAGAATATTTTATTTATTTTTAGTAATTTTTAGAATGTTTTATTTATTTTTATTAATTTTATGGGTTTCTATAAAAAAATTGAAGAATATTTTGATTTTTTAGAGACTTCACCTTATTTTTTTTAAAATTATCTCCACTTAATAAAATTATTTATCCAGTTTTAATATTTTTAAAATTTTAATAATTTCGTAAATTCTTATTTTTCAACTGAAATATTAAATAAGTTATCAAACTTTTAATTAAAATTAATTATGCCCTCAAATTCAGTTAAAATAATCAATTCAATCCTTCTACCACATCATCATCCCACGTGTATTGCCACATCAGCACCATGGACCACCACAGCAGTATTGTGGACCGCCATGTCATCATAGTTAAATGTCACGTCAGCATAGTAATGGTCAACGTCGACTAAAAGGTTAATTTGATTGATTTCGCGAACTGGGTGGCACATTGAGTGCATTTTTCGACAAGGGGCGAAATTAATTTTTTGGGTAGAACTCAGGGGCGAAAATACCCATCTAGCCTATTTTTTATGTCCAAACTAGAAAATTAAAGTTTAAGGATAAGATTAAAGTTTAAGATTAAGATTTAAGAAATTATAAATATAGTGTATTTTTAGGGTTTAAGAGTTCTGATTTATGATTTAAAATTTAAAGATAGTACTTAAAATTTAAATTTTTTTAATATTGAGGCATAAAAAGGTAGATAATTTTTGTCTCCATTCGTTTCAAAATGGGTTAATTTATGTCCAGTTAACCGAGCTTTTAATAATTCTCGCATAATGTTGAATTTCAAGTTATCTAAGTGAATCGTTTCAAATTAAAATTAAAAGTTTTTGTTTAAATTATATTAATGAATCTTTTCAAATTAAAATTGCAATTTTTGTTTAAATTATTTAGGTTTAAATATATAACCCCTAGAACTACCTATGTGTTACATCTAATTTTAGGAGGTAACATTAGGGCCACAAGAACGGCCCACCGTAAAAAACCTAAATAAAATTCATTTTTTTCTAATACATTTAAAACTGTAAATATTTTTTTTGTCGGAACATCATTATAGAAAGATATAACGCATAAGCGTGTCTAGGAGTTAGAAAATATACATTTAATACATGAACTATGCACTTTCTCTCAAGTTGAAACTTATAGAACTTTTGCTCTCAAATTAGAATATGAACTAGACATATTCTCCCAAGTTAGTACTAAAACTTATACATTCTATCAATTTGGTCTTAATTTGAAACAATTCAATAGATTTAACTCTCTATATTTAAAAATTCAATGAATTTACTCTTTGTTATTCACCTAGATTGTTTTTTATTCTCTTAGAAATATTATATTACTTTCTTGGTATAATAAAAGTTTAAAAAGTAACATGTTGATTTATGTTAGAATTCAGTTATTCAACTATTTTTTTATCTGATAGATTTGTTTGGTTTGATAATATCACAAATATTGATTAAGTTGATGGAATTTTTAAATATGAATGATTACATCTATTTATTTGATTCAAAATATTGAATGTATAATTATTGAGACTAAAATTATTAATAAAAGTACCAAAATAGTGGATGAAATTAAAGTTTGAGTATCAAATTAGGACAAAAATTCTTTAGGTTCCAAGTTGAGACAAAGTACCTATTTCAAATACCAACTCAAGATAAATTATCTAGTTCATGCACTTAATATATATTTAAGCTAGTTATTTATAAACAAAACATTCTTTGATTAGATTATTAATTTTCTGTAATAAATTTAGATGGGATCATATTTAGATCTGTTCGAACCGTTCAAACTAATCATTCAGATGTTCATAGGCTGTGTCTCAAACCTCGAACTAGGGATGGCAACGGGGCAGGGTGGGTCGGATTTTTGACCACCCCGACCCCGTCCCGAGGATTAGGAATAAAAAATTGACCCCAGCCCGCCTATATTATTTTTAATGCTACATCCGCCCCGACCTCAACTCAAAGCTAAATATTTTATACCCGCCCTGATCCACCAACCCGATCGTATTAATCAAGAAAACCTAAAAATAAAAAGGTTTAATGGTCTGTTTGACCCTTGAAGTATATACAAAATACTGAACTGCCCCTCATGTAGTTTTTTTGGAAGTTTTGCCCCATGAACCAAAATCGTGACCTTTGTTAGTCCCTATTTTGTAAAGCTCGTTTTAAAAAAATCAGCCCAATTAGATCACGCCATGCGGCTCTTTTGACCAAAACAATTAACTAAGTTTAATAAAAAATGGGTAAATGGCATGTTGAGTCTCTCAAGTCTTATATTTATTCAATCTAGCCCCTAAAACTGTTCATCTCCTTCTTCCACCAGTTGAATCTCTGATAAAACCAAATCCCCACCATCTTCAATCGCCATTTGGGACTTCAGCCATCAAAACCTCCTGATTTCGCCGTACCAGCCGGAGGTCAGGGTTCTGCAGCTAAAACTAATAAATCATCTGGTCTTCCAACTCAAGTCGTTTATCCAAATACTAATGAATCCATCAACTAACATTTTCCAATTCCTACTTGAGACAAACGTTTAAATCCTCCAATATATAACAGCTTGATTAATGCTACATTTGGATTCTTGGTACTAAAGATTACAAAGGGAAAACGACATTGAAAATTGGGTTACCTTTGCTTATCTAATTTGGATTCTTTTTTGGGAGATTATTGTTTGATAATTAGCATTTCATAGTAGTTAAATATTTTGGATTTGTTCAATAATAGACAAATTTAACTGAATCTGGTTGTTGACTGGGAACTTTCTTGTACGCTTCTGGTCTCTGAAAAATTAAGAACGGGAACTGACCAATATTCCTTTTTATCAAACAATCCTCAAATTAAGGTATTATGGCAATTGTAGAATTGATATTGTTATGGGAAGGCAGTGGCAGACTGGGAAACAGCCAATGAACCTAAGTTGATATGAATTCATTAGTATTTGGATAAACGACTTAAGTCGAGCCTCTTCAAACTTTTTATTTGTTGCAAATTTTCATATATTTTCTGCGGATGAATGAGTTGTTTTGCAATGATGATGATCGAAAGAGGAGGAAAATGAGGATGAATAGGAGATTGAGGGTGTTGGTGATAAAAATTATTTGTTGGATACACGATGTGCAATTTACACGTAAGGCGTTGATTTTTGTAACCAGGGTCAAATGGGATAATGATTTTTAATTCAAGAGGCAAAACTCAAAAAAATATTTTAGGGGCCAAACAGGACTTTAAGGCAAATAAAAACCATAAAATTTAAAAATAAAGGTAAAATGACAAAAAATACCCAAAGTTTGCATGTTTTTTCATTTGACCCTTATTGTTAACTGGACTTGAAATTGTCAATGGGATATGCCACCCGAACAAGTCTAGTCAGAATCAGCTGTTGACCGTCAGTTTTTATCCAACAAAGCATATTTGGATCAAATTGAAACGTTAGAAGTTGTTTGCTCAAAAAAAATAGGTCAATTGACAAAACATACAAAAGTTGGAGTCATATTTTGTCATTTTGACAAAAAAATAAAATCATGGGAACTTAAAAATGAAATCTAGAAAGTTAAATGCCATGGAATCAGTAAACTAAAACTAACAAATAGGAAACGGGAAGATGTCAAATCTGTAAAATACAAAGAAAAATATATGAATAAAAAGAAAATCTTAAACAAAAAACAAAGAGAAAAAAAGAAAAGCAAACAAATATTTAGTTCATTGGCAGTCAAAACATATTCAAATGGAGAAGAGAAAATGGATTTACAAATACATGCATAAAGGAATTTCGAATATTTGTTTTGAAACCATGAAGAAAAAATAGGAATATTCATGAAAAAAATCCGAAAACCCAACCCAAAACAAGATAGATACAGTAAATTATAGGGAAAGAAGGAACACTTGTAATCTTGCGTTGGGTTATATATGAAGAATTCTGCAAATTTAGAGAAGAATCGAGTAAATAAAAAAACAAAAAGGGAAAAGAAAAGAAAATCAGAGGAAATGAGAGAATAGCAAGAGGCGGCGGATTGCAAAGAATGGAATGGGAAGAAAAAAAAATCCCTAAATAATATATATATATATATATATATATATATACTGGCATAATCATAAATATATTACAAATTTTAAAAATATTAGATTAGGTCGGATCGAAGATTCAGTCCATTTTGTTATTATTATTATTATTAGATTGGATTAATTTTCTTGATGCATTTCTGGAAATTTGAAGCCCAATAATAATTTCTAGTGCACCGGTTGCCAGCTTCATCCCACCCAGGTCCATTCGTTTTACCCCATTCAAGCAGCCCGGTTCTTTTATTATTATTATTATTATTATTATTATTATTATTATTGTTGTTGTTGTTGTTGTCGTCGTCGTCGTCGTCCATATATTTTATTTTGGGGGAAGGGTAGTAATCGCGACAGTTAGAAGGGATCTAAGATTTTATGTCGTCGTCCATATATTTTATTTTGGGGGAAGGATAGTAATCGCGACAGTTAAAAGGGATCTAAAATTTTATGTTAGGGTACGAATTTATAAAATTTTAGGAGGTAAACTTAACAAATTCTCAATAGAAGATATATAGAAAGTTTCTAAAAGAAATTCTAAATCATATACGAATTTTTAGTTTTCAGGAGGTCGACCATCCCCCAGCTCTCCTCGGTCCATCCTTAACGGCAGTAGTTTTTTTTGGCTCGGCAAGTTAATTTTATTAAAAATAATAAACTTAAACTGTATGACTCATTAAAAACCTCCCTAATCTTAAGTGGAGGAAAAAAATACATACAACCAGGGGAAAATATACAACACACCACCTCATAGCATTTGACAACAGCAAAGCAAACAAAACACAATACAAACACCAATCTCCCAATCTTCAAAAACCAATAAACACAGCATCACAACATTCCACTTCAAACAACACATAAACAACATCAAATCAAAGTTCGATCTATAACCGTCAAGCTTTAAAGGGTTCCCATCTCGAAGTTTCATCTTTTGTCAGCCAAAGAACCAACACAATGCAAGGGATCAAGACATGAGTAAATTGGACTTAACCGATATGCTTTGACAAACCATCTAATTTCAGAAAAAGCGAACCACCAGTTTCAAGAGCGATATAAAGATTAAACAATCCACTTTAAGACCATTATTGAATATAATTCCACTAACATAATCGCCTTCCCACCCACTTTGCCTCCATAAAAAACTTTTCACGCCGTTAACAAAGCTAAAAACACATCAAAGTTTAAGTTTATGTAACGCCCCGGTTTTGGGCATGGTGATTTTGGGATGGTTTTAGGGTCCGTTGGATCGAGATTAGAAATTCGGGTAAGTTTTGGGATGAGTTCAGGGAAAATTTATTTCGGAAGGTGATAAAAATATGAGAAAATTATCTAAAATCCTTTTTAAATATATAAAAGGTTTTGGTGAAATCAATTTTAAAAAATGTTATTTGGAATTCGGACATTTTGGATTTAGTCTTCAAAATGTAAACTGTTTTTAGTGACTGTTTTGTAAAAGGATCAAAATTTTGAATCTTTAAAGAGCTATTTGCCCAAAGTCTAATATTAGACTTTTATCCCTTAATTGGCTTATTTTAAATGGTTTTTAATTAATAAAATAGGTTAGAGAAATTAATTGGTGGTTATTTCATTAAAATAAATCTAAAAAAACTCTCTCAAATTCTCTCCAACCAAACACTCATTTCTTCTTCAAAATCTTAAGGTAAACTCTTGATTTCTCTAATCATTTGTTATCAAATGATTTCTTATTGTTTTCCTACTAAAATCTTATTGTTTTAATCCTGTTTTTACATGAAAATTTATCGGGTTAAGGGGAAAAGCATCCATTAGAGGCGAGCTGCATTTTTCTCCTCTAATGTAAGGTTCTTTACTAAAATTTTCAAGTTCTTAATCCTTTATACATGTTTTCTAATGGGTTTTGATGTTTTAATTGTGGAATTTTGGTTTAATTGAGGTTTAACTAGAAATTGATTGAGATTCTTTTTGGATCTATTTTTTGGGTTTATGATTGATTTTAATCATGATTTTGAAGTTTAATAATGTTAGGATAAAGGTTTTAACATTGTAATCCTGAAGCTATGCGAATCTCTAGTTGTTTAGATTGCTAGATTTGAGTTTTTATAGAGTTGTGGTGGTTTTATGAATGCTGGAGGTATAAGGTTGATAATATGATGATTTTAGATTTTAATTAATGATAATTGATGGTTGAAAGTGTTAGGTTTTGGCTGGGTTAAGTTTGAATGTTAATCGATGTTGTTTTTGGTTGTTTCAGATAGACGATTGATAGTTTTTGGCAAGGCAAAGTTGTGAAATTGCTTGTTAGGATTATGAATGCATTGTGATTCATTAATCCCTTGTTATTATGTGGTTAAAATGGGGGAGGTTGATCTGAACGAGATCGGTGAAGCTTTGGAGGCTTTAGTTTCGCGTCGGCAAAGTGAGGTTTCGCGTGTCTGTGAGTGAGAACGTGAATTTCAGCTTTGAAATGTTTTAAGGGTGGTTTTGGGAACTTAGATTTGAGCTTGAAACACTTGTCTAAGTTTGGAAGTAAATATAAAGTGGTTTCCTCTCTCGGTTGTTCTATTATGAAATGCTTTTATGCACTTGGTTTGATTTCATGTTACCTACTGTTAAAGCATGTTTAAAGTATATGATATACTGTTTTTAATCATGAGATGATGACGAATACACATGATAAGTGATCTTTGTAAGTATATGTTTATATTTGTGTTTAAAACATGATTATTGCTTTGGAAAATGAGTTAACGTTGATGCTTTGAAAACAGTGAGGTATATAGTTAAATGTGAATTATATTGGCAAGTGGTGGTATGAAAATGGTTTTGAAAACGCTATCGGATATAATTAGCCGACTATAGGATTGAGTGCACTATAAATAAGTCGCCTTGTATGTTGAGAAGGTTGGTGTCCCATCTCCATCCAAGTACCCTAATGATCGAGAAGGTTGATGTCCCGTCTCTCGTTAGTGGGTTAAGCATCTAACTGATGATTAAGATTGTTGTCCATGTTGGTTGTGATTGTACCATTATTTCAGTTAAGATGGCTTGAAGTGTTATGAGAACACTTGTTGAATCCATGTATCCGATATGATATTTTGGAAATAGAACTTGGTAAATGATCACTTGTAAGCCAATATAATTGTTGATGTATCATGTTTTGTATAATGTGATTTATACATGAGAAGGCTTAAATTGAGGTTAGCAATATGATTTGCTGTTGATACATGATACATGTATATGGTTTAATATGCTGATTTTTAAATGGTTAAAGTGCATGATTTTAAGGGCATGATGTTTCGAATGATAATTTGAAGTAACTAAAATGAGATTTCAATGTGATTTTAGAAAATGGTTTAAAATGCATTGATGGTGTTTTGTTTTTGAGCATTTCTCATTAAGTCTTGTGTTCTTACGCTCTCTTTATCCATCAATGCAGAAAATTAGAGCTTGGAAGGCAGCGAGAAGTAAGGGATCAAAAGAGACTTCGTTACTTAAAAATATGTTTTTGGTTTATACTATGAGTAATAAGGGCAATGGGGAATTCGTTGTGTTTTTGGGAGATATGTGTAAACTCTCCCTTTGAGCAAGTTTATATTACTGTTTTGGACTTGTAAATGGCCTTTGATGTTTGGATTATGCTTTGCTATGATTTTTAGTATCTTACTTGATGTGGATTTAGGAAGCATGTCTATAGATTCCTTTTGAAGCATTATGCAATGATATGATGCTGATTATGCTATGTTTGATTGAGGATTGATCCTTAAATATAATGAATGTCTTAGAAGCATGATTATGTGGATTGCTTAGCTTAATTGTATGTTAAACCAGCAAAAATGGCATTTCAGGCCTATGTGTATCGATACGCGAGTACCGTATCGGAAGGGGTGTGTAAAAAAATCCAATTCCGTTTATCCGATCCGGAATTTCAGATATTCGGTCCGTTTTTTATTTCAAATAATTCGGATCGGATATCCGAAAATTTTGGATCGGATACAAATAGTGATTTTACATTCGGATCGAATATTTGATATCCGAATATTTCATTTTTTATAGATATGAATCTTGTTATATTCGATACTTTTACTTGTTATATATGAAAAATTGAAATTTTTTATGGATACAAATCTTGTTATACTAAATAATTTGTTGATTTTTATATTCGAAAACCTAAAATGTTCGTGGATAAGACCGCCAAATTCAAAAAATAATTAAATTAACTCATAATTTTGAATATCAAATCTGAAATTTC
This sequence comes from Hibiscus tridactylites, assembly GCA_958450335.1. Lineage (NCBI taxonomy): Eukaryota > Viridiplantae > Streptophyta > Magnoliopsida > Malvales > Malvaceae > Hibiscus > Hibiscus tridactylites. The sequence continues at coordinate 62,548,552 of OY288275.1, forward strand.
GGATCGAATTGGATATCCGTAATGCACACCCTACGTATCAGTACGAGCAGACCAAACTTAGCTTAGCGTTTTGGTACATGGAGACCCATATCAATACGGTCTAGAGCAAAATGGTTGGGCGAACCGATACACGGGATCGTATCGATACGATTTTGAGCTACTGGAATATGGGATTTAAATTACCTCAAAACCATACTGATATGATGCTTGGTGTATCGATACGATGTCGAGTAAAGTAGTTGATTGGGAATCTTTCAAAGTTTTGATTTCTTACGTTTTAGTTCATGAATGTTGTGGATGCAATTAAAAGAGTTTAGATGATCGAATTGAGCTGAGATTTGACACAATGGCATGGAATATGACTAATTAAAGGTTGGTAACCATAAATTGGCTAAAGTCTCTAATATTCAATAAAATTTCAATTTGGTCCCAAAACATGTATGTTGTCAATTGAATGCCAAATCGTTGTTTGTTTGAATTGAAGTTTCTTCCACTGCAAGTCTGAATCACATAGGATGATAATGTGCCTCTAGACAAGATAAAAAGAAAAAAATAGGGTCGTTTATTGAGTTAAACCTTCATGGTTTACTCCAATATTCCCCGTGTGACTCGTTCAGTTTAGTCTTGCGTCTGAGCCGGGTCGAGGGGGTTACAGTTTAAAACAAATCCAAGAACATGCCTAGAAAAAAATCTCAAAGTGTACCTGAAACAGTGTGATGAACACCACCACATAGTACACTACCCTCCTTAGCCACTCCATCCACACTTGAGCACACCGACTATCGAGGGAGAACATTCTGAAGTAAAATTAAGCTTTTGGATAACACAACTTCAGAGATTACCCCACCACTCCTCTAAGATATCCAACAGAACAACCTATAGTGCATATAACCACCAAAGATCGCAGTTAATTGTAAACATAAGATCATTGTGAATGAAAACCGAGACATTACGAACACAATAAAGATAATAATCCCGAAAAAACTCTCATATACCCCACACCTAACTGAAAAAATCTTAGACCAACTAGCTCCACTTTCCACTTAACCAATTCATGAAAGAAACTCCCCCTTGCAAACCAATAGATAAACATAATCCTGTAAAAAAAAAAAAACAACTCAACATGCTCCTCACTCTTTAGGACATTTTACAGCACCTACTTGTTAGACTGCCATTAATGGAACAAGATAAAGAACTCAAAAAATCTCTTCCTACCGAAAAGGAAATGATCCGAAATTATATCACATTGTTAATTTGTTATGACTCTTCAATTAAGGCAAAATATCTCACCACATCCACCTCGTTACCTTGGATTTGAATACCAAGATCTTTACCCCAAAGCTAACGCTTTTCTAGCCTCAGAAACGCAATAGTTCCATATAGTCTTAAGATCAGAATCAGAAAGCGATTTACCTTTAAGTTCTGAAGATTCCAAATCCTTCATTTTCTTCTTATTTCTTCTTTGAGCTCGATGGTCAGCTCGATAGGAGGTTTACTGGGCTGGCGATGCTTAACGAGAGCAATCCTTAATTGATTTTGGATTTTCATTTTGTCTTACGTTTGGTTTATGATATTGCTTTTGATTTTTTTAATGTTGGATCTATGAAGCACTGAGACGGCAAAGTAACCTTGTTCAAGTACCTGATACGTCTCCGGCATGAGAACGGCTGAGGGACGTCGCGCGGTGGTAGGGTACGGCTGAAGGAATTTAGGGACGTTTCATGCCTACCTTGGGACGTTTCGGGGATGACATGTGACTATCACATGTGTCCCTATGGGTAATTTTGACATTTTCCAATTAAAAAAATTTAGAAAACAAACCTAATCTAATGTACTATGTTCTAAAGCTAAACACATCCTTTGTTTTCTTTCGATTGGAGTCTGGAGAGGAGCGAGCGGCACCATCGCACCATTTCAAGAAGCCGACGCCGACGAGATTTGTATTTCGACGTGTTCAAAACTCTGGCCTTAATTTTCATGTATGTCTTATTCTTTGTTAAACTTTATTTCCATGTTTACGGTATTGGATGTTGTTTTATATATGTTGGCTGCTACGAGCATATAGCTCTTATGGGTCCTCTACTTTATTTTAATTGTTATTTACATATTGAAATTAGGTTGGCTTGAGATTTCAGACGTTCCTTCTAGTTACTGTAGCAGACAACTCGACCCACGAAGAGCATTATTTAGTGCCTGAAAGACTAGCTTTTTCTTGTTCATCTCTTGTGCAGTTTAAAAGACGACAATCCAGCTGCCAATTAGGCCTCTCCTTCATATGGCTTCACATCAAGAGCTAGCCAAGCATTTTAATTGCAAGTTGTCTAAGCGCCTATAATTTCATAGAAAAAAATAAGGTAATTTTGCAAATTTCAGGATTCTTTGGGTGTTCGAGTAGTCCATTTCCCCTCTCATTTCCTTAAGAGTTTACTTAAGAAATGTTCATGTATTGAACTTTTGAAATCCATTTTCTTAAAAATATAGTATAATTTTTCGGTAATATAATTGTTTGTTTCATTTGAGAGATCATAGGACTTCATATTGCTAGAGTGTAGATAATTATTTTGTGTTTGATATATTTGTTTAACCTATATTCAAATGTATTAGTAAGAATGTGTAGGAAGCCAACCTAGAGCATAATCTCTAGCTTAGCACACTATATAAATTGTAATGATGTTTACAGAGACATAGTTCAGTAAGAAAATAGAAGATTCTCACCACCGTTAAAACTTTAAATCATAAACATAATTTCACATGGAATCAACACATTAACTAAAAAACTTGATGAGCCAGTGCAAACATTAATTGTCGAATGGTACCTTTTATGTCTTGTCTCCCTTGAAATACATCTCGAAATAGAAGCAATTTAATTGTATCTAAATATCCCTTATATGCAGCCCTGTTTAACTCATTGTATGAAGGGAAATTGAAATTAACAAGAATGCACCACACTTTGTTAGTGGTAAAAAATTGCAGTAAGTTGAGTTGTTGTTTTTGTAAGGAGATTTTTCCTATAGAAAAATGAAAAATTATAAAACTGGGTTTTCAACATCAATTTACCTCAAATTTTAGCAATTCATTTTTAGATTACTTTATTTTTATATTATCCTAAATTAGTGGTTGATTGCCCTTTTTTTGGGTGAAAGTTGTTTTAGCAATGTATTTTTAGATGATTGAATTGAAATTTAAGATTAAGGAAATAAACACTTGTTAATTAGAATTTTTAGCATGATCTTTGAACTCAATTGATTTGTTTTTTTGTTTAATGTAAACAGATCAAATTAATTTTAAATATGACATCTCAAAGTGGTAGTGGGACTTGAAGTGCTAGTGGGAGTGGGTCAATTTCATCATCCCAAAATGAGAATTTATCTACATTGTGGGATTATATGACAAAGTTAGAAAAATGGGGGACTGTTGGAGGAACTTGGAACTTCCGATGTAACATTTGTGGTGAAACTCGTAGTGGAAGCTACACTAGGATAAAGACACATTTGCTTCAAATTTCAGGTGAAGGAGTTACAATTTGCAAAAAAGTAACTAAAAGTCAAAAACTTGAAATGGTAAGGTTGGTAGAGGAGTGGGAGAAGAAAAGAAACAATGAGCAATTAGAGAAGTTACTTTGCCCTGTCAATCTCAAGCTAGAGTTGAGATTGATTCTTCCTCTAAGAAGAGAAAACCTAGCTTGTCACCTCTTGCTAAATCATTCGACATGAATGCTAGAGCTCAATTAGATGAAGAAATTGCAAGAATGTTCTATACCAGTGGTTTGCCCTTTAATCTTGCAAGAAATCCTCATTATCATAGAGCTTTCACTTTTGCTGCAACTCAAAATATACCTGGTTATGTTTCCCCTAATTACAATAAATTACGAACCACATTACTCCAACAAGAAAAAAAATAATATTTAGAAGCTCTTGCAACCGATTAAAGCAACATGGCAAGAAAATTGGTTGACTATTGTGTGTGATGGTTGGTGTGATCCAACAAGAAAACCTCTCATTAATTTCATGACTAATTCTAGAAATGGGCCTATGTTTCTTAAAGCCGTGAATTGCGTTGGTGAAGTTAAAGATAAGTTTTTCATTGCCAATTTGATGAAAGAAGTGATTGATGAGGTTGGTCATCAAAATGTGGTGCAGATTATTATTGACAATGCAACTAACTACAAGGGGACAGGAGAAATTATTGAGTGCATGTATCCTCATATTTATTGGACACTGTGTGTTTTCTATACACTTAATCTTGCCTTGAAGAATATTTGTTCGAAAAAAATATTGAGGGAAATGAGGAAACATATGACTTGTGCCATTGGATTACTGGAATTCATGGGATGTTGTACAAATAAAAAATTTAATCATGAACCACATGATATTGGTAATCTTCCAATTTAGTCTTCTTAAGTTACTTTTAGTTGCCGATACTCGTTTTACTTCGATCATTGTGATGCTTAAGAGGTTTAAGCTCATCAAGCATGGACTTCAAGCAATTTTCATAAGTGATGAATGAAATTCTTATAAAGAGAATGATATGGGGAAAGCAAACTTTGTGAAAGAAAAGCTTGTGAGTGATGGTTGGCGGGATAAAGTAGCTTACATCATTGATTTCACAAAGCCCATCTATAACATGCTTAGAGTATGTGTCACTGATAAGCCATGTCTTCATCTGATATATGAGATGTGGGATTCTATGATTGAGAAAGTGAAGTATTAAATCTACAAGAAGGAAAAACGTTCACTTTCAGACTTCTGTCTTTTTTTATTATGTTGTTTATGGGATTCTTGTAGCTCGTTGAACAATAATTTATACTCCTCTTCATTGTCTAGCTCACTCACTAAATCCAAGGTACATAGCTTTGTTAGTTTTGAATTTTATATTCTCAAATTCTAGTTCTTTGATACATGTAATTTTCTTTTTAATATTGTTCAGTTGATCAAATGATGGTTAATCACCAAGATGGGGGTGAATTGGTGGAATAAAAATTGAAGGGTGCAAATGGATAATTTAAAAAAGAAGACAAGGCAATTTTAGAGTGGTTCAAGCTTCGAACAAGCTCTACATCCATTACCTCAGCACCCTACCGAGGATTTAAAAAATTCACTAACTTGAAATTGTCCTTTTTTCTTAGCTTAGGAGGAAACTGTTACGCGTAATCAGATCACAATTTAAGTGCAAGTGTACACGTCGCCAAGTTATAGTATAAAAGATCATCGTCTCCACAGGGATTGGTACTACCTTCTGAATTTATCGTCTCACACTATAGAAGAATAAAGACACAAGTAAGGTTTGGATTGAGTAAACTATAAAAATAAAAGCAAACAAGTAAATTAAAGGGTTGAGAAACTATGATGATTAAGCAAGCCGGATTATTCTGCGTCGTAGTGTGGAATCTGAATGCAACTGTCTTAATTTTGAATGCAGAAGTCAAGTCCCTGCCTCGGCAATGAGCAAGACGACTGCCGTGGCAATGCACAAAGTGTCTGCCTGGGCAATACAACTGTTAACTGTGTCGGCAGTGAGACAAAAACTTCAAGGTTTGGCAAAGCGTCCTTCAGTGGTTTCTCCTTATCCCTAAAATAGAAACCCCATCGATGACCACGCCTCGACAATACCTCCCAGTGTGAACCAAAGGTGAACACCGACCAATCTTACGTTTTTCTTAGCCGTTGAAACTCACACTTATTCCTAAGCTGAATTAGTTATTACCAATTGGCATGACAACCGTGCTTATTCTTTTCTTGAGTCTAACTCTCCCGATATTAGTCAAATAGATATACTCGTAATCTCCTCTCCCAATTCAATTGCAAGAAAAATAAAGTACCAAGAATAAGCAAACCTTGAACTAAATTTGCATTAAAAACCAAAACAAATTACAAACATTTTCTCACAACTACTAAACAAAATAATCCTAGCTTTAGAAAGATTTAGAACCTGATGATTGCCAAAGAACACACGAGTATAACCTAAAATTAATCGAACTAGGGGATTCTAGATGCTCCAATCGGTGGTTTGGCCTTCATTATATATGAGTAAGCTTAGGGAAAGTCTTTCTTGGAGAAGAAGTTAAGTTGGAGTTGGATATATCTTCATTAAAGAGGTAAATCTCTTTAATTTATTACTTTTTATCCACTTTGGCCAGTTTCCATCTTTGACCTTCCTTCCATGCTTTCATGATCTTCTAGTGCTCCGATCACCATGCAAAGTATGTGGAAAAATCCAGTGTTTTATGCTCTTCAAGTCGACTACCACTTTGCATATTTTCTCCTCCAGTAGCTTTGTCGGTGTACTGCCTCGGTAGAGGCTTAGCCATTGCCTCGGTAGTGGTCTATCAACTGGTTCTACTCCGCAAGCCTTGTTCTTGGTTCATCGATCCTCAGTAGGGTATGTCATCAAATCTTGGTCTGGATCTTCGAACATTGGTTCTGCGCCTTTCTTCCCTTTCCTTTCTGCCGCGGGAATGCTTGCCCGGGCATGGTGTGGCAAAATCTGCAAAAGCACAAAACACATATGGACAATACCTTTTTCCACCAAATATTGTCGAATATAAATAATCAAGCTTGGCAATGTTAAAAACAATAAATTATGCATGAATGATCAGTAATGCAAGCTCAAGTTTAACAATAATTGAGTTACAAATGGTCCTAAACTGAGTATTTTTATACACCTAACATGCCCCCAAACTCTAACTATTTCTTGTCCTCAAGTAATGCAAACCATCAAATTCAAAAACATTAATTTTCATGAAATTACCCCTTGGTCTTACATTTCCTTCTTCTCTCCAAACCGTGACAATGAATGTGCTTGACCCTTAATTCTTCAGATGTCTTAGGAATTCCTCGGAATCAAACTATAAAATTTGTGAGTGTGTGCATGATTGCGAACAAAATTATTTTCCCAGGTTCTAAGTACACTTAGGTAACTAACTTACTTTTCCTTGGGGTTCTTTTTAAAAAAATATCACTAGAGCAAGTTTCAGGCACCTCTAGTTTTTCTTTCAACAAGTTAATTGACTAGAGCCAATTTCGGGCACCCCTAGTGATTTCCTAAGTCTAAACTAGAGCCGGTTCCGGGCACCTCTAGTAGTTTTATGTTTTCCCTTAAGCTAGAGCTGGTTTTGGGCACCTCTAACTTATAAATTTTCACTCAAATTTTGTCTAAGCAAGTAATTACTCTAAGTGTCCTAGAACTCCTTCAATCATTTAAATCACAAAGGTGTATTTGAAGTTATAATCTTATATTGTGATTCTAAGTTATCTTCCTTATTCATCCTAAAATTAAAGGCTCTAAACAAATTAACGATACGGTAAGAAGAGATATCTCTATTGTCGAGGTAGTGAATTTCAATCAATTAAGACTAAGGCAGCTGATGACAACCATTGCCAAGGCATTAAATTCATTCGAATAGGGCAACCAATACATGCAGGCATAGATATAGAAAAAAGATTTACTTCCCCCCCAAACTCGAGAGGTGCATTGCCCTCAATGCATGCATACACAAAATATAAAAAATAAAAAAAATTAAAGGAGAGATAGTTAAGAAAACACTAGATCGATGAGGAATCAGATGAGTCGTCTTAGATGATCATTTTCCTTCTCGCCATGTGTTTGACTCTCTTGGTTGCCCTTGGTGGTTGCTTCGGGATAGAGGTGTAGGTGTGGTCTTCTTTGTCACCTCCTTCTCATCCTCACTGTCGGGGCAGATTTCTTCTTTGGTAGATGCCTTTCTCTTCTTTGGTGTTGGGGTTGGGGCAGCCTTGGGTTGTGGTGCGACAGAATCGTCTGAGTTAGAGAAGTCGGACCATTCCTCGGTTTCTCCAGGCTTAACAACTGGTGCCTTGCCCTTGTCAGCTGTAGTTGGGGTGGTCTGTTTCTTTTTCGTTGCCGCGGCAGAGGGGGTTGGCATCGCCAAGCCAGTATCGTTCTGGGTTGCCGAGATCTCTGTGGTCTTCACTACCGAGGTGGTGTCTCCAGGTGTTGCCGCCGCGGGTGCTACCTCGGCCAGGACGTCGGCTGGGAAGGCTGGGAACATGATGAGGCTCTCCGGGTACTTTTCCATGATTACTTGGAAGATCGAGTTGTTGAAGTCTTGTGTGTACTGCATGACGAGGCGTTGCCTCTTTTCCATTACAACCAGCTACTATGCAATGCTCTGGAGGGAAGCTGTCGTGGCAGATGCGGCTGGGATGGCTTGGGCATTGCCTGAGGATGTTGCCGCGGCAATACCCTGCACTAGTGTCGAATATGGTTCTGCCTTCGTGATTTGCATGATTTTAAAGTATCGGTTCCTTGTCCAGTCCTTTCGTACTGGCGTGTATTCATCGACTTTATCGATTGGCACCCGTTTCTGTTTGCACAACCCGGTAATGAGGCTTGGGAAATAGAGTCGACCCCTCTCCTTTTGGCCACACAAAAAGATTTCATTGCAAATAATATCGCCAACATTAATGATTCTATTATGCATAATCGAATGGATGAGTGCAAGCCTAGGTTTATCGACAAAACTTTTATGGGAAGTGGGCATTAAGTTCCTCTTGACAAGGGTATTCCAAAGTTTTGCCTCAGGCCGAAGCCATCAGCAGTTTATCGTCCCCTTATGCGCGCCCTCGTTCCAAGTCGTGTCGGGCATGCATAGCTCTCGCACGATTTCTTCATAGTCATCAGTCGTGAGTTGCTCAACAAACTCTTTGTGCTTGTCATTGGTTACATGGATGCCGTAGTATTTGTTTATTGTATCAGCATCGATGGTAATTGCTCTACCGTGGCAGTGAACGAACAAGTTGTTTAGATTTGGGAAATATGCATATAATTCTCGAACCCATGTGACATTTACCGGCTTCGGTTGGTTGCAGAATATATGCAACTTTTGATGCGCGATTATAGAGAAGATGAAGGGTTCTAGGCCAAAATCATCTTGATCATCGGAGTAGTGGAACCCTTGTTCCTCCCAAACTTGACAGCCTACGAACTTGGCATTGAATCATTTCTCCACTTCCGGTGGCACAAACCGTTTGAACGTTAGAGACTCAGTTTTTTATGATTTTTCTCCATTTCCTAATTTCAAGGCCATTAGTGAGTTTTTGTGAGAATTGAAAATTTTAGAGAAATAAAGATAAAGGAAAAATGCAAGAGAGCTATTGAGCCAAGAGTGTAGAAAAGAAAGGTTTGGTGGTTGAATATTGAGAGAGGGGTGGTTTATATAGAGGCTATGATGATGTAGCCGTTGCACTGTGTCCGTTAAGCATTTAATACTGTAACAACATGGAATGCCGTTGGGCATTGAAATAGTAGTTACAGCTTGGACTAGCCATTGTGGCTGGGCTTGCGTGACGACATGGATTGCGGAATGACATTGGCTTCCTCTCTATTAGCCGTTGGTGGCTTGTTGCCCAATGCTTAGTGTTTTGGTGAAGTTTTGGGCTTGGTCTTGGTATCACTAATTGGCCCAACGCTCTACTTCCTTGATCTCATTCCTAAAAAAGTAAAATAAATAACATTAAATTAAAATAACACTTGATTCCTAAACAAAAATTAAAGATGTGGAAAATAAAATAAAAATAAAAAATACTAAAGGAGTGCATATGGATGCATCTCCTTATCTCTCTCAACATGGGTTCCAGTGTATTGCTTTTGTTTCTTTCCATTGTTCTTGTATTTTTGATCATCTTGTTCTTTTGTCTCTGTATCTTCGGGTTCTATCATCATACTGCCGCGGCAGTTACCCAGGCAGTGGCCAGAATATCTACCAAGGTAATGTTCAGATTCTTTGTCGAGGTAGTGTGGTTCTATGTCAATGTATGACTCAGTTACGGCCTGGATTTCCTGACATTCTTTTGGATCATCAGTATGTTTCATTGCATTTAGTACATTGAGTTTCACGTGCTGGTCGTTTACTCTCAAAGTTAGCTCTCCCTTTTCGACATCAATCAGGGTTCTTCCTGTAGCTAGGAATGGTCTCCCTAGGATGATTGGTACGTTCTCATCTACATCAATAAATTTATCAACTTTTACCAATATATCCTCAATTTTCCCTTCTAGTGGCACATAGGATCTATCGGCAAGCTGCAACATTACGGTGGTAGGTCTGGCCTTTCCAATTCACAATTTCTAGAAAACTGACTTAGGCATCAAGTTTATGCTTGCTCGTAGATCACACATTACTCTCCTGACATAGTGATTTCCAATTGCACATGGTGTGATAAAACTGTCGGGGTCCTTGAGCTTGGGTGGTGTCTGATTGTGTAGCATCGCCATACATTTTTCTGTCACTGCAACATTTTCAAATTTCCCAATCTTTTTATAGTTTCAAGACAATGTCCTTGAGGAACTTGGCATAATTCGGGATCTGCTCGATCACTTCCACCAAGGGCAGGTTGATGTGTACCTGCTTCAAGATGTCTAGGAACTTCTTGAACTGGTACTCTTGCTTCTACTGTTTCAGTCTGTGGGAATGGTGGAGGTAGTCGAATGTCCTTTATTCTTTCTTTGCATGGAAATTTGATTTGAGGGACTGTTGAGGCATCGACTTCTGGCTCTGTCGTGTGTGCTTTGGTGTTGCCAAAATAGTGTCTTCAGAGGTTGCCGAGGCAACTGCCTCTTTGTATGTTTTCTCCCCTGTGTTGCTAACTTAGTTCTCCTTGAGTTGTTTACCACTGCGAGTGGTTATGGCATTGCATTGCTCATATGATGCTTCCTTGGCGACTTCAGTATCACTTGGAAACCCTCCTATTGGTCTGGTGTTCAGGATCTGGGCAAATTACCCCACTTGGGTCTCTAATGACTTTAGGGTTGCTTCATGGTTTTGCATTCTCATCTCAGTCATGTCCATAAAAGCCAATTTTCTTTATAAATATATCATTACTAGCCATATATGTACTAGTTTGTGACATGAAAGCAATTAAGGACTGTTCCAAGAAACTGGCTGGCATTTGTTGTTGCTGCGACATTTGTTGCTGCATCGATTGCTGAGGCATTTGTTGCCGCATCATGTTCTGTTGGATTCCTTGTGCTGGAGCATTCTAATCGTTATGATTCAAGGAATTGCTAGGGTTGCTCTATGAAAAGTTGAGGTGTTTTCTCCAGGCCAGGTTATAGGTGTTGGACATTGCATTGTTGTTTCGGTTGTAGTTTCCAACATAAAAGCTCGACTCTAGATTCTGTGGGCTTTCAGAAGAAACATGGTTACCCCCACAGTTTTCACAAAATAAATCCATTACCTTGACCTTCTAGTGATTATTTTGCTTTTGTATGTTCATGACCAACTTGGTCAAGGTGGCTATTTGGGCTGAACTCGAGTATGAGGACTCTAGTTCGTTGACTGTGGGTTGGCGTTTGATTCCTCCCTTTCTGGCTGTTGGGAATTGATAGTCCTTTTTAGCCAGCCTATTCAGGATCTCCATTACTTCCTCCGGTTGCTTGTCTAGGAGTATGCCATTTGCTGATGCATCAAGCATATACCTCGTTGGCGTGTTTACAACATTGTAGAACATTGTCACATGTGTCCACAATGGGAAGCTGTGTAGGGGGCATTTACGTAACAACTCTCTGTATCGCTCCCAAGATTCGTACATGGATTTATCATCAGCCTGCCGAAAAGAAGTAATTTCATTACATAATTTATCAGTTAATTTGTAGGATTAAATCTAGCAAGGAAATCACGACATAAGTCATTCTAGGATTCTATAGATCCATTTGGAATGCTATTTAACTAGGTTTTTGCCATATTCCTCAGTGAAATAGGGAACCAATTTCAGCTTCAAAATATCCTCGTGGACTCCTTGTAGTTTGAATGAATCACAAATCTGCAGGAAGATTTTGAGGTGTTGTCTAGCATCTTCAGTTGCTGAACCGCCAAATTGTCCCATGGTATTGATCATGTTGAACATTACGGCTTTAGTTCAAAGTGGGAAGCTTCTATTTTAGGTGTAACAACTCCTGGGTTCAGTCTGTTTAGATCTTCTTCTAAGTAAACTCGGACGGTTGGGTTTCGTACTGGAGCAAATTGCAATGGCGGAATTAGTCCATCTCCTGTCGCGACATTTTGATTACTGTCGACAATTTGATTATCGTCGGCATTCTGATTGCCTGGTACATGTGCCATTTCTTCTCTTATCCTTTGTTTGAGCCTTTGGCAAGTACAGTCAATCTCTAGATCAAGTTCGTATAATGGATTCTTTAGATTCGCCCTGGTCATACACCTTTGCAAAACCAAATTTGATTAGCGCTTGAAAAACTAAAAATAAAAAAGTGCGAGAAAATAAAAATAAAAATTGGATTCGCCCTGGTCATACACCAATGTATAATCTCTAGCTTAGCACACTAAATAAATTGTAACGATGTTCACATAGAAATAGTTCAGTAAGAAAATAGAAGATTCTCACCACCGTTAAAACTTTAAATCATAAACATAATTTCACATGGAATCAACACATTAACTAAAAAACTTGGTGAGCCAGTTGAAACATTAATTGTCGAATGGTACCTTCTATGTCTTGTCTCCCTTGAAATGCATCTCGAAATAGAAGCAATTTAATTGTATCTGAATATCCCTTATATGCAGCCATGTTTAACTCATTGTATGAATGGAAATTGAAATTAACAAGAATGCACCACACTTTGTTAGTGGTAAAAAATTGCAGTGAGTTGAGTTGTTGTTTTTGTAGGGAGATTTTTCCTATAAAAAATGGAAAATTATGAAACTGGGTTTTTAACATCAGTTTGCCTCAAATTTTAGCAATGCATTTTTAGATTACTTTATTTTCAGATTATCCTAAATTAGTGGTTGGTTGCCCTTTTTTTTGGGTGAAAGTTGTTTTAGCAATGCATTTTTAGATGATTGAATTGGGATTTAGGATTAAGGAAATAGACACTTGTTAATTAGAATTTTTAGCATGATTTTTGAACTCAATTGATTTGTTTTTTGTTTAATGTAAACAAATCAATTTAATTTTAAGTATGACATCTCAAAGTGGTAGCGGGACTGGATGTGCTAGTGGGAGTGGGTCAATTTCATCATCCCAAAATGAGAATTTATCTACATTGTGGGATTATCTGACAAGGCTAGAAAAATGGGGGACTCTTGGAGGAACTTGAAACTTATGATGTAACATTTGTGGAGAAAATCGTAGTGGAAGCTACACTAGGATAAAGGCACATTTGCTTCAAATTTCAAGTGAAGGAGTTGCAATTTGCAAAAAAGTAATTAAAAGTCAAAAACTTGGAATGATAAGGTTGGTAGAGGAGTGGGAGAAGAAAAAACAAGGAGCAATTAGAGAAGTTACTTTGCCCTGTCAATCACAAGCGGGAGTTGAGATTGATTCTTCTTCTAAGAAGAGAAAACCTAGCTTGTCACCTCTTGCTAAATCATTCGACATGAATGCTCGAGCTCAATTAGATGAAGAAATTACAAGAATGTTCTATACTAGTGGTTTGCCATTTAATCTTGCAAGAAATCCTCATTATCATAGGGCTTTCACTTTTGTTGCAACTCAAAATATACTTGGTTATGTTCCCCCTAGTTACAATAAATTGCGAACCACATTGTTCCAACAAGAAAAAAATAATGTTTAGAAGCTCTTGCAACCGATTAAAGCAACGTGGCAAGAATATGGGTTGACTATTGTGTGTGATGGTTGGAGTGATCCAACAAGAAAGCCTCTCATTAATTTTGTGGCTAATTCTGGAAAGGGGCATATGTTTCTTAAAGCCGTTAATTGCGTTGGTGAAGTCAAAGATAAGTTTTTCATTGCCAATTTGATGAAAGAAGTGATTGATGAGGTTGTCCATCAAAATATGGTGCAGATTATTACTGACAATGCAGCTAACTGCAAGGGGACAAGAGAAATTATTGTGAGCATGTATCCTCATATTTATTGGACACCGTGTGTTGTCCATACACTTAATCTTGCCTTGAGGAATATTTGTTCGGCAAAAAACATTGAGGGAAATGAGAAAACATATGACTTTTTCCATTAGATTACTGGAATTCATGGGATGTTGTACAAATAAAAAATTTCATCATGAACCACAACATGATATTGATAATCTTCCAAAAATTTAGTCATCTTAAGTTACTTTCAGTTGTCGATACTCATTTTGCTTCGATCATTGTGATGCTTAAGAGGTTTAAGCTCATCAAGCATGGACTTCAAGCAATGTTTATAAGTGATGAATATAATTCTTATAGAGAGGATGACATGGGGAAAGCAAACTTTGTTAAAGAAAAGCTTGTGAGTGATGATTGGTGGGATAAAGTAGCTTACATCATTGATTTCACAAAGCCCATCTATGGCATGCTTAGAGTATGTGACACTAATAAGCCATGTCTTCATTTGGTATATGAGATGTGGGATTCCATGATTGAGAAAGTGAAGTGTTAAATCTACAAGAAGGAAATACTTTCTTTTTCAGAATTTATTTTATCATGTTGTTTATGGGATTCTTATAGCTCGTTGGACAAAGAGTTATACTCCTCTTCATTGTCTAGATCACTCACTAAATCCAAGGTACATATCTTTGTTAGTTTTGAATTTTATATTCTCAAATTCTAGTTCTTTGATATACATGTAGTTTTCTTTTTAATATTGTTGAGTTGATCAAATGATGGCTAATCACCAAGACGAGGTGAATTGGTGGAATAAAAATTGAAGGGTGCAAATAGATAATTTAAAAAAGAAGACAGAAATTTTATAGTGGTTCAAGCTTCGAACAAGCTCTACATCCACTACCTTAGCACCCTACTGAGGATTTCAACAATTCATTAACTTGAATTCATCCCCTTTTCTCAGCTTATGAGGAAACTATTGCGCGTAATCAGATCACAATTTGAGTGCAAGTGTACACGTCCCCAAGTTATAGTATAAATGATTATCGTCTCCATAGGGATTGATACTACCTCATGAATTTATCGTCTCACACTGTAGAAGAATAAAGACATAAGTAAGGTTTGGATTGAGTAAACTATAAAAATAAAAGCAAACAAGTAAACTAAAGGGTTGAGAAACTATGATGATTAAGCAGGCCAGATTATTCTGCGTTGTAGTGTGGAATTCGAATGCAACTGTCTTGATTTTGAATGCAAAAGTCAAGTCCCTACCTCGACAATGAGCAAGACGACTGTCGCGGCAATACACAAAGTGTCTACGTTGGCAATACAACTGTTAACTGTGTCGGTAGTGAAATGACAACTTCAACGTTCGGGAAAGAGTCCTTTAGTGGTTTCTCCTTATCCCTAAGATAGAAACCCTATCGATGACCATGCCTTGGCAATACCTCCCAGCGTGAACCATGGGTGAACACCGACCAATATTACGCTTCTCTTAGCCGTTGAAACTCGCACTTATTCCTAAGCCGAATTAGCTATCACCAATTGGGATGACAACCATGCTTATTCGTTTCTTGAGTCTAACTCTCCCGATATTAGACAAATAGGTATACTCGCAATCTCTTCTCCCAATTCAATTGCAAGAAAAATAAAGTACCAAGACTAAGCAAACCTTGAACTAAAATTACATTTAAAACCAAAACAAATTACAAACATTTTCTCACAACTACTAAACAAAATAATTCTAGCCTAAGAAAGATTTAAAACATGATGAATGACAAATAACACACGAGTAAAACCTAAAACTAATCGAACTAGAGGATGCTAGATGTTCCAATCGGTGGATTGGCCTTCTTTACATATGAGTAGGCTTAAGGAAAAGTTTTTCTTGGAGAGGAAGTTAAGTTGGAGTTGGACATATCTTCATTAAAGAGGTGAATCTCTTTAATTTATTGCTTTTTATCCATTTTGGCCGGTTTCTATCTTTGTTCTTCCTTCCATGCTTTCATGATCTTTCAGTGCTTCGATCACCATGCAAAGTATGTGGAAAAATCCAGAGTTTTATGCTCTTCAAGTCGACTATCACTTTGTATATTTTCTCCTCCGGTAGCTTTGTCAGTGCACTGCCTCAGTAGAGGCTTAGCGATTGCCTCAATAGTGGTCTGTCAGCTGGTTCTGCTCTACAAGCCTTGTTCTTGGTTCATCGATCCTCAGTAGGGTATGGCATCAAATCTTGGTCTAGTCTGGATCATCAAACATTGGTTATGTGCCTTTCTTCCCTTTCCTTTCAGTCGCGGCAATGTTTGCCCGGGCATGGTGTGGCGAAATATGCAAAAGCACAAAACACACCTAGACAATTCATTTTTCCACAAAATATTGTTGAATATAAATAATCAAGCTTGACAATGTTAAAAACAGTAAATTATGCATGAATGATCAGTAATGCAAGCTTAACTTTAACAATAATTGAGTCATAAAGGGTCCAGAAATGAGTACTTCTATACACCTAACAGAAACCTTACAAATCGATCAATCTCTCTTCCCAAAGATTGACCCAATATCACTCTTTTACAAAGGAAGATAGGCAAACTATAACACCCCAATTTTGGGCTTAGAAGTTTTGGGTTTGAACTGGACCGGTCGGATTTTCGGTTCGAATATAAAAGGTGGTTTTAAGGAAAGCCTAGTTCGGGATGCATTAAAAATATGGAAAAATATCTAAAAATCCTCTTTTATTATATATAAGAGAGTGGTGAAATCAATTTTGCGAAATGAGCTTTGGAAATAAGACATTTCGAGTTAGTGACTAAAATGTAATTTTTGAAAAGTTGGTGACTGTTTTAAAAGGATTGAAACTTTGAATCTTTAAGGAGCTAATTTACCCAAGAAGAGTTTTCTCCAGATTTTTCTTAATATTAAAGATTTAATTAATGATTTTTAATAAAAGGAAAAAAGGGGAAATAGATATTTTTGACTTCATAACTAACTTTTGTCAAAACTTTCCCATTTCTTTTTCTCTAATTTTTTTCTCACAGCCAAACACATTTCCCCAGCCACTTTTCCTCTGATTTTTACATCTAAAGATGAGATTTTAATCTCTATTTGATCTCTAATCATTCCTACACCAAATTCTCATCATTTGCTTATTGAATTTTCAAGAATTTTGGCTCTAAACAAGAAGAAACACACATTTAGAGGTATGAACGTCCTTCTCCTCTAAATACTCAGTTCTTTACTGAAATTCCAAAGTTCTCAATCCTTGATTTGAGTTTTATTAAAGGTTTTGATGTTGTGATCTTGATTTTGGCTTAAAATGCAAGATTTGGATTTAATTTTGAAGAAATTCATAATAATTGATTGGGCTCTGTTTTGAGATGTCTTTTTGATGTAATTTGGATGTCTAAATGATGTATAATTGAGGTTTGATCAATGCAATCCCGAATAGGTTGATTTTCTTAAGTTTTTACTTGTGAAAATGGTGGTTTTTGGGGTGATCTTGGTGTTTTGTTAATGCTGGAGGTATAAGGACGTGTTTGGGATCATTTTGGATGTTAATTGATGTTTAAAAATGGTTAGAACTGATGGATCTTGGCTGGGTTAAGTCTTGGAAGTGTTTGTAGGTGATTTCGGTTGTGTTTGGTAGCCGAAATGTTGGATTTGCAAAGAGCAGCGAGTTTAGGTGTGTTGTTGGTGTTTTTAATGCATTATGATGCATTAATCCTCTGTTGTTATGTGCTTGAAACAGGGGAGAATGATCCGTGAGCAATAGAGGTGGCGTTGAAGGTTTCAGATGCTTGGAAGGCTTGTTGGCTAGCCTTGTTTTGTGTATCGGTGAGTGAAGTTGGGTTTTCAGCTTTAAAACCAAGGTTTGAAGGTTTTGGGAGCTTAGTTTAAGTCTAAACAACTTAGCTAAGCTCAAGAGTAAGTAAATGGAATTTCTCTCTTGGTTGTGTTATGAATTGGTTTTTAAAGCACTTGTGATTGTTGGATGCAATGCATGTGATTTGCATGTTTTAAATTCTGTTTTGAAAGCATATTTTAGCATGGTTTAATGCTGGTTTTGAAAGCCATGTGTGAAGGATGCTCAAGGTAAGAGATCCTTGGTTTTGTACATTGGAATTGTGGATTTGATGCATAGTGTTGCATGTTGTTTAATGGCTTTGTGTAATGCTTCAAAAACAGTGGATTGATGATGGTAATTGGTGGTTTTGGCATTTTGGTTATGCTTGTAAAACAATGGATTAATGTGGTAAAATGGTTATATTGGCAAGTGATGTAAGTGGTTCTTGGTTACTTTAATCGGATATAGTTAGCCGGCTATAGGATTAGGTGCACCATGAATTGAGTCGCCTTGGATGTCGAGGGGGTTGTGATTGTACCGTAAACTCCATCCAAGAATCCTAGAGATTGAGAATATTGGTGTCACCACGATGGAGGTTGGCTCTCGTGAGTGGGCTTGGTTTAGTGCCACTACGATGGAGGTTGGCTCTCGTGGGTGGGCTTGGTTTAGTGCCACCACGATGAAGGATGGCTCTCGTGGGTGAACCTTGTTAAAGTCACCATGATGGAGGTTGGCTCTTATGGGTGGACTTTGTTAAGCGTCACAACAGTGGAGGGTTGCTCCCGTGTGTGAGCTTGGTTAAGGTGATTACAATGGTTGTGGTAGCTTCCATGTGTAAGCCTTGTGATGTGTCCCGGCTCTCGCTAGTGTATTATACAACTTCCGATGAGTGATGTTGAGGGGTTTTGATTGTACCGTTAAACTCCATCACGGGTGTTGAGGGGTTGTGATTGTACCGGTAAACTCCACCTTGTGTTGTTCGGAAGTGTGTATGAAGCGTGTGGGACAACGCTTGTAATCCGCGTATCCGATTGTGTCTTGTGTTATGATGGTTTGTGAATTACCACTTGGAAGCCAATATAATGTTCTTGAATGTAATGAAGCATGAGATGCTTGAAATGATGCATGGTTGCATGAGAAGTGTGTAATGTTCTATGAATGCATGTTTTACTTGTTAGCTTGAACAAGAGTTTATCTTCTATTGAGAATGTTGCATTGTGTGCATGGAATCACTTTGGTGCATTGAAGTCTTGTGAAGGCTTGTTTTAAAAAGGCATGTAAAGCAAATGTTGATTTTGTGGTTCATGTATTGCATTTGTTTAATCCATGAGATAGAATTGAGGGTGAAGTGGTTTTTAAAGGTTTCTTGCTTTGAAATGATTTTCAAGTATGAGAAAAGTATGATGTGAAGTGGAAGTGCTTTCCAAGGATCTTGTATTTAACTTTGCATATGATGTTCATGCATGGAATGGTTAAATTGATGGTTTTGCAAGGTTGTGCTTTGAAGTGAATTACTTAGCTTTTCCAAGCTAAGGGTTGGTTTTCATGTTTGAGCAATGCATGATTTAAAGCATGTTGTTAAAAAGGGTTTTCAAACATTGCTTTGGTTTATCGAATTGTGTTTACTTTTAAAAGAGGTTTTATGACTCGCTGCATTGATGGTGTTTTGGTTTTGAGCATTCCTCACTAAGCATTATGTGCTTACGCTCCTTTTTGTCCATCAATGCAGATATTTGAAGTTGGAACAACGAGAAGCAAGGGATTCAAGGAGAGCTCCACTTGAGATGTATGTCTCGGTTAATAGCTATAGATAATAAAGGCAATGGGAGGAGAATCTCTTATGTTGATGTTTAATGAGATTGTGTATGTTGGACAAGTTTGGTTTATGATTTTGAACTATGTGGTTTAACGCTTGCAACGTTTGAATCTTCTTATTCTTAAGTCGTTATGCTATGCTTCTTGTTTTAAAAGCATGATTGAGTGTTGGATGTGTTGAATGAGTTGGTGCACCTAAGGGTGGTTTTGTATCTAGTTTTTGATGCAAATTGGTAGGTATGATGCTTGGCATGTTGTTGATTTATTGTGGAATGGTTTGGAGCATGTATGATGGGGTTTAAAGGTGTTAAAACAGGCCTATCTGCTGTTTCTGGGCAGGGTGTTTCGAAACACCCTTGCCTGTTTCGAAACAGGCCCTTGTTTTGGCCTGGGTGTTCCTGAACGGCCTAGACCCGTTTCTAAACACTTTGGCTACTGCCAAGGGGTGTTCCTGAACGGCCTAGACCCGTTTCGGAACACTTGACCTTTGGGCATAAAATTTGAATGGTTTTGAGGTTTGCAAGTTTTACGTTTTAGTCCCGATTCTTGTATGTGCAATTGCTTAAGTTTGAGATGTTCGTTTGAGATGAAATTTGGCAGAGAGGCATGAAACATGACTAATTTCATAATGGTAACTTAAAAATTGGTAAAGTCCTCTTAATTTTCAGAATTTATAGTTTGGTCCCTAAATTCGTATTTTGTGCAATTGGGTCCCTTATCGTTTTCCGATTGCTGTGATTTTTGAGTATGCTTATCTCAAGAGTATGCCTAGGTTTAATGTGCATCTAGACAAGTATAAAAAGAAAAAAAGGGTCGTTAATCAAGGTTGACCTTCGGGTTGACTTTGGTTTTCCCCGTGTAATCTTCGTAGTTCGGGACAACCGTCTAGGCCGGGCTACAGGGGTTACATTTGGTGGTATCAGAGCTGAGTTGCGAAAGCTTGGGGGAAATGGTAAATTGTCGTAATAGGTGTTTAATGTTTATTCTGATGTGTGGTTGAAAGTCGGTTGGAAAGTGTGTCTTTGAGCGAATTGTTGATGTTTTTAGCATGCTTTTTGATTGTGAATTTTCATTGAGCTAATGTGGATTTGTGCTGATGATATGCTGGTGATGTAAGCTGATTTTATGAATGATGAAAGTGTGATGGGTATGATATGTTGATATTATGCTGTTGCGAGTGAATGTTGTTTGATGAGAGCATGATCGAAATATGTTGATTGATATGCTCGATGTTGTGATATCCATGTTTTTATTGACTGTTATGTCATGTAAAAGGGGAGAATTCGGGATACCCATTGCCTTATTATTATAGCTATTGTGTTATTTTGGAGTTGGAGTTTTGAATCCTTGCTTAAAGCTGGTCTGATCGATTTGTTTGTTTTGTTATGATTGTTTGCTGTTAATAGCATGGTGAAATCGATGAGAGAATGGCAGTTAGGTGAGATGGTTGCTGCTTTAGAGCAGGTTGTTAAGGCGTGGAATTCACCTTTTAATGGAGGTGTTTCGTCTCAGTCTTCAGTGCCTGGAGTTGAGGTAGTGAGGCAGGAGGAAGAAGTTGGTTCTGTGATGAAGAGTTCATCACCTATAGTTCAAGAGGTGTTGGGAACATCTCAGGCTGTGGCAAAAGTAAGGCCTGTAGACGTGCCGGCTGTGGGATGTGCGGGTTTGTCGAAACAACGTTTACATGATTTGGGAGCTGTGGAGTATCATGGTTCGACACCTGAGACGTTCGAGGCCTGGTTGGCCAGTGTAATTCTGATTTTGGATCAGGAAGGTTGTGACTATGCCTGTAAGCTGGGAAGTGTTGTCTCATTGATGTTGGAGGACGCTTGTGCCTGGTGGACATCTGTGGCGGTGGCATCGCACATCCACGATATAGATTGGGACTTCTTTGTGTCTGCCTTTTATGAGAGGTACCTTGGAGAGAAATTTCCAAGGGTGAAGCAATGTGAGGGTGTGGTTTTAGTTTATGAAGGTGAGAAAAGTTTAAGCGAGAGAGTTGTGGGTACTGACCTCGGGAGCGGTCAGCGTAAGAGGCGACGTGATAGAAGGTTTTGCTTGAATCGAAGCTTGGATGGTAGTGCAGATTTGGGGCAAGTGCTACTTGATCAAGGAGGGATAGCTCGGTTGCCGATGTGTGACCGATGTGGGAAGTGTCATGTTGGAGGTTGTTGGGGCGCAGGAGTTTGTTGGAACTGTGGTTCTAAAGAGCATGTGAAGCGGAATTGTCCTCATGTGGTGAGATCAGCTTCAGTGGTAGCAAAAGGGTCTCTGAAGGGTAGTGGGCGCGGCCGAGACAAAGTTCGAAGGTGGCAGGAAGGGCAAAAAGGTGTGAGGAGCTTGGAGAATGAAACCTGTTGGAATTGTGGGTCTGTTGGACATTTGAGACGTAATTGTTTGAAGTTGGCTCGGGGTATTCAGGGTTCTTTACCGCAGGGAGATGGTGATGACCTTAATGTGTTAGCTGATGCTGCAACGGTGCGGCTGGAGAATGATGGTTCTGCGAGGAAGAGAGCTTGTCTGTTGAAGCTCCGGGGCAGTGAGGTGTTTACAGGTAACCTTGTTAAGTAACCTTTGCTCTAGTATCTTAGTTTGGTTTCAGTTGGTATTTCCTTGCGTAGTGGGTATGGTCTCGTTGCTAGCATGTTTGGGGTAGTAGTTGGTGTTGTTTTGAAAACAACTTTAGTGTGAAGAGGGCATTAGTGAGTATCTTGTGGATAATGGGTTGTTAGAATGATGGAGTTGGTCAAGTTGGAAGTGAGATAGGAGGTTGTTTTTAGGCGGATTCTGAGGATGTTATTGGTGGGTGTGAACCGACATACATGCACAGTTAAAATCATTTGTTATATGCTATATTATATATGTACTGGTCTATGCATACATGTGACATGACATTAGAGGTTTTGCATGCATGTACATCAGGCATTGATAGGGCATATTGGTGACCATGCATACGAACGTTCACACTCGCTGATAGTTAATCGGGTCCGTTAGTGTTGTGATAGGGTTAGATTGGATGGGGGTTTTAAAAGTTGTGTTGGTGCTAGGAGAATGTTAGAAGTAATGGAGGGTATTAAGCGAGTTGTCAGTAATAGTGAGTGCGATATATCATGTTGGTAGAAGGAAAGTGTTTGGCGCTTAATGAGTTTAGTGGTATGGTGGTGAGGAGATTACCGGTTGAAGTTAGAATCGGTTAGAGTGGTTGTGAATAGCTGGTAGAAGTGGTAGTTTCTTGGTGTTAAGTGATGTAGTAAGTTAGTGGATGTGTTCCAAAGTGCTGAGGTAACTAGGCATTGATGTTGTGGTAGAAGGGTTGTTTTTGTAGGTGATGGTTCGTAGCAACCTTCGAAGAGTTGAGAAGATGTTGTGTTGTGGGTTGTAGAAAAGGGTTAGCCTGGGAGAATAGAAGTTTCGTAACCTAAATATGTATGTATAGGTTGGGCGATGTTCTAGTAAGGCAAGTGTTGTAGTCAAAACTTGTAGTGGAAAGGCAATGTAAGATCAAAGGCCATTGTTGGTTGGACGGGTTCTTGTGAGAAGTGGTTGGCTGGTTGTGATTAAGTAAATTCCGTCTGAAGACATCTGGTGGTGTATGGAATGGCTGGCGGAGTCAAGGTTGGGGTTTTGTGATGTGATTTTCGGATGTTAGGTGAGTAGTCCTGGTGAATCGTTATGGTAATGATAGCGGCGGATGTGAAGGAATGTCAGCAATACGTTGAGAAGTTTGGGTAAGCAATTGATGCTTAAATTTTTTTGCTTGTTGTGGTAGTCGTTGAAAGAGGTTGAGTAGTTTTGCAAGGAGTTTTAGAAGCAGTGAAGATTGTGGGTCACATGGTGGCTGAATTGGATTGGTTGGTGTCACTGTGTGAACAAGTTTTGGGAGTTATGGGTTAAGGTGGTGTATGCTGTAAAAGTTGGAGGTTCTTCAGGATGTTCTTGGGGCTATGTGCAGTCCGGAAGTGTGAAAGGTTAAGATGTGGTTAACATTTGAGTGTTCTGGAATTCGTGAACAGTATGTGGTGGTGTTGAGTTTGGGTTGAGTTTTGTGAGGAGAGTGTTCAGTGGTGGTTAAGTCTCCTATGTTGCCTTGTGTGTTGCTTTGAGAAGTTTGGTTGTTCTCTTTTCGCCAGTTGAAATTTCGAGGACGAAATTTCTTAAGGGGGGGGGGGAGAGTTGTAACACCCCAATTTTGGGCTTAGAAGTTTTGGGTTTGAACTGGACCGGTCGGATTTTTGGTTCGAATATAAAAGGTGGTTTTAAGGAAAGCCTAGTTCGGGATGCATTAAAAATATGGAAAAATATCTAAAAATCCTATTTTATTATATATAAGAGAGTGGTGAAATCAATTTTGCGAAATGAGGTTTGGAAATAAGACATTTCGAGTTAGTGACTAAAATGTAATTTTTGAAAAGTTGGTGACTGTTTTAAAAGGATTGAAACTTTGAATCTTTAAGGAGCTAATTTACCCAAGAAGAGTTTTCTCCTGATTTTTCTTAATATTAAAGATTTAATTAATGATTTTTAATAAAAGGAAAAAAGGGGAAATAGATATTTTTGACTTCATAACTAACTTTTGTCAAAACTTTCCCATTTCTTTTTCTCTCATTTTTTTTCTCTCAGTCAAACACATTTCCCCAGCCACTTTTCCTCTGATTTTTACATCTAAAGATGAGATTTTAATCTCTATTTGATCTCTAATCATTCCTACACCAAATTCTCATCATTTGCTTATTGAATTTTCAAGAATTTTGGCTCTAAACAAGGAGAAACTCACATTTAGAGGTATGAACGTCCTTCTCCTCTAAATACTCAGTTCTTTACTGAAATTCTCAAGTTCTCAATCCTTGATTTGAGTTTTATTAAAGGTTTTGATGTTGTGATCTTGATTTTGGCTTAAAATACAAGATTTTGATTTAATTTTGAAGAAATTCGTAATAATTGATTGGGCTCTGTTTTGAGATGTCTTTTTGATGTAATTTGGATGTCTAAATGATGTATAATTGAGGTTTGATCAATGCAATCCCGAATAGGTTAATTTTCCTAAGTTTTTACTTGTGAAAATGGTGGTTTTTGGGGTGATCTTGGTGTTTTGTTAATGCTGGAGGTATAAGGACGTGTTTGGGATCATTTTGGATGTTAATTGATGTTTAAAAATGGTTAGAAGTGATGGATCTTGGCTGGGTTAAGTCTTGGAAGTGTTTGGAGGTGATTTCGGTTGTGTTTGGTAGCCGAAATGTTGGATTTGCAAAGAGCAGCGAGTTTAGGTGTGTTGCTGGTGTTTTTAATGCATTATGATGCATTAATCCTTTGTTGTTATGTGCTTGAAACAGGGGAGAATGATCCGAGAGCAATAGAGGTGGCGTTGAAGGTTTCAGATGCTTGGAAGGCTTGTTGGCTAGCCTTGTTTTGTGTATCGATGAGTGAAGTTGGGTTTTCAGCTTTAAAACCAAGGTTTGAAGGTTTTGGGAGCTTAGTTTAAGTCTAAACAACTTAGCTAAGCTCAAGAGTAAGTAAATGGAATTTCTCTCTTGGTTGTGTTATGAATTGGTTTTTAAAGCACTTGTGATTGTTGGATGCAATGCATGTGATTTGCATGTTTTAAATTCTGTTTTGAAAGCATATTTTAGCATGGTTTAATGCTGGTTTTGAAAGTCATGTGTGAAGGATGCTCAAGGTAAGAGATCCTTGGTTTTGTACATTGGAATTGTGGAATTGATGCATAGTGTTGCATGTTGTTTAATGACTTTGTGTAATGCTTCAAAAACAGTGGATTGATGATGGTAATTGGTGGTTTTGGCATTTTGGTTATGCTTGTAAAACAATGGATTAATGTGATAAAATGGTTATATTGGCAAGTGATGTAAGTGGTTCTTGGTTACTTTAATCGGATATAGTTAGCCGGCTATAGGATTGGGTGCATCGTGAATTGAGTCACCTTGGATGTCGAGGGGGTTGTGATTGTACCGTAAACTCCATCTAAGAATCCTAGCGATTGAGGAAATTGGTGTCACCACGATGGAGGTTGGCTCTCGTGAGTGGGCTTGGTTTAGTGCCACTACGATGGAGGTTGGCTCTCGTGGGTGGGCTTGGTTTAGTGCCACCACGATGGAGGATGGCTCTCGTGGGTGAACCTTGTTAAAGTCACCATGATGGAGG
The DNA here is from genome assembly GCA_958450335.1 of Hibiscus tridactylites. Lineage (NCBI taxonomy): Eukaryota > Viridiplantae > Streptophyta > Magnoliopsida > Malvales > Malvaceae > Hibiscus > Hibiscus tridactylites. The sequence continues at coordinate 62,574,180 of OY288275.1, forward strand.
TTGGCTCTCATGGGTGGACTTTGTTAAGCGTCACAACGGTGGAGGGTTGCTCCCGTGTGTGAGCTTGGTTAAGGTGATTACAATGGTTGTGGTAGCTTCCATGTGTAAGCCTTGTGATGTCTCCCGGCTCTCGCTAGTGTATTATACAACTTCCGATGAGTGATGTTGAGGGGTTGTGATTGTACCGTTAAACTCCATCACGGGTGTTGAGGGGTTGTGATTGTACCGGTAAACTCCACCTTGTGTTGTTCGGAAGTGTGTATGAAGCGTGTGGGACAACGCTTGTAATCCGCGTATCCAATTGTGTCTTGTGTTATGATGGTTTGTGAATTACCACTTGGAAGCCAATATAATGTTCTTGAATGTAATGAAGCATGAGATGCTTGAAATGATGCATGGTTGCATGAGAAGTGTGTAATGTTCTATGAATGCATGTTTTACTTGTTAGCTTGAACAAGAGTTTATCTTCTATTGAGAATGTTGCATTGTGTGCATGGAATCTCTTTGGTGCATTGAAGTCTTGTGAAGGCTTGTTTTAAAAAGGCATGTAATTCAAATGTTGATTTTGTGGTTCATGTATTGCATTTGTTTAATGCATGAGATAGAATTGAGGGTGAAGTGGTTTTTAAAGGTTTCTAGCTTTGAAATGATTTTCAAGTATGAGAAAAGTATGATGTGAAGTGGAAGTGTTTTCCAAGGATCTTGTATTTAACTTTGCATATGATGTTCATGCATGGAATGGTTAAATTGATGGTTTTGCAAGGTTGTGCTTTGAAGTGAATTACTTAGCTTTTCCAAGCTAAGGGTTGGTTTTCATGTTTGAGCAATGCATGATTTAAAGCATGTTGTTAAAAAGGGTTTTCAAACATTACTTTGGTTTATCGAATTGTGTTTACTTTTAAAAGAGGTTTTATGACTCGCTGCATTGATGGTGTTTTGGTTTTGAGCATTCCTCACTAAGCATTATGTGCTTACGCTCCTTTTTGTCCATCAATGCAGATATTTGAAGTTGGAACAGCGAGAAGCAAGGGATTCAAGGAGAGCTCCACTTGAGATGTATGTCTCGGTTAATAGCTATAGATAATAAAGGCAATGGGGGGAGAATCTCTTATGTTGATGTTTAATGAGATTGTGTATGTTGGACAAGTTTGGTTTATGATTTTGAACTATGTGGTTTAACGCTTGCAACGTTTGAATCTTCTTATTCTTAAGTCGTTATGCTATGCTTCTTGTTTTAAAAGCATGATTGAGTGTTGGATGTGTTGAATGAGTTGGTGCACCTACGGGTGGTTTTGTATCTAGATTTTGATGCAAATTGGTAGGTATGATGCTTGGCATGTTGTTGATTTTTTGTGGAATGGTTTGGAGCATGTTTGATGGGGTTTAAAGGTGTTAAAACAGGCCTATCTGCTGTTTCTGGGCAGGGTGTTTCGAAACACCCTTGCATGTTTCGAAACAGGCCCTTATTTTGGCCTGGGTGTTCCTGAACGGCCTAGACCCGTTTCTGAATATTTTGACTACTGCCAAGGGGTGTTCCTGAACGGCCTAGACCCGTTTCGGAACACTTGACCGTTGGGCATAAAATTTGAATGGTTTTGAGGTTTGCATGTTTTACGTTTTAGTCCCGATTCTTGTATGTGCAATTGCTTGAGTTTGAGATGTCCGTCTGGGATGAAATTTGGCAGAGAGGCATGAAACATGACTAATTTCATAATGGTAACTTAAAAATTGGTAAAGTCCTCTTAATCTTCAGAATTTACAGTTTGGTCCCTAAATTCGTATTTTGTGCAATTGGGTCCCTTATCGTTTTCCGATTGCTGTGATTTTTGAGTATGCTTATCTCAAGAGTATGCCTAGGTTTAATGTGCATCTAGACAAGTTTAAAAAGAAAAAAAGGGTCGTTAATCAAGGTTGACCTTCGGGTTGACTTTGGTTTTCCCCGTGTAATCTTCGTAGTTCGGGACAACCGTCTAGGCCGGGCTACGGGGGTTACACAAAATTTGTATGTACCTCTCAAAGGCTAATTGTTTACCCTATTACACATAAACACTCCCCAAACTCTAAAAAGATTTACAACAAAAAATTTCAAATGAGTTGGGTACAAGAATTTGACTCTAAAGGCACAAGGGTTTGGATTGAATGCTTTGATGTTGCTTGAAGGTTCAATAGTTGTTGTTGTAGCTTTGAAGACTTGTTTTTATACATTCTCATTGATTTCTAGTCGTTTGGGTGGTTGAGATCATCAATAGAGCCGTTGGGGCTCTCTCTTCCCTCTATAAAAGAAAGAGCCCGTATCGAAACGGCTATAGGCCGTATCGAAACAGTTTGAAACAGTAAAATGTTAAAAGAGGGTCGTATCGAAACATTTAAGGGCTGTATCGAAACGTTTTGAAACTGTAAAAGGGTGTTTCGAAATAGTCTAGGGGTGTATCGAAACACTTAACCAAATTTTCAAAAAATAGTTTCTGACAAGTAACGGCTAGTTCATTTAATGCCCATTTTTAAAAGTACTTAGCCCCTGTATCGAAACATGTATGAGTCGTTTTGTAACCCCCTCGTCCCGGTCTGGCCGGATGACCGGTCCGAGTAGGCCACACGGGGAAAACCGAAGTGAAACCCATTAAGGTTCCCCCTTGGTTAGCAACCCTAAATTTTTTCTTTTAATTTAATCTTCTCTAATGGCACATTTAAGTCCTATGTGATCATAACAGCGGAAAAGTTTGAAGAAAACAATCATTTGAACACAAACAACAATTAAACAGTCTGATTTTTAATCCATTATACAGGCCGTTTCGAAACACCATTGAGGCGTATCAAAACGCCTTGACCTGGTCAACTGTCTCAAGCCCATACGAGGAGGCCGTATCGGAACGGAGGTCAACCGTTCTGAAACACCCTCAACGGTCAACTTCTCGTGGTCAACGAGATATTGACCGTTCCGAAACCCTTAGACCCGTTTCGAAACGCTTTCATCTCGATAATTTCTCAGATTTCCAGTAGCCAAAATGTTCCCAAACTCGTATCGGAACAGGGGTTCATAGTGGCCAAACCGTATCGAAACGTGTTCCGATACGGGGTCCCTGAAGCCTTACTCGTTCCGAAACGTGTTAGCCTGTTTCGAAACACGGGCTGTCTGCAACCTTTGAAAGCCAGATTTAAACATCTCTCAACAACTCTAAAGGTCCTAAACGACCCCAAGAGGCACTCAACACAAGCATACATGAACTAGAGGCATGGATCCTATGTCAAACATGCTCAAACATACAAGGTATAAAATGAAACATTCATTCATGGCATTTACACAAAAGGCAACATTACATATAAGGGCATGCTTGGAGACATTAAAAGCCAAAAGGCACAATTCATCACAATAAGGTTTTCATGCTGATCAAAAGCAACTTAAGCCTTCATAAGGCATGCCATCACACAAGCATTTGACAAGACATAATATGTTTACAATCCAAGTCAATTCATAAACATCACACACGTATATGAGTCATGCATCGCTCATACAAAACACACTCTTGCCACATTGCTAAACTACTACATAATTGCTAAATCGTACTTGAGCAACAAGAACTTGGAAAGCCCCTTCGCCTTGCTCCGAGCTAACACCACGCTAATGATCTGCATTGTTGAAAATGAGAGCGTAAGCTAGAAGCTTAGTGAGGATGCTCTAAAATCGAAAACATCAACAATGCAGGGTTCAAGCATGCAAATCCTTTACTACACCTACAACATACATAGATAAGCAATCAAGTCCACCTAGCTAGTCTTCCAAGAGTCATAATATGACATTTCACATCATACTAAGCTCAAACATCACATATCAACATCATACATCACAATTATAAGAACAAGCTCAACTGGCCACTATTAGTTTACCCGGATGTGCAGATTTAATCTCAACAATCACATTACCTCGGTGGGATTACACTCATCACCGGACCTTGCATGGGCGAGATTCCACTCATCACCACATGCCCTACGGATGGGATTCCACTCATCATCCCGTAGAATATAAATAAATTTCCGGTGGAATGTTACATCACCGTACTTCTCCTTGATGACTCAACGCCATCAAGGCCACGTACGTTTTGACTCAATTTGTCTGCACACTAATCCTAATGATCGATCATTTACACCCGATAAGTTAATTAGTGCCAATTTCATTTACCACATCACATATCCACCATTCATGTCTCATACTCAATATATATACATAACAAGGCATACATGTACAACCAATCCACACTTCATAATAACAAGTAGGCAATGTCATGAATAGCATAATAGAATTCAAGGAGTTAAGTTACCAATTTAACTCCCACATAGGAAAGGCCTACCAAGCACATTCCACCACATACACTACACACACTTGAACCAACTTTAAAACATATTTAAAGTCACTCACCACCCTTCCTTAGCAACCAAAGTAAGCCTCCTATATGCCCGGATTCGATCCCGACGCTCCTCCAATGTCTCCTCTTGTTTCTAGCCAATCAAAACACATCCATTACTCACAAATCAATGCTAAAACTCAGTCATCAACTCAACCCTCAAGTACAAGCCAAACTTCAACAAATTCCAATCCAAATAATCACCCAAAAGTCCATTTTCGAGCTCCCCTAAAACCTAGTTGAAAACCATGTTTTCAAACACCCAATTGACACCCTAAACACCTTCCTAACATTCCTAACCCATCAGCCCTTCAATCTAACCCTAAAACTCACCAAAAATCCCATTTTTGACTCTTCAAAAATGGCCACAAGGACCCATTTCGGGTTTTCACCCAAACTCACTCATTTTAACATATTAGGTGTATTTTAGGGTGACTAAACCAAAACCCAACTTAATATTTCAAAACAAATTGAAAAACCCAATAAAAACTCAAACTTTCTTTAAACCCTAAATTTCCAAAAGTTGATAGTTTCAAATTCTACAACCATGTAAAGGTAGAGAATGAAGAGGAGAGTCCAAAAATATATTTACCTTTGAAAATGACCTTGAGTTGAAGAAGTAATTTAATGGAATAGTAGATGGGAGTTGAGAGGGGTTTAGGTTTGGGTTTCCATGTTGGAAGCAAGAAATGGAGGAGAGAAGGCCATTTTTTTGTTCTTTTTAATTTTCAAAAGTTGTCTACCTTTTTAAATTATTTTGGGTTAAATCACCAAATTGGTCCCTCCTTATTATTTAAAACCCAATTAGCTCAAGCCAAGGTAAAATTGATTAAAATTAATTTTACCGACTCAGACCCACTAACCCGACTAACTTCTAACCCCAAAACACGGGTGTTACACATTTTGAAACAATACTTAAAAAAGTAAAGCCCAGATGAAGGCTGTATCGAAACATATGTGAGTCGTTTCGAAACAAACGTTTCTAGTGGCAAAACATATCAAAACATTTGAGGGTGTTTTGAAACGCGAAAGTAATTTTGTATATTTTGGCTTTAAAACACTTAGAAAAATTTATGGGGTTTAAGTTTTGACTTCAAAACATTTTAAGTATAAATTTTACTTGTCAAAATCAAGTATTTTGATTACTTAAAAATTTATTTATTTTGCAATTTAGTCCTTGAATTATTTGTTATATCAAAATCAAATATTGGTTTTACAATCTCCCCTTTTTGATATAACAAAACGAAAGTAAATTTTTAAGTAACCCCCTAAATTTAAGCTCGGTTTTGAAAATTTTAGCTTAACCCTTCTCCCTTTTTTGTTTGATCAAAATTAATGAAGGAATATAGCAATATAACACAAGGCAAAGCACAATTAAAGCAACATAATTTCATTAAGCATTAGAAATCAAAGAAAAATAAGTTTATGATCTTCAAACATAATATCCAAACATAAATCAAAGCATAGGCCTTAAAGCAAAAACATAAATAGGTGCATAGAAATAGGGAAATCCTAAACTAGATGATATGAAATAGAATGCAAAGATCTAATGCTCATCATCATCTTCATCTTGATCATTAACCGAGATCTTTCAGAATTGTCTCCATTCGCCATAGAAGCCGGTAAAGGATATGTCCATAGAGGTTTGTTGAGTTTCAACCGAAGTGAGTCAATTCTAAACACTTTGGATACGTCTCTCCATGGAAGTGAGGCGAGTATCAAGAGTGGCAAAACCAGAGTCCATGTGGGTGCGCAAGCCATTAAATTACTCAGTAAGGAAGGTCATGAGGGCTTCGTTGTTTGGTGGAGCAACTTGAGGTTGAGATTCGGGGGCTGCAACTTGAGGAGGATTCTCAAGAGGAGTCCACTCTCCATCAATGAAATGAAATTTACTCCGGGGAAGTGTGCGCTCATCGATGAGATCTTTAAGAGGTTCCAGATAGTCAAGAGAGCAATCGATCCCCAACTTGGAGAACAAGTAGCTCAAGGCGGTGCCATAGGTGAAGGAGGTGACAAGATCTGAGTTGCGATTTTAGACAAGGTACACCTTCTCGGCAAACATGATTTGACAAAGATTTCGTCGACGTCCCTCACGAAACAATCGAATCCAAAAATCGTCCACTTTTCTAATGTGGGAGAATTTTCCTCCAGAAAGGCGAAACCACCAGAAGACCATAAGATGAAGGATTCAATCATAAGCATCAAGGACCGTGACGGAGCCACCAAGGGTATGTCCTAACGAGTTCTCATCCGAAATTCCCTCATCTTCAAACCCGAAAACATTGACCAAAGTTTTCGGATCAACCCAAAACTTCTTCCCCATTAGATAGGACTCAATGACAACCACTTGAACGGCATTGGAGATGCAACAAGCATTGGCATAGAAGAGAAGAACCATGTTACGGTACAAAGTAATGGGTAAGCCCAAAAAAGACATGAAATTCAAATGCCTCAATAAATCAAGATAGCGAAATTGAAATCGTTCAGAATCCAAAAAGGGTATAGAAACGATACGCTCACGACGAATATCATGATCTTGAAATAGCTTGAAGTTGGTATAGGCATCTTTGTTTCGAAGGCTCTTTTGGTAGAGTAGAGTGAGGTTGGGACGAGTAGAATCGTCATCGATGTTAGAGCTTCTACCAGCCTTAGTGGTTCGTACTCTCTTCCTAGAACCCATATTTGAAATCTAGAAGTCAATCAAGACACAAAAACACATGTATGCGTAAATCTACCAAATCCAATCCAATATGCAATCTGATAATCAAGGTGTTGATAAAAACTATACAATATATATAAACACAAGATAAATTTTTGGTAAAAAGAATTAAAAAACATATTAAAAAATATACGGTATAATTTTATATTCGAATAAAAAAATTTCAGATTTTGAAGATTTTTTGCAAAAACTTGAAAACTCATGCTATATGTATATGTTTTTATACAAAAAGTAATTAAAAACAATCAATAAAATTAAACAAAAATTAAAAAAGAAAAGAAAATAGGGTTTATACCTTGATGTAGAATAAATGATGAATGAGGGATGATTAATGCACCTAATTGCTTGCAAAGCTCTAGCCTTGATGTGAAGATTGAAAACCCTCAAAAAAATTAGGTTTTGATGCAAAAAATCAAGGGATTTGATGAGTTTATATAAGGGTTTTCGGTTAGGGTTGCAGAGAAAAAAGAGAGTTGGTATTTTAATTAAGATTTGATACCTTTTAATGCTATTTAAAGCAATCTGCACGATCGTGTTTCGATAAGCCACTTGGCGTATCGAAACGACCGTTTCGGTACCAGACTCGTTTCATTAAAGGGTGACCTTGTTTCGAAACAACACCTCGAACCTGTATCGAAACACGAAGAGCTCATTTCAATACGATTCACTACTAGAATCATCTTAAATTAAGCTCGTATCGAAATAGATTTATCTGTTTCAATACACCCTTACCAGAAAATGCATTTTGGGCAGTTTCATATCCAAAGAGACAACTTAGATCGAGCCTAATTGCATGTAAATGATATATGATCATGTTATATGGACTAAAACTGATGCGTACTCCCCCTAGCAACAAGCATAGATGCATTAAGAAGCAAAATCACATAAGCATGAACATCATTCAAAATTCAAGCAAATTTTGGCCATTTGTGACCTAAAATGGTCAAGGAAGGCTGGTTAAACCTAACTCTCTCCTAAGGGTCCAAAAACGCTCTTTATCTAAAAGTTTGGTAAATATATCCGCTAATTGGTTCAAGGTATCAACATATTCTAGAAATACGTCATTTTTCAAGACATGATCTCTAATGAAATGATGTCTAATTTCTATATGTTTGGTTCTAGAGTGTTGGATGAGATTCTTAGTGAGACAAATGGCACTAATGTTGTCACACTTAAGGGGTATGGTATCTACTTGAACACCATAATCTAAGAGTTGTTGCATCATCCAAAGGACTTGAGCACAAGAACTCCCTAAGGATATGTACTCCGCTTCAGTGGTAGATAAGGCTACGCTATTTTGTTTCTTAGAGAACCAAGATACGAGCATACTACCTAAGAATTGACATGTTTCGGAGGTTCTTTTCCTATCTATCTCACATCCCCCATAATCCGTATTGGAGAAGGCATGAAGGTCAAAGGAAGAGTCTCTAAGATAGCAAAGACCTAAACAAGGTGTATCTCTAAGTTATCTAAAGATTCTCTTAATGGAAACTAGGTGTGATTATTTAGGACTAGCTTGAAACCTACCACACAAGAAAACACTAAGCATAATATACGATCTACTTGCGGTAAGGTAAAGTAAAGATCTAATCATAGAACGATAAAGCTTTGAATCAACACATTTACCTCCTTCATCCTTGTCAAGCTTAATTGATGAGCTCATAGAAGTGGCTTGAGGCTTCACATTCTCCAAGCCAAACTTCTTGATCATATCCTTGATGTATTTAGCTTGATTAATGAAGGTGTCAACTTTCCTTTGTTTGATTTGGAGCCCCAAGAAAAATGAGAGCTCTCCCATTATGCTCATCTCAAATTCACCCTGCATTAGCTTAGAAAATTCATGGCAATAAAATTTATTAGAAGAACCAAAAATAATATCATCAACATATATTTGAACTATTAAAATGTCATTATCATATCTTTTAATGAAATGTGTAGTATTCACCTTGTCTTTTTCAAAACCTTTTTCAATTAAAAAGTTTGAAAGTCTTTCATACCAAGCTCTAGGAGCTTGTTTCAAACCATATAAAGCTTTTGTTAGCTTAAAAACATGGTTTGGAAAGTTTGGATCTTCAAAACCAGGTGGTTGTTCTACATACACTTCTTCATTTATAAAAACCATTTAGAAAAGCACTTTTCACATCTATTTGAAATAGCTTGAAATCATGATAGCATACAAATGCAAGAAGCATCCTAATAGCTTCCATTCTAGCTACAAGTGCATATGTTTCATCAAAATCGATTCCCTCTTCTTGAGTGTAACATTGAGCAACAAGCCTAGCCTTGTTCCTCACCATGTTACCACTCTCATCTAGTTTGTTTCTAAATACCCACTTAGTTCCTATAGTAGATGGATTACTAGGCCTATCAACTAATGTCTATACTTTACTTCTCTCAAATTGATTAAGTTCCTCTTGCATAGTCTATATCCAAAAATCATCTTTAGATTCATCTTTGATATTTTTAGGCTCTATGCATGAGATAAATGCAACATGATTCATAAGTTTGAGAGAGGATCTAGTAGTTACCCCTTGGATGGGTCACCCAAGATTTCACCACCTTTGACATAGTTGAACTCCCTTGGGTATGTCACCTCCTTTTCCTCAAGAGCCAAGTCCTTTAAGGCTTCAAGAGGTGGATCTTGTGCTGCTTCTTCTTTAGTTGGAATCTCATACACCTTTGATGTTTGACCACCATCAATGGCTTCAATGATCCCTACATCATCATCATCATAAGATTTCTTCATCGGAAGGAGGTTATCATCGAAAATAACATGTATAGACTCTTCAACAACCAAGATTCCTTCATCGGAAAGAGGTGAAGAAATTATAGGGTGCAGATAATTTTGATTTTGCTGTCTCCCCTGCAGTTGGATCAATTGGTGGGTTAGTGAGTGTTTGGGACTATAATTTTTTTGAGGCTACAAATACCTTCATTAAGCCGCGATTTATTGCTATTATTGGGGTATGTAAAAGTTTGAACTTTAGGTGTGGGTTTGCCAATATTTATGGTCCTTCGTGTGATGGTAACAAAGAAGAATTCTTATCTGAATTACTTTCTTTTCTCAATCTGTGGCAAATTCCTTGGTGTTTGGGGGGTGGTTTTAATGTCTTCCTGGATCCGGAGGAGAAGATTAGCTTCTCGCTTAATAAATCTCTGATCTCTTTGTTCAAATTGTTTGTGAGTAACGCCGGTTTATTGGATTTGCCACTAGTGGGGGGAACGTCACCTGGAGCAACAATAGGGATCCGATGACATTCATTCGTTTGGATAGATTCTTAGTTTCTGCAAGCTTCAGCCTTGAGTTTCCCCTATTCATTTAGAAACTGATGCATAAGTCGATCTCGGATCACAATGCGATTCTGTTAACAGTTGAAAGCGATAACTGGGGTCCAAAACCCTTTAAATGTTTTAACCCGTGGTTTACTAAGAAGGGTTTTGATGATTTTGTGGTGGATACGATTATGAAGATGAAGGAAAGAAATAAATCCGAGAAAATTGGAAGACTTATTTTAGGGGACAAAAGAGGCATTGAAGGTTTGGAGTTGTAAGAAGGGGAGCAATTTCAAGCTTCTCATTCCTATTTTGGAGAAAAAATATCGGAGTTGGAAGCACTTATACAAACTGGTAATGGTGGTGTTGGTGCTTTTCAAAGGCTTTGTAAGTTGAGAAGTAAGCTGTGGGAGCAGTACCGAAAAGAAGAGCTGCAGTGGTTACAAAAATCAAGATTGAAGTGGCATTTACAAGGTGATAGGAACACTTATTTTTTCCATCTAGTTGCATCGATGAGGAGGTGAAACAATGTTATACTTAGCCTAAAAGTGGACGGTGAAGTTCTTACCAAACATGTGGAGATTAAGAATGCTGTGAGAGCCTTTTTCTTTAAAGGCTACAATTCAAATCCAGCTCTGGATGTCTTGGAGATGAATCTTGACTTTGTCAAGATAAGTGAAGACCAGTCTAAGTTTCTGTTGGGGTTTACGGGGCTCAATTCCTTCAACTGTTCTTGCTCACCAAGTGGTGGAGAAGAGGAATTTTGGGTGATAGAGGTGTGGAAGCTAAAAAGATAAAGACAAGATGATTTATAGTGGTTCAACCTTCTAACCAAGGTCTACATCCACTACCTTAGCTTCCCACTAAGGATTTCCAATCAATCCACTATTGATTCGTCCCCTTTTCTAGGCTTAGGAGGAAACCCTTAAAATCGATCAAGCTTTCTACCCAAAGCTTCGATCAAACCCTTTTTACAAAAGAGATAAAAATAAGCAAACTCAAATCCCTCTAATAGGTATTTGTTTGCACAATTAAGCTCTCACTCAAACCTAAAACACTTGAGCCAATCTAACAATTATGGCTCACTAGTGTTTGTCTATACAAGGAATTGACAATTAGGCACTAAGACACATTTTGATCATATGTTGTATTAAAATTGAAGCATTAACCATTATTAGATGCTTGGAGGTCCATTTTATACTCCTCTTTGAGTTTGTAGCCATTACTAGACGTTGGGGTTGAATTGGAGCCATTTGAGACTTTATTTCCCACCATAAATGCAGTTCTGCAGCTTTGCGTATCGATACCCTCCAAACCGTATCGGTACGACCCCGATAAGGAAGTAGCCGTTGAGCACTTCAGCTGATGCATATCGATACGCTTACCTAGCGTATCGGTAAGGTCCTGCAGTTTAAAAGACCATTGGGAAATATGACCATTGGGGTAGTTAGACGTATCGGTACGCGACTATCCGTTGGGCTGTTTCAAAACACATCGTATTGATACGGCTAAGCGTATCGGTACTGGTTTTGGCTACTGGAAAATTCAAGTAGTTGAAACCCTAAGGCGTATTGGTACGGTACCAGACCGTATCGGTACATGCACTTGAAAAGCTAGGTTTTAACTACTTTAAATGTACTTTTAAATCATTCCAAAGCCTTGTAAAACCCTTAAACATATTTTCAAGTTGTTTTTGACTAAAACACATTTTAAATTCTTTTCAATTTAGTCCAAAACATTTTTCAAATATTATATCAAAACACTTAGTTCTATAATCTCCCCCTTTTTGATATAATAAAACCAACTTGAAAAATTGTTTAGGATTATCTCCCCCTTTGTAATTTAAAATTTGAATAAGACTTAAAATTTAAATTTGATTAAAGCTCCCCCTTATTCTCTTGAAAAACTTGAAAAATCAATTTTCAAACCATTTCTCCCCCTTTTTGTTATATCAAAAAGAATTTAAAATAACATTGGGCTCAAAATAACTTAGAAGGTAAAAGAAAATTGACACCATTAAAAATTTGGTTTTAAAATTGGCTCCCCCTTACTCAAAGCATCAAACAATGTTAGTCCAACACATGATAATCTAGTTGAATTAAAAGAAAATAAATTGAATTAAACAACTAAAACAACTAGATTTTACTAATCACTTGAACTCCAAGGGAGGATGTGAAGCCTTCCTTCTTCAAGTATTTTTCTTTGTGTGCATAGAGCTCCCCCTCAAATTTGGACTTGTTGATCAATCTCCATCACACCTATCATAAGACAATCAAGTAATTTTTGGTATCCAAATTGCTTTGGATCCATAGACATTAGTAGCACAAAACTTAGTCCCCTTAGGAATCCATTTTTCAATTTCATCATTTTTAGTTGAAGTACTTAATCCTTTTGGGACCCAAATACTTCTAAAAACTTTACCATTTACAAATCTAGGGGCACTAGAATGTCTTACATAAAAATTTTGTTTTTCCTAAATTATTTTTCTTTTGAAGTTCATTGAAAATCAAATCTTTTTCCATCTTAAGATCGTCAACTTCTTTTTGATGATATTTTTCCATCGTTTGAAGAAAGTTTTGTAAGTCTAAAACTTTAAGCTCAAAATCTTTAATTTTTGCTTCAAACTCTAAATTGGTTTTAGAAAGCAAATCATTTTCGGTTTTTTAACTTTGAAATCAATTTCTTATCTTTTGAAAATGAAGCCTTGAACTCAAAAACCAATTCATCATAGGCTTCTTGTAACTCATCAAAAGAATATGAATTTGAACTAGATGAGTTAGAAGTTACCTCCCACTCATTGAGGGCCATCAAGCATAGGTGGGCTACCTCATCATCGGTGGAGTCTTCATCACTCCATGTGGCCACATATGCTTGCTTTGAAGATGATCTCTTCTTGTTGGACTTATGAGATTCCTTCATCTTCTTCCTCGACTCATGCTTGGATTTTTTCATTTTGCTCTTCATGAACCGGGCAAATTTGTTAAAGAGATAGGCCATCTCTTCATCTTCGCTTTCCTTCTCACTTAGTTTTACATGATAGCATGTGGAGGATTTGAGAGCAACGACACTTGCGTTGATGTCTATCTCCATGATCTTCTTCTTCCCCATCTTTCTTATCTCTTCCTTCTTCTTCTCCTCTTCTTTTTCTTTCTTCATAATTTGGTGAGTTAGAAGTGACCCCATGAGTTCATCAAGCTTCAAGGTCTTCAAATTCTTAGCTTCAATAATAGCGGTCCTCTTTGAGTCTCATGACTCGGGAAGAGAATAGATAAGCTTTCGGACAAGCTTTTCCTCCGGAATGACTTCTCCATAACCTTTAAGTCCATTGGTGATGGTGGAGAATCGATGGAACATCTTATCAATGTCCTATTCCGGGTCCATCTTGAAGTTTTCATACTCTAGGTTGAGGAGGCCGATCTTGGTCTCCTTCACTTCGTTTGTCCCCTCGTATGTAACTTCGAGCTTGTCCCAAACTTCCTTGGCACTCTCACAAGAAGACATCTGCTCATAGATGTTGGGGCCAAAAGCACAAAAAGAATGTGCAAGGCTTTGCAATTAAGCTCCATCTTCTTGCGATCTTCGGCACTCCAATCCGCCTTGCTTTGTTGAGGCACGAACGGGCCATATTCTACTATGTCCCAAAGCTTGTAGTCCTTTGACTTTATGAAGAACTTTATCCTGGTCTTCCAATAGGCATAGTGTGTTCCGTCGAAGAAGGGCGGTTTGTCGATGGATTACGCCATTGAGCCGGTTGTTTGAAATGTTGATCGAGCTTGTCGGATCTTCTCAATAGGATGTTAGTCCTCCTCAATTGAGCCAAGCTTTGATACCAAATGTTGGGATTTACTGTTGCGTGTAAAAGAGTCTATCGCAATTGTAGTGCAAGTGTACACGACGCAAGTAGTAAAGTGATACTAAGTATCGGATATCGTCTCCACAGGGATTGGGCTAATGACTTCACCTTGATTTACTGCACGAAGTAAAGGAAATAGTTTAGAGTTTTCACGAGAATAATAAGATAAAAACGTAAATAAAAGGATTGAATTATCAAGATAGAGAGAATGGGCTGGTATTGAATTGCTCGGTAGTGCAGGTATTGAATTGCTTAGGATCTCCAGTTCTGTCGTCGCTCCCGTCGCCGACAGCACCTGTCGCGGCGTCTGTCCGTTGGCTGTCGCAGCAGCAAACACACCAACTCCGTACTTCAAGTTTGGCAAGAATCTCAGATTTGCCTTGCCCTATCCCTAGGCACAAGTCTGTCGATGAACACGTCTTTGATGATACCTCCCGGCGTGAATCGAAGGATGAACACCGATATGTATGAATTCTTCTTTAGACACTTAACCTCGCCCTATCCCTAGGCACGAGATGGTTCAACTATAAACTAGAGAACGCGCTCTTATCTCTTTCGTATACTTAACTCTCCCGATGCTAAGTAAATGGATAACCTCACAATGCTCTCCCGATGCTCTTGCAAGATATTAAAACCAAGATAAAAGAACTTGAAGTTTATTTTATTGAACTTGAAAAATCCTAAAACAAAGCAACCCTTGCAACTACTTTACAAAACAACCCGTAGCCCTAGGGGGAATTTAGAACATGTCGGTGACGGGTGGACGGCAGGGGTTTATTTTCGGTTATGGGGTAATCGGTTATGCTCCTAGGTTAAATCTATGCCCTTATATAAGCTTTGGGCTCAAGTTATCTAAGGTAACAAGGATTACAACTTTAATTAAAAGTAAGATTCTAATAAAGACTAAATCTCTAAAGTCTCCTACTTTCCAGCCGCATCCCTATTTTGTGGGAATTCCTTTCCTTGAGCTTTGGCTTGACATATCTTTTGATCCGGGGCTTGAAAAATTATTTGGCTTCCACACGATAGACGAGCAGATTTTTCTCTATCTATCAAGGTCCACTTGACTTTTCCTCTTCATAAATCTGCTGTCACCTTGCTGTCGTGACAGGTCCATGACAGATTCGTCTTCTTCGGCTGCTTGTCCAGTTCAGCTTTCCTGCTTATCTGCCCTGCGCCTGCCTCCATCGTCTACTATGACAGATACCTGCAAAAATAGCCATCTTTCAGTAGAATCCGTGCTTTTAATCCTTTTGTGATGTTTTACTAAAAACTAACCTAAATGCAATGCAATGATGCTTGAATGCAGCAGAAATATGGGTTAAAAAGGGTGTAAATAATAGAACTTTTACACACTCAACACACCCCCAAACTCAAGTCTTTGCTTGCCCTCAAGCAATTAAACCTAAAAAAATGAAAATTTTTGTGTTGGCCTTCAAACAGTGAACTGTCCCTTACCCGTCGCTCATTCTCTATGGCGGCAGCAACCTGTCGGAAAGGTTAGGATCTGTCCGGAATCTCCCTATAGTTCTCGTGCAGTGTGTGCATGCTTGTGAACAGTTATATGCTAAGACTCTCTTAGTTTCACTAGAATATTCAACTTCTTTAACTCGAATTTTTATGCCAAAGTTTATTATTTTTTTTAGAAGGCATATTTTCATGCTTCTTTTCTTCTATTTTCAAGCTAAGTTTTTCTAGAGCCAGTTTCGGGCACCTCTAGTTAGCTTCCTAGAGCCGGTTTCGGGAACCTCTAGGTTTTAAATTTTCTTTTGCTAAACTTCTTTCCTAGAGCCAGTGTTAGGCACCTCTAGGGGCTATCCAAGTTCTAAGCTTCCTACTCTAGTTTGGCTAAAAGAAATCTAAGCAATATAACAGTCACAAAAGTGTTTAAGTTTTCAGAACTATAGAAAGGCTCTAAACTTTTCCTTAACCTGTCCTAAAGATGCTGCCACGACAGAGCCGTCATGACAGGTAAGCTAATTTCACAGTTTTAAGCCAACAGTTTTATATTTTCTGATTTTTTTAAGAGAAATTAAATAAAATAAAAGACACAACAAATAATAAAACGATGTGCTAAAGACTCCATTAAATATGGAGGGTTGCCACCCCCAAACTCAAGGGTTGCATTGCCCTCAATGCAAAATGACATGAACAATAAAGAAAAACAAGATAAATAAAAGGACATCACAAAAGATAAGGCAGACAGCAGTAAAGGAAAAATAAAAACTTAAATTTTCACTCGCTGTCCTCGCTGCTGCTGCTGACGCGGATCTGATGACGGCGCCTGCGCTGTGGAGGGGGCTGGGCAGGTTCAGGAGCAGGTTGATCAGCAGGTGCATCGGCCGGTGGAGAGGTAGGTGCATCAGCAGGTTGAAGGGCAGGTTGCTCCACTAGCCGGACGTCAGAACTGCTGCCACTATCCCAGCTGCTGCTCGTGGTGGTGCTGGCTTTTGGCAGCCGTTTCTTGTCTGCCACATGCTTAATTCTTTTCACCCTCGTAAAGTCCCTCTCCAAATTCCTCCGGAGAAGAGGGCTGTCATCAGTGGCAGGTCATTTGGTTCCTCGAGGGGAGGTGTCTGCCGGAGGGCTGCCGGCTGCCGTCGGGGCAGGGGATGGTGTGGAAGTGGCAGATTGTGTACGGGGAGAGACAGGTGGTGTAGTTGTGGGGGATGGGATATGGAAATAATGGTTGGGGAAGGTGGGGAAGATGACATCCGAAAAATGTAAAGTATTGGTAATAAAGTTTACCGTTGCATTTGAGAAGTCGCGGATGAAAGTCATCAAACCCATTTTTCGCTCCTCTACCCTTAGGATGGCAGCAAGGATGTGGGCAGACTGATCTGTCGGAGCGGTGTCGGCGGCAGCTTCTGGGGCAGGTTCGGTGGCAGGTTCATCATCGGAAACAGCAGGAGGGGCATTTGGGTCGAAGGCGTTGAGGGGTGATGCGACTATGACCTCCATGAGGCTGGAGATGTTGTTGTCAGTCCAGCCGCTGCCCGTTTTGATTTTGTCGGAGGGTTCCTCTGGTACGGCAGCACAGCGGCAGAGGGCGGTGATGGTGAACGACAGGCAGAGTCGTGAGTCCGATCAGAAGGCACAATCGAGGATGCTGTCCCGCATGTACCTACCCACATTGATGGGCCTGTCATGCATGATAGAGTGGATGAGGGCCAGCCGCTGTCGGTTGACTGTCGTGTGGTGGGACGAGGGCAGGATACGCTTTTTGATGAAAGCGTTCCATAGTTTTGCTTCAGGGAGTAGCTGCACCCTATTGACGGAGTGGGGGTTCTTCTTGCTGGTGGTCCAAGTCGTCCCAGCCTCTGTCAGCTCCATCATGACAGCATCATGGGCGGCAGCGTCGAGGGTGTCCCAAAATTGTTGGTAAGCATCATCATTGGGGCCAAAGAAGAGACCGAACGTGTGGTTGATGCTGTTGGCGGTGAAGGGTACTGCCACTCCTCGGACGGTGATAGATGTTGCCGTTTTGCTATCGATGGCTTCGTAAAATTCTCGAACCAAAGTATCATTTAGCTCTGCCGGCTGCTCGGCAAAGTCCTCCCATAGCTGTGCTGTTATGGCCTTCACAATGAACGGCCAGAGTCCCATATGGGGAGCATCTCTGTTGTAAATGAAGCCACGCTCCTCCCATAGTTCCTTGTTGGGGAAGGGGGATGCTGCTGCTGAAGAGGAAGCGGCAGCAGCGGTACGACGGGTTTGTCTCGACGACATTTTGGTTGCAAGGGCTGTGAAAGAAAGAAAACAAATAAAGCTAGAAGAGAAAACAAGAGAGAAAAATTCAGAAGTGATGAAAATGAAAAGGGAGAACGGGGTTATATAGCTGTTTGGTATCTGCCCATTTAATGCCGCAACGGCAGGCGGGAATAACGGGGCGGTAGATTGGATATAGCGTGTCTGACGCGTCTGACACGCATTTATGCGTCTGCTGTGCGTCTGCCGCACGCTTCTGCGTCTGCAGTGTCAGCCTGTTGATAGCCTGTCACCTCCGTCTGCGTCGGCAGCTGAAACGACAGGTTATCATAAATGGGCTTTATTGGGCTGGTGGATGGGCGGTGGGCTTTTTTCACTTCTTCTTTCCTTCTTGACTCCTTTATTTCCTAAAAACTGAAATTATAAAGACAAAACATTATTTAAAAATAAACCTAATTCCTAATAAATAATAATAAAGATAAAAAATAAAAATAAAACTTAGGTTAAATTAGGGGTGCCTTGTGGGGCATCTCCTAAAGTAACCACTTCCTGAATTCCTGGGGCTTCAGTCCCCTGATAGTGTTTGAGGTGTTGTCCATTGACTTTGAATTGGTGCCCGTCCTTTAATGATTGAATTGTGATGGCACCATGAGGAAAAACTTGAACCACTTGAAACGGGCCAGACCATCTAGACTTTAGCTTTCCTGGGAAGAGTTTAAGTCTAGAATTAAATAACAACACAAGCTGCCCTGGGCAGAACTGTCGTGGCAGCAGTTTCTTGTCATGCCACTTCTTAGTCTTTTCCTTGTAGATTCTGGCGTTGTCATAGGCCATTGTCCGTAATTCTTCAATCTCATTCAGATCTAATAACCTTTTCTGGCCGGCCTTGTCCAAGTCCATATTCACTGCCTTGATTGCCCAATATGCCTTGTGCTCAATCTCGACAGGCAAGTGACAGGTTTTCCCATAAATCAGTCGGTATGGAGACATGCCCAATGGAGTTTTGAAAGCTGTCCTGTATGCCCATAATGCATCATTCAGAAGTAAGGACCAATCTTTCCTAGTTGGCTTAACCATCTTTTCAAGAATGTTCTTCACTTCCCTATTGGATATCTCGGCCTGTCCATTGGTCTGTGGGTGGTATGCTGTTGCGATCCTGTGCTTGACACCATATTTCTTCAAGGCGGCAGCAATTACCCTATTATCGAAATGTCTCCCTTCATCACTGATAATCGCTCTAGGGATGCCAAATCTCGAAAAGATGTTTTTGTGCAAAAACTTTTGGACCATTTTGGCATCATTCTTTTGAGTTGCGATTGCTTCTACCCACTTGGAGACATAGTCCACCACTAGGAGGATGTACAAATTCCCACATGAAGATGGGAATGGTCCCATAAAATCAATCCCCCAAACGTCGAAGATCTCGACTACTAAAATATTCTGCAGTGGCATCTCGTTTCTCCTCGAGATGTTACCTGTCCGCTGGCACCTGTCACAGTTTTTGTAAAATTCCTGTGCATCTTTATATAGTGTCGGCCAGTAGAATCTTGACTGCAGCACCTTGGCAGCAGTCTTATTGCCTCCTAAGTGTCCTCCATATTGTGAAGCATGACAGTGATGGAGAATGTCTTCTTGTTCTTCTTGTGGTACACATCTCCTTATAACCTGATCTGCGCACATTTTGAAAAGAAGAGGTTCGTCCCAATAATAATGTTTAACATCATTTTGAAACCTCTTCCTGGCTTGATAAGTAAGATCAGAAGGTAATATTCCGCTAACTATGAAATTAACGAAATCAGCATACCAGGGAAGGTTAGAAGACTTACCTGCCGCCATGGCTGTCGCGACAGCGATTGCGGCAGCAAAGAGCTGCTCATCTGGGAAGGTCTCCAGTATATGTGTATCATCAATGGGTAGACTCTGTCCCGTCTCCAATCTTGACAAGTGATCTGCCACCTGATTTTCTGTCCCCTTTTTGTCTTTGATCTCAAGGTCGAACTCTTGTAATAGCAAGATCCACCGTATCAACCTAGGCTTTGCATCCTTCTTTGCAAATAAATACTTGAGGGCAGAGTGGTCGGTGTGTATTATAACCTTCGTTCCAAGTATGTAAGAACGAAACTTGTCGATGGAGAACACCACAGCTAACAGCTCCTTTTCTGTGGTGGTATAATTCACTTGGGCGTCATTCAATGTTTTGCTGGCATAGTATATGACGTGAAACAGCCTGTCTCTGCGCTGCCCCGACAGCATAATCACTGGCATCACACATGATCTCAAACGGTTGTGTCCAGTCTGGTGGCTGTACTATGGGGGCTGTCACTAACTTTTCCTTCAGAACCTTGAATGCTTCAGTACATTCTTCATTAAAGTCAAAGGGTCGGTTCTGTTCTAAGAGATGGCATAACGGCTTGGTGATTTTTGAGAAATTTGCAATGAATCTCCTATAAAAACCAGCATGCCCTAAAAAACTCCTAATGCCCTTGACTGTGGTTGGCGGCGGCAGCTTTTCTATGACCTCTATTTTTGCCCTGTCGACTTCTATCCCACGACAGCTAATCTTATGGCCTAGAACTATCCCTTCATCGACCATAAAATGGCATTTTTCCCAATTAAGAACAAGATTAGCTTTTTCACATCTTTTAAGTACCTTTTTAAGGTTGCCGAGGCAGCTCTCAAAATCGTCTCCAAAGACAGAAAAGTCATCCATGAAGATCTCAAGGAAGTCCTCTACCATGTCGGAGAATATTGCCATCATGCACCTTTGGAAGGTGGCAGGTGCGTTACAGAGGCCGAACGGCATCCTCCTAAATGCGTATGTTCCGTAGGGGCATGTGAAAGTCGTTTTCTCTTGGTCCTCCGGTGCAATAGCAATTTGATTATACCCTGAATAACCATCAAGAAAACAATAGTAAGGTTTACCCGCTAATCTATCAAGCATTTGATCAATAAAGGGTAAAGGAAAGTGGTCTTTTCGGGTAGCTTTGTTAAGCTTCCGATAGTCCATACAAACCCTCCAACCGGTCACAGTCCTGGTTGGGATTAACTCGTTGTTTTCGTTGGTTATCACGGTCATGCCTCCTTTCTTGGGAACACATTGCACCGGGCTTACCCATTTGCTGTCGGAGATAGCGTAAATAATACCAGCATCTAACCATTTAATTATTTCTTTACGCACTACCTCCTTCATCGCAAGGTTTAACCGCCTTTGGGCATCAATAGTCGGCTTATGATCTTCCTCTAGGAGGATTTTGTGCATACAGATTGCCGGACTAATGCCCTGAATGTCTGCTATCGTCCATCCTATCGCCCTTTTATGCTGCCTCAACATGTCGATCAGCTGTCGTTCCTGTTCCTGCGGCAGCTTAGCAGAGATGATTACAGGCAGTGTGTCATCACAACCAAGATAAACATATTTAAGCTGCCCTGGCAGGGGCTTAAGTTCTAAGACAGGTGGTTCAACAGTAGAGGGCTTTTGAATTAAATGGTTATCCGAAGTGTAATTCAAAGGTTCGAATAACTTACCTGGACGATGGTCTAACCAGTTTACCTCCTCATGACCTTCAGTATCAGATGTATCGGATTCAGAGGGGTTGTTTTCGTCGGTGCTGTCGTCATCGCTGTCGTCGTCACTGTCGTGACAGGTCTTTAAGTGGCTGTCGCAGCAGTGACCAAATTTGATATCACGGCAGCCCGACCTGATGCAGGGGTAATCAAAGGTCACCTCGATGATGGCTTTGCATTCCTCGTCCACATCGGCATGTTTCATTGCTTGGAGAACATTCAACTTAATTTCTTGATCGTTCACGCGCATGGTGAGTTCTCCTTTCTCCACATCAATCAATGATCTTCCCGTGGCTAAGAATGGTCGCCCAAGGATGACTGGTGCGTTCTCATCTGCCTCACAATCTAAAATAAGAAAGTCAGCAGGAAAAATAAGCTTATCCACTCTTACCAAAATATCTTCAATTTTTCCCTCGGGGTGAACGTAAGAGCGGTCGGCTAGCTGTAGGGTAACTGTCGTGGGCCGCGCCTTGCCAATACCTAATTTTTGAAAAACAGATTTGGGCATTAGATTAACACTAGCTCCAAGATCACAAAGTGCCTTACCCACGAATTTGTCGCCGATTACACAAGGTATGAGGAAGCTCCCCGGATCCTTCTTTTTCTGGGGTGGCTGTCGATGAAGAATACTCATGCAACCTTCTTGCATCCTTACCGTTTCAAATTCCCCAAGTTTAGATTTTTTCGACATAACATCCTTGAGAAATTTAGCATAACCGGGCATCTCCCTAACAGCATCTAACAACAGAATATTAATATGAACCTGTTTAAAAATATCATAAATTTTTTTAAGTTGAGATTCATGCTTAGCTTGCTGTATCCGTTGAGGGAAGGGTGGTGGGGGACGATAATCAGCAATGCGTCCTTCCCACTGCATGCGAATCTGAGGACGATAATCTTCTTTTTTCTCCTTTGTCGCTTCTGCTGTCGTGACAGGCTCATCGGCAGCAGTCTGTTTGTCACCTGTCGGGGCAGCTTCCTCGGCAGGTTTATCCAAAGCAGGGTCCTTTTCTGTTTCAGCTTCTCTTTCCGGCCCTGGTAGCTTTTTCCCACTCCTAGTAGTAATCGCCTTACATTGCTCATGTGGGGGCGGTCTAGCATTTTCAGTATTGCTAGGGAAACCTCCATTCTGCCTCGGTTTAATATGCTGCGACACCTGACCCATTTGTGTCTCTAGAGATTTCAAGGTAGCCTCATGGTTTGTCATTCTCATCTTAGTTTCATATATAAAATTTTCCGTCTTCTTGACGAACTGATTTATATTCTCCATATATGTACCAGTCTGAGACATAAAAGTGGCCAGAGTCTGTTCCAATACACTACTCGTGGCAGGTGGTGGCTGCTGTTGCTGCTGCGGCGGCAGGTTCTGCGGCTGCAGTTGCTGTCGCGTCAACAATCTAGGACCCCCTGATTCTGATTATATGCTTGCGGATTTAGGGCATTGTTAGGGTTACTCCAGGAAAATTTGGGATCCTTCCTCCAATTGGGGTTGTAGTTGTTGGAATTGTAGTTTGGCTTGTAATTTCCAACATATTTTCCCTCTTCTATATTTATAGGGCACTCATCCCTACTATGATTTCCCTCACAAGTGGCACAAACTTCCTCGACAGCAAACCCTCGTAAGTCCTCTTCATTCAATAAGTGTTTCATGGCTTTAGTGAGGAATGCTACCTGTGATTTCATAGTGCTGTCGGCCTCATAGTCCTTGACAGCAAGTACCCGTTTACCCCCTCTTCTAGCTGTCGGAAACTGCTCCTCATTCTTGGCTAGATTTTTTAGAACTTGCAATGCCTCGTCCGGATCTTTATCCAATAATAGTCCATTTGCTGCAGAATCAATGCGAATACGAGTTTGTAAGTTAGCAGCATTATAGAATTTTGTTACCTGATTCCAGACAGGGAATCCATGCATTGGGCAGTTCCGTAGAAGAGTAGTAAATCTGTCCCAGGCCTCGTGCATCGGCTCGTCATCTTCCTGTTGAAAAGTAGCAATTTCGTTACGTAATCGCTCAGATAAATGTGAAGGATTAAAACGAGATAAAAATTCACGAGTTAGATCTGCCCAAGTCATAATGGAACCCGGTGTAAGTTTATTCCACCAAGTTTTAGCTCTGTCCCTTAATGAATGGGGGAATAACCGAAGCCTCAGTATCTCCGGGCTAACTCCTGGCAGTCTAAACGAACCACAGATCTTCTGGAACGTTTTGAGATGCTCCCTAGCATCTTCTATCGCAGAACCTCCAAACTGCCCGGCATTGTTGATCATACTAAACATGACATGTTTAAGCTCAAAGTTGTCAACATCAATATCCGGCAGCGTGGTCTCCAGCTCTACATGATCGTTCAGCATGTAGTCACGACATGATCGTCGTCTATCTGCCCCAGGCGGGTCGACGACAGGTGGGTTATTATCGCCAAGGGGTGGTATGAAACCACCAGCAGGTTGGTTATGGCCCATCTTCTCTAGCTGTTCTTCGAGATATTCGTTTCTGTCTAAAAGTCGGCGAAGTTGTTTCTTGAGATTGAAGGATCGTTCGATCTCCGGATCTAATTTATACTCAGGATCTTCACCTCTTTTGGATCTGTGCATAAACAAGAAAACCTCGTGAAAAGCAAAAGTTGAAAACACAAAAGAAAAATTAAAGAAAAACTAAAAATAAAAACGAAAATAAAAATAAAAGCAAAAAGTGCAATAAAAGAAAGATGTAGTTATGTTGCCAATCCCCGGCAACGGCGCCAAAAACTTGTTGCGTGTAAAAGAGTCTATCGCAATTGTAGTGCAAGTGTACACGACGCAAGTAGTAAAGTGATACTAAGTATCGGATATCGTCTCCACAGGGATTGGGCTAATGACTTCACCTTGATTTACTGCACGAAGTAAAGGAAATAGTTTAGAGTTTTCACGAGAATAATAAGATAAAAACGTAAATAAAAGGATTGAATTATCAAGATAGAGAGAATGGGCTGGTATTGAATTGCTCGGTAGTGCAGGTATTGAATTGCTTAGGATCTCCAGTTCTGTCGTCGCTCCCGTCGCCGACAGCACCTGTCGCGGCGTCTGTCCGTTGGCTGTCGCAGCAGCAAACACACCAACTCCGTACTTCAAGTTTGGCAAGAATCTCAGATTTGCCTTGCCCTATCCCTAGGCACAAGTCTGTCGATGAACACGTCTTTGATGATACCTCCCGGCGTGAATCGAAGGATGAACACCGATATGTATGAATTCTTCTTTAGACACTTAACCTCGCCCTATCCCTAGGCACGAGATGGTTCAACTATAAACTAGAGAACGCGCTCTTATCTCTTTCGTATACTTAACTCTCCCGATGCTAAGTAAATGGATAACCTCACAATGCTCTCCCGATGCTCTTGCAAGATATTAAAACCAAGATAAAAGAACTTGAAGTTTATTTTATTGAACTTGAAAAATCCTAAAACAAAGCAACCCTTGCAACTACTTTACAAAACAACCCGTAGCCCTAGGGGGAATTTAGAACATGTCGGTGACGGGTGGACGGCAGGGGTTTATTTTCGGTTATGGGGTAATCGGTTATGCTCCTAGGTTAAATCTATGCCCTTATATAAGCTTTGGGCTCAAGTTATCTAAGGTAACAAGGATTACAACTTTAATTAAAAGTAAGATTCTAATAAAGACTAAATCTCTAAAGTCTCCTACTTTCCAGCCGCATCCCTATTTTGTAGGAATTCCTTTCCTTGAGCTTTGGCTTGACATATCTTTTGATCCGGGGCTTGAAAAATTATTTGGCTTCCACACGACAGACGAGCAGATTTTTCTCTATCTATCGAGGTCCACTTGACTTTTCCTCTTCATAAATCTGCTGTCACCTTGCTGTCGTGACAGGTCCATGACAGATTCGTCTTCTTCGGCTGCTTGTCCAGTTCAGCTTTCCTGCTTATCTGCCCTGCGCCTGCCTCCATCGTCTACTATGACAGATACCTGCAAAAATAGCCATCTTTCAGTAGAATCCGTGCTTTTAATCCTTTTGTGATGTTTTACTAAAAACTAACCTAAATGCAATGCAATGATGCTTGAATGCAGCAGAAATATGGGTTAAAAGGGTGTAAATAATAGAACTTTTACACACTCAACATTTACGGGCCTCAATTCCTTCAACCGTTCTTGCTCACCAAGTGGTGGAGAAGAGGAATTTTGGGTGATAGAGGTGTGGAAGCTAAAAAGATAAAGCCAAGATGATTTATAGTGGTTCAACCTTCTAACCAAGGTCTACATCCACTACCTTAGCTTCCCACTAAGGATTTCCAATCAATCCACTATTGATTCGTCCTCGTTTCTAGGCTTAGGAGGAAACCCTTACAAACCGATCAAGCTTTCTACTCAAAGTTTTGATCAAACCCTCTTTACAAAAGAGATAAAAATAAGCAAACTCAAATCACTCTAATAGGTATTTGTTTGCACAATTAAGCTCTCACCCAAACCTAAAATACTTGAGCAAATCTAACAATTTTGGCTCATTAGTGTTTATCTATACAAGAAATTGACAATTAGGCACTAAGACACATTTTGATCATATGTTGTATTACAATTGAAGCATTAACAATTACTAGATGCTTGAAGGTCCCTTTTATACTCCTCTTTGAGTTTGTAGCCGTTACTAGCCGTTAGGGTTGAATTGGAGTCATTAGAGACTTTATTTCCCACCATAAATGCAGTTCTGCAGCTTGGCGTATCGATACCCTCTAAACCGTATCGATACGGTCCCGATAAGAAAGTAGATGTTGTGCACTTCAGCTGATGCGTATCGATACGCTTACCTAGCGTATCGGTACGGTCATGTAGTTTAAGAGACCGTTCGGGTAGTTATGCATTTCGGTACGTGACTAGCCGTTAGGTTGTTTTAGAACACATTGTATCAATACAGCTAAGCGTATCAGTACAGGTTTTGGCTACTGGAAAATTCATGTAGTTGAAACCCTAAGGCGTATCGGTACGGTACCAGACTGTATCTGTACGGGCACTTGAAAAGCTTGGTTTTGACTACTTTAAATGTACTTTTAAATCATTCCAAAGCCTTGTAAAACCCTTAAACATATTTTCAAGTTGTTTTTGACTAAAAACACATTTTAAATTCTTTTCAATTTAGTCCAAAATATTTTTCAAATATTATATCAAAACACTTAGTTTTACAGTTTCTCCAAGGCAGATTCACGGAAGAGGAGGTGTGGGTTTATCTTTCTCGTTCAGATGACAATAGGGCGCCTGGACCGGATGGTTTTAATCTTGGTTTTTTCAAGAAGTTTTGGCAACCCCTCAAAAGTGAAATTATGAAATTCTTCGAAGATTTCTACAAGGGCGGATGTTAGGAAGCAGGGATTAACCACTCGCTTATTACTTTGATTCCAAAAACTTTGAACCCTTCTTCCTTAGATGAGTTTCACCCTATCAGCCTTGTAAGTGGCATGTACAAATTACTTTTGAAAGTCCTTGCTAAAAGAATGAGCCAGGTGTTGGATTATATAGTGGGACAAACGCAGTTCGCTTTCATTCAGGGTAGACAAATTCTAGACTGTTCTCTAGTTGCGAACGAAGCAATAGATTTTATGAAAAAATCAGGGCAAGTTGGGGTTGCATTTAAAATTGACTTCCAGAAAGCCTATGGCTCAGTCAGTTGGGATTTTTTTATTCTTGTTCTTAAAGCGTGTGGGTTCCCGGAGAGGTGGTGCAACTGGATTCTACAGTGTGTTTCTACTGCTTCTATATCAATGGTGGTCAATGGTGTGCCAACTGAAGCTTTCTCTATCTCTCGGGGATTGAGGTAGGGATGCTCACTATCTCCATTATTGTTCAACGTTGTCGACGTGGCTCTGAATTTAATGTTAAAAAAAGCAGTAAGGTGTAACTTATTCGAAGGCTTCAATATTGGTAATCATAAATCTTCTATTGTTGTCTCTCATATGCAATTTGCGGATGATTTGCTTATTTTTTTGCGGAGGGTCTGAATTGCAAGTACGCAATGTGAAAAGGGTATTGCAGATATTTGAATTGGCATCAGGTTTAAAATTAAACCTTAAAAAGAGTAAAGTATTTGGGATCAACATATCAGATCAACAAATTAGTTGCTGGGCTGAAGCTGTCGGATGCTCGTCTGGGACTCTTCTTACTCTTTACCTGGGGTTGCCTCTTGGATCACCAAGAAATTCGAGTGGTTTATGGGATCTGGTGTTAAAGAAATTCAGCTCTCGTTTAAAGGGTTGGAAACCTAAGTTCCTCTCAATTGGAGGTCGATTAACACTTGTTAAATCTGTTCTTTCAAGCCTGCCAATTTACTTCATGTCTCTCTTCAAGCTTCTAGAGGTAGTGGCTACGTCTATCAGCAAAATGGTTTCAAATTTTCTTTGGGGTGGAGATAATGAGAAAAGGAAGATTCATTGGAGGAAAGTGATAGCCGCAAAAGTCCCGGATAGTGGAGCAAAGCTTCTCCCTCAAATAGTTACAAAGAAGCAATCATCTTGGATATGGTTTGGCATTTCTAATTCCTTGTTTAATAGCGACTCTTTGGGTAGTTTGGTGCGCTCGAACTTAGTCTTAAAAGCGGGGAATGAATCTAATATTCGATTCTGGATGGATGTCTGGATCGACTCTGGTACTTTGCAAGTTTTATTTCCTCGAATTTTTGCTCTTTGTACGAAAAAACAGGCGGTGATAAAGGATTTTGGGAGTGAAGCTAATGGTTGCTGGAGCTGGGAGATTCCTTTGAGAAGACTCTTATTTGATTAGGAACAACATGTTGAGTTGATCAAACAATTGCAAATGGCCAAGAGGGGGTGAATTGGCAATTAAAATTTTGGTGGGAAGAATGAGTGAAAAATAAAATTGACACAAGTAGTTAGAGTGGTTCAAGTTCTCCAAATGAACTCTACATCCACTACCTTAGTTCCCACTAAGGATTTTTAACCAATTCACTACTTGAATTCTTCCTCTTTTCTTGGATGAGGAGGTAACCTTACAAATTCGATTAAGCTTTCTACCCAAAGCTTAATCCACTCAAATTACAAAGAGAAGTTGTGGTAAACTCAAATGATTCCTCCCAAAGGATAAATGTCTACCCAATTACAATTTTAATCACCCCAAACTCACAATACAAAATGACAATTGAAAAACACTAGAGTTGGGTACAAGAATTTGACTTTGAATAGCTCAAGGGTTTGGATTTTTGCTTTGATGATGCTTGTGGGTTGAATAGTTGTTGTTGACCTTCAAAGGACTTCAATTTATATCTCCTCTATTAATTCTAGCTGTTTGGGTGATTGGAACTTGAATAGAGCCGTTGGAACCCTCTCTCACCACCATAAATGCACTTCTGCAGCTACCTGTTTCGGAACGCGATGACCTATTTTGAAATGGACCAAAATAGAAAGAGCCGTTGGGGTGCATTTAAGAGCCTATTTCAAAACGGATTGTACTCGTTTCGAAACAGTTTTGCCACTGTCAAGGGTCGTTTCGAAACAGCTTGAGCCCGTTTCGAAACACCCTAACGGTTTCTGAAAATTCAGTTAAAAACATTGCAACGGTCATAATTTTCAAATCAAAATGAAGAACCGTTTCGAAATGCTTGAAGTCTTTTCGATACGGGTGCATATGTTCTAAAGCCGTTTCGATACGCGTTTCGGAACAGGGGTTGGCAGTGGTGAAATCGTTTCGAAACGCCTTAGGCCGTTTCGAAACAGGGACTTGAAAAACACTGTTTCGGCTTTAAAACACTTAGAAAATATTTGAAAAACTTTGTTTTTAACTTTGGCATAATCTTAAAATCATATGTGGATGTTTGAGGACTTAAAAATTCGTTTTGACATTTTCAATTTAGTCCTTAGGTTCTTTAGTTATATCAAAATTAAAATATCAGTTTCACAATCTCCCCTTTTTGATATAACAAAACCAAAGTTAGAATTTTTAAGAGTTTTGAAAATTTTGAACACATTCTAACTCCCCCTTAATTTATGATAGGTTTTTAAAGTTTTAAAAATGTTTTAACTTTGAAATTCAAGTTTTAAAACTTAAAAACACTTTAAACATTTAAAACGAATTTTTGTTTTGGCTCTTAAATTTCTTCTCCCCCTTTTTGTTAGATCAAAAATAATAAATAAGGCTCATAAAGAAGACAAAGGATTAGTACCAATAAGCATTAAGTAATAAGCAACAATAATATCAATTCATAAAATTAAAATATCCAAAGCATAAATCAACATTAAGTTCAAAATATAATCCCAAATAAAAGATCAAAAGAATAGGTTCCTAAAACATAATGAAACATAGAGATGCAAAATTAAACCTAAAATGCATAGATAATATGATATGATATGAATCCTAGGCCTCGTCACCACCATCATCATCTTCCGAAGTCTCATCATCGCTCTTGACTTGAGAACGGCGAAACTTCGTCCATTGGCCATAGAGAGTAGAGAAGGACAAATCCAAGTTCGAGTGGGAAGTCTCAAGAGATAGGAGGCGATCCTCTACATTTTGCAAGCGAGTGTTGATGGCACCAAAACCCGAAGCTATGTTAGTATCCATAGCATTGAACCGCTCGGTAATGAGAGCCGTAAGAGCTTCATTATTTCCAACTTGAGCTTGCGGTTGAGGTTCAACGAGAGGAGGAGGATGAGGTGCTTCTCTATCAACACGTTCCCAAACATTGTTCACATAGTGAAAACCGGACTTGCGAAGAGAGGACTCACCAATCTTGGACTTGCGAGGTTCCGGGGAGTCGTAGGTGCAATCGAGACCAATCGTGCTGAAGATGTAGCTTAAGATCGTGCCATAAGTGAAAGATTTCAAGCCATCAGTGTCAATAAGCTTAACATTATTAACCATCTCGGCAAAAATGATCTTAGCAACATTAGGGCGCTCAGCACGACGGAAACATTCAAGCCAAAAGTAATCAACTTGACGGATATGAGAGTATTTACCTCCGAAGGGGCGAAGGAACCATGATACCATCAAGTGAAGAAAACAATTGTGCGCATCCAAGGCAAGCACCGGACCGATGTTAGTACCAAAGTGACGTTCATTCTCAATTCCTACATTCTTAAGGGAAAAAGTGGACTCCAAGAGAGCAACATCAACAATAAACTTTTTCCCTAATATAAAGGATTCAATCCCTACAACCTCGGTATTTGTTTCATCATTAATAAGACGAGAATTGGAGTAAAAGATGAGTACCATATGTTTGTAGCGAATGTCCAGGATGCTCAACAAAGGAAGAAGATCCCATTCACTCAAACGCTCGAGGTAACGGAAAAGGAATCGCTCGGAGTTAAGGAAATCGAGATCAATGACACGCTCACGACGAACTTCGAAATCCTGGACATATTTGAAACGAGCTCGCATCTATGTAGTTCGAAGGGATTTCTGAAAGAGCTTAGCGAGATTCGGACGCATGCTCGACTCACCGGTTTGAACGGACTTACGCTTTTTGCTAGCATTCTCCGACATCCTAAAACATTAAGCAAGCAAGTTTTGTTTTAAAAATTAGGTGTATGCATAGATTTCTAAATTCAATCCAATGATAAATCCCACTTAGGTTTAAAAAAAATTAAAACAAAGAAAAATTAAAAAAAAACACAGTAAAAGAAAATACGACTGAAAATTTTTATATTCGAATCAAAAAATTTAAGATTTTGAATTTTTTTTACAAGATATGGAAAACCCAAGCATAAAAAACATATAAACTATACAAAAAATAAAATTTTCTAACCTAAGATTCGAGCATAAATTGAAGGAAAAAGAAAAAGAAGAAAAATACCTTAGTTTGGGATTTTGGATGAATGGATGAAAATCCTTGCACAATGTTGATGAAACTTGCTTAGACTAGAGTTTTAGAGAAAAACCACTCAAGATTTGGTGAAAAACAAAGAGGTTTAGAGGGTTTTTATAGGGAAAAAGTCGGGTTAGGGTTTTTAAGTGTTTTAGTTTAAAGTGAATTTTAACAATAAAAGCCTACTTAAAGCTGTCTGTGAAACCGTTTCGGAACGGTCTTGACCGTTTCGAAACACGAGCATGAGGGTTTGACCGTTTTTAGAATTTCAGCTGACTGTTTCGATACGGTGTTGACCGTATCGAAGCCCCGTTGACCCGTATTGAAACTCGTTTCGATACACCCTTTGGCAGTAGCAAAAACGTTTCGAAACCCTTTTGAGGCGTTTCGAAACGCCCTTCTCTCAGACATGATTTTAAGGCATCCGTATCGAAACAGGTTGACCCGTTTCGATACACCTGGGCCTGGAAGTGCAGATGAGGCTCTAAAAGTGCAGAAAATTGAGTTTTTCTAAGGCCTAACTTGCATGAATGACATGAATGAGCAGGCAAAACATATGCAAACATAAACATACTCCCCCTAGCTATAAGCATGGATAAAATTAGGAGTCAAAACACATAAACATGGTATTTTATAATATCAAGAGGTCCTAAAAGGTCAAGATAGGCTAGCTAGACCTAACTCTCTCCTAAGGGACCAAAAACGCTCTTTATCTAAAGGTTTTGTAAATATATCCGCTAATTGGTTAAAAGGTGTCAACATATTCTATAACAACATCATTTTTCAAAACATGATCTCTAATGAAATGATGTCTAATTTCTATGTGTTTAGTTCTAGAGTGTTGGATGGGATTCTTAGTGAGACAAATGGCACTAGTGTTGTCACACTTAAGGGGTATGGTTTCTACTTCAACACCATAATCTAAGAGTTGTTGCTTCATCCAAAGGACTTGAGCACAACAACTCCCTAAGGATATGTAATCTGCTTCGGTGGTAGATAAGGCTACGCTATTTTGTTTCTTAGAGAACCAAGATACGAGCATACTACCTAAGAATTGGCATGTCCCGGAAGTACTTTTCCTATCTATCTTACATCCCACATAATCCGCATCCGAATAAGCATGAAGGCTAAAGGAAGAATCTTTAGGATACCAAAGGCCTAAAGTAGGTGTGTCTCTAAGGTATCTAAAAATTCTCTTATTAGCAACTAAGTGTGATTCTCTAGGACTAGCTTGAAACCTAGCACACAAGCAAACACTAAACATAATATCCGGTCTACTTGCGGTAAGGTAAAGCAAAGAACCTATCATGGATCTATAAAGCTTAGAGTCAACACACTCACCTCCTTCATCTTTGTCAAGCTTTATGGAAGAACTCATAGGAGTGGCTTGAGGTTTTGCATTCTCCAAGCCAAACTTTTTGAGCATATCATTCACCTACTTAGCTTGATTTATGAAGGTGCCATCTTTTCTTTGTTTGATTTGGAGTCCCAAAAAGAATGAGAGCTCCCCCATCATGCTCATCTCGAACTCACCTTGCATTAGCTTAGAAAATTCTTTACAATAACACTCATTAGTAGAACCAAAAATGATATCATCAACATAAATTTGAACTACTAAGATGTCATTGTTATATCTTTTTATGAAAAGTGTAGTATCCACATTTCCCTTTTCAAAACCCTTTTCAATTAAGAAATTTGAAAGTCTCTCATACCAAGCTCTAGGAGCTTGTTTTAAACCATAGAGAGCTTTTGTAAGTTTAAACACATAGTTTGGAAATTTTGAATCCTCAAAACCCGGTGGTTGTTCAACATACACTTCTTCATTTATAAAACCATTTAAAAAGGCACTTTTCACATCCATTTGAAAAAGCTTGAAATTATGATAACATGCAAATGCAAGCAACATCCTAATAGCTTCCATTCTAGCTACGGGTGCATAAGTCTCATCAAAATCAATTCCCTCTTCTTGTGTAGAGCCTTGAGCAACAAGCCTAGCCTTGTTTCTCACTATATTACCACTTTCATCTAATTTATTCCTAAAAACCCATTTTGTACCTATAGTAGATTGATTATTAGGTCTTTCAACTAATGTCCAAACTTTACTTCTCTCAAATTGATTTAATTCTTCTTGCATGGCCAAAATTCAAAAATCATCTTTTAAAGCTTCTTTAATATTTTTAGGCTCAATGCATGAAAGAAATGCAACATGATTCATTAATTTGAGAGAGGATCTAGTAGTTACCCCCTTGGATGGATCACCCAAGATTTCACCACCTTTGACATAGTTTAACTCCCTTGGGTAAGACACCTCCCTTTCCTCAAGATCCAAGTCCTTCAAGGCTTCAAGAGGTGGATCTTGTGCATCCTCATCTTTAGTTGGAACCTCATCCACCTTTGATGTTTGTCCTCCATCAATGGCATCAAGGATTCCTACATCATCATCATCACAAGATTCCTTCCTCGGAAGGAGGTTATCATCGAAAACAACATGTATAGACTCTTCAACTACTAGAATTCTTTTATTAAATACACGATAGGCTTTAGAGTTTAAAGAGTACCCTAAGAAAATAGCTTCTTCACTTTTAGCATCAAATTTACCTAAGTTTTCTTTATCATTATTCAAAACAAAACACTTGCAACCAAAAGGATGAAAATAGCTAATGTTAGGCTTCTTAGATTTTAAAATCTCATAAGGTGTTTTCTTCAAAATTGGCCTAATCATTACTCGATTTATAATATAGCAAGCGGTATTTGTGGCTTCCGCCCAAAAATATTTAGGTAAATTATTTTCGCAAAGCATGGTTCTAGCCATTTCTTCTAAAGTTCGATTTTTCCTCTCAACTACCCCATTTTGTTGAGGAGTGCGAGGTGCGGAAAAATTGTGGCTAATCCCATTTTCATTTAAAAACTCATCAAAACCTAGATTTTGAAATTCGGTTCCATGATCACTTCTAATGTGAGAAATTTTAAGTTCAGGATCATTTTGAGTTATTTTAGAAAATGTGATGAATTTTTCTAAAGCTTCATCCTTTGTACTTAAGAATAGAACCCAAGTAAACCTAGAATAGTCATCTACAAGCATAAAAGCATATGATTTTCCACCCAAGCTCATAGTTCTAATAGGCCCAAAAAGATCCATATGAATCAATTGTAAACATCTACTAGTAGAGACATCATTAATGGATTTAAAAGAGGTTCTATGTTGTTTACCCTTTGAGCATGCATCACAAATTTTATCATTAGAAAATTTAAGTTTGGGTAAACCTCTAACTAGATTAAGGGAAATTAATTTTTCTAAGACACTCATGCTAGCATGTCCTAATTTTCTATGCCAAAGCCATGAGTCATGTTCATCATGTGCAACTAAGCATGTATGAGATGAATGAATGTCATCTAGATGCACCATGTATATGTTTCCTATGCGATGACCAACGAGCATTAGTTGATTTGTTTTAATGTTTACAATTTTGCAACCACTTTTATCAAATATAACATTAAAACCCTTGTCACATAATTGACTAATACTCAATAAGTTATGCTTAAGACCGTTGACATACAAAACATTTTCAATGAAAATAGAAGAGTGATTACCAATGAAGTCTATTCCTTCAATGTGGTCTTTGGAGTTGTCACCGAAAGTTACCACTCCACCACTCTTTGGCTTTAGTTCCACAAATCTACTCTTGTCACCAGTCATGTGTCTTGAGCATCCACTATCAAGGTACCAAGACTTTTTGCTTGAAGCTTTAGCCTTGTAGCCATGCTCCCCCTACAAACAAAAAAATTAGGCCTTGATTTTTGGTACCCAAATCATTTTGGGTCCATGAGTGTTAGCCTTCAAAATTTTGGTTCACTTAGGAATCCAAGAAGCAATAGTAATCATGTTATTAGAAACAATGAGTTCCTTAGGAACCCAAACACTCCTAACTCTTTGACATCTAGATTGCTTATTAAAATTTCTTTGTTTAGGAATAAAGGGTTTTCTTTTCACATATTGGGATTTAGAATGATTCCCTTTTTCAAAATTGTTTTTCCCAATAGCAATGGATGTTTTAAGATTATCCACTTCCTTTGTGTGATAATCTTGAAAATCGGAAAGAAGTTTTTCAAGTTCAAGATTTTTTGTTTTAAGATCATTTGAAAGATTTACTAAAAAAAACTTTCTTTTCCAATTCGGAGTTAGCTTTAGAAAATGTCTCATTTTGATTTTTCAAATCGGAAATGGTTTTCTTGTTTTTCAAAATGGATTCTTTGTATTTTCCTACTAACTCATCGTAAACCTCTTGCAATTCATCATAAGCATCTTGAAGTTCATCAAAAGTAAAATCGAAATTGGATAAGTTAGAATTTACCTTTGGTTCATCATCAATGGCCATGAGACATAGATTGGCCACTTTCTCCTCTTCCTCGGATGACTCATCGTCACTCCAAGTTGCTATTTGAGCTTTGAGCTTGTTATTCTTCCCAAAGCTCTTCCTCTTCAATTGAGGACATTCGGAACGGATGTGACTCGGCTTCTTGCATTCATAGCAAGTGATTTGGTCCTTCTCCTCTTCCTTACTCTTACTCTTGAAGTCTCCCCTTCTAATAAACTTTCTCCCACGATTTGACTTCATGAACCGAGTAAACCGTTTGGCCAACATGGCCATCTCCTCATCTTCATCCTCACTTGAATCGCTTTTTTGATGTGAAGCTTTTAGAGCGATTCCCACTTTCTTCTTCTCAACCTCTTTCTTCTCAACTATTTTCTTCTCTTTCCTTCCTCATAATCTCATGGGTGAGTAGAGATCCAACAAGAGTGTCACGCTTGAGAGTTTTCAAATCTCTAGCTTCAATAATAGCCGTTCTCTTGCCATTCCATTACTCCGGAAGAGAGTACAACAATTTTCTCACTAGTTTGTCTTTGGGGATGATTTCGCCGAACCCCTTCAATCCGTTGACAATGACCGAGAATCGATCAAACATCTTGGAGACACTTTCATCGAGATCCATCTTGAAGTTTTCATAGCTTAGATTGAGTAGCCTAATCTTTGTCTCCTTGACATCACTAGTTCCCTCATATGTTGTCTCGATGGTGTCCCAAACTTCCTTGGCATTTTCGATTGAAGACACCTTAGAGTAGATATCCGGACCAAGTGCACAAAATATCACATGGAGAGCTTTGTTATTCACTTGCATCCTTCTTCTTTCATCATCCGTCATCTCGGCTTTTATCTTTGGGATGAGTCTTTCTCCATCTCTCTTCATGGGAATGTATGGACCTTCTTCAACCACATCTCACACCATGTAGTCGGTAGACTTGATGAAAAAGCCTCATCCTATTCTTCCAATATGGGTAGTTATCCCCATTGAAGAATGGTGGCTTGGTGGTGGATTGGGACTCATAGTTGGAGGTGGATGCCATTGCTTGACTAGTTGTTGATCAAACTCTCCTAGAATCGACTCAAGAGGGTTGTAATCCTTCCAATGAGTGTAGCTCTGATACCAATTGTTGAGTTGATCAAACAATTGCAAATGGCCAAGAGGGGGTGAATTGGCAATTAAAATTTTGGTGGGAAGAATGAGTGAAAAATAAAATTGACACAAGTAGTTAGAGAGGTTCAAGTTCTCCAAATGAACTCTACATCCACTACCTTAGTTCCCACTAAGTATTTTCAACCAATTCACTACTTGAATTCTTCCCCTTTTCTTGGATGAGGAGGTAACCTTACAAATTCGATTAAGCTTTCTACCCAAAGCTTAATCCACTCAAATTACAAAGATAAGTTGTGGTAAACTCAAATGATTCCTCTCAAAGGATAAATGTCTACCCAATTACAATTTTAATCACCCCAAACTCACAATACAAAATGACAATTGAAAAACACTAGAGTTGGGTACAAGAATTTGACTCTGAATAGCTCAAGGGTTTGGATTTTTGCTTTGATGATGCTTGTGGGTTGAATAGTTGTTGCTGACCTTCAAAGGACTTCAATTTATATCTCCTCTATTAATTCTAGCCGTTTGGGTGGTTGGGAACTTGAATAGAGCCGTTGGAACCCTCTCTCACCACTATAAATGCACTTCTGCAGCTACCCGTTTCGGAACGCGGGGACCTGTTTCGAAACGGACCAAAATAGAAAGAGCTGTTGGGGTGCATTTAAGAGCCCGTTTCGAAACGGATTGTACTCGTTTCGAAACAGTTTTGCCATTGTCAAGGGTCGTTTCGAAACACCCTGAGCCCGTTTCGAAACACCCTAACGGTTTTTGAAAATTCAGTTAAAAACATTGCAACGGTCATAATTTTCAAATCAAAATGAAGAACCGTTTCGAAACGCTTAAAGTCGTTTCGATACGAGTACATATGTTCTAAAGCTGTTTCGATACGCGTTTCGGAACATGGGTTGGCAGTGGTGAAATCGTTTCGAAATGCCTTAGGCTGTTTCGAAACAGAGACTTGAAAAACACTGTTTCGGCTTTAAAACACTTAGAAAATATTTGAAAAACTTTGTTTTTAACTTTGGCATAATCTTAAAATCATATGGGGATGTTTGAGGATTTAAAAATTCTTTTTGACATTTTCAATTTAGTCCTTAGGTTCTTTAGTTATATCAAAATTAAAATATCGGTTTCACACAACATCAGTGGCGGGATCTTATGGATTTACTGGAAAATTTTAAATCTAGTAGAGCTGAAAATGATTGGGTTAGTTGGAGTGGGTCGAGTGATGGCAGGTTTTTGATTAAATCCCTCAGGAATCTTGTTAACGCTTCTCTTTCTAAAAACAAGTTTTGGAACGAATCGGTGTGGGTGGGGTTCCCCCCCCCCCTAAATTTGAGATATTCATATGGAAGCTGGTTCGGGGGAGGGTGCCGGTGAAGACTGAATTGGCCAAGCGAGGTGTGGTGCCCCTGAAATGATTCGTGTCCGTTCTGCAATGGTGCTCCAGAATTTGTTGCGCATCTGTTTTTCTCTTGTCACGGGGTTTGGAAAATTTGGTGTAAATTCTGCAATTGGGATAGTAGATCTTCGGCCTTTCAAAATGTCTCAATAAACTTTCTAGAAGATTGGAATAATTTGGGGCCGCGACATGCTGGGGAGTGGTGGTCCTTCATTCCATGTGCGATCATTTGGACCATTTGGATGACTAGGAATGAAATTATTTTCAACAATAAGAGTTTTGATTGGTGACAAGTCGATCTCCTTGTCCGCTACAGGTTGGCGAGTTGGCTAAAAGCCAAATTTCCAGATATTTCTATATCCATTGATGCTTTAGTTGCAGATCCTCCAATCTGGATAGAGATGTCTAAACCAAATAAGAAGAAGTCGAATCTGCACAAATTGTGCCCTCCACCTTGTGGTTTCTTGAAACTAGATATCGATGGTGCTTATTCGAGTGAGCAAGTTGCAGGTGGTATCAGAGGCGTGCTTAGAGATGGGCATGGCAACACCCTTTTCAATTTTTCCGAATCACCTGGTAATAATCATCCTACCCTGATCAAACTTATTGCAGCACGAACTGGAATTTTGGCATTCCTGGAATCTAGTTGGGCAAAGAAGTACAGATTAATTATTGAGTCGGATTGTAAGGTGTTATGTGATTGGGTGAATGGGATGTGTTTTCCCCCTCCAGCTTTCAGAAATCTGGTTCAAGATCTGAAGAAGACGATTGATAAATGTGGGATGATTCTACGTCACATCCCTCGGTTACTAAATGTGGAGGTTGATTCTTTAGCGAAACAAGGGATTGGTTAAGCTTTCTAGTGTTTTGTAACTAGGGGGAGGGAGGTCCCTTTCCTTCTGCTTCGTTAGTTGTAGTTTTGGTACTATTCTTGTATGAAACTCAGTTTTATTAATAATAAGTAGTGGGGTACTCTTTTCCCCTTCATTAGGAAGGGGGTTTTTTAACAAGGCCTAATTTACCTTTCAAAAAAAATACTCAGTAGGCTTTAGAATTTAGGGAATAACCCAAAAATATTGCTTCATCACTTTTAGCATCAAATTTACCTAAGTTATCTTTTTCATTGTTTAAAACAAAACATTTACAACCAAAAGGGTAGAAATGGCTAATGTTAGGCTTTTTGGATTTTAAAATCTCATAAGATGTTTTCTTTAAAATAGGCCTAATCATTACTCTATTAATAATATAACAAGTCGTGTTAGTGGCTTTCGTCCAAAAATACTTAGGTAAATTGTTTTCACAAAGCATTGTCCTAGTCATCTCTTCTAAAGTTCTATTTTTCCACTCAACTACCACATTTTGTTGATGAGTGCGCTGAGCTGAAAAATTATGGATAATACTGTTTTCATTACAAAAATCTTCAAAAACCCATATTTTGAAACTCGGTTCCATGATCACTTCTAATATGTGAAATTTTAAGATCAAAATCATTTTGGGTAATTTTTGTAAATGTAATAAAATTTTCTAAAGCCTTATCCTTAGTACTTAAGAATAGAACCCAAGTGTATCTAGAAAAGTCATCTACCAATACAAATGCATATGACTTATCACCCAAGCTCATAGTTCTAATAGGTTCAAATAAATTCATATGAATTAGTTGTAATACCCTACTAGTCGAAACATCATTAATGAGTTTAAATGAAGTTCTCTTTTGTTTACCCTTAGCACAAGTATCACATATTTTATCTAATGAAATTTTAGATTGGGTAAATCTCTAACTAGATTTTAGGAAGCCAATTTTTCTAAAACACGTATGCTAGCATGCCCTAGTTTCCTATGCCACAACCATGCATCATTCTCATCATGTGCAACTAAACATGCATGAGATGAATGTATTTCATCTAAAAATGCACCATATAAATATTTTCTATGTGATGACCAATGAGCATTAATTCATTTGTTTTAATGTTCACAATTTTACACCCATTTTCTATCAAAATGAATATCAAAACCTTTATCACAAAGTTGACTAATGCTCAAAAGATTATGTTTAAGACCATTGACAAGTAACACATTTTCAATGAGAATGGATGAGAGATTACCAATAGAGTCGATACCCTTAATATGGCCTTTGGAGTTGTCACCGAAAGTCACCACTCCACTGTGCTTTGGCTTGAGCTCTATGAATCTACTCTTGTCTCCGGTCATGTGTCTTGAGCATCCACTATCAAGGTACCATGTGTTTTGACTTGAAGCTTTGGCCTTGTAGCAATGTTCCTCTTGCAAACAAAGATTAGTTCTTTGATTTTGGTACCCAAACCATTTTGGGTCCACAAGTGTTAGCTCCCAAAAGCTTAGTTCCCTTAGGAATCCAAGAAGCAATTGCATTTACATTATTAGAAACAATGAGTTCCTTAGAAGCCCATACACTCCTAACTCTTTTAACTTTGGATTGCTTTTGAAAACCTTTTTGTTTGGGGTAAAATGATTTTCTCTTAACATATTGGGGTTTTGAAGAATTTCCCTTTTCAAGAGCAAGTTTTTCAATAGTAAGAGAATTTTTGAGATTGTCCACTTTCTTTGTGTGATAATCTTGAAAATTGGAAAGAAGTTTTTCAACATCAAGATTTTTCTTTTTAAGCTCATCTGAAAGATTTATCAAATATAAAACCTTCTTTTCCAATTCGAAATTAGTTTTTGAAAGAGACTCATTTTGAGATTTCAAATCGAAATGATTTTCTTGTTTTTCAAAATAGACTCTATATATTTTCCAACCAATTCATCATAAACATTTTGTAACTCATCATATAATTCATCATAAGTAAGAGATGAGTTAGAATTTACCATGTGATCCTCCTCAAATGTCATGAGGCAAATATTGGCCACTTCCTCCTCTTCCTCGAATGACTCCTCGTCACTCCAAGTTGCCATTTGAGCCTTGAGCTTGTTCTTTTTCCCAAAGCTTTTCTTCTTCAATTGAGAGCAATTGGTTCGGATATGGTCGGGCTTCTTGCACTCATAACAAATGAGTTAATCTTTTTCTTCCTCTTTTTCTTCATTCTTGAAGTCCCCTCTTCTATTGAATTTTCTTCCTCGATTGGACTTCATGAATCGAGTGAATCATTTGGCCAACATGGCCATCTCTTCGTTCTCCTCATCACTAGAATCGCTTTCGTTGTATGACGCCTTGAGTGCAATTCCTAGATTCTTCTTTTCAACCTCTTTCTTCTCTACCTTTTTATCTTTCTTCTTTTTCTCTTCTTCTCTCCCTTGCTTCATAATCTCATGGGTGAGTAGAGATCCAACAAGGGCGTCTAGCTTGAGAGTCTTCAAATCTCGAGCTTCGATGATGGTTGTCCTCTTGTTGTCCCAAGACTCCGGCTGTATCGAAATGTTTTAAAACTGTAAAAGGGTGTTTCGAAACAAACTAGAAGTGTATCGAAACATTTAACCAAATCTTCAAAAATTAGTTTATGAAAAGTAACGGCTAGTTCATTTAATGCCCATTTTTAAAATTACTTAACCCCTGTATCGAAACAGGTATAAGTCATTTTGAAAATATACTTAAAAAACAAAATCTCAGATGAAGGTTGTATCGAAACAGGTGTGAGCCGTTTCGAAACAGACGTTTATATCGAAACACTTAGAGGGTGTTTCGAAACGTCTGAGCAATTTTGTATATTTTAGCTTTAAAACACTTAGAAATTTTATGGGGTTTAAGTTTTGACTTCAAAACATTTTAAGTATAAATTTTACTTATCAAAATCAAGTATTTTGATTACTTAAAAATTTATTTATTTTACAATTTAGTCCTTGAATTATTTGTTATATAAAAATCAAATATTGGTTTTACAAATATGTTGAAGGTTTTATAATGATGGTTGGCTAACCGAGGATCCTAGTAGAGTTGCTCCTCATAGAGATGATGAAATATCTCGAGAGAGAATGAAGTGCTTTCGCATGTTATTTCCAAGTGATGATGATTATGACAAAGTCTTGGATGAATATGCTTGTTTCTCACTTAAGAGTGGGCCTTTTGAAGATTTGAAATCTCTTACAATGAGGTATTCTTCGGATTCGAAAAGTTGGTGGGCTAACTTTGGTGCTGAAACTCTATTTCTCCAATCTTTGGCTTTTAAAGTGTTTGGACAACCTACTTCATCCTCTTGTTGTGAAAGAAATTGGAGTACTTATTCCTTTATCCACTCACTTAGGAGGAATAAGTTAAATCCAAGTCGCGCCGAAGATTTAGTTTACATCCACTACAATCTTCGTCTTTTATCAAGGAGCTCTAGTCAATACGAGGATGAGAAAACCAAGATGTGGGATGTTGGTGGAGATGCTTTTTGATTCATTGGGAGATGTTGGATATTTAGAGTTTGTCGAAATCTCGCTTGATGAGCTGGATTTAGAGAGCGAGTTAATTTCAGAAGGTGTTAACAATGTTTGATTTGTGTTGTTTAATATTGTTCTAGACTTAATATTGTGGTTTTAGTTTTGAAATTTGACACTTTAATATTATGGTTTGTTTATGGATTTTATTGTCTATACTTAATATTGTGGTTTGAATCTTGAGATTTGACATTTTAATATTGTAATTTGTTTATGGATTTTATTGTTTTAGACTTAATATTGTAGTTTGAGTCTTGAGATTTGACATTTTAATATCGTGGTTTGTTTATGAATTTTATTATTCTAGACTTAATATTGTGGTTTGAATTTTATTATTTATGGTTTAATATTGTGATTTATTTATGAAATTTATTTTCTAATTTTCTTTGAAGTATGGACTTTATTTGTGATTTTTTAGCTCTATATATAATTTTAATTTTTTTATATGTCGTCCCCGTACCCTGTAATTTTAGAAATTATCATTTTTCGTCCCCGTATCCGTATCAGTGCAACATAATTTTTGTTTGGTTTCGCTTATGGTTTGTTATTGACAAAACAATATCACAATTTTCCTTTCACTTTCTTGCCAACCAAACAAAGTAACAACACTTCACAAAGATAACATTTCAAAATTTAAAGAAAGCTCACAATAAAAAATAATACACAGTTCAGAGAAAAATCTTGGGATGACAATGAACAGTGAATGAGAAAAAGTTTATTGGACCAAATTGATAAAATCAAGGGTAAATTCCTTCAATAAGATGAATTAAATTAAAATTAGATCTAAATTGATAAAATGTGTAAATAACAATGATTAAATATGAAGTTATACAAATTTATTTACATCAGCATTTTCTTAGTGAATTCATTCATATAATTTAAATATTTCAGTAACTTGATTAAAAGAATTTATAGTTCGGTGATATAAATAGAACGACATAATTTGGTGACTATCCAAATTAAAAAATAAAACAATGATCTTTTTAACTAAATGGTTTGTTCCAATCCATATAAATGCAATAATAGTTTTTTTCGGGAAAATTTCTAATGCGCTGGCATTGAAAATGCAAAAAAATTCACAAGCGATTTAGATTTAGGGTTTAAGAACTTGGTTTAAAGCTTAGGATTTAAAGGTTTAAGTGTATGGGTTTAGAATTTAGTGTTTATGGTTATAATTTAGGATTATAATT
Source organism: Hibiscus tridactylites (assembly GCA_958450335.1). Lineage (NCBI taxonomy): Eukaryota > Viridiplantae > Streptophyta > Magnoliopsida > Malvales > Malvaceae > Hibiscus > Hibiscus tridactylites. Next base: position 62,617,952 of record OY288275.1, read on the forward strand.
TAGAGTTTAGAGTTTAGGTTTAGGTTAATATGGTTAGGGATTTAAGTTTTAACCTATGAGCCCTAAATTTTAACCCTAAAACCTAAATTTTAACCACACCCCATAAATTCAAAACTCATACACTTAAACCCTTAAACGCTAGACTCTAAACAAAATCTCTAAACCTTACAATTAAGACACTTGTGGAAATAAAATTTCCAATGTGCTTGTGCATGATATAATTTTTTTTCCAACGATTTTAAATGATAAAAGTTTTGCACGTGTTAGAATCCATATAATTGTATGGATTGTTTTATTTCTCAATTTTCTATTATAAGAAAATAAATACAAACACATTCACCCAAAAAATACCAGACATGTTTTTTTAATTTTTAAAAATAAAAAATGGACGTTAACTTTTTCAAATAAAAACAAAAACAAACGGTATTTTCAGAAACCAAACAATGATTTTTTTTTCTTTCATATTTACGATTTGAATAACAAATGTTTTATATAAAAATTGTATTTATAAAAATTTATTCAACTAAATCATAAGCGGATTGATAAAAGTTGTAACAAAATCTATTAATTATTATTAATACAATAAAATTATAACATGAATTAGAATTAATTAGAAAGCGGTGGTTGGGTGCCGCAACTGTGAAGCAAGCAGCAGCACATGAGATTCTATTAAAACAAAAGGGGAGCGGGTTTTTGGCTCATACAAAGACAAATCATATATCATATTCATATTTGTACATTTCTGGCCTTGCTTTTTTGTGAACCAGATACAAAAGCTATCTAAAGTCGCCTAAATTATAAAGATGGGTGGTAATGGTATGGAACATGATTTTATCCTCAAAATCCTGCCGTTTTTCTTTGTCTCATATCCTTTTGCAGCCATTCGACAACGAGAGAAGCAGCGCCCTGTTTTGTCCCTGCTGCTTCAACTGGACCACTGACGTTTACCACACCCAATCCCCTTATATTCTTGCCCCCCAAACAAAGCTATTTCATTGTAATAATGTAGCAGCTCAAGGCATTGAGGTCCACACCCGTTTCAATCCTCCAACTCGGTCGTGGCCCAGGCCGTGGCAAACACTGAGTTATGACCTTTCCATGTCAGAACCACCGTATCCTCCTCTCTCTTCATGCCCCATCCACTAGCATGTTCGTCTAGCAGCGATTTCACTTCACTAATGGTGTCTTCACAAAATGGAAGGCTGAAGAAACCTGCATTTTGCATCCTTTGTGACAATTTTGCGCCCGATTCTAGCCTCTCTATCCTTTGGAACCCTTCGAAACCGATGATGTTCTCGATCTTGTGACCGACATCGGACTCGTATTCGAGCCTTTGGGAACTGTCTTTGGGCAAGAATGTCTCCAATGCGTCAAAGGGTATCCAAAGATAATTGAAGCAGGTTGTGATCCTCGAACTGAGGCTCGGTGCGCTTAAATCAGAATCCTCGTCGACCACAACTGTAACACGAGGGTTAAGGCCTTTGATTATGTCAAGGAAAGCGCCCCGCAGTGAAAAACCGTGAGCAATGTTCCCTTTTGTCTCGTCAGACAAATAGCGTAGCCAGTTTTGACAGTTTATGACCAAAGCTTCATCCTCCCTAAGGTCTAGCTCGGAACGAGTCAACTGAGTCAACAAGGATTCGAACTGAACATCAAAGGGTTCATTAGACAAGTATGGGTCATCCTTGACATGGAATTCAAAAGGTACGTCCCTGAACTTGGCGAAATTCGCCAAACGGTGACCCACTTCCTCTTTCGACACGTTAAGCAAAGGGGGAACTTGTGGCCGGCAAGACGGCACCGTAATTCGAAGCGACGGAGGCCCTTCCGGCCTCTTAGCTAGGGCGTCTATTAGCGTAGGCCACTGCATACAGTGAGTGATGCTAAAATCTAATATATGAACTTTCGTGCATCCTTCGACCGCCTTAAAAATGGCACTGTTCGATACACAGAACCCAAAACGATGCCAAGGGATTAAATCGACATACCCGGCAAGCTCGGTGACAGTCATTAGCCTCCTCTGAAACATGCTCCCGCCATTGAAATTCATGGGCGTGGGGCAAACCCTAGACGCTCTAGAGATGAGCGCTCTCAAGAACCAAGAGGTGAGCCTCTGGTTGGTGTCGCCGACGGAGGAAGCGACGTTGTTGAGCACCCACATGACTTGCTGAGCCAAGGTCACGTCGTGGTTCTCAAGGGCACTGGCGCAGTGAAGTAGAAGCTTCTCTATGCATGCTCCGTCGAGATTGCCAAGGCATCCTTTGAGTGCTCCGGCTATGGAATTCTGAGGGGTGTTGAAAAAGCTAGGGTTTTGAAGGGAAATGGATGCACCGTTTCCTCTTACCTCCGTTTTCATGTGGGTTTTTGATGAAAGATAAACTTGAACTAAATAAGCTAAAAAGGGGGTAATTAATTAGGGTTTTGTTGAACTTCAAACCAACGTGCATGGAAGATAATGATGACCCTTTTGGATTTGCTGATCTTTTGTTTGTTTGACACTTGTATGGCTGGTATTGGTAGATGAAGAATTGAAGAGCTAGGGTTTTATCTGGTTGCAGATATGAACTCTGGGAGAGGGAAATCTGCTTTTAATGTGCTGAGAGAGATGGAATGAGAGATGGAGAAAGACTTGGGATTAACTAGAAGCCTATATATAGCAAAGGAAAGGACCATAATGAATGATTTATCCATGACCCATACATGCAGCCAAAATATTTAAAAGTCCAATGTAACCATGTACTTTGTCCTGAGCGATTCAAAGATTTACATGACCTTATTAATTTGTTGTGTGCGTTATATGTTGACTTTTAAATAAAAATCAGTATGACTTAATTTAAAATCTCTGAAGTACAATAATATTTTGTTTTTTTACGACTATTCTAATTAATCTTTTATTTTCCCCTTATAAGCATTTGACTTAACACATTTTGAATTATTTTTCTGAGAGGTTTATACGATCGCTCCTATTACATTGTCCAGAGGACTTGACACCTTACCTTTTATAGTGATTTGAGTAGCCGGAGACAAGTATCTCATGAATTACAAGAGATTATTGAAGTTTTAAAATAGGAATATAATATCTCGTTATGATCGTTATTTAAACCCGTTTTTTAAACAATAACTTTGGCGTTGACAAAGCTTTCATAAGCTAAATTGGGCAGTTGCTAATTATTCTTCCTCTCTCCAGTCTTCACTTTCCCTCGCCTACTAAACGTAGTGGCTGTACGTATAAAAGAAGGTGAAGAATAGGTTAAGGTAGCTGTCTCAGCCGGCCATTCCCTTTTGTCGAATTTGTGCTCATTGAATCCCATTAAGACAAACCCAACAATTATTACAATATTTTGTTTAGTTTGAATTGGAATTTTCTTTTGTTTCATAGAGTTTAGCGATTGATGGCTACCTTTCTCTTCCACAAAACAAGATGTGTAAATGTGATGAAATTTGATTGCTAGTGCCCTCGTGATGACACGGGTAAAGACAAATTAGACCAGTTCCCCACACCCCACAGGGACAAAAATTTAACTTAGGACTGTTTCCCCACAATGTCACTCATCATCTTGATTCTTGCATATGCTTTTGCAATTTGACCCCTTTGGTTTTCATTTCTATTTTTTTTTTCATTTTTAACTTAGAATTAATTGGCAAAGTAGTTAAGGATGTTCATGTTTTTCTATTTTGTGTGAGAGTTCGAATCTTAACATTTATATTCGTAACACTCACTCTCCTCCCTATACTTCCTAGAGAAGTCTAGCAAGCATACAGTCAAAAGTGCAAAAATCTCGCAACAAAATGTACAAAGATAACCTCTCTAAATTAAGGACAAATAAATGCAATCAATATAAGCTCCAAAAACCACACCCAGCAGAAAACAACTCAAGCCTTTTTATAGGCAAGCCAACGTGCAGCAATATTAGTCTTCAGTTTCAAATTCAAATTCAAATCTGACTGAGTTAAAGGAGCATCAAATAAGTTCAAGATAAAAGGCAAGTTGGCTTTTGATAGAGAAATCAAAGCTCTTTCGCCAAGGGAATTTAATTATTTAAATCTTGCTCGTGGTAGGTTTCGAATGTAAAATACGGGAGACAAAATCTCGAGACTAAAACTAAGCACAAACACAATGGTAGTACGGAAGACAAAATACGGATTTAAAATTAAACACCGACTCTATTAGAACGCAATACTAAACATGTTAAGGGATCCACAAGCCACACTTCGAAATACTCTAAAAATTGAAAAGCTCATCAACACTCAAAGAATTTAGGGTTTTCTAATTAAATAGCTAACATATGATTATAAAATTTAGGTTTAAGGGTTCAATACGCTTCTAAACCTTTTGTAAAAAAATTAATTAAGTCTCTAATTTTTTTTTCCACCTAATTAAGTCTTCAAAGTCAAGAAAAAAAATTAATTTGACCCTTTGACTAACATTTACCGTTAACTTTAACGGGTTCTTTTTAGAAAAAATTTTAACATGTGTTGCAACACGATAGTGCCACTTGTCATTTCTAGGAATTTTAAAATTTAAAAATATATAAAAATAAAAAAATCTAGAAAATTCTAAAATTTACTTAAAATATAAAAAATATTTTTAATTTCAAAATTTATTCAAAAATAAAAATAATAAATTTTCAAAAGACTAAATATTTTAAAATTAAAAAATTAAATATTATTATAAAATTATATAAATAAATTGAAAAAATATTAAACAATAAAATTTATTTAAAAGTATAAAACAATAAAAGTTATTTTAAAAACCAAAATAACTTTTATTGTTTAATATTTTTTCAGTTAATTTTTTATAATTGTATAATAATGTTTATTTTTTTAATTTCGAAAACTATTATTTATTATTTTTAATTAAATTTTGGAATTAAAAATATTTTATATTTTTAAAATAATTTTCCAGAATTTTTATTTTTTTAAATTTTTTCAGATTTTTTATATACTTTTTAAAAATTAAATTTTAAAAATTCCTAATAATAATAAGGGGCATTAACCTATTTCAACACGTGTCAAAAAATTAAAAACCCGTTAAAATTAACAGTCAACGTTGGTCAAAGGGCCAAATTATTTTTTTCTTGAGTTTAACAGCTTAATTAGGTGAAAAAAATTTAAAGATTTAATTAAATTTTTTATAAAAATTTAAGGGTTTATTGAACTCTTGAGCTTAAAATTTATAATATATACATACGTATGGACATTGTCATTCTTTTCAAACATGTTGAGAGTAATTAATACACTTTATGCATATGCCTTTTTATCTTAATATTTTTTTTTTTTGATAATATGTTTGTTTGTCTTATAGTCCATGTTTGGGTGTGTGATTGTCCTTTCAATAATATCATCTCTAAGGTTCGAATTCACGTCCTCTTCTTAAGAGTATAATATGCCTTACAAATGTACCCAACTCTTGTTGGTATCTTAATACTTTTAATTGATATCACACATGCAAATCTTAATAAATCTGAAGTAAATACAGTACATTAGACATTGTTCGTTTGTTGTCTTGCACTCTTGTGTTTATTCTTTTTAAATGCGATATTCGTTTTAATCAAGCGATTAAAATATAAAAATAATAATAATAATAAGCGAGTTCCAGTCCAGGAGATCTCAAAACTTAGTTATGTATAAAAATTAGATTGTATAACATGTACTGCAAGCGTAGGTAAACTATACCGTTTAGTTTAAATGATCGGTTAATTTTTATAGCGGTTATTGAATTGTAATTTAATCGTTAAGAAATGGATAACTATTTTAATTGCTAATGAATAACTGTTGTTAACAGTTCGATTACATATTTACATGTAACATATTACAAATTTTTCACATGTTCACTATTTTTTTAGAATAATGAAATTGTTTATCCAATAAATATTAAATCATATGAGGACCTCGAGATTGATGTATCCAAACTTGTGAAAAAATATATGTATAAATAATTTAATACTAGTTAACCTATAGGTTAATCATTAACTATCATTTTTAATGGTTCGGTTAACCAAAACCGTTTAATTTTAACGGTTCGGCTAATTAACCTATAAAATGTATTAGTTAACGGTTACGGTTTAATATGCAGACTCCTAATTAGTTGTTTGATAATTTAGCGTATATTTTTTTTTTAATTTTTCAGGATATTTATTTGAGTGAGTTCGATAATGATACATTCATGCTCTTTGAAAATTTAATGTATATTTTTAGGGGAAAATCTTATGCTCCTTTCTATGCCCAACACTAAAAAAATTAAATTTTAAGTCATACCTCTAAATTTTAAAACATACACCTTACACCTTAAAAATATACCATACCTCAAATTTTTTAAACTCTAACTATAAACCTTAAATCTTATTTTTAGTGTATATATAAAGACACTAAAAAGATAGTATTTTTATTCATATTTTAATGATTTTTTTAGATAAGTTACAAAAATTTCTCTATATTTTAATTTTTTATAATTTTATTCAAAAAAGAAAATAGAGGCAGGAAAAAATCAGAGGTGATAATATTCTGATTTGAGAGTTCATGGAATTGTGAAAGAAGTGAATAGAATTATTTGTGATTGCAGGGGGTGTGAATAGAGAAAAGTGGTGCAGGCAGGGACGTGTCATTGTCAGATCCTGCCAAATATCTTATGATCTCGACACTACCACCCCCTTTATAGCTAACACCAAGTTTTTTCTATGTTTGTGCTACGTCCTCCATCACTCATCTATAGCTTATACTCCATTTCTATTTCATGTATAGAATTAAGGGTGATTCTAATGTAAGGCGGACTAATATACTATTAAGAAACGATGTTACCAGAAATATTGTAAGATAAATAATAAAATAGGTAAAACGTTACCAAATATATTGATTTAAAATAATGTATTCGGTAGAAAATATTAAAAAATATTTAAAAAAATTGATAACCGGCAAACTTAAGTTATCGGTAGTTATAACAAAATAGGTAAAATTTTACTTATTTTGTTGATAAGAGTATCAACATATTAGGTAGTATTTTACTTATTTTGTTATTAAAGTTTAAGCTGATGAGTCCTTCGAAAGTATCTATACTTTTTTAAAAGTATTCATACTTTTTTTAAAAAAGTATAGTATAACAAAATATGTAAAATTTTACTTATTTTGTTGATAAGAGTATCAACATATTAGGTAGTATTAAAGTATCAATACTTTTTGTTGATACTTTTTTAAAAGTATCGATACTTTCGAGCCACATTGCAACCGGTTACATTGCTTTTTAAAAAAATATCGATACTTTTAGAAAAGTATAGATACTTTCGAAAGTATCAACAAAATAAGTAATTTTACTTGATATGTTGATACTCTTATCAACAAAATAGGTAATTTTACTGGATATATTGATATTCTTATCAACAAAATAGGTAATTTTACCTATTTTGTTATGTTTAACCGATCACCTATTTAATCGGTCACGCCGTATATTAGCCGTATATTAACCGCCTCACAGCAGAACTACCCTAGAATTAATGGCATAATGTAAAATATCTTCTAACGTTTAACTGAATAATAACTTTTTGTTACATTAAAAAAATAGTCATTTTAGTTCTTAATTTTCTTGAAATAATTTAACTCTAAATATTTTATTTTAGGTGCAAATGTCTTATCCGTAAATGAAAACTACTAGTCAATTAACGATAGAAGACTTGAAATGATATGACAAACCTATATAATAGTGCATGCTGCGATATCAGTATCATATAAACAAATATACTAGCTTTACAGAGTCAAAAAATAATTTTATAAAATTATATAATATATATTTTTTTTTCTTTTGACGTGTCATTCTGTCAAATTATTCCATGTTGTTTATCTCAATTAACTAATAGTTTTCAATCACGAAATGGTCATTTTGTCTCAAAATGAAACATCGAGGGTTAAATTGTTAAAAAAAATATGGGTCGAAGTTAATATTTAGTCAAACATTAGAGAAATTTTTTAATATTATATCCAGAATTAATTAGTTTTCATTGCAAACCTCCGAATGGTCATATTAAAATGAGAAATATTATTATCTGTAAAGATCAAAATTAATCAATTTGTGTATAAAAAATAATATGCGATCAAAGAGTAAAGAAAATGAACAAATATTATTATAAACAAATATATAAATTATACGTTAAAACAAAGATAAAATTGTATTTTAACCTTAAAAAATCATAATTCTTTTGACTCCAAGAAAAATTCATGGCCTTTCCCATATTTATCCAAATCCAGTTTTATTTTTACGAATATCTGAATTTATTATTTGTTTGAACTTACTAAACATGGATATTGGGAATAGTATAGGATAAACCCAGGAAATGAATGATTGGTTTGATCCATAAGAAAGGATAAGAAAAGCCAACCTCTCGCTCTCTTCCAAATACATGGGAAACGTGAAAACAACAACACCCAACACAGTTTTGTTTTACCACTTAGCACTCAGTGCCAGAGTTTAAGATGTTGCTGCTACATTTATCTACTCTCCCCTTTTTAGTATCCATATCTAATTTATTAATCAACTAATTCAAATCGAGTTTTATAGAGATCAAATATAAAGATGACTCTTTCAATTCAGTTTTCTTCATTCACAATGTTGAAATTCAAACTCCAACCTTACTTAAATGACGTCCCGCCTCTTCCCGCCAACTAATTAATTATTGATTACTTTTTTTCTTTTAATTTTTTTTGACAAATCATAGTTCTAATCCTAATCCTATCTAGTGGGAAGGGGAAGGGGACTCTAAGGGGAAGAATAGAGAGTGCTCTTAATAGGTCTAGCCGTCTAGAACCCATGATCTAAAAAAAATAAAGGAACACATATGAGTAGCTTAATCAACCTTTCAAATATAAATTTAAGCCTATCTACACAATATCAATTATTGACGTTATTTTTTTAAACTATAATATAACAACATAGTGATTTTCACCCAAACTTTATATGAATCCAAATTCAAATTAAATAAGATTGTTTATATTTTTAAACTTTTAAATGATGTACATATAATTATTTAACAACAAACACTGGGTGTATTAAATACTAAATATTTAGCCGATTAGTCTAGTTGTTTATCTTTGTCCCCTTATTTTTTTAGGTCACAGGTTCTAGACCCACTAGGAATACCTCATTCCTTTCTTTAGAGTCCCTCATTCCTCTTTCCTCTAGGTAGTATTAGAAATAAGATTAGAATTAAAATTTGTCAAAAAAATACTAACACTTGAGAAATTAAATAATATTAGACAAATATAGTCGACCTCAGTCAATACTCGAGTTTGATTCGATCAAAGCTCGGTCAATACTTGACTTGTGTTCTTAACGAGTCGAACTCGAGCCCAACTCGTTTACACCCGTAGGTGGAATCAAACACTAAAAGTTGTTTGGTTTACTATATGTTGTATGCTAAAAAATAGAAATTCGGTGGAAAATCAATTGAACAGCGTAAAAAATCTGTAAGAAAAGATTTGAAACATCTTTTTAAGAGTATTTATAATTTTATTTATGAAATAAAATTTCAACTTTTAACATTTTAGATCTGTCGTAAAAATCATATAAAAACTTTTCTTAATTATTTATATAATAATTTTACTTTTCATAATAAATTTAACTCTGTGTAATGGTAACGGGCATAATTGATATTGGACATGTGTAATAGAAGTGACTGCACAAGGCCCTCATAAAAAAGGAGCCTCAAGATAAATTAAGTCAAATGCTTATAAAAAAAAAATTCGTCATAAACTAATAGTAAAACACATGAGAAAAATAAAATGTTATACTTCAAAAGTCAACATACAACATACACAACAAATTAACAAATATTTATTTACTTTTTAAATTAAATAACACATTTTAATAAATTGTACAAAATCTTTTAAAATTTTTAATCACCACTGATATGAGTTATGTTCTAAATCATTAAGTTTAGAATATATATTTTTGGTAAACATAATTTATAATATTTAAAGTATTTATTTAAATATTTATTTATGTGAAAGATAAGATAGAATTCCGTTACATGAAAGCTAGTTATAAACTAATCACAGTACAAAATATCTCGCATACTAGTTTATTGCAGTAGCAAATATAGTAAGCAATTAATTTATCCAAACATTGTCAATAATCTTTAAAATAAATAATTAAAAATTCTCGAATTGATTTTTTTCTCTCTCATAATTTATAGTTCAATAGTATCTATTAGAAGTAAATTTCTCTCCTTCTAAGTGGAAATTGTTAAAAAAATAATCCAAACTCTTTATAAACAATTTTGAATAAATAACGCTTTGGGTGTCAAATTTTAATCCTTTTTTAGAGCTTTTAATCCGAATAAAAATGTGTTTTTTTAATAATTCACGTATGTTTTATGAATTTTATGCTCAAAGTTTATAGCTAGCTTTTCCAGCAACAATGTCTCCCAGGTGATTCGAATGTCGAATTTAAATTTTCTTAATAGAAATTATTTTAATTAAAAAAATCGTTTGGAAAGTCATAGTACTATAATTGATCTGTATGTAATTACACAGCTGTGGAAATCATCGAAATTTGTGGTTTTCGTTGAATTGGGTATAATAGGAAGTTTCAATTATAGTCTTCAATTCGTAGAAGATCGGGGTGAGAATTGATATATCTGTACAGATAATTATTTTTTTTAATTTTATAATTAATATAATTTTAAAATTTTATTGAGATATTTATTTTAATATAACTCAATGAAAAATGATTTTAAACTTAAACAAAATTACAAAAATATTTCAAAGTCCATAAAACTTGAAAAATATGTTTAAAAATATTTTCTAAATGTTTTGACTCATCCCACTATGTTTATATACCTTAAAGAGTCAAAAGATAGCTACATTTTCATGTTTTTAAAGAAGGTTTCAATACCTCTATTTGATGTTTTCGAAACATTTCGGACAGAATGGCCTAGAATAGAAACCTTAGCAAATGTTTCAAAACCTTTATCAAAGGTTTCGAAACTATGGTTTTGTAACAACTATATTTTTCAAGTCTTTAAAATTTCGAACCCTCTAGTAAAGGTTTCGAAACCTCTATACAGGTGGGAATTCAAAGCTTTATGACTTTCCAACGGCTCCAATACATCCTCAACGGCCATAAACGACTAGTAGCTCATTTCTCACTATAAAAGAAGGCTTAGGACACTTAAAGAACGAGAGGATGAACATCAAGCTTAAAGATCAAGAGAGTAAAGTTCTTTATTGTCTATTTTGTAATCTCTTGTAATTTAGTTCAATCCTAGTGAGCTAAATTGTGTAAATACCCACCTAAAGAGGTAAATTATTTACAATATCAAGACCTCATTGTTGAAGGATATGTTCTAGTTGGTCCTTATAAAAACTAGAGAGAGAGTTCTGTCTTAGCCCGTGAAAATATAGGAATGTAAGGTTCCCCTTTGAACCCATAAAAAGGGAAGAATTCATTGTTAGTGAATTGGGAAATCCTTAGTGTGGACGCATGGGTGGGAATTGGTCGGTTCGGCGACGGTTTTGCATTTCCCACTCCGTCCCCAACACTTTTGGGTACGGTTTTGGGAAATCCCCGTTACATGTTTCAGTGAATTTTTCGTCCACATACCCATTGGATCCCTACGATTTTCGAAGAATTACCGTGCCTAAAAGTTAAACAAAATTTACTATTTTACTAATCAAAATATATGGCCGATTTCAATTTATATGTCATATACTCAATACACTTAAACATATGATTGAAGGGAAACAATGTTTTTGTGTAAAACGAACGCCATAATTAGAGATAAATAGATTATATAATTAACAAAAAATGGTAAATTACTAGTGTAGACACCGTTTTTCGTCCGGGCCGGAATAAATTGGGCCTTCAAAAGCCCGTCAAACGTTTGAAGTCGCCATCGGTTGTTTTGGGTTGGGTACAACCGAAAACCTATAATATTGGTTTGCGTCAACACTGAGATCGTCGTTGGGTCCGGGAGTCGGTTACGAGTGAGGAAGGTTATAGCACCCCACTACGCCCAAAATTAGTACCTAAGGATTTCGATTGTCTAAAAAGGAATCTCAAAAAATATGTGATTGATAACACTGTTACAAAGAATAATTATGCATAAAAAGAAATAATACATGCATAAAGATTAAAAATACAAAAGCATAAAAAATAGTAAAGCCTAAATTTAATCCAGCTTAAACCAAAAAGTAATTAACAAATCATGTCCAAATTTTAAATCAATTTTAACTAAAAGACAAATTAAAATCAATTAAAAAAGATAAATGCACGTATTAACCAAATTTGATTAAGTCAAATCAAATTAAATCATTAGACAATTATTAAAGCTAATTAAAACAGAAAATTCTACGCAAAGATTGGTTAATCACCAAATCAGTTTCAAATCAAATCCATTCACACTTTAGGCAAATATTAAAATTAATTAACTCACCAAACTTTAAGCGAATGGGTTAACTTATAAACAGATTAAGAAAGCTTAATCACCAATTAATTTAATGAAACATGATCTAAATAAATTAATCCTAAAAGTGAAAGAAGCGAGCACAAAATATCCCCTAACCAAAACGAATCTCGCGGGTCAAGCATGACATAAGTTAGGCTCAAGGATAATTGGGTATGGATATCTCATTTTATTCATTTTTAAACCAATTTTCATTTCATTATTCAAAACTAATATTTAAAAGAAAAACAAGCTCTCATCTCCCTTACTCTTTGCAGTGTTTTGCCGTCATCCGCCTCCATCTTTGGCCATCGTCGGCGGTGGTCCATGGCGACCGTTCGACTTCAAAAGTTCACTACGACTTTCCCTCGACTCCTTGATTTCGAATCTAGTGACCACTTCGTCAGAAAACGCTCAGATGCTCACGAATCAAGCAAAAACTATTTAGGTCCTCTCTTCTCCGATCTCCGACTGTCAGATCGTCACTGTTTTTCAATATGTAATTTCTTTCGGCCTCCTCTACACTTTGACCGTTCGAATTTGACGGCTGATGTCCCGTTCGCCGGAAAATGGTGAGAAAACTTTTCAACCTTATCTTTTGCTTTCAAACTGAATTCAAGACTGATTTTTCTGAGTTTTTATTTTGCAGGCATCTCTTGTGTTTATTTCCCCTCTCCTTTTTCATCTTTTTTCATCTATTTATAAGTGCTTCACCAAAATAAAATCCCAGATATTGTGGGAATGTGGATTGAGATATTCAATGGTGGTTGGTTTATTTTGATTATGAGATTTTGAGAGATTTTCGTGGGATTTAAGTTGAATGGACGGTAGGTGAGTGACAGAGATTTTTAAGGGATGTTTGTATCAGGTTTGACCGAGATTTGAGGGGAAAATGTGAGTGTTTTACCGGTGAGAAATGATTTGGACTCGGGTTTAGGATTTGGGCTCAATTATTTCAATATTCAATGTGGTAAAAATTTGGTGTGTACAGCTGCCCCTCTTTGCTCATTACTCGAGCAAGAGGAATTGAGCAAAGACTAAAAACAACAAATTTTTCCATTGAATATTGAACATGCAAACATGATGCTTCTGCTCGTCCTCAAGAGCACTAGGAATTCGACATGTACCCCGCTCGTCTCAAGGGCGCTGTAAGGTGTACCCCGCTCGTCTCAAGGGCGCTGTAAGGTGTACCCCGCTCGTCTCAAGGGCACTGGGATTCAAGAACTCATTTCTTGATGTAAAATGCACCCCGCTCGTCTCAAGGGCGCTGTAAAGTGTACCCCGCTCGTCTCAAGGGCACTAGGACTCAAGAACTTGTTTCTCGATGTAAAATGCACCCCGCTCGTCTCAAGGGCGCTGTAAGGTGTACCCCGCTCATCTCAAGGGCACTGGGATTCAAGAATTCATTTCTTGATGTAAAATGCACCCCGCTCGTCTTAAGGGCGCTGTAAGGTGTACCCCGCTCGTCTCAAGGGCACTGGGATTCAAGAACTCATTTCTTGATGTAAAATGCACCCCGTTCGTCTCAAGGGCGCTGTAAGGTGTACCCCGCTCGTCTCAAGGGCACTGGGATTCAAGAACTCATTTCTTGATGTAAAATG